>OY755237.1:33261005-34555327 GCA_963576725.1 Azorinus chamasolen | reverse complement strand
CACTGATATAGTACTAAAGCAAATACAGTGAAATTGCGACCACCTAAAGGAGGTATAACTCTGGGTGGTAGAGGCAGGTGGTTGCTTAATGCAGGACAAAAGTAATGCAGAAAGCTCCTAGGGGCGCTTCCTGTATTACTTTTGTCCTGCATTAAGCAACCACCTGCTTATAATGTTTATTCATTAGCCCATTCCCTCATGGGCTATTTTTAGATCCAACCACTTTGAATAAATCTACCGAAAAGAGCATTAACTAGAGAAAAGGGAAATTTTTGAATTTTGTAGTTTGAAACCATTGTGATAAAATAGGGCATTTGCTCCTAAATGCTCTATTCATCACAATGGTTTTCAACAGGTGATTTTTACAGAGGCGTAGAAAGGCGTCTTATGGAGGAAAGGGTTAAGTGGTCGCATTAGAGGGGTTCTACTGTAGTGTAGACTGATAAAAGTGGTCCTTCAGGAGCTGTTTGATCTGGATCTGCACTATTTGCTTATGCTTGCCTGTCCAAATACAGGGTAATTAGGGTATATAAATCAGACTTTTGGCGTTGATTGATTTATACAATATATGAACAGAATATAACTTTTAACAACAATTTGTTACAAACCTTGTGATGGATCTGTATGATTTTCATATTTGAATTCAGATAAAAAGCAAAAGAAATCTATCTTTGTTGTGTACATTATGCTGGGTTTTCAATTTCAGCCGATTGCAGATTGAAACCATCGGCTGAAATCAGTTTTGCATTGGTTGTTTTCCCAGATTCTCGAAAATTCCGTCTTTATAAAATCTAAAAGAATATGGCTCCCTTGACACTCAGTGCTATCTGCTATGGCCAGAAAATAATTGGTTGTTGACTGAAAATGATATAATATAGATATGATTCTACAGTTTCAGCCATGGCCAAACAATCCTGTTTCCATGTGCTATTATTACAATCTAATTAATATTTCATCATGTGATTATTTCTTACAAAAATATTCATGGCATAAAGAGTTGATATCAGTATTACCAATTTCTCTTTCCGTCATGCATTGTAGGGTCAGTGGAGTGACGCTGTTGGCAGGAGGTTCATTCTACTGTTGTGTCTGTTCATGTCTGCCTTTGGCTACTCCATGATGTGTTTCGCCACTTCCATCACAATGCTCTTCATAGCTAGAACTCCTTTAGGTGAGTAGATCTTGTAGTTTAGAATCATTTTTCTATGGGCTAATGGATGAAATGGTAAATAACTGTTTGCAAATATTTTGGATCTGTGAGATGAGCTTATTGCAGGATCAGAGAGTTTAACCCATTCCTTCATATGACGCTGTTTGACGCCTCTGTAAAAGTCACTTTCTGAAACCATTGTGATAAATAGAGTATTTGCTCCATAGGAGCAAATGCTCTATTTATCACAATGATTTTAATACTACACAATTCTAATTTTTTTCTTTTTCTTTTAATAGTAAATACTCCTTTTTTATACGCCCACCTAATAAAGGTGGTCGTATATTGTCGTGGCCCTGTCCGTCCGTCCGTTCGTTCGTTCGTTCGTTCGTTCGTTCGTTCGTTCGTCCGTCAACATTTTGTTTGTCCGCTGTTTTCTGGGAAAACTATTTGAAAGATATTAATGAAACTTCACACAAATGTTTAATGCATCAAGATCTCAAGCTGAGTTGATTCTGAGGTTCATTTGATTTTTCATTTCAGAGTTATGGCCCTTGTTTTAAAAAAATGCAAATAGTTTGTCCGCTGTTTTCTGGGAAAACTATTTAAAAGATATTAATGAAACTTCACACAAATGTTTAATGCATCAAGATCTCAAGCTGAGTAGATTCTGAGGTTCATTGGAATTGTCGTTTCGGAGTTATGGCCCTTTTACTTAAAAATAGTGCAAATACATGCAAATAGTTTGTCCGCTGTTTTCTGGGAAAACTATTTGACAGATATTAATGAAACTTCACACAAATGTTTAATGCATCAATATCTGAAGCTGAGTTGATTCTGAGGTTCATTGGATTTTTCATTTCAGAGTTATGGCCCTTGTTTTAAAAAAATGCAAATAGTTTGTCCGCCGTTTTCCGGGAAAACTATTTAAAAGATATTAATGAAACTTCACACAAATGTTTAATGCATCAAGATCTCAAGCTGAGTCGATTCTGAGGTTTATTGGAATTGTCGTTTCGGAGTTATGGCCCTTTTACTTAAAAATAGTGCAAATACATGCAAATAGTTTGTCCGCTGTTTTCTGGGAAAACTATTTGAAAGATATTAATGAAACTTCACACAAATGTTTAATGCATCAAGATCTGAAGCTGAGTTGATTCTGAGGTTCATTGGATTTTTCATTTCAGAGTTATGGCCCTTGTCCTTAAAAAATATGCAAATAGCTTGTCCGTTGTTTTCTGGAAAAACTGTTCGAGAGATATTAATGAAACTTCACACAAATGTTTAATGCATCAAGATCTGAAGCTGAATCAATTCTAAGGTTCATTTGATGTGTCTTTCGGAGTTATGGCCCTTGTATTTAAAAAATAATGCAAATACATGCAAATAGTTGTCTGCCGTTTTCTGGGAAAACTATTTGACAGATATTAATGAAACTTCACACAAATGTTTAATGCATCAAGATCTGAAACTGAATTGATTCTGAGGATCATTTGATTTTTCATTTCAGAGTTATGGCCCTTGTCCTTAAAAAATAATGCAAATGCATGCAAATAGTTTGTCTGCTGTTTTCTGGGAAAACTGTTTGAGAGATATTAATGAAACTTCACAAAAATGTTTAATGCATCAAGATCTGAAGCTGAGTTGATTCTGAGGTTCATTTGATTTTTCATTTCAGAGTTATGGCCCTTGTCCTAAAAAATATGCAAATAGTTTGTCCGCTGTTTAAACTATTTGAGAGATATTAATGAAACTTCACAAAAATGTTTAATGCATCAAGATCTGAAGCTGAGTCGATTTTGAGGTTTATTTGATTTGTCATTTCGGAGTTATGGCCCTTTTACTTAAAAAAATAATGCAAATATATGCATATAGTCGTTCGCTGTTTTCTAGCAAAACTGTTTGACAGATATTAATGAAACTTCATACACATGTTTAATGCATCAAGACCTGAAGCTAAGTCGATTCTGAGGATCATTTGATTTGTTGTTTCGGAGTTATGGCCCTTGGACTTAAAAAAATAATGCAAATCTATGCAAAATGAGGATGGCCATAACTTTTTATTTGAAATGATATTTACTTCAATTTTTTTATATGGTTAAACCTTAATGTGAATTTTCACATATATTGCGGGGCTTTTGATATGTCATTTTATTCTAAAGTTAAGGTCCTTGAACTTTGTGTGTTCGTTGCTTTGTTTGTCGGTCAACTTTTAGTTTGTCTGTTGTTTTCTGGGAAAACTATTAAAATGATATAAATGAGACGTAACACAAATGTTTTAAGCAACAAAATTTGAAGCTGAGTTTATTTTGAGGTTCATTCAGTTTGTCTTTACAGAGTTATGGCTGTTGCACTTTACAAAAATCTGCAAAAATGAGGATTAGCTGTAACTTTTTTATTTAATAAGATATTCACTTCATTTTTTTAAAAAATAGTATCACCTTAATATGGAAATCAAGATCTGAAGCACAGATTAGAAAATGTCAACACTTATAAGGCATGTTGAATCAGAGAACGTTTGCAAGTGGGCGTATTATGTACCGTATTCGGTACTCTTGTGGTAGATTTATTCAAAGAGGTTGGGTCTAAAAATAGCCTATTGGGTCTAAAAATAGCCTATTAATGGGGTAATGGGTTAATGGTTAATTCAGGTTTGTAAGTTTCATTTGCATGTACTCATTGTTAATTTTATACCATTGAATTATCATAGAATTATCTTCGCCTTCTTCCATTGACCAGTTATTTTGCTCTGAATGAATCAAATGTACAAACCCAAATGAATGCAGAGAAAAGATACCTCCTTGGTTATAGTAGTTAATCCTCTCCCTTTTAGAAACGCTTTATCATGCCTTTGCATGAAAAAACAGATTTTCATGAAAAACCAGATAAGATAAGGGGCCGTCTCAGGTCAGGGGTTGCTCTGTTTGCTTATGAAATTATAACAGTATTTGAAATTAACTTTTTTCCCTGGTGGCAAGTACTTGCCACCTGATATGAAAGTTGGTGGCAAAATGCTCTTACCTGGTGGCAAAATAGAAAGCAACATGGAAATTTTCAACAAGCAAGAAAAAACAAACTGGTCCGATAATTCTTTAAGTATTCCTCTGATTGTTTTATTTCCACCCAATTTTTCCTGGTAGTAAGTTTTTGCCACTGTCTTTCAGATCAGGTGGCAAGTTGGACATTTCTGGTGGCAAAACTGCCACTTGGCATTGTTAATTTCAAACCCTGATTATAATAGATCTGACTGTACTATATGAATACTTTAACCCACAGGCATATTCAAACACAGCCAAAGTATTGAAAAGTCCTACCTCGCAGAAATAACACCAGCTGGCAAGTACACTCAAGCACTCGGGTACTTCAATGCAGCATCCAGCGTGGGGTTCATACTTGGCCCAGTTGTGGGTGGACATTTGGCCGATAAACCAGGAGGATTCTACATAGTGGCCTTGCTTACAGCCTCAGTTTTCTTTCTTAATTTGTGTAGGTATCCAGCTTTATCAAATTATCTAATTTATAAAATAATTTAATTAATATTCATGATGTCATTACTTCTTACATGAATATTCATGGAGTAAGGAGTTAAATGAAAAAAGTTACATAACAAAAAAAAAAATGTTTTTGTGCAATTTTTCTCCAGACGTTGGGTAAATGAGAGAAAAAATGTAAAAACAAGATGATTGGTTTATTCACAGTAGATGTTTAAACAAATACAAATATTAAAAGTTATTTTTTAGTTGCCCTAAAATGTTAAAAACCAGGTAATAGAAACAGGTAATGGAACTTTTAGCAAATAATTCAGATTTGTTAACATTTTCAAAATGTGTAGATTTAGACCAGTCTGGAAAAGAGGGCACATTTCAGTTACGGTACATTATAAATTGACTGTATTCTGTTCACAGGAATAATGAAGTCAGGATAAGTGAGAAAACATTTCGACCTTTTTCTTCATAAAAATACCTTTTCAAACAGAGTACACCCTGATCAGACAGCTACTGTAAGAGCCATCTGATCAGGATGTGCTCCATTTGCTTATTAACCCTTTCCCTGTTCTATGTTTATTACAAATTTCAATACCTACTGAATATTCCTGGACAAAATAGTTACAGTGAAGCTCACTTATAACGAAATCCTGAGGACCTTAATATTTATTTCGCTATATCCAAACTTTGTTATATCGATAAGACAAAATTTCGTTATAAATGTTTGGATATAGCGAATTTCGTTATAGTATAATAAGGTTATGCAAATTCTGATCCTGACCAGAAGCCACATTATAATGTAGCTGCTGACCAAAGTCTACATGCATACAGCTGGGTGTGTCATGTGTTTGGTAATTTCATAGCATGTCTCTTATAAAATGAAAAGAAAAAAGCAAATTCACATCAGTTATAAATAACAATATTGGTGAAATGAGTTGACCATTTGCTTCCCTATATCAATGGCTCAGTGCAAAACTAGACTGACTCTATAGTTATTCTAGTGAAGAGAATGGCTTATATGCATGTAAGTGCACACTTCAATTATTTATCACATTTATGTTTTTATTCCTGGTGTCGTGATGATTCGTGTACCTTCAATTATTTTTAGCTCACCTGGCACAAAGTGCCAAGGTGAGCTATTGGGATGATCCTATGTCCGGCGTCCGTCGTCGTGCGTCGTGCGTATGTGCGTCGTGCGTATGTGCGGGCGTCAACAATTTACTTAAACATCTTCTTCTCTGGAACTACAAAGCCAAGAGCTTTGATATTTGGTATGTAGTATGATGTAATGGTCCTCTACAAAGATTGTTCAAATTATGTCCCCCGGGCCAAAAATGGCCCCGTCCCAGGGCTTATCAGTTTTTCATAGGAAAATCTTTAAAAATCTTCTTCTATGAAACTGTAAGGCATAGACCTTTGATATTTGGTATGTAGCATCATCTAATGGTCCTCTACTAAGATTGTTCAAATTATGACCCCTGGGCCAAAAATGGCCCCGCCCCGGGGCTTATCAGTTTTTCATAGGAAAATCTTTAAAAATCTTCTTCTCTGAAACTGTCAGGCATAGACCTTTGGTATTTGGTATGTAGCATCATCTAATGGTCCTCTACTAAGATTGTTCAAATTATGACCCCTGGGTCAAAAATGGCCTCGCCCCAGGGCTTATCAGTTTTTCATAGGAAAATCTTGAAGAAATCATTTTCTCTGAAACTGTAAGGCATAGACCTTTGATATTTGGGATGTAGCATGATCTAATGGTCCTCTACTAAGATTGTTCAAATTATGACCCCTGGGCCAAAAATGGCCCGCCCCGGGGCTTATCAGTTTTTCATAGGAAAATCTTTAAAAATCTTCTTCTCTGAAAATGTAAGGCATAGACCTTTGGTATTTGGTATGTAGCATCATCTAATGGTCCTCTACTAAGGTTGAAAAAATTATGACCCCCGGGACAAAAATGGCCCCGCCCCAGGGCTTATCAGTTTTTCATAGGAAAATCTTTAAGAATCTTCTTCTCTGAAACTGTAGGGCATAGACCTTTGATATTTGGTATGTAGCATGATCTAATGGTCCTCTACTAAGATTGTTCAAATTATGACCCCTGGGCCAAATATGGCCCCTCCCCGGGGCTTATCAGTTTTTCATAGGAAAAGCTTTAAATATATTCTTCTCTAAAATTATAAGGTATAGACCTTTGATATTTGGTATGTAGCATTATTTAATCGTCCTCTACTAAGATTAATCAAAATATGACCCCCGGACCAAAAATGGTCCCACCCAAGGGCTTATCAGTTTTTCATAGGAAAAGCTTTAAAAATCTTCTCCTCCAGAACTGTAAGGCAGAGACCTTTAATATTTGGTATGTAGCGCTATCTAATAGTTTTCTACCAAGATTGTTCAAATTATGTCCCCTGGATTGAAAACTTCCCCGCCCAGGGGCATATCAGTTTTTTAAAGGAAAGGTTTTAAAAATCTTCTCTTAAAAATCTTTAAAAGTCTTTTCTGAACTTGTAAGGCATAGACCTTAGATATTTGGTATGTTGCATTATCTAATAGTCCTCTACCAAGATTTTCAAATTATGAACCCCGGATCAAAATTGACCCCGCCCTGGGGCTTAACAGTTTTTCATAGGAAAATCTTTAAGGTCTAGACTCTTTATATTTAGTATGTAGCATCATCTGATGGTTTTCTACCAAGATTTTTCAAATTATGCAATCTGTCATTGAAATCATTAATCTGTTACGAACAGGTGTGCGATTAAGGGCCATTATGGCCCTCTTGTTTTATAAATCTATATGTGCTTATCTATGTATCACGACAAAATATGACCATCAGTGTTCAGCCAAGTGGCAGTGGTCCCGCTGAAACTACATAGTGTATTGGTCTTGCCATCGAATTTTGCCTATTTCGGTGCCGATTGTCCGAAAAATATCTTAGAATAGTTATCTGCGGCTGCTTCAGTGCAAAGTGTGAAGTTGCAACATATATTCTGACAAACGTTTCTATTGGCCGAAATCAAAATATACGATAGGAAATGAGAACATTCATCCAATCAGATCCACGGTTACTAGTCGATTACGGTTGCAACTGGTTTCAATCACGTTATCGAAATTGGTAAATAAAGCGGGATACCATTCTTCCATCAGATTCGTCCCTTCTGCATTCGGACTCAGCAGCATGTTTATGCCTCGCACGGTGCCCACAATGTATATTTTATGCGCCGTTTTCATTGTGGGAATGATGCAATAGTGTGTCCTCAACAGACAACGTGACAAAGATTGGGAGATATGTACATGCAGTGTGGTCAATTACGTTCATTAAGTTGTTTGACGCCCGAGGTGATAGTCGGTGAAGGTTGTTTGCTTTACAGTTCTTTATCGCGGTAGGTGTGAAAACTTTTCAAACTGCGACATTCAGTTGAGTTTGTAATAACCGAACTATTTTTCATAGAAATTTCGTTCTCGGGACAAGGAAATAACTTTGTCTTAGCTGAATTTTCGTTATAACCGATTTTGTATTAAGAAGGCAGATGTGAATAGAAACAAAGAAGGAAAAGATCGGGGAATTTGTTTTCTTTTGTATTATCCGGTCTTTCGTTATATCCGAGTTTGCTATAAGTGAGCTTCACTGTATAATGAAATATGGAAGGCTGAACATTGTAGCCATTTTAGAAAGTAAAGAAACAGATTTATCAAATTCCATTAGCAAACAGAGCAGACTCTGATCAGACGGCTCCTCTAGGAGCCGTCTGATCTGGGTCTACTCTGTTAGCAAATGTGTGAAAACACGTTTACATGAGGAAAAGGGTTAAATCATAATAAGTCTGATTTGACAGTTTCTACCTATACATGTATATACCAAAAATTCATGTGTACATATTTCAATATAAGAATTCATTTAATCAATATTCATGATATCATTATTTCATATATGAATACATGTATTGAACCCTTTCCTCCACAGGCTATATTTAGATCCAACCACTTTCAATAGATCACCGAAAAGGAGCATTAACTAGAGAAAAGGAAAATTTTAGAATTTGTAGTTTGAAACCATTGTGATAAATAGAGCATTTGCTCCTATAGGAGCATGTCTTTACCACCTGAATATTTCTCATTTTATTAATTTCCTGTTGGTTTTTTTTTTCAGGTATGATGTGGGTGCTAGGTCCAGAAGCTAAACCTTCTAAGAACCAAACTTTAAGAAGAAGTGAATCCTCAGCAACGTCCTTGAAGAAACTTGATTCGGATGAAAATGATTTCAACTATAATAGCTTCTTGCAGTGTGCAAGGCGTCTGGACTGGTGGGATCTCTGGGACTTGTACCTGATAAAACTTATTGCTGGAGCATCTGTGATAATATTTCGAAGCAACTTCTCGTTGATGGTGATTCAAAAATTTGATGTTTCATCAGTGACAATTGGCTATATCATATCCTTTGGCTCAATAGTTTCTACGATGGCAGGCTTTCTGTCAGGGTATATTCTAAAATTTTATCGAAACAATGCCACAGTTTTGTTTCATATGAATATTTTAAAGATGTTTACCATGTTATTGATATCTCTTTCACCAAGTTTATGGATATTTGTAATGGCACAGGTTCCTCTAGCAATAATATCTACGTTAGCAAGAGTTTCTGCGACTAGTCTTGTAATCGAGAGGGGAACAAAAGAAATGGCTGGAATATTGATGGGATTTCAGCAGAGTTGTATGTCCGTTGCCAGGATGTTGGCTCCACTGATTTCTGGATTGGCACTGGAACTAAGCTCATCAGGGCCAGGAATCATTAGTGCCTGCCTGTCGTTAGTAGCAGTGATGATAATGTTTAGTAGACCTCAAGATCCAACAGACAGGAAAAAAAAATATGTATGAAACTCTCCTTGGTAGAAATTTGTCCATTCCAATTACTCTAAGTATTCTGCACCCAATCTCCGCACTGCAGTGTTTTGTTAAGATCAACCAGAGCTACAGATAATGGTGTGTACTCAAATATTAAAACCATCAAGCGTCATTTCTCCACCAAACCCTGTGTTGTGACTAGGGTCTCGAAGAGACGATTCTAAAGAGTGGTTACAACATAAGGTTTGGTGGAGAAATAAAGAAGTTATACTTGAAAATATTTTGATTTACGCATCTGATCTGGAGGTCGGACAAAATTTCAAATATCAGAATAGGGAAATAATTTTAAAAAATGGGTGATGCTAGAGTTATGGTCCTTGTAGGCTTAAGAGTGCTCACAACATAGGGTTTGGTGGAGAAATGATGATTTTAGTATTTGAGTACGCATCGTTATCTGTAGCTCTGTATTTTTGTAGATAGATCGAGGAAAACGCCACTTTGAAACATGAAGCTGGCAATAATCTTAGCAAATGAAATTGTTTGGTGTTGAAAGGGTTAATGTCATCCTTCAAGTTACCTTTTTGTTCTGTTATGTATTTTTATGCCCTGCCTTTAGGCGACGTGGGCATTAACTTTTATCCTTGTCCGTCCGTACGTCCGTCCGTACATCAGTCCTGTAAAATTTTCGTCAAAGCTTTCTTCGCTTGTGTATGCTGGAATGATTTGATATTTGGTCTGAAGCATAACCATAGTGAGTTGTACCATGTCTCCCCTTTTCAGGTCTGTCGTTCATCTACTTCCTGCTTGCCGACACTTTGATTTAATTTTCCTGGCGGGGGCATCTGTGTCCCATGGACACATTTTCTTTTATTTAAGTTTGTTGTTTACCTTAAAACCAGTGTCTTCTTAAATTGTAATATTTGTTTTATCACGTTGTGCCCAAATATCCCTTTGCTGGGCATCTAATCAAAATAATTAATCCATTAATTAATTAATAATTAATCCAGACGCCTCTGAAAAAGTCACTTTTTGAAACCATTGTGATAAATAGAGCATTTGTTCTATTTATCACAATGGTTTAAAACCAATGGTTTAAAAAAAATGTCCTTTTCTCTTATAAATGCTCCTTTTTGGTAGATTTATTCAAAGAGGCTGGGTCTAAAAATAGCCTATGAGGGAATGGGTTAAAGTGGATCTTAACTCTTTCAAAAAAGTGAACAAGCAAGTGAGTTGAAATCACATCGTAGACTCTGCATTGTGATTTCAACTTATGGCTTGCTCTTTCTCTTTGTCATACAATGTAGATTTGACAGCCAGGTTTAGGAAGGCCCTATAAATGTGGGAAAAAAAGCCATAAATTAGTTATTGTTTCACACACAACAGCGGAAATTAAATTGACCACTGATTTTAAGCTCCATCCTAGAGTGCTGCTTACCCATTCCATTTGTCCCCTTTGGCATCATACCTATTAGGGTGAACAAAATGTTTCCCCCCCCCATATATTTCCATTACACTCTCCCCCCACTTAAAATGTTGTTCTGAGAATACACTATGATTTGACTAGAAGTAACAAACTAAATGTAAATACAAACAGCAAGACACAAAACCATTACCAATTTTCCCTAAGGACTTTCCTCAAGCTCTTGATTGTACATGAAGTCTACCAGTAAATTTACCTTGACTGGTAGATTTCGAGATGCCTATCAGTAACAGTTGGCCACTTCCAACCCATACACCTTCTGGTGACCAGGGTGACTTTGTACAAAGTAAATAAATTTGCTAGAGACAAAATCACCTCTACATCGGCTGTTAATGGCTAAACTGAGCCAATTACCAGTTTATTAGCCAATCCTTTCGATGAAAAGAGCCAACTGTTACCATAGTAGCATGAAGCAGGAATTGTTACAACTACCAACCAAATAAAAATAATATAAATGAAAACAAAACAATTTATATTATGCTGATAAAATGGTACAATAGGGGCTGATAAACACACTTGATACAGGAACCTGTGGGTTACTCTAAATTTACCATCTCACTCAATCTGGTGTATGAAGATCTTCCTATCCTGTTATATAACTAAACCTGTTCGGTTCCTTCCTTGATGGTTCCGGTCTTCCAGATATACAGTGAACCCTCATTACAACGGAGGTGTTTGTTTCCAGACATTTTGCTGGTATAACGAGGTTGCCGTTATAACAAGTTTAAATATGAAAGGAACCATATGGCCAGTTTTAAACTAGTACCAGCAGGTGAGCAGAACAACAAGTACAAAAAGCTCCCTTTGGGAGCTTTTTGCACTTGTTGTGTTCTGCATTAAGCGATCACCTGTCTTATTGGCATTGCACCTATTTACTCAGTAGTTGTTTAAAAGACTTAATGGTAATTTTGTTTGAATGCATACTACCGGTATAACGAGGGTGCCATTGTAACGAATGCTGGTATAATGAGGGTTCACTGTACTTTCACTGGATAGGGCCTGGCTGTCGCTGTCAGTATGGAGATCTTCAGCCAAGCTATTATCTGACAATTCCCTACCCAGAACATGGTGTCCCTCCTTGTTTTCAGTCCTTACATCTGATACTTATGGATCCCTATATAAGTCAGGGAGGTCTTTTCTTGGTGTAAAATTAACCCTTTCCCTGATATAAACGTGTTTTCACGCATTTGCAAACAGAGAAGACCCAGATCAGACGGCTCCTAGAGGAGCCGTCTGATCAGGGTCTGCTCTGTTTGTTTACAGAATTTGATAGATCTGTTCCTTTACTTTCTAAAATGTCTACAATGTTCCACCTTTGATATTTCATTATAACTATTTTGTCCATGAATATTCAGTAGGTATTGACATTTTGAATAAATATAGAACAGGTAAAGGGTTAATGATGATGCCTCTGGATTCAGTAGGAATGTGCCTGTTTCAGTAGGAATGCGCCTGTTTCAGTAGGAATGTGCCTGTTTCAGTAGGTATGTGCCTGTTTCAGTAGGAATGTGCCTGTTTCAGTAGGAATGTGTCTGTTTCTTAGCTACTGTAACTCTGCTGACAGTTGCTAAGATCAGAATTGGTGTTCTTTTTCCTGTCTGTACTATTAGCATGTGTCTAGTCTCTAACCTTCAGACTTAGCAGCTTCTTTCTTCTGACCTCTGGTTCTCTTTCAGCAGGGAGATAGTCACATTGATGTAAGAGATTCCGATTTACCACATGGTTTCTACCCTCGTCGCTCTCAGGCTTTACTTCATAAACTGCATTATCGTCCAGCCTTCAGACAACCACATGAATTTTGTCTTTCCAGAATTACCTTAGTTTACCCAGACCGCCTTGTTCTATCTACTTTTGGATCAACACCCAATCTCCTGGCTTAAGAGCACAAATGCATTGTCCTTTTAATGCTTTCCTTCATATAAATGCCTCACGCATTTGCAAACAGAGTAGACCCAGATTGGAAGGCAGCTCTAGGAGCTGTCTGACTGGTATTTCTCATTATTTCTCCCTCCTTTGACCTTGCTGCCAGCATGTTTCCACACTTTGCTGAGACTGTAAGAGGCTGAGGCTTGAATACAGTACTCATTTTATTTTTCTTGAAGTCGTGCTTAACTAATACTTGTTCTCCTATGCAAAATTGTTTAGTGCTAGCATGATTCTTATTATCAGCATATTCTTTTGCCTTGTACTTGGCCTTTTCATCATTCCTCCTCAGCTGTTCGTCAACTGCCTTGTTTGTTATGATAGGTTTGACATGTGGTAACTTTGTTCCTGGTTCTTGGTTGAACAACAGATGAGATGGAGTGAATCCGGTAGCAATGTGTGGAGTAGCTCTGTATTGTCAGAGGAACAGATAGAGTTGTTGTTTCCAACTCTGACCTGTTACATGTGCAGCTCTAATTATTTTCATCATTGGTTTGTTGAAGGATTCAGCCTGGGCATTGGCTCTGGGCCATCTGGGAGTGATCCTCCTGTGTTCAATTCCACAGTTTTCTATGTACGCCTTAAATTGTCCAGAGTTGAAAGGACTACCATTGTCAGACTTGATTGTTTTGGAGAATCCAAATTCAGAAAGTACTTTATCAAGAACTGGTATGACTGTGTTTCTGGTGTATTCATCAATAATTACAAACATGTAATCTCCTGACGGCAGCGGCCCACAAAAATCCATGCTCAGATTTCTCCAGGCTCTAGATGGAAGGCCAGACATGTTTAATGGCTCCATTTGTTTGGGTTCTGGAGTCATGATCTGGCAGGCATAGCAGCTTTTGATATTTTCTTCAATCATCTGGTTCAATTTAGGAAACCAGACCTTTGATCGGAGGTATGATTTTATTCTTGTTATGCCCTGGTGTCCCTTATGTGCTATGTCAATTGATGCTTTCCTTAATGATTTTGGTAGGATAATTTTGTCTTCCTTAAGATCATGTTGTCACTATGGACAGTGAGCTCATCTTTAATGCTTGCTAGTGCCTTAAGCTCTTCGATGTCTATTTCATTACTTTCGACAAATTTGACTTTGTACCAGTCCCTGGTCCTTATGAACTCAATGACTTTTGTTAGGGTTGTGTCTTTGTGTGTCTCTTGCTTGATTTCATCTTGGGTCATTGCTTTAGGTACAGCTTTGTTTAGAATAAAATTCACTTGCATCTCAGCCAAATCCCCTTGGTTAGACGTTATATTGTTTACGGGGTGTCTTGACATGTAGTCAGCTGGATTGTCTGTTCCAGGTCTGTATGCAATGGTGCATTTATATGGTTGCAGTCGAAGACCCCATCTTTTTGAATTCGCAGTGGTGGATTGACTTTGGCCCAAATTCTTTCTGTTCGCACGATCTGAATTTAAAAATCTCGATTTGTACATTTTGTTAAGGGGCGAAATAGTCCGTTAGAACGTTCTTCGTGGCCGCGTAGGTTGCTAAAAATCTGTGTCCTCCTTGTTGGCCATATATATGTCATATACACGCTCGCCAGCATAGTGTAGCATGAGTGCTCTTTTTCGTGCCCCATCTTCGATTACTAAACCAACGAAACGATTCTCCAACCTGTCAGCCCATTTCTCCCAACGTGGTCCGATACTGTCTTTGTCGGCCTCGCACTCGAATGGCGGAAATTGTGGTAACTGTCCCATCGCAGCTTTGTGAGACAATCGTTACGCTTTAATTCAGGTTTTTCCTTTACCTCGTCGCCAAAATGTTGTATACTAGGGCTTAGAACATCAGGAATACTCGTTTGTTTCTACTGTTTATTTATAACATTTACAACCGGAAGGCATGGTATGATGCGGTGGATAAAACAGGTGCGGTTTATTATTAATGTTACGGTCTCTCACTGATATAGAATACTACAGTACCTGTCTGGGTAGCCATGAGCCACATCTCTGTATCTGGTGCACAAAAATCAAATAAGCAAAATATAGTTTTTCCCCATCTCAAGTGCTTCCATGGATCTTAATTTCCTTTCTGAAGTTAGCTTTCAAAATATCATATGTACATGGATTTTGGCAACATCAGTTAAATCATGTTTGACTCGGACTGTTGCTGGTTTGATGTTTAATACACTTGAAAGTATTTAATTTCTGAAAGGATTGTCTTTTTTCACTAGACCTTTATAAAGACCTCTACCCTTTCCCTCCTATAAATGTGTTTTCACGTGTTTGCAAATAGAGTAGACCCAGATCAGATGGCTCCTATAGGAGCCATCTGATCTGGGTCTGCTCTGTTTGCTAATCGAATTTGAAAAATCTGTCTTTACTTTCTAAAATGGCTACAATGTTCCACCTTCCATTATAACTATTTTGTCCATGAATATTCAGAAGGTATTGAAATTTGTAATAAACATAGAACAGGGGCAGGGTTAATGCCCTCACTGTTGCTGCCGTGTTGGTTTCTGGTCTCCAGTCTGGAAATTCATATCTGAATATTTCTCATAATGTCTCGGTAGTTGCTGTAAGAACTTTCTGTTCTGTATTGAGGCTTGGATAGAATGACAAGTCCCAAATGTTCTAATAAATAAAACCCTTTCCTCCATAAATACGCCTTTCTATGCCTCTGTAAAATTCACTTTTTGAAACCATTGTGATAAATGGAGCATTTGCTCCTATGGAGCAAATGCTTTATTTATCACAATGGTTTCAAAACTACACAATTCTAACATTTTCCTTTTCTGTAGTAAATGCTCCTTTTGGGTAGATTTATTCAAAGAGGTTGGGTCTAAAAAATAGCCCATGGAGGAATGGGTTAATATATTGATACTAGGTTGTTAACTCTGAAGAAGTTGATGCATGTAGTACATACACACAGATACAAAGATCTGAGTAATTATATATACTACATGTACAGTATAACTAGCCAGTGTAAGAAATGTTTCAGTAATAGAACAGGACCCACCAACAATTAAGTTGACAGACATTACGTGGATACCTTGTACTACATGTTTAACCAGCAAGCGTTATTGCCAGCTGATTGTCTCCAATCATTGTAATGTCTATAGACATGACATTTAACCCTTTCCTCCATAAATACGCCTTTCTACTCCTCTGTAATAGTCAGTTCTTGAAACCATTGTGATAAATAGAGCATTTGCTCTGTTTATTACAAAGGTTTCAATACTACACAATTCTAACATTTTCCTTTTCTCTAGTAAATGCTCCTTTTGGGTAGATGCATCCAAAGAGGTTGGATCTAAAAATAGCCTGTGGAGGAAAGGGTTAAAGAGGTGTAAGAAACGATTAAATAATAGAACAGGACCCACACAATTTAGGTGACAGACATTAACTGGATACCTTGTACATGTTTAACCAGCAAGTGCTATTGCCAGCTGACTGTCTCCAATCATTGTAATGTCTATAGGCATGACATTAAATGATATCTTCATAAGGGCTTAACATAAACTGGAGTTTCTACATCTCTGATTCTCCAAACGGTGTTAAGTTTCTGGATCCATTTCACTTATTTTATCTCCATGTAAGTAAGATGTGGATCGGGCAATGTTTCTCTTGTCCTGGTGCCATATGAGTTATTTAGTGTTGTGTTGCCTGAAACCCAACTCACTCTAACAAATTTATTTGTGGATTCCAAGAAGTTGTTTACTATGTGGAAGGTGATACAGTGAACCCTCATTATGCCGGCATTCGTTACAATGGCACCCTCGGTATACCGGCATTCGTTACAATGGCACCCTCGGTATACCGGCAGTATGCATTGAAACAAAATTAGCATTAAGTCTTTGAAATTACCACCGAATAAATAGGTGCAGTGTCAATAAGACAGATGATCGCTTCATGCAGAACACAAGAAGTGCAAAAAGCTCCCAAAGTGTCCACCTGTTGGAATTACTGACCATATGATTCCTTTCATATTTAAACTCGTTATATAACGGCAACCTCGTTATACCAGCAAAATGTCTGGAAACAAACGCCTCCGTTGTAAGAAGGGTTCACTGTAGTACAAACACACATAGAGGTGCCAAGATCTGTCTAATTATAGATAGTATAGCTAGCCAGTGTAAGCTGGATACACTTCATGTTCAGTGGTACAAACAAGTCTGTCCAACTCTATTTGCAAATAAAGTAGACCTGTTGCAGCCATCTGATCAGGGTCTGCTCTGTTTGCTTATGAAGTAATATATTTGTTTGTATTGGGGTTTTATGTCCCTTTAACCTATTCCCTCATATTGTGAAACCATTGTGATAAATAGAGCATTTGCTCCTATAGGAGTAAATGCTCTATTTATCACAATGGTTTCAAAATATTGGATTTGATTTAGTTGCCGTTTATAGCGAGGTTTTACTGTAGCAGCAAGGTTCACTACATCACTGCCAGTGTGGCATCTGTGATTACCTATGAGACCATTTGATCCAGATCAGACTCAAAGAAACTCAATGTCTCATCAGGATTCAAACTCTTGGTCACTGTGTCTGTAAATACAGACAAAACATGCAGATGACAAAACTTTAGCAGTGAATGAATTACCACATTCCGTCATAGGCTATTTTTAGATCCAACCTCATTGAATAAATCTACCGAAAAGGAGCATTAACTAGAGAAAAGGATGTTTTAGAATTTTGTAGTTCTGAAACCATTGAGATAAATAGAGCATTTGCTCCTTAGGAGCAAATGCTCTATTTATCACAATGATTTCAAAGAGTGCCTTTTACAGAGGCGTAGAAAGGCGTATTTAGGGCGGAAAAGGTGATTTTTCTATCCCTCAGTGCCTTCTGTTACCCTGCAGATGTTTTGATCTCTGGGCTTTTTTCTCTGTGGAGGTGTTTATTGTTATATTATGATATTTTGCTTGGTGTTATTGTTTATATCTGTGATATGTTGTTACACTTTTATTTATTTTATCATTTAATCATTCATATATTATAAACATAGATTTTTTTATGATGTAACACTTCACTCCATGAATATTCATGTAAGAAATATATAAATGTCTTCATGAATATTAATTTGATTAATTGCTATAATAGCACATGGACACAGAAATGTTTGGCCAGAACAGAAACTGTAGAATCTTATCTATATTATATCACAAGCAGACAGAGCAGAACCAGATCACATGACTCCTTCAGGAGCCATCTGATTAGGGTATACTCTATTTGCAAAACCATAGGGTTGGAGTAAAGGGTTAATCATGTATATACAATGTACAGACTCAAACATCATATTCATGATTATGGTCACAATTCATTGGTGCAGGCTAAATTGACTCAGGTTCAGATAAGATGCATAAATTAAAACAATTTCAAGAATAACTTCTTTATTTCTCTTCCAAGCCCTATGCTGTAACCACTCTTTAGAATTGTCTCTTTGAGACAATTCTAAAGAGTGGTCACAACATAGGGTTTGGTGGAGAAATGATGATTTTAGAATTTTGAGTATGCATGTTTATCTGTTCGTCTGTCTAAATGATCTGGGTTACAATGTTGTTACTTGTGATAATTCAAATTGTTAGCCACACTTTTCCCTTAAGTATTTTGACAAACTTTGGCAAATAGTGCAGACCCAGATCAAACTGCTCCTCTAGGAGCTGTTTGATCTGGGTCTTCACTATTTACTACTGTCTGTTAAATTTTGCTATCAAAATTGTGCCAAACTGAATTATTCAGTTTTATAAACCAATGGAGAGGGGAGATTGGTTATCTGAGTGTTAATTAGGATATCGTATAAATGCACAAATTATAAATACGATGTTATATAGAATCATAATTATGGCACAGAAGTAGCAGTATGATGTAAACTACGCCTTTACTTAATGATTATTCATGTAGACTTCTGCTCATTATGAATATTAATTGATTTGAATTAGATATTATAGAATGAGGAAAGATTGCCATGGCAAAGTGTAGATATAGAGGATCTGTTGCGAGTTGTCTTTTAAGATCACATGTTCCTAAACGAACCTTAGAAAATGTCATTAAGCGAGCCTTGGCGAGCATCAGATTCTTTTTCTCACATAACAAATAAGTGTATTTTCGCCGTTTAAATAACATGTAAATATCGGTTTCCATGGTTTGACGTCATATCTGATGTATGACATCATATATACGTTCTAAAGTGATCTTACACATGTTACAGATAAGGGAATCTTAACCCGTTGTTCTAACTCGGAGATATGGGAAGGTATGTGAGAAAAGTTTCATAATTTTGTTTGTATCGGGTTTTACATCTCTTTAATAGTATTTCAGTCATATCGCACTGTCCAGCTAATAGCAAGTGGACGAAGACCCCAGAAGTTTTTTTCAATGCATTATATGTATTATATCATTATATGCATGGAAACCACTGACCTTTTGACACCATTGCAAACTGAGTAGACCCAAAGCAGTCAGCTCCTTTAGGAGTTGTCTGATCAGGGTCTGCTTTTTAGCTCGACTATTCAAAGAATAGTTGAGCTATCCTACTCGCCCCGGCGTCGGCGTCTGCGTCCGCGTCACACTTTGGTTAAGGTTTTTGTTAAAGTCCACTTTTTGCCTTTAACCTTTGGAATAAAGCTGTGAAACTTTGAACACTTGTTCACCACCACAAACTTCATCTGTAGGTAAGAGTACATAACTCTGTCAAGCATTTTGACATAATTATGGCCCTTTTTAACTTAGAATTTTTGGTTAAGGTTTTTGTTAAAGTCCACTTTTTGCCTCTAACCTTTGGAATAAAGCTTTGAAACTTTGAACACTTGTTCACCACCACAAACTTCATCTGTAGGTAAGAGTACATAACTCTGTCAAGCATTTTGACAGAATTATGGCCCTTTTTAACTTAGAACTTTTGATTAAGGTTTTTGTTAAAGTCCACTTTTTGCCTCTAACCTTTGGAATAAAGCTTTGAAACTTTGAACACTTGTTCACCACCACAAACTTCATCTGTAGTTAAGAGTACATAACTCTGTCAAGCATTTTGACAGAATTATGGCCCTTTTTAACTTAGAACTTTTGATTAAGGTTTTTGTTAAAGTCCACTTATTTACATAACCCTTTGAGATAAAGCTTTAAAACTTGGACCACTTGTTCACCATCACAAACTTTGTCTGTAGGCAAGAGTACATAACTCTGTCAAGCATTTTGACAGAATTGTGGCCCTTTTTAACTTAGAACTTTTGGTAAGGTTTTTGTTAAAAGTCCACTTATTTTCATAACCCTTTGAGATAAAGCTTTGAAACTTGGAACACTTGTTCACCACCTCAAGCTTCATATGTAGGCAAGAGTACATTACTCTGTCAAGCATTTTAACAGAAATTATTGCCCTTTTTTACTTAATTTTTTCTCTTTCAAAGTGATCCTACATCCAGAATACTAATAAAGATATTTTACTGAGACTGGTTACTTGCTTCTAGTATCATTGGACACTATTTTAGTCCACTATCAAGCATTTTTACACTAACAATTCTGAGAAAAGTCGAGCGCGCTGTCCTGTGACAGCTCTTGTTGCTAATGTAACAATTAAAATGTATACAATTTGGCATTCACTTGTTTTATTTAACAATAGAAAACAATTTGTTAATTAATGTTCATAATGGGTTGAGTCTGCCATGAATGTTCATGGAGTAAAGGGTTAATAAGGGTTAAAATCAAATTGTACAATTTAGTTGGACAAGTTGTATTAATGAGACCTCAGATGTGTAGAACTGTATATACCAGAAATGTTTGTACAGTAAACCCCCTCTATACCGTTCAATTTAGTACAAATATTAGTCTTGGAGACAGGTGGCAGCTTAATGCAGGGTGAATGTCATGCAGAAAGCTCCTCTAGGACCTTTCTGCATGACTTTCACCCTGCATTAAGCAGCCAACTGCCTAAAAGTAGCTAAATTGTTCTCTACTAGAATTCCAAATGAGTGAGGTATACTGTACTTAACATTTTCCCTCCTATAAAGGCTTGTTCACACCTTTTCAGAGTATACCCAGATCAGATGGCTCCTGTAGGGACTATCTGATTAGGGTCTGCTCTGTTTGCTTAATATGAAATTATAGTAGATCTGACTACAGTTTCTACCAATACCAAAACATCCTGTGTACATAAGCAGGTATAAAAATTCAGTTAATAAATATTCATGTCATTATTTCTTACATAAATATTTAACTGGGAATACATTGTGTCAGCAGTTTCATGTGATTGAAAGCCAGTTATTAACCGTTTACTCCATAGATATGATTTTGCAAACAGGGTGGACCAAGATCAGATGGCTCCCATAGGAGCCATCTGATCATAGTCCACTCTGTTTGCTAATGAAATTACATAGATTCTACCATGGCTAAATATTCTTTTGTTCATATGCAAATACATGTATATAATTAAAGGGAATTAATATTCATACATGTATTATTTCTTAAATGAATATTCATGGAGTAAAGGGTTAAATTCATTTATATTTCTTTATATTTGTAATATACTGTATTATGTCTAATTAAAAGTCCCAAGGGTGTTAAATTTTTCAAAAGGAGAGCTACTTGCATTTTGTACATCAAAACCATAGGAACAAATGCTCTTTTTATCAAAATAGTTCCAAAACTACCCAATTCTAAAAGTTTCCATTTCTTTCTTGTAAATGCTCCTTTTTAGTTGATTTATTCAAAGAGGTCGGATCTAAAAAAAAAAAGAAAAGCTCATTAGGTAATGGGTTAAAGCAGAATGAAAGCAAAGCAGAAAGCTCTTAGAGGCTATCTGCATTGTGTTCAATCTACATTACGCTATCACCAACCTATATTTCTTTATTTAATGATTATTATATAGAGCTTTGATTGTTTTATTCATTGTTAGTTTTCGTCCAGAAGGGGGCAGTTATTAGAGTGTTGGTAGTTCTATTGAAAGAGTATTTTTCTGATACAGCTACAAAAGTCTTACTATTTGTGCAATATAGAAATAAAGTCATATTTTGTTTAAACCCCCTTTGTTGTTTTTTACCCAGTCTCGTAACTGTAATCATATCTTCATTATTAGCAAACCGAGACTTCTTTGTAGGAGCCATCTGATCATGGTCTGCTGTTGCGGGTCGTATATTTTGTCCAAATCAAATATTCCCGTGAAAATTTTACATTATAAAATTTAAGTTAATGAATATTCATGAAGTGATCAATTCATGCAAAATGTTCATTAAGGAAAGGGTTAAGACTGCAGTTTATCCCACCTTTCAGTGAAAAATAATTTTTACAATCTAAATGTTTACAATTTCTACTAAATACCGGTAGGCCATATAGCTCTGACCCCATTTAAATCATTCCCAGATATAGACACCTTTGCAAACCCAGAATCAAGGTCTGCTGTTAACCCATTCCCGCATATTGACGCCTTTTGACGCCTCTGTAAAAGTCACTTTGTGAAACCGTTCTGATAAATAGAGCATTTGCTCCATAGGAGCAAATGCTCTATTTATCAGAATGGTTTCAATACTATACAATTCTAAATATTTTCTTTTCTCTAGTAAATGCTCCTTTTGGGTAGACTTTTTCAAAGAGGTTAGATCTAAAAATAGCCTAAGTGGTAATGGGTTAAAACAGTTTGCTAATGGTATCAAGATATAATTCTGCAGTTCCTCCTTTGGAAAAACAAATCTGTCCATGTTTCATTATAAAGTTCTGTTGATGATTACATGTATTTATAACTATGGCCATGAAATCTTGAATAATGTTCAAATGGGAATGGGTTAACCCTTTCCTTCATTAACACCTTTTCACACCTTTGCAAACAAAGAAGCCATAGATAAGGCGGCTCCTACAGGAGCTGTCTGATCAGGGTCTGCTTCCTTTACTTGTAGTATAATATAAACAGGAATTCTAGTTTCTACCTGAGGGCTGTTCCATTTAAATGTGTATAGGGGGGGGGGCTCCAGAGTATGGTGCACACTACCAGCAGGAGATCCTGGTGCACAGTATCAGCAGGAAACTCCTGAGCATTGTGCACAGTATCAGCAGGAGACTCCTGAGCATTGTGCACAGTATCAGCAGGAGACTCCTGAGCATTGTATCAGCAGGAGACTACTGAGCATTGTGCACAGTATCAGCAGGAGACCTGGTGCACAGTATCAGCAGGAAACTCCTGAGCATTGTGCACAGTATCAGCAGGAGACTCCTGAGCATTGTGCACAGTATCAGCAGGAGACTCCTGAGAATTGTGCACAGTATCAGCAGGAGACTCCTGAGCATTGTATCAGCAGGAGACTACTGAGCATTGTGCACAGTATCAGCAGGAGACTCCTGAGCATGGTACACAATATCAGCAGGAGACCCCTGAACATTGTGCAGTATCAGCAGGAGACCCCTGATCATTGTGCACAATATCAGCAGGAGACTACTGAGCAAATCAGGTTGTGTATATTAGTTCTAATCCTAATAGAGATCTGCCTTTGAAAACAGACTAGACACAGATCAGACACCTCATTCGTGTCTCCTGTTTATGAAATAATGTAGGTATATAATAATGCTACCCTCTCTGCCAGAGCGAAACATTTGTGTTTGTATGGTATAGTTGAACCCCTCCAATGTGACCACTTAATGAATCAACATGGGTATCTTTATAAGCAGGTGGTTGCTTAATGCAGGGCAAAAGTAATGCAGAGCTTTCTGCATTACTTTTATCTTGAATTAAGCTACCACCTGCATCTAGCACCCAGAATTATATCCCTTTTAAGTGGTCCCATTAGCGGGGTTTTACTGTAGTACAAACTAGATGGCCATGGGCAAAATGTCAAGCCCGCTGGCCATTCTCCAATAGTACATGTATAGGAATGCCTGATCTGGGTCTACTTTGCAAAAGCATGGAAAGAAATGAATATCAAGTAAAGGGTAATTATAGGCATACATTGTGTTTCATGGGAGTTCTGAGTTAGAGCCCTGACGGGCGCACGTTTTTGCATATGATATGGAGTCATGGACACTTGTTTGGTATTTCTTTGGTGAAGTACTCAACAAGGGCACAAAAGTACCCAATACAGACAGAATGAATAGAATTTACCATCTATCTATCGTTCTCCATACCCAACAAGTGTCTATATTTTCGCCCGGACGGATGGACTAAGATACACCCACCATGCGCAGACATTGTGACAACTATGTCGAGCTGACCACAAGCGGGCTCGACAAAAATCATCTAATAGATATTCATGATGAAATAATTTCTTACATGAAAATTCATTGAGTAGGTTTAACCCTTACTCCATGAATTTTCATATAAGAAATAATTACAATAAAACCTCTTTATAACGGCCACTAAATTACATCAAGTATTTTGTGTTAAAGGCAGGTGGCTGCTTAAAGCAAGGTGAAAGTAAAACAGAACGCTCCTATAGGAGCATTGTTTTACTTTCACCTTGCTTTAAGCAGCTAACTGCCCTAAATACCAACTAATCAACACAATTTAGTGGCCGTTATAGAGAGGTTTTACTGTATATCATGAATATTAGAAATATTTTTTATAATGGCACATGGAATATTTGTTTGGCCATAGTAGAACCATATCCATATCATTTCATAAGCAAGAAGAGCAAACCCCGGTCGGACCGCTCCTACAGGAGCTGTCTGATCTGGGTATATACTCCGTTAGTAAAGACGTATTTATAGTGTAAAGGGTTGATGAAAGCAAAAGTCAAATCATCTCTGTTATTCTATATTTATTAAATGCTTTTCATTATTTTCATTTGCCCTATAACTCTTGATATATCTACATACTAAGTTACTAACACACATCATGATGCAAAACTTCTCCTGAACATGTTATATTTCCCTTCTGGTTTTGGCACAGAGTACAATTATTATGAAAAATAACATGAAATACTTTCAGCATGCTTGAGTAACTACTGTCAACTTCCATTTCTACTGTTATTGTCCAAATGCTTGTCAAAAGCAGAAAGCAGTCTGGATCTTTTGTCAAAAGCAGAAAGCAGTCTGGATCTCTTGTCAAAAGCAGAGAGCAGTCTGGATCCTGTCAAAATTAATGTGTGGTATTCAAGTTAGCTAAATCCAATCCCAAAATCACTACCAGTATGCTTAAAGTAAAATCATTCTATTTTCATATACATTTTGCATCGACTGAGCAATATAAACATTTTTACAACTGAAATAATTTATTTCTCGTCACTTTTACAGACTAATCTGAGCTAAACATGATATTAACCCTTTCCTCCATAAATACGCCTTTCTACGGCTCTGTAAAAATCACCTGTTGAAACCAATGTGATAAATAGAGCATTTGCTCCTATGGGAGCAAATGCTCTATTTATCACAATGGTTTCAAACTACAAAGTTCTAAAGTTTTCCTTTTCTCTAGTTAATGATCCTTTTCAGTAGATTGATTCAAAGTGGCCGGGTCTAAAAATAGCCTATGGAGGAATGGGTTAAATATAGTCATTATTTTACTCATTTAACTGAGTACAGAGAGTAATCCAAAATTTACAGCATATGTTTTACACAGCTATAAAGAGACAGTATAAGATTTTGCAGTCTTGAAACTGGAGTACAAAACAACTACAGTTGAACTTCGATATCTCAAACTTCAAGGGACTATAATATTATAAAATTAGTTTGAGATAACAGAGGTTTGAGTCATCCAATTTATAATCTGACCAATATCTCAATTTCACAGCTTAATACAGATCTAAAGTAATGCTAAAAACTCCTGCAGGAGATTTTAGAACAATTCTGTATTGTAAAATTTGGAATAACCGCACTTTTGGTTCGAGTTATCCGAGTTCGAGATATCGAAGTTCAACTGTATCATAGTTAATTGACGGACAACAGTAAACAGACTATATATATATATACAAATTAGACATTCTTCCATATTATGTATTTCAAACCATTCATGTACAGTAAAACCTCTCTATAACGTCTACTAAATTATGTTAATTAGTTGGTATTTAGGGCAGGTGGCTGCTTAAAGCAAGGTAAAAGTAAAACAGAACGCTCCTATAGGAGCGTTCTGTTTTACTTTCACCTTGCTTTAAGCAGCCACCTGCCTATAGCACAGAATTTATGTAATTTAGTAAGAGAGGTTTTACTGTACAGCTATATCAAATAATCCTTACATTGATTTAACTGTTGAAGGTGGGAAACAAGTGTACAGATGTTGGCAAACCGTGTAGGTCCAGATTAACCCTTTCCCTGTTCTATGTTTATTTCAAATTTCAATACCTACTGAATATTCATATACAAAATAGTTATAATGAAATACGGCAGGAGGAACATTGTAGCCATTTTAGAAAGTAAAGAAACAGCTCTATCAAATTCTATTAGCAAACAGAGCAGACACTGATAAGACAGCTCCTACAGGAGCTGGCTGATCTGGGTCTACTCTGTTTGCAGGTGCGTGAAAACACCTTAATATGAGGGAAAGGGTTAAACGACTCCTAGAGGAACACTCAGATCTGGATTTGCCATTCAAAATTAAACACTCTTGCAAATTTTACTCTTTCATACTGAATGGACTCCTGTTAACATTTCTCAACATATAAACACTTTTTAATGCCTCTGCAAACAAAGTAGACCCAGATCAGACATAATATAGATCTGATTCTACAGTTTTTGTCAATAAAAATTCAAATGTTCATGTGCCATTATAAAAATCAATCTATTATAAATTAATATTCATGATGTCACTATTAATTACATAAATATTCATAAAGTAAAGAGGTTAAACAGTGATGGAACACCATTAACCCATGACCCTTCTGATGGAACACATAGAAAGTTTCAATAATTTTATCAATTTATTATAAACAATCTGTAAGACAGAGTAACAGATAAAAGTGTGTACTTGAATTCTAAAATTGTCTTTTCTCTACCAAACCCAATGTTGTAACCACTGTTTAGAATCGTCTCTTCTACCAGATTCTAAAGAGTGGTCACAGAATATGGTTCGGTGGAGAAAATTAATCAATGTTTTATTGAAAATGTTTTAATCAATGCATCTTATCTGGACCTGTGCTAACCTGTGTTGCAGATAACACTGGCTTGGCACAATATTTACCTATAATATTAACCCTTTCCTCCATAAATTATGGAGTAAAGGGTTAATATTCATGATGTCATTACTTCTTACATGAATATTCCTCGAGGAAAGGGTTAAGACAATCTCTATTTCCTTACAGTTTGTAAAACTATTCAAGTCAGTTCAGAACGGATTTGATAATAACTGAGAAGTAATATACTATTGTGTAGATCATGATCAAAACACTCCTTCTGGAGAAGTTTAATCTGGCTCTACACGATCTGCCCAGGTTTTAATGTCAGAGTGTTTAGGGTAATTCCTATCCCATTTTCTAGTCAGTCAGCTGTTGCAAGGTCATCTGTCTGTAAAAGCTGTTCAGATGGCAGCTACGGGAGAACTGTACAACTGTTTGAGGGCTTCATCAATATCCACCACCTCGAGAGCTCGGCTTGCCTGTAAAACAAAACACAAATTAAGACACATGAATCTGTAAGCTGTATTAATTTAACCCTTTCCTCCATAAAAACGCCTTTCTATGCCTCTGTAAAAGTCACTTTATGAAACCATTGCTCTATTTATCACAATGGTTTCAAAACTACACAATTCTAAACTTTTCCTTTTCTCTAGTAAATGCACCTTTTCGGTAGATTGATTCAAAGAGGTTGTGTCTAAAAATAGCCTATGGATGAAAGGGTTAAGAAATGCGAAGGAATTGTACTAATCTATCCATATCTCTTAACACATTCCTCCATAGGCTATTTTTAGACTCTACCCCTTTGAATGAATCTACCGTAAAGCGGCATTTACTAGAGAAAAGTAAAATGTTATAATTGTATAGTATTGAAACCATTGTGATAAATAGAGCATTTGCTCCACAGGAGATCAACCAATCACACACTCAGACTTCACCCACAAATTATCAGGTGGGGTAATGGTGCGTACTCAAATACTAAAATCGTCATTTCTCCCCCAAACCCTATGTTGTGACCACTCTTTAGAATCGTATATTAGACGATTCTAAAGATTGGTCACAACATAGGGTTTGTTGGAGAAATGAAGAAGTTATACTTGAAAAGTATGAGAAATGAAGAAGTTATACTTGAAAATACTTTAATTTACGCATCTTATCTGGAACTCTGATTTCTATGAAAAACAAACAAGACAATACTTATACATACCTCTAGACGCTGTCTTTTGGACTGAAAAAGACAAAGAGACAGATAAGATTAAATTCCAAAGGCAGTAATAAAAATTTCAATGCAAAAATCTACTGATACAGTGTTCTCAATAAAACTCGGCCGGCAGCCAAAATGACCACTTCAAGCCAGATTTTGGCTGATTCAAATCCGTCAAGAAATTACAAATGAAAGTTGAAAATTCGCCATGATGTTATTATTTCTTACTTGAATATTTATTAGGTATACATGTATTTGCAAAGGATTAATGGATAAACATTTATAAGTGACTTTTAACACATTCCTTCCTAGTGACACATTTTGGCACCTCTGTAAAAATCACATTTAGAAACCATTGTGATAAATAGAGCATTTGCTCCATAGGAGCAATCTAGTAAATACCATACTCCTTTTCAGTAGATTTATTTCAAGAGCCTGGGCCTTAAAATATCCTGAGGTAATGCATTAATGCAGAAAAAAAGAAACAAGTTAGTAAGCTCTTAGGTGCTCTCTATATAACTTCCATTCTGCATTAACCCTTTCCCTCATATAAACGTGTTTTTACGCATCTGCAAACAGTGTAGACCCAGATCAGACAGCTCCTAAAGGAGCCGTCTGATCAGGGCCTGCCCAGTTTGCCAATGGAATTTAATAGATTTGTTCCTTTACTTTCTAAAATGGCTACAATGTTCCACCATCCATACTTGATAATAAGTATTTTGAATTTGAATTTGTAATAAACATAGAACATGGAAAGGGTTAAACTACCACCTGTCTATAAAGACCAAGAATTAGACTACCAGTAGTCACCCTTTACTTCATGAAGATTCGAGTAAAAAATAACCCAATCATTAATATTTATTAGCTGATTTTATATAATGGTAAATACGAAGAAAAAATGTTTGGCAATAAAACTGTAGAATTATACAATAGAACCCCTTTAATGCGATCACTTAAAAAATAACCATAGCTGTCTTTTTAAGCAGGTGGTTGCTTAATGCAGGGCAAAAGAATGCAGAAAGCTCCTCTAGGAGCTTTCTGCATTACTTTTGTCCTGCATTAAGCTACCACCTGAATCTAGCACCCAAAATTATATCTCTTTTAGGTGGCTGCATTAGCGGGGTTTTACTGTATTTATATAATTTCAATGCTAATGGCAAACAGAGCAGATCCTGATCAGATGGCTAATACAGGAGCTGACTGATATGGGTCTACATTTGGCAAAGGCGTATCTATGGAGTAGAGGGTTAAAGAGATTTTATAGTAAATTGAATCTGGTACTGTACCTTATGCCTTTCTTTAGAACCATCCATGTCATCTCGTTCTCTCTTTCTTGACTTTTTCTTCTTGTGTTTACCATGGTGATGGTGATGACGATGATGATGGTGACTGTGATGGTGAGACCTGTGATGAACATCACTAGAGTCTGTCAGTTTATCTCCTGTATCTGAAGTGCTAGGATCAGCAACAAGCGGAGTGCCAGATTCGAGAGATTTTTTGAGTCTTTTCTTTTCTTTATGCTTTCTTTTCTTTTCCTTTCTTCTGGCTCTTTCACTTAACACTTTGATGCTAGTGTCATATGAAGATAGTTCTATACCTGTATCTGACACACCAGCTTGATTCTCTCTATCTCCACCATAATCAACATTTATATCATGTTTATGATTACTAAATGTAGTTTTGCCTGACTTCATATTATTCAGACTATCACCACTCTCAGTAACTTCTGTCCTTTCAATATCTTTGGTTAAACAATTACTAATTGGATCAATACGTTCCTCAATGCCTCTGTCATTACAATAAAGTATGTCAACAGTTTCAATCACTGTCGTTCTTTCCTTACCGATTTCTAAACTACAACTTAATGAATCAACATGTTCCGCAACAGCACTCTCATTTGAAAGAACTTTTTTAACATTCTGACATGCTGTTTTATCTTGTATATCTTCAAATGCTGTAGTTGTTGTTTCTTCAGCTGAAAGCTCTCCCTGGATATTGTGTCTCACTCCATTAGACCTCTCCAAGGTTTCTAGAGAAATTAATCCTCCTTCATCAATGTTATCAACATTATTGAATGGAAGGGCACTACTGTCCATTTCAATACTCAGAAGGGCTTGTTTCAGTTCATCCTCTAAGACAATATTAGTTTGAGCACCGTGGTCATCTTCATTTATTGCCTGAGCATGTTCTTTACTTATATCAACAGTTTCGACACACTCTTGTAAATTGTTTGATATCATACCTTCTTCTAATTTGTCTTGTATTCCAAATACTGACGTAAATAAATTTTTTGCTGGGGTCTTTTTACCACTTAATATTGGTGACTTCTTAGACATTGAACTAGATACTTTTTTCGCTGGGGTCTTTTTACCACTTGCTACTGGTGATTTTGTAGACACCGAACCAAATAATTTTTTAGCTGGAGTTCCTTGCACACTTGCCTTTGTAGTAGGCGATGAACAAGACTGGTCTCTTTTACTTTGGTCTCTTTTGCTTTGCTTCTTTTCACTAGCCTTTTTGTCTTTATCACAAGAATTTCTATTACTTGAATTTCTACTTGATGTTCTCCTATTTGAAGATGATGGTGATTTGACTGGTGATTTTATCCCATTCCGCATCTTACTTAATTTGTTTCTAGTTATAGGACCACTATGTCTTTTCTTTCTAGGAGGTGTACCCTGCCACTCAGCAAGTACATCAAGTGGGTTAGCTCTGCCTGGGGATTTAAATGCATGAAGAGCAACTGTCTTTGTTGGGGTAAGGCCAACCTTTTCCAGCAACATTTCCTTGCTTGGAGAAGCAAAATCTATGCTTGGACTTCTGCCACCTTTCTGTGGAGTTGACAAAATGGAATGGGCTGGAGATGCACCATCAACTAAAGATTCAGATTTCTTTTTGAGTTCACTCAGAGGGATATCTTCCTCTGAACTGTCTGAATCTGTTTCAATCAGAATTCTTCCTCTTTTACTGTTCACTTGTTTTACATCTTTTCCATGAGTGCTTCTGCTTTTATTCAAAGGTAATTTCACTTTTAAGAGATTACTCTTATTCTTCTTTGCTTTTCCTTTTTGTTTCGGTGGAGATTTAGTTATTTTTGATTCCTCATTTTTCTTTAAAGATAACCTCTTTGTATCTGAGTTTTTCGGTGAAGAAACGGTTGCCTTATTAGAAATGCTGTCTGTTACACTTTTATGTAGTTTGTTTCTAGGAGATCGTCTGACATCTCCTTCATTCAGCTTTGGCAATGGAGAGCTGGGTTTGGTTACAATTCTCTCAAAACCAGCTTTGAGATCAGTTTTTTTCTCACAACTAGATTTCTTTATATCTGCCTGAATGACCTGAGATTGTTTTGCTTTACTTTTATGACAAGTCTTTGGTGTAACTGATAATTTGGGGTCTGTTGTCCGCTTGCACAACTCTAAGTTGGTATCTGTGTCCTGAGCATGCATAGGGGTGCTTGTACTAATATGTTTTCCATTTTGTACTTCATTTCTTCTCCCACTTTTAGCTTTCATATTCCCTTTCCAGTCCTTGTATGACTCAATAGCAGGACTGTCTCCAGATGTCGATGACAGTAACTTTTCGATGTCTTTACCCCTATTACCTTTGTCACATTCAGATTCACCTAGCTGTGTATTCATTGTATCGGATTTCATTTCTGTATCATTTCCAGGCGACTCCGTTTCATTTTCCACTCTATCACAGTTTGATGATATTTCATCACTCACATTGCCAGGCTTGTCTGCGGGTATTGCATCACATACATGTGCTGAATCAACTGGTTCAGGATTGTTCACAACAATAACTGTATTACTAGTTGGCTTAGGCAAGATTTTTCTGAACTTAGTCTCAGGCCCACTAGACACACCAAAGTCTAAATTTCTAATAAAAGTTTTCTCTCCCCATATCAAAGGACTAGCAATATATATTTCATCCACTTCTTCATTCTCTTTTGCAGGGCTCTGAAAATAACTTGACTTTTTACTTTTCTTCTTTTTCTTTGCTTTCTTTGTTGGTTTCCTCTGTTTCCTTTCTGATTCTTTCTTTGATTTCTCTACTGTTTTGTTCTTTTGAACTTTGTTTAATATTTCTTCAGAGTTACCCTGTTCTATTGAATTTACCAGTGATTGTGTAACCTGGTTCTCTGGTAATATCGATATCTGTGTGGAGGTATTCAAGGTGGCTTCCCACAAGCTTATTGTTTCTGCTCCTTCTGTCTGAATTCCAAGTTCGTCTTGACAGTCTAGCACAGGGATCTTGTAGCTGCTTCCACCTGGAGAGTACACTACAATATTCTGGTTTTGGATGTCTTCCCCCGACAGATGAGCAACCTCTGGTGACCCCTGAGGCATCAACAAGTCTGGCATGGACAGATGAGAGGAGGGGTCCATTTGGGGTTGTGCTGGCTGGGATAGAAGATTCTTTAGGGTGGCAAATGTGGACGAACCTGCATAAAAAAAGAATAAAAGGCTTTCTAACAAAACAGATCTTAAAATCTTTTACCCCATGGAGAAGACTTTGGATATCTTGCAAAGAGAATAGGCAAGCATCAGACAGTCCATTTGTTCTGTTTGCTAATGGACTGATATAGATCTGATTCTACAGTTTCTGCCATGACCAAGAATCCTGTGTTAACCCTTTCCCTCATATAAACGTGTTTTCACACATTTGCAAACAGTGTAGACCCAGATCAGACGGCTCCTAGAGGAGTAGCAATTTACTTGTTATTTCCTATAGGAGCCGTCTGATCTGGGTCTATTGTTTGCATAAGCATGAAAAAAGAATTTATATGAAGGATTAGTTAACTATTTACTCCATGAATATTCATATATAAGAAATAATGAAATCATGACTATTCCTTAAAATAGATTATTATAATAGCACATCATGTGATGGACCCAAGAATTGTTTGTCACGGATAAAACTAGAATTGTATCTATATATCAGAAGCAAACAGAGTAGACCATTATCAGATGGCTTCTAGAAGCTGATCTGGGTCTACTCTGTTTGCAAATACACATTTATTTAGAAAACATTTAAAATATAACAAAAATGTGCCTATATACAATGTTAACCCTTTCCCTGTTCTATATTTATTCAAAATTTCCATCCCTACTGAATAATCATTGCCAAAGTAGTTATGATGAAATGTGGAAGGTGGACCATTTTAGAAACTAAAGAAACAGATTTATCAAATTCTAACTGCAAACAGAGCAGACCCTGATCAGATGGCTCCTATAGGAGCCGTCTGATCTGGGTCTACTCTGTTTGCAGATGCGTGAAAACACGTTTATATGAGGGAAAGTGTTAACTCTTAGAATAATGGATAACCAAAACAAATCTGTTTTAATTCTCTGTTTACTGGTCAAGTGGCAAAAATCGCAGATGCAGAGGTTCGAATAATGATAAATAATTGAAAATTTCGAACAGATTTGATGGAAAAAGCTGAATAATGCTTCAGGCAAAATCTTGTCTACAGACCAATCAATGAAGTGATCCCAGTATATTAATACTTTTCTCCATAGATACATCTTTTCAAACTGAGTAGTCAGATCGGACTGCTCCTGTAGGAGCCGTCTGATCAGGATCTGCTGTTTGCATATGCAACTACAGTTGAACTTCAATATCTCAAACTTCATGGGACTATATTATTTCTAATTAGTTCGAGATAACAGATTTCTAATCTGGACAATTTCTCAAATTCCTGTAGGAGCTTTCAGCATTACTGTAGACCTGCATTAAGCTGTGAATTGTGTTTCTAGACATGCGTAGTGATATATTTTAGAGCAATTCTGTATTGTAAGATTTTGGAAGGACCGAACTTTTAGTTCGAGTTATCCTGTAGTTCGAGTTATCAGAGTTCGAGATACCGAAGTTCAACTGTATATATTGATCTTTGTCTACAGCTTTTACTGTTCCTGCTCATATGCCATTATAAATATTAAGCCTTTACTCCATAAATACACCTTTCTACACCTTTGCAAACAGACACCCAGGTCAAAAGGGTCCTACATCAGGGTCTGCTCTGTTTGCTTACAATTTAATATAAATATGATTCTACAGTTTCTGCACTGGCCAAAAAATTACTGTGTCCATGTGCTGTTATAACATTAATTCTAATTAATATTCATGATGTCATTTTTTCTTCGAAGAATATTCATGGAGTAATGGTTAATGATAATCCCCTAGTATAAACAGCTATCAGCTATATTTTTACCTTGTTCAATACCTTTCTTTGATTTTGTTTTCCTTTTCCCTTCAGCCTTGGCCATTCTGCCCATCCTTTTTGTGCTAGTTGTTTTTTCTTGTTCCTGGGGCGGCAGACTGATGCAGCCTATACTGTTAGCTATAGTAGAACAAGGATTCAGGCTAGTGTTCAGTGGAAATACTGACTGAACCAGACTTGTGTTCTCAATCTCACTTGCATTAGTGTCATTATTATCTCCAAAACCCTGTTCATGAACTGACATATTAGCTAATGCAGTTGGACATTGCTGAATGTTTGTGGACTGGGGAAACGCAGATGATGGTTGGTTAAGCTCCACTAAGCCATTCTGTTCAATTGGACTTCCAGGTACAATCTGAGCAGGTGGACTGAATAGAAGCCTATTCGTTCCTGCGGGTGTAAATATACTCTTCCGTGACTGTGGAGTGTAGGTCGACTTTGGAGTGAAGGGATCAACTCTTTGTACCATAACTGGACTATTGGCATTAAGATCTGCTTTGACAAGTGGACTGCAATTAGGAATTGATGATTCCAAAGCACCTTGCTTTGGTCGAACTGGAGTTGACTGGTGTATCTGTGCATGTCCTACAACTATTCGTCCATTAGGTTGTGGGCTCATAATCCCACCTGAACAAGACTGATTGATGGCATCATGCTCCAGTAGTGTGGAATCAGATGGCTTTGGTGTAAATGGCTGATGATACGGAGTAGATGGACTGAGGATCTGACTGTATTCTGTTGGACTAAAGGGCTGAGTGACCACACTGGATGGACTACTGACGTTACTAATAGCATTTCTTTGGCCTGAGGAGGAATGCAAAGGGCTACCAAGTTCATTATTTCTCCAGGATGTAAGGAAGCCCCCATGGTTAGCATGAGCGCAATTCGCCTGTTGTGAATTGACACTTGGGCTGTCTGGTTGACTTGACATGCTGGTGTTCAATGGATGACCCTCTACTGCTTCAGTGCCTGCTAACTCAGCGTTGATCTGGTCATAATCATGGATAGGGGAATTGTACTGAGAAGCCAACTTTTCCGTTTCTAGGGTAAAAAGAAACAATTGGACATTATAAAACCTTGTTCTATGAATATGCCTTGCAAACACAGTAGACCCATAGGAGCCGTCTGATCAGGGTCTGCTCTGTTTATGAAGATGGATCTGATTCTACCGTTTTTGTCATGCTAATAATTCTTCTCTTCAAAGAACCATTAACCATTATAAAATTTCAGTTCATTTATATTCATGATGTCATTATTTCTTGTCAGACAGTGGTTTAGTAGATGTTGTTAATTGACGACAGACGTCACATAACAACTGACTTCAGGCAATCCCAGCACAGTACCTCACCGTGGCACATTGTATTTGGTGAGCTAAAACGGATTAAAGTTCTTTAACCATATCTAACAAGCAGTAAATTAAGACCTTAATAAATTTCTTAAAATATATTTTTCCTCGTGACAAGACACTGTTGCATACCTTGCCGTATACTGTTTTCCAACTCCTCTACCTCTTTTGCCATGTCGTCAGTCTTCTTCCTCTCTCGTCTCAGCTCCTCACAAAACACCTCCTTCTCTGTTAAAGTAACAAGGTACATAGTATTGATACGCTGAGTGTGTGTGTGTGAGGGTTCAACAGCAAAAACAATTTAGTAAGAAAGAGAAAACTTTGCGAAAGAATTTTGAACCCTCCCCTCATATAAACACATTCTCATATATTTCAAACAGAATGGAACGATATGAGGCAGCTCCTGTAGGAGCCATCTGATCAGGGTGTGCTCTGTTTGTTTATTAACCCATTCCCTGATAGGCTATTTATAGATCCAACCACTTTAAATAAATCTACTGAAAAGGAGCATTAACTAGAGAAAAGGAATTTTTTTTTTGGAATTTTGACATGTCACCCCTCAAAATATGTGGCTTTATGGGATACATATGCATGCCAAATATCAAGTTTCTATCTGTACTGGCTCAAAAGTTAAGACCAATGTTAAAGTTGTCCTCAAACAGACAAGGCAAAAGCAATATGCCCCCCACCCCTCCCCGATCTGGTGGGCATAAAAATCCTTTACTCCATGAATATTAATGAAAAAAATAATGTCATCTGATTCATAATGATTATGAAAATCAATATAAGTTTATTATTTGTAGACATTTGAACACAGGAAGTTTTGGCCATGGCAGAAACCGTAGTACCATATCTTAGTATAATCTATATTATTTCTTAAGCAAACAGAGCAGACCCTGATCAGATGGCTCCTCTAGGAGCCATCTGATCTGGGTCTACTCTGTTTTCAAAGGTGTTTTTATGGACTAAAGGGTTAAAAAAAACTCATGTTTTTCCACGAAATGGTCACTAGAGAGGGGAATCCCTCTACAACTTGGGTTCATGCTTATAAAACTTTTAGTTGAGTCTGAGTTCGTTCTCAAGTTTTTGATAGGTCAGATTTGAGCCTTTGGCTCAAATCTGACCAATCAAAAGCTTGACAACTCAAATCTGACCAATCAAAAGCTTGACAACTCAAATCTGACCAATCAAAAGCTTGAGTACGAACTCAGACTCAACTAAAAAGCTTTATACGCATGGATCCTGATTTACGTACCTTTACCAAACAGCCTGAATAATGATCCATAAGCAGGATCACTCATATCTATGTTATCACTGACTAGGTCGGCCACAAAGTTGGTATCCTACAAACAAATCAAACAGCAAAAGCATAAATGGCTGAGGTTATTTGTACAAAATCAAATAGAGCATGAGAAACTTTTGTCCGATTGATCAAGAGCACTGCATGCGGGTGCCAACGTTCGTCTGTTGGATTGTAGGCCCTGTTACAGTGAACAAGTGTGTGAAGTTTCATAAGATTTGCATGAATAGTACAGAAGTAATATCCAACGTTAAAGTTTCTGAACAACAACGCAGATGCCTAACTACACCAATAAAAAGCTACTATCAACAAAACATACAAACTAAATATTGCAAACAGAATAGACCCAGATCAGATGGCTCCTATAAAAGCTGTCTGATCAAGGTCTGCTCTGTTTGTTTACGAAATCATTTCAGATCTGACTCTACAGTTTCTTCAACTACCAAAAATCATTTATTTCTTACTTGAATATTGTACAATAAAAAGAGTTAATGCAGGATGGAAGTAATGCAGAAAATTCCTATGGGAAACTTTCTGCATAACTCACATCCTGCATTAAGCATCCACCTGCCTTTAACCTTTTCCCTGTTGTATGTTTATTCTGAATTTCAATACCTACTGAATATCATGGACAAAATACTGGTCTACTCTGTTTGCAAATGCATGTAAACGTTTTTACATGATGGAAAGGTAGGAGTGGGAGGTATTATCGGTATACCGGTATATTGTGATATGCTTAAAAACAATACGCCGTATCGGTACGGCCAGAGAATACCGGTCCGCTCGAGAATTTCCGTAAGAAGTTCGTACATTTCCGGTAACTTATAATTTTTACCGTTTCTCTCATTTTAAACGATCATTTTAGCTCTTTTTAGAACTTTGTCGCAGCCTCTGTAATAGCGAGCACAGCTCGCAAGAATGGCCGAAGGCCATTCTTGCGAACGAAGTGAGCTCTATGGTAACGCGTAAGATATAATTTTGGTTTTGTAGGCTGTACATTGTTAACCTGGAATCGGATCTGCTGATGTTCACTTCCGGTCTGGACCATGGAGGGAAATAACCGGTGTGTTCCGAGTGATTCATGGAGGAAAATAAGTTTTTAATAACCGGTGTGTTCCGAGTGATTCCTATATTCCTAACTCTGACGGAATATGACGAGTAGTTACGATTGAATACCCGACAGTCCACACAAATCGCAACAACGTTTGTCTACGAAGAAAATCGATATTCTAAAACTTACTAAATTGAAAATTGCATTTCGTTTCGGTATAGATTAGATTTAACTATTTTAATCGCTGTTTATTTGCCAGAAAATTAATGTTTTCCGTTCGGTAAACATCTCCGTCCGAGATCCAGTTAGCGGTAAAGGCCGAGTGTATGTGTTTCAAATCTGATAAAAAAATTTATCTGATATTATAGTTGTTATGCACTGATGAAGATGTAAATCGAAACATGTATGCAGTAAAATAAACAAGGCAGTCCAAAGGACAGCTATATCCCCCACCGCCGCCACCTAAATTAAGACATTGACCTTAAGGTGATACCTTCCAGTTGTTAAGAAAATAGGATGCGGAAACAAATATAATGGAAACTGAAAGTAAGAACACGACTTTCAAATGTGACCTTGACCTTGAGCCGACATGACTACCACGTGTGTTCTGCACATCATCTCAATTCGGTTAATATTTGACTCAAGTTTTATGAAAATCCTTCAAATGGTTTAGAAGATATGGAGCGGACACGAAATGTAATGGAAATTGAAGATTAAATCACTTGGCCTTCAAATGTGACCTTGACCTTGAGCCGACATGACTGCCACATATGTTCTGCACATTGTCTCAACATGGTTAACATTTGAGGCAAGTTTCTTGAAAATCCTTCAAGGGGTATAGGAGAAAACGAAACTATAATGGAAATTGAAGGTAAGAACACTTGATCTTCAAATGTGACCTTGACCTTGAGCCGACATGACTGGCACATGTGTTCTGCACATCGTCTCAATTTAGCTAACATTTAACTAAACTTTTATGAAAATCCTTCAAAGGCTTTAGAAGATATGGAGCGGACACGAAAATGTAAGGAAATTAAAGGTTAGAACACTTGACCTTCAAAAGTGACCTTGACCTTGAGCCAACATGACTGCCGCATGGGTTCTGCACATCGTCTCAATTCATTTAATATTTGACTCAAGTTTTATGAAAATCCTTAAAAGGGTTTAGAAGATATGGAGCGGACATGAAACTGTAATGCAACTGAAGGCTTAAACACTTGACCTTCAAATGTGACCTTGACCGTGAGCCGACATGACTGCCACATGTGTTCTGCACATCGTCTTAATTTGGTTAACATTTGACTCAAGTTTTATGAAAATCCTTCAAAGGGTTTACAAGATATGGAGCGGACACAAAAATGCAATGGAAATTGAAGGTTAAAACCCTTGACCTTCAAATGTGACCTTGACCTTGAGCCGACATATCTGCCACATATGTTCTGCACATCATCTCAACTTGGTTAACATTTGAGGCAAGTTTCTTGAAAATCCTTCAAGGGGTATAGGAGATATGGAGCGGACACGAAATTGTTACGGACAGACGGACAGACGGACAGACAGACAGACGGACAGACGAAGGCCATTCCTATAACCCCCCTCCGCTATGCGGTGGGGGATAAAAACGTGTTGGTTGTTAATTTATCCCATATTTCAAATCTGATGACGTATTTATCCACAACTTGTAAGTGACGTAGTTGTGGTCACATGATGTGGTCGTCTGCAGTGCATTTTGTTTACATACAAGGCTCAGCTGTGTTACTCTTCCGGTTCCTACTGTCAATAACTTTGTATGTGAGTAATTTAGACATTGATTTTTTTTCATTTGAATCAGTTCTCAATACAAAACATCACATTATTTGTCTAGATCTACATCTAGATATTTATCCCGGCGTAGAGTGTTTTCGACGCTGTAAGCGGTTTTCGTAAATTTGACCTACTTAAACAAATGCCGATTGCTTAAATAAATATGCGAGTGAAACATGCAAACGAATGTATATCACTGAGATTTTATAAAGAACTAGGTCTACGGCAACGTAGAATTGTTTGTGAAATCTGACTTATTCTTTCCGAATACTCTATCCGAATAGTATGTCTGTCTGCAGGTCTGTCTGTCAGTGTACTGTTTATTTACAGTAAGTTTCGTAGTCTTTCTGTCCTCCTTTAAATGGATACTGTTTTACATAAATCAGCCTGTCTGTCTGACTTCTTTAAATAGGCCTACTGGTTTACAAAAATCATTCTGTCTGTGTCTCACACACAACCACATCTAACATCCCAGACATAGATCTACAGCCTTGAAGACATATTCTCTATAATTACAACCACTCTACACAGAAAGTTAATTTAACATAATTGAACAACTTGAAGACTTAGCAACATCATTTAACACAGACATCACAACTTTAAAGGTTGGGAGCATACCACCAGCATCACTTCAGAAATAGACAAAATTCAAAAACAAGCACAGTAAATTTCATTCAAGCCAATTCCCTGACACTGAAATACACACTAAACAAAAATCTTTAGAAGAAGACATAAGACATATAAATACAAAATATCACCCATAAACACTCAGCACAATCTACCAACAATCATATTGGATAGAGGCATCCAGAAAAGAAGCACAAAAAAACACCGAGGGAGGCATGCCCAAAATTCTAAAAAATGTAGAAAATCTACTTATATATGAAGTTATGTTCATATATGTATGATGGAGTTCATTCTGATCACTGGCTAACTACAAGTGGTTTTCCATTGTTTGCAAGACAGTTCAGAATGACTTAAGTTGTCCTTCTTCGCTGCAAGATGTTGCTGCTGCTGATGATGATGATGCTATTAATTACAATTTTAATGATGAAAATGATTCTGATTCATGGGATTTCAAACGAAAATTGCTTTTAACTACCCCTATGATATACTGTATGCATGTGAAACACATAGTTCAAATGTTTAACCCTTTCCTCCATGCTAAATAGGAAATAGCTAAACATTATGTTGTATGTTTTAATAAATACATGTTTATAAATGCATGCACACAGTATTGTCCTTATCCTATTGACCTATCCAGTAACTTCAAAGTCTATCATCACCATCATTAGCATCAATTGTCATTTAGGTTACTAACACAACAGCTTCAATATCTTCTGTTTTCTGCATGTTTCTATCTCAATGCACCTAAATGTACCTGGTGTACATGCAAATATACCACAACTAACACACAGCTTGTCTTGCCATTTTAACCAATACTCTATATATTTAACACCATATGACACCTTTACTATATTTTTTACAATTAATATTTACTGATGATGGTGAATACAGATCTGATGGCAGCTTAAATCATGATAAAAGTAACGCAGAAAGCTCCTTGAGCTTTCTGGTTTCTTGTCATCTTGCTTTAAGCATTACCAAACCTTAATTTCAGCTTGCTTTAAGCAGTATTACATTATACATGTAATACCCTTCAACTGTCTTGTGATTTAGACTATGTCAATAATTTAAACATCAAAGTGCAGCATTATGAGTTTCTTATTTTACTTGTAAAAATTGGTGGGTGACATGATCGTCGCTAACCAATACACAAAGTTCTATTTCACAGATAAATTACAACATTCAACTTGTAAAAAATTGGTGGATGACTTGATCGTCGCTAACCATGATACACAACTATTTCACATTATATTACAGCATTATGAGTTTCTTATTTTACTTGTAAAAATTGGTGGGTGACATGATCGTCGCTAACCAATACACAAAGTTCTATTTCACAGATAAATTACAACATTCAACTTGTAAAAAATTGGTGGGTGACATGATCGTCACTAACCAATTAAACATACATTAAATAAATTGCAGCTGGACAGTCACTTATATAAGTCTGAAACACAAACATCAGCCAATAAGATGTCACAGTTTTGGACCAAAAGTAGATCTATCAACCACTTTAAGACTTGGATATGTATTAAAGGGGGTGTCCCTACATTTGACGCGTTTCATAAACACTTGAAATATACAAAAGTCATTTGTTTATATATATGCTGAAAAGTAGTATATCACAAAAAGCCCCATCCAATTACCGTTTATAATGACAAAACATCCAAGTGTTTCATATCGGCAATCCCGGTTTTACTCCCCGATGTTTCAGTTTTGTAGAACAAAAACTATCAGTATTGATGAAATCGGTTTATTTGTATCACAGGGACATTTTTCGATATAAGTTCAAATTAGGAACCTTCATAATAATGATTGAGCATAACAGATACCAAGTTTTATGATATTATTGAAAATATACGATCATTGTAGGGACTTCCTCTTTAAAGAAAAGTAAGAGATTGATGGTTTAAGTTTGTATTTGAAGTTGTGCTTTCAACTTTTATCAAGGTGTACTGTATTCGTTTATTGTTCTGTTACTTTTAGAGAGTTATAATTGTAATTGCTGTTACTAATTTCATCAGTATCTGGTGTATAAATCATCAAATTCACCATATGCTTTCATTTTATTTAGTTGAATGCGTTTGGCAGCTGTGCTCGCTTATAGGCTGTGCCTATTTCATATTAGTCTGTACAGTACAGTGTTTGATTACTTTCCCTGACTGGTCCCCGACGTATGTAAACGCAGACGCTTTCCGATATCGATCAAACCAGGTACCACGCTTTCCCATAACATACAAAATGGCGGACAATTCGAAATCGTTAGAAATCCGAAAGGAAATGCGGTGGTGTTTCTGGTTATTAAAATCAAAGTAAGAAACGAAATTGTGGAAGATGTTGCTGGTTGTTCCGAGTGCAATACCAAAGTTAAATATTCAGGTATTTCAACTCTTTCAACGACGCATTTGCGAAGACAACACACCGTTTTCAAGAGAAATCGATTGACGTACGAACTTCCACTGTCGATGTGGTCAACGACATTGAGCGAAAATCATTTGATCAGCAATCCACTTTATTAACTTGACCTCGGCTTATAACGGGTATAAATAAATATATGCCGAACCCTGATAAAGCTTTGAAAATTAAAACATTGCCAAATTTATTGTGAAAGATATGAGGTCATATTCTTTAGTTGAGTCGAAGGAATATAGAGGCACTGAGAATGTACTTTAGCTGTAGTGCATAAAGGTCTACAAGGAGGTGTTTACAACTTTGCAATATAAAATATTTTTGTGACTGTCCATTTGCTTAACACATTTTGATAATCTTATGACAGTTGGTGGAAGTTATAAAACTTTTTTTTATCTTACAACATTTTGGGTAAATATCATCAGTTTGTGAGACTTTTTACAAAATATTCAAGTCAACATAATAACTAGTCAACATGATGTCTAGTTAGTTCTGAACTTTTATTGATGATATTTCATTCCAGTGTGCTAATTTGTTTTTGTAATGTACACAGTGGCTTTTTCAATGATGAATAAGGGAAAAAGGTATATCGTGATACGTATCGCGATACGCCATACCCGTATCGTGATATATCGCGATACGCTTTCTCTGGCAATACCCATCCCTATGGAAAGGGTTAACCCATTCCCTCATAGGCTATTTTTAGATCCTATCTTTTTGAATACATCTGCGGAAAAGGACCATTAACTAAAGGAAAGGAATTTTTTGGAATTGTGTAGTATGGAAACCATTGTGATAAGTAGAGCATTTGCTCCATAATAGCAAATGCTACATTTATCACAATGGTTTCAGAAAGTGACTTTTACAGAGGCATCAATATAAGGGAAAGGTTTAATACCCAGATTTATATCTATTTCGTGGTGGTCACATAGAGAGGTTTTTACTGTACATGAATTTGTCAATTACCAAATCCAGCAGCTCCTCAAGGGATTTTGAGTGTGTGACAGGGTCCACTTCCTCTGGGTGGTCCTGAGTTGAAGCAGGGTTGTCCTTCTCTTTGCCACTTTGATTCTGTGTTACTGTGGACAATAATTGCATTTTAAACCTCTGAATGTTAAATTAAAGTGGAATGTTTCATCTTTGTTTAATTATAGAGACCTGGCAAAATGAAAGATAAAATTTGTTACAGTGAAACCCTTCTAATGTTTTACTGTAATACGATTCAGAATGAAATACTTGATCTAACGGGTTTGTCAATAAGTTTTGTCAAATCAGTCAAATTGACAGTAATGGCCAGCTAGGGCGATCGGCATATTTTACAAATAAATTTTGCAAATTTGAATTGCCCAAATATAATTTGAAGCAGTATTTTTGGCCGGCTGCCAATTCTTATTAACCCTAGTTTAAAGTTTGCAGTTGTCGGTAAACTCATTTCTAGCACTCAAAGGCTAAACCCCAGAAAAGCTACTACTTAATTTTAGATATTCTCCTTCCAATGTGAACTCTTCTACAAATATACCTGCCTTTAACCCCTTACTCCATGAATATTGATGTAAGAAACAGAGACATATTAATTAGATTAATTTGTATAATGGACATGAACACATAAATGATTTAGCCATAACAAAACTGTAGGATCATAACCTTTATTATTTCATAAGCAAACAGAGCAGACCCTGATCAGATGACTCCTACAGGAGCCATCTGATCTGGGTCTACTCTGTTTGCAAAGGCATAGAAAGGCATATTTAATGGATGAAAGGGTTAAAGATACTTTGGCTTTGGTTTAGAGAGGCTCTACTGTACATGGTTATTTAAGGACATTTATAAATATATGAACGGCAACATTACTTACTGCTTTCTAGGTAAGTATTACATGTCTCTGCTAGTTTCTCATGAAGCCGGTTATCCTCAAGAAGCTTTTTAAATACCTGCTAAAAAATATAAAAAAAGTCAAATATTAATTTTCATAGCTCCATGCTGGTGATTATTGATACCAGGTATTGTATTCAAATATCATGCTTCTGAACCAAACATATCTGGCTGACATTCATTAGAATCTAATACAGTAAAACATGCCAATGGTTTTTAATCCTTCTCTTGCTGAATTTTAAAACACATTTCTCGTTCTTTACCCATGCCCTGTTGTATAATTACATATAACTTCACTATGTACAAGTATTTCGCTGTGCAATCACTGCTGTGGCGAGTGCACTGGTTGCACAATCAACTTGTAAATAGTGCAGACCCTGATGAGACAGCTCCTGCAGGAGCTGTCTCATCTGGGTCTTCACTATTTACAGGTAGGTATATTGACATGAACAGCAAGCGAAGGGTTAAGATAGTTGGTAGCTTAATGCAGGACTTAAGCTATGTAGAAAATTACTTTCGTCCTGCATAAAGGGACACTTGACACAAATAGGTTAACAATTTACTACATAATCCCTCCTTTCTACACCTTTGCAAACAGAGTAGACCAAGATCAGAAGTTTCTGCAGAAGCTGTCTGATCAGGATCTGTTCTGTTTTCCTACAGAGTCTCTACACCATGGCATGGATGTAAAACACCTTATTTTATATTTTAGATACAAGAGTTTTATTAATCTATATTCATATCTGTGAATACTCAAGAAGCTAAATGTTAGTAACGCTACATGTTAGAAATCCATTATCAGCAGCTCAGAAAGTATAAAAGCTCGACATGTTAAACGCTGAGTCATATCATTGGCATCATTCTTTTTGTATGACAATTCGAGACGATTCTAAAGAGTGGGCACAGTATAGGGTTGGTGGAGAAATGACGGTTTTAGTATTTAGGTATATACCCTTATCTGTAGCTCTGTACTCAGTAGTTTGCAAATATACATAAAAATGTCTCTATTAGATAAAGGATTAAGACAGGTGGTAGTTGATGAACAAAGAAATACAGACAAGTCTTTCAGGAGTCACTTGGCCAGATAACATGTAAAGGTTCAACCGGATTAATATTTTTGAATTGAATTAACCCTTTCCTTGTCCAATTATATATGTAGGACAAATGACATCATGAATATGTATTAGCTGAGTTTTTTATAACGTCATATGTACATGTATGACATTTTCGTACTGGTAGTAACTGTAGTTACATTTATCATTTATATATTATTTATCATTTATATATTATTTCATACGCAAACAGAACAGACCCAGGTGCCATCTGATCTGGGTCTACTCTGTTTACAAAGGTATGAAAAAGCATTTACATGAAGGAAAAGGCTAAATTGAGTGTTACACTTACTGGTTCAGGTACATCTTCAGCTCCAGAGAGAGAAGACAGGGAATTGGAGCCGGCAACATCACTGGTTCGCTTTCTTGGGGTTTTCGGCCTATACAATAACATGATGAATTAGTCACTCACATATGCACAAGTCTACATCAATTACACTAAACATATAGTGATCATGTGTCATTTTACACACAGAATTTACAATGTCACACATATTCCATTATCACATTGAGTGCATTTTTCACTGAAACTATTTCATTGGATAATGTCACATAGAAGATTGACAAAGACATATTGATGTCTGCAAAACTACCTGATTGTCACATATTTTGTCTTATTATATACACTAAAGCAGGGTCTTATTTTGAAATAACATACATATATTCATACTTAATGTTCATCTCTGCTTATGGAACTTGAAAAGAATAAATCTTTCTAATGGACTTCCAATTGCTTTTTTATTACTTCATTGAAAAGGTTATGACCAAGATCAGTTCTCCCAAAAATATGTTAACCCTTCGCTTGCTATTCACGTCAATATACCTACCTGTAAATAGTGAAGACCCAGATGAGACAGCTCCTACAGGAGCTGTCTCATCAGGGTCTGCACTATTTACAAGTTGATTGTGCAACCAGTGCACTCCACAGCAGTGATTGCATAGCGAAATACTTGTACACAGTGAAGATATATGTAATTATACAACAGGGAATGAGTAAAGAAGGTGAAATGTATTTCAAAATTCAGCAAGCGAAGAGTTAACCCATTACCTGTTCAATATTCAAGAAAGAAATAATGACATCATGGATATTAATCCTTTCCTCCATAAATACGCCTTTCTACGCCTCTGTAATAACCACTTCTTGAAACCATTGTGATAAATAGAGCATTTGCTCCTATAGGAGCAAATGCTCTATTTATCACGTTTTCAAACTACAAAATTCTAAAATTTTACTTTTCTCTAGTAAATGCTCCTTTTCGGTAGATTCAATCAAACTCAAAGAGGTTGGGTCTAAAAATAGCATATGGAGGAAAGGGTTAATGACTATTTTTTTATAATGCAGGGGTGTAAAAAAAATTCAAAAGTTACTCGCCCTGCAGGACTAGTGACCATTGAAATCCACTCGCCCTTATGCAATTTTCACTCGCCCTTGATTTTTCATACATATGTAGTCTTTAAAAACCGGTGTGATCTATATCCTATGAAGTTGATTATGAACGGAGATTGAAAATTTAAAGTATATATTTTTATTGCAAAAAATAAGCCTGTTTAAACTTCAAATCACTAAGTCATGCAGGATCAGTGCAACTTTGTATGATCTATTAAATCATGAAATGTTTGACAAAACCACCATAATCCCTTTAGCCCATTTAAACTCATTGAACGATTTTTCTTGATCTCGTACTTTATCATACTATTTCTGTGGTTCTTTCTTTCTTTTCTCTTTCTTTTTCCTTTTTGTCATCATCTCCAACTCATGCTTCCCCGCCAGAGAACGAATGAAAGCTTGTTTGTTTAGACATTTTGACATACTGCGGGTAAATCCGACGGTGCTTCCGTTTTTTGGGCCTCTAAAATTTTAATTAGGTACGAAAGCGTCGAAGGTTTAAATCAAGAATTTTTCACAGTTTAACGGATTATTGTACTGAAAAACGTTATAAAGCTATTATGTATATTTTAATTTCATAACACGATTGAGTATTTGAACGACCACTTGAAATATTTAACTCAAATAAACTTCCTTTGGGCGAAACATTTCTACTTGGGTTGAATATGTCTCGCTAGGTAACAGGTGTGCTTAAATCAGAATGCCTCTAAATTCTTTGTAGATATCATCAAGTGTGAGATAGAGTGGAAATTCTGTCTTCAATCTAACATTTGCAAAGACTTTTCAGGAATTTTAATTTGCAATTTAAGGTATTTTACTCAAGGTTATCAATTGGGAAAATGTCAGATCCAAAACTCCACTCGCCCTTTAGGGCGAGCATATGTTTTAAAACACTCGACCGACTCAAAAGCTACTCGCCAATGCGAGTGGAATTTTACACCCCTGTAATGGAACACAGGATATTTTGACTCTGACAGGCAGAAACCGTAGAATCTGGGTCCATGCTTATAAAGCTTTTAGTTGAGTCTGAGTTTCGTTCTCAAGCTTTTGAACGAACTCAGACTCAACTAAAAGCTTTATAAGCATGGACCCAGATATATATTATAATTATCCATAGACAAACAGAGCAGACCCTGATCAGACCACTCCTATAGGAGCCGTCTGATCTGGGCCTACTCAATGTTTGGACTGATATATTGGTACAGGATTTTATATTGATGACATCTCTATTTTCCAGAGCCCTAAAAATGAGGTTTCGCAGAAATCTACTTTTTTAAATATATATTTCTTTGCCAAACAAGTCTTGCGTGTACAACTGCACTCTTTAGTGTCAGCTCTAAGAGGCTGTCCTGATAAGTAGGTAACAGAGATCCAGATAAGATGCATGAATTAAAACATTTTCAAGAATAGCTTCTTTATTTCTCCACAAACCCCTATGTTGTGACCACAAACAGAGGTTGGTGGAGAAATGATCATTTTAGTACTTGAGTATGCACCTTTATCTGTAGCTCTGAGATAAGATGAAGGTTTGTTTGGCAAATAGATTTTGACAGATCAGGTTTCAATATTATAAAACCTTTAGCTGGAGTCCGAGTTCATACTCAAGCAACTGATTGGTCAGATTTTGAGATTGCTCAAAATCTGACCAATCAGATACTTAAGAATAAACTCAGGCTCAACTCCTCTTATCTACAGCTTTACCATCATATAACGCATCAGCTTTAGTTTGAAAAGCGACAGGTTTGTATAAACTTACTTTTTTCTCCTTGGAGACTTAGTGGAGGTAGAGTTGGCGTCAGCAGTGTCTGCATTACTCTGGAACAGTTTTACTGGAGTAACATGCAGGACAACACTAGCACCTGTAGACAGCCCTGTAGGTTTGCTTGGTGTAACGTGGTTCAGCCTTTGCAAGTCTGTAGTACATTGTAAAATACAAGTTTTGAAATTTCTCATAAAGGTAAAAAATTGTTTTGCACCAAACCCAAATTTTGTTACTCAAGAGATTCTCAATAAAAAGTCATATATCATAAAATGTTAAAATCATGGGATGTTTTCCACTTCTACAAAATGTCAGAACTATTTTTCATAATAAAATTGCTATTCAAATATGTAGACAAAACTCCCAATTGTCTCTTTATCGTAATGAATTATACATTTAACTCCTTCCCTCATATTGACGACTCTGTAAAAGCCACTTTGTGATACCATTGTGATAAATAGAGCATTTGCTCCTATAGGAGCAAATGCTCTATTTATCACAATGGTTTCAAACTACAAAGTTTTAAAATATTCCTTTTCTTTAGTCAAATGTACATCACGAAAAATTATGCATGATTCTATCACTTCATGAATATTCATTTTATAACGGTATCCAAACTATTGGCTATGACAGAAACTTGAGAATCTGTTCTATATATTTCTATAAGAAAAACCTTTCTATAACGGCCACTAAACTGTATGAATTAGTTGGTATTTAGGGCAGGTGGCTGCTTAAAGCAAGGTGAAAATAAAACCTTGCTTTATCTGCCTTTGACATATGATAAAATACTTATTTAGTGGCTGTTACAGAGAGGTTGTACTGTATAAGCAGAACTGAGATGACCCTGGTCTGACAGCTCCTACAGGAATTGTCCAATCTGGGTCTACCCTGCTTGCACAGGCATAAAAAGGCATCTCTAACGTTAAGGGTTAAAATAGACATACATCTGAACCTTGTAATAATTAATATGATACAATTTTGCAAAAAATAAAAAGATTTACCTGGGACTATAGAAGATTCAATATTTGTGCTGCTTGTAAGTCCAGGAAGCAGACTGTTCGGAAGACCTATCACATGATTATCTGAAGAGCCGACATTATTTGATTTTACTGGCCCTTTATCAGCAATGTTTCTAACACTTGAGTTTTGATTGCTGTCTTGCACTTGAGAAGTTTTAGCTATATCACATACAACTGATGAAGTCTTTGAGGTATTTTTTAATGGTGAACAAATCTGAACAGGAGTCCTTGACTGTTTCCCCGGGCTAAGTGGTAAAATGGATACTGTTGAATTTTCCTTGCAAAGATGGTCCAGAAGCCCTTTAAGGACAGGGTAGCCCTTTTCTTTTTCTTCAGAGTTGGTCTGACCAGACACCTGCTGGGACCCATTCAGCCTCTCACAGGACCGAGCTTGGTTTGGTGTCCACAATGGTGAACTGGATAATGCTTGTTTTAGTGGACTCTGTGGTATATCTTTCCTTCTAGGGCTTTTCCTCCTACTGTCTGAAATGTCTTTTTTACCAGCGTCACCTGCCAAAAGATTATACTATTTATAGGTATCTTACAATAATAATATGTACATTCAAACTGACAAAGTTAAGCCTTTCCCTCATATGAATGTTTTTTACGCCCTTGCATGTTGCAAAAAGAGTAGGCCCAGATCAGGCTACTCCTGTAAGAGCTGTCTGATCAGTGTCTGTTCTGCTTATGAAATTATAATAGACCCGACTCTACAGTTTCTACCAATAGCAACAAGAAAATTGTGTCTGTAAGACACAGCAATGCTCCCATGGTGTTGCTTAACAATGAAAACACTGTGACAACCAACTGCAAGTGTAAGCGTGACACAAGGACAGACAAGCGTGACACAGACAGACAGATAGACGGACAGGTGCAAAACATAATGCCCCCTAACTATCTTCAACAGGGCCATAAAATCCCTGTGTACATATATATCTATCGAGATATCGCAACAGGCCAACAGTTGAGCTCCAGATAGTAATAGGTCGATAGCAATTCTGAAAATCAAGAACTATTGCAGGGTTGCCACAAACCAGAGGCAACAAAATTCCCCGACATTATTTCAATTTTCCATGACATATTTATAAACATCGATTAGTATACTGCTATACACATAATTACTCGAGAGTATGCCTGGTAACATGCACCTGGTTTAGGCAGTCACCTGCTGTAAGCGGCCAAAGTGGCCACTTCCCTAGACTGACCGCTTACAGCAGGTTGGACTGTATTGACTAGTAATGACTACCATGGATTCAATAGTCACCCCTTACAAGTATGAAAGTATTTTCCAAATCTTGATTTTACAAACAATTTTATGCAGCGTATATAAAATTATACACATGTAAGAATTTTTCGCTCCATAATTCTCCTGAAACTTAGGATGCCTTTTACACATAATTGTGATTTATAATCAGTCAAGGTCCATGCTTATATATAAATAACTTTTAATTGAGTCTGAGTTCGTTCTCAAGTTTTTGATTGGTCAGATTTGAGCCTTTGGCTCAAAAGCTTGAGAACTCAAATCTGACCAATCAAAAGCTTGATACAATATGCAAAAAGTATCTGGAGCAATGGTACTTCATTCAAAAGTTGCATTATGTACATGTACCTACCTAAAGAATTGTCTTTCTTAAGTTTTGCCCACTCCTCTAGTATCAGAAGGAGACTGAAGCCCATGATTGTTGTCTGTAGCTCACGTCCTGCCATCAGCACTTTGTAATACTCTTGTAGGTCAGAGCATTCTTTCAGGAAACACATATATGTCTTCTGATAGCCATTCTCTTTCAAATACCCTGTAAAATGTCATGTATTAAAACATTTAATCAGTTTTATGATTGACAGGCCAATGAATCTTTCTTGAAACTTGCTTTAAAACAATTGGAATATAATCATAAACACAAAATTAAATAAAATAAGAGCACCACAAGCCACTGCAAATGCTCGTCTGTTATCAGGCCTTGTCAAGATGAGCATGCATACCAAAAATGACGGTTGTAAATGAAAAATTGAAGAAGTTATGGTCAATGTTAAGATTTCGGACGCCGACAATGACGAGACAGACACACGAGTTACAATGTCTTTGCTAAAAGAATAGCTTTTATCTGATCGAAATCGGTGCATTTCTTACAGAACGAAGGCTTTAAAGTAGGGGTGTGGGTCATTTGGATCTATTGAAGTCGGATCCCTTTTTTTATATATACATGATATATACTGAACGTGTCTTACCCCTGTGAGTCAAACCCCTTGTGGCATAGACTTTGACGCGCATAAAGAAATTACATCACAAGTCTTAATAATCTTAATCACTGGTTTGAAAACAAATGCATCTGGCTGCATTGTGTTTACCAGGAATGATCCTTCTATATAGTTATTTTCATAACATTGCACAACAGCAAAAGACCTATGATAACATTTTTGACAACAACGATCATTCTTTTTGTTAAGGGCCAAAATTTCCAGGTAAATGCCAATGCTACATAGACGTAAAATGCGCGGTTCAATTTATGTAGAGCAAACCAGGCACCTAAATCCGACACACCCCTTAATTGGACACCTTTTTAAAACCATATCCATTTCTCCTAGTTATATGTTTTAATTAATAATTTAATTGATGATTTCATGAAGTCAAATTTAAATGTTGACTTCAAGAAGAAAATTTGATCACACAGGCGCCTTTTTGTTGACATTGGTCAGTGTGAAAAAAAGAGAAAATTTTCAAGACCCGAAGAAAGTGTGTCTTATGGAAACTGTTAAGGGGAATCATAACGGAGGGTAAATGCGCTGCTTTATTTTTTGTAAAATTTGGTCATATGGACACTGGAAAATCATTTATTTATATTGTTTTTCATGTATAATGATCCTGGCGTGTCTGTTGGGCGATTTGACCTTCAAATTAGGGGTGTGGAAATAGGGAGTCAAATTATTTGAATTCTCCTTAATATTCGACATTTCTAAATTTAGATTTGTGTATCTAAATTTAGATTTAGAATTATATACAACAAAAATTCCCTGATATATCGTGGATGGACCAGTTTCAGTGCACTTAGCAATCAAACTGATCGCGGTGATCACAAATCTTAATATTTTATGAAAAAAACTAATAGTATCTTTGTAATAGGTCTTCCAAGTTAAATCTGTATTAATTAATTCCCAAAATATTCCTTATTTATCGCGGTTGAAACCATTTTAATGATGTAGCCATTTTGTGTTATATTGTGTTTATCTGCCCTATTTCGGTGCGGCTTTTTTTCTTTAATCCAAATACAGTGTTCAACAAAAGCGTATGACTACATTTGTAAATTAAAAGTAGTAGGTCTGTAACTTATTTTTTAACTTTGAACTGTTAAAACAAAATGAAATGCATATCAAACAAATTATGCATGCTGTAATGAGTTTAAAGTATTTTTATTAAAAGAACCATTTATTGTCAATGTCCTTACCTTGTTTAAACTCATTTTTTTCCTCTGGAATTTGTGTATTTTGACTAAAACAACTCTAGTAAGGCGTTTTCTCCAGTAAAATATTATTTGATTAAAATGTAGTAGGTATCTCTCCGGCATGAATAAGATTAGGTCTCTATCCTGTATTAATAATAGGGATGTCAACGGCTAATCGGTTAACCGGTTAATCGATCGGATGTCCGATAATCGGTTATTAAATATGATATTTGATAACCTAAATTAAAAAATAAATATTGAAAATGTTAGTGTCATTCAATTTATAATGACCCTAAAATCCCGAAAACTTAACTTTCTCTTCCCTTCCATATCATAAAGATTGCCCCCTGTTGTGACAAACAAGCCCTCAAGGCAGATTAGTGATAGCATCCATAGGTCTAAGGTGTCACCAGTAGATAAGCGCCAATCAAGTACATTTTGTTTTGATAACCACTGTATCATCTGGAGCAGTTTGTTGTTTGCATATTGTTTCGATCGAATGACAATATCCACTCAAGTGGATCAATACCTGTTTTGCTCAAGTTGCTCGCTTCATCAATTTGTGCTTAGGTAAAAAACATATGAAGCAGCAATTCGTAACTACTCGTCGTATTCTGTCAGAAGTCTGAAATTCGCTGTGGTGTTCCGAGGTGAATTCATTCCACTTACAAAATGTACGCAAGAAACAACGAACTATCCTAGCTGTCAATGTGTAGCCATGTGGGCAGAATTCCTTCGCTAAACACACGTTACGGCAGATAAAATAGGTGTTAACTCTATACCTTTGAGTTTTAATAGATACAGCTGCAGTATGAAAATAATAATTTTCGAATGCAACCGAAAACGAGATTCCAGACACCAAATAGAACTCGCCGGAAGTGCGTTTGCATCATCTCCCTTGATGAAAATCTGACAGCTAGAACGCTGATACTTTGTTGTTGGGTCTGTTGACGTATCTTTGAGAAAACCATTGTCATTACATTTATTCATTGGTCGGATTTGTTTTGAAAACGCGTTTAATGGAACAATATATTTAACATCTGGGGCCAATACACTTGCAGTCCGCCGTTATGAGGTATCCAGACACACACAAACTTCGTCAAATTTGTAATGTCGCTGTATAATAGTCACAAATCTTCCGATTAACCGGTCGAAAGAATGAACGATTAATCGGTTAGTGAAAAAAACGATTATTGACATCCCTAATTAATAAACTAAAGTAGGTCTCTGTTCTGTAAGGTCTCTGTCCTATGTGAAAAATATAGTGAAGGACATACTTTTGGACATAGCCTGTACTTGAAAAACAGTCAGCAGAGACATTGAAGTCATGTGACTTTGTTGCAGCATATGACAACAAATGTACATCTCTACAAAATTGAGAGAAACGTTTTCAGGACAGTATTTTTTGGAACAAAGGTTATCCAAGTGAAAACAGACATAAGGAAAATGGCTGAAATTGTTATACTTTATCAAATATAGTAAGTAACTTAACTGTTTGCAGCACATTTTAGATTTTTTTGACAGCCTTGCCAGGTATTTGTTTATTTCGTGGATTGCAAAAAAAATGATGACGTAAACATACATGTGATAATTTTTTCGAGGCAAAGAGGGAGATTAGCTTTTCAAATGAGGGAGATTGGGTGTCAAAGAGGGAGATTTATGCAGATGGTTATTTGATGGTATAATAGACCAGAGACCTATATTTACATTACATAAATATCTGCAAGAAAAGACCCCCCCCCCCCCGTCCCACACACCCACACACCTGGTTTGAAAGGAGGGAGGTATGATAAAAGCACTTTTATGCGCGACAAACCATCTTAATTACTAGGGCATTGGAACTTTTTTGCCTATCTAGCACATTACATCTGTGTAATTTAGTTTGTATTAATTCTATTTATATCCTATTCCTTATTCTATTCTGTACTATTCTAACATCTACTCTATTTCCCATTCCTTTCTATTCCATCCCATTCCCTTGTCTATTCTAATTCCTTTGTGCTTCATTCCATTCTATTCCATTATCTATTCTGTGCTCATATAATCTATTCTAATTACTATTCCTTTCTATTCTATTTTTTTTTGTGTGTGTTATTATCTATTTCCATATACTCTCTTCTAATAACAATTTCTTTCTATTCCATTTCATTCTGGCCAATGGATATACTTGTGTTTATTATTATTCTTTTAACTGGCCAATTGATATAGACACGTGTTTATTATTTTTACTATCATTATTTATATTATTCTCATTCTTATATTATATTATTATTGACATTATTGTTTTTATTATTTTAATTCATTTTTGTAATGCAATATATCCAAAAATGTATATTCTGAAATAAACATAATACATTTGTCACCTTCTGTCCGAAATATGGTACTATCCAAACACTAGTACACTATCTTTGCATTTCGTAGTTTCATTTTTGGTTTGAAAAGTGCTTCCTATCTCACCAAGTTTTCTGTAGTTGACATCCATATATTCTATATACCTTCTGTGATACCTTCTGTGATGTTGGGAAATCTTCTTAAGCCCCAAAGGCTTGTCGTTCCCCTCTATACTTGTAGTTTGTCTTCCGGTTTCAGATGGCTTTGTTCTTAATAAATTTTAGATATATCGAACCTGATAAACTTCCATTTCTGATCTTTATCCAAAAGCTTCTTGAACAATTCCACATCTTTTGCCGACACTATGACACTATCAAGGTTGTTCCAATCATTGACAGCACGATGGGAAAATGAGTTTTGTCGAATACTTCTTGTAGCTCTTGGTTTTTGGATTTTAAAAGGATGTTGTCTCAGGTCATGCGGTGTTGAAGCAAGAGTGAAGAAACTCTTGTAGTCAAAGTCAAGTAAGTTGTGTAAAAGTTTGTACACGATGATAAGATCACCACGTCTTCTTCTATACTCCAGGGTGGGCAAGTTTAGGGTCCTAAGTCTGTCCTCGTACGACATTTCTTTTAATTCTGGAACAAGTTTTGTGGCACGTCTTTGAACATTTTCAACAGCTTGCTTGTTTTTCTTGGTAACAGGGTTGTAGATGGAATTTCCATAGTCAAGATGAGGTCGGATCAAAGATTTGTATAAACAAAGAAACTGGTTGCTATCCATGTATGTGAAAGTCCTTCTCACCAGTCCGACTAGACTGTTAGCCTTATTTACAGCAATACTGATGTGTTTTTCAAATGACAGAGTATTTTGAAAGTGTATTCCAAGATCTTTCTCTGATACTACTTCAGCAATGTCACACTTTACACCATCTTTATCAAGCATACTGTAGTGGGAATCAAGCTGCGGTCTTCCGAAGGTAATTGTTTTGCACTTTTGGGCATACTCAATACATACACAATTTCTTTTGAATATGTTACCAAATGTCTGTGGAAAACAATGTTCGTGTTTGCCTCTATGAAATGACACATTTCACCGTTCGAAAAATCTGTGGTTTGAGGCAACCAATTTCGAGTTCCATTTTTTCTGATAAAAGCCCATTTCATTAGTTATGCCATGTGGACATCTATTAATAAACTTAGAACCTAAATTAATTTAATAAAGTAACTATTTAGATGTTTAGTCTCAGAAAATAAGATTGTCTTTAACAGAAATTTAGTAGAACCTGACCCTGAAGAAAAAAGCATGTAATGACGACAGTGTAATACACCAGAGACATATATGCATACACGAATGTTTATGTTACGGAATACACACATGCCAAGGTAAATAACACACCATGCTGAGTTTGCTGACCATTTAATCCCTTTTACTGGGGTCACAATTATTACTCAGCATGGTATTTAGGGCATGCTGCGGTGGTCTTTGATAAGGGACAACATGGCGACGTACTACAAAAGGGATACGGCGCTGTGCCTGCCATGATAAACATGGCAGTAAATAAGTCAACAACACTGGTTCTTTGAGGCATTTGGCAAGCGCTTATTGACAAAAAATGATAGAAAATGGGGTGGGAAAAAAATAAAAATCATTTTTATTCAGAAATCGGGAGATTTCGTCTCCCAGCCGGGACTTGCGGGAGTTGGGCTCAAATCCGGTAGTCTCCCGCACAATCCGGTAGTTATCACATGTATGCGTAAATCAGCTCTTCTTAAAGAATATATCGTTTCCCAAGTTAAGTGCACCGACCGAAACAGGGCAATCGACGGTATAACATTTGTGGCCGTGGCTGAGTGGGTAAAGAGGGAGCTGGTCAAGATGTACCCACTACCAAGATGTACCCACTATTTTTCGGTCAAGATGTACCCACTCTAAAGTCAAGATGTACCCACTCTAAAGTCAAGATGTACCCAATGAAAAAAAAGTAATTTTATTACATTATAAAGCAATTTAATAGATTATATTGAGATTTATAATGACATTAATGACTTTGATTGTGAACTTTGACTTGAAAAATTTGACTTATTTTATTTTTAATGGCCATTTCTATTGAATTTCTAACCTTCATTGCATTTGACTTATTTCCATGTGAAAGTTCACATCAAAATCATCAATGGCAATTTTTATTTAGATTCTAACCTTTATTCCATTCTTATATCCTTATCCTATGAATTTATAACTGAAAATGAATTCTTTGTATGGTACATACCAAGAATCTTTACTCAAACTGTGAAAATAAAGGTGTGAACAATCTTATGGGATTCAATCATAAGCATTGGAGTGTGAAAGAGAACTGTTATGGGACACAGACCGTCTATAAAATAATAAAAAAAAAATCAATTTTATTTCATACATAACTCATCATGAAAAATACCATACAAACAATAAGTTAACATAATCATAATTATGTTCATATTTAAAGCTGTTATATAAATTCAATGTCAAAATTGAATATTAAGATGCCAGCACCTTCATCTTAAGAAAGCTATTCTCGTATAATGGAAATAATGTATATCTGAAAGACTAAAATGATTATATTTATTTTGGTGAGATAACAACTTTAAATTTCACACATAGCACTGATCAGACGAATATGCAGAGTTAACCCTTTCCCTGTCCTATGTTTAATCCAATTTTCAGTACCGACTGAATATTCATGGGTTAAAAAGTTATAATGAAATATGGAAGGTGGAATAATGCACCCAATTTAGAAACTAAAGAAACACATCAAATTCCATTAGCAAACAGAGCAGACCCTGATCAGACGGCTCCTCTAGGGGCCATCTGATCTGGGTCTAATCTGTTTGCCAAAGCATGAAAACACATTTATAGGAAAGGGTTAATTTCACACACATGGTACATTGGACATGTTATGATATGATTTACACATCACAACTTCATATAACTAAGAAAAATGATGACATAAATATAAATTGGAAGTATTACAGGAGTTGTCTGATTTAGGTCTACTCTGTTTGCAAGGCGTAGAATGGCATATTGAAGAGTGAAGCGGAAATTCACACACATAGCACATTGGAAATAGCACACTGGACATATATGATTAGTACTTTGGTCTGATCAGGGTCTGCTCTGTTAGTTTATGAAATAATACAAATCTGAATCTGCAATTTTTGCCAGGGTAAAATAAATTCCTGTATTGATAATGTTTCTGTAAAAGTATTCATGTTATTTATCTTTCATGGTGTCATTATTTCTTCCATGAATATTAATGAAGTAACGGGTAAACCCTAATCAGACTGAAAACAAATATCATATATGTCTGCTGAAAATTTGATCTTGAGAATTATTTATTTCCAGTTTTATTTCTTAAACTATTAAGAAATTAATGAACAGGTGCCAAACAGCTGGGATCCAGATCATTATTTCAAATGGATCCAAGCTGTCATGCTCATTATAGTTATTACCGTTTATCTTATGATTATTCATCTGAGAAATAATGAAATCATGAATATTAATTAGACGAATTTTCATAATGATATACAGTAGAACCCCTCTAATGCGATCACTTAATGCAATTGTCTCACACCATTTGGACGACCAGGTGGGGCCCACCAGGTGTTTGTCTCACACCATTTGGATGACCAGGTGTTTGTAAGTTAATGTGGACATTGGAGTGTGTTAGGTGTCATAACATGGGGATAACATGAAGGAAAACGTTTTGGGTACATAAGTTGGTTTTAATTGTAGATATCAGGGTGTGTATCAGAATGGATTTGTATGTTCATTTATGTTATGTGGACTTATTTAGAAGGTGAGTAATTTAATTTTTCAATCTTATAAAAATTTAGATCCATATCAAGATCATTGCGATACCCACATAAATCAATGATTTAGTAAATCACTTTGAGATCAGTTAATCATTCAAACTCCAAAATAATGTACAATTAATAAACTGACATGGGTTATAATGGTTTAAAATGTCAATTAACAAATTTAAATGTAAAATGTAACATGGAAATAAGACCAATAATGGATAAAAAATATTGTCATTTCAAGGTAATTTCTGCTTTTATTTGGTCTTTTTTTTTTCAAATCAAATTTCACATTCATACTCATTAGAGTCATTAATATCATTATAAACCTTTTTTCTAAGACATTAAACTATTTTATAATATCCAAATTTATATTTTTTTAATTGGGTACATATTGACTTAAAAATGGGTACATCTTGACCAGGGTGGGTACATCTTGACTAGGTACATCTTGACTGTGGGTACATCTTGACTGTAATCCGGTAAAGATATGCTGGTAGTGAAACATTTTTGGTATTGATGGTTGGCGACAGCAACACAAATTTTCTTTTCTGATTTTTGGAAAGTTCATTTTGAGGATTTCTTGTCTTTTTATCATTCTAAATAAACACTTTTTTGAGCGTTTCATGATTTTGATAAACAGTGTATGTGTTTGAATGTCATTTTTAAAACGTTTGTTTGGGTGTCGAATTTGGGGTCTCCCTGTCGAAATAAGGAACCAAAAGCTGTTCAAGTTAGTAAAGTATTTAGTAACGTATTACACTGCAACGTCATACACTTTCTTAAGCAATAGTAATTCAAAAACGATGGTAAATGTAGGCTTTGTTGTCATGTCGAAGTTAGGATAACAACAAACTCTTATCGATACGACGAATATGTGTCTTAAGGTATCGAAATAAGGGTACTTTACTCTATTAATAAGAATCTAGCAAACCTAGCACGAGTCGGGCTATATCTGATGGCAGAAAGTAGTCCATTTTGTCGTTCCTTCTTTCTTTTTCTTTCACATTTTGTATCTGCTTTCGGTTCAACAAATGGCGGGCTACCTGATGGTTTACGGCAGAAGTTTGCAGTGTCGCAAAATTCAATTGCTATTTATGTGATTAAAATATCAGACTATTCCAAAACTTGAAATATATAACACTAAAATTAATTTCAAGTTAGATTGCAAAGTCAGTCCCAAGACACAATAATTATCTTCAAATTACGACAATATCAACCGGAAACGTTTCTTCGGTCAAAGGTCATGTTTACATCCTAGATATTCACAGAATTGGTCTCGAAATGTTTGAAATCATAGTAAATTTGTGACATAATGACGTTGTCATTTAGAACCAAAGATAGACATGGATATTCCGTCGAGTTTTCTCCTTATTGTCCAACAAGACTTGCATGTTCAACGTCGCAGTACTATGGAATAGCAGGTGAGCAAGGCTGTGTCTGGTCGTTTCGGACCCAAGTCGTTTCGGGCGCTAGTCATTTCGGACCGAAGTCATTTCGGCCGGTAACAGGTCACTTCGGCCAATTTTCAACTCGGCCACGGTCCAATTCGGCCAAATTCCATCTCGTCCTAACCCATTTGGTCCAACTCGGCCAACTTTTATATTGACGGTTTTCAAACATTCTTTTATTTTAGATAAGATTCTAATACAGTAAAACCTCTCTATTACTATCACTGAAGTACGTTAACTATCTGATGTTCAATGCAGGCGAATGCTTATACCAAGCCTATTCAAGGTGAATGTGAAACAGAAAGCTGATTCACCTTCACCTTTCGTTAATTTAAGCTACCACCTGTCTTTCATAAAACGAATTAGCCCTCTTTTTAGGGGTCGTAATAAAGAGGTTTTACTGTATTTTATGTCTTTGTTGAGAAGATACATACACCATAACATACAGAAACACAATTAAATGGAACAAGATACAAGGAACAAGGTATTAACTTCACTTATATATTTTATTACATGAATTAAATAACCTGTGAAATAATTACCTTCTGATGACAAATAATAGTACAGTGGAGAAAACGTTATTCTTTCCCAATAAACGCGCTATATGTTGAAACCATTTTGTCCACTGCAAACAATTTGGAGCCAGATCAGACGCCGGGTAACCCAAACTGTCACTCAGATGAAGATAATTTCCAGAATTTCTAAACATTGTCAATATCTTAATTTTATTGCATTGCGTTTGCGTTTCTTTTGCGTTTAAACGGGAAAGAATAACGTTTTTTCCACTGTATAAGGCAATGTAAACCATGTCTTATTGCAATGCAAAATTATATGCATCTGATTCGAGTTTGGCCTAGATGGGCCAAATATTGTATATAATACTAATTAAAAATTCAAATTAATTAAATAATGGATGTGTAATGTACGTTTATCTTATTGATTGGGTGCTAATTAGTTTCACGGTCACCTTTCAGTTTAACGTAAACATAATAAGTGATACAAACATATATGTAAATAACACTAATTAGCTCCTGAGTGGGGATTTAACTACGTTTAAAGCACCGGTAGCTAATTGGCAATCATTTTGTATCAATCAAATTGCTATTCTTTTGATCTTATGCGCCAATTTCTGAAAACAGAATAGACCCATACCACTACCAGATGGCTAGTATATGAGCTATTGGATCAGGTTCTGTCCTGCTTGTTTATTGAATAAAATAAGTATAAATCTGAAGTCTCTAGTAAACCATGTTAAGGGCTAACGATTTTTTGGCCGAGCTGGGTCGATTGAATCTGGCCGATTAGGACTAGGACGAGTTGGACCAGGCCGACTTTTAAATTGGCCGAGTTGACCCGCATTCTTTCGGCCTATCATGAAATATATAGCATTGAATGCAGGCTATTTGCATTCAATGTAGTAATTGGCAATCATGACATGTCTGAAAGCAAAGTACCATATAATTATATACAGTATCCGCATTAATATAAATCACAAAGATGTATAAAACGCACACTTAGTTAAAGGGAAATCTGGAGGGAAAATGCTTACATGTGTAGATGAGTCACATCTTAAAATGTTGACCCAAAACACAGCATATCCATTTTCCTGTGTACAGAATATTTACGAAAGATTCATTCAATGTGGTGTTTGTGTAACACTACTTGCCACATATGCACATAATAGGACTAGTAAATTTTCATGTGTATTGATCGATGTGGGTACAATAAAGATCTGGAAATTTCAGCATTTGTTATGATTTTATGTTTGTATGACAGCATACATATATATGGCACATAAAAGTATGTGTGTAAAGTCAAGATTTTGAAAATACTTCCATACCGTGTCGGGCGTGTCAAATTCACCACTCTAGGCAACATTTGTAGACAAGCTGATAAGCTAAAGTCTAATTGACAGGTAATCCACATGTGTAGAGATTGACAGGTATTTTGCAAGCCTGTCAGACCACAATCTTTTGTTAAAAAGTCATAAACCGATAGATAATGTGACCATTAGTGTGTTAGTGTGATAGTGTGTTAAAACAACAAAAGATGGTGGTCATTACTGAAAGGTCATGTGTCATGTTTAAAATTATGGAAGTTCTGCAAGAGTTACGCAACTTTATACAAGATGTCGGACTCGAGTCGGAAGATTCGATAGATGCTGTGGTAAATTTCATTTTTACTTGAGAATAATATTTTTTTCCAATTCTGTGTGCATAACGTACCCATCCTATTGAGTATCGAAACCTTGGAAAAAAACTGTGTCTTATATTCCTGCGGATACGGTACTATGTTTATAGTTGACTGATATGTAGCCAGGTAGAGATTGTGGTGAAACAGTTGATAGGTTTAGACTGTGTGGCTTGGTGGCTCAGTCAGTAGAGTGTTGGCATAATAAATCAAATGCCCTGGGTTCGAGTCCCAACTTTTTCACCACAATCCTACACACAGAAACACACTTATCAAGCAAAACATATATACAGAACAAGTACATAAATGTGTAACGTGCAAACCAAGAGACCCACCAACAACAAACACTGTCGATGCAAAGCTTAAGCTCACAGCAAGAGATGTTTGTTGTGCTATATATATACACCTCCATTTCCCCAGATACAATGGTCTGGTCAGCCTCATTTCCATAATTACCAACGTTCTACGAACATTACATTACTCTCCCCTCCGAGAAGTCTCGTCCCGAGACTTGGACCCTGGGAGACCCGTGGGTAAGGCAACTCCGGTCTGGCAGTTGTCTTTATCCCACCGCTGCCACCATTTGTAATGTGCAAACCGAGAGACCCAGCAACAACAAACCCTGTCGATGCAAAGCTTAAGCATATATATACCTAATAGGGCTTCTACCCCCCTCGCTTCGCTCGAGGGGTAGAAGACGCTTCGCTCCCTATTAGGTATATATATACTAAACTTTTTTTTTAAAAAAAGTAAAGTAATTTTTACCCCTTATTCAGCGAAATTAAAAATTAAAAAGTTAAAATATTTTTACCCCCTATTGGGAGAGGTAAAAATAAAAAGATAGGGGTAAAAGGAGGGACAGTGGGGGTAAAAGGAGGGACAGCGAGAAACTATCGAGGGTAGGAGAGAGATAAAAATAAAAAGATAGGGAGGGGGTAAAAGGAGGGACAGTGAGGGTAAAAGGAGGGACAGTGAGAAACTATTGAGGGTAGGGAGAGAGGTAAAAAAATAAAAGGTACATGGGGGGCTAAAAGGAGGGACAGTGAGATTAGTAAATTTTTTAAAAAACCTAAAGGAGGGACAGTGAGGGTAAAGGAGGGACACAAGAAACTATTTGAGGGTAGGAGAGAGAGTAAAAAAAAATTACCTCCCCTCAAAAAGGAGGGACAGTGAGATTAATAAAAAATTTAAAAAACCTAAAGGAGGGACAGTGAGAAACTATCGAGGGTAGTGAGAGAGGTAAAAATAAAATGTGGTAGAGGGCTCCAAAAGGAGGGACAGTGGGATTAGTAAAAATTTAAAAAAACCTAAAGGAGGGACAGGGAGAAACTATCGAGGTAGGGAGAGAGGTAAAAATAAAAAAGGTAAAAGGAGGGACAGAACGCTCCTATATATAATAATAATAATAATAATAATAATAATAATAATAATAATAATACTATTAATAATAATAATAATAACAATAATGATAATAATAATAATAATAATAATAATAATAATAATAATAATAATAATAATAATTAATAATAATAATAATAAGGTAAAAAAAATAACAGGTACATGGGGTAAAAGGAGGGACAGTGAGATGAGTAAAATTAAAATTAAATGTAAGGGAGTGGCAGGAGAAACTATTAAGGGTAGGGAGAGAGGTAAAAATAAAAAAAATAAAAAAAAAATCAAAAAAAAAAAATCATCGACGGTGGGATTCGAACCCACGCCGGCAAAATCCTCTCTGTGTACACTGGGTCCAGAGGACTTAGATAGAGAGGAAGTTTTTTTTTTTTTTTTTTTTTGCCTCTGGACCCACACTGACAAGCCGAGATCCGGGCTACCCTTTCTGGAATAGCTTCCGGACCTTACAACCGGGTAGGATCAAACCCCTATGTTAACAATCTTCCAGGGTGGAAGAAAGTCTTAGAAGTTTGTCCTACCACGCAATGCCTAGTTATTAATTGTGTACACAAGTATAAATCCAAAAATTAGGCTTATAAAGTTTTGTGTGTGGTGATAACCGGTTCCCGGCTATCGGCTGGTTTCCCGTATACTGAGCGAACATCCGGGTCCATCTTAGGATCATGAACAGTGTGTAAGTTAAACATAGGTCAGTGCGGTTTTGTTTTGCATCCTGAAGCAGACGCAACGTGAGATAGAATTACATAAAGACGAGACGGATGTGTATTAGTGTAACATTGTGATATTGATTTTTGGTACAGTGAGACGATGAAATTGGGAAATACGAAAATAGAAGTCTTTCGTGTGTACGAAAATAAAAAGAGAGGTTAGTAAAACAGAACGTCGGGTCGTTTCGGACCCAAACCGTTTCGGACCCAATCCATTTCGGCCTTGGTCGTTTCGACCACATTATAGAATTATATAAAGGGCAATTGTGATGTGATTGGATATATATAATAATAATTACAAGGGGTGGAGGAATTATTTAATTAATTTCGATATTCATTAATCTTTTAACTTCTTCATTATATGGTTTGATTACCTCGTGATATCTACAGTTCACTCTTATTTTATTAGACCCGCATTTATTGCAGATTTGCAATTTGGAATAAGTCCTTTTCCCGCAATATATACACGGTTTCACATTATCATTTTTCATCAGAAATTTATGTATAGCGCAATATATAGACCATTTTACGGGTCTTTTAAAACATCGTTTATCGCTTCCGACCTTCGAGAATTCGCATTCCATTTATTTAAAATAAAAAACAATTATTTGTTTTACTTAATTAAAAAATAAACCTTAATAAATGGAATATATTAAATTAGTAGATAAACCAAAATGTAATTATTTCAAAACGTACGAAATTGACGCTAGTAATTATAAAGATCCCTATATATTATTTTCTGATAAAAAATCTATTACAATAGATCAAATCAAAAAAGACATAAAAGAATATAATGGTATTAAGTTTTCGGTAGGTCTTTCTCTTCAATTTTTTCATGATGAACAAAACGGTAATAAGAAATTTGTTGATGCTTCAAATCATGGACTACAAGCTGCCGTATTAAATGATGAAAATATCGAAGAATATTATAATGAACAAACTTCTTATTTACAAGTATGGATTGAGAAATTCACAAACACAGCTTCAGGTTTAGAAATTGATCACTGTAAAATATTGTATTTGAACATCGCAAAATACGAACCATTAAAAGGTTCTTCGTATATAGACCTACCTACCTATTTAAAAAATAAGAAAGCAATAATCAATGTAAAAAATAAAGATGATGCGTGTTTATTCCGGGCAATAGTTTCCGCTCTTTATCCCGCATCTAAACATTCTGAAAGACCTTCATCTTATCCCGATTATAAAAATATTCTTAATACAAAAGACATCGAAACTCCTACACCATTAACGCAGGTATCAAAATTAGAAAAACAAAATAATCTCGCAATCAATGTATACGGATATACAAAGGCTATCTTTCCATATTATATATCCAACCAACCCAAAGAGATTAAAAGAATAAACTTAATGTTAATTTCTGAAGAAGAAAAATATCACTACTGTTGGATTAAGAATCTCAACAGATTACTCTTCGATCAAAATAAGTACAAAGGACAAACATACTACTGCGATCGTTGCCTATATGGTTTTTCGAGAGAAGATCTACTTACTAAACACAAAGAAGATTGTGAAGGAATAAATAAAACATCTTTAAGAATAGAAATGCCTAAAAAAGGTGATACAATTATATTTAAAAATAATCAAAACCAAATGCCAGTTCCATACGTAATCTATGCAGATTTTGAAAGTATAATAAAACCTAAATCAGAAGAAAAAGGAGATAAAACGGAAATAACTAGTGAGCACGAAGCATGCGGGTTTGGATATCAAGTTGTTAGATATGATGGTGAAATAAAAGAAGAAGCTATTATATATAGAGGTGAAAATACCGCAGAAATCTTTCTAAATCATTTAGAAAAAGAAGTAGAAAATATTAACGATATATTTAAACATCCTAAACCAATGATTATGACAAAACAAAATACAGAAGATTTTAAAAACGCAACTGATTGTTGGATATGCGAAGAAGAAATATTAGAAGATAAAGTTAGAGACCACTGTCATTTCACGGGTGAATACAGAGGTGCAGCGCATAAAACATGTAACTTAAAACTAAAGATAAAACCATATTCAACTAAAATACCTGTTGTCTTTCATAATCTAAAAGGTTATGATTCTCATCTTATAATGCAAAAGATACATACAACTACGAGTGAGAAGATTTCTTGTATAGCGAATAATACAGAAAAGTATATTTCATTTAGCATATTGAACAATTGAAATTCTTAGACAGTTTCCAATTTATGCCATCATCATTAGAGAAATTAGTAGACGCAACAGATAAAAAAAAAATCAAAATAATTAAAGGACAATTTCATGATAAGACTGATTTACTTTTGCGTAAAGGTGTTTATCCGTATGAATATATAGATTCTTTTGATAGATTTAATGAAACTAAATTACCTCCTATAGAAAAGTTTTTTAGTTCTCTATCGGATAAAAATATCAAACAAGAAGATTATGACCATGCTCATAATGTATGGAAAGAATACAACTGTAAAAATATAGGTGATTATCATGATCTATATTTAAAAACGGATGTTCTCTTACTAGCCGATATATTTCAAACATTTAGAAAAACTTGTATGAAAACTTATAAATTAGATCCTCTACATTATTACACGGCACCAGGATTATCCTGGGATGCTCTTCTTAAACAAACTAAAATAAAATTAGAATTACTCACGGATATAGATATGCATCTCTTTATAGAAAAAGGAATGAGAGGTGGAATAAGTATGGTTTCAAAACGATACGCAAAAGCTAATAATCCTTTAATAGAAGGTTACGATAAAGATAAAGAAAATAATTATATAATGTATCTAGATGCAAATAATTTATACGGTCATGCAATGTCAAGACCACTTCCATACTCTGGTTTCAAATGGGTTAATCCGAGTAAAGTTAAGAAGCGTCCTAAAAATAAAGGATGGATCTTAGAAGTTGATTTAGAATATCCTAAAGAATTACACAAAGAACATAACGATTATCCGTTAGCTCCAGAAAAACTTTCCGTGAAAGAAGAATGGCTTTCAGAATATCAAAAAGAAATACTAGATAATAAAAGTATTTTAAAGGTAGAAAAGCTTATACCTAATCTAATGAATAAGAAAAAGTATGTAGTACACTATAGGAATCTACATTTATATCAGGAACTAGGCCTAAAAGTAACAAAATATCATAGAATCCTCGAGTTCAATGAGAAACCATGGATGGAACCTTATATAAGAATTAATACAGAACTAAGAAAAAAAGCTAAATCAGCATTTAAAAAAGATTTTTATAAATTAATGAACAATTCAGTATTCGGTAAAACTATGGAAAATCTACGAAAAAGAGTAGATATAAAACTTATAAAAACGGATGGAAGTCAAAATGAAAAACTTAGAAAAACAATTGCAAAACCAAATTTTAACAGACGTGTTAAATTATCTGATAAACTGTCAGCAGTACATGTAAATAAAACAAAATTAAAATTAGACAAACCGATCTATGTAGGATTCTCTATTCTAGATTTATCAAAAGAGTTAATGTATGATTGGTATTACAACACATTAAAAAAAAGATATAATGAAAACTGTACCATGTTATACACCGACACGGATTCACTACTAGTAGAGATAAAAACCGAAGACGTTTATAAAGATATGTCAGAAATGAAAGATGAATATGATCTATCCGATTATCCTAAAGATCACTTCTTACATGATGAAAAAAATAAAAAAGTAATAGGGAAATTTAAAGATGAATGCGCGGGTGTTCCGATAGCCGAATACGTAGGTCTAAGACCTAAACTATATTCGGTATTAAGAGCGGATGAACAAGTTATTAAAAAAATCAAAAGGAACAAAAAAATATGTGATTGAAAAAGAAATAACCCATGAAAACTATAAAGACGCATTATTTAATAGAAAAAGATACTCTCACAAAATGAACATGCTAAGATCCCATCACCACAATATATACGGAGTGACGGTAAATAAAATAACGCTTTCTCCACTCGATACCAAAAGATATATATCGTCAGATGGAATTACGACATACGGGTATGTGTATCAGCGGGAACGATAAGAAGTTCTTCTTTAACGAAACCTCTCGTTGGTGCGGGAGATTTCAAATAATAAACTCTTATCCCTTGCGTAATAATATGATAATCTATATTATGAATATCGACAACCATATTGGGTCGGTAGCTCTTCTCTTGCCACCGCCTTCTAATTCTCCTGGTTGATATAAATATCTAACGCTAGAGAGTGGACATATTTCAGTATCAACTTTTCTCGTTATAATTGGAGAAGGTTTTTTTGTCTCATTATTCAAAGCCTTAACGACGTCCGGTAATCTCTTAACCCATTCTCTATTTCTTTCCCGCGTTTCGATCTCCTTAGCGTACTGATAACCGAACAATCTTTCGGCCAAAGTTCTATTAAATCTCTCTACGATTCCTTGATCTCTATGTATCTCTCTTCTACCTCTTCTTATTTTAACATTACGTTTAGCCATTAGTTGAGAAACAACGCCCATAAATTCACTACCTGGGTCAACTTGTAATAGTTTAGGATAGTTCAAATGTCTTTTATAAATCTTCTCAAAAGCGGCGGCAACTTCTTTACTGTCTTTCGATGTCAATGGTTCGGCTTCTTTATATCTCGTTCCCGCATCTACTAATGTCAATGCGTACTTATACGTTTTATTTTTAACTCTATCAAAAGGTAAGAACAGCAAATCGGCTTGATGTACTTCGTTCTTCGCAGACACGTCAAATTTAGGTCTTATTATCTTTTTAGGTGCGGGTAAATATATCTGCCACACCGCTTGTTTATTTAGAAATTCTAATGCTCGTTTATTACTAACTTTGGCTTCTTTAGCTAACTTACTAACGGCCGTCTTACCTTTCCAAAATCCTTTAGGACTATAGTATATTTTTTCCATTTTCACGGGAAAATTAAATCATAAGCGTGATATTTATTCTTCTTGTTATTCTTACACGGTTTCAATCCGAGCGGTCTAACGTAAAAAGGTGGATCTTTATCCTCTATCTTAGTAGCGAGGTGCCAAGGACACCACACTTTTACATTGCCTTTTAGAATTAATATCGTACTTTCGCCATTTCTCGTGTCAACTGTTATATAGTCAACGATTGTATAGATTTTATTTTTTTCCAAATCGGACCATTTCTTTGTATTATATTCGCTTTGTTCTTTTAACATTTCTTCAAATTCTTCTTCCGTGATTTCTTTTTGCATTTGTGCTTTACTTTGCTCTTGTGCGCTCATTTATTTAATATAGAAAATCAATTATATAATTTCCAAGCGACAAACCCGGTTAATGCCATGCCACCGATAACGAAAACGAGTTCTCTATTCTTTTGGTCTTCCGATGGAGTATAAAAATCGCTTAATTTAGGTTCCGGTGGTAACGCTTGAAGTTCTTTTCCGGTCGAATAATAATACTGCTTCATAGCCGTATCGACATCGTCAAATGTTTTCTCGGAGTGATGTTCTTTTTTCATCACCTCATTAATATAATCTAATCTTTGAATTCTTCGTTTATTCCAATCCGCTTGTTCTCGTTCTAATTGTTCTATAGCTTTATCGTGTCTTTCTCTTTCTTCATCCGAATCATCTCCGAATGCTTTAAATAAATAATTACCACCTGGAAAAGCTAATGCACTCGTAATAGCTCCCCCAAACATCATTCCCGCCGCGCTCGCCATTTATTTAATTAAAAAATAAAACTAGGATTCCCATTTACTTTGAGGTCGATATTCTACTGGAGCTGGAATCAGCTGGAATCAACTTAATAATTTCCCAAATAGTTAAACCTGTTAATAAAATACCGGTAACAATAGGTAAAAAATTACTTTTCTTTTCTTTATTAGGAACCATGGAATTTGAATAATCTTCAACATCATCATCTGGTTCTAAATATAAGAAATCATACTTTACACCTACTTTAATTGGTATTACTCTTGCCATTTTTTTAAAAATAAAAAACTACTTCATAATATCAGCCGGTATAATACCCTGTTTAACTAACATATCTTTAGTTACCATTGCGAGTAATATATCGATAGATAACATTCCGATATCACTCATATTAAAATCTACTTTAGGTGGTTGTCTTTTAAATAGTTTTCTACCTATTTCAGAATATCCGACCGTTAATACCGTTTCTACTCCGGCGTGATATAACGTATTCACTATTTCTTTTTTATCTGCCGACATTTTTTTAAAGGAAAAAATTAATTAAATTCAAACGGGTCATATTCTTCTTTCTTTTCCTTTTCGATGGGGGCGACCGCTTTAGTTCCGCTTTGGTTCCGCTTTGGTTCCGATTTGGTTACGAAAAAATATAATCCTAATCCGACAACTCCTATTGATATATATAATGGTACGTAATTTGGTTTCTCCTCGTCATCCGAATCTTTCGTTATCTCTTTTCTTTTTAATTCGGCTTTTAATTTTTTAGCTTCTACACCTTTCTTACCCGCGGCTACTCGTTTCGGGTCTTTAGTTTTTTCTTCGTTATTCATTTTTTATATCTAAATCTTGATCACTCTTGTCGAATTGAATATGTTTTACCGTCGTTAACATCGCGGTAAAAGGCGCTAAATACATTCCGTATTTATAATATAGTTCGCAACATGAAGTGATTAATAAAAGGATCTTCCTCTAAGTCTTGTATTAGTTTGGGAGGGTTAACAACGTTAAAATACTTTGAAACGCTCATGACATATAAATTAATAAAAGCATTACCTAATGTTTTAGTCATAATGTACTAGCTCCTAATCTAGCTTCGTATCTACAGTATAGTTTGTTTATTTGTTCTAATGTCATTTCGTCGATATCCGAGAGTTGTAACTCTCTTCCGAGATATTGTTTACTACTGCCACCGGCTATAATAACCGATAATCTTTCACGTTTTTTTTCTTCTTCAACATCTTCAACATCTTTTCCCGTTACTTCGGTTAATAATTCTTCGGCGTTCATTTTATATAATATATTTTTCAATTTTAAATAATTAAATATCACATATCCGACTAATGATAAGACTGTAGTATTTGTTATAATTGTTAGTATTTCCAATAGCATTTTTTAGCAAATGCTTTTAAGCAAATGCTTTAATGCTTTTAGCAAATGCTTTAATGCTTTTAGCAAATGCTTAATGCTTTTAGCAAATGCTTAATGCTTTTAGCAAATGCTTAATCGACTAACCAATAATTCGTAGGTTGATCCGTTATCAATATTAATTTACGATGCTTCTTTTTTTTTTAGTTCTTCTTTAATTCTTTGTCGTTCTTCCGAGGTAGGAATAACGTCATTTTCCCTTAGACAATTTTCGAAACTGTCTCTATCTTTCATGTAGAACATACAAACCCATTTAGTTTGTTCTCTCAGATCTTTTAATACGGAATTGTATCTCTGAGATATAACCCATACCGATTGTTCCGCGTGCCTACCGGAAAAAGCTAATTCCGAAAGCATGTCCTTTTTTTTAGTTAATTCTTTTTCGTAGCGCTACAATCGTCAATAACGTATAACGTCGAATAACCGGCGTATTTATTAAAGAACATTCTTAATAATTCTTGTAGTTTCTCTTCTTCATTAACGATAGGATTAACGATTATTATATTTTTTGTTTTAGGTTTCCTGACATCTCCGATCCACTCACGATTTTTATAAGCTTTATTCCATCGAATAGTAGGACACAATATAACTATGTATTCGAATATTTTATAATATTCATTTTCTAGAAGATCGAGTACGAACTCCGTCTTCCCGCATCCCGTTTGACCGCATATAATCGCCGAATGAGGAAATTTCGGTAGCTCTATTTTTTAATAATTAATAATTAACTTCTTTAAATCTTCCATCTTCAAAATTAATTTGCGCGTCTTGTATAACGAATAGATAAAGGTTTATTAATTCGTCTTCTCCTCCTTCTTTCGTTATTTGTATCGTAATTCCTTCGGAGGCATTCTCAATTCGCCTTCCCGAACCGTGTAGCGAGTTATCATCCGTTGCGCGTAAATCGAGCCATAACGCGTAATTACTGGTAAGATATTTTTCTAATGTCGTATTAGTGAAGACCGTATCTTTTAAAACGGAATTCGTTATTTTATTTCGTTTAGAATTCATAGCAAAAAATTTATTTATTTCGTCCCATTGTTGATAAGCTTTCATTCCTTGACTGTATAGTTGATTCGGAACTCCTTCTATCGTAATCTCTACTTTCGTTATTTTAGGATTGAAATAAGTTTCGGTGTTCGTTCTTTTGGGGTCCTCGAATAACATCAGAACCCCTTTCATACTTCTAGCCGGAACATTTAAATTAATGTTCCATAAAGTATCTGACTTATTTTTCGTTATCTTCCTATGCCTTAATATTCTGTCGTACAAAATAACCATTTTACCGGAAACTTGTTGTCTTATTTGTCTAGATAATTCGGTGTCGGAAACCATATCGAATTCTAAACAAATATTACTTATTTTATAACTCGCATCTTTATCCGTCGAGTTAATAACTTTATTATAATCGTTGAAAGTAAGTTCGTATTCGAGTCTATCGCCGAGACCGGACTGATAAAATGGCATATGCGTTTCTAATAGTTCGAAGTCTAACGGAATACAAAATCTATTTTTATACGCGTCAGCTATAGCTTCGTCTTCTTTGTCCGCACTCGCATTTTCCGCTCCAACTCTGTGTTTTAACATGTTTACGGTACCTAGACCTTGATAAGCCATATTCGCGCGTTCGGTAGGCGTTTTCCATAAATCGACGTAACAATGATAAATATCGCTATCATCGATTGACATAACTTCATTTCCGCTTATACGAATGGTCATTTTTTTAATTATTGATCTTCCTACGTTTTGATATATAGTAGAATTTACGTCCTTAGATTTAATTTCTATTTCGAAAGCTAATCTAACCGTTCCGGGTACTATAACGTCGTTACTACTTAGATTAGGGAATCTCACTAATAACTGTTGATTCTGATCGATAGTAGAAGGATTATTAGTTATTACGATGCTCTGTCTAATCCCTTTTACGCCTCTCGGTTCCCTCATTTTTCTGTAAGGATTTAATTTTTCGCCGTAGGAAGACATTTTTAAGGGTTTTTTTTTAGTACGATAATTCAATTATCATTGACGCAACCGTATTAACGCACGTAGAATTATATGTTTTAGAAACGAAATTGATTACGTCGAGAGGTTCAATCTGTAACGGTATAGCGAAACGTGCCGCGGCGCTCGGAAAAATACCCAAAGACACGCCATATTTCGGTTGTTCAATTCCATTAATAGATACCGCAACGTGTACATTAGCATTGTCCGTTCTTTTACTCGATAACCCTAACCCCATTATCAAACCGGTCCTTCCCGTCACGTAACCGACCCCTTCTTCTCTACCGGCATTACCGAAACTAAATACTTTTCCATCCTTTAATGCACCCTTACTTTCGGCGCATATGCTTATCGTCTTCTTCGTACTAATACTATCCCTCAATTTATTAATTTCTTCTTTCCTTTCTAAATTATCGGCGTGTTGTCTATTAGATAACTGCGGAACTACGCCCCTAAATTTATTAATTTCATCTTTCAGCGCTAAATTATCGGCATGTTGTCTATTAGATAACTGCGGAACTAAAACGTTCCTCACATGATTAATTTCTTTTTTAAGTTCTGAATTATTAGAACTAACACCTTTATATATTATTTTTTTAGTTCCAAATATACTCATTTTTAATATTATAATTTAATTAATGATATTTCTTTTAATGTATTCGTCATCCACTACTAATTTAATTATAATAGATACCACCGTATTAATACACGTAGGATTATTAGATTTACTAATAAAATTAATTACGTTAAGAGGAGAAACTAAAAAATATGGATTTATATAGATAGAATTTATAGGTAAATCGTTAGTTTTAATACTACATTCCGGTTTTTCTACTCCATCGATAGTTAACATTACGTGTATTTCGTTGTCGAAAAACTTCGAACCCTCGTTAGTTCTTTGAGTAGATATAGAAATTTTAAGTATTTTACCCCAACTTCCCAATACTAAACCAACATTTTTATCTTTACCTCCGTTACCGAAACTAAATACTTTTCCTTTATATAATATCCCGGAACTTTCCGCGTATACGATTATCTCTTTTTCGTTTCTAATTACTTTTTTAAGCTCATGATAATCCGAAATATGACCAGAAATAACATTTCTTATTACGGTGTTCTCTAAATAGTTTTTTTGATCGATTATAACTTTATTAATTTTTTTAATTTCTTCTTTTAATTCCGAATTATCTTCGTATTTTATATTTTTCTTAGTTCCGAATATACTCATTTTAAAGGATAATCTTTTAACTCTAAAACGCAATTAACCGGTAGACGATTAACTATTTTTTTGTTATTTTCGTCCCTTATTTCTAAATTTAATTCGGTTATAGAGTCATTAATTAAACTTTTGTATTCCGTATGTTCCAATCTCATTGTCGTTATCTCTCCAAATTCTTTATTCTCGACAGGAATAACGGCTAACAAGGTACTAGGATTACCGTCTAGAAAATTATGATAAGTACTAACTTGTTCTAAATGAACGTACAAAGATTTATAGATAGCGAAATCTATACTTTTATCACCGATGTGTATATCATTAGCTATAAATTTACGTTTATCAAATCCTAATATAGAGTTCAAATCTTTACTTAATCTTAATTCTTGAGTAGTAATTAACGACGCTATTCCATTAGTTTCGTTAACAGTTAAGGTAATATTATAAGTTTTTAAAAAATCCGATAATTGTTGAAAACTATAATAACCATCTGGAATTTGAATAGGTCTCTCGCCCACCTTTTGTTCATATTCGTTAACGATATTATACCAACCTACACCGTACGTAATACATTTCAATCCGATACATTTATCCCCATTTCTATTATCGATATATTGTTGTAAGTTAATAGTTTTATCAATATTTGAAATTGTATAATGCATTTTTTATGTTTAAAAAATGTCAATACCAAAAGAATTTAAATTTAATCCGAACGTATCTTATAAATCGGGAGCCGCTTATAAACTTAAAAATATAAACCTTATCAAACAAGATATGTACGTTAATAAAGATGAAAGTTTTCCAGTAATTTTTCCCGATATATTTCAAAAATATCAAAATCCTACTATACATACGAACGATCCGTGGGATACTTGGTTAAATTCTCCTTTCGATTGGTGGCAATGTCAATTAAATTTTGCAGTTTGGTGCGCGACTTCCGGTTGCGGAGTAAGTTACGAAGATCATTTAGAAAAAACTACCGATCTAACAAAAACGGTTTATACTTTTCACGTTTATTACTGTATTTTAAGAATAATAAAAGAATTACAATGTCCAATTCCTACGGATCCAGCATTCTGTTATTATAAAAATAATTACGATAAAGCCGCGTATCAAAAATTATGTAATGAGTTTAATATTTCTCCTGATACGGATTGGAGACAGAAATTAGATAGCGGTTCTCACGGTCTAGGTAAGTATTTCCACGATTTTAAATTTACCGGTAATGAAATATTACAAGAGATAGGAACGGTTTTAAATGCGAAAAATGAAAAAGATAAATCTCTAACCGATAGACCGTTCTCTAGGTCAAATGATTCTTTAACTCACTCTATAGATATTAGTAACGCTTGGACTACTTTTTTGTTAGATAAATCAAATGGATTTACACATATTGGACTTGTTAGAATAAATGAAAGCATTAGAATATTCGTATGGTCTTTACTAGGATCTCAAAGTCAAACTAGAGTAGAAATTTTAAAGATAGGAACCGGTTTTGATACTCAAAAACAATTTTTAGTAAATATACAAGATGCAATTAATTTTATGATAGATATACCGAGTCAAATATCTAATTACGAAAATGTTTTAAAATACGCTAGAAGTAAAGTTAATTATAGTTACGGACTCGGTCTTTATATGTCTCCGAGTGATATGATTTTACAAATGGGTGCAATTGCTGGATATAATAATAAAATTGTAGTATCAACCGAAGAACAAGTTCTCGGTTTTAACGATGACGTTAATTCGATAAATATATCTCCTTCGAATTTATTAATTGGAACAAAAACTAAGAAATCTTTACCCGAATCTGAAGGAAGTAAACCCCCTCCGGAAGTAAACCAGAAAGTGAAGGAAGTATCCGAACACGAAGATAATAAAACGGCAATAATAGTAGGAAGTATAGCGGTAGGTCTTACGTTTTTATTTATTTATCGTTGAGATACTCTTTTGCCGCCGTAAATAATAATCCGATAACTAAAACTAATAAAACCCATAGATTATTAGCGAGCCAATTAACGACTTTACCCGTTGCGGATAACAACCACGATACGATAGCCCCTATTATTCCCGGTAATGCCGCTGCCGCTTTACCGGCTAATTTAGCTAATAATTTTCCGATATTAGATAATTGTTTTTTTATCCAATCTTTCACGCCGTCGCCTTTTGGCGGGGGTTTTGGAGTTGTAGACCCAGTACCAGGAATAATAGTTTCGACGATTAAACCTATAACCATACCGAAGGCCGTTAAAACGCTAGCGATCGTAATTCCTTGTTCCCTGAATAAAGTTTTTATTCTTTCGGCTAATGTCGTGTCTTCTCTTAATACTTTATGGATCGTTTCTTTTATTCTATTTATTTGACTTCTTAATCTTTCTTTATTAATATTAATATCTTCTAATCTAGCACTTCTCTCTGATTCTAACTCTCTTATTCGATTTTTTATCTCTTTTATTTGATCTTCATCATCGGTTTGTTCTAATTTTTCTTTTTCGTATGCTATTTCTTTATTTGTTTCAGTAAGTTTTGCTAATTCATTTGCTATCTCTTCTTTAACCGTTGTCATCGCTTTAAGGATACCGTCCATTTCTCTTTTTGTCATATCTGTTTGTACTTCTTTAGGTGTAGTTTCTATTTCTTCGACTACTTCTTTCAAAGCAGTTTCTGATCTATTTGTTGTTGTTAATAAATTTTGAGCATCTTGTTCCGAAGTTATATTTTCTATGGGTATTTCTTCTCCAGCATTATTAATTTCATCTCTCGTAATTTGTAAAACTGCAGCGGCTTTGGCGGGTAGTCGTCGTGTACTTTTATAATACGGTAAATTTAATAAATCTCTAATTGCACCCGTTCCACCCGCACCAATTTTACCCGCCAAAGTATTCAAAGCGATAAAACCACCCTTTTTAGATGTGATTTGTATTTCTTTTACTCCAACCTTTAAAAATAACGTTTTATTATCTGGACCAAGTTCGAAGTTTGTAACATCTATATATGTTGAGTCTAGCCCATACTTTTCTTTTATCATATTAAAATATTCTTTAACTATTGATTGTTTATGTTCTGCTATTAATTGCGTTCTTGTATCTACATCAACATTCTCAAGATGATCACTTTGGTTTTGTATCATTCTGCTAAATTCATCATTTGCTTTCATGTCATCTTCTTCTTCATCAAAGTCTTCTTCTTCATCATAATCAACATCAAAATCATATCCGCCTTCAGCCATTTTTATTCGGAATAAATTGGTGGGGGATTTTCATATCTATAATTATTATTAGTGATATAATTATTATTAATTGTATAAATTATTCCTTTTTTAAACTGTTTTGTATAGTATTCATCGCTTCCTCTTTTACCTTCTCGATTAATTTTGGATTAATTTTGTTTTTTCTTCATCAGTTATTACTTCATTTTTATCTACTTTTTTTATTGATCTTATTTCTTCTTTAAGTTTAGAATATTTTTCCATTTCAATTAAAACTAATTTAAACTCTTCGGGAGATATAGTTCCATCTTGTAAAGATTTAGATATAATATCCTTAATACTATTAAGTTTACTTTCAGCCGCTATTAAAACATTACAATGTTTTTCAGTTTTTGCCATTAATTTGCGTCTTATTATTTTAACGCACATACCAGCTCGATCCTCCGCATATTACAGCCGCTATTTGTACCGGTAACAAAACTGGAATAGCTATTCCTATTCCTGCTAAAATAACTCCGGATGATATTAGACCGGTATCTACTCCGTCGGTAATGTTAATACCTCTTTTATATTTTTTTCTTAGAGATTTTCTAGTATCTCTTTCGTTAATTAAAATTTTTTCTATTTCAGATATCTTATTTAATCTATAATTTTGACCGTCTTCTACTGGAAGATCGGGATATATAGAAGGAGCCGTAGGTTGCTTCATTTTTTAAGGTATTTTTTTTAATTAATCGGGGGGACATAGGAGAGTTCTGTCCCTCCTTTTACCCCCTCCTATCTTTTTATTTTTACCTTCTCTCATACCCCTCGATAGTTTCTCTGTGTCCCTCCTTTTACCCCCGCTGTCCCTCCTTTTACCCTTCCCTATCTTTTTATTTTTATCTCTCCCCTACCCCTCGATAGTTTCTCACTGTCCCTCCTTTTACCCCGCTGTCCCTCCTTTTACCCTTCCCTATCTTTTTATTTTTATACCCCCCACAACGAAGTTTGGGGGGGGGTATACTGGAATCAGGTTGTCCGTCTGTCCGTCTGTCCGTCTGTCCGTCCGTCTGTCCGTCTGTCCGTCCGTGGACACAATTTTGTCCGGCCTTCTTCTTCTACAGTTTTGCTTCAATTTTGTTGAAAGTTCATATATAGCCATATGACCATATAAACCTGTGCACCGCATATTTCCGTTATGATCGGACCACTACTTCAGGAGTTATCTCCCCTTTTTAGTCCCGTACCAATGTTTTCCGGTTTTCTGGACTTTTTATGGAAGTGACTCCAGATATCAACTCTATATTTAGTACAAAGCTAAATCTGTATAAGTTACAGCTTATGTTACAATCTCAGTCCGGTTGAATAATTATTTCCAGAGTTATTGCCCTTGTACTTTAATTTTTTTCTTCAAATTTGGGATTTTCCGGACTTTTCTTGGAAGTGGTTGCAGATATTAACTGTATATTTGGCATAAAGCTAACTCTACATGATTTACAGCTTAATTCCCAATCTCAGTCTGGTTGAATAATTTTTGCCAGAGTTATGGCCCTTGAACTTTAATTTTTTGTCAAATTTTCAGTTTTCCGGACTTTTCTTGGAAGTGGTTGCAGATATTAACTTTATATTTGGCATAAAGCTAACTCTACATGATTTACAGCTTAATTCCCAATCTCAGTCTGGTTGAATAATTTTTGCCAGAGTTATGGCCCTTGAACTTTAATTTTTTGTCAAATTTTCAGTTTTCCGGTCTTTCTTTGGAAGTGGTTGCAGATATTAACTTCATATTTGACATAAAAATAAATCTAGATGAGGTACAGCTTAAGTTCAAATATCGGTCTGGTTGAATAATTTTTGTCAGAGTTATGGTCCTTGAACTTAATGTTTTTCTGAAAAGGTACCTAGCTTTAGAACTTTGGATTTGACAAAAACCTCATGAAAGGGTCTTATTTCTAAGAATTATTCTTCATTTTTATTACATAAATTGGGTTGGGGCATGTATTGTTTTTAAATCTCTTCACGTTTCTGTATGTACATAATTTATGTTCAGATTGATGATAGGTGTTCTGACAAGCAGACAGGTGGGGGGTATTCGTTAGCCTTTGGCTTACAGTTCTAGTTATCTCTCCCCTACCCCTCGATAGTTTCTCACTGTCCCTCCTTTTACCCCGCTGTCCCTCCTTTTACCCCTATCTTTTTATTTTTACCTCTCCCACCCCTCAAATAGTTTCTTGTGTCCCTCCTTTTACCCTCACTGTCCCTCCTTTTACCCCCTCCCTATCTTTTTATTTTTATCTCTCTCCTACCCTCGATAGTTTCTCACTGTCCCTCCTTTTACCCCCACTGTCCCTCCTTTTACCCCTATCTTTTTATTTTTACCTCTCCCACCCCTCAAATAGTTTCTTGTGTCCCTCCTTTAGGTTTTTTAAAAAATTTACTAATCTCACTGTCCCTCCTTTTAGCCCCCCATGTACCTTTTATTTTTTTACCTCTCTCCCTACCCTCAATAGTTTCTCACTGTCCCTCCTTTTACCCCCACTGTCCCTCCTTTTACCCCTATCTTTTTATTTTTACCTCTCCCACCCCTCAAATAGTTTCTTGTGTCCCTCCTTTAGGTTTTTTAAAAAATTTACTAATCTCACTGTCCCTCCTTTTAGCCCCCCATGTACCTTTTATTTTTTTACCTCTCTCCCTACCCTCAATAGTTTCTCACTGTCCCTCCTTTTACCCTCACTGTCCCTCCTTTTACCCCCTCCCTATCTTTTTATTTTTATCTCTCTCCTACCCTCGATAGTTTCTCACTGTCCCTCCTTTTACCCCCGCTGTCCCTCCTTTTACCCCTATCTTTTTATTTTTACCTCTCCCAATAGGGGGTAAAAATATTTTAACTTTTTAATTTTTAATTTCGCTGAATAAGGGGTAAAAATTACTTTACTTTTTTTAAAAAAAAAGTTTCGTATATATATACCTAATAGGGAGCGAAGCGTCTTCTACCCCTCGAGCGAAGCGAGGGGGGTAGAAGCCCTATTAGGTATATATATTAAGCTCACATCAAGAGATGTTTGTTGTGCTTTATATATACCTCCATTTCCCAAGATACAATGGTCTGGTCAGCCTCATTTGCATAATTACCAACGTTCTACGAACGTTACAAATGTAAGGAACAAATAGCTGACATTTTTATATGTACATCAAGGTTACATATAAGGTGCATAACTGGGTAAATATGCAAATAAATTCAGTTGAAATGCAATTATTTTAAAATTCTTGCATACTGAAAATCAATTTTTAAAAGTGGTACACATGTATATATGCAAATGCATTCAAGCAGACAAATATTATTATACGATACTCTGGCATTTCTTAGGCATAAATGACGATTATTTGCTGTGACACAGGCCTGCTGTTTAACAGCTACATAGGTTAGTAGTACTGTTGGTTCGACTGGTTATTCATTTCGTAAATACAGCTTATTTATGGGTCCTGGTACATAGGATTTTATGCAGTGTCCTTTTAGTCCTTTCGTTTCAAATAGTAAACCAGTCAAGTCGTCTGCTATATGCATAGAAATGGTGTCACGAGGACGGAAAATGGAACATCAGAAAAACACATTGTTTGATTACATTAAGTCTTCTCTGGGCAAACCAGAAATAATTTGTAATGGCTTCATCAATGAGCTTGTGAACAATGTGTTTTACACCTCAAACGAGCTTGGCAGTGGTATAATCAGTGAGCTTTTGTCTCACCAAAGAAACATGAAAGTGAAAATTTGGCAAAATTACGGTCAAGGAATGGGTTGTAAAGTATCTTTGGCTTAAAATAAATGATCCCTACACAATCATGATAACCGTGTTCCATATGTGTTGCAATGGTATTAAAAATGAAACTGCCGGGTGTGTGGGCAAATGAAGGTACAGAGAGTATTCAGGGGACAAGTATATCACAAGACACAATCAGAGTGCTGAACATGATAATGCATGCATCGAGTCTGAGACATGTAAAACACAGGCAGATATAGACAAAGAAAAACATGCATAAATAGATATTTGCTACACTTCAGAATGAGTAAGTGATGTTGATAAGATTGTGTTTAACACTGCATATTTTGAAGCAAAGAATGAAATTTCATCCAGTTGAGTTAATGTAACTTAATGGACTGTTAGAACTACATGCCAAAAATGGCCTTTTTGTGAAATACACCAATCTCTGGACTCTATGACTGAGGTGCAGAATTCCATTGCACATGTGCTGAGATCTGAGCTAATAGAAGACATGACATTGTCTAGGGTATGTGCAGTTATGCTTGAAAGCACTGACATGTCTGTTGATAATTAAGAGATTGAGCGTTTGTGTGAGATATAAAGCCTGTAATAATACTGGATGATGGACGTGCCCACACCATTATGAACTGTGTAGTTGAAGAAATTCAGAATGTTAAATTGGCATTGATCTCCAAAATTGTACATCTCTTGCAACAGATTGAATGGTCCAATTGTCACCAAACTTACTCAGGGTACTTGATATTTAAGTACTTCACATCGGTTCTGTGATCAGAAATTTCCGTGCATTTATCAGAAAATTACAGGCATTTTCACTTAGGCTGCTGCAATCTAATTAGCTGCATGATTGGTTTTCATGCAACCCCTCCTCAAGGAATGGTCCAATTTTCACCAAACTTGCTCAGTGTATCCAATTACCTCGCATGGGTTCTGTGTTTTGCAATTTCTGCGTTGTTTTTAAAAATTGGGCTCGCAATATCTCCTTAAGTAATGGTCCAATTTTCATCAAACTTGCTTAGTGTGCTTGATATCCAAGTACCCCACATGGGTACTGTGTTTAGCAATTTCTGCGCCTTTTTGAAAATTACAGGCATTTTCACTTAGGCTGCTGCACAGTCTGATTAGCTGATTGGTTTCCGTGCAATATCTCCTGAAGGAATGGTGCAATTTTCACCATACTTGCTCAGTGTTCTTGATATCCAATTATGGGTCCTGTGGTTGGCATATTCTGCACATATTTATTGATGATGATACAATCTGATGGGCTGATTGTTTCTGTGGCATATCTTCTGCTAGATTGGTTCCATTTCTATCAAACTTAATGCTCACTATATGCTTATTATTCAAGTACCTAGCAAGAGTACCCAGTTAAGCACATTTCTACTGCAGTTTTGTATTATGAAGGTCAGGCTTACAATATGCAGGCGTATGTGATACCTCCTACGCGGGCTGGCCATTCCTCGACAGTAATCTAGTTATAAAATAACAGAAATATGACTACAGTTTCTGCCATGACCAAATTAAAAAAAAATTGTGCTCATGTGCCATTATGAAAATTAAACTTATCTTATCATGATGTCATTACATCTTACATGCATATTCATGAAGTAAAGGGTTGAATGTGACTGGCAAATAAAATGACTTTGACTGTTTGCTAGAAAATATTTAGTTTTGTGAGAGTTATCATGCAGCATGTACACTACTGATGTAAAGACTAATACAGTTTTTTTGTGTCATTCTTTTAAGGAAGAGGAACACTATTTATTTTGGATACGACCCCAAATAGTATTGAGCCTGTGCGTGTATATGACTGGAATGATGGCCTGTTTGATGTGACTTGGGCAGAAAATAATGAAAATGTTGTGATAGCAGCAGCAGGGGATGGCTCCATACTCTTGTATGACATTAAGAACCCAAAGGTATTGTATTGAGTTATTTCCTTTAACCCTTACAATGCTGAATTGGATTATTCCAAAATAAAACAGGTCAAGCTTATGGTGAATATTTTCTGACAAAGAGTGCAGACCCTGATGAAAGGGTTAATTCCTATAGGAGCCCTCTCTTCTGGGTTTAGCTGTTTGCAAAGTCACATTGTAACGATTTTAACACCGATTTACCTCTCTCCATCCCTCACTTTATAAACCTGAATAAGTCATTTCGGTAGCAGTTGATAATTCTGTATCACACAAATAAGAGTAGCAAAATAGTGTAGACCATGGTCAAATTGCTCTTTCTGACATAGCATTTTAATTTTGGTCTACACTATTTGTCTTTTTTGTCTGTCAGAATATTTAGGATAAGACTTGCCTAGTGTCATCACCAATTCACCATGGACACCTAATAGCTGCTGCACATGCCTATCAAGAAGAATGTTACCTTTAATCTTTTAACCATTTCCCTGTTCAACATTTATTTCAATTTTCAATACCTAATGAATATTCAGCAACAAAATAGTTATAAAGAAATATGCAAGATGGACCATTGTAGATATTTTAGAAAGCCAAGAAACAGATATATCAAATTCTATTAGCAAACAGAGTAGACCCTGATCAGACGGCTCCTCTAGGAGCCGTCTGATCTGGGTCTACTCTGTTTGCAAATGCGTGAAAACACGTTTATATGAGGGAAGGGGTTAAGTAATAAATATTTATTAGCTGAAGTTTTATAAAGGCCTATGAACACAGGATATATTAGCCATGACAGAAAGTCAGATCTACAGTAGAACGACCATTCATTTATTAAAGTGTGAATAAGCAGGTGGCTGCTTAATGCAGGCCAAAAGTAATGCAGAAAACTCCTATAGGACCTTCATTAAGTCAATATTCTTGAAAATGTTTTAATTTATGCATCTTATCTGGACCTGATTTTGCCTATTTTGTTTACATGTTAGAAGATACAAAAACGCTATATAGAAGTATGATTTTGTCATTCAGGTAAATATGATACCGCTTTTGTTTTTTTCCATGTATTTTTTTAAATGTGCTCTTTACAATAAAACCGAAATATCAGAAGAATACATTTTTAGCCCTTTTTTTCATAGATGCTCCTTCTAACCCTTGCCCTATTGATGTAAGAAATAATGACATGATGAATATGTATTAGCTTTTTAAAACAGTGCATGTATATGAACAAATTAATTTTTGGAATTATAGAATCAGTTTTATAGAATCCAATAAGGAAACAGAGCAGACCCTGATTAGATGACTCCTGATCGAGGTCTACTCTGTTTGCAAATGCATGAAAAAGCATTAACCCTTTTCTTCATATAAACCAGTTTTACGAATCTGAAACCAGAGTAGACCCAGATCAGACGGCTCCTATAGGAGCTGTCTGATCTGGGTCTACTCTGTTTGCTAATAATATTTGAAAAATCTGTTTCCTTACTTTCTGATTTCATTATAACTTTTTGCTCATGAATATTCAGTAGGTATTGAAATTTGAAATAATCATAGAACAGGGAAAGGGTAATTGAAGGAATGGGTAAGTATCTTTGCAAACAGAGTAGATCAAAATGGGCTAGACCAGACAGCTTCATATATTTCATCATTTCTCATTTGGATCAGAACTGTTCATAAAGGTCATCATATATTCTCCAATCACCTGTAATGTGCTTAAGGTTAATTATCTTGTTTTTCAGGGGCCCTTGAGAGCATACAAGGAACACACAAAAGAGGTAAGCCATGGTTACAGTGCTCCCTCTCTACAACGACACCCTTTGGGATACGAATATTGTATGTGTTGTTCAGAGGGAGTTGTTATAGGGAGGGAAAATCAAACATAATTAGCTTGTTTGCAGATCCCCAGATAAGGTGTATTTCGAGAACTAAAACAGTTATGCCTCAATCAAACCCTATGTTGTGACCACTCTTTAGAATCGTCACAAAGTGACGATTCTAAAGAGTGGTCACAACATAGGGTTTGAAGGAGGCATAAAGAAAATACTATGGAAAAAGTTGTGCCTGGAGCCTTGTTGTTTCGGAAACTGTGACATGTGTTGTTGTAAGGAGGGAATCGTTATTGAGACTCAGAGGGTTGTTGTAGGGAGGGAGCGCTGTACTGTGACAAGCCTGTCTTACACTTCCTGGTGCAAACAGTGCAGATCCAGGCTACTTGGCTTGGCTGTTTGGCAAGGGTCTGCATGATATGCTTCCATGTCAGTCTACTTAAATGCATTAAAATGGTACCAAATTGATTTATTCAGCTTTGCAAACAGGTAGTGAGAAGAGAAAGGGTGTCAGAATGCTTAACCCATTCCCTCATAGGGTATTTTAAGACCCAACCTCTTTGAATAAATCTACCAAAAAGGAGAATTTACTAGAGAAAAGACTTTTTTTAGAATTGTGTAGTTTTTAAACCGTTGTGATAAATAGAGCATTTACCCCTATAGGTATTTTTTTTAAGTCCTGCAGCAGCTTTTCAAGGTTGCCATGTCAGGAATACATTTCAGTTATTTGACTAATTTCTATCAACCCTTCTCTTGCTGAATTTTAAAAAAAAAACCCAGTTCTTCTTTACCCATGCCCTGTTGTATAATTACATATATCTCCACTGTGCACAAATATTTCGCTGTGCAATCACTGCTGTTGAGTGCACTGGTTGCACAATCAATTTGTAAATTGTGCAGACCCTGATGAGACAGCTCCTGCAGGAGCTGTCTCATCTGAGTCTTCACTATTTACAGGTAGGTATATTGACGCGAATAGCAAACGAAGGGTTAAACATGTACTTATAAGCGATGCCTTTTGATGCCTTTGCCAAGAAAGTAGGCTGCGATCAGACAGCTCCTATAAGGGCAGACTGATAAGGGTCTGCTCTATTTGCTTACAGAATGTCTTAGATATGATTCTATACTATTTGTCATAGCAATGTGTCCACTTGTTTCATATAACAGTATAAGAAAATTAGTTAATTAATATTCATAGTGTTTGGACTTTGTATGAATATTAATTTCATTATTGGACTTTGCTATGAATATTGATTTTGTTATTGCACTTTGCTATGAATATTAATTTCATTATTGGACTTTGTTATGAATATCCATTTGGTTATGAGTTAATAGTGTGGCTACTTCCTTGGTGACAATATACCCAATAAACAACATATCCAATAAACAACATATCCAATAAACAGAGTCCTAGACACTGATTATATTCTCTGATACAACAGGTTAACTCTGTGCACTGGAGCCAGACCAGGGATGAAAATTATTTTGTAAGCGGATCTTGGGATTCCTTGATTAAAGTGGTAAGTAAAGCTTTGAAGGATTTATTCATGATGACCTTTATATGTGGTACTGTCTACCATATACTTAATGAATAAGCCGTTTATCATCTTTGCAAACAGAGTAGAGCAAGCAAGCAGATTAGCTGTCTGATCAGGGTCTACTATGTTTGCTTATGGTATAACATACATCTAAATCCCAATTTCTGCCATGGTCAAAATTGCTAGTGTTCACATTCCATTATAAAAAAACATATATAATTATACAGTCACTAATTCTCAATTCATGACATAAAACTTACCGACCCATCAGGATCAAAACTGTTAGGTTGTATTTATTAATAGAACTGGATGAAATCATAGTTTGCTAATTGAAGAAAATAACAATTTTGAAATTGTTAGCTGTCATTAAGTTTAAGAATGATGATACATGTACTTTGGTTTAATGCTATTACGCTTTACCCATTCCCTCATATTGACGACTTTTGACGACTCTAATAAAAGTCCCTTTGTGAAACCATTGTGATAAATAGAGCATTTGCTCCTATAGGAGTATTAGAGTATTACAACTCTGATTCTACAGTTTTTACAAGGGCCAAAAAAATGTTTCTTGTTCATATGCTGTTTCATTGTTTGCTTGCAGTGGTCAGTAGACAGCCCTAGGTCACTCTGCACTTACACAGGCCACGAGGCCATAGTTTATGCAGTTGTATGGTCACCTCACGTACCAGGCTGCTTTGCCTCTGCTTCAGGTAAAAATAATCCTTTACATAATAAATATTCATGGAATAAGCAATGGCTGTATGGATATAAACCCTTCTCTTGCTGAATTTTAAAATACATTTCTCCTTCTTTACCCATGCCCTGTTGTATAATTACATATATCTTCACTGTGTACAAGTATTTCGCTGTGCAATCACTGCTGTGGAGTGCACTGGTTGCACAATCAACTTGTAAATAGTGCAGACCCTGATGAGACAGCTCCTGCAGGAGCTGTCTCATCTGGGTCTTCACTATTTACAGGTACGTATATTGACGTGAATAGCAAGCGAAGGGTTAATATGGCCAAGCACTTTAGGAAAACCTCTCTAAAGTGACCATTCTGGATTATTTAGTTAGGAAAACCTCTCTAAAGTGACCATTCTGGATTATTTAGTTAGGAAAACCTCTCTAAAGTGACCATTCTGGATTATTTAGTTAGGAAAACCTCTCTAAAGTGACCATTCTGGATTATTTAGACAGATATTAGCTTCATGGAGAAAACAAGTCATGCTAAAAGCTCTTCTATGACCTTTCTGCATAACTTTTGTTCTGCATTAAGTATTCATCTAATTTTTAAACCTTTACGCCATAAATACATGTATGCCTTTCTACGCATTTGAAAACAGAGTAGACACAAATCAGAAGGCTGTAGGAGACATCTGATGAGGGTCTGCTTTGATTGCTTATGATATACATGTACATGTACATCGAGGGCTTGGGGCAAAACTATTGTAACTCCTTCACTTTGTGAAGGAGTTACAATAGTTTTGCACCAAGCCCTCAACATGTAATATAGCCATGATTCTACACTTTATGCATGACCAAAACCTTCTGCATCCATGTGCTATTGTAACAATTAATCTAATTACTATTATGATATACATGTACACCGAGGGCTTGCGGCAAAACTATTGTAACTCCTTCACTTTGTTGTGAAGGAGTTACAATAGTTTTGCACTAAGCCCTCAACATGTAATATAGCTATGATTCTACACTTTATGCATGACCCAAACCTTCTGCATCCATGTGCTATTGTAACAATTAGTCTAATTACTATTCATGTTTGTCATAATTTTTACATGGATATTCATGGAGTAAAGGGTTAACTATGTGGTCACTTTAGAGATGTTATAATTTAGTGTAGAAACTTGGCCTATGATTTAGAGGTACATTTCTCCTCACTTGTCAGAATCGGCAGTGTATTATCCTCTACCATTTGAAACAGTGCATGGTGATCTCTTGTGTCAGGTTCTACACTGTTTACAGATGAATTTGTATCATCTTTCCCTTGATATCCACTGTACAGTAAAATCCCTCTAAATCAGACGTTAAATTTAGTATAAATACAGTAAAACCTCTCTATAACAGCCACTTAATTACATCAAGTAGTTTGTGGTAAAGGCAGGTGGCTGCTTAAAGCAAGGTGAAAGTAAAACAGAACGCTCATATAGGAGTGTTCTGTTTCATTTTCACCTTGCTTTAAGCAGCCACCTGCCCTAAATACCAACTAATTAACGCAATTGAGTGGCCATTATAGAGAGGTTTTACTGTATCTATCGTTTAGACAGGTGGCAGCTTAATGCAGGGTGAAATCATACCGAAAGCTACTCTAGGAGCTTTTTGCATGACTTTCACCCTGCATTAAGCAGCCACCTGCCCAAAAGTACCTAAATTCTTCTCTTCTAGAATTCCAGTTTAGAGAGGTTTTACCTGTATTTGTAAAAATATTCTCTTTGTTCAAGGTGATAAGACAGTTCGTGTATGGGATAGGCGGACAGCCCATCCACAATTTGTGATACCAGCCCATAATAATGAGGTGCTGACCTGTGACTGGAGCAAGTATGACAAGGTATAGAACAAGATGAAAACTAGCCCTTTATCTGATGAATATTCATGTAAGAAATAACGACATCATGAACATCCATTAGTTAAAGTTTATAATAGTATATTAATACAGGAAGTTTAGGCCATGCCAGAAACTGTATAGTCAGATCTATATTATTCCATGGGCAAACAGAACAGACCCTGATCAGACGGCTCCTACAGGAGCCGTCTGATCTGGGTCTTCTCTGTTTGCAATGGCGTCAAAATCTGTTTCTATCACTTACCCCTTTCCTTCATATAAACGCCTTTTCATGCATGTGCAAACAGAGTAGACCGAGATCAGATGGTTCCTGTACGAGCCGTCTGATCAGGGTTTGCTCTGTTTGCCTATGGGAATATATAGATCTGATTTATATGCAGTTTCCACAATAATGAAACAATTCCTTTTCCCCATTTCTATATTGTTAAATATATCCATGAATATTCATGAGGTGAAGAAATCAAACAGGAAAGTGGTTAAGATGTTAAACCTTATCTTGTTGTCAAATTTGAATTTTCACTAGCACCGAGCTTTTTAGAAATTATTGATTAGTTTTTAAACGATACAGAGTAAGTTCTCATGAGTAAACAAAAAAACAACAACACTTCTTTAGCCCTTTCCCTCATACAAATGCCTTTTTCATACATCTACAAACAGAGTAGACCCTATCTATATGATAAGAAGAATGGTTCTGTTTCGTATTTCAGAATGTCATTTTCTCTGGATCAGTAGACTGCTCAATCAAAGGCTGGGATATACGGAACCCCAAGAACTGTCTGTGTGAGCTGACTGGCCACAGGTTTGCTGTCAGAAGAATCAAAGTATGTACAAGTGAACAGACATGTTATGTGAAAATTCACCCTTAACTCTTTCCTTCATTTTAACACATTTTCATGCATTTGCAAACAGAGTAGACCCAAATCAGACAGCTCCTATAGGAGCCATCTGATCAGGGTCTGCTCTGTTTGCTAATGGAATTTGAATGACCTCTTTCTTTACTTTCTTAAATGTGTACTATGTTCCACTTTCAGTATTTGATAAAACTATTTTGTCGCTGAATATTAAGTAGGTATTGAAATTTGAAATAAATATAGAATAGGGTAATTCTTCTGCTGAAAAGGCTCAGGCAGAAACTGTAGAACCTTAGTTGAGACTGAGAACGTTCTCAAGCATTTGATTGGTCAGATTTGAGCCTTTGGCTCAAATCTGACCAATCAAAAGCTTGAGAACTCAAATCTGACCAATCAAAAGCTTGAGAACAAAACTCAGACTCAACTAAAAGCTTTATAAGCATGGACCCAGATCTATATTATATCATATAGGAGCCATCTGATCTGAGTCTACTCTGTTTGCAAAGGTGTGACCAGGCATTTATATGAAGGAAAGGGTTAACTTTAACATCATGAATATTCATGTAAGAAGTAATGACAATATGAATATTTATTAGCTCCCTTATGGCATCATTTGAATACAGGAACCTTTTTCCAAGGCAGAAACTGTAGAATCAGATCTCTACTATTCCATTAGCAAGCAGAGCAGACCCTGTTCAGAGGTCTCCTATTAAAGGGAAAGACTAAGCACTAGTAAGTTTCATTTTCAATAAGTGTTGGTGGCTTCAAATTTAATTTTGAAGTACATTTTATGCCCCATTAGAAAATGTTTGGGGGCAATAATATTGCCCCATAATGTCATTTCATCATACCTTTTTTTATGCCCCCCCACCCCCGATCTGATCTTGGGGGCATATTGTTTTTGCCCTGTCTGTTTGTTTGTTTGTTCGTTTGTCTGTTTGTTTGTTTGTTTGTCAGCAACTTTAACATTGGTTATAACTTTTGAGCCAGTACAGATAGAGACTTGATATTTGGCATGCATATGTATCTCATAAAGCCACACATTTTGAGGGGTGACATGTCAAGGTCAAGGTCATCCTTCAAGGTCAGAGGTCAAATATATGGGTCAAATCACTGAATTTAACATTGGCCATAACTTTTGGACCAGTAGAGATAGAGACTTGATATTTGGCATGCTTGTGTATCTCATGAAGCTGCACATTTTGAGGGGCAACATGTCAAGGTAAAGGTCATCTTTTAGGGTCAAAGGTAACCAACTTTACCATTGGCCATAATTTTTTAACCTGTAGATACAGACTTGACATTTGGTATGCATGTGTATCTCATGAAGCTGCACAGTTTGGGGGTGACATGTCAAGGTCATGGTTATCTTTCAGGGTCAAAGGTCACCGACTTTAACAGTGGCCATAACTTTTGAACCAGTAGAGATACAGACTTGATAGTTGGTATACATGTGTTTCTCATTTGACTGCACAGTTTGAGTGATGACATGTCAAGGTCATCTGTGAAGGTCAAAGGTCACCAACATTAACATTGGCCATAACGTTTGAACCAGTAGATATACAGCCTTGATACTGGCATGCTTGTGTATCTCATGAAGCTGCACATTTTGAGGGGCAACATGTCAAGATAAAGGTCATCTTTTAGGGTCAAAGGTCACCGAGTTTAACATTGGCCATAACTTTCAAGTCTGTAGATACAGACTTGACATTTGGTATGCATGTATATCTCATTAAGCTGAACAGTTTGGGGGTGACATGTCAAGGTCAAGGTCATCTTTCAGGGTCAAAGGTCACCAACTTTAACATTGGCCATAACTTTTGAACCAGTAGAGATACAGACTTGATAGTTGGTACACATGTGTTTCTCATTTGGCTGCACAGTTTGAGGGTTGACATGTCAAGGTCATCTTTGAAGGTCAAAGGTCACCAACATTAACATTGGGCATATCGTTTGAACCAGTAGATATACAGCCTTGATACTGGTATGCATGTGTATCTCATGAAGTCGCACAGTTTTAGGGGTGACATGTCAAGGTCAAGGTCAACCTTCATGGTCAAAGGTCATCAACTTTAACATTGGCCATAACGTTTGAACCAGTAGAGATACAGACTTTATATTTGGTATGCATGTGTACCCCATGAAGCTGCACAGTTTGAGGGGTGACATGTCAAGATCAAGGTCATCCTTCAGGGTCAAATATCAAAATATCATATCGAGGGGGCATAGCGTTTCACAAACACATCTTGTTCTATTCTTTTTTTATGCCCCCGTTGACAATAGTCAGGGGGCTTTACGTTTTACACATATCTGTCCATCCTCCTGTCTGTCCATCCATCTGTCTGTGCGTCCCGCTTTTACATGCAGTTGGTTGCAGTTTTTTCATTGTCTTATATCTCACTAACCACTACAGCTACTAGCATGGAATTGCTTATACACATTAAACACCATCCATACTTTCATTGTGCACCCAGCCTATGCTGCCCGCAAGCCCAAGGTCAAGGTCAAATGACTTAGGAATTTTACGAGCAGCTATGCAAGCACCACCACAGGGGCATCGCTGTGTCTTACAGACACAATTTTCTAGTTCATATTTTAGATTCACACCTTTATCTCTGGCTGTTGTTGCAACGGTTGGCTAACGATTAAATGAACGCTACGATTGGCTAACGATTAAATGACGCCATGCATTGGTTCTCTGTATTCTCTTAAAGATTCATTATTGGCAGGAGTCAAACTGCTAATTTGCAGAAAAAATGCATTAGTGCATTTCCGTGATTTATGGCATTTTGTTTCAGCACTCCCACAAGGCAGATAGTTTGGTAACTTTTATTTTTATTATATAGCATGTGACAAGAAAATATACCTTAAAATTTGCATATACGATGTACTTTGACCTTGATTAGACACTGCCCCCAGGATACTTCTTCTGGTCTTTTATCTACATTGTATGCACAAGCTCAATGTTACTTTTCTTGTGTCAGTACTGATATACTCAATTATATTTCAGGCTTCCCCTTTCAATGGCAACACCTTAGCATCATGTTCATACGATTTTACAGTCAGGTAAGGTCTCCTTATATTACTTTTGAGTTTAACCCATTACCTTTATAATATGAATATTCATATAAAATGATGAATATCATGAATATTTATTAGCTGAATTTTAATAATGTAAAATTTTCAAGGAATGTTTTTACTTTGACAGAAACTGTAGCATCAGCAAAGGGTCAGTGTACACATATATATTGAGTTTTCCTCTTTTATGGATTTTATTTTAGGACATATGTTCTTGTATATTTTGTCAACAAACATCTATTTATCACTAGGGCTGTCACGGTTACTCGGTTAATCGTTGGCGGTTCGGTTCGTTGTTCTAACCGGTTCAAAATTTCACTAACCGTGAACCGCCGGTAATAATTTGGGAAGGTAAATTACGCTTAAAATATTACTTTATACAATCATATCTCATTCAAGTCATTTTGTTTCCCTTTGACATTCTGTAATGGAGAAAAGCGCAGGTATCTGACTATTCGGGGCTGTAAACCATATACGTATCATTTCTTATTTCATTTAATTCACGTCGAGCTATGTATCACCTTTACATGCTAATTGTAATTTTTTTAAAAAACTGCCTCTAGTTCTCAAATCTAATTGAAAGGTAACACAGTCTTCCACTTGCCTTACGGTGGTTTATCATGTACACTTGTCTACCAATAAACCAAATGTTTGTTCGTTCTCAATTTTATCCAGTTTTCCTCATCTCTGTGTAGTGTGTACTATGACTTTTACAAGCATAACGGTAAAGTGGAAGGGCATTCGAACCTGCACTTTTAGTCAGCACACATTCATAACGGAAGTTGATAATTTTACTGTAGACCAGTCTAGCGGAAGTTGAGACTCGAAAGGAAAACACAATTCTTACTTTCACTTTCGTCATAAATCTATCAGATTGAAATGAATGGTTATATGATTTCGGTCAACACATGAGTCAAGCAGGATGTCAACAGGGTTTTCAAGTCTTATATCAACCCAAATAGGATTTAATTTCCGAATACATAGTGCTCAATGCTTTATCCTATATACAGTCTGACACGGATGATAAACATGGCGGTTAACCGGTTACGGTTCGGTTCGGCGCTCCCGATTAACCGGTTCAAGAATTGTCTAACCGTGACAGCCCTATTTATCACAATGGTTTCAAAAGACGTAATTCTAAAAATTTTCCTTTTCTCTAGTAAATGCTCCTTTTGGGTAGATTCATTCAAAGAGGTTGGGTCTAAATATAGCCTATGGACGAATGGGTTAAACTAAAGCAGTACTGTCAAACTGTTCTACAGTTTTGATTTTGTTTAACCCTTACAACGCTGAACTTTCAAATGGACTATTCCAAAATTCAAACAGGTCAAGATTACAGTGAATATTTAGGGATTTTTCTAAAGAAAAGTGTAACATGGCAAACAGTGCAGACCCTGATGAGAGGGCTCCTCTAGGAACCCTCTCATCTGGATCTACACTGTTTGCAAAGGATATTAGTAACCTGTGTCCTACTCTGTAAATATGTTACTGATTACTTAAGTAATTGCTTTATTAAACCCTTCCCCTGTTCTATGTTATTTCCAAATTTCAATATCTACTGAATATTCATGAAAAAATGATTATAATGGAAGGTGGAACATTGTAGTCATTTTAGAAAGTAAAGAACTTGAGAAGCATATCTTTCAAATTCCATTTGTAAACCGAGCAGAACCTGATCAGACGGCTCCTATAGGAGCCATCTGATCTGGGTCTACTCTGCATATGCGTGAAAACACGTTTGTATGAAGGAAAGGGTTAAATGAATGCCAAGTGTTAACCCTTTCCCTGTTTGATATTCACGTAAATTTATTAGCTGATTTTTAGCTCGTCTGTTTCGAAGAAATCACGAGCTACTGTAGTAACTACGGTGTCCACGTCATTGTCGTCGTCCAAAATCTTAACATTGATAACAGACGAGCGTTCGCACCCGCTTGCGGTGCTCTTGTTTATTTTGGTATATGTACATAATATGAATTTTTGGTATGATAGAAACTGTAGAGTCAGGTTTATTATAATTTCCTATGAAAATAGAGCAGACCTTGATTAGATGGCTTCTTCTGGATAAAAGCTGACCTGGGTCTACTCTGTTTGCATAGGCATGAAAAAGAACCTATGAGCCACGTCAGTGTGTTGGACAATATTCTTGTGCATCATGACTGAGAAGTTCAAGACCAGCACATACTTTTCCACAGTCCATGTTTGAATGGAATTAATTGTCATTTCTTTTTATTTTAAAAAGAAATTATCTCTTCAAATTTCAAATATGTGATTGACCTGTTGAATTAACCCTTTCCCTGTCCAATATTCATGTAAGAAAAAATGACATCATGGGTATTTATTAGCTGAATTTTCCTAATTATTATGAACACAGAATGTTTTGACATTGGTAAAAACTATAGAGTTAGATCTTTATAATTTCATAAGCAAACAAAGCAGACCCTGATCAGACGGCTCCACCAGGAGCTCTACTCTGTTTGCAAATGCATGAAAAAGGACAGGGAAAGGGTGAAACACCATTGTTTTTAAATCCAGGACCTGGGACCCATTTTACTAAAGAACATTTGACCAATTTTATCGTAAGTGCTAATTTGCAACAATCACAACTTTTCATAGAGACAAAATTCTTCTACAGAGCTACAGAAAACGATGCATACCCAAATACTAAAATCGTTATTTCTCCACCAAACCCTATACTATGACCACTCTTTAGAATCGTCTCAAAGAGATGATTCTAAAGAATGGTCACAGTATAGGATTTGGTGGAGAAATAAAGGAACTATGCTTGAAAATATTTAAATTTACGTATCTTATCTGGAGCTCTGTTGTGTAGCTTGTATGACAGAAATTATTTTAAGTTTGCACATACTGTAAATTGTGACTGTTGCATGTTGGAACTTTGATAATTTCAGTTGTAAGATCTTTAGTAAAGCAGGTTTTGGACATTATAGACATTTGAATTGATACAACATTGTTTTAATTTCAGGACCTGGGACATCAGACAGCCTCATGCCATGGAGGTTATAGAACACCATTCAGAATTTGCGTATGGTCTGGACTTTAACCTGTCTGTGCCCGGCCAGTTGGCTGACTGTGGCTGGGATGAACTTGTACATGTGCATAAGCCCAGGTCACTATGATCTGGAATTATGTGTACTGTAAAACCCCTCTGAACTGGACTTTTAGCAGAGAAGAATTTAGATACTTTTAGGCAGGTGGCTGATTAATGCAGGGTGAAAGTCATGTTCCTGGAGGAGCTTTCTGCACGACTTTCATCCTGCACTAAGCTGCCACCTGTCTCCAAGACCAATATTTAATTTAATTTAATGTCCAATTTAGAGGGTTTTTACTGTAGATGGTTAGCTGTTGGTCAATGAATTATGCCAGAGTTTTTCATGCTGTTTGTATGTTAACCCTTGCCCTGCTGAGAAAGATATGTTGGCTTTTATCCTGATTTACCGGTATGTAATATTTGTTTATATCTGTTTGGCAAATTACTGTTTGGTTCAGCCATATAGAGAGAAGCAATGCTTCGATTAACAAATGCAGAAATGTGGTGGTGGAAAGTCGAAGGAAAGCTGGTCAGCCCAAGAAAACTTGGAAGCAAACAATTAGACATGACCGCGAGACATGGAAGATGGCCAGAATTGATCCTCAGAACCGTGATGCCTGCAGACTCCCAGAAAATGTTGGACCCCTGACAGAGGGAACTAAGATGATAAATTGGAGAGTGAGTGAGCGAGTGAGTGATTGTTTGAGTGTCAGAATCCTTGCATCCTGATGAGACCCTGAGTTACATGATGTCACATTTTAGCTTAGATTCAAGCTATTTGCAAGTGACTGGTTGCAATCAGCTGAAAATTAAAGGGTTAAAATCATAGGCTAAGTACAATGTTATTGTTTTAACTATTTCCCTGTTGAATATTTATGCAAGAAATAATGATGGCATGAATATTTTATACCTGAATTGTTATAATGGCATATGTACATAGGCTGTTTTGGTATTGGTATAATAATTTCATATTAACCCATTTCCTCATAGGCTATTTTTAGATCCAACCACTTTGAATAAATCTACCGAAAAGGAGCATTAACTAGAGAAAAGGTTGTTTTTTTTAATTTTGTAGTTAGAAACCATTTTGATAAATAGAGAGTTTGCTCCTATAGGAGCAAACGCTGTATTTATTACAATGGTTTCATAAAGTGACTTTTACAGAGGTTTAGAAAGGCTTATTTATGGAGGAAAGGGTCTACTCTGTTTGAAAAGGCATGAAAAGGGATAATAATTTCATTTAGCAAACAGAGCAGATCCTGATCAGACGGCTCCTGAAGGAGCTGTCTGATCGGGATCTACTGTGCTTGCCAATGCATGAAGAAGCATTTACACGAGGGAAAGGGATTATTTCATAAGCAAACAGAGCAAAATTCTGTATTTTGCATAAAGGTCAAACATATCAAATTTACAAAACAATGCAAAAAACATAAAGGAATAGCCTGAATAGGCCAATACTTTGCCAAGAGAATACTTAGATTGGTGCTAGAATTTAAAACGTAGCTGCAAAATACAGTAAGAATCATCAGAAAATACAGTTAAACCTCTCTATAATGGCCACTAAATTACATCAAGTATTTTGTGTTAAAGGCAGGTTGTTGCTTAAAGCTATAGGAGCGTTCTGTTATACTTTCATCTTGCTTTAAGCAGCCACCTCCCCTAAACACCAACTAATTAACACAATATAGTGGCCGTTATGGAGAGGTCTTACTGTACCACATTTTCAGATATTTCCACAAATGCTTAAAAGAGAAATCTTTTTTTTTTTAAATAGTACAATTCCAATATCTCAACCTGTTACCTAATAGAGACATCTTTGCAAACAGAATAAACCCAGATCAGATGGCTCATGTAAGGGCTGTATGATCAGGATCTGCTCTGTTTGCTTATGGAATAAAATATGGATCTGATTCTACGGTTTCTACTATAGACAAAAATCATGTTTTCATTTGCTATAATGAACATTCATTTAATTAATGTCAGTGATGTCAGTACGTCTTACATGAATATTCATAAATAAAGAGTTGCTGGTTGGCAACCATTACAGGTCAAGATCGTCACTGACCTGGGCTGTGTTCCAGTACCTTAACCCTTTCCCTCATATAAACGTGTTTTCAAGCATTTGCAAACAGAGTAGACCCAGATCAGATGGCTCCTATAGGAGCCGTCTGATCAGGGTCTGTTCTGTTTGCTAATGGAATTTGAAAAACCTGTTTCTTTACTCTCTAAAATGGCTATAATGTTCCATCTTTAATATTTCATTTAAAATTCATTGTAACGATTTTGTCCATGAATCTTCAGTACGTATTGAAATTTTTGAATAAACATACAACAGGGAAAGGGTTAAGACAGAGTCCTGCTTTACGAAGATTTTTTTTTGTTGCTTATGAAATTGAACAAAGTAGTTATTTGAGTTAGAGTAACAAAAGGTACAGTCCTCTTGTGTAAGTCTGAAGCAGTTTTTCATTTGACAATTCTTCTGCAAGCAGAAAGGTCTTCTTGTACACCAGAGACAATTGAGTGTCCCTTTGCCTATGAATCTGTCCAAATCTGTAGGATATCATAGTAACTATTTACATGCATATATTTTATTTCTTCCATTATTTGAAGGAGGTCATAGTGAAGGTAAATATTGCTCAGAGATTATATTACTTTTGTTGGGGTTGGAGATCATTCTCAAGCATCTGATTGGTCAAATTTTGAGCTTTCTCGAAGACCAATCAGATTCCTGAGAATGAACTCAGACTCAGAAGTTTTATAACCTCAGACTATTGTTGAATGAATAACCATGAGGGTTTTACATATTGTTGATATGTTAATCTTTGTATAAATGTGATAACGTCCAATGAATTAAATCCAATTAGAATGTTAATATTTTAATTATTCTTTTATTCCAAACTAATCATATCATATATACAATAAAAACTCCACTACAGTGTCCACTTGATAAATTAAAATGGTGGCTTAAAAGCATACAGCTTCTTAACAATTTCCTTCATATAAATGCATTTGCAAACAGAGTAGACCCAGATCAGATGGCTCCTTCAGGAGTCATCTGATCAGGGTCTGCTCTGTTTGCCTATGACATTGTATAAATCTAATTATACAGTTTTTTTTATCATAATGCTATTTATCATAATGGATCCAATACTATACAATTCTAACATGTTACTTTTTCTGTAGTAAATGCTTCTCTTTGGTAGATTCATTCAAAGAGTTTGTGTCTTAAAATAGCAAATAGCGGAATAAGTTAGCACATCACTTAACCCTTATCTCGCTATTGGCGACCTACCCCATGTTTGCAAACACCTTGCGTCCAGATGAGACGCCGAGTGTTGGGGCTTGCCATCGGGACTCAAACTGTTTGGAACTCATCCATTAACTCCCAAACAATTAACCCTTTCGCTGCCAAAGTCTGTCGTCTGCTAACTTTGTCGTCTGCTACAAATTTTCATTCATTTAATTTTCTTCATTTTTTTTCTCAAAAACATAGTAACAGTAACAGTTACTCGGCGTCTCATCTGGATCCAAAGTGTTTGCATTGGTAATCACAGATCCGGCATTGACAGCGAAAGGGTTAAGCAAAAGTAGGCAAACATTTCACCAGATTAGAATTTAAGCGGATATTCATTTTTTACCGCAAAGGAAGGGTTAAATACAATATAAAAGCAATATAAAATACATGTATGTAAATAAACTCAACAGAGTGAATGTTATCAACGTTAAATCTGTTTAAATCATAAACGTTTCTTTGTCACGTGAGGCAATAGTGATATGCCGATTTCGCCTCTGAACATTAAGTTTCCTCTGTCGTTTCTTTCTGAAAAAGACAAATGCTTGTTTGTTTGAATCTGGACTTTACTCAGCTTTATGAGTGTTTCACTCATATCGAGCGTGACGTCTAGCTAATTAACCCTTCGCTTGCTATTCACGTCACTATACCTACCTGTAAATAGTGAAGACTCAGATGAGACAGCTCCTACAGGAGATGTCTCATCAGGGTCTGCACTATTTATAAGTTGATTGTTCAACCAGTGCACTCCGCAGCAGTGATTGCACAGCGAAATACTTGTACACATTGAAGATATATATAATTATACAACAGGGCATGGGTAAAGAAGGAGAAATGTATTTTAAAATTCAGCAAGCGAAGAGTTAACAAATGGAGGCATATTCAAAATGTTTTACAATTGTTCTTTTTAATCAATGAGCAGCGTTCAGTTTAACTGGTGCAATATGCCCCTTGATAAGAACAGATCAAGCAAGCCATAACACTGAATAAAATAGATAATTATTTCAAAAAACCTTGTTCACTTTCAATTCCACTACAACATATGGTGTCAAATAGTGGCGACTGTGTGGGCAGGTGATTTGTTTTGGTGCCCCATTTGGATCAACACTATCAGCAACTGACCCATAGTCAGCTTAAGCTAAACAAACTTACGTACGGGGTTTTGACACTCATGATAACATACCGTTCGTAAAGGATCATGCGTACGCAAACCATAGGCCAATATTAAATAATGTTTAGCATTGTGCAAAACTGTAAAATTGTAGAATTATAGATACTTACTGTATAAACCATTCTTTAATATGTATTAGAAGTGACAGACGCTTAATTCAGTGAAACACACGATAGTAACCCTGGTGAGGGTGTAGGTGCCGGTGTTGGTGGTAACAGTAGTGATACTCGAAATGGTGTCGGTGGTATCGGTTGTGGTGGCGGCAGTGGTGATACTGAAATCGTTGTGATGGTGGTGGCGGCGACATTGGCGATACCGGAAATGGTATCGGTGATGGTGTTGGTAGATATGATACTGAAAGTGGTGTTTGTGGTGGCGGCATAGATGATACTGAAAATGGCATTGTGGTGCTTTGCAGTGGTGATACTGGAAGCGGTGGTTGTGGTGTTGAGGTGGCAATGGTGATACTGGGAATAGTGTTAGTGGTATTGCTAGTGTTAATACTGGCAGTGGTTGTGTTGATGGCGGCGGTGTTTACAGTGGTGACACTGGACGTGATTGCGCTGGTAGTGGAGGTTATGGAAGTGATGCTGGTGATCTATTTGGTGATAGCAATAGTGACACTAGAGATGGTGCCGGTGGTAATGGTAAAGGTAGTAGTGGTGTTGTTGGTAGTTGAGATCATGCAGGTGAGGGTGGTGGTTGTGATGATGATTGCAGTGGTGATGGTGGCTTAAGTGATACTGAAAGTGGTGGTGGTGGTAGTGATTTCAGCAATGATACTGGAAGTGCTGCTGGTAGAATAGGTAGTGGAAATGATGCTACTGGAAGTGGTGCCGGATGATGTTGAGGTTGAGACAGTTGTAAATTTGGTAGTGGTGGATGTAGTTGCACTGATGACGCTGGAAGTAATGTTGGTGGTGGTGGTGGTGGCAGTGGTGATACAGGATATGGTGGTGTTGGTGGCAGTTGTTTATGATACTGGATATGTTTGCGCTGCTTTCAGTGCTTGTTGTAGTTCTTGATGTGGTGGTTGTTGTGATTGATTCTGGTGAAGGTGATGGCGATGGTGATGGCGATGGCACAAGTGGTGTGACGGCAGTGTTTGGTGCAATGATAATAATGAAAGTGGTGTCTGATACTGCATTAATGCCGCTGGTTATTTTTTTTGCAAAGGGGCTTACAATGATTGTGATGGTGGTGACAGCAGCCATGCTGGTGGTAGTAGTGACAGCGGTAGTGGTAAGGTCGGTTAGGATCATGATGGTGGTAGTAGAGTTTGTGGAAACAAAATTATAAAGACATATTCTTTTGGTACATTCACAATAGTTTGTGGGTACACCGACACATATTATGCATAAATTGAGAGACTTTTTGTGATATATAACGAAGCACTGGCGATGTTACCAGTAGCTCACACGTTTGCACTTATACGCCAAACTATTTCAATGGTAAAGATCACCAGTGTCAGAAAATGCTTTTGCATTCAAAAGCGTCAAGTATGATGAAAACAGAAAGTATACAGAACAATCACAATATAAGACAAATAACAATGTTTCTGCTGGGACAACACACTATGACACCGCAAGTTATACTTTACTTATGGAATATATGTAATCGAATATACAACAAAACGAGGGACAATGCTTACTGTCACCAGGTGCAACTGTGTGAACGAGGGACAAAGCTTACTGTCACTAGCTGCAACTGTGTGTACGAGGGACAATGCCTATTGTCACCGGCTGCAACTGTGTATACGAGGGACATGCTTACTGTCACCAGCTGCAACGTTTTGTACATGGGGGTGAAAATAGTAGTATTTGATCACCAAAGAAATCTAAAAATGTACGTGGTTGTGAAAATAGTGACAATGGCCGTGGCAGTGGTGGTAGTGGTATTGGCGGCCACAACAGTTTAGTGGCGGTATCATTAGTAACGGTGGTGGTGGAGATGGTTGTAGTAGTAGTGGTTGGGATGGAGATAACAGTGGTGTCGGTATTGGAGATAATGGCACCGGCAGCTATTGTGATCGTGGGTGGTGTTGTAGGCGGTAATATGTTTGTTTTACGAGGGCAAAGTGAAGTTTTAAATAAGTTAATTTTAACATTACTTACGATGAATAGTACATTACCACGACAACCAGTACAACAATCAGTACAACAGGTGCAATCACAGCTGGGATAATCCACTTTTTGATCGTAGAATTGGCCGTTGTTGTAGACCCAATGCAGCCTGGTACAAACATACAGACATTCATACTTAACTGTATCAAATGTGCGTCTTATACATTGCAATAATGAGAACACGTGCAAAGAAAAAATCTCCAGCATACGAGGGACATTTCATAAGTAATGCAACTGGAGTAATAAAAAGCTTGCTTTTGATAAATATCAATTAACATAACGTACGGCCTTGCTACGTACACAAAGATTCAAACGTTTAATAAAATCTTTAAACATATTTTCATACTCAATTTGAGGTTTACCCAGCCTACACCGTTAAAAGTCTAACGCCTGTCTAGACCTATAATGTCTATCAGCTAAATGTATTTTTTCAGTTTCGGAAACAAAAGATACTCATATGGGGCTAGGTCTGGTGAGGAGGATGCATGTGGAAGAATTCGAAAAAATTTCGTCTTTAAAAACGAGGTCATACCAACAGACTTATGCGCAGGGGCATTGTCATGCAAGAGGGATAGGTGATTAAACCCGCTGTGTGGATGTCATTGAAAACATTGCTGTTTAAATATTGAACAATTTCTCTTTGTAAAATAACCCAATCACAGACTTTCTAGTTGGTACAGTAAGTTCCATAACTCGACCAAGGATATCAAGGAAAAAGCAAATATTGCTTTCTTGGCACTTATAATTCTTTTGATAATTGAAGGGCGGCGGTAGTGTTTGGAAGTCAATATTGTGTTGTTTAATTTCCTGGCAGGCTCAAAAAGGTGTACCCATGTCTCATCTCCAGAAATAATGTCAGAAAACTGCTTTTTGTGATGTTTTGGAAAGATTTTGGGCATTTTCTGGCCATTTCCAGTCGAACATGTTTGTGCTTGTCCGACAATGAATGAGGGTCCCATCTAGCTATAATGCGTCTCATTGTCGAGTTACGCTTTAGTATGCGGAATACACTTGCGACTGAATTGCCGACTCAACTAGCTATCTGAAAAACAGTTAAGTCTTGCATCAGACTTGATCAGGGCACATACTTGTTTAACCATATTACTTACAGTGGCAGTACAATGACTTCATAGTTTGGTGCATTATTAATAGAGTAAATTCCGCTTTTAAATTTCTTAACCCATTTTGTGACTATGCCATTGACATACGATACTTCATTCTTAATGAACATCACACAATTCATTAAAAATCTCCTTCTCAGATACGCCAAGCTGGCTACGAGTTATTATAGGGCCTCGATTTTCAGCTGCTTTTACACTTTTCTCGCATACCATTTTTACTACAGTGTCAATGGCCTATGTATTGCGTTGACTATGCATTAGTATGAATACAGTATATACACACACGCAAAGGAGGTATATCCGTGTAGAGAATGAATGTCTTGTTAAGCTGCTATACTTTTACGTGAATCCCGTGCACAGAGAAGCGCCACGAAGATAAGTTGCATTACGTCTGAAATGTCCCTCGTAGGTTTGCAAACACGATATATCTGGTCATGTGAGTCAAACACTTGCATGCGTATGAGTCCATTCTCAATCATCTAACTCGTCAGCTTTCCAGCAGATCTAACTAATGCTTTATTTGAAAATGAAAGTACGTGATTTCAAACTCGGAGCAGTTATTACGTTGGCACCAGCTGTTGTATCTTTGAGGTCAAACATTCGACTGATTTGGCTTACATTATTAACATCGTCAACGTAGATACTGGATTGCAAGCAGTACAGATTCTGATCACAAACATGAACTGCAGTTGGTCTGGCTATATAATGTTTGCAAAGCTACGATGGATAATTGAGTGCGTTATTTGTATGACCCTGTGTCACTGAAACTACATGTATCATATTACGTCAAGTAATAGTAACGATGGCACCTGTCCGTGATGCATAGCTCACATATTTATTTTCTTTTTTCTAAAGTTATAATACTGTCAACGCTGAAATTCTGTCTACTAGACATTGGAATATGTGTATATCCGTTGTTTCATTGAGCACGTCAAATACAATAAATCAACTAACCTTCTTTTTGTATCCATTGTAACTGGCCTGAACTGTCGATTTCGCATACGTCACATGGGCCACTATAACATACCCCGTTTCTCACACAATGACCCGACTGTTAATAAACATAGTATAAACATTGAAAACATATGCGACAGTTTTAGTTGCATTTCTTAAATCATTATTAGTCAAGAAGGACCCAATATATAGTTGTTCGTATATAGAACAACCTCTGTGAAGCAATCAATAACCAAATTACGATTAGGCAACCTTAAAAGCAGATGATTGTTTATTGCAGCAAGAACGTACTTACAAAACAGGATTCGTTCTCCATAAACGGTCTCATTGTATTTACCTTTATCGTGTGAAAAATATATATTTACCTAAACTCTTATACTTTGCATTTTACTCACTTCTGACTCGTATACGCGTTTGAGAAACTGTAGACGATTGTCAAACATATTGCAAATGTGAGTGAGGTCACGCTTAGCATAAGGGCTGTACTGCAACCACTCTTTATAACCTATAATTACACCCGTCTTTTGTGGTATTTTAGATAGGTTCTAATGCATTACTTCAAAACGTAATCATACATATATTGAATCGATGTATTGATTAATATAAAAATAACTGAAGTTAACTAACTAACTAACAGTCTGCGTAAACATTCATTAATTAGCATAATTCATAGTGCAAATTTGGATTAATGCAAGACTAAATTAAAGTTATCCGCAAAGTTACTTATATATCTCGACAATAAGTTTAGCATAATATCTTATTCAACCTACACAATATTACTTAGAGGAGACGACATCATCTTTGGAAGATTAATTTTTGCTACATTCAATAGTTTTTTTTATGTATTATGAGTTCGATATTACAAATTCTGAAGGGAGGTGATCCCCCGAGAGCAAAAATTGCAACACAAAACGAGACAAGTCATATTAACAGGAGCCTCTGTGGTCGAGTGATTATGGTCTTTGAATGGCAACCACTCAGCTCCTCGCCGCTACGGTTCAAACCCCTTTCTGAGCATGTGGACTTATCATTTGAGAAAGCCTTCTACCTGGCTTGTGTTGTGGTAGGTTGGTGGTTCTACGCGGATGTTCTTCTGTGCACGAAACAATATAATTTGTTCCCAGCTTAGAATCACTCTGAATCAAACTGTAGAATGTAGATGTATATTGTGTCGTTAGCAAACAGAACCGACCCTAATCAGACACCTCTTACAGACTCCGTCTGATCGGAGTCTATATTGTACGCATTTACGTAAAAGGGCCCTTTTTATGCCCCTTATATTGTTTTTGCCGTGTCTGTTGATTTGTTGTTTGGTTTAACGTTGGTGATAACTTTGCACATACATACCTACAAACTTGGCATGCATGTACAACTTATAGAGGCAAACATTTTTAAGGGTGGCTTATTAAGGTCAAGGTCATATATCAAGTTATGGGTCAAATTTTGATTGGCGATACTTTTATCGCCATTCAACATACATACTTCAAACTTAGCATACATGTGCAACTTATGGAGAGGAACATTTTTTGGGGTGGCTTATTAATTCAAGGTCATACATCAAGGTCAAAGGTCATATCGAGGGCAAAGTGTTTCACAATCTTGTTAAGTAAAGTGTTAAGCCGTTGGACACATTGTGTTATTGTATTCATACACTTTAATGTTAAAATGTGTCAAACCTTACATTTAGTATTTGAATCGAATTTGTGTTTTGAAAATGTGTGACGCAATCAAAACGCCTCTTTTTTCCAGCAATGTTGCTTGGCAGTCTTACCCTTATGAAACAGCACTTTATATTGTGCATGTACTACACTGAGTGAACAAATGTAAACCAGTATTTTATTGAGTCTCAAAATCTGATAACGCAGTTAACCTTTTCACTATCAATGTCGCAAACTTGCACCGCGACAAATAGTGCAGTCCCAGATCAGACGCCGGCTTTTCATCTTTTGTCTCAATCTCTAGTTCTATATATGTAAAATATTCCTTTTATTTATTTCATTTCCTTATTTTCCTAATTTTGGGCTGCAGACTACAATTAGAAAGTTTGTACCGATTGGATTAAACAGCTGCAATATCGCGCTTGGTAAAACAGGGTCCATGCTTATAAAACTTTTAGTTGAGTCTGAGTTCGTTCTCAAGTTTATGATTGGTCAGATTTGAGCCAAAGCTTGAGAACTCAAATCTGACCAATCAAAAGCTTGAGAACGAACTCAGACTCAACTAAAAAGCTTTATAAACATGGACCCTGAATATTTTATGAGAAGGAATCTATCCTACATATGAGGCTCATACATTAGAAACAATATGGATTCCCTTTGAATGTTATTGTAACCATGGATGGATAGTCAAATACGGATACTCAAGTTGTGGTCGATTTTGTGATAATCCTGTTTGCAAGTCTACTTTACTTTAATAACCAATCTAGAAATAAATGAACACTGTATAACAGTTATTGATTAATTGTTTGTATCAAATCATCGGTTAACCCCATTATCTCATAGGCTATTTTAGATACAACCACTTTTAATAAATCTACCGAAAAGGGACATTAACTAGAGAGTAGGACACTTTTAGAGTTTTGTTGGTTGAAACCATTGTGATAAATAGAGCATTTGCTCCTATAGGAGCAAACGTTCTATTTATCACAATGGTTTCACAAAGTGACTTTTACAGAGTCGTCAAAAGTTGTCAATATCAAGGAATGTGTTAACTAACGCAGCTTTAGAAGGGCCAAGTCTAAAATATACGTGAGGACCAATTAGAGAGTTATTTAGTTGATTATCATTCTTATTTAATCTTGATTTTTGTTTCTTACTTGACTCTCCCTTATTCATAGCATTAGATATGATTAAAATCCTCTAAACCGGACGTTAAATTTGAAATAAGTATTGGTCTAGGAGACAGGTGGCAGCTTAATGCAGGGTGACAGTAATGCAGAAAGTTCCCTTAGAAGCTTTCTGCATAACTTTCAATCTGCATTAAGCAGCCTACTGCCTAAATGTTTCTAAATTCTTCTCTAATAGAATACCGTTAAGAGGGGGTTTACTGTACATAATAGTCGATGATGCAGTTTCGCTTTTAAAGAATATTCTATCGCTTGGACCATGACTTCTTGGTACATCTCCTGTCTGAATTCGGTTCTATTTTGAATATTCATACTTAACTTCCCATCTTTGAAGGTAAACTCAGTGATGTAAAAGTTGAAACGAACAGAAATCAGTTTTAAAGGAAAATGGTAAAGGGTTTGCAAACATGGACAAATACACACGCTAACACACACACACACGAACGCACAATTTTTTCGCTGCGTCAGTCACATATTCCACCCAGTTGTAACAGTGGTGGAACCAAACCAATGCGACAGCTGGTACATGCGTATTTCTAAAATGCCCAATAAACATATATATTTTGTTGATAAAATAATCATTTGTAGTAAAATTGATGCATTTGATTAAAGTGTGAAATCAAGCCACATTAACAATTGCTCACCCTAGGTTTGCAGAATATTCGTCCATTATCTTTAGAGCAATTAACACATCTTGAGTCAAATACAACCAATGTGTCCGCGTCACTGAATGTATGCCCGTTGTTGCTTATTGATATATTGTAGCCGCTTGCAACAATGTTGTTTGACGGTTGATCTGGAATTTCACGACCCTGCCTTACAGCCGGAAGTGGACACTTAACTTCTGCAATGGACATTGCCTCAGCCGGAACTTCCACAATCTCAGTGGAATTTGTTTCAGGTTGTATGTTTATCTGAAAACAATTGGTAATAATAAGACATATACTACTATTACTACTACTACCAATACTAAACATAAATAAATAAATAAATAATTTTTTTGTCAAAATATGAAAACGTGTAGACCCATCTAAGACGCCGACTCAGGTTAATCGCTGTAATAAATAGGGAATATTACACGAATTGACGATACGCGGCTCGTGAGAATACAACGGCCAAACAACCCCTCATGTGGTACAATCCTTCATATCGTCACTTCGTGTAATATTCCATTTATTATACACCTGTTCTAATAAAAGAACACGAAATAACATCAATATTGTAACTCCTTTTATTTAGATACATTGCGTTACAAAAAATAGACGCGTCTCCGGTGCGTCACGGAAATTTACGGCTATTGCCAAGCGAAAGTAGTCCCGATTTTCCACGTGAAAATACGGATCTTGTATTGCACGCTCTTGCAATACTAAACATTTATCTGAGAGATTGTATTGCATGATCGAATACAGTCATATTTTACTGCAGAAACAGACATGTATATAATAAACGGAGATACTGGTCGACTCGGTGTCATGATCACGTGACCAGCTCTTTTCTCGCTAAATAAATTTTGTCCGATAAATTATAGTGTCAAGGCGTTATCATTCGATTTCCTTTCCGAAACATAATCAGTGTCAACAGTCTGGATTCTGATGAGAAGTGTATCGGCGTCTCATCTGGATCCAAACTGTTTCAATTACAATCATGGAGAAATAATCCCGAAGTGCATCAGTCCTTATATAGGTGGCACGTTAACTCCTTATATGGAAACGGAGCAGACAAGTTTTAGCAACTCTCATAGGAACCGTATGATTATTGTCTGCTTTGTTCTCTTATATACTATCCTAGATTTTGTTATATACAATATTGCAATGTGTTTACCTGATTTGTTTAAGACTGTGAATGACCGGTGGAGTCTGCCATAAATATACAACAGGTAAGTGGATAAAGAACCAGTATCAATGCTTATAAAAATTAGTTGAGTTTGAGTTCGTTCTCACGTTTTTGATTGGCTTGACTCAAATCTGACCAATCAAAAGCTTGAGAACTCAAATCTGACCAATCAGTAGCTTGATAACGAACTCAGACTCAACTAAAAAGTTTTATAAGCATGAACCCAGGAACTCCGAGTCCGTTCCTCTGTATCCGTAATCCCCTTTAAAAGCATCCATTGGAACCCTAACCCCAATGTTATTCAACATTTAGTTGCTTCTGAGTTCTCAAGCATTTGATTAATAAGATTTTGAGCAAGCTCAAACTCTGACAATCAGATACCTGGATGTGAACCCGGATTTATACTCATAACGTTTATAACTTTATAACATCGGTAACTCATCCCGTGTCGTGCTCAAAGAGTAAGGAGAAATCAGAATCAGGGTCTGAGTTGAGTCAGAGTTTCGTTCTCAAGCTTTTGATTGGTCAGATTTGAGTTTTCAAGCTTTTGATTGGTCAGATTTGAGCCAAAGGCTCAAATCTGGCCAATCAAAAACTTGAGAACGAACTCAGACTCAACTGAAAGTTTTATAAGCATGGACCTAGGACAGGTTATTTATTTATTGATAAATTTATTGATAAATTTATTGATAAGCGATATAAAAACTGAACATGTTAATACATTATTCTGAGATTGTTCACCAGAAAACAGTATAACCCCCGTATAGCAACCATTTGCTTAATAAACATTTGAGTATTTTAAAACGCAAGTGATTGATTAATACAGGAAGAACGCATTGCAGAAAACGTCCGTAGGGCTTTCTGCATAACTTTCCTTCGGCATTTAGTTATCACCTGCTTTTATGATTCAGTATTAAACCTCGTTTGGGTGGTCACCTTACATGTTTTTATTGTATATCGTACTTAGGGATTCCTTTTCAGTAATTGTTAGTTGTTACACACTAATATCCTAATTAATCAATCCTGAAAACGCCAGCCTCAGTCAAAGAACAATTTTTAAAATAAGGATGAACCCTGTTTCTGCATATTTCTGAAGTATGAAATATGAGAATTATGACAGTATGATAACTGTTTCCAATATTAATGCTAGAAATATCATATCGCATACCGTAAATGACGTGATCTTGCATTTTAGGGTTCCCGAGTCCACAAAGTTTTCTCCAAATACTGATGTTTGTTTACATGGTCGTAGCTGTTTATCACAGAGACCCCTGTCTGGAATTCCTCTCATGACTGGAGGTTGGTTTGAGTCCACTCCGCAGTCTACGTCAATGAATCCATCATCACATGAACATTCACCTATAAGCGACAAATGCATAGAAACGTGACGCAAGCTTTACTCCTGCTGACCGCAACCCGGTCAATAGATGCATGTTCGAATTAGAAATGGTCAAACTTGTATCACATGATATTTGAGTAGACACTATTGTTCGAGACAGGGTAATTTGGGTTTGTGTTACAATGGTGTGTCATAGAAGAAAACCAGGTTAGTGAGTGCTTCAAATTATAACCATTTGCTTTTATGGCACACTTATCAACACATGTACGTTTTCCAAATACAGTTATCATCTGTCAAAAGCGATTGGTTCATGAGTACATCTATATTACTTGTACCACTCCATACCCTCAACAAACATCATCCTACGTGAAGAGGACAATAAAAACCCGGCAACAGTAGATATCATTTTCCAAATTTACTATATCAGCAAACATCTTCCTTTAAAGTCAGATGAAAAAAGAAACAATATCCTACTTATGAACGAATACAAGTAGGTAATCACTCATTCATAAGGACAAAACTGTTATTGTGAAGATCTCTGAAATGAATTGCCGCTAGATGTTTGCTTAGCATTCTGCAGTCAATTTGTTTTGAAGACCCAAATTGGCAATACTGTACTATCGGAATTTTTGAACATGAATAAGCATTCAAAATTTGGATGAATAACACTTACAGTGTCAACCAGTTTAAATTCTGGCGAGACGTCCTGTTAGTTATTCGGTGCCTCCTCTGGATTCAAAATGTTTGCAAATGTCGTCATGCGTTCGCTAAATCAAATGTATTTTTAGTTCATGACAGTATTCTAAGTAGTTTTGTAACCCTTTTTCTCCATATATACGCATTTTAATAGCCTGACAAATAGAGTAAAACCAAATCAGACAGCATATATAGAAGCAGTCTAATTAGGGTCTACCCTATTAAGCATGGACCCAGATATATTTACCTTTCATGCATTTCCCGTGTCCGCTGCATTCATTCGGACAAATAAGGTCAGAAACTTCTTTCAGAAGGTCGTCTGTGATATATACAACGGTATTCGATGCAGATGTAGGCACTATCTGGCCTAAATTCACGCTCGTGTCGTTTTCCCCGCTACTCATGAGCTCTGACTCTGCCTCCATCGACAGCGGTTGGTTTACCCATATCTGGTACATGCACTGGTTTTTGATTGCCTCTAGGTGGGTTCCCGCCCAGTCCATGCTGCCTGTTAGCTGTACAATGATAAATTACAGCTGTACATTCGATCTACACTAAATTTCCGCTAAAGTATGCATTCCGAAGATTTCTAATTACATCCACACGAGCCATGTTAAATTGTAAGGGTAGATAAATGTGAAAACTCAAGCTGGACCTTGGTTGACATCAACAGAAATCCATTCGCCGAAAGCACGGATAATCTGCTTGATATACTGTATTTGTCAGTGATTCTTGTTTATACTTTTTACCGATAATTGGAACGCATGTGGCCTGCCAAGGCTTTGATAAATCTAAAACTTTAAGACACTGACATTTCATTTAAACAATATGCTATTTGAACAACAATATATTCGAAAGGTATCCGAAATTGGACTATAAGCTTTTGTGCACGAGTGACATCCAGCGGAAACCTTAACCCACCTATTAAGAAAAGATAAACGATTGACACATCTGAACCGGTTTAAGTTCAATTTGGTCCGCTTAAACCGGTGCTATGGGGCGCTAGTAGTGTTGCATTTTCAAAAACTGCTAAGGAAAAGACTCAATTAAATTGAGTTAGCATTCTTCTCGTCTCACATGGCTACTTTTGCTTTCGAAGGATCTCATACTTTAAGAGTGTACATGTATGTACTTCACAACAGCAGGTGTTAAGTGCTTGTGTGGCGGCCGTAAGAAGCCACCCCGTACTTCATACGCAGTGTTGTTATATTAGCTGGTTCTTCTTGTTCAATGTTTTCAGTCATGCAAAATGAATGCTGCTTTAGCCGGTGCTAGGCGATGTGAGTAGTGCTGCACTTTTAACAACTGCTCGTGATAGACTCAATAAAACCATATTTGCAAATTTGTATTTAAGTATTGCTGTTTTTTAATGAATTAAACCTGCGAATCAATGAAAATTATATGCATCTCAGTGCTCAGCGATTAATGTGAAACATAGAGCTCGTTATACATGTATATGGTAACCAAAAACGACATGATTTTTATCACCTTAATAGTGATCTTTCAGTTCATAACAGTTCAGCATGATTTCCACACAAAAATATATCGCAACTTTAGTTCGATATCACTAAACCTATGATCTATGTTGCTCCGATGTCATACTCACAACAGTTTACAGTATATCTTAATATACTTTTTATATTTTCAAACGTATCACATTTTCCGATATGGATATGCCTTGCACGTACGTTAACCCTTTTCACCCTGACGTTAGTTGGAAGTTTAAGATCTGCTCTCGTACTCGTAGGTAGCCCATTTTAGACTTGTTATGAACAGACTCAATAAAACCGAGTCTGCAATTTTCTCTTTTTGTGTTGCAATTTTGCTTTCGGGGGATCACCACCCTTCAGAATTTATGACTAATATACTTATGTCTTACACTCTTCTTAATGAAAATAGCACCTACTTATATCTAAGTAATCAGAATTTCATGATCTTAAATCAGTGTCAGTCCTGAAGTTTAGCACGTTTATTCCCTTATACATGTAGTGAACCGCGGTAACATGGCCTCGCATGTTAGGCATGTCTGTACAACACATGCATGTAGTGGGATTTTAGTTCAATAATCTGGGTCCATGCTTATAAAAGGTTTAGTTGAGTCTGAGTTCTCAAGTTTTTGATTGGTCAGATTTGAGCCTTTGACTAAAATCTGACTAATCAAAAGCTTGAGACCTCAAATCTGACCAATCAAAAGCTTGAGAACGAAACTCAGGCTCAACTAAAAGCTTTATAAGCACAGACCCTGATGAACTGTCTGCCAGAACACTGTGTTTGTCTCTCTCTTACTTTGAGTCAAGTTTTCCTCTAATACTTTCCAAAATTAACACACGTTGTCCCAGTTTATAATCAACAACTCGTTTACCAGTGGGTCTATCTGCATTGCTTTTCATTTTTGGTTGTTGTTCTTTGTCAAGTTTTTGAAAGTCACACTAATTTGTCTATTCTTCTCTAAATGTGGTATTTAATATCGAAGTTTTCTGTTAAACAGAATTCTGCTGGTGCACGTCCAGTAGTAATATGTGGTGTAGTGTGGTAACTCGGTAAGAACTTTTGTAACTCAGCTTTCCAATTTTTGTGAGCGAGACCAGCTGTTTTGGTGAATTTGCCTAAATTTTGTTGAAATTTTCAAATAAACCGTTAACTCTAAGCCAAAAAGGTGTGACACGTATGTGTTTTATACCATTTTTGGAAAAGAAATTTTGCATTTCATCTGAATCTAGATTTGGCGAATTGTCAGTTGAGATTTCTGTAATTTCTAGGGGAAGGCTATGTACAGCAAATATTTTCATGAATGATGGAAATTGAAATATATTCTGAAAATGGATGATCCTTCGAAAGCAAAAGTAGAAATGGAAAAAGAGAAAAATGTAGACTCGGTTTTATTGAGTCTGTTCATGAGGAGCAATTAAAAGTGCAACACTACTCACGCCCATTTGCACCGGATTAAGCAGTATTCAATTTTTTAAACTAATAAAATCAAAACTAATGATCACGAAGGACCAGAAGTTGTTGATTTAAGAATTTCTACTTCTGGAAATCTTGAAAAGTAGTCAATTACAACAAGCAATTATTCCTCTGACTGAAATGGTTCAGCCAAATCCATACCGAACACGGTCCCATGCTTTTCCTGGTAAATCTGCAGTGTGTACCTGTGGTGGGACAGGTGGGTTTGAGAGTAATTGACACTCATAGCATATCTTGGTCATTTGTTCCACATCTATGTCCATTCCTGGGCAATAAACTTTCTCCCTTAATATCTGCTTTATTTTTACGACACCTTGGTGTGATTCGTGGGCTAATTGTAGCACTCCTGCCCGTAAGTTTCTCAGTTATGACTATGCTTGTCCCATGCAGTACTATATTGTTTTGCACCGACAGTTCTGAGCGCTCTTTGAAGTGAGTGTATAATTATTTTACTGCTCTTTGGCCATTTGTCATGCTTGATGCATCGAATTAACTCCTGCGTAGTATTGTCCTCAGCTGACCCCTTATCTAGTTCTTGAGTAAATTTGATGATGCAGTGTCATGTTCTGTCTCGGTTTTGCAAAACCCAATTATGTCATCTGAAACATTATCTTGAATTGTAAGTAAGATAATTATCTGGCAAATCTCTGGAGCACATGAAATTCCAAACAGAGGGCGTTTGTAGCGGTACAAGCCGTCGTGCGTCACAAATTTTGTAATGTGTCTTGACTCCGGATCAAGTTTTATCTGATGAAGTCTCATCTTGAGATCTAGTTTTGAAAAATATTTGGCACCACTCAACTCTTCTGGCGATTCATCTATATTTAGCATTTGGAATCGTTCCCTCTCGACAGCTGGATTTGCCTGGCGTAGATCCAAACACAAACGTATGGTTTTGGTCTCAATTTGTCTTCTCATTTTGAAAGGAGTTCAGCTATTTGGTTGGGCTACAGCTATAACGGTTTTATTTATGTTCAGTTTTAATTGGTAGTCTTTGAGTTAACCTAGACATTAGCATATGTCACTGTATTATTTGAGTAATTTATCTACCTGCGAGTCATTGCTTGTTGATACAGTGTTGACACAGATCTTCAGTATGCCTAATTCTAACGCGGTTGGGTGACCTATCAGAAAAGTACACTTGCTGTTGACAATGTGAAATTTGGAACCGATATTAAAATTACACAACATAAACTTCCTACTATGTATTGGTTACCAAAACTACATAAAAAACCATATAAAGCGCGTTTCATTGCAAATTCTAGTTCATGTACAACTACTAAATTGTCTATACTTTTGACTTCTTGCTTAACGAAGGTAAAGGAACATTTAAAATTTTACTGTGACAAGACTTATGAAAATTCTGGAATAAATCTCTTCTGGTCTATTAAGAACTCTTCAGAAGTCTTAAACAAACTTAAGAACAAAAGGTATCTTGCATCCACTGTAAGCACGTACGATTTTTCTACTCTGTACACAACTCTTCATCATGTTTTAATTAAGGATAAGCTTACTAACTTGATCCAGAAAGTATTTGCCCGAGAAAAAACATCATTCTTGGCATGTAATGCTGAAAAAGCTTTCTTTACTGACGAGCAAATGAAGTATTACACCAATTGGACTTGCTCAGAAGTTTGCGAAGCACTAACCTTTCTTTTGGACAACATATTTGTACGTTATGGGAATGCTATATACCGTCAGGTAATTGGTATTCCCATGGGTACGAATTGTGCACCACTTGTCGCAGATTTGTTTTTGTACTGCTATGAGAGAGATTTCATGTTGAGTTTGAATCCTCAATCACAAGAAGATGTTATAAAAGCCTTCAATGATACTTGTCGATATTTGGATGATATTTTTAACTTAGATAACCCTTTCTTTAATGCTCTGATTCCTACAATTTATCCTAAAGAACTCAAATTGAATAAAGCTAACCCGTCCGACAATTATGCAGCGTTTCTTGACCTAGACCTTAAAATTAATAATGGAATGATTTCTTCTAAAATATATGACAAAAGAGATGATTTTGATTTTAATATTGTAAATTTTCCTCATCTTGACGGGGATGTTCCCCGTGCTCCATCTTACGGGGTTTATATATCTCAACTTATTCGTTTTGCTAGAGCTTGTTCATCTATTGACGATTTTAACAGTCGAAATCTCATTTTAACTGAAAAACTGCTTAAACAAGGATATAGATACCATAAACTAAGAAAAACTTTCTCTAAATTTTACTATCGAAATCTCTCGCTTATTGGCAAGTACAAATGTAATCTCAAGGTACTTTTGCGACACGGTATTTCACATCCTGAATTTTATGGTGATGTGATTTACAAACTTCGTAGAATTATTGGACATACCCATTTTCTCACTTTGTTCATCAAATATATAAAACAATTCATTAAAAAGGGATATGATCCTGTATTATTACAACATACTGCATGTTTGGTTGTGAACCCTTTTACAGTTGGCAATCACGCTGGCCTCTTTGCATGTACGCCGACAAGAAAGGTTTAGTACTCTATGAAGGCGACCTCTTAAATCCAGAAATGGAAGGAGAACGTCGGATATCTGTACTATTTCATTTTTGTCGTACCCTTTATTACTTTTCTACAGTTACTCTGTTTGCAGCTCAATCATTGAGTACACTAGCGATAGGTGGATACAGTATGTTCAATTAAATGTTTTTTTGTTATACATGCACTTTACCACTGTATTTGCTGTCGCGGTTGTTGTAGATTAGTCGGAGAGGGGATACGTTTATTTACACTGTTTGTCTTTTAGGATGGGGATGGAATAAGGGTGAGGTTGGGCGCCCATAAACCGGTTTAAACCCCCGGTGACTTTTGTCACTGACCGTTCCAAGGCGGTACTTCCATCTTCCTCCTATTGAATGTTTGTTTTGTCTTTGTGCGTCTCTTGTTGTTTTTTCTACCCATGTACATTTGCTGTTTCCTTGTGTTGCTGTTCGGGCGAGTGTTTGTTCTGTATGTGGTATTTCCTGCATGACTCATTTTTGTACTTTAATAATGTGTTCTTGTGTGAAGTTCCATTGACATTGACATTCAACATGTCGGTTCCTAAGAATTGGAGGTGTATTTTGGAAGCATATGGATATATTTTTGTGTGTGAATTTCAAGAGGCATGCTTGGGCTAACATACTCAAAGGTAAACCTATCAATGCAATTTGCGTCTGAATCAATTAATAAATTGCATGGTCTATCTTCATTTTCACCTGAAGAAATGGAGATCCCTGTTTAGCTTCAATTACAAACACAAATTCATCATCACTACCATCACGTGAATTTGGATTTGAAATATACCGTACTTATCACTTTTCCTAGATTTACACATGTGCATAGTCACAACGTTCTTTACATTCATGACAGACAATATTGCGCAACTTCCGACACTAATGTCCTGCATGTCCCATTTCTCCGCACCGGAAACTACTTTTGAGCCTCGCGGGTTTGGCTGCTGATTTAGGCATGGTTCTTGGCTGGTACTGCTTTCGTGCTGATGGTCTATTCTGGTTTTCTCTCAGTTGCTGTACTGCTGACCTGTATGGTTTGTCAGTTTAAAGTGTCTATTCTCATGTGTTGTCTCTGTCATCATGGAATGAAGCTAACGTAGATGATCTGGCAGGACTTTGTATGTTGTCTAAAGTCAGGTAATCTTCACTTAGAAAACTTTTTCTCTTAAGTTCTTTTGATTTGTAATTTGCGACAATTTGGTCATGGACCATATCGTCAAGCGATCCATCCGGGGTTTCACATGTAACTTCTTCAGTCTTACAAAAGAATATTGTCAACTGTTTCCTCGTTTTCTTGACATGCCTTAACACGTGACGCTCATACGAGACATTTTGTTTGGCTAAAAGTATTCTGTGGTTTTGTCTCTAGTGTCCTTGTAAGTATTGCATACATCTGAAAACCTGCAAGATGAAGAGAGCCCGTTTCTGCTCATATTTTGTAACACCACTGACAGCTATATACTACTTTAATCTATTTTGGTGTCGGCAGATCTAATTTAATTCCATCTTGAACCAATAGAATCCTTTTCAGTGTTTGAAATATGTTTCAGTGTTTGTAATATGTCCTTTTCACAAAGGTCTTGAATATGTCCACATAGGTCTTGAAATGTCTTGTTTAAAAAGGTCTTGAAAAAAGGCACTTACACAAATCTCTCCTTTTTGCAGGTCTTGAGCCCATCCTGGTTGCCAAATGAAATAACCTTTGATAGGGGACTCGCTAAAGACACACGCTTACCCCTTGGTTACTAAATCTATTCTAACAATTCTTCATAATACATTCATACATATTTACAGTTGGTGAGAGTGGCCATAGAGGCGGAGCTTTCTCTGTGCTACAGCTACATACAATACAGTAAAAGAACACTTTGAAGTAAACAGCGTGTAGAACATAAGATTAAGTTTAGCGTATTGAAACAATACATATAAGATATATAGATATATCTAAATCCGAAGTTTGATATAAATATTTGTTACTGTTGATGATTATGAAAAGATTCTGAAAACGTTTTCAGGTCTAAGAAATATTAGCTTTAATTAGTAATATGCATGTATTTAGGCGTCAGAGTACTTGATGAAGGGAGGCAATTCTGATATAGTTAAAATGTGTCTACAATAGATTTGCCTCCTATAATCATATGTATATAAAAGAAAAAAAAGACCAAACCTAAAGTATTTAAGCACGGAATATTGTATAATTCGTAATTTAAGATTATTATTATCACATTTTAAGAAAGTACTTAATATATTATTATATGTCAATAGAGCATATCGAGACAGCATAGATCCTGATTAGGTGCTAGCTGACCCAGTGTGTAGCTCGGACCCAATTTGTCTCTGAATTCAATAGAACCTTTTACAGCTATCATTTGGCTCATGTGACTTGTTTTCACAATTTCTGTTTTTACAATCTGGGAACCAAAATACTTCTGAACAAGTTTTCTATACCGTTGCATCCAAAATGCAGTCGTTAATATATGGTGTTACATCTAGCAGAGGCAGATTGGAGCATCTCTGGAAAGCCGTGGTATTTAGGAAGGTCATGCAATCACGCATAGCAGTCACGTCATCGTATGCAATTTTGGGCTGAAATTAGCATAAAATTTAATTGCAATTTCCGAATATAAACGCATAGTTTCAAAACATCATTAAACGTTGTATTTGTTATGTTCAGTCAGTATTTGTGCGTTTATTATGTTTAACATTTTCATCTCGTGTGTGTGATTCTGTATGGTTGTGTGTGTGTTACAAAGCAGTTACAAAAGTAGTGATCTTGTTTAGCGAATATCAAATGATGAGAAAGCAACACATGGAAGAACTAGAAAATTGTGTCTGTCAGACACAGCGATGCCCCCGTGGTGGTGCTTGCCTAGCTGCGCGTAAAGGTCATAAGTCATTTGACCTCTTGACATTGGGCTTGCGGGTAGCATAGGCTGGGTGCGCAATGAAATTATGGATGGTGGTTAATGTGCATATGCAATTACATGCCAATAGATATAGTGGTTAGTGAGATATAAGACAATGAAAACTGTGACAACCAACTGCACGTAAAAGCGTGACGGACGGACGGACTGACAGACGGACAAGTGCAAAACATAATGCACTTGACTATCGTCAAATGTGACATAAAATTGCAATAAGATAATACAGGATAAGAGAGAATAATGCAAAGAAATGGTTTGAAATACGAAATAGAAATCAGTCAACAAACTATGTAACATCGTAAACTTTTGAAGTGTACAGTCATCTGCAAACAGAGTAGAACCAGATCGGGGAGCCTCTGATCAGAGGCTAGCCTGCTTGACATTCGAATTTCTCTTGCACATTATAGCCCTTTATATATGTACATAGTGGTCTTTGTCACGAACACTGATAGGCCATTTTAATAAGTCGGCATTAAAAGTGCAAAGGTTGGTAAAATGTACAGTGCATCCTCTTCAAAATGACCACTAAAGGAATCCATGCATAAATGGTTTGTTTTCGAAAGGAATTACTTGCTTAACAAAATGTGTATCCTCTTTTAGTCCTGCGATATACTACCAATCATGTATGAAACAAATATTAGAACCCCTTCTAGTAGTCGATTGGAGAGCCGATGCTAATGTATACCTCTCTCTTAAATGCACTGTCATTGTTCGCCCTTCCAATAGAGTCTATGTTCGGGTCGGCGTGGTTGTCGTTCCGATCATACAATTTATTATTAATATTATATGCAGATGCGTTATCATGTGTTGGTGTTTGTAGATCACACATATTGTTCAAGGGAGAAGTTTTGCTTCGATCGTCATTACACGTGGTCTGAGTTGAGACGTTGCATACTCCGGTATTCTCCAGGTCACTATATGATTCATACGTTAGGTTCTGTCCACATTGACATAAAAAATCCGTCTCTTTCCAGCTCTTCAGCGCTTTGTAGTATTTGGAATCAAACAAATCGTCGTCTCCCTTGCGAATTCTTATAAACAAGAAACTTTATATATTATTTTACCAATACACAATGTACAATTTCGTTAAATACCAACGTGTTGTTCTTAAAAACTAAGAAGACAACACATATTCTCTAGCATACTAGTGCATATATATCCAGGATCCATGCTTATAAAACTTTAAGTTGAGTCTGAGTTCGTTCGCAAGTTTTTGATTGGTCAGATTTGAGCCTTTGGCTCATATCTGACCAATCAAAAGCTCGAGAACTCAAATCTGACCAATCTAAGGCTTGAGAACGAACTCAGACTCAACTAAAAAGCTTTATAAGCATGGGCCCAGAGGTTAAATGTTCATGAAAACACATGTCATTACTGACCATTATTGATCGTTTAGAAAATTTCGGGAGAGAAAACGAAATAAGAAAGACAATATGATCATTTTCTCCACACGGAAAAAGACTGCGATTTTCTTAATTTCAACAACTTCAGAGAAAAGACATTTAATAATATTACAGAAAAAATAAACACAATTAGAATAAAGATAAACAACAATGTAAAATGCGTCACTGGCATAATTCATAACAGGTATAACGAATATTAAGGACAATCATAAGCGGAGTACATACTATTCGACAAATCAAACCGTTATGTTGCGTAAATATGCTTAAATCCTATTGACAATGTATAATACATACACTTTAAAAAGGGTAGTTATTCAGAAATCAAAACAATGCATGTCACTTTGATAGGATAGCTTTCTATAAATGTTCAAAGAAACATAACAAACAAAAACTGCTTGAGAAAGAGGCAATCAGTCGAATCAACTGCCGCAAAAAATAATTCGCGAAGAGTATCGTGCAAGTTTATAATAGGCCACTATTTCTAATGTGAAACTAAACATAACTCTAAAATCCGCGTCGTCCAACTAACAAGTTTACTCTACTTAACCCATTACCTCGTAGGCTATTTTACCCCAACCTCTTTGAATACATCTACCAAAATGGAACATTACCTAGAGAAAAGGAAAATTTCAGAATTGTGTAGTTTTGAAACCATTGTGATAAACGCTCCCATGAAGCAAAAATTTTGTTCTATTTATCACAGTGGTTTCATAAAGTGACTTTAACAGAGCCGTCAAAACAAGTCAATATGAGGGAATGGGTTAACTAAAACTATATTATGCAAAAGTGTTCCCTATATTAAAACAGATGTAACAAGATATTGAAATATTAATATCATAATAAGGACTTTGAGTTAATGTTTATAACATATTCGCTGTAAAAGTGTATAATTAAAGTCAAAGCTTCCTTTTGAAACGTTAGTTTTCAAAGTAAAGAAATTTGACATGCAGATCAATCAGATATAATGAACTATGCAGTGCTAGTGATAGGTCATAGGGTTATAAAAAAAACTATACTGTCAATATAAGCCAAAACCAGAATGGTACATTTTCAAATCTCAAATATTATTGAAACCATGGTTCAACATTCTTTCAAGATGTGTATCTTAATCTGTTATGTCCTGTATTATTCCATGTACAAAACAAATCAGGTTTTCCGGAAACAAATGGGCATACTGTATGCATTATCACAACTGTATTTAAGCAAGTAAATTTGGATTACGATGTTACATTTTGTGAACAATAATGGTCTTGTTGCGCACCCGGTGTTACATATCTTTAAATTAACTAATCTTGTGCGGGTTATATCTACATTACATACGTAATACAAAGGTTGGTATTAACGAAGCACCTGTATTCAGAAGGATCGGGGATAAGACCTGGTTTGTCTAGGGATCCACAGAGTCCGTCGGTGTCGGCAATATCTGCTACAGAAGGTCTCACTTCAAAATTCACGCGTGAGCCTGACCTCTGAATAACAATTATCGTTCCCGTTGGAAGATGCACCTGTACCAATGGAAGGAAAAAACATGACAGCGAAATCAATCACATTTAACCATTGGTCCGAGCGGAGATAAGAAGCATAAGAAGTTATTAATTACTGCTAGTTTAGGTACAATCATTTAGAAAGTATCATTTTGTTAAGCGACATTGTCAAGTAAACAGGTAGGACTTTTTCGTAGATATTAGACAAATGAGTAACTTGTACGACGTATTTTTGAAAATACAAAAAACCCCAAGTCATATCGCACGTAGCAGCTGTGATACATCACCGATAAGTAAGCACCGGCTGATTTTAATGGCTCGCTTAACTACCTTGTGATATGACATAATTTGTTACATTCCCGATATATCATATAGAAATGAATCGCACTTTAATATACTCCTGCTTCGTTTTGAGCGCTAAAATTGCAATCCGTGTTGCCTAAAGGGAGCTGTTGAGGGTACCTACACTGTACACCTCCAGTGACCAAACTAATGCCTAACCCTATCTTAAACGCCGTTATGTAGTCTACTAAAAGAACTGCTTGATCTGGTGGGGTCTGTTTCCGATATCCGCGTTCTAAAGAATTGCTCAGAAGCTTATTGAGCTGCCGAGCTCTACTTCATTCCATTCCCCTTTTGGACTGTTTGATTGTCCCACAAGTTGGATTGTTCTTAACCTCTTCTTAGCCGCATCCTGATCGCCACAAGACTTCCAGGGATGGCTTATTGGGACGTTTGCCTAAAATGAGGAAACGCTGCATATGACTAAATATCTCATTTTCATAGACACTATTCCCAGAAATGATATTTTACTTTAACGCGTGACGTTTTCACCCCTAAAACTGTTCACCTCGTTATTTTCTGAAAGTGGAAGATTCTTTGAAAGCAAAAGTAGAACTATAAAAAGAGAAAATTGCAGACTCGGTTTCATTCAGTCTGTTCATGAGTTGTAATTAAAAGTGCAACACTACTCACGACCCTAGCACCGGCTTAAGCAGTATTCATTTTTATAAAACTAATAATACCAAAACTAATGAACCCGAAGGAGCAGAAAGTATAACAACACGGAGGATGAAGTTGTACATGTATTCCTAGTTTGAAGGATTAATGTTAAATGACGGCAAAATATCGCCAATCTAACCTTGACCAGTAATTTGACATTTGACCTTGAAGTATAACCTTAACCTTCATAAGACAACCCTAAAATTATTTGCTTCCATACGTTGCACATGCATGCCAAGTTTTAAGTATGTATGTTCTATGGCTACAAAAGTATCGCCAGCATTACCGTTCGACACAAACCAACAACCATCCAACACACCAACAGACAGGGCAAAACCAATATGTCCCCCTTAATCTTCCAGGTTCACTGACAGTCAGTGGCAGCTGAAGCGTCTAGTTATATGCGGGGATGGAGTGGGGGTAACTATGGTATTTTGTGACATGGTCTCTAGTACGCGCTAAAACGTTGATTGAATATCAAATCCATGTCCATTGTTCCTTTATAATTAATAACCAACACAATCACCGTCGATAGACATTGCATGTGTAAAATTGGCGAATTGTTGTATTCTAAGAGAGATTTGACTCGTCTTCTACCATCTGCCTGTTCAGTCGGTCTGCCATTACTGTTGTCCCAGATGTTGCGTGCTTCCGCATATAGCCAGCAATAGGAGTCACATGTGAAGCTAGAAATCAATCGTTGACAAGCATTCATGTAAGACTAAAACAGTCCCTCCAACCAAATTGCTACACACTCGCTGACACACCATAAACCTCTAATATTTACACATGAAATTGATGATGGAAACGAATTATGGTAATGATATTGATGATTAGTGATGATGACGGCGGTGATTATCTCGCGTCCTTAAATGAACTTACTTCATAATTGTTTCCGTTTTGTTTCACCTTCCTATACAGGATAGAGTCATAACATATTCTAAAGTTTATCTCAGTTCGTCCCTCACATATGCTGTACACAAAAACGTCCCTCCCTGTTCGAACAGCAATTCCACAATTGAGAGATATAGTTGCGGTTAACGGCTGTGTCCACAGATGCACCTTAAATGCAGAGAACAAACCGTTAATAATTCAACCCATGATTATTTGGTCAGAAATATAGACATCGTGAATATCAAATATCCAATGTTCTTTAATGGTATTATGACCAAAGGAGTGTTTTACAATGGCAGACACTGTAGAATAAATTCTTTATTATTGAAACTATATTGAACATGATATGTCTGATCTGGTCCATACTATTTGCAAAGCGGGAATAAGTGTTTATATATTCACGGTTGAACAAATATCTCCGAAATAAAGTCCACGGTGAAAGATAGTTCAACTAGCATTTCACCCACTATTAGCCTGTTGAGGAAGAATCCGCGATTACCATTGCAATTAGCCTGGATCCAGATGAGATGTTGATTCTGACTTTAACCCTTCGATTGCTGAATTTTGAAATACATTTCTCCTTCTTTACCCATGCCCTGTTGTATAATTACATATATCTTCACTGTGTGCAAGTATTTCGCTGTGCAATCACTGCTGTGGAGTGCACTGGTTGCATAATTAACTTGTAAATAGTGCAGACCCTGATGAGACAGCTCCTGCAGGAGCTGTCTCATCTGGGTTTTCACTATTTACAGGTAGGCATATTGACGCGATTAGCAAGCGAAGTGTTAACTAAACGGGTGGTTCTAATATTTCTTTATCGACAAAAGGTAATCAATGAACATATTCGCGTCTTTGCCAACGTGGTTCAATAAGTTAAACCGTTAAGCTTTGATATGTCCCGGCTATTTCTCTCGGAATGTTCAGTTTGAAAAAGGCGAGCTCTTATGCTACTAGCCTGGTCAGGGTAGCATTTGTAAACAGTATGGATCCAGATTAGACGATGAGTAAATATTTGTGTCAAAAGGGCATAAGGGTCACGTCTGTTACTCTGTGACGACGTGGGTCTACAATGCTTCCTTTTTTGTATTCGTACAGATTGTTCACTCGTTTGATAATTTCGTTAGTCCAATCACGCAACGGGGTTTTGAGTTTGCTGGTAGGCCAATTGTAAAATGGCACATAATAACTATCATTTGAAACGTTTCATAGAGAACGAGTATACGACATCTCGAATAACATGTGTGCAGATTACATTTGCTTTGATTAGTTTCAACTTGCCCAAATGAAACTTTAAATCAATACATCTTTCGTGGCGGAGGAGTCCTGGAAAATAAATACATTGTTTATCCTGGTGGCAACCTTTGACATTGGAATATGAAATGAAACGATGCAGTGCATAATCTGAGCATGGGTAAATTAGACCTCCACTGTTTGCATGTGTTTGCATGTGTTTGCAGTGTTTGTGTGAGTTTTTGTCTAATCTCACAGACTAATCAATTATGCAGCAGACAGTTCAAGCTCGATATCAGTGCATAAAGGGCTACGTAAAGAATGTTAAATCAATAGAGACCGTATGCAAAGAATTTAAACAAGTCAATCTGGTGAAACGGAGTTTAGATATGTGATAAAGCAAACGAGAAGTGAATATTGGAATTATATCAGGATAAAACATTATGCATTACCTCTATCAGATAGTTCTTGTGTTTGTATAGGACATATTTTCCAGGGGTCTGGTTCTCATAACGACTGAAAGGCATATTTGGAATATATAAATGCGCCACGTTTCGACATATACAATGTACAGGCTTTTTATCACAAAAGACACAGAATAGCAGACGTGTAAAAATGTCTTAACCCTTCGCTTGGTGTTCACGTCAATATACCTACCTGTAAATAGTGAATACCCAGATGAGAAGCTCCTGCAGGAGCTGTCTCATCAGGGTCTGCACTATTTACAAGTTGATTGTGCAACCAGTGCATTGCAGTGATTGCACAGGGAAATACTTGTACACAGTGAATATATATGTAATTATACATCAGGGAATGGGTAAAGAAGGAGAAATGCATTTTAGAATTCAGCAAAAGAAGAGTTAAACAATTGTCAAAGTTATGTGTTGTTGAACATTCTATTCCATTGTGTATTACTAAATCAACACTCACTGACATGAATCAATCAGCAGAGTTTGATTTCTTATTACTGCCAAAAATGTTATTCGAGTTAATTTAAATGCGGCAACTAGGTACTTTTGTGTAGAAGGTTTCGCTTAGATTCAAAGGGATTCGTTTTAACTCTTTTGCTGCCAACGTCGCATCTGTAATTACATAATTATATAAACAGTTTTTATCAAGATGAGACGTCAAGTAATTTGGCGTATCATTAGGATCCAAACTGTTGTACAATGTAGGCATTGTTTTGAAGGAAAATACGGTGAAAATTAAGCAAATGAAACGTTAGCTGCAGACGACAATATATTTAATAAAATTCACGTTATATGCAATACCCATATTTAATTTTCAGGTCTTGATTACAAGAATTAGCAAAAACATATTCAATTAAGTACTCTTTTGTTTTGTTTTACTAGTATAATAACAGAGTTGTCCCATATTTACAAATATAGTATCACATTGTAACACCAACGAATGATACAATTTAGAATAATGTGTATTTACCAGTAACTAATTTCGATCATGTTTAGATTAAGCACAGGAGCCAACTACAAACATCGCAACAATATGACTTTATCAGGACATTAAGCACGGGTGACCATCTTACATAAAAGTACAAAAATGAGTCATGCAGGAAACACCACATACAGAACAAACACTCGCCCGAACAGCAACACAAGGCAACACAAGGAAACAACAAATGTACATAGGTAGAAAAAACAACAAGAGACGCACAAAGACAAAACAAACATACAATAGGAGGAAGACGGAAGTACCGCCTTGGAACGGTCAGTGACAAAAGTCACCGGGGGTTTAAACCGGTTTATGGGCGCCCAACCACCCCCTTATTCCATCCCCATCCTAAAAGACAAACAGTGTAAATAAACGTATCCCCTGTCCGACTAATCTACAACAACCGCGACAGCAAATACAGTGGTAAAGTGCATGTATAACAAAAAAACATTTAATTGAACATACTGTATCCACCTATCGCTAGTGTACTCAATGATTGAGCTGCAAACAGAGTAACTGTAGAAAAGTAATAAAGGGTACGACAAAAATGAAAGTTTAATTCTTATATAGCATATTTACTAAACGTGTTTGACGAAAATAATGGTGCGTAGCCTTAATAAATTCGTTTGATAAACATGAAAAACACGGATGTGAAATTCTATTTTTCGTTTACAACAGAATATATGATTGATTTGATTGTGGGTCAATATGGAAAAATAGTCAAACAGGGAGAGCCATCCACGAAGTGACACCGCACCAAACACCATCAAACCAGAAACGGTATAGCCACAAGACGAAACATAACAGGACGCATATCAAGACGAAAAACATTAAACATTAAGCATATTAAACAACAAAATTAACCATAGGCTGAAAGCAGGAGTATCGCCTTGGAACGGTCAGTAACCAAAATAAGCTACTGGGTGACTTAAACCTGGTTTACGGGTATCCAACCTCGTCCTTATCCCACTTTCACCAAAGTCAAAATGTAAATAAAATCCCCCCCCCCCCTCCAGACAACTTCACAACATGAATAACGATGTCTGCCGAAATGAAATTACTTTTACTGCTTGACTTTACTACTTTTTCATTTAAAATAAGCGTTAGAGGTAAACAAGCGACGTCATCATTTAAATGACGTTATAATTTAAAAGCACGGGAAAACTATATGAAACACTTCTACACCGACATTTTATAAAAAATCAATCGCAAGAAGATACAAATATTAGCGGATATTAAGTATGTACAACTGTTTTGTTTGAAAAAGAATAAACTTGACATCGTAGACATGTACTCGATGACTATTCAGAGATAAGAGCAGCTGTGGAGAAGTCATTTGGGGTACGACAGAACTGGCAAAATACAAGTATCTAATTTCCTCCCTCCGTAAACGGTTTTAAGAGGGAATCTTCAAAGAGTATTAAGTCTTTTCCGTCGTCGCACAAGAAAAGAGGAAAGCATAATGACCAACTGTAAAGGGGTCGACCACCAAGCATGTAGTGTGCTGCAATATAGAGGGGTGATATCCCTTTTAAATGAATTGTTTTATACGTTTGACAAAGTATCAAAATGTGTGTGTCCGATAATTTTTCGAAGTTTGTTAATGACATCACCGTAACACTCCGGATGTGAAATACCTAACTTAAGAAAAGTACGTAAATTACAAATGTATTTGCTGATGAGTAGAACATTAAGGTGGTAAAATTTTGAAAATGTTTTACGGAGGTTGTCATATCTGTAGCCCTGTTTTAGCAGTTTTTCAGTGATAATAAGGTTACGATTGTTAAATCATCAACTGAAGAACAAGCTCTAGCAAAACGAATAAACTGAGAAATGTATACACCGTAACATGTAGCACGGGGAACATCCCCATCCAAATGAGGATAGTTAACTATTTTAAAAATAAAGTCATCCCTTTTGTCATAAATTCCAGAAGAAATTGTTCCATTGTTTATAGATAAATTTAAATCTAAAAAGGCTGCAAATATGTCAGGCAATAAATTATACTTTTTCTCTAGCAAATGTTTTATTTATAAGATTTGTAAGTTTGATCTTTATTTGATCGTGTGGTAATGTGGTATAAAGTGTAGAAAAATCATATGTGTTTATAGTGTTAGCTTGGTTATTGAAAACCGGGTCCAGATGTAATGTTATGACGTAAAATACGTATCTTAATTCGTCTACATATATATCTGATACGTTCGAACACATAACTGATTTATTACGACAGGTTCCGGTGTGTAGCGGATGTGCATCCGCTGGTTTTAGAAGCAACATAAAGTATATTTTGTCCATAAATTTAGTAATTGTATTAAAGTAGATCGAAGTCGTCAAATAGAGTCCTGTGTTAAGTAGAATTGGCGACAATATAAGCAAAGTATTATATTCCTCAGTATGGCCAAAACTACCGGTTGACTAAGACTTAGATATGGTATAGTCGGTATATGGTATAAATAAAACTAGCATAGTAGGCTACAGTAGAATCCGTCTTAAATGACTTTATATCGATTGGAAACAAGCGGTTTCTCATTGCATCGCGAAAGTAAATCATACAACTCTAACAGGAACATTACCTTCTATCTGCATTATGTTACCGCCTTTCTTTATTACCCAGAAAGTGACATTCTTTTCATTGGCACTTACGATACATGTAGGTTCTAATTTACGAATTTAAAGACTATCACCACTGTTGGCAGTAACGTTGATTTTTTCCAAGTAGGGACATTATTTTGTGGTTGTATATTGAAACTTACGATTTGCTTTAACCCTTTCACCGCCACAGTCGAGTAAATCCACCACGACAAATAGTGCAGTCCCAGATCAGAGGCGGCGTCTGATCAGGGACTTCACTATTTGTCTCAATCTCTAGTTCTATATATGTGCTTTATTCCTTTGAAATTTGCATTTATTTATCCCATTTCCTTATTTTACTGCATGATTTAACAAACTTAGATTGCAGACGACAATTTGAAATTTGGCGCCGAAAGGGTTAAATGACACGTATTACTCACTGTCCTCCAAACGTCATCATGTGTGGGTCGTTGTGGGAGTAACATACTTTTCCGTTGATCTTTGAAGGATCTACTTCAACATTAACCTGGAAGAAAAAACCATTCATAACTGTCAATTCCATGAATGCAATGCAACCTGTCTGCATCTTAAATTCACGAGAAACATTGCAGGAGCTTAGATTTCAAGCTTACATAGTTCTGCCATTTTAACCCTATCCCTCATATAAACGTGTTTTCACGCATTTGCAAACAGAGTAGACCCAGATCAGACGGCTCCAAGAGGAGCCGTCTGATCAGGGTCTGCTCTGTTTGCTAATAGAAATTGATAGATCTGTGTCTTTGCTATCTGAAATGTCTACAAAGTTCCACCTTCCATATTTCTTTATAACTCTTTTGTTAATGAATATTCAGTAGGGATTGAAATTTGGAATAAGCGTAGAACATGGAAAGGGTTAATCAAAATTAGAGTGCCACCTGAATATGTTTTCAAAAGTAAATTTGAAATCTGAACAACAGATAGATGTACTACAACTTTAAGATTTATTCCTGTAGAATCGTATATCGTTTCTTTCATTTTATGCTCTTATTGGGCTGCGAAAACAGCCCAAACTTAAACGGCTTTGAATTTTGCCCATGCGTTTCTGCGGTCCTGTGTTTCTATAAATGCCAATCGTTTTAATAAATATGGTTTACTGTGAGACAAGTTTTTATTTATATATATTCATTTATTTTATTTATTTTTATTCATATATTTTTCTCAGCATATTTTGGTCGGGGATATTTATTTCTTTTCTGCCATGATCCAGTTTCAGTGAAAATGCTAGAGAATTAGATATAAATGATTAAAATCACATTCCCAAGCTGTGAGCGTGGTCTAAGGGTTATATTTAGATATAAGGGGTACAGTGTGCGCATGCGTAACGGAAGGTCCGCCGAAAATTCTGTAGATCGAAAATACTTGATTTCTTGATTCATAACAGTTTCTCCTACTCAAATCTCATCTGGTAAGGCATGTGAGCAACCCCTCTCCTCATTTGGAGTGACCTCAGCAGTCCCAGTCACGTCCGTAGCAGGATCCGTAAGAGTTTCCAAGGTTTTACCGCAAACCGAAAGTTGGCCGGAAGTACATTGTATATTTCCCACCATTGTCAAATGTCTGAATCTGCCTCTATGGCCCCCTGATGAAGAAGGAATGCATCACCAGACACTCTTACAACGGTATTGTTTCTTTACACTCATCCCTGTATTACTCATTGCCAGGAGTTATTATAATTCTGTATGCCAAATATCATGGAGCCAAGAATTAACTTGCCCCACCCAGTCCCAGCACTATGCACATGTAACTAGCTACGAAGAGCAAGGTTCTAGAGCATACCAGAGGGACCACAGACTCTATTTGATCCATATTCTCCTCCGTAATGCACACGATTGTCATCCTAACCCAGGACCCCGTCCTCCCAAGTACCCTTGCCAAATCTGTGGTAAAGCTTGTAAGTGGTCCCGTACTGTCCACTCTGTAGCCTGCAGCAACTGTGAGCTGTGGTACCACACAGAGTGTATGAATATGAGCACCCTAATATATGAAACGCTGGACAATAGTGAGACAAGCTGGTACTGTTGCAATTGCGGTCTACCCAATTTCCACTCGAACCTATTCGAATACACTTCAGTATTGGTCTCGAATATGACATCATCCTCAGTTACCTCCTCAAACTTATCTTCTAACGATCTACTAAACATTGGCTCCCCTAAACTCTCATCCTCTCCAAAAAGAAATATGCCTGGTCCTATCAAAAAGAAAAGTATACGTATCTTGACCATCAACTTTCAAAGCATGAGAGCTAAGAAAGAGGAATTATGGGCCCTCCTTCAATACTCTGATCCCGATGTCGTCATATGCTCTGAAACGTGGCTACATCCGAACATCTTTGACAGAGAAGTTCTACCCGACAATTACCGCTTTGCAGCAAGAAGAGATCGCCCTGGAAGCCCACATGGTGGTGTTGCAGTAGTCACCAGAGCTGATATTGATGCATCCACACTGGAAACCAATGCCAGCTCTGAGTTCGTTGCAGCCTCTATCCCATGTGATTCTCTTAAGAAGCCTCTCATTGTTTGTGCCCTCTATAGGCCACCTGACAGCAACCCCGAGACCATGGAGGATCTACATAGATGTGCAACCTACATTGCAGCCAAGCACCCCAACCAACCAATCTATATTGGTGGGGATGCCAACCTCCCAGACATCGATTGGAAGAACTCTTCCATTATTGGCAACAGATACCCAATACGCATAAACAACACACTCATCAGTCTGTTCCACGATACTGGATGTGAACAACTAGTATCTTTCCCTACGCGCCTTGACAACACGCTTGATTTGTTTGCCACAAATAGGCCATCGCTAGTTAACAAGTGCACATCCATCCCTGGCGTAAGTGACCATGACATTGTGCTTGCCGACCTCAACATCATACCCTCAAGGAGGAAGCCGGTTGCCCGCCAAATCCACTTGTGGAAGCACGCAGACCTGTCAGCCATGACAACACACCTCACTGACATCACCACAAACTTCACATCAACACATAGCACTATCACACCAGTCAATGTTCTTTGGGACACCTTCAAAAAGGAATGCACATCCACCATCACCCAGTATGTGTCCCCTCAAAGATGACCTCCACAAGGTACAGCCAACCTTGGTGCAACAAGACAATACGAAGGCTCTCCAGGAAGACGTGCACACAAGAGAGCCCGTAGATCAAACAGGAAGGAGGATTGGAATAAATACAGAGAGATCCAAAAACTCACAAAGACAGAATGCAAGATTGAGCATAACAAATATGTCCATGACCTGGTAACGGACGATAACTCGAAGAAACTCTTCAGTTTTGTCAAGAGTAAGAAGAGTGATGGATCAGGCGTTGCACCCCTCAACAAAGGCGGAGATTCTAAACGACCAGTTTACTTCAGTTTTCACGCAAGAAGGGAACTCACCCCTGCCAGATCTCGGAGAATCACCGTACCCAGATGCCCCTCCTATCCACATGACTGTCAATGGTGTACGGAAACTGCTTCAGGGACTCACCCCAACAAGGCCACAGGACCGGACTGCATTTCATCTCGTTTCCTCAAGGAAATGGCCAACCCACTAGCCCCTGCCTTGACACGTATCTTCCAGGCCTCACTAGACCAAGGCACAACACCAGAAAATTGGAAGACAGCCAACGTTGCGCCGATCTTCAAGAAGGGAGACAGGATCAAGCCGTCCAACTACAGGCCTATCTCGCTGACATCTGTTGCATGCAAGCTACTTGAGCATGTTATTCATAGCAATTTGATGAAGTTCTTCGAAGATCATGATATCCTTAGTAAATACCAACATGGCTTCCGAAAGCATCACTCATGCGAGACTCAGCTCATCACCACAATCAACAATCTGGTATCTGGCCTTGACAAATCCCAGCAAATCGATGCAGTCCTTTTAGACTTTTCGAAAGCTTTTGACAAGGTCCCCCATCAGAGACTACTGCATAAGCTTCAACATTCTGGTGTTCGGAATTGAAAGTTTCCTCAGTCACAGAAGCCAACAGGTCATGCTAGATGGTATCTCATCTCGTCCAGCGCCAGTCACCTCCGGTGTTCCCCAGGGCACCGTCCTAGGCCCTCTTCTATTCCTGACCTACATCAACGACCTCCCTGATTGTGTCATCTCAACCTGCGGCCTGTTTGCAGATGACTCCTTGCTGTACAGGAACATCACATCGCAAGCCGACGCTGACCTCCTTCAGGCAGACCTCGACAGACTCCAGGAATGGGAGAGGGACTGGATGATGGACTTTAACGCAGACAAGTGCGAGGTCATTAGGATCTCCAACAAGCGCAGGAACATCGAGGCCTCATACACAATCCACGGCCAGACCTTGCTGATGACGAAGAAGGCCAAATACCTAGGAGTAGTCCTCACTCCGTCCATGGCCCGGAACGCCCATGTAGACATGACAACTCAAAAGGCAAACAACACCCTCGCCTTCCTCCGCAGAAATCTAGGATCCTGCCCACGATCAACCAAAGAAGCCAGTTACAAGGCCCTTGTCCGGCCACAATTGGAATACGCCTCCACCGTATGGGACCCACACACAAAGGCCCTAGCAGACCGAGTCGAGATGGTCCAACGTCGTGCTGCCAGATACGTCTCTGGGAACTATTACAGAACAAGCAGCGTTGGAGCCATGCTCGACTCGCTCGGCTGGGATAGCCTCCATCAGCCCAGACAGGAAGCCAATGCAACAATGATGTACCGAATCATATATGGGCACGTCTCCATCAGTGTGCCTACAACCCTCCACCCACAAGGAGCATCAACAAGAGGCCACAGCATTCGATTCATCCCCCAGTTCTGCCGGACCCAGACTATGAAGGCGTCCTTCTTCCCAACTGCTGCAGCCCTGTGGAACAAACTGCCAGAGAGCCTAGTAACGGTCCCCAGCCTAGAGGCCTTCAAGGTGGGGATCTCGGCAGCCTTCCAGTAGCTCTTAACATGAGTTTTATCCTGCTTTTAATCTGTTTCTTTTAACCACGGACCCTCCGTCACACATTTGTACATATCACACAAATTTGGTGCGAGTATGCCATCAGATTGCGGCCCTGCACGACATAGTGAAGAAGATGAAGAAGAAGAAGAAGAAGAAGATATAAATGATTAGAATCACATTCCCAAGCTGTGAGCGTGGTCTAAGGTAACGATGGACTAGGAAACGTGAGGTCGTGGGTTCGATCCTCGGTGGAAGCTGAATTATTTTTTTCTCTCATATTTTCTTAGCACCCTTAGTATACGTGCTTTTGGTTTAAAACCATTTTGTACATAAAAATATAAGACCTTTGTTTGCATTTTGGCTTTGTTAAAGTTATTTAGCGGAGACCTTTAACTCGTGGTTTTGTTGATCGTTTTGGATATTTCACCATTGTGAATTTGAATTTGCTTCAACGTAACTGTATTATTATTTTATACTAACCTGTTCTTAATTTAGGGACAAAATAAATGAAAAAGTTGATGGGCATTGAGTCGACCTATCGGAATAATTGCATTATACTGTAAGTATGGGAGTGTGTATGCCTTGTGAACATCACTTAGTGTGATAATGGTTTCTACGTCAGTGTGTTTCAGCAAATGAATAACATTGATCTGTGACGTAATGTGTATTAATGGTGTCAAACACAGGTGTTATGCATCATGGCTCATTAAAACATTCCCCCGTTTCTGCTACATGTATTAATTCATACATAACAGTCATGTTTTCCCAATATTGCTCCCTTTTTTTTCTTCTATCCTGCTTAAATACATGTTACGCAGCCATTTCACGCTTGCGTAAAACCTTGCTTGTATGCTTATGAAACGTCATTCCAAGGGCATAATGTCATTTTGTATGTATCCGTCCATGCTTTAAGAAAATGAAAATAGTTCAATTATACATATACATAAGACAGATTATGCATACAGATTCCTGATCCTTTTACAGCCTCACAGAGACAGTGAACTTATTTTTATGTTACAAAACCCGTACTTTTATATAATGCATTTTTTAAATTTCTATAACTCACTCCTGTCTTCATAATACAGGTAATAAACACTACAACACAATATAAATGGCATATGTACAGTTGAAGTTGGAGTAGGAGTTGCTCACATATATTATCTTCACATAGGTACTTTTAGTGGAAGATCAATACTCCATTAGTTGCTCATGTACATGGATATCCTTTGAATGATTGACAACTGACATCTGCAATAATTTCGTCCGTAATTTTTGTCGTCTGATCATATTTCATTCATATTTATTTAGGACTATCAAACGGCTTTACCGATTTACCCGGCTGATCAAGATCTAAGTTGTTTGCAAGGGTCACTAAATTCACGTGCTGCTTACGGTTCAGGCGTCTAACGAATATCAGGGATTTAGCGAAAAATGATATAACTGTCCCTCTTCGTCTTTAGGATTTAAACGTTTCTAAGCTCTTTTTGGTTATCGTTTTTCGTTATTTTACCCTTTTCTTTGTTTTATTATGTTTTCTGATATTTTTCTTCCATATCTATTTAACCCGTTTGCTTCCAATATCCCATATATGGGACGCAGGCAAACAGTGTAGACTGATGGGAAATACAATATAAAACAAAACAAAAAATGAAAACTCAGACCAGACATCCCTTAGATAAAAAATAGACTAATCCAATATGTAAGCATAGAAGAATCCACTGGGAGCAAATGGGTTATAGGTAAATCCAGGGTATGAATCACCGAGTTACTCGGCGACTCATCTGATTCTACATTGTTTTCGGCGAATTTTAGAAACGCACAAAATCTGTTTACAATAGCTGAACTTTTCTGAATGCACATATATTATCCCTTCGCTTGCTCTTCACGTCAATATACCTACCTGTAAATAGTGAAGACCCAGATGAGACAGCTCCTGCAGGAGCTGTCTCATCAGGGTCTGCAATATTTACAAGTTGATTGTGCAACCAGTGCACTCCAAAGCAGTGATTGCACAGCGAAATACTTGTACACAGTGAAGATATATGTAATTATACGACAGGGCATGGGTAAAGAAGGAGAAATGTATTTCAAAATTCAGCAATCGAAGGGTTATGGTTGTTAGAAATCACACTATGTCCGTGATTAACGTTTTACTATACGAGTATTCACACAAGAAGATATTACACCAGGATAACAATTAGCTTTCTTTATAAAGACAAGAGTGAACACATGAATATCTGATTATGCCTCAAACTGAAGTTAGAATCAGATGATCTAAATAGTTTCATAAGCAAACATGGCAAGCACTGAACAAATGGATACCGTGCCTACAGGAACCATCTGAGACGGGCCTGCTATATTTGCCAAGGTATGAATATGTGTGTCTATGAAGTAAAGGGTCGTAGCTTTTTAGTTGAGTCCGAGTTCGTTCTCAAGCTTTTGATAGGTCAGTTTGAGTTCTCAAGCTTTTGATTGGTCAGATTTGAGCCAGAGGCTCAAATCTGACCAATCAAAAACTCGAGAACGAACTCAGACTTAACTAAAAGTTTTATAAGCATTGACCCAGGTTTCTTTTGTTTCGGACTACACTTACCCGAACTGGCTGGAGGGAATAATTGGCAAATAAAGGGTGAGCACTATGTTTCTTCTCTGTTGTGAACTGTAGAATGTACAGTCTCTTCATCTTTCTCATACGGCCTCCACCTATTCGTTTCAATGTGAATGTCTGAATTTGACTGTAATTGTAACTGGGAATAGTTACCCCACACGGCTCTCTTGTACTCTTTAGAATTCCTAGAGATGCCAATTCGCATGTATCGTGTGTAGCTGGATAGAATACATTAACATATAGACTGCAATTGACCTGTGTGTCGTTGTCCTTGTGGTAACATCCAAATGGAACTGTAGAGCGAAGTTCTATGGTAGCCTCGTTATTTGTACTAAGATCAATTAAACCATTGTTCAATATCTGTAATAAAAACAACAAAGTAATTCTTTTGCCCTCATAGACAAATCCATTAAAACACTTGCAAACAATTAGGATCCAGATAATACGCCGAGTAACTCTGCATCTCATTAGGATCCAAACTGTTTTAAACTTCGGTCATGTTTTTGAAAGTAAATCGAAAAAAGGGTCAATTTTGAAAAGTTAAACTGGCAATAATGTTCCTTTTTCCGGTTATGTAAATACCCCTCATTACACTAACCTTTTGTAACGGATGTAATGGGACACGGTTCTCTATAAATTTCCTTCAAATATACAGAAATAGTGTTAAACAGTCCATCTGGAAACATTCTGCTTTTAGGGATACTCACATTTTGTCCCAAGGTGGAAAGGAGTCAATACAGAGTTCAAATGACCCTCTTTGCACTTTAACTGCTTGTGCATGCATATCTAAAACGCCTATGTATAGAAATACCAGGATATTAAACGTACAGAAAAGTTATAATGTCCGTTACAGTGTGACAACAGGACTATGCGGCATTAATTTCACCAGAGATTTAACACTTTTTAGATGCAGAAGCCCTTTCAAACCTTTGAAAAAAGAGTAGGTCCAGATCAAACTTTCCCTACAGACACCGTTTGACAAGAATCTGTTCTGTTTGCCTGCGGTATTATATAGAACTGGTATTTAAAGAGACAAATGGTATTTAAAGAGAATTCTGCAAAATATCGATTACCTCAATGCCACAGAACTTCCGTTCGCTCTGGATCGCATTACTATGTGCACCAGCGGCATCATTTTGCGCAGAAACAGAGCATAAAATCTGTCGAAAGGAACGAGCATCATCATCATCATCGGCATCATTATCACCATCATCAACATAAAAATTACTATCATCATCATCATCATCATTATCATCATCATCATCATCATCATCATCATCATCATCGTCGTCCTCGTCGTCGTCGTCGTCACCCTCTTCCTCTGTTCCCCCCTCTCTCTCTCTCTCACTCGAATGAGACGAAGAAGAAGAAGTGGTATGAATATAATTATGCAAGTTTGAGTGATATCAACTGAACATTATAATTATCAATATCATTATTATATTTATTCCATTGCTGTCGACACCACCAACAACGACAACGACAACAACAACACAATGGAATGGCACTCTTATATGATAATGCACCAGCATATATGTCATCATTTGTTACCTTCTTCTTGAAGATCAGGGGAGTCACAGTGCTACCACATCCTCCCTATTCTCCGGTCTTGGCACCGTGCGACTATTGAATGTTTCCATCTCTCAAAAAATATCTAGAAGGTCGTTGTTTTAGAAGTAGAAGTGCAATAGGTTCAGCCTTTTACCAGTATATGAACAGTGTTCATAAATCAGACTATGCCAGTGCATTCCGGGAGTGGATAAAACGACTGAAATTGTGCATAACGATGAAGGGGGCGTACTTCGAGAGATTGATGTAACAAGTTTGGTGATCATTTTCTTAATTTGTTTTCTACAGGTAGAGTTGCAAAATTAAATGAACGCCCCTCGTAACTCCCTCAAAACTGAATTTAGAGTTAAAAACCCTTGTTGACTGCACATCCTCTTACCACCCTCATAGTGTGTAACAAGTTTGAAAGCAATATCATAAATAGGTTTCAAGAAAATGGCATATCCCAAAAATATGTCCCAATTAAAAGACAAAACATGAAGTCAAAAAAGGGCATAATTCTGAAACATGGAGAAGACTATTCCCACATAACACTTATAATATGTATTAAGTTTGACGGTGGTATAAAAAGTAGTTTTCAAGAAAAAAGCAAATGATGGACGGACTGACTGACTGACGGACGGACAATGTGATTCCTATACAGCTCCAATCACAGGTGGTGGGGGTTTAAATAACTTTTTTTGCGTGGAATGATAATGAATAAACCGCCAAGGAAAATCTAAAATACAATAAAATTCATACCGTGATACCAAGTCGATGTAGATTATCTTCATTCAGTGCTGTATTATTCCTGAAATCATTGTCAAATGGAACACTTTCAAATTTGATTATTGGCCTCACAACGCTCGAGATAGAAATCTCAGCCCATTCCACCGTGTACAGAAGTTTCGTGTCAGCAGGAGCAAACTCACAGTAGAAGTGCAAGTTGTTTTCTTCGTTTGTTATGAGGACCTCGGTAGATATTATTGGGGTCATAAAATTTATTATTGGTGCTGTCATATCTGAAATAATTAAAATGCTTGTGTCATGGGGAAAACAAGTTCATGGGCCATGTTGGTGATACACCACTCTACTTGAGTAGAGTAGCTGTTTGATCTGAATCTACTATGTTCATAAAGGCGTCAATAGGCGTCGCTAGGACGCAAATGGTTCATACATAACGTTATTACATCGAGGTCTTGGTGCAAAACTGTTCTGACTCCTTCACGTTGTGAAGGAGTTAGAATAGTTTTGCACCAAGCCCTCGACATGTTGTAATGTGAAAATAATACAAAATATATATCATAGACAACACTAATGTACATATAAGAAGTTCCTCCGTGGTTATAAATTTTGACGTATCATAACCAAAACTGTAGGTTCGAATCTTCGTCGGACCCATCCCAGAGGAGGCCTTTCTCAGTATCTCCTACTAGATTTTTGTGCTTGAAACAATGCTGCCTGAAATGTTTCGTATCGAAAGTTCAGCACAAAAGTTTCGTTACTACAATCTGCAATACAGTGGAATCTCCCTAAATAGGGCGTTATATTTGGCATAAATATGTCTTAGAGACAGTGGCAGCTTAATGCAGGGTGAATTCATGTAGAACGTTCTGCATGACTTTCACCCTGCATAAATCAGCCATCTGCATAATAGTATCTAAATTCTGTGTTTCTAGAATTCCGGTTTAGCCCTGACAGTGCGGGACCCGAGTCACTAATGTCCTTTGCAAACAGTGTAGACCCAGATGAGAGGGCACCTAGGGGGCCCTCTCATCAGGGTCTGCACTGTTTGTAATGTTACACTTTTCTTTAGAAAACATCCCTAAATATTCACCATTAGCTTGACTTACTTGAATTTTGGAATATTCCATTTGAAAATTCAGCGTTGTAAGGGTTAGAGGGATATTACTGTATCTGTTAACCTTTAATCAAATTGTCCTCTTTTTAAAAACTGCCGACATAAAGTTATTAACTCGAACCACTTCCACAAACAAACAAAGTGCGGACAATTGAAAATTTGACCCAAAAATCAAGTTCAAGGGTAATAACTCTGTCAACAATTATTCAACCTCACTGAGATTCAAAATTAAGCTGTAACTCATCTAGCGTTAGTTATGCTATAAATATAAAGTACATGTCTCAAACCACTTCCGAGAAAGTCCGGACAACTGAAAATTTAAGAAAACAATTGAAAACCTTGGGCCATAACTCTAGATGGCATAAATTAATCAACTCGACTGAGATTCGAACTTAAGCTATAACTCGTCTAGATGTAGCTTTATACAACATATAAACTTGTTATCTCAAACCACTTCCAAAAAAGTGCGGAAAGCTGATTAATGCGGAATGACGGACGGACGGACGGACGGACAGGCGGGCGAAAAGATGCAACAAAAATCTATAGTCCGCTTCGGCTTTCGCCGGTAGAGGTCTAATGAATACTAAATCAATTTATAGTTCTAATGGATTATACTCAAGACTAGAAAATTTTGTCTGTAAGACACAGCGATGCCCCCGTGGTGGTGCTTGCCTCATTTGACCTTGACCTAGAGCTTGTGGGCAGCATGGGCTGGGTGCGCAATGAAGGTATGGATGGTGTTAAATGTTTTCATGCAATTCCATGGCAATAGCTACACTGGTTAGTGAAATATAACACAAAGAAAAAAACTGTTACAACCAACTGCACGTAAATATGACAACCAACCGTACGTAAAATTTCCAAGTCATTTGAACTTAACCCTGAACTTGCAGGTAGCATGGTTGGGGTGGCAAATGATAGAACAGGTGATGATCGTGTATTTGAAGTTTCACCTGTATAAGTGTATACATTACTGGCATATAATATTTTATAGCAAAGCAGACAGACGGACATGATACAAAGAAAGACAGACAGACGGACGGACAGTTGCAAAACATAATGTCCCAAACTATCGTCAACGGGGGCATACGACTAATTAAATATTGACATTTAGACATTTCGATTTCCTAAGAGTTTTCGGTTAAGCCAGGTTTTCAGCTAGTATATCGCATTGTGACTTACCCGGGGCGTCTGGATACAAACTCTCTGAAATAACAAATGATAGAGTTTTAATTCTCTAAATATTAGCATCGTCTTGTTTATACAGCAAGCATAACTTAATTAACCTTTATCGCCCTATCCGCTACGTGATTCTAATTTTTTTTAAAACATGTTTGATCAAGATGAGACATCGAGTAACACAGCGTCTCATCAGCATCCAATCTGTTCGACACTCTGTCAATTAGATTGATAAAATCTGGGGTAGCCAAATGCGCACTTGAGCAGCTGTTATGGTATTCACCTTTGCCCACAGAGTAGACCCAGAACAATGTAATTAAATCAGTGTCAAAAGTTTTAGGCTTGTTAAGAAAAAATAAATATTCAGTAAAGAGGAAAAACCTCAAGCAGATATGTTTCTCGCTTCTCAGACGTGCTAGATAAGCTGAGTTCCTTAAAATACCAGTACTAGAAATCCTGATATGGAACACCCCTTGTCTGGTGTATTCATACGCGCGATTAGGTAAAAATCAATACAAGGGAAGAATCTCTTACAAATATATTCCAAACGTCTATTTAAGTTGCTTCCCTTGGATTTGGAACGCCTAGTCACAACAAAAACTAAATAGAGCATTTGACTGTTTTACATTTTTATTTTTTAAAAGAAAACAGTAATCAGTCTGAAAATGAATCATAAAATGGAATTTGGAGTAGGAGATACTGTCCAAGTATAGGAAATCTCGCTGAAACAGGTACAATCATTGATATTGTTATTCCGTTGGGAACATTCTCCGTGTATAATGTGCACTTGTTCACTGATGGAAGGATTGTCACAGTAGGCAGGCATGAATTGGTCAAGGGTCTTCCCGTAGACTGGTTTCGGCTTGGTACTGGCAGACAAGTGTCTTACATACTAGCTTCTGATGTTTTTGAGGATTCGTTGATTGACACCATTGATGAGCAAGGGCTGGAAATCACTCCTGAAAGAAATCCAGGGAAAGAAGTAAGATAAATAGAGGACCTTATATTAGCGCTCATTACTTATAAATCTTGACTCTTTACTCCATATGTACTCATTTTAACACAATTAAGTTATACCTATACTCAAGAAAATAATGCCACTTTATAAAGCCATGAATATGCACTATAGGAAATAGTTCCTATATCCTAGCAGATGGTACCTTAAAGTATTATGCGTTACTTTCAGTCTGCTTTAAGCAACAATCAGTCTTCAATACCGAAAACAAGCTATGGGGAAACGGTTAATAAAATAATATGACGCAAGCCTTGGCGAGCATAAGTAATTAGCACAAATATGAGATTCTACTTACGACATAAACATTTTAAAAGCCTATTTATATAAACATAAACTGAAGACATAGTTTTGTAGTCCCTCTGTCATTTATATTTTACTGTACGATGTGACGTTTATGGTATTTTATTCTATTATTATCATTTTTGTTATTTCATTTTATAAATTTTATTTAATTTTCTAGGATTTTTTCTCCGAATACACTAAATGCATATACATCAATACAAATAATGCATATAGGGTGAGGGTCGTAACTAATGTTGGTCGAACTTGTGGCCCGACCCTTTTTCATGAAATGATAAATGTTTATACTAATCAACCAGTGGGAGGTTTACAAATCCAGTTGAAATATACACCTTCATTGCAGCCAATGAAAATGACAACACCAGATAGAAACATTTAGAGACATACCTTGCAGCAAATGATGAAAAGAGACCAATCAATCAAATTCCTATGCCGTCTTTCAATGACTATTTATGCCAGTTCATGGTCAGTGTCAGACAGGAGTGTGAGTCAGTAATTCTCCGGAGCATGATCAGCAGTCTGAAAAGACACACTTATGGGACAAGTCTAGTAACTGGATACGAGTTCGAGATGCTGAAATGCAAACAGAAAGACACCAAGAATCAAGGTTGGGGAAACAAACCGAGGGCAGCAGACGCAATTACTGATGAGGACATACATTTTCTGTATACATCATACCAGTAATGTGTCTGCACAACATCGTCTCTGATAAATACTCAAATGGTTCAACAACACCCTACATTTTGGCATGCGAGGAGGGGCGAGTGAACACAGGCACATGTGTTGGGGTGTGATATTGTGCATGGCCACATATGTTAAAAATGAGTATTTGGAGTATAATGAAAGACAACGAAAACATGCACAGAGGAAGACTTGAACAATGCTAAAATTAAAAATACAACACGGATGTATATAACAAACGACAGCGCCACTTGCCCTGTGTCTGTATACTAAAATAATGCAGACAAACGACCTGAAATAATGAACACACCTGAAAGTCCTTTTTAATTTAGCACCAGTAACACACACAAAAACTCCGTCTGAGACATATCAGTGGTTTTTAAGTTTCCCAATTGGCGTCAACAAACTGAAAAGCTTATTTAAAGTAATGGTGGATGAAACTGACTTACCCTCTCTCAAGTCCAAGAGGGTATCCAACACCAGTGCTACAAAACAGCTATGTCAGAAGTTCCTCAACAACAATGTGCCTGACACGCAGGCCATTCATATAACGGGGCATAAGAACCACCAGTCTCTTTAACAACTATTGTCAGCTATCCAACAAACAGCAGCAATGTATGTCCAAAATTCTTTCAAACACTACATCACTAGTCCCACCATCAATGCCTTCAAACTCCGTCCCGCCGACCATCCCGACGTCAACGCCTTCAACTTCAGTAATGCCAGCGCCTTCAACCGTCCCGCCAGATAGTTTAAATGTATGCCATGAAACGTCCATGAACAGCTTGGCATTGAGTGCATTGTTTAGCAACACGAACATAATTATACGGTGGATCTTTAAAAACCCATTGTCAATATTGGCGATACACCACCTGCTAAGCGAGCGCGTAAGGAAAGAAATATTGAGAACTTGTAACTGATATACAAAAGTTATCAACCGCTGGTAATTCCAAGTTGTGCTCTACACATCACGCGGCATTTTCTTGCTGCGTAAAAATAGTGCAATCTTACAACAGCTGTTTGTTGCTTTTGGGTACGGAAGTCGTGCTAATTATGGAAAGTAGTACTTTACAAAATCCGTTAATTTACTTGTTTTTAAGGGTATTTAAGCGAGAAAAAAAATCAAGCATTGATTTTGTTAAAGCCGGGTACTTCTTTACGCTCGGTTGGTCTGTTCATGTCGGAAACTTGCTAAAGCTCGTTTCAGACTGGGAACAGACCAACCTCGGGTATAGAAGCCCCCTCTTTAACAAAACTTATGCTTTATTCTATTAATCCTTCTTACGCCCGCTGTTAGAATACGCATCAGTTGTCTGGGATGGGTGTGCACTCTACAAAAAAGAATATCTAGAAAAAAATCAAAATGAAGCTGCGAGAATAGTAACTAATCTCACCAGATCTGTCCCGCTCCGAAACTTGTATATGGAAAGTGGTTGGCTCTTTCTCTCTGACCGTTGAAAATACCAAAAAATATGTGTACTTTATGGGAATACTATATACCGTCAAGTAATTGGTATCCCTATGGGTACGAATTGTGCACCACTTGTCGCAGTTTTGTTTTTGTACTGCTATGAGAGATATTTCATGTTACATTTGAATCCACAATCACAAGAAGATGTTATAAAAGCGTTCAATGAAACTTCTCGATATTTGGATGATATTTTTAACTTAGATAACCCTTTTTTGATGCTCTGACTCCTAAAATTTATCCTAAAGAACTCAAATTGAATAAAGCTAATCCGTCCGACAATTATGCAGCGTTTCTTGATCTAGACCTTAACATTGAAAATGGAATGGTTTCTAAAATATATGACAAAAGAGATGATTTTGTTTTTAATATTGTAGATTTCCCTTATCTTGACAGAGATGTTCCCCGTGTCCCATCTTATGGGGTTCATATATCTCACCCTATTCGTTTTGCTAGAGGTTCTGTATGTTCTGTATGTGGTATTTCCTGCATTTTTACAGTGCTCCCTCCCTACAACGGCCCTCTCAATAACGATTCCCTCCTTACAACAACGCATGTCACTGTTTCCGTAACAACAAGGCTCTAGAAACAACTTTTTTCCATCGTATTTTCTTTATGCCCCAATCAAACCCTATGTTGTGACCACTCTTTAGAATCGTCATTTTGTGACGATTCTAAAGAGTGGTAACAACATAGGGTTTAATTTTTCCCTCCCTATAACAACTCCCTCTGAACAACACATACACTATTCGTATGCAAAAGGGTGTCGTTGTAGAGAAGGAACTCTGTACTGTCAAAACAAGATGCCTCGGATCAGGCCTGATGGCTCTTATTAATCAGGTCTCAGGGTATTCACCGTTTGTTTTAAAACAATGGATATAACACAGTAATTAAAGTTAGATTGTTTTAAAACAATGGATATAACACAGTAATTAAAGTTAGATCCTTCAAGACACGCATTTGCACGAGTCCACTTTTCAAGGCGGCGTCTGATCAGTGACTTCACTTTTTGTCTCAATATATATTTCATATATGTGCTTTATTCCTTTCCAATTTGCATTTATTTATCTTATTTCCTTATTTTACCGGATTACTGGACAAAATTAGATTGCAGACGACAGTTAGAAATTTGGCGCCGAAAAGGTTACTCCTTTTCAAAGTTAACGTGACTTGACGGACATTTGCAAACATAATCGGTTATGATGATAAGCCGAGTAACTCAGCTTCTCACCGTGATCAAGTATGTTCAACACCTGGTCAATTCTTTCTCATTATTTTGAACAATACCAATGTAAATACTAATTATTCTACACCAGAGTATATCTTTTCCAACATTGAGGAGTGTAAAGTAGATGTTTCATATACCTTTCAATATTGTAGCGAGATGAGAAAAGATAAAAAAAATGCATAGTGTTGCCTAAAACGTGTCATCCATACGGTGTGGACAGTGACAGGCAAGCAGATTAGGGTTGGTTCACACAGCCGATAAGAGAAAACTAGATCATCCCAATCACACAAATTCCGCGACCAAGCTCGACCTAAGGCATGTACACGAGCTCTTCTCGACTTCTACTCGATCATACACGACCCCTCGCGTTCTTTCATGACTATCCACGACGTCAACTCACCAACCACTCCGATCTCTGCTCGGTCATCTCGACCCAGATACGACCCCTACATGATCTCTACCCGACCAACAGGACCTCTGCTTGATCTCTACCCAACCAGATCGTCATGGTCGATCGTGTATTAATCGAGTATAGGTCGAGATGATCGGGTACAGATCGGTTAAATGACTTCATCCCGACCGCACTAGACATACACAACTTCTAACATATAGCCACAGACAGAAACGCACATTAACCAGATAGACTTTCAGACGGACAGACAGGATAACACGCAGAAACATCAGATATGCACATAAACACATACACAAACACAATCAAGGACACTTTGCAACCAGTTACACGCGTATGGGCATTCACCGGCACGCTCGCATGTACACACAGAGGTGAAGTGTGTGTGTGTGTGTGTGTGTGTGTGGGGGGGGGCAACCATTAGTCATAAAATAGTATATCAATACCTATGCAGTACCCCATGTCGTTTGAGTCCAGTGGCAGCAGCTTGAAGACGAACTTGTCTTTTGAACACCTTATTACCCGAATTGTCTTCTTGTCTGAGCACTTTCTGTTGCAGACTGTCAGAGCAGTTTCTGACCAATTTACAGCAGGGAGGTCGCCTAAGAGAAATATAACAGAGTGGCCATAAAGGGCATAGTGGAATGATACTGCTTGTAGTTTTTATAAGCCCGAAGGTAACTTCGGTCGTGTTATGGTATGGCGCTCGTCCGTCCGTCCGTCTGTCCGTCCGTTAGCCACACCTTTGTCCGCTCAATAACTTGACAACTGTTGGGTCTGCTGTCTTCATACATAGTAGATAGGTTGGTCATGGCTAGTAGATAACCACTATTAATTTTGAGGTCAGTCTGTCAAAGGTCAAGGACACCGTGACCTTCAACTCAAAAATCGTGTCCGCTCAATAACTTGATAAGTGTTAAGTGTCAATAGGTGAGCTGTCTTCATACTTAGTAGGAAGATTTGTCATGGCTAGTAGATGACCTCTATAAATTTTGAGCCGTACAATGTTTATTTAATAACCGTTTAATTACGCATTTCTGCAAACAGAGTATACCCAAATCAAACGGCCCCTATTAACGAATCGATATTTATGATGACATTATATTTCCCCTCCCAACCCTATAATGGGACTCGTATTATAAGTCGCATTATCCGATTTAAAGAAGAAATGGCGACTAAAGTATTTGTTTGACTCTGTTACACAGAGCAACAGATAAAGGTGCGTATACACACTACACAACTACTAAAATCATTATCTCACCTATAGTGTGACCACTCTTTAAAATCGCCTCTTTGAGACGATTCTAAATAGTGGTCACAACATAGGGTTTGGTGGAGAAATTAAGAAGTTATTCTTGAAAATGCTTTAATTTACGCACCTGCTGATTATTTATGACTCACCATCTCTGTGCCAGGGATAAACGGCCCCACAGTCTTTGTCGCTCTTGGTTATAACATAGCTTTCCATAGAATACCATTCTTCACGCAGATAGTAGTCACCGCTCAGTGTTAACCTCCCTTCACCTTGGCCAATTAGGCGTTTGTCAAGGTTTGGTAAGTGTGTTGCGTTAGAGCAGGGGCCCGGCTCCTCGTCGCCGCCTGTTTGGCAATAATTCATAATAATGGCCAGGTGCATTTTGTATGGTACAATTTATAAACGATTACACTTGTAGCATTGTAGTGTATATAACATTTAGCAGCAAATAAACGAATCAACAATTACCGTTACAAACAGCATGGTCAAGATTTGATTCCATTATAACAAAGGCATCTCATCACGATCAAAGCTGCTTCATAGAAAGATTTTGCGTAGAAATGAAATATGTTAATTCAGAAAGAAATACTTGCCTAATAGACTAAAGCGTACACACGTACATGTGTACGAATACTCTTAGTGAAAGCCTGACTTATTACAACATTAGATAATGCCTATATCAATAATACATAATGAATACAGTAAAACCTCTCTATAACGGCCACTAAATTAGGTTGTGTTAAAGGCAGGTGACTGCTTAATCAATGTAAAATAGGAGCGTTCTGTTTTACTTAAACTTGCTTTAAGCAGTCGCCTACCCTAAATACCAACTAATTAACACAATTAAGTGGCCGTTACAGATAGGTTTTTAATGTATTGACATGGTCTATGATAATGGGTTACTTCATAGTGGAACGTTCTGAATAACTTTCGTCCCGCATTAAGTTGCAACCTGCCTCTAAAAGCTATTTTCAGTTGTTGCTATATACGTGTTTTGTTGTATTATAAATATAATATTATATTCGGTTCGGAATAGAACATTGAAATTATATTTACAACACAAAATTAATATGTGTTTTGTCTTGATCAAAGTTTTCGTATATATTTATTTATTTCTGTATAGTTATTGGACAGCACGATGAAGGTTGATCAACCCGCGTCTTTGATAAAGACAGTCAGAAGTAGTTTGGGTGTTGGCTTGCAAGATAATATTCAGGATAGCGAAATACTATTCTGTTCTAACACTTTCAGTTAATAAAATAAAATGTTGTCTCACCTTCTTCAGCTTGGAGAATCACAGGCGTCAGAAAAGAAAAAAATGATATAATTCTGATTAGCTGCATTATGCTCGTTTCACCTCAGTCATTGCAATACCTTTCACATGAGAGGTCCTTAGATTTTAATTATCTCTACCGCGCATGCCCCGCGCCTGGTTGGTTAAATAACTACAGAGAGTATACCTCGTTTGTCTGATGTTTGCAGTTCTTTTCAATGGCGATTAAACTATTTGGTTGGTGTTATCATAGATATTATTTTTGCCTATTATTGGGATGCAAGCCAAGCGGAAGTATTTGGATAACAAATACCCCCTCCCCGCTCCATCGTTTTTGGAGGCACTTTAGGATGCTTCAGCTGCATTGATTATTATCTTTCAAATTGGTTATTACCTTTTTGTGAAATGTTAAACAATACTAGACATCACATCAGGATCAAAAGTGTGTAGCAGATTTCCTTAAAGTGACGCCTCTGTAAAATCACTTTTTCAATAGCCCATTGTGGTTAATAGAGCATTTACTTAACCCTTCTCTGGCTGAATTTCAAAATGCATTTCTTCTTCTTTACCCATGCCCTGTGGTGTAACTACATATATATTCGCTGTCTACAATCTATTTCTCTATGCAATCACTGCTATGGAGTGCACTGGTTGCACAATCAATTTGTAAATAGTGCAGACCCTGATGCAGGAGCTGTCTCATCTTGGTCTTCACTATTTTCAGGTAGGTATATTAACGTAAATAGCAAGCGAATGGTTAATAGGAGCAAATGCTCTGTTTATCACAGTGGCTTCAAAACTACACAATTCTACTTTTTATCCATTTTGTTATAGTAAATGCTCCTTTACAGCAGATTTGTTCAAATACTTTGGTTCTAAAATAGCCTATGAGGGAATGGGTAAACATAATGCTGATGGCTTAACCCTTCGCTTGCTGAATTTCAAAATACATTTCTCTTTCTTTACCCATGCCTAGCTGTTGTATAATTACATATATCTTCACTATGTACATAGACGCATATGCAGTAGACCCAGATCTGGCGGGACCTGTAGGGGCCGTCTGATCAGGGTTTGCTCCGTTTTCCCATATGGTACAGATTATGTATTGTTTTGCAATGCCTTACACTTTCCTTTTTATATTTTAACCCTTCGCTTGCTGAATTTTAAAATACATTCGCCCTTCTTTACCCATGCCCTGATGTATAATTACATATATATTCACTGTGTACAAGTATGTCGCTTTGCAATCACTGCTGTTGAGTGCACTGGTTGGACAATCAACTTGTAAATAGTGCAGACCCTGATGAGACAGCTCCTGCAGGAGCTGTCTCATCTGGGTCTTTACTATTTACAGGTAGGTATATTGACGTGAATAGCAAGCGAAGGGTTAGTACAATAATTGATATAATTGATAGTCAAATTAGGTGCAATAATGTATCAATATTCTTCAGGTAAAATGAGATGGAGATTGAAGCTGTCAACACCGAGTGTTTTACCAACTGTAAATGTATTGATATAGTACATGTAAAACTGTCTCCGTACTCTCAATCTGTGCATGTCTATTTTTGTATTTTCCTGCATGTATATAGCTTCCCTTTCTTTGAGTGTATTCGTTTCTCAATATACCTTTCATTTTGTCTCCTTTCTGTCTCACTCAGTTCAGGCTGAACTTAAACCATCATCCACTAGCCCCTTTATTATATTTTCACAGACAAACAGAGCAGACCCTTATCAGACGGCTCACACAGGAGCTTTCAGCATTACTTTAGACCAACATTAAGTTGTGTACATGAGTAATCGTTTAGATTAGAAATCGGATGACTGGAATCTCGAAGTAATGTGCATGGTTCGTTGAAAGTCGAATTATCGCAGTTCAACTGTATTTTGTATAAACAAAGTGTTGTACACTTCAAAACTGCAGCTGAATTTAAGCCGCATTAATTTCTAATGTTTGCTGTTCTTGCAAAACTGATATATGCTGTAGAAATTGGTATAGCAAAGAGTGCTGACCCCGATCAAAGGGCCACTTCAAGAGTCATCTGATCTGCATCTACACCATTGTCCAGGTCTTATGTATCGTGGGTTTTATTGGTTAAATACACAAACACAGTTATGCATAGTGTCCACTTTAGGGATGTTCTACTGTTCTTAAATAGAGCAAAGAAGTTGATAAATGTGATGGAGACGTCGACCCAATGCTTGACACTCTGTCAACAGATATCGTAAGTCACAATAAAATATTTTAAAACTCTTAAGCCACTAGTGAGAAAAAAACTAGCAAGGAGAAAAAACAAATATTGTAATCATTTCCATTATTTGTTAACCCTTTACATCAAATATATTAATGTTAGAAATAATAGCATCATGAACATTAATTACATATAAACATAATAGTTTTGGCATTGACAAAGCAGATCTGTTTTATTAATAAGAGTGTAGACCCTGATCAAACATCTCATGCAGGGGGCGTCTGATGTTGGTCCACTCTGTTTTCAATGGCATTGCAAATTGGTCTTTATCAGACATGGCCCGAGGTTATAAAACATTTTGCTTGAGTCTGAGATCATTCTCAAGTATCTGATTGGTCAGATTCTGAGCTTGTTCAGAATCTGACCAATCAGATACTCGAGAAGGATATCAGTCTCAGAGGTTTTATAACATTGGACCCAGATCATGGTCTAAAAGTTTCTTGAGCAACCGATTTAGAGAGTATATGTGTAATTCAAACTAACATGGGTCGATTTGTTATCAAAGCAACTGTTTTACCACGCACTGAGCAGAATATTACATCATGATAAGCTTATGATAATATTCAGGTAGCTTAAAGAAAGTATCTCTTATCTTTTATTAGGTGTAAGGCAATGCATGCGATACGATAGAAAAATATATCAATCACTTAATCGCACAAAACAGCTACCAACGGATTGATGTGATTCAGGTTAATTGCATTGCCACGGTGCCATTGATTTGTTTGTGCAATGTATCCCCGTCTTATCTACGAGTGCTAGTCATCTGTCACAAATCACACTGATATAACGCATGGGAAGTACACAGTAATAGCGATTGAAATCGACAAGGGGCATGCATTGTATGTGCTAAAGTAATGCCTAAAATGAGTGCAGAAATCTAGCAAAATATGACCTATTTCATACCGTTTATGGTGGGATGTTTATACAAATACAATGTACAATTATGTTGTAAGGCAAAATCAAGTAATTTTTGTCGATTGTATCGCATCATTAGATAATGCACGTCCACAAGAATAAATAATCTCACGTCGAGTTTCATGACGGTCCTGATGCCAGTCAAAATTCATTGCAACAATTTGTTATCAGCCCACAGACGCTACCCCGTTTTAGTGTTGAGAAAATAGGCATAAACATACACTCATAAAGAATATAACTCTTATGTTAACCCATTTGTTCCCACGATCCCATATATGGGACATAGGCAAACAGTATAGACTCTGATCAGACGCCACATAATGCTGATAGGAATTTCAATATAAAACAAAACAAAATTGAAAATTTAGGCCAGGCAACCCTTACATAAAAAATGGACTAATCCAATGTATAAACATGGAAGAGTCCACTGGGAGCAAATGGGTAAATGGTTATCTTGCTATCCGCAACTTGGCTCGTTGTTTAACCCATTCCCTGTTCTATTTTATTCCAATTGGCTGAATATTCACGGACAAAAATAGTAATAATGAAACATGGAAGGTAGAACATTGTAGCCATTTTAGAAAGTAAATAAACAGATCTTTCAAATTCCATTAGCAAACAGAGCAGACCTTGACCAGACGGCTCTTACAGGAGTCGTCTGATCTTGGTCTACTCTGTTTTCAAATGCGTTAAAATGCGTTTATGGGGAGGGGGGGGGGGGAGGTTAACAAACAACATGGATCCAGTTAAGACACCGAGTAAATTGGCGTATCATCAACCAAAGTCAGGTACAACACTTGCTCAATAGTTTCTCAAAAAGCTTGTACCATGACTATTTGTCAATATTTTCTCAAAAGCTTGTAACATGATAAAAGTGTTTCAAACGGAAAATCAACAAAGGAATTATTTAAAATGTATTTGAGTTGTACCACTGGGAATTTGATTATATAGTGTGTTGTACTTTGTAATGGAGGGGGGGGGGGGGGGCTATACTAGTTTGTATAGATTTACATGTCCAAACATTTGGAGTAAATACAATAGTACTAATTGGTAATTGGTCAGGATACACAGCCTTCTTTCCATTTTAATTATCATTTAAATTGTAAGAGTTACAGTCATATTTGTACTCGTGGTACACGGATATCCGTTCTGCTAGTTGGAACCCTTGTTATTATATAGTACATATAGACCCCCTGAAGCGGTCAAGACCCCTGTGCATTTACTCCCCTGGTCATTGAGTCATTAGCCTACAATATTGAGCACTGCTAACATATGGCGCAATCATGCAGTCGCAGTACCGGCGAGTGACCCTCATAGCTACCCATTTTAACCCCTGGGTTGAGAGGATGTGTTGATGGGAGACACGAAAAAGCGGTTCTGAAATTTCCGGGAGGGACCGGGATTTGTACCCCGGACCTCCGGACTGATAGTCAAGCGCGTTACCACTAGACCACCGCCACCTACAGCATAAGACATAAATAAATTCTAATCCTTTACGGTTTACCTGTTCAATATTTATTAAGAAATAAAGATATGATTAATATTTATTTGCCAATTTTTATAGCGCAAATTTTCCAAGGAAGTGTTTGTTTTGACAAAATGGCAAAAAACAACAACTGTAGCATTCGGTCTATATAATGTCATAAGCAAACAGCTGTTCTTGTTCAGACGCTCATAAACCCTAGATGGATGTGGATCTACCCTGTTTGCAAAGGCATGAACAATGTGTTTTGAGAAGAAAGGGGTTAATGGTTTAATCAGTATTTAATTTATATATTTATTCTGTTGTTTTTTCTATTAAAATATATTTTTGTTGGCATAGTTTTGGCTAGACTGCACTTTACCGGTACGCATACTGCGCATGTGCATAAACAGCAATGTGGGGGTTTGGGGCAGATATGAAGCAGATAATAACATGAAATGAAGAACATTAATAACCAAATATAATCAAATAATCCAGGCCCTTATTCTGCTCTGATCCGTGCATTAAAAGTAAACGTTTGTTTAAGTACTTGTACACGTACCCGTAAAGCGCAGTAGTCCCATATGTTTTTAAAACAACAACAAAACACTTGTTTAGACAGGGAATCCTCTCAACGCATGTTATTCTCGCCTATGCTTTTTTCAAATACAAAGTTATGAATAAATCAATTCGGTATTCATACATATATCTTGAATTATCCGAACTCCTGAATGTCTGGATGCATGTAATTGTAATTAAAACTCAAAATTTTCAGACCCAGAAATTCACTAATTCACTAACCACAGCTTTAAAAACTGGCCTGTGATCTTTGCGGTTGATATACAACACGATTGATCCACAGCAATCGAATTTCTTCATTGTGAGGAATGGTGTACATTTCGTAAGGCTCCGAACAAGGACAGTCTTTATGCAGAAGTTCTTCACTGCGAGGAATGGTGTACATTTCGTAAGGCTCCGGACAAGGACAGTCTTTATGCAGAAGTTCTTCACTGCGAGGAATGGTGTACATTTCGTAAGGCTCCGAACAAGGACAGTCTTTATGCAGAAGTTCTTCACTGCAAGGAATGGTGTACATTTCGTAAGGCTCCGGACAAGGACAGTCTTTATGCAGAAGTTCTTCACTGCTAAGAATGGTGTACATTTCGTAAGGCTCCGAACAAGGACAGTCTTTATGCAGAAGTTCTTCACTGCGAGGAATGGTGTACATTTCGTAAGGCTCCGGACAAGGACAGTCTTTATGCAGAAGTTCTTCACTGCGAGGAATGGTGTACATTTCGTTAGGCTCCGAACAAGGACGGTCTTTATGCAGAGTTCTTCACTGCGAGGAATGGTGTACATTTCGTAAGGCTCCGGACAAGGACGGTCTTTATGCAGAAGTTCTTCACTGCGAGGAATGGTGTACATTTCGTAAGGCTCCGGACAAGGACGGTCTTTATGCAGAAGTTCTTCACTGCGAGGAATGGTGTACATTTCGTAAGGCTCCGGACAAGGACAGTCTTTATGCAGAGTTCTTCACTGCTTCACCATTGATAAAGTTTCTTCTGAATGTATACTACATGTACTGGAAATCCAACGGTAACTATTGAACGTTGAACCCATAAAAAAGCACTCGATCCGTGTTTATAAACTTCTGAATTTAGTCAGAGTTCATTCTTAGTATCCGATTGGTCAGATTGTGAACTCAGCTAACAATCTGACCAATCCCGTGCTAGAAAATGAGCTCAGGCTCATGTTTTGTAACCTCCTCGGTACCTAGTTATACACGTTGCAACCACAATATAAAGTGTTATCGCATTTTCAACAATGAATACCCACTAGCACTAGATCGAAAAATGACAATTATTCTATATATAACACGTAATAATATCAATAGTTATATATGATAGGAGTTATATATATAGCTTTTTCGATCTAGTGACAGTGTGCAGACCGTTGACCTGCAGTTTACGAATCCATGATTACAATTGTAACCGTTTTGATCCAGATGAGACATTGAAACACACTCACTTTACATGAATTTTGAAGATTATCTTCAAATAAATATATCCTTTTCTCGACTTTGCAAACATAGTAGATCCCATAGTAAATCAGATGAATCCCATAGGAACCGTCTGATCAGGGACTGCTGTGTTTGCGTATGGTATAATACAGCTATGTATGGGTTGAGGTGGAGATGGTTTTCGTAGATGGTAACAGACATGTGGTGGGTTGAGGTGGAGATGCTTTTTGTAGATGGTAACAGATATGTGGTGGGTTGAGGTGGAGATGGTTTTTGTAGATGGTAACAGATATGTGGTCGGTTGAGGTGGAGATGGTTTTTGTAGATGGTAACAGATATGTGGTGGGTTCAATGGTTTTTAATAGATGGTAAGGCAAACAAAATAAAGTTGAACGTATTTTGATAGTATTATTTTATTGACCATTCAACAACACAACAGTTTAGTGCAGATCCAGGTAAAAAGAATAATGAATCATATTACCTGGGTCTACAAAGTGTGCTAGATTATTAGATTTTACAACTTCTCAAACTATGAAAATACATTTTTACAGAATAGTTTTGAAACGGCTATTTACGGGTATAATAAATCTATGTTGCCATGTTTGCTTGCAGTTTCGTGGTCTATTTCTTTATGGCATGATTGGGTTTATCGCCGGGTTATACCCGCCATATCCCTCTCATCATCGCCGGATTCGTTTGTAGGGATGTTGTACTTTAAGTCGGAGGCGATGTAGATGGACCCACTGTAGGCAAGACATTTTCATATAATGGTTTCAGTAATACATAATGAATACAATTTCATTGCCATCAGTACAAAAACTATTTACCTATTTAAACATGAGCATTTTCCTAATGAATATTCATGTAAGAAATGATGACATCTTGAATATTTATACCCGGATTGTTAAAATGGAACATGTACACATTAAAGTTTGACCATAACAGACTTTACAGAATCAGATCTATATGATTATATAAGCAAACAAAGCAGACCCTGGTCAGATGGCTCCTGTAGTGGCCGTCTAGTCTGTATCTTCTCTGTTGCAAAAACATGGAACAGCTTTTATACCAGGTAAAGAATCCACAATGCTATAAACCCGCAGAGGTCCCCGCCGGTGTCTTTTCAGGGTCCAAACTGTTGGCGAAGTTCATCACGAAGTTGTTCATATCGAGATGGGTATAAATACATATCGTCATGCTAACTCATTAACACTTGAAAGGTATCGAAGAATCTTATGTTGTATTTTAATAAATTTCGATAAATGAATGGTCGCTTAAGACAGGTTCTCATGTAATTGCTTCAACTTGGAATTGTTACAGAGTCTGCATTATCTGTCACATCAGAATCTGTAATAATGTTTCTTTCCAGAAAACTCTTGATCAGTAACTTGGTCATAGTCTTGAGTTTTGATCTGGGTCACTGTTGGTACAGTGCTCCCTCTCTACAACGACACCCTTTGGGATACGAAGATTGTATGTGTTGTTCAGAGGGAGTTGTAATAGGGAGGGAAAATCAACTATAATTAGCTTGTTTGCAGATCCGCAGATAAGGTGTATTTCGAGAACTAAAACAGTTATGCCTCTATCAAACCCTATGTTGTAACCACTCTTTAGAATCGTCACAAAGTGACGATTCTAAAGAGTGGTCACAACATAGGGTTTGATGGAGGCATAAAGAAAATACGATGGAAAAAGGTTGTTTCTGGAGCCTTGTTGTTTCGGAAACAGTGACATGCGTTGTTGTAAGGAGGGAATCGTTATTGAGAGGGCCGTTGTAGGGAGGGAGCACTGTAATGCAATACGGCCCATTTTCCTCATAGAGTACTTTATATAAGATATACATGCATAGGTTCTAATATAATACTAACTTTCGATGTATGGTAGTTTACAGTTCATGTTGGGGGACTCGAAACATATTATTGAATACGCTACTTGCTTACTAATTAAGTTTTGTAGTTATTACAGATTGTTTTAGAACTGGATTTCAGAGTAGAAAAACTTGGCATCTCGATTGGATGAGTATAAACTCACTAGATATGAACACTACGAAATAAAACAAAATAAGTAAAACTCGATAATACGAAATATTAGTAATGAAGATTTGTTGCATTTTAGGCACTTCACTCTGCATTAAGGTGTCATCTGGGCTGAAGGCACGTATTTGAGTGTAGATGCCATCTGTGCTAATGTCACGTATTTGAGTGTATATGCCATCTGTGTTAATGGAACATATTTGAGTGCTCGAATAATAGAGTTATTACTGTACTGGATTCTTGATTTTGACACGAATAACATCTTACCAGGTTCACATTTCAAACGTCCATTCGCGCTATTAGCACTCTTACCAGGTTGGACACAGCGACCCTTACCACCATAACAAGACTATAAGAATACAAAAGCAGGTATATAACACATCTATGGTTCTATAATAGACACACTGATCTAAAGATTTTATCCTCAATCAATTCCTATTGTAATGAATGAAAGATAAAGTTGACCGAGAAATATAGATTTGGTTTATCCAGATTTTCAAAATACAGAAAAGTCTCTATTATTCGAACACTCAAATGCGTATCATTACCGATCTTTAAAACAGATGACAGCCTAATGTAGACTTCCATCCTGTATTAAGCAGCCACCTGCCTACAAGGTCTTAATTCTTCTGCAATAAAAGTTCGAATTGTCGAGGTTCTACTGTATTACTCTTATATTGTATCTAATTTTGTCTGTACTAGATCCATCTGCAATTTATCTTTCTCAATCTATCCCTATATTGGTGATACTCATTAGAGTTGCCTCTCTGATGAGTACAAATGATATATGGTTAAGCGGAGAAATATGGAACGTCATAGCTGTCTTTTATCGTTCGTTCTCAATTCATTGCACCGTTGTAAAGAACGATAGAAGACAACTATGGCGTTCCATAGATAAATATACACAACATATTACCTACAATTTCTAAATACTCTTATATACAGCTCTTGCATCTGTCTGGCTACTTTGTTGTAGACCCTGATGAAATTTATTGAAGGTATTGCAACAGTGGATGCCCAAATGAAATGCTGCACTGTAGAATGTGGCCGTGGGAGCTGACATTAATCAAAAAGATCCTTTGGAAACCTTTAGTATTACATGTACTTTTGTTCAAAAGTTTTGCATTCTCTCTAGAGTGATAAAGGTGATAGCGTAATGCAGGAACAGACAGAAAGAAAAACAACCAATGTTTTACTCTGAAAGTATATCAACTCTCTAATGTGATCACCATAAAGAGGTAATAAATCGGATTCTTAAAGGCTGCTGGTAGATTAATGCAGGAGGAAAGGTTTGCAATATGAGCTTTTTGACATAAAATCCGTCATACATTAAGCAATCACCCGCGTTTAAAACCTCACTCACTGTTATTTATTAAGTGATCACATTGGAGAAGTTCTACTGTATTTTGTATTCCATTTGGTCTGCTTTAAGCTGTCACCTTTCTTTCTAGACCCGATTGTTTATTCACTAAATATTCGCTTTAAAGACGCCATATGGTAATTTTGGAAAACGAAAATATCAATCTAAAACTGTACTTACGTCTAACAGATTAGCTCCATTTGGACAAAGAGTTCCTCTAGTAGCATCATGCCACTCGTCAGACTTCGTTTCCTGAATCATTGACTGCAGGACCATAACAAGGACCAGCTGAAACGAACACCAGTCATTGTTAATTAATTGCCATAAGTCAATTCAGTATACAGTTTGAAACGGTCTGAAGTACCACCAAGCTTGTTGTAAGTCATAACATAGTCACATCATGAATAGTAATTAGACGATGTTTTCTAATAATATGTATATACAGGAAATATTTGCCATGATAGAAACTGTAGAATCTATAATATTCCATAAGCAAATAGAGCAGACCCTGTTTCGACCGCTCCTACGGGGGTCATCTGATCTGAGTCTACTCCTTTTGCAAAGGTGTTAAAAGATGTGTCAGTTGAGTGAGCTGTTAAGACTTCCGACGGTTCAATGAGTTGAGAAACTAATGACAAGTACATGTATAACAAAATATTCCCTTGTCATATTAGTTACCTGCAGTAGATGATGTCTTATTATAATGAAGCTGTTAAAAATTCATTAAAAAGGGATATGATCCTGTAGTACTACAACATACTGCATGTTTGGTTGTGAACCCTTTTACAGTTGGCAATCACGCTGGCCTCTTTGCATGTACGCCGACAAGAAAGGTTTAGTACTCTATGAAGGCGACCTCTTAAATCCAGAAATGGAAGGAGAACGTCGGATACCTGTACTATTTCATTTTTGTCGTACCCTTTATTACTTTTCTACAGTTACTCTGTTTGCAGCTCAATCATTGAGTACACTAGCGATAGGTGGATACAGTTTGTTCACTTAAATGTTTTCGTTATACATGCACTTTACCACTGTAATTGCCGTCGCGGTTGTTGTAGATTAGTCGGAGAGGGGATACGTTTATTTACACTGTTTTTAGGGTGGGGATGGAATAAGTGTGAGGTTGGGTGCCCATATACCGGTTTAACCCCCCAGTGACTTTTGTCACTGCCCGTTCCAAGGCGGTACTTCCATCTTCCCCCTATTGTATGTTTGTTTTGTCTTTGTGCGTCTCTTGATGTTTTATAGTTATGTACATTTGCTGTTTCCTTGTGTTGATGTCCGGGCGACTGTTTGTTCTATATGTGGTGTTTCCTGCATGACTCATTTTTGTACTTTTAGAAATTATACATAATTATGTTAATTTTGAAATGTTTTGTTTTCAATAATCATTCTTTGGTAAATAGTGTTTATTGCAAATTGCATACATGCAGTTTTGAACCGTCTTACAGAACTTCCTGCGCATTTCATCTGAAATAAAATCCATTGTCAATTTAAATTGCAGTAGTAAGTACTCACCAACATCGCACCATTCATTGTCGAAGACATCTCGATTGTAGACACCGATTAGTTGGTATACCTGAGTTATCAATCGTCGTGTCTTTTATATCATTTCAGTGGCAACATCTGCTTAGCAATTAACTCTGGTCTATACAATTTGTGATATTATCATTTAAAATTGTCTTCAACAAAATGAACCATATTTATTTAAAGACTTTTTTGTTTTAAATGTTGATTCAGAGGCCCAGAACTTCTTTATTTATCGCCATCAAACCCAACGCTGTGACCGCTCTTTAGAATCTTTTTAGAATCTAGTTTTCTGAACAGTGGTCACAACATAGGGTTTGGTGGAGAAAGGACGATTTTAGTGTTTTAGTACGCACCTTTTTTGTTGCTCTGTTGGTAGTTTTAAAGGGGAAGTCCCTACATTCGATGCGTTTTAAAAATACCTAAAATATACAAATTCATTTGTTAATATGCTGAAAAGTAGTATATTGAAAGAAAATCTGTCAAATAAACGTAGAAAATGACAAAACACCCATGTGTTTGATATCGACGATCCCGATTTTTTACCAGTTTTTTCAGTTTTATTCGGGTTGGGTTTTAGTTTCGTATCTTTTCGCGCTTTCCGAATCTCGCTGACCACTTCCGAGAAAAGCTGTTACATAAACAATGGAGGGATCGGGTGATCATCGGCAATACGCGGAAATTTGAACGGAAAAGGCCGATAATACTTTGTTGTAGAACAAAAATTATAGGTATTGATGAATTGGTGTATCTTGTATCACAGCGACATTTTTCGATATAAGTTCAGATTGACAACCTTCATAATAATGACTGAGCATAAGAAATACCAATTTTTATGATATTATTGAAAATATGCGTTCATTGTAGGGACTTCCTCTTTAAAACAAAGATCATTAGATGTGATTGGCATAATATGTATACTCATGCAATGTGCATGCAGAATAATTTTTAGAAAATGCATATAAACCAAATTGAATGGGAAATTGTATTATATAGCTTTGCAAACAGTGTAGATCCAGGCACAACGTGGTTCGACACACATCAGAATCCACGATATGAATTGCATATAAATTGTTGTGGTTGAATGGTTTCTGGGTCGTTATTCTGGCGCCTCTTTCATAATAGTCATGTACAGTTCATAAAATCAAAAATGGAATTACTGCTAATCACTGTGTTAATGAATACTATCTTAATGAAGTTAAGACCTTCTTTGCTGAAGGAATCGGTAACTGAATACCCAAATACTTCATTGCGACTTGGGAGTATATACATGTAGTACATGTACAATATACACACACGCAGTTAGTATCAGAGTGTAACTGATGCAAACTATTTTATCTTTTTCAGACAATATATATACATCTTGCTATGTTTTGCTATACATGTACTTATATATGTACATAGGCATTTTAACACCTTGGCAAATAGTACAGACCCAGATTCAACACTCCTGTAAGATCAGTCTGATCAGGGTCTGCTCTGTTTGCTTATGAAACATATAAGATATTTTTTTGTCATGTCGCAATAGGTAATATTGCTTATTTTCATTACTTTTTGGCGAGCTGTGATTGGCTGTAATTTTTTCTGGGTCTACTCTGTTTGCAATGGCGTGAACAGGCCGTTTTGTTTTCGAAACGTCACATCTTGCAGCAAGATCTCTTCAAATAAAGTTTAGATGGGTTCATATCATGTTTCGACAAACGCACATGGGAAATGAGGCTTAAATGGATTAAAATAACATGTAAACCATGCTAATTCATAACATAGGTCACGGCGATAACACAATACTTGTGTTGCTATATGGAACTTTATCTCATTATATGACTCTTATATCATATCAGGTTGACAAACAGTTGGACTGTACGCGTTCCAAATTAGCTTTAATGCATTATGTGTCTCTTAACTTTGGCCAAAGACAGTACAACCGGAATCGTCTTGGTGAGTACACATAATTAAAAGGGAATCGACCGGGCGCCGAAGGCGCCGTCGATTCGCTCTACGGTAGATGGTTAAGCCCCAAAAAACTGCGTGTCAAAAGTGAATTAGGCTATTTCGGGAGTTTTCATTGGAAAGCATTGACAAGCACCGAAAATCCGAATTTGACATGTAATATTCTGAGAAATTCAGATGATTCGGTGAGGCCGTAACTCGGGTAATAAATCGTGGTACAGTCATTGTTTTTAGAAAATTCTTATCGCTACATTTCGGACATTCTTCAATTTTCTTCTGACAGTTGCCGCCATCTTGAAATTGACTCGATTCGACGAATTACTGTAAAATAAAACATGACTTCATCATACAAACATTACAGATAATGCATATAAATACACTTGAGAGGGTGCAACAGATAAGTTGTAGTGTAAAAAAGTGAACTTTTATGATGAAATGACGAGCAAGCCGCAAAGCGGCTTGCTAGTGTATTTTAACATTAATCGGACTTTATGACGCCGAAAACTTACAATGATTGAGGTTCCAGTATGTTGGCACGCTACAGGTAGGACCATGTTACATTATAATAACCATTCCTTTTTATGACGAGCAAGCCGCGAGCGGCTTGCGAGGAACATATTGCTTTTTTACGCACAACTTTCATGATGCTCAGCTAGTCCACTTTTGCGTACGACTCATTGAGCTACTTTCGGTTTTAACGATATCCCGGCAGACGGCAACCATCACAAAAATAGAATGCTGTCTTACAGTTCATTGATGAAACTAGATGCTCAACTATAACCATGTTAGGATGTGTCTGGTTGGACTTCGTTAACATTTACTCAAGTACACTTTTGCAGAGTATACCCAGATCAGACAGCTCATACAGGGAGGTTACCAGTAGTTTCGCCCCTGGTTGTTTCGCACCTGATCGTTTCGCTCCCAATAGGGATCCTGGTCGTTTCACCCCCATACCCTGGTCGTATCACAGGTGATCGGCGTGTTGCTAGGTTTGAAAACCCAAAATGACTAAATATTCTTATATTGTATGGCCCCCTTCGAAAATAATACTTACGAAATGCAATTTTCCAATACTTTAAATCTCAGAAAAGTCCTATTTTGTAGGGTTTCAGAATTGTATGATCTGGGTCTACTCTGTTTGCAAATGCGTGAAAGCACATTCAAGGGTTAACAACAGGGAAAGGGTTACTAACTACTAGTATCAGTATTGTAACTCCAGTATATATACTCTTTACATTAACCCTTCGCTTGCTATTCACGTCAATATACCTACCTGTAAATAGTGAAGACCCAGAAGAATCAGGGTCTGCACTATTTACAAATTGATTGTGCAACCAGTGCACTCCACAGCAGTGATTGCACAGCGAAATACTTGTACACAGTGAAGATATATGTAATTATACAACAGGGCATAGGTAAAGAAGGAAAAAATGTATTTTAAAATTCAGCAAGCGAATGGTTAATTAAGAGTTACACGTGTGACATGGTTTGTTAATATAATAACATGAGATAATTACAAGCTGTCAACATATATACTCTTTACATTAATTAAGAGTTGCACGTGTCACATATTTTTTTAACATGCTGAGATAATTACAAGATGTCAGCATTTTTGTTAACAGCCTAAGACAATCACACGCTGTCAACAGCAAATTCATGTCCAAGTCAAAATGCAACAATTCAACAGTTTGAAATTTGGGCTTGGAAAACTCTTAAACAGGTTTCATAAGTTTAGAAAATAGTTTGGATCCTACTCAAATACCATTTTTTGTTGGTTATTTTGTATGTATTATTCGGATGTTTAGCAAACAGGGTAGACCCAGGCCAGACAGCTGGTGGGATCTTCTTTGATCTGGGTCTGCACTGTATGCATTTAGAATTTTGTTGATTTGATTCTCTAGTTTCTAATGGTTGAGCTTTTGACAAAATATACAACAGGGAAAGGGTTATTCTCAGAAGCCAGGTTGTTAACATATTATATATAGTGGGCGAAACGACCAGGGGAGCGAAACGACCTGGTACAAAACGTCCTGGGGACGAAACGTCCAGGGCGTGAACTGGTTAGTGGGCGAAACGTCTGGTCACCATACAGGGACACCTTGATTTTCTGTCATGAAACAAAATTCCCGAAAACAACAATGTTGGGATACAATGATACAATGGGTACAGATACACAAAAAGCTTTGAGGCGTGAGGGTATTTACAATATTGAACTAGTCCTCGAAATTGGGGTGACAGGTGTTAACTTACAATTGATAAATTCATATTTTTGACTCTTACATATGTTCCAGCACGACTAAGTAAGTCAGTAGGTCGAAGTAATCATATTGTTTTACCAATGAGTTGTGGGTCATGCGTCAGTAACATGTAATTTTATTTTTAGCTCACCAGAGCACAACGTGCTCAGGGTGAGCTTTTGCGATTACCTGATGTCCGTCGTCCGTCGGCGTGCGTCGTGCGTCGTCCGTCGTCAGCAATTTGAACCTTTAAAAATCTTCTCCTCTGAATCTACAGGGTTCTCAGCTTTCATCTTTAGCACATAGCATCATCTTTAGGTCCTCTACAAAAGTTATATAAAGTATGCCCCTGTGGTCAAAATTGGCCCCGCCCAGGGGTGCCTTGTTTTCAATAGAAACAAATAGTGAAATGTTTGAAAATCTTCTCCTCTGAAACCAGGAGGTTCTCAGCTTTCATATTTGGCACATAGCATCATGTTTAGGCACTCTACAAAAGTTATATAAATTATGGCCCTGGGGTCAAAATTTGCCCCGCCCCAGGGGTGGGGAGTTTTCAATAGAAACAAAAAGTGAAAACTTTGAAAATCTTCTTCTCTGAAACTGGAAGGTTCTCAGCTTTCATATTTAAAACAGAGCACCACGTTCAGGTCCTCTACAAAAGTTATATAAATTATGCCCCCGGGGTCAAAATTGGCCCCGCCCCAGGGATGGGCAGTTTTCAATAGAAACAAATAGTGAAATCTTTGAAAATCTTCTCCTCTGAATCCGAAAGGTTCTGAACTTTCATGTTCAGGTCCTGTACAAAAGTTATATAAATTATGGCCCTGGGATCAAAATTGGCACCGCCTAAGGGGTGGGCAGTTTTCAATAGAAACAAATAGTGAAATCTTTGAAAATCTTCTTATCTGAAACTGGAAGGCTTTCAGCTTTCATATTTGGCACATAGAATCATGTTCAGGTCCTCTACAAATTTATATAAATTATGGCCCCGGTGTCAAAATTGGTCCCGCCCCAGGGGTGGGCAGTTTTCAATAGAAACAAATAGTGAAATCTTTGAAAATCTTCTCCTCTGAAACCGGAAGGTTCTCAACTTTCATATTTGGCACATAGCATCATGTTCAGGTCCTCTACAAAAATTATATAAATTATGGCCCTGGGGTCAAAATTGGTCCCGCCCCATGGATGGGCAGTTTTCAATAGAAACAAATAGTGAAATCTTTGAAAATCTTCTTCTCTGAAACTGGAAGGTTCTCAGCTTTCATATTTGGCACATAGCATCATGTTCAGGTCCTCTACAAATTTATATAAATTATGGCCCCGGGGTCAAAATTGGCCCCGCCCAGGGGTGGGCAGTTTTCAATAGAAACAAATAGTGAAATCTTTGAAAATCTTCTCCTCTGAAACCGGAAGGTTCTCAGCTTTCATATTTAAAACAGAGCATCACGTTCAGGTCCTCTACAAAAGTTATATAAATTATGCCCCCGGGGTCAAAATTGGCCCCGCCCCAGGGATGGGAAGTTTTCAATAGAAACAAATAGTGAAATCTTTGAAAATCTTCTCCTCTGAAACCGAAAGGTTCTGAACTTTCATGTTCAGGTCCTGTACAAAAGTTATATAAATTATGGCCCTGGGATCAAAATTGGCGCCGCCCCAGGGGTGGGCAGTTTTCAATAGAAACAAATAGTGAAAACTTTGAAAATCTTCTTCTCTGAAACTGGAAGGTTCTCAGCTTTCATATTTGGCACATAGCATCATGTTCAGGTCCTCTACAAATTTATATAAATTATGGCCCCGGGGTCAAAATTGGCCCCGCCCCAGGGGTGGGCAGTTTTCAATAGAAACAAATAGTGAAATCTTTGAAAATCTTCTCCTCTGAAACCGGAAGGTTCTCAACTTTCATATTCGGCACATAGCATCATGTTCAGGTACTCTACAAAAATTATATAAATTATGGCCCTGGGGTCAAAATTGGTCCCGTCCCATGGATGGGCAGTTTTCAATAGACACAAATAGTGAAAACTTTGAAAATCTTCTCCTCTGAAACCAGGAGGTTCTCAGCTTTCATATTTGGCACATAGCATCATGTTCAGGCGCTCTACAAAAGTTATATAAATTATGGCCCTGTGGTCAAAATTGGCCCCGCCCCAGGGGTGGGCAGTTTTCAATAGAAACAAAAAGTGAAAACTTTGAAAATCTTCTTCTCTGAAACTGGAAGGTTCTCAGCTTTCATATTTAAAACAGAGCATCACGTTCAGGTCCTCTACAAAAGTTATATAAATTATGCCCCCGGGGTCAAAATTGGCCCCGCCCCAGGGATGGGAAGTTTTCAATAGAAACAAATAGTGAAATCTTTGAAAATCTTCTCCTCTGAAACCGAAAGGTTCTGAACTTTCATGTTCAGGTCCTGTACAAAAGTTATATAAATTATGGCCCTGGGATCAAAATTGGCCCCGCCCCAGGGGTGGGCAGTTTTCAATAGAAACAAATAGTGAAAACTTTGAAAATCTTCTTCTCTGAAACTGGAAGGTTCTCAGCTTTCATATATAGCACAGAGCATCATGTTCAGGTTCTCTACAAAAGTTATATAACTTATGCCCCCGGGGTCAAAATTGGCCCCGCCCCAGGGGTGGACAGTTTTCAATAGAAACAAATAGTGAAATCTTTGAAAATCTTCTTCTCTGAAACTGGAAGGCTCTCAGCTTTCATATTTGGCACATAGCATCATGTTCAGGTCCTCTACAAATTTATATAAATTATGGCCCCGGGGTCAAAATTGGCCCCGCCCCAGGGGTGGGCAGTTTTCAATAGAAACAAATAGTGAAATCTTTGAAAATCTTCTCCTCTGAAACCGGAAGGTTCTCAACTTTCATATTTGGCACATAACATCATGTTCAGGTCCTCTACAAAAATTATATAAATTATGGCCCTGGGGTCAAAATTGGTCCCGCCCCATGGATGGGCAGTTTTCAATAGAAACAAATAGTGAAATCTTTGAAAATCTTCTTCTCTGAAACTGGAAGGCCCTCAGCTTTCATATTTGGCACATAGCATCATGTTCAGGTCCTCTACAAATTTATATAAATTATGGCCCTGGGGTCAAAATTGGCCCCGCCCCAGGGGTGGGCAGTTTTCAATAGAAACAAATAGTGAAATCTTTGAAAATCTTCTCCTCTGAAACCGGAAGGTTCTCAGCTTTCATATTTGGCACATAGCATCATGTTCAGGTCCTCTACAAAAATTATATAAATTATGGCCCTGGGGTCAAAATTGATCCCGCCCCATGGATGGGCAGTTTTCAATAGAAACAAATAGTGAAAACTTTGAAAATCTTCTTCTCTGAAACTTGAAGATTCTCAGCTTTCATATATAGCACAGAGCATCATGTTCAGGTCCTGTACAAAGTTATATAAATTATGGCACTGGGGTCAAAATTGGCCCCGCCCCAGGGGTGAGTAGCTTTCAATAGAAACAAATAGTGAAAACTTTGAAAGTCTTCTTCTCTGAAACTGAAAGGTTCTCAGCTTTCATATTTGGCTTATAGCATAATGTTCAGTTCCTCTACAAAAGTTATATAAATTTTGGCCCTGGGGTCAAAATTGGCCGCGCCCCAGGGGTGGGCAGTTTTCAATAGAAACAAATAGTGAAATCTTTGAAAATCTTCTTCTCTAAAACTGGAAAGCTCTCAGCTTTCATATTTGGCAAAGAGCTTCATGTTCAGGTCCTCTACAAAAGTTATATAAATTATGGCCCTGGGGTCAAAATTGGCCCGCCCCAGGGGTTAGTAACTTTCAATAGAAACAAATAGTGAAAACTTTGAAAGTCTTCTTCTCTGAAACTGAAAGGTTCTTAGCTTTCATATTTGGCTTATAGCATAATGTTCAGTTCCTCTACAACAGTTATATAAATTATGGCCCTGGGGTCAAAATTGGCCCCTCCCCATGGATGGGCAGTTTTCAATAGAAACAAATAGTGAAAACTTTGAAAATCTTCTTCTCTGAAACTTGAAGATTCTCAGCTTTCATATATAGCACAGAGCATCATGTTCAGGTCCTGTACAAAGTTATATAAATTATGGCCCTGGGGTCAAAATTGGCCCCGCCCCAGGGGTGAGTAGCTTTCAATAGAAACAAATAGTGAAAACTTTGAAAGTCTTCTTCTCTGAAACTGAAAGGTTCTCAGCTTTCATATTTGGCTTATAGCATAATGTTCAGTTCCTCTACAAAAGTTATATAAATTATGGCCCTGGGGTCAAAATTGGCCGCGTTCCAGGGGTGGGCAGTTTTCAATAGAAACAAATAGTGAAATCTTTGAAAATCTTCTTCTCTAAAACTGGAAAGCTCTCAGCTTTCATATTTGGCACAGAGCATCATGTTCAGGTCCTCTACAAAAATTATATAAATTATGGCCCTGGGGTCAAAATTGGCCCGCCCCAGGGGTGAGTAACTTTCAATAGAAACAAATAGTGAAAACTTTGAAAGTCTTCTTCTCTGAAACTGAAAGGTTCTTAGCTTTTATATTTGGCTTATAGCATAATGTTCAGTTCCTCTACAAAAGTTATATAAATTATGGCCCTGGGGTCAAAATTGGCCCTTCCCCAGGGGTGGGCAGTTTTCAATAGAAACAAATAGTGAAATCTTTGAAAATCTTCTGCTCTAAAACTGGAAAGCTCTCAGCTTTCATATTTGACACAGAGCATCATGTTCAGGTCCTCTAGAAAAGTTATATAAATTATGGCCCTGGGGTCAAAATTGGCCCCGCCACAGGGGTGGGCAGTTTTCAATAGAAACATATACAGAGAGAAAACTTTGAAAATCTTCTCCTGAAACTTGAAGGTTCTCAGCTTTCATATTTGTCTCATAGCATCATGTTCAGGTCCTCTACAAAAGTTTTATAAATTATTCACCTGGGGTCAAAATTGGCCCGCCCCAGGGCCGGCTAGTTTTCTATGGAAACATATAGTGAAAACTTTGAAAATCTTCTCCTCTGATTGTCTGGTGAGCGCTTCAGGGCCATTCTGGCCCTCTTGTTTCTGTAACCAGGTGTTCTTATAAAGAAACATACCCGCTCAGACCCGGGATAGAACCTGGATCTCAGTCATGCACTCTACCACATCGCCATAAAAGGCCGTACAAGTGATTATAAACCTACACACTGTGACATACTCCCCAAGCAAGTTGAAATTCCTCCCAAATTTCTATGGGTATGAGAACGACTGGAAATCGAACTCGGAGCTCATGCAGTGTAACAGTCACAGTCCTCCGTTGGGCGCCAAATGTTAAACCGGGTGTTCTTATAAAGAAACATACCCGCTCAGACCCTGGATCGCCAGGTTCGCAGTCATGAGCACTACCACCTCGCCATAAAAGCGCGCTTGTACAGCTGTACAAGTGATGATAAACCTACACACTGTGACATTTCTTTTCATTTGCACGAAATAACCATGATTTGGAAGTATTACACAGTGTGCTAGTTACATGACTGTGAAATAAAATGGTTCCAGTATGGAAGTACATGTAAGCCGAGAATGCTAGAAAAATAATTGAAAATGTTATAGATGTAGTGTTATGAAACGAAATAATTTTAATAAAATGATGGAAATGAAAATATAAAAGACACCACTAATATAAAAAACACCACTAAACTGTTTTGAAACTCATATATTTACAATAGAAAATAGCAGCAAAATATTGGTCAACAAAAAATATATGCATACGGCAGGCCTCAATCTCGCATAATTCAAATTATTTTTAAAGATTAGGGAGCCGCTTTGATTATTAGTCCTCCGCACTACCCATTGCGCCACGACATATTGTATATATATTGAATGATGATGAAATTATAAATTTAAACAATTAAGTTCGAAAGAAATATGTCACATGTTTCGCATCAACCTATTGAAATGGAATAATCCAAAGGTCATTACTCGGAGGTTGTGGTGCCAATCGGCTTGCGGGAAGTAAAGTGTATTTTACTATTTTTACATCATTTGGATGGAATGCCACTGAAAATGTGCAATAATTGAGGTTTCATTATGTTCAGTAGGTTACTAGGACTACAATGCATGTTACATTATAATAATAAGATTCCCTTTTTTATGACGAGCAAGCCACAAAGCGCCTAGTGAGGTATATACATTAACCCTTTCCCTGTTCAGATTTCATATAAGAAATAATTTAAGGACAACATTAATATGGAATCGACCCGGCGCCATAGGCACAGTCAATTTCCTCTATGATATATGGTTAACCCAGTAAAAATTGCGTGTCAAAAATGGATTGGGCTATTTCGAGAGTTTTCATTGGAAGGCATTGAGTGCCATAAATCTGAATTTGACATGTAATTTTCTGAGAAATGAAATTAAGTCGAAGCAGTAAATCGGGTAATAAATCGTGGTACAGTAATTTTTTTAGAATTTTTTTATCTCTACATTTTGGACATTTTTTATTTTCTTCTGAGAGTCCTCTGCTGCCTATATATTAACCCTTCTCTTGCTGAATTTTAAAATACATTTCTCCTTCTTTACCCATGCCCTGTTGTATAATTACATATATCTTCCCTGTGTACAATTATTTCGCTGTGCAATCACTGCTGTGGAGTGCACTGGTTGCACAATCAACTTGTAAATAGTGCAGACCCTGATGAGACAGCTCCTGCAGGAGCTGTCTCATCTGGGTCTTCACTATTTACAGGTAGGTATATTGACGCGAATAGCAAGCGAAGGGTTAAAATGGACTCAAATCAACAAATTACAGTGAATACAAGAAAACGCTAATGTCGGTATGGCCGGATTGCCGATTAAAGTGATATAGATAAGCAGTCAATCATTGTACATTTCTGCATCAGCAGATGCTGAAGGCATAATAAATAGTTAAACATATTCCAATTGCATGTAATGAGGTCCTCATTATGACTCCACATGTTAAAAAGGTCAACCTAGAAATTCATTGAAGCGTAAAAAACAAGAGATGTTTGTAAAACATGTATACCCCCAGACCCCTGACCTTTGATCTAGTGACCTCAACTATAGAGGTCATCTAGTGGTCATGACTAATCACCACAGCAACTTTGACGATCCTAAGCCAAACCACTGATCATTTATTGATCTGAAAACATTTCACAAATTAAGGTCATTGTGACCTTGACCTTTGACCTAGTGACCTCAACAACTATAGGGGCCATCTAGTGACCGACCACCACAGCAAGTTTGAAGATCCCCAACCAAACCATTGAGCAGTTATTAATCGGAAACCATTTCATCAGTTAAAGTCATGGTGACCTTGACCTTTGATCTAGTGACCTAAAACATTAGGGGTCATCTAGTGGTCAACACCACAGCAAGTTTGAAGATCCTAAGCCAAACCCTTGAGCAGTTATTGATTGGAAACCATTTCACCAGTTAAGGTCATGGTGACCTTGACCTTTGACCTAGTGACCTCAAAAACAAGAGGGATCATCTAGTTGTCATGACAAACCACCACAGCAAATTTAAAGGTCCTAAGCCAAACCCTTGAGCAGTTATTGATCAGAAACCATTTTACCAGTTAAGGTCATGGTGACCTTGACCTTTGACCTAGTGACCTCAAAAACAATAGGAGTTATTTAGTGGTCATGACCAACTACCACAGCAAATTTGAAGATTCTAAGCAAAACCCTTGAGCAGTTACTGATCGGAAACCGTTTCACCAGTTAAGGTCATTGTGACCTTGACCTTTGATCTAGTGACCTCAAAAAACAATAGGGCTCATTTAGTTGTCATGACCAACCACCACAGCAAATTTGAAGATCCTAAGCCAAACCCTTGAGCAGTTATTGATCGGAAACCATTTAACCAGCTAAGGCCATGGTGACCTTGACATTTGACCTAGTGTCCTCAAAAACAATAGGGGTCATCTAGTGGTCATGATGAACCACCACAGCAAGTTTGAAGATCCCAAGCCAAACCCTTGAGCAGTTATTGATCGGAAACTATTTCACCAGTTAAGGTCATTGTGACCTTGACCTTTGACTTAGTGACCTCAAAAGCAATAGGGGTCATCTAGTTGTCATGACCAATCACCACAGCAAGTTTGAAGATTCTAGGCCAAGTCGTTTATTAGTTATCGATCGGGAACCATGGAAATTCTCTAAGTCATCGAAGCGTAAAACTAGGTCACAAAGGGTTCATCGTAACCTGCTACCCTATGACATATAATGTGACCCTCATTATGAACCCACATGCCAAGTTTGGTTACTGTAGGTGTTATACTTTGGCTATAGCTAACACAAACAAAAAAGTCAACCTGGAAATTCTCTAAGTCATTGAAGCGTGAAAACTAGGTCACAAAGGGTCATAGTAACCTGCTAACCCATGACATGTAATGTGACCCTCATTCTGAACCCATATGCCAGGTTTGGTTACTGTAGGTGTTATAATTTGGCTATAACTAACACAAACAAAAAGGTCAACCTGGAAATTCTCTAAGTCAATGAAGCATAAAAACTAGGTCACAGAGGGTCATAGTAACCCGCTAACCTATGACATGTAATGTGACTCTCATTCTGATCCCATATGCCAAGTTTGGTTACTGTAGGTATTATACTTTGGCTATAACTAACACAAACAAAAAGGTCAACCTGGAAATTCTCTAAGTCAATGAAGCGTAAAAACTAGGTCACAAAGGGTCATAGTAACCTGATAACCTATAACATGTAATGTGTCCCTCATTCTGAACCCACATGCCAAGTTTGGTTACTGTAGGTATTATACTAACACAAACAAAAAGGTCAACCGGACGGACGGACGGCATTCGCCAATCTATAAGCCTGGATTGCGAGTAATCTGGCCAAAAATGTGTCTACATCAAACACACATATTGGATATAATGCCTAATTATAGACATGAGAGGGTGCAGCAAATAAGTTTTATTGTAAGTGAATGAACTTCACTAATGAATGACGAGGAAGCCACAACGCAGCCTGTGAGGAGTATTTTTAGCTCGACTATTCGAAGAATATAGGAGCTATCCTACTCGCCCCAGCGTCGGCGCCCACATCAGCGTCCGCGTCACACCTTAGTTAAGGTTTTTGTTAAAGTCCACTTTTGACTCTAACCTTTGGAATAAAGCTTTGAAACTTGGAACACTTGTTCACCACCAAAAGCTTCATCTGTAGACAAGAGTACACAACTCTGTCATTTTGACAGAATTATGGCAGTTTATAACTTAGAACTTTTGGTTAAGGTTTTTGTTAAAGTCCACTTATTTACATAACCATTTGAGATAAAGCTTTAACACTTGGAACACTTGTTCACCATCACAAACTTCATCTGTAGGCAAGAGAACATAACTCTGTCAAGCATTTTGACAGAATTATGGTCCTTTTTAACTTGGAACTTTTGGTTAAGGTTTTTGTTAAAGTCCACTTATTTACATAACCCTTTGAGATAAAGCTTTGAAACTGTTCACCACCACATTCTTCATCTGTAGACAAGAGTACATAACTCTGTCAAGAATCTTGACAGAATTATGACCCTTTTTAACTTGGAACTTTTAGTTAATGTTTTTGTTAAATGGAAAAGTAGTAAAGTCAAGCAGGCAAAGCCACATGCAAGACGCAACCACCACCGAAACACCGATAGACAGCATGACACACACACACACACACACGAAATGAACACAGAAAACACCAAAAGACACACAAGAACCAGGGACAAACGTTCCGCAACATGAAGAAACCACAAGCACAAAGACGCAAGGCAAACAAAAGGAATGGTGACAAAGAGAGTACCGCCTTGGCACGGTCAGCAGCAAAAACACCACTGGGGGTTTAAACCGGTTTACGGACGTCCTAACCTCACACTTCTCTCAAAGTCACCCTAGCTTTACAAATATTGTAAATAAAGGTATCCCCGCTGGACTTACCCACAACATAGACGACGGTGAACACAGGACAACATGTAAAACATAGCATAATAACTGTGACAATCCGTCAAATATGTACTCAATGACTTTGCTGAAGTCAGAGCACCTGCAGGTAAGCCGTTAAGGGCACGACAGGGAAAAAGTAATACATGAGTCTGGTAAGCTCCTCCTGTATCCAAGTTTAAGAGTATACCATCATAGAGTACTACCCTCGGCCTGTCATCGCGCAAGCAAAGAGGGAAGCGTGGCTATCGACTGTAAAAGGTTCGATAACCAAACATGCAGTGTGTTGCAATATAATAGGATCATAACCTTTCTTTTTAAATGTTTTAATGCGTTTTATAAACAAATCATGAAAATGGATATGACCCCGAATTTTCCTAAGTTTGTAGATAACATCCCCATAACATTCTGGTTGAGAAATGCCTTGTCGCAGTAACGTCCGTAGATTGCAATTATATTTACTAATGAGAGGTAAATTTCGATAATAAAATTTAGAAAAGGTTTTCCGAAGTTTGTGATATCTGTAACCTTGCTTAAGAAGTTTATCAGTTATAACTAAATTACGTTTGTTAAAATCTTCAAGCAAAGAACAGGCTCGGGCAAACCTAATAAGTTGAGAAATATAAACCCCATAAGATGTAGAACGTGGCACATCCCCATCTAGAAAAGGATAATTAACAATTTTAAAATTAAAATCTTCTCTTTTATCGTATACTTTGGACGAAACTTTATCATTTGTAATTGAAAGATTCAAATCTAAAAATGAAGCATTAATGTCAGATTGATTCGCTTTGTTTAAAGACAGTTCTTTTGGGTAGATTGAAGAAACCATACTATCAAAATAAGGATTATCTAAATTCAAAATATCGTCTAAATACCTTGAAGTTTTATTAAAAGCATTAACAATATCGGTCTGTGTATCAGGTGTTAAGCTAAGCATAAATTAAAGTCGACTTATTTACATAACCCTTAAGCTTCATATGTAAGCAAGAGTATAGAACTCTGTCAAGCATTTTGACAGAATTATGGCCCTTTTAACTTATGATTTTTGGTTAAGATTTTTGTTAAAGTCCACTTATTTACAGAACCCTTTGAGATAAAGCTTTGAAACTTGGAACACTTGTTCACCATCACATGCTTCATCTGTCAAGCATTTTAACAGAAATTATTGCCCTGTTTTACTTAAGTTTTTCTCTTTCATTAAAGAGTTCAAAGAGATCCGACATCCTGAATACTATTAAAGGTATTTTACTGAGACTTTGATTATTTGCTTCTAGTATCATCATACACTATTTTAGTCCACTATCAAACATTTTTACACTTACAATTCTGAGAATAGTCGAGCGCGCTGTCCTGTGACAGCTCTTGTTCTATAACTTCGACCCAATCTGTCAATGCTGCCAATCAAATACAATGATTAAGGTTTGATTGTGTGGGGACGCGGCAGGTAGAACTATGGTTCATTACATAACCATTCTTTGTTATAACGAACTGTAATTGGCATGGTAACAAAAATATTGAACACTTTTTCCTTTGCTCCATGAATATAAATTTATTTAAGAAATATAGTGACATCATGAATATTTATTAGCTTTGTAGAATACAGAGTCAGAGCTGTTGTAGTTTCACAAACAAACACAGCAAATCCTGATCAGATGGCTCCTTTTAACTTTGGGTCTACTCTGATTGCAAAGGCATAGAAAGGGGTATTTATTGAGTAAAAGGTTAACATCTTATCCGAAAACAATGGTCACAATTGAATGATACTTGATAGAAATAGTCCTCTACAAAAATTGTTAAAGCTACATGTATGTTCATATCTCAACAAACATGCCTGTCAGGGACAGGGCTAGATTTCCTTATGAATATATAAGATTATAACTATATATGAGAAAACCTTTAAAAATCTTCTACTCCAGAGACTACAGTTGAATTTGAACCATGGCATTTGGTATGAATAGTGGATCGCCTTGCAAGGAATATGTATACTGCTTTTCATTCAGCACAGATTATGTTACAGTTAGGACATGTCAGGTAGAACTATATGTTAACACTTTACTCTGAACTCAGTATGCCTTTGCAAACAGAGTATGCTAAAATTTCTGCCATGGCCAAAAACTCCTCAGTTTATAATACATTACATGTAGTTGTACTGTTATAAGAATTCAGCTAATTTATATTCATACAGTGCTTTATTTCCTGCATAAATATTTATGAGGTAAAGGGTTAAAAGAGAACAAACCTTTTGCCAGTAAGCATTCAACAGCTGCATTATCCATCCTGATGCGTGATGTCACATTGAGTATACCAGCACTTATAATGTGGCTATTTAGTAGGTTATGCATGATTGTATGTTTCAAATACTAAAGGTTTGGAGAATCAGATTTCATGTTGTCTATTTTTGCAAATTTTAAACACAAATTTACAACTATGCAATCTATGTATAAGTAGCTCGATGAGTCGTACGCAAAAGTGGACTAGCTGAGCATCATGGAAGTTGTGCGTAAAAAAGCTCGCGGATTGCTCGTCATAAAAAGGAATGGTTATCATAATGTAACATGGTCTTACCTGTCGCGTGCCAACATACTGGAACCTCAATCATTGTAAGTTTTCGGCGGCATAAAGTCCGAATAAAGTTAAAATACACTAGCAAGCCGCTTGCTCGTCATTTCATTATAAAAGTTCACTTTTTTACACTACAACTTATCTGTTGCACCCTCTCAAGTGTATTTATAGGCATTATCTGTAATGTTTGTCTGATGAAGTCATGTTTTATTTTACAGTAATTCGTCGAATCGAGTCAATTTCAAGATGGCGGCAACTGTCAGAAGAAAATTGAAGAATGTCCGTTAATGTAGCGATAAGAATTTTCTAAAAAACATGACTGTACCATGATTTATTACCCGATTTACGGCCTCACCGAATCATCTGAATTTCTCAGAAAATTACATGTCAAATTCGGATTTTCGGCGCTGGTCAATGCTTTCCAATGAAAACTCCCGAAATAGCCTTATTCACTTTTGACACGCAGTTTTTTGGGGCTTAACCATCTACCGTAGAGCGAATCGACGACGCCTTCGGCGCCCGGTCGATTCCCTATTAATAGAAACTATAAAGTCAAGACTATTATAATTTCATAAGCAAATGGTACAGACCCTGATCAGACGGTGTAGGAGCCCCCTGATATGGTATCAGCTGTTTGCAAAGGCGTGAACAAGGGTTTATAAGAAGGAATGGGTTAACTGCAAATTGCTAAGTCAGGAATTATCCCTGCATACACTGTATCTGGGACGTAAAAACATCCGCAGTCTGAAGTATAAACTAAAATGGTATATCAAGAATTGTGATGCAAATATAAATCAAATGATATTGTACTAATTACATGTGGAAAGTCGTCGATTTGTGAAATTCATATGTTTTAATATTTCATTGTATGGACATATATATATTATATATAATAAATCCTTATGTTATTCTGTTTTGTAGACTACAAAGATGTTGCTGATGCTTGTAAGTGTGCTACTTCTCACTTGCCTGAGTACAGCATGCAAGGAGGGTATGGCATGTAACAGCACCTCTGTAATCGACGGCATCTGTGTACGAGGCACGTGCTTGACGAGCATTCCGAGTATGACCAGAGAGAATCTTACGTTCATAGTCACTGTTCGCTATCCAGAAACCAATATAAAGGTAAATGACATATGTCATAAATTCTTTAACCCTTTCGCTGCTAATGCCGGATCTGTGATTACCTATACAAACAGTTTGGATCCAGATGAGACGCCGAGTAACTCGGCGTCTCATCAGGATCCAAACTGTTTGTAACTGTTACTATGTTTTTGAAAGAAAAATGAAGAAAATCAAAAAAAATGAAATTTTGTAGCAGACGACAAAGTAAGCAGACGACAGAGTTTGGCAGCGAAAGGGTTAACCCTTGACTTCGTAAATATTCATGTAAGAAGTAATGACATATTGGATATCAATTAGGTGATTTGTATTGGACAATGAACACAGGAAGGTTTTGCCATGGCCGAAACCGTAGAATACAAATACATATTAGTCAACAGGCTAACAAAATGGACCCTGATCAGACAGTTCGTATAGAAGCCGCTTAAACTGGGTCTGCACTCTTTACAAAAACGTTAAAGTATGTGGAATGAGTGATTAAATAGCAGTCGGTGGACAATGAATATCATATATAATACAAATCTGAGAATAGACTAGCCTTTGATGAGCAAAAGCTAAATAAGGGGTTCACTTAACCCTTTCCTTGTTCTATATTTAGTCCAAATTTCAATACCTACTGAATCTTCATGGAGAAAATAGTTATAAATAAACATGGAAGGTGGAACATTGTAGCCATTTTTAAAAGAAAATAAACAGATATTTTCAAATTTCACTAGGAAACAGAGTAGACCCAGATCAGACGGCTCCTCTAGGAGCCGTCTGATCTGGGTCTACTCTGTTTGCAAATGCGTGAAAACACGTTTATATGAGGGAAAGGGTTAAACCCTATACTCAATAAAAACGCCTTTATACACCTTTGCAAACAGTGCAGACCTATATAAGGCGACTACCGTAGGAACCGTCTGACCAGAGGCTGCTCTGTTTGCTTACGAACTAATTAAGATATGAATCAACAGTTTCTGTTATCTAATTAATATTAATGATGTCATTGTTTCTTACATAAATATCCATGGAGTATAGGGTTAACTTCGAACATTGCATGTAACATTAAGGGGTGTTTTCGGAGAATGACACTTATAACAATACGGAAACATGGTAGATATTGCACTTTTATTCATCGGTCATCGTCCAAGTGCTTTAGTGCATTTCAATATAGGGAATTGAATTATGTCTATTGTTAGTCTTATATTATGGACATGGAAGTTAGTCAAGGGAAAAGTGTTCAGACTGATGACTGTCAGACAGACATCTAGCATGTGCCGATACGTTATAAGATCACTTGTACATACAGTAAAACCCTCTAATGCGACCACTTAAAGAGGTATAATTCTTGATGGTATAGGCAGGTGGTAGCTTAATGCAGGACAAAAGCAACGTTACAAAGCGTTACTTTTGTCCTGCATTAAGCCACCACCTGCTTATAAAGACAACCATGTTTATTCATTAGGTTGCATTAATTAGAGGGGTTCTATTCTATTCCAGATGCATGGTGGATCTCTGATGTACATTCGGGGCAACGGGCTAGGAATAAGCTGGAACAAAGGAACAATACTTCCAAGAACATCACCTGACACGTGGCGTATGGAAATAGTATATACATCGTCCCCTGACGGATACCGCTGCCAGACATGCGCAGACAGTCGCCCACTTATTGAAAATAAGTTCGAATACAGAATTCTTATCGATGATCGGGTTGATATGATCGGTGGAAATTACGCTGTAGGGCTTCCAATATCCAAGGCGTCAACTTACTTTTCGAATGACAGAGATTTTCACTCATATCCCTGGTTCTATGAAAAGAAAGGAAACATTTCAACGACTACAGTAGGGTCTACCAGACTTGGCAGAGACAGGTCAATTGTCTTCTATAGACCACCAAGTTTCTACGAAAACGTGTACAAGACGTATCCAGTCATTTTCGCTTTAGATTTTGGTAAAGTACTTGATATTCCCCTACATTTATTTGATGACCCTATTACCAAATACGGAATTACTCAAGAATATATCATAATTGGCTTTGGCGATTATAATGGAACAGAGCGCAGTGACTTTCTTACACCGTCTGAACATGTTAACTTCGAGTGTAAAAATGGCTCCTACAATGACAATTGTGGAGGCTGCTATCTTGCAAACGCAACACATGATGTTGTTGGTTGGTTAGATATAATGCTTCATAGATGTGGAAATGTAGTTCCTATTGGAGGTAAAGGAAATGATGTCCTTGACTTTCTGATAAGCCAAGTTCTGCCAGCCATCCAGAAGCTGTGTAACAAACGCATATTAACGACCAGAGAACACATCGGTATTATCGGATACTCGCTTGGTGGACTTATGTCATGTCATGCTGCTTGGACACGCCCGCATGATTTTGGATTCGCTGCCTGCCAGTCTCCATCTTTCTGGTGGCCATATAAAATCGACAATGATACGGTTAAGACTGGGTTTGAATTTTTAAATCAAACTATGGTGAATGCCTCATTGAGCAGGGACCGTCCTCCACAGAGAATTTATATCGATGTTGGGGACCTGGAAGCTGATCCACTATTCAGAATGGTAGGTGCAGCAGTGGAGGTTGCAAGGAGGATGACGGGTATCAATGGATATGAGCTGGACAAGAACGTGTGGGTTAATGTGTATTCAGGTGCTGTCCATAGTTTCCAAGAGTGGATGTTGCGATTATGGAAAGCTCTAAAGACTCTACTCCCTACAAACGGGTTGCCTGCAATGCCAAATAACATGTCTCCATCATTTGTCGGATAATATGACTGCGGGTTTATACTCAACCCTTAGGCTGCTATTAAAATGAGTTATGTTTACATGTAACCTCCGATCTGTTGCCGTTGCCACTTAGTTCTGTATCGTTCAAGCTTTTGAGATACTGTTGACAGGGTGTCAAACAGCTTGGATCCTGATGAGACGCCGAGTTTCTCGGCGTATCATCTGGATCCAAGCTGTTTGCAAAGTTTATTAAGGTCACGTTTAGCAGACTAAGGGTTAACAGAAGTTTTGCAGCAAAAGTAAATGAATATACATGAAACTAGATTTTTTTCTCTGAGCTTAAAAACTCAAGGCCGTTTTTCAGACTTACCAGCATTCTTTTTGAAAGTTATTTTGTATCATTTGCATATATGCTAATTAACGAGTTTGTGGATAAAATGTCAGTATCGAGAATGGTTTTCTCATCTCTGTGTGCTGTAGTGTATGGTAAACATAATCACCGGCCTCCGCCCGTCCTGGTTGACGATGGATTAAAATACGTCAGCATTATTTACCCATTTATTCCCACATTATTCGAAGAAAACTAGGTGACTTCAGCAAACAGTGCATACCCTAATCAGGTGGCTGCTTCAGGGGCCCTCTAATCTGGGTCTAACAATGTTTGCCTATGTCCCTTTTAAGGGACACTCGGCACAAATGGGTGAAGGCATTCGTCTCGCTATATAGGGTAAAGTGATCTTGAATCGGACACGATTGAGGGTCGGACGTTTTTCAACACCTTTATACACTGATTGAAAGCAGTGTAACTAGCATAATATTTACTTTGCTGGGTACCTTAATGCTTATTTTCAACACAGTTACCTACCTTGAACCCAATTACTTGCATGCATTCTTCACAACAACAACGCTAGAAACCACCCAAAAGCACCAACTTTTAAATGTCAAAGTCAAATAAAACCGCATTCGGTTTTAGTTTCTTGAGTAATGGCGACATTATACGAGTGTTACAAATGGTGGAAATCATGTTTTTGTTGAAGAAAAATAAATATACATTTAAAAGACATCTGTTATTCAGGTTTTTAGTAAACAAGAAGTGCCGCACTCTCTAATAATATATAATATGTCAAACTGATTTTGAGTCCGACACTGTAACGTTTATATACACTCTGTACCTGGTGGGTCATCTCCTGTGATTGAACAGCAGGGAAATCATATGTCATTCTAGTATTCTACGATATATATAGTAGATTCTAGATGTATATTTATGGTCTATCTTTTTTATGACACATAATACTATGAAATCTCACAATTCAGAGCTTACTGAACGTATCACAATGACTATTTCAAGAAAATGAAATCGTCCGACTCAATATCGAAAGTGTCCGAGTCACGATCGAATTAGGGTTACCTATCTTTCCATATTTTTGGCCCTGTTACACGTGTGTTTGATGCATATAAGGCGCTAGAAGAGCTTTAAAGAGATCAGGCCAGGTACCAGTGAACACCGGAAGTGTCTAGCTTAACGCACAGACGTTTGACATGAGGAAAAGTGGAATAGGTGTCCGACTCACGATCAGTTTACCCTACCATGTAGCAGGTCGACAAGTTTCAGAGCAGGAAGTTGAAATTTCGCATGGGGTCTTTTGAAATGTTGCCAAATACTACAGTAAAACCTCTATATAACGGCCACTAAATTACATTAAGTATTTTGTGTTAAATGCAGGTGGCTGCTTATAGGAGCGTTCTGTTTTACTTTTGCCTTGCTTTAAGCATCCACTTGTCCTTAATACAAATTAATTAACATAATTTAGTGGCCGTTATAGAGAGGTTTTACTGTAGTTTATCGTGCTAGATGCTCAGCAATGGGCCCGTTGTGTCTGATTATTAAATCAGTGTCAGGTTGCCACGGGTGGATACTGTTCAATTTTACTCGTTCATCAGAGCTTTACACTAATTTCGGTCACTTTAAATTAAAACATGTATATAAAGGTCTAAAAGTCATTCGAAGTACTAAGGCAAGGGAGATTAATATGTCTATTCAAATGTATGACAAATACTTGGGTTATCGCTTCTTTAGTGCCATGTATACGAGTATGTCGATTTCTCACGTATTTTTAAAGGTATAATAATCATGGTACTATTTTCATTTTTAAAAACAGAAAATTGAATTCAGGTAGAAGATGTAACACGAATGCTCACAACAAATGAAAAGTGCGCTTACGCACGCACACACACACACACACACTACATTCATACATACACACATCACCTTCGTAAAACAGTGCATTGTCTGCTTATCCTCGAAAAAAACCCACAAGATAAAATATGACATCATAACTGGGCAGTGACCAGCTAAATGTTACATAAAATTCTTAAAATCTTCACCGGAAACCACTGTACAGATTTCAAGTTAATTTAACAAGAGCTTTCTTTAGATAATTATTCAAGCCTATATTATTTGTAAAACAAACATTGCTGCCATAAGGGACATAACTAAGTTTCTTTACATGTCTGCTGTGCGCATTTCTAAAACATCGACCAGGGCCCAAGGTTATAAAACTTCTCAGATCTCAGATCTCGGACTCAGGCAAAACGTTTAATAATCTCGGGGACAGGTTTTGATATAATATATGAATGATCCTTAGGTAACTCTTTGCCAAAAATGCTCAAACTCCTGCAGAACATGGCTGCTGAAAATAAACTTCTTGCTATATTTTAAGAACCATACTTTAAACAAAAATTATACCACTCCAAACAATGTTTGAGGAAGTATACTGGAATCACCCTGGTGGCCGGTCGGTCGGATGGCCCATCTGCATTTAAGCAGGGGTATATGCACAGGGGGCCATTTCGTGGGTCTACATGGTCTAAAAAGTAAAAAAAAATGATTGGGTCGATTTAGTGTTATATTATATACGTATAATACATGTATAACACTAAATCGACCCAATCAATTTTTGTTTTACTTTTTAGACCATGTAGACCCACGAAATGCCCCCCTGTGATTATGTTGTAACAAACTAGAGTAAAACCTATCTACAATGGCAACTCAATTACATCAAGTATTTTGTGTTACAGGCAGGTGGCTGCTCAAAGCAAGGTGAAAGTAAAACAGAACGTTCCTATAGGAAGGTTTTTTTTCACTTTCACCTTGCTTTAAGCGGTCACCTGCTATAAATACCAAATAATTAACACAATTTAGTGGCCGTTATAGAGAGGTTTAGTGGCCGTTATAGAGAGGGTTTAGTGGCCGTTATAGAGAGGGTTTAGTGGCCGTTATAGAGAGGGTTTAGTGGCCGTTATAGAGAGGGTTTAGTGGCCGTCGTTATAGAGAGGGTTTAGTGGCCGTTATAGAGAGGGTTTAGTGGCCGTTATAGAGAGGGTTTAGTGGCCGTTATAGAGAGGTTTAGTGGCCGTTATAGAGAGGTTTTACTGTATTTATATTCATAGAGTAAAAAGGTTAAATTGAAATTAACAAAAATGGCAAATCAGGGAAGAATTACATTATCAGTCAGAGAAATAGCATACTCTGCCATGCGCGTATCTGTGAATGATTTTAATTTCTTTGGTCTTTCCAGAAGGGGTGATTTGGTTTACGCTGTTAAACATGAAACAGCACGTTTGGATAATAATCGCATTGCTAGAATATGCTTTAGTCCCGTTCGAACACCCTTAAACCGGATCCAACTGACATATCGTATTCACAAATAAATGTTGAAATTGTTGTCATTATTCATAGACATTAAGAACCATGCTCGTGCATGAGTGTGCCAACTAAAACAAAAACAGTTTTAACCCTTTCCCTTATACAAACGTGTCTTCGTCACGCATTTGCAAGCAGATAAGACCCAGATCAGATGGCTCCTATAGGAACCATCTGATCAGGGTCTGCTCTGTTTGCTAATGGAATGTTATAGATATGTTTCTTTTCTTTCTAAAATAGCTGAAATGTTCCCCCTGAAATATTTCACTAAAATTATTTTGTCCATGAATGGTATTGAAATTTTGATAAAGAGGGTTAACACTTACCCAGCTATGAAATAAAAACAAAGTCTGCTTAAATGTGTATCTGGTGCAAGTTTTGAAACTGTTGATTCGACCAGGATTTTTTATAAACTATTGGCCGAACGTCAAACGGTTTGGATCCTGATGAGACGCTGCGTTACTCGGCGTCTGATCTGGATCCAAGTTGTCTACAAAAGCAAATCATTCCGTGGGTTGTGGGATAAAGGTTATGATTATCCCTTACAGTGCGGGACACGTGTCACTAATGTCTTTTGCAAACAGTATACACCCTGATGAGAGGGCTCCTAGAGGATTCCTCTCATCAGGGTCTGCACTGTTGGTCATGTTACACTTTTCTTTAGAAAAATCCATAAAAATCACAATAAGCTTGACATGTTTAAATTTTGGAATAGTCCATTTGAAAATTAAAATTCAGCATTGTAAGGATTAATACAGTGGAAACGGGAAGGAGAAAACCAGTTTCGGATGATAGTCAAGCAGATTGGCGAGGTTTTAGACCCTGTCGGGGGCTTTGGGCGCTTGTAGAAACTGGCTTGGTTCTTAATCTTTGAAAGCGGAAAACTAGTGTACTGGAATTTCGGGTTAATATAGACCCAGACCGAGGTCTGGAATGTTTTCAACCTAACACCCTCAACAACGTTTAGTCTTTTATATTGAATTGACGTTATAGTTGAATGCTAAAAAAACTTTTCACTTTTAATATTCAGAAGTCAACGGTTTAATGACATTATTTCCTTATATCAAGCCGTTATGCAGTTTGACGAGATTTTAGACACTGTAGGGGGATTTGGACGCTTCCAGAAATGGGTATTATTCTTAATATGTGTGTTGGTCGCGTGTACGGCTGCCATTTATATGAACCCAGTGTTTCTTCTTGGAACTCCAGCACATAGGTAGGACATATTTCATATAGAGTATATCACTATTAAAGGGAACTTTTAGTTAAGAATAACGTACAGTGGAACCCCGCTAATACGACCACCTAAAATAGGTATAATTCTGGGTGCTAGATGCAGGTGGTAGCTTAATGCAGGACAAAAGTAATGCAGAAAGCTCCTCTATGAGCTTTCTGCATTACTTTTGTCCTGCATTAAGCAACCACCTGCTTATAAAGACACCCATGTTTATTCATTAAGTGGTCGGATAAGAAGGGTTCTACTGTAGATCTAATTATATATTTTTAAGCACACTTAAAACTCTGTTAGACGACTTCTACCTAGAAATTAAAATGGCCTGACTTTTCAACACGAAGTGATTTAACCCATTCCTGAATATGATATATTTAAATTCAACCTCCTTGAATAAATCTACCAAAAATGAGCATTTGCTAGAGAAAAGGAACGTTTTAGAATTGTGTAGTTTTTAAACCATTGTGATAAATAGAGCATTTGCTTCAAATGCTTTATTTGTCACAATGGTATTAAAACTGAATTTTACAGAGGCGTCAAAAAGGAGTCAATATGCGGGAATGGGTTAACGAAGATCCGTGTAGTCGGCTATTCGAATGCCCTTGAGCTGTTTACAATAGGTAATGCGTGTTCTCAAGAAGCGCGACACGATACCTTATGCATTTTCTGAGCAGCCATCGTTGTTCAGAACTTTTTCATTTTTTGCAGGTATCATTTACTTACCGTGTTGAAGTAAGTGTTAAAAGATAAGTATTGTCTTTCATTTGTAATCATGATTCTGGCCAAAATTACAAATTCACCCTAATTAAACTTTGATTAATTTGATAACAAAGTCTGCAATCATTAAGAATCCGCATACTCTTTTCGACTCCTATGTTTAATAAATGAATGGTCGCTTAACCCTTTCCCTCATATAAACGTGTATTAACGCATTTACAAACAGATTAGACCCAGATCAGACGGCTGATCAGAGTCTACTCTGTTTGCTAGTGAATTTGAAATATATGTTTTCTTACTTTCTAAAATTACTACAATGTTTCACCTTCCATATTTCATTATAACTATTATTGACCATGAATATTCAGTTGGTATTGAAATTTGGAATAAACATAGAACAGGGAAAGGGTTAAGACAGGTTATACTGTATAAGTCACGTACCATTTGCCCGTTATCGTCTGATTAAGGGTTCTTTTCCAGTTTACATCGCCAGAAATATCCCAGATGTCAAACAGTTTGGATCCTGATAAGACATTCTAATCTCCCGTTGATATTTCAGATGTGCGCTTCCTGGCCTCCCTAACGACACGTACGAAATCCAAAATCAGCAGCACCGAGCTCTCATAGAAGCTACAATTCCAATGTTAGATGACGACCCCAAAGCTTATGACCAATGTTATATATACATGTTCATGAATGACACCATAATTGACAGGTACATACACATTTTCAGCAAATTCAGTAAAGCCCATATAAACCGGATTTGTACTAGATAAGATTTTACATAATTTACGACAAGCGGCTGCTTAATGAAGGGGGAAAGTCATGCACAAAGCTCCTAGAGGAGCTTTCTGCATGACTTTCACCCCGCATTAAGCCGCCACCTGTCTCCTAGACCGATATTTATACTAAATTGAACGCCCGGTTTAGATGGAGTTAACAATAGTGCAGACGCAGATCTGAGGAATTCTGTAGAAACGCTCTAAGTAATTTTTCAGAGATCAAAAGAGAAAAGAATGGCCGATGGCTCTGCTGCAGTGTTTGCTTCGCAAATTAAATTTTCCACAGGTCTCATGAAAACAAAAAGATTTCTCTCAGAAAAACATCATGAAATGAAATTAAAATGTTCATAATACATATTTTGTCCGCTGATATTTTATCGTTTAACCCTTTACTCATAAATAACCATTTGACGCATTTGCAAACAGGGTAGACACAGACCATGCGGCTCTTATTGGAGTCGTCTGATCATGGTCTACTCTGCTTGCTGATGGAATTATACAGATATGATGCAATTGCCTATCATTCCTATATTCATGTACCATTATAAAAATCTATCATTCATGATGTTATAATTTCTTACATGAATATTCATTAAGAAAATGGTTCAAATATAACAGCTATAATTTAACCCAATCCCTACTTAACTAATTTTAGACACAACCTCTTTGAATTAATCCACCAAAAAGTAGCATTGACTAGCCTATGGAATATGAGAAGCATAGAATTGTTTAGTTTTAAAATCACTGTGATAAACATCTATCACAATGTTTTCAAAAAATGAGACTTTACAAAGGCACAAAAAAGGCATCAGTAGGAGGGAATGGAATAAACGTTTTTATCACATAATATGCCTTGTGGGAGTGCCAAAAACAGATTGCCGTAAATCGTGGAAATGCACTAGTGCATTTTTTATGCAAAGAGCATTTAAATCCTTCTGTACTCATTGAACTCCTTCTTTACTTAAGAAATAACAAATGTGTAGCTGTACATTATCGCGCATTAGATCACAGTTAGAAGTTGATACGTGGAGTCATTAGATCACGGGACCTTTACCCACGTCTCAACGACTAACTGTGATCTAATGCACGATAATGCACATCTACAAATTTGATAGTTCGATTCTAACACGACTGTTTTCGTGATAAATACTTTTACCGGAAAATACGGTAAAACCCGAAGCGTTGTTAGTGGTTACGCTATTTTTGCTGTTACGTTTACTCTACACGACTTTAACCTATGACGTTGTACGAGTAAAGGGCCAATCTCAACAAAACAAACAATAATTCCAAGTCAAAAATGCTTCATCTTTCACATTTAAGCGAACAACTAAGACATTTACTTCATGTCTGCGCACAGCTATGCTAGAGCCATCGTGTTTACAGATTTAAAAATGTGAAATTACATTTGACTGTGTGTGGTTTTAATGTGGAACAGAATTTCGCGTGGAACAGCCGACAGAAATGCAGCGCGTGCAGTTCATTATCACGGATTAAAACCCGTTTCTCGGTTTTCTTTATTGATATGCGTAGGTTCAGAGTCGTGTTAGAATACGCTGTAAACATATAGTCTGTTTCAGCTTCTATGGCACTGTTTTGAGGGTCATGTAATAAAAAAAGAATCTTACATTCGTTTTCAGTACAAATTATTTTCATGAAACTCTTTTACTGTAATGAATAATACACTCGCTAAATTACGTATCATATTATCATAGTGAACTCGTTTCATAAAAACATTTATAATGAACGCTCATGTAAGATCCTCTATATCATGTTATTTTCAACACATCAGGATGGTCGGTGCATCTGGGCATAATTCCAGTTTGAAGACGAACAAGACGACAAAGGTTCAGTGCAACACATGGGTGTATGACAGATCAATTTACTATGAAACTTTTGTAACAAAGGTATACTATAAACAGCCAAACGTATATACAGTAGATCCGTCTATAGCGATTATCTAATGGACAAACACAGGGTTATTGAACCCTTTCCTTCATGAATATGTATATAAGAAATAATGACGTCATGCATATTACTAAGATTAATCTTTCTAAATGGTTCATGTGTCAACAGGAAGGTTTGGTCAATGTAGTAACTGAAGAACCAGCTATTTATAATTCAGTAAGCAAACAGCAGACCCAGGGTCCATGCTTATTACACTTTTAGTCGAGTCTGAGTTCGTTCTCAAGTTTTTGATTGAAGCTTTTGATTGGTAAGATCTGAGCCTTTGGTTCAAATCTGACCAATCAAAAGCTTGAGAACTCAAATCTAACCAATCAAAAGCTTGGAACGAACTCAGACTCAACTAAAAAGCTTTATAAGCATGGACCCAGATCAAAAGCTCATATGGGAGCCTTGTGATAATTTGTCTTTCCAATGGCGTACAAATGCGTATTTATGGAGCAAAGGGTTAAAACAAGCGACTGTTTGATGCAGAACACAAGTCATTCAAAAACTACCAATGAACATTTTCTGGAGAACTGTCTCGCCATAACCCTCGGAATTGTTTAAATAATTAATTGAAGACTTAAAATTAGAGTTTTACCGTACTTGATAACACTTTCATTTGTTTCTGTGACTCAACACTTTCAATCCTGATTTTTAAAATGGACTCCAAAATTGAAACAGGTCAACTTTGCTGTGGATATTGAAGGATTAGTTTTTCAGCGGCTAGCTGTCTATTTTCACTTTTGTTCTAGTTTTCCACCAATCAGAATTTATGTTGCATTGTAATTTGCATATGACCTACTAGTATTTTGTAGTAAACCGTAGTTTCATTAGTTAATCCCTTGACTGGCATACAGCCTTATTATAATGCCTCTACACATGGCCAAACTGAATGTAGGACGTTTCGGCCTAGGAAGTTTCGCCCCGGATGTTTCGTCACAGGACGTTTTGGCCATCTATTTATTCGGCCTAGGACGTTTCGGCAAAAATTAAAAATTTGTATTAAAAAGCAAAAATTGAATAATCAAAATCATTAAATAACTATCTATATGATAAATATTGATATGTCGTCCAATTTATTTGGTTATACAGATCAGGATATTAGCTAAGCAGGTGACATACTCACACTTACTCAACCTTGGGTACAAGGAGTGATAAAGAGGTGCTTTCAAATACAATAGTCACATTGTTTAGTCATTAAAACAGCCCCAGGCCACATAACACATTACTAATGATTTACTATCCCATTCAGGTTTGATTTTGGTCTTGGTCCAAACTGTTTGCCACTCATTTTATGCTTTTTGTTTTCAGTCAAAATGTTGTTTAGTTCAACTTTTGGTGGATTCAAATACATGTACAATACTCCTTATCGTTAATGTTTCTGAGGGAAACATCACATATCTACATTAAACCCTTACATTTACGTATGCACATGTGTATGTTTCTCAGATGAACCTGGTGTGTGACAAAAAGATCTTAGCAGCGAACGCAGGAATGGTTTTCTATCTCGGCATGTTGCTTGGATCCTTAGTAGGCGGTGTACTATCAGACAGGTAAGGATCAAGGTTTGCCCATTGTGTCAGACAGGAACGTTGGATAATTAACCGTATTAATGTTGGAAACAAGTGTAATGACATTTCCAAACAGTGTAGACTCTGGTCAGAAGGCTCCTAGATGGGGCCATTGGTCATAGTCCGTGCTGCTTGTTATTTAAGATATTCCACTAGCATACTCGATGGACTCTGTTGTTATGGCCCTGTCATACTATAGCGTATGAGACGAACGTATGGATTGCGTATGAAAAACTGGTCATTCGCACAACTTTTGAGCGTATGAACCCGAATTTCCACCACTATCTTTGATGAACGTATTAGCAGCGCGTGAGAAACGTATACGAGCGTGCGTCAACTTATGTCGTCATCAGTGAAGCGTATATCAGCGTATAAGTAGCGTATGCGAGCATATGAGTAACGAAGGAAAGGTAATACAGAATAAACCCAAACCTCAGTAACAAGAATTGAGAATGTTATCGATAGCTGGCTGCTTAATGCAGAATATAAATCGTGAAGAAAGATCCCAAAGGAGTTTGCTACACGATCTTCCACCATGTATTAAGCAACCTGTGTTACATGTAAGCTGTCACAGAGTCCGATTTGAGTGTTCGGGGATGCAAACGTTCACTGTAGTCAAATGTTCCAAAATGCGTCTTGTTTTGTGTCAGGTTCGGCAGAAAGACGACCCAGGTGGCTGCTATCACAGTGATGTCCTGTGCGTCGCTGGCAAACGCTTGGTCAAACTCATATGCAATGTTTGTAGCGTTGCAAATCGTCAAAGGAGGAGCCTCGATTATTCATTACTTGTGTGGATACGTTCTTGGTAATTTCTCAATTCACTCCCACCAAATGTAACAGGGATTTATGCATTTGAAAAGTGTAACACTCTAACACTATGGAAAGAAATGGATAAATACAGAGAGTGAGTACTGGAGACAATCTGCATTTTTCTGCATTTCTGTTGCCCAGTAATAAATATGCACAATAATCTTCTATAACTAAACGCTATGTTTAGCCCAGTCACTATCCCAATTAGTTCAGTCAATTCTCGTTTAGCTCAGTCAATTCTCGTTTAGCTCAGTCACTTCTCATTTAGCTCAACCATTTCTCCTTAATCTCAGTCACTTTCCTGTTTAGCTCACCTGTCGTAGTGACATGACCATGGTAATTTTTGTGCCAATTGATGCTCGTTTTCACTACAAAAGTGGATTGGTGAGCTAATTGCATACTCACTGTGTACATCCTTTCCATTCAGTTCACGTTAAGCGTGAGTTGCAGTACAGGGTCTGCTCTGTTTGCTTATGAATTTATAACAGATCCGATTATACAGCTTTTTTTCAATTCCAAATTATCCTGTGTAGATATGTTACTATATAATTCATTCAGCTTATAGATATTCATGGTGTTATTAATTCTTACATGAATATTTAACAAGGAAAGGGTTAAGCGGTATGGTAGATGATCCCCATTGGCTGCTAAATTGTACATATCTGTAAATCTGTACATAAATATGTACATATTAATCAAATCGATCGTTAAGGTTAACTTTTTAACTATCCGGTAAGCATATAAGATGGATAATGACACCATGACTAATTAGATTATTTTTTATAACGGTTTATGAAGACAGGGCAGTTTGGCTCTGACGGAAACTTTAGAATCAGATCTATATAATACCTTAAGCATATAGAGAAGACCCTGATCAGACGGTTCGAATAGGAACCGTCTGATCTGGATCTAGTCTGTTTGCAAAATGGATGAAAATGAGTTTATATGAGGGAAAGGGTTAACCCTTACTCATCTGAGAAAAAAAGTTTTGCTCAAGTTTTGATCAGGTTCCAAGCTTATAACGTTTTAGTTGAGTCTGAGTTGGTTCTCAAGTTTTTGATTGGTCAGATTTGAGCCTTTGGAGGTTTTGATTGGTCAGATTTGAACCTTTGAAGGTTTTTGAGGCCCCTGACACAGAATAAATATATTATCCAGTTTAACCTTTTGGGTGCGGGAAACGAATACACTGTCATTTGCAAACAGTGTAGACCCAGATCAGAGGGCTCATGGAAATCCTGTCGCAAAATTTGCTTTTTCGTTCTGTATGGTATCATTATTTTAATAAACAATGACGGACTGTTCCACTTTTGAGCATCGAAAGGGTTGACAAATGATATACACCTTAACTGCAGCTTGCACTGTACTGCCGCAAATGATCTGAGTCTATACTGTTTACAACATCCTTTGATGAACCGTTTATCTTTGCATTCCTCCACTGATATATGTGTAAACATTCATGCACTGCATAAAGCAAAACCCCTTTAAACCGTAATTCTATAAGAGAAGAGTTCAGATACTTCTTAGGTAGGTGACTGCTTAATGCAGGGTTAAAGTCATTCAGAAAGCTCCTATAGGAGTTTTCTGTATGACTCTCACCCTGCATTAAGCTGCCACCTGTCTCCAAGACTGATATTCATACTAAATTGAACGTCCGGTGCAGAGGGGTTTTACTATATATGTTGTGATCATTATATTACAGCTATGGAGGTGACGGGCAGGGAGAAACGGGGCTTGCTGGGTACAATGATTCCACAGGCATATGTAGCAGGCATAATAGTGTTTACCGGTATATCGTACTTTTTGCGACACTGGTTTTGGAACCAGCTTGTCATGGCACTGCCTGGGTTTCTTTTCATAAGCTATTGGTGGTAAGAAAAACCTACAACATGAGGTTTGATCACAAAGAGTCGCAAGCACAAAGTATGGAGGGGACTCGTGATGGCCTGGGCAACCAGTTTGGACCAAGATGAGACGAACAGTAATCCAGTGTCTCATCAGGATCCAAACTGGTTGACAATGTGATAGCTTTTCTCAATAGAAATGAAATACAATAAAACCTTTCTATAACGGCCACTAAATTATGTTAATTAGTTGGTATTTAGAGCAGATGGCTGCTTAAAGCAAGGTGAAAGTAAAACAGAACGCTCCTATAGGAGCGTTCTGTTTTAACTTTCACTTTGCTTTTAGCAGCCACCTGTCTTTAACACAAACTATTTGGTGTAATTTATTGGCCGTTTTAGAGAGGTTTTACAGTACAACTCAACATAGACACATTTTTGATAAAATACAGAAAACCCCCGCTAATGCGACCACTTAATAAACGGTCAATGGCGTCGTTTAAAGCAGGTGGTTGCTTAATGCAGGACGAAAGTTATGCAGAAGGCTTTCTGTATAACTTTCGTCCTGCATTAAGCTACCACCTGCCTTTGCCACCAAGAATTATGCCCTTTTTTGGTGGTATAAATAAGGCATTTACTACAGGCTTGTGCTCAATCCTACAAATAGCGAAATGTTAATCCTTTTGTTCTCATATTGCAGTAAAACCTTGATAATTCCAGGTTTGGATAAATAAAAAGCTTTGAGATCTTTTGATGCAGGTGACTGTTTAATGCAGAGTGGATAACGTGCAGAAAGCTCTTAAGGGAGTTTTCTCAGCAATTTTCACCCTGCATTAAAAAACGATGAATATACTTATCTGAGTGTTGGAATTAATGAGGTTTTACGTACATGTTTATACGGTAAACTCTACAAAACTGAGTTTGGAACTAACAAATTTTCCAGAAAAAGTGGGTACCTTTAACAAGATATAAAACTACATTAAATGGATTGATTCTACAAATAGAGTACAGTTTTTATCAAAACATGCCATTGAACATTCTACATTATAAAAGTTACATGTAAGTTAATAAATCTTCTTGCCATGACCAATTCACGTATAATTATTCATTAAGGAAAAGGTTTAGTGTGCTGTTCAAATATTTATTTCATATTAATCGCATTTCATTCAGATGGATATTTCTTCAAGGGTTATTTCGCCGATGTGACTTTTGGAAAATAACTTGTGAAGTAAACTGCAGAGCAGTGGTGTGTCGATTTATCGCAGTACTCGACGGTTACGTCGTGAAGGTTCCGACATGATGATCGACGAAGGTTTTTTTTATTTATCCGATTTCTAATCTGGACAATTTCTCAAGTTCACATCTTAATGCAGGTCTATATTAATGCTGAAAGCTCCTGCATGAGCTTTCAGCATTACTATATACCTGCATTAAGCTGTGAAATGTGTTTCTATATATGCGTAGTGATACATTTTAGAGCAATTCTGTAGTGTAAGAGTTTTGAAGAACCCAACTTTTAGTTCGAGTACGAGTTCGAGATATCGAAGTTGAATTGTATATAGGCGAATAATACCGGGTCTTCGGTACGAAATACATTCAGTTTTGACTTCTTCGGTGTGTATTCGATTTGTTTTCTTGTGATATACTTCTTTTCAGCATATAAGAAAATGATTTATGTATTTTTTGAAACACTTTGCAAGTATAGAGACTATGACTGTACAGTAAAACCTCTCTATAACGATCACTAACTTGTTTTAATTAGTTTGTATTTAGGGCAGGTAGCTGCTTAAAGCAAGGTGAAAGTAAAACAGAACGCTCCTATAGGAGCGATCTGTTTATTTACACCTTGCTTTAAGAAGCCACCTGTCTTTAGCACTAAATCATTGTTGTAACTTAGTGGCCGTTATAGAGAGGCTTTACTGTATATCCTTTTTTGTCTTCCTATCAGGATTTTGCCAGAGTCACCACGTTGGTTGTTGACACGTAACAGAACGGACGAAGCGGAAACAATTATAAGGGAAATTGCTAGATGGAACAAGGTCAACCTATGTCAGGAATCCCTGAAAACTGAACTAGTTACGAAAGAGGATATTAGCGAAAAGAACGCGGGCATTTTAGCGCTTTTTTCGACAAAGACCATGCGTCTCCGATCTGTTCTGATATGTTTCCAGTGGTAACTTTTCGTTCTGAAACTTATACATACAATGAAACCTCTCTAAACCGAACGTTAAAATTTAGTATAAATATCGGTCTTGGAGACAGGTGGCAGCTTAATGTAGGGTAAAAGTGGTGCAGAAAGCTCCTCTAGGAGCTTTCTGTATGACTTTTTCCTTGCATTAATTAGCCACCTGCCTACATCTATATCAGTTGTGTTCTACTATAATTCCGGTTAAGAGGGTTTTTTCCTGTATTTGAACCAACCATCGCCCCCTCGACGGGTATGCAATTCCATTTATGTCGTGCAGTAACCTTCAGATTTGACTTTCTTTACGAGTTGACACAGATTACTCCTGCAGGAGCTGCCCGATCAGAGTCTACCTTGTTTACTAATGAAATAATATAGATCTGATTCTACATGTCCTGCTGTGGCTAAACATTTCTGTGTTCATATGCCATTATAACAATGAACTTATTAATATTCTTGACATAATTATATGATTATTTATTGTGTATAGATGGACTATAAAGTTTGCTCTGTTGTCATATCCCTTCATATGCTACTTTTAGACCCAGACTCTTTAAATAAATCTACCGAAATGTAGAATTTACTAGAGAAAAGGAAAATTGTAGAATTGTATAGTTTTGAAACCATAGTAATGAATAGAGCATTTGCTTGCAATGGTGTCTAACAGCGACTTTACTTTCACCATGCATTAAGCCGCCACCTGCCTAAACTATCTAAATTCTTCTCTCCTGGAATTCCGATTTAGAGGGGGTTTTACTGTAGTTTTATTTTCTAACAGGCTTGTGATGGCATTTGTATTCTACGGCCTATCTCTAAATTCTGTGAACTTGAGTGGAAATCTGTACCTGAACTTCGCCTTGCTCGCTCTGGTCGAGACCCCAGGTTACGCCACAGTAACGTTGTTGGGAGACAGGATAGGGCGCAAGAGGTTGTACTTCATAAGTGTACTGATAGCTGGCCTAGCTTTTCTGGCTACTATAGTAGCAACGCAGTTTGCTCCTGGTTAGTATAACCAAAAAAGGGAACATGTTTTAACCCTTTTGGCGCCAAATTTCTAAGTGTCGTCTACAATCAAAGTTTGTTTAATCATTCAGTAAAATAAGGAAAACTTTCAAAGGAATAAAGAACATATATAGAAACAGAGATTAAGACAAAAAATGTAATCCCTGATCAGACGCCGCCTTTTCAAGGTGGCGTCTGATCTGGGACTGCACTATTTGTCGTTGTGCATTTATGCGACATTGGCGGTGAAAGGGTTAAAGCATGTGACATAATGTCACAGAACGTCTGTCCGATCAACCCTTTCCCTGTCCAATATCCATGGAACAAATAACTACATCATGTATATTAATTAAATTATTTACAGCTAAATTTCGATTATTCAAACACTAAAATACATATTATAAACTATCTTTAAGACAGGTGGCAGCTTAATACATGGTGAAAGTCATGTAGAAAGCTCATAGAGGAGCTTTCTACATGACTTTCACCATGCATTAAGCAGTCACCTGTTTAAAAGGGTCTAATTTTTTCTATACAGAACATTCGAATAATCGAGATTTTACTGTATTTATAAATGATGAACACAGAATATTTTAGCTCAAGCAGAATCTGTAGAATCAGATCTATATCATACCATAAGCAAACAGAGGAGACCCTGATTAGAGAGCTTCTATAGGAGCCGTCTGACCGGGTTCTTCTCTGTTTGCAAATGAGTAAAAAGGCGTTTATATGAAGGAAAGGTTTAACTCCGTCTTTGGAGTGCTAAGTTTTCTATGTGAAGTGTCGGGGTTCGTTCGATCCCGAGTAATGGTACATCGCTTAATTAGATAACATATTGATACGTGAATGTTTAGCCTTGACTGAATCTATATTGTTTCATATTAACCAAACCGAGACTCGATCAGACGGCTCAGATAGGAGTTAAAATGCGCATCTATATCTATAGTAAAGATTAAAATATCACCTTGAATGTGTCTTAGCTGTTCACTTGTACATTAAATCTCCTGCATTGACGCCTTTTGGTGCCTCTGTAATAGTCACCTTTTTCAAACTACTGTGACAAAACGAATATTGGCGCCATAGGAGTCAATGCTCTATTTATCACAATCCAAAATTTTCCTTTTTTCTAGTAAATGCTCCTTTTCAGCAGTTTTGTTCAAAGAGGTTGGATCTAAAATTAACCTATGAAGGAATTGCTCTAAAATAGCCTTTGAGGGAATGGGTCTTAAAATAGCCTATGAGGGTTTGGTTTGGTTTTTATCGATTTAAATTACGCCTTTTTAACAGTATTTCACTCATATCACGGCGTCCAGCTAATTACTGGCGGAGGAAGACCCCAGAATATTTCACTCATATCACGGCGTCCAGCTAATTACTGGCGGAGGAAGACCCCAGAATATTTCACTCATATCACGGCGTCCAGCTAATTACTGGCGGAGGAAGACCCCAGAAGTTCTTCTTTGCACGGAACAAATTGCAATGTTTCGTGCACAGAAGAACATCCAGGTAGAACCACCGACCTACCGCAAGCCAGCTAGAAGGCTTCCTCGCACGAAACATCCAAATGCCCAGACCAGGATTCTAAGCATATGAGGGAATGGGCCTTAAAATAGCCTATGACGGAATGACTTAAGACTCATTTATTTGTTCACAGATATAGCAGGACTTACGATTTTCTTGTCGTTGGTGGGCAAACTATGCACTTCTTGTGGATTTGGTGTTATATATGTGTTTAGTACCGAACTGTTCCCTACTGTGGCCAGAAATGCCGGAATGGGTTGTGCTTCAATGAGCGCCCGTATTGGATCAATGTTAGCACCTTATTTAGTCGTATTTGTAAGTATAATCATGCAGTAAATCCTCTCAAATACGGAACGTTTGATTTAGTATAGATATCAGTCTTGAAAACAGATGGCAGCTTAATGCACGATGAAAGTCATGCAGAAAGCTCCTCTAGGAGCTTTCTGCATGACTTTCATCGTGCATTATGCACCCATTATGCACACACCTGTCATAAATTATTCTCTACTGGAATTCTGGTTTAGAAGAGTTTTGCTGTATTTGCTTTTTCCAGTTGACCTTATTAAGTTCTTATAGTAATTTATTGTGATCATCACTTTTTATCCTCTGTTGTCGTGCGTTATAATTGGTGTGAATTGTACGTTTACGACTGATACATGTACTTGCTATGTTTAAGGGCACATTGTGATATACATTTGACTAAACAAGTAACCAGCTTCTTTAATTCAAAGACAAACACTGTTAGCCCTTCATTTAATAGATACTGTACGCCTTTTCAAACAGAGTAGACCCAGATTAGACGACACCTGCAAGACGTGCTCTGCTTGCTTTGGAATTATACATATCTTGGTATACAGTTTCTGTCATGACAAAAATAAAATGTGTTTACATAATGTTATAATAAGCGTTTAGCTAGTTGATACTCACGATGTCAATATTTCTTGCATGGCTATACAAATGTACATAGAGTAAATCATTAACCCTTTCCTTCATATAAATGCTTTTTCACGCATCTCTAAACAGAGTGGACCCAGATTAGACTGATCCTATAGGAGTCGTCTGATCAGGGCCTGCTCTGTTTGGATTTGAAACTATAGTAGATCTGACACTACATATTTTAACAAACCCCAAAACAAAAGAAATAATGTGTACATATTCCATTATAAATGCTCAGCCAATAAATATCCATGACGTCATTATTTCGAACTCGAATATTGAACAGGGAAAGGGCTAATGTTCATATTTTACATACAGTAATACCTTGACTATCCGAATACTGTAATACCTATCATTATCAATCTTTTAGACAGGTGACACATTAATACAGGGTGATGGTAATGCATATGCACTTAATGCATATATAGTGAAATCTGGGAGCTTTCTGCATGCATTTCGCCATGCATTAATGAGCCACCTCCTTTAACCCATTCCCTCATATTGACGACTTTTGACGACACTGTAAACGTCACTTTGTGAAAACATTGTGATAATAGAGCATTTGCTCCTATACGAGCAAATGCTCTATTTATCACAATAGTTTCAAACTACAAACTTCTAAAAATTTCCTTTTCTCTAGATACTGTTCCTTTTCGGTAGATTTATCTAAAGAGGTTGTAACTAAAGAGAAACATTGAGGTAATGGGTTAACCCTTTCGCTGCACTCTGTCGTCTGCTAACTTTGTCGTCTGCTACAAATTTTCATTTTTTTTTATTTTCAAAAACATAGTAACAGCAACAAACAGTTTGGATCCTGATGAGACGCCGAGTTACTCGGCGTCTCATCTGGATCCAAACTGTTTGCATATATGTAATCACAGATCCGGCATTGGCATCGAATGGGTTAAAGGGTCTACATTCTTCTTTACGCTAATTTCGAATTATCGAGGTATTAATTGTACTTTGTTTTGTAGTATGATCTCTTTTATTTTCATAATACAGTTTAACCCCTCTAAATGCTTAATGCAGGGTGAAAGGCATCCATAAGCTCCTAACGGAGCTTTTTAATGACTTTCACCCTGCATTAAGCTGCCACCTGTCTCCAAAACCGATATTTATATTAAATTTAACAACCAGTTTGGAAGGGTTTTACTGTAATTATTTCAGGGTAAAACCGTTGGTGGAACATTCGGCAAGTCGTTGCCGTTTATCTTGTTCGGGGGTTTGTCAATCCTATCTGCGTGCCTAGTGTTACTCCTTCCAGAGACGTTAAATAGAAATATGACGGAGACTATACCTCAGGGCGAAAAGGCGAAGAAGCGAACTGCAAACCTAATCTGACATCATCTATGAAACTGAAAGAATCATATCACAGCAGAACCTGTCTCAAGCGGTCATTCATTTATTTAACAAGAATCCTAAAAAACCAGGTGGTTGCTTAACCCCTTCCTTCATATAAACGCCTTTTTATGAATTTGCAAACAGAGAAGACCCAGATCAGACATTTCCAAGAGGAGTCGAGTCGTCTGATCAAGGTCTGCTCTGTTTGCTAATGGAATTGAATTTTTTTTTCTTTTTTCCCAAAATGTCTACAGTGTTCCACCTTCCATAGTTCATTATAACTAGTTTGTCAATATTCAGGTACTGAAATTTGGAGTAAATATAGATCAGGGAAAGGGTAAAAAACAGGGCAGATGTAATACAGAAAGCTCCTATAATGGTTTTCTGCATATTTTTTCCCTTTATTAAGGTGCCACCTGCCTTATAGACCCACAATTAGACTTCCTTTTGATTACCGCTTAACCCTTTCCTCCATAAATACGCATTTCTATGCCTCTGTAAAAGTCATTTTATGAAACATTGTGATAAATAGAGCATTTGCTCCTATAGGAACAAATGCTCTATTTATCACAATGGTTTCAAACTACAAAATTCTAAAAGAAATCCTTTTTTCTAGTTAATGCTCCTTTTCGGTAGATTCATACAAAGTGGATGGACCTAAAAAATAGCCAATTGGAGGAAAGGGTTAAGTCATGTTCTACTGTACGTGGTCCAGTTGTGCGTGCGATATTCCGGCACCTGTCTCCAACACCGATATTTATATCAACTTTAACATCCGGTTTAGAGAGGTTTTACTGTATATGAAATGTACTTGCCAGATGTTGTAATAAATAACATTCATATCAAAACGTTTGATCTGCACGGTTCAGCAGAACCTCTACAAAACGACTACTTAATTGAGAAACATTAGTAGCTTTAAAAACAGGTGGTTGCGCAATGCAGGACAATAGTAATGCAGAAATACCTGTGGGAGCTTTCTGTATAACTTTCATCCTGCATTAACCCTTTCAATTCTATGTCTTTGTCAACAGAGTAGACTCAGATCAGACGGCTCCTGTTGGCTTATGGAGTAATATAGATGTGACTCCATAGTTTCTAGCAATATAAAAAAATATTTATGATGTCATTACATGTATTTCGTACATGAATATTGAACAGGGAAACGGTTAAGATCCAGAAATATGTATCGTTTCGATGATGACTTTAGAGAGGTTTTAATTTATTTTCAATCATGTTTAGAAGCATTATCAAGGATAAGATGCGTAAATATTTTTTATGATAGCTGCGTTATTTTTCCACGACAGTCTGCGCTGTTACGGTTCTTTAAAATTGTCTCGAAAAGACGATTCTAAAGAGTGGTCGCAACATAGGATTTCTTGGAGAATTGACGATTTTAGTTTTTTTTAATACGCACTTTTAACCATTGCTCGATACGGGGAAATGACACGGTAAGTCAATATTACGGTAAAACAATATTAGCTAGTTTTAAAAATATTTAAGACTAACGGATGACCAATTAGAACATTTGTTGAGTAATACATGTACATGTATGTGACCCTTATTATACTTTGGAAACGAAATACATCTACACCAAAAGTTTTCTCCAGCATATATTCTTGTTTGCATGAACCCCACATGATAGAGATTTCACCCGTATTTAATTATTTTATCTGCATATAAAGCTATATTAAGCGTAACGTCCGTACTATCTGTCTTTAGCGTCGACATGTAACGTCAGATGCCACCAGTAGCGCACCTCAGGTCTACAGTCATAATTTTAAGCGGCCATTCAAATATTGAATCTTAAAAAAGCAGGTGGTTGCTTAATGCTTGAAAAAAAATAATCCAGAAAGCCACCATCCGCATTACAGACCCAAAATTAGACCTCTCTTTGACGGCCGCTAAAGACAGTTTCTACTGTGGTCCGGCATTTACATGCAAACCATCTATCTGTTGAATGTAAGAAATAATGACGTCATAAATTAGGGGATAACCGTTGCGTATTTGAAGATTTGCAGCAGTATATCGGTGGTTTATATGTCGCAAATTTAGTTTTCCAATTAGATATTTATTATCCAATAAACAAACACAGCAGACCCTGCTCAAAGGCCCCGTCTGATCTGGGTCTACCCTGTTTGCAAAGGCATCGAAAGGCATCTCTAACAGGTAAAGCGTTAATCAGACATCCAATATTTTAATAAGTTGGCCGCTGTATATAAGAATTACTGTAATAAACATACTTTGCGTAGTGTTAAAATGTCAAACAACAATATCAGCAACAGCAACAACAAGAACAACAGCAGCAGCAACACTACCCCAACCCCCTAAAAAAAGAGAAAAAGACCCCCCAAACCCCTCCCCCCAACCCCCCCCCCCCAAACAAACAAACAAAAAAACCACAAACAAATAAATAAATAAAATAACCCAAAACAAAACCAAATACAATTTTTTTTAAAAACAAAACAAAACAAAAACAACACAAAAACAATGCACCAACAACCAAACAACAACAACAAAACAACAACAACAACAACAAAAACAAAGTAATAGAAATGAAACGCATGGCGTTTTTGTTCTTATTTACAAAGAAAGACCAGCAGAACTACAAATACCAGCTTCACAACAAAGAATCTGAAAGGTCAGGTGCACTAAATGCTTCTAAACATGATATCGTACGAGGAGGACTAGATACATGTAGTATCACGAACACCGAATAAGTTTTCTTCCTTTAAAACAGTCTTCTACAAAATTCTCAAATGACAGTATCCTTGTATTTATTTTCTATAACTTGTCTACAGTGTCAAACAGTTTGGATTCTGATGGGATGCCTATACACTCTGAACAGGATCTAAACTATTTACGATGGTTATCGTGTATTCGTCAATAGTGTGGGAGTAGTTGACAGATTCCTGACCCTTCCCTTGCTTACCGCGACCTCGCATTTGCAAACAGCTTGGATCCATATGAGACGCCGAGTAACTCGGCGTCTCATCAGGGTCCAACCTGTTTGACACTAGGTTCATAGATTTTCCAAAGCTCAATCGAATTGGAAGTTTTCAAATCTGCACCAGATCCAGATTTGAGCAGATAGTATTTTTCCCGGCTTAATGAGGGTTAATTTTCATCGCTGCCTATACGACATGGCATGTTGGCATCCAGTCGAGCGCACGGGAATTCCACAAAGGTCATAAACGTGCATGACGTTTACGCGCAAGGTGGCAGTGATGTAGAACTATTACATGAAGAAAAGTCAGTCAGTTAGTTATTCTTGGAGTTACAGTTATGAATTGTGTGCTCTTTACGATACTGTTCTTGTTTTATACCAGGAGTTACGCGTACACGCCGTTCAGGTTCTCAGATTGTAGTAAGTTGGTTTGCTTCCAATTAACCCTTTCCCTCACATACAATCTTATTCATGTATTTGCAAACAGAGTAGATCGATCCAGATAAGATAGCTCCTGCAGGAACAGTCTGATCAGTTTCTGTTCTGTTTGCTTATGAAATAATGCGGATTCTACAGGCTCTGCCATGGGCAAAACAGCCTTTGTTTATAATGCTGTAAACACGGGCTCATTGATATTTATACAGTGCTCCCTCTCTACAACGGCACCCTTTGGGATACGAATATTGTATGTGTTGTTCAGAGGGAGTTGTTATAGGGAGGGAAAATCAAACATCATTAGCTTGTTTGCAGATCCGCAGATCAGGTGTATTTCGAGAACTAAAACCGTTATGCCTCAATCAAACCCTATGTTGTGACCACTCTTTAGAATCGTCACAAAGTGACGATTCTAAAGAGTGGTCACAACATAGGGTTTGATAGAGGCATAAAGAAAATACGATGGGAAAAAAGTTGTTTCTGGAGCCTTGTTGTTTCGGAAACAGTGACATGCGTTGTTGTAAGGAGGGAATCGTTATTGAGAGGGCCGTTGTAGGGAGGGAGCACTGTACATGTATTATGTCTTACAAGAATATTCATCAGATACAATGTCCAGTTGTAAAAAAACAATGCCTCTGAACCCATTACCTCATAGGCTATTTTTAGTTCCAACCACAACTTTGAATAAATCTATCAAAAAGGAGCATTTACTAACAAAAAGCAAACTTTTTGGATTGTTGAGTTTTGAAACCATTGTGATAAATAGAGCATTTGGAGCAAATGCTCTATTTATCATAATGGTTTCAAAAATTGACTTTTACAGAGGCGTAGAAAGGCGTATTTGTGGAGGAAAGGGTTAAACCCTTTACTCCATGAATATTCATGCAAGAAATAATGACATCATGCATATTTACTTGATTAATTGTTGTAATAGCACATGGACTCATGAGGCTTGGATCATGACAGTAACTTCAGAATCATTCCTGTTATTTCATAAGTAAACAGAGCAGACCCTGATCAGATTGTTCCTACAGGGTCCGTCTGATCTGGGTCTACTCTGTTTACAAAGGCACAGGAAGGCGTATTTATGGAGCAAAGTTTTAGAAACTATAATAATTTCTTTAAGTTTAACTTTCAATACATACTTCAACGTCTTTCCACCTGTCTACTCTCGTAAGCAGAACTAAATTCTTCTTTACAGTGCTCCCTCCCTACAACGACCCTCTCAATGACGATTCCCTCCTTACAACAACGCATGTCACTGTTTCCGAAACAACAAGGCTCCAGAAACAACTTTTTCCATCGTAATTTCTTTATGCCTCCATCAAACCCTATGTTGTGACCACTCTTTAGAATCGTCACTTTGTGACTTCTAAAGAGTGGTCACAACATAGGGTTTGATTTAGGCATAACGGTTTTAGTTCTCGAAATACACCTTATCTCGGGCTCTGCAAACAAGCTAATTATGTTTGATTTTCCCTCCCTATAACAACTCCCTCTGAACAACACATACAATCTTCGTATCCCAAAGGGTGTCATTGTAGAGAGGGAGCACTGTACTAAACGTCGGGTCCCGAGGTTATGAAACAGTTTCCTTGAGTCTGAGATCATTCTCAAGCATCTGATTAGTCAGATTCTGAGCAAGCTCAGAATCTGACCAATCAGAATGATCTCAAATTCAGCGTTTTATAACATTGGACCCAGGTTTAGAGTAGATTTGCTTATCACAAAGAAGATTCGATAATGCTACCTGTGTTACAGATGGGGCGGGTGGGTGGGGTGGGGTAGGGGTGTGGCGGGATGGGGTTTGGTATTGTCAAACATGGTTGACCTGATCCAGCTGGATCTATTCCTATACAAAGCAAAATGGCAGAAACTGTACACTCTGATCTATATCATTTATATAGCAAACAGTGCACACTAATGAGTAGTATTGGGGTCGGTTTGGATCCAAACAAAGATGACGTAATCTTGCGTAATCGCGGCCATTTTGTTTCTATATATAGTAACACGAGAGGAGCTTATTTGCATATAAGGAGATTGTAGTTTGTCACGGGTATTCGCGGATAACAGTCGGTCATGTATGACGTCACATTTAAATTGTGAAAGATCTGGAGCTACACGGTATACAGAGCTGACGTGTATACCTCGATCTGGTAAGTACTCACGGGCATTGAGGGTCAGGCCCTTTCCTTATCAGACCATGTATTAGAGACACAGAAGTCTAATAAATAAATATATAAATATATAAATATATAAATAAATAAATAAATAAGGTACCTCTTTCTACCATGTATACTCTTCGACGTCTTCAGATCAAATGACTGAAATGACCAAAGTTGTTTTCCTTCAAGCGCATGCGTGGGTAGAGGGCGCTGTACGCGTATCTATTTTTAGAATGATATCATAGTTATTTTTAGCTACAGTATTTCACCATCATTGCATCAGCCAAGCCTAACAATGGTCTTTACAAACCTCGGGGGCTAATCCCCTTAAAGGCTCCATACAGTCTGGGGATCTATTGATAGAGGACCGGAAGGTCTAACAATGGTCTTTACAAACTTCGGGGCTAATCCCCTTAAAGGCTCCATACAGTCTGGGGATCTATTGATAGAGGACCGGAAGGTCTAACAATGGTCTTTACAAACTTCGGGGCTAATCCCCTTAAAGGCTCCATACAGTCTGGGGATCTATTGATAGAGGACCGGAAGGTCTAACAATGGTCTATTTAAACATCACGTTTATTTAAACATCAGGTACATCAAGTTTGATACCCTAAAATTCAAACAAAATGTAAAACCACATACCTCAAGTTTGATATTAACCATACGGGCAGCACTGAAGATATACATATAAGGAATACAGATGCGTGTTAAGTAATAACATAAATTATTACAAATTGCTCTTGTTCTTAAATCTATTGCAGCTTCGATCAGCTTCTACCCTAGTGAAACGTAATGAAAGTGTCAATATAGACACGCTATTCATTCTTGACTTGAAGGTACATATTTATAAACCTTTACATACACAGTAAATTGTCGTCTGCTGTCATTGCTTTCTCAAAAATAAATAAGACTGTGTTTTGCCTCGTTGCAGTAGGGTTAACATTTTATCAACAAATCAAGATACTAATCATAACGCTACTAACTAGATCAATATAGACATGTTTACACTCATCTAAAGCGGAAACAGTTTAGATCTAGATCAGATACTGTGAGATAATTTAGGTATGGGTAGTTGGTTAAAATCACATTCACATAAAAGATCCATTTTAGGGACCACTGTGGTTTATATGTCATAATGAGAGTGACTTGGGGATTAGACCTAACACCTATTCTAAAGAGGCATCGGTCAATGTTTACGTAACTACTGTAATAGCCATGGTAACGGATTAAAATGAAATCGAATTTGCAAACTTTACACAGAGTTTATAGCGAAGTGAAATACATGACTGTAATATGTTTCGCTACAAATATGGTAAATAGATAGATATGTGTATAATAGAAAAAGGAGTTTGAAAACTTTATATTTATTACCTTAAAAACAAATATGTACAAGAGAGTCAAATGTAAACAATTAAATCCATTTCACCCCTGTTTTAGATCAATACTTTTTCGCTAAAGTTCTTTCAAGACCATAATTGCCTAAAAATCATCAAAACCTTTCTATTAAGTATAGGGTTCTCAAAATAAATGTTTATGATTCGATAGTTATCATTTATTGGTTTTTAAACTTTAAATTTTAATCTCCTCAAACTGTATAAAACTATACACCATTGTAAAGATCTCGTCGCGCAGATCAAGAAAATGCATACATATAAGGTCCTATCTCTTACCCTTACCGAGTTATAGCCTTTTCAAAATAATTCTATGACGTCATTTAACTCATGAATATGCACGATTCAACTCTAAATTTTAAAACCGCCATAACACCTTTAGTTTTCGACCGATTTTGATGATGTTGGTGTCAATTCAGCCTAAAATTGTCTCAAGAATTCATTAGTAAAGTCAATTTAAGGCTGTCTTATAACATGAACAAAGTTTAATTTTTCACATAAATTTTATTATGTATTTTTGTTTTTTGTTTTGTTATTTTATTTTAATTAAAAGCGTTGCACATGGACATGTCATCTGTATATCACCAGAAAGAATGTTTGATACTGAATCCATAAAATATATAGGTTGATGTGCTTATCTCTATTAACCCCCCGACAAACACACATTTTAAATCAAATCAAATGTTAAAAAACAAAATGAAATTTAAAACAGGTAAGAAAATTTACAAGGCCATATCTCCTTTATGTATTGACCGAATAGTGTCATGTTTGGTATCGTTGGAAAGGATTTTAACAGATCTACCTGTTTAACGCACTGAAAATTGAAGGTGGTGGTGGTGGTGGATACATGGTCTGATAAGGAAAGGGCCTGACCCTCAATGCCCGTGAGTACTTACCAGATCGAGGTATACACGTCAGCTCTGTATACCGTGTAGCTCCAGATCTTTCACAATTTAAATGTGACGTCATACATGACCGACTGTTATCCGCGAATATCCGTGACAAACTACAATCTCCTTATATGCAAATGAGCTCCTCTCGTGTTACTATATATAGAAACAAAATGGCCGCGATTACGCAAGATTACGTCATCTTTGTTTGGATCCAAACCGACCCCAATACTACTCTAATGCATGGTGAAAACCATGAAGAAACTCCCAAAGGGACTTCTTGTATAACTTTCACCCTGTATCAAACAGTCTCCTACCTGAAAACTGAAAAGTCTTCGTTATCAAACGTTTTGTTTAAAGAGGTGTGTTATACAATATAGTTCCCTACACCAACAAATGGTTCCGTGGTTGATAGTATGTATGTATTCTTTTCACCATGAATTAAGCTGCAGCCTGTCTTACAGTATTAGACTTTGCAATAAGTTAAAAAATTAAGAAGAACGGGTTTTAAAATGGAATCACACGGAGGTGCAAATTGATACATTTCACGTAGAAAGATACGTTCTCTGTTTACTTTAAGTGTCAACCTAAGCAGAAATTATGGAACCAGAATTATATAATTTCTCTAGCAAAGAGAGCAAACGCTAATCAAACAGTTCCAGTTCTGATCTTTGTTTGCGCTGTTTGAAAATACGTGAAGGGCGTCTCTATTAACGGGATACGTGAAAATGCAGCTACATCCATTGGCACTAGCTTAACCCCGGTATCCTTTGGCACAATTCTTATCTTGCGGAAAACAGGTACTATAAATACTTGTGTATTGAAGCAATTTTTTTTAAATATTGTTCAGCGCTTGTATTACAATTAAAATAGAAAGAACAAATTTAAATTTTTAATATATATTACATTTGTAATTTAATGCTTGTAAAATTTGAATGAGAAAACAGCCCAAAGAAACTCTTGGTAGATCATCATATTATAAAGTACATTTGTATTAGAAATGGTTTTCATTTCATTATTTAACTCTTTCCCTGTTAAATATTCACGTAAGAAATAATGACAAAATGAATACTTATTAGCTAAATATTTATAATGTAATATTTTCAAGGGACGTTTTTTGCTTTAACAAAACCTGTATAATCAAATATATATTATGTCAAAAGAAAACAGAGCAGACTCTGATCAGACGGCTTCTATAGGAACCGTTTGATCTTGGTCTACTTTGTTTGCAAATGCATGAAAATGCGTTTATATGAGGAAAAGGGTTAAACAAAACGAGTATTGGTTATCTCAGAACATTGATTTTCTTTATCAATTCATAGGTAGAAACGGAAATGACGTGGTGCAGTTTGGGAATATTCGGCTCAGCCAGTATCCTGTGACCATTCCCGGTCATATCGGTGTCTCTACGAACGTTTATGTATCACGACCAGTGCTTGATTACGTCAGAGTTGACGTCAATGTCCAGAAGTTTGTTCTCTTTGATTACTTTTCGATACCATGTGTATCCAGAGTTGGAAGCTGGTAAGATGTTTCTTTAATTAAAATATTCAAAGAAAAAATGGCTGCGTGATTGTGCGGACTGGAATGCGAGCTGGTGTACGAACTGGCGCTCAAGCTGGCGTGCGAACTGACGTGCGAGCTGGCGTGCGTGCAGACTGGCAAATGATATGGCGTGCGAGCTAATGTGCAGACTGATGTGTGTGCATGCGGACAGGCTCGCCGATTTGTGTGCAGGATGGTGTGTTGAACCGCAAATTTCACGCCACCCATTTTTCACACGTGTGAAAAATGGGTTGACGCATTTTTCACACGCGTGAAATTTGCGGCCCCATTTTTCACATATGTGAAAAATGGGGCCCCATTTTTCACAAAACCCTGCTGTGAAAAATGCGGTAGCACTTTAACCCCATTTTTTGAAGACCTACTAATACCAACGCATTTTTCACATATATGTCAATAGATGGTTTTGCTATTGTTGATACGAGAGATCTTAAACAGACATCAGGACATTGAATTAGTATCGGATAGGGTAGCTTTGTCCCTGAATTATATTTATGACAGTAATATCCCCTGAGTCGACCCTCGGTATCTCGAACTTGGGTCAGTCGAACTTCTGCTTATGCCGAAATCCACGAAAGTCACTGCAAATTGAGCTGTTATTTAAATTGCAAGCAATTCTGATCCAGACCAGATACAGAGCTACTCGGCGTCTGGTCTGTATATAAACTGCTTGGGATTCTGTTTTCATTTTCAACAATGCAAATGAAGCATGTGTATTTGACCGAAAAGAAATTTTAAAAAGTAATGCGGTACCCGTGCATTGCGTGTTGAAACATCATTTATCATGGAGTTCTTTTAAGTCGAACTTATATTGAAGTTCGCAAAGAGTTCAAGCTAATGAGTGTCGACTGTACTGTAGTATATGGTGGCACAAATTATGATATAAGGAATTATCCAATTACCGAATATATAAAATAAAAGAACCCGAATAAGCATATGTGCTTTCGGTTCGATCCATTTCGACCTATTTCATATTATCACCGTTATTGTCATATCATACTGTTACATGTATTCAAAGTGGAAATAAATATGTTTGAACTAACTAAACTTTGAAGGAAATGTGAACCATCCAAATTTTGTGTGAAACTTGTTGCAGAGAATATGCATTCGTCAGGATTAAGTAGTCATGACGACAAACACGTTCACAGTACTGTAAATGAGCCTTATTAGACAGGTGACCGCTTGGTACAGGTCGGAACTATTGCAGAACATGGGAGCCATGAACGTTCTGCATTACTTTTGTTCATTTGAATAATCGTTGTGGGCAGATTTCATTTTACATGTATTTTGAAAATAATATTTTAACCTTTATCACGCTAAGTGCGACCGTGCCGCTTTACTGCAGATGAGACGCCAAGTAACTTTGGTCTCATTTGCTGCTTAATACCCAGCCAATAGCTTCCTAAAATTGAGCAAATCAGTTGATATTCGAAATATGAGTAGCCGTGATTTTGTGCTGACGAATATTAAATCAGAGTGATAAGGGTTAAGTTTTGATGCATTATGTGCAGTTGACTCACGTTACTTCGAACTGGAATAAGTCGAACTCTTGCTTACATCGAATCGGCGTCTCACTTGGTTCCGTACTGCTTTCGATGCCCGTATTCATTTTACACAAGGAAAACAGCATATGTGCATTTGTTGTCTTATTGTTTATTGAAAAACCGCCCATCGCCAATTTCGAAAATATAATCAAGGGTTCAGATGATTTCGAGGTAATGAGAGTCGCTGCATGTCACTTCGTTAGTCGATCGCTCTATTGGATTTTTATTAGTACTTTACATTGTGACACATTGTCCATACAATTAAACATTAAACTAATATCTATGAAGTTTGCTTTTATTTTTATAGTACTTATGCTGCATATTTTAGTAATTCGGAATTCAGGTAACTTTTAGTCATATCCCTTAAGATGTTATGGACTTGATGACGTCTGCAAACAGTTTAAGGTCAAATGCCGAGTGACTTGGTGTGAGATCTGTGATTCAAATTGTTTGACATCCACATTCCTTTCTCCCAAGAGATTTGGCATTCTCACAAACAAGATGTGTTTGCGAAACACAATAATTTCGGTGGGCCTGCGATTTCCGACAATGCTAAAGTAAAGATAAAAAAACAGGTAAAAGACGAAGTATGGTAACTGAAATAAACCTTTTCACAAGGAACATAATGATGTCAAACTATAAGAACTATCGACGGTGTACATATCGTCGCCGGCAACAATGTATGTCAAAACAAGCGGCATATATTGTCGCCGGCGACAGTATGTGCCAAAGTTGTCGGCACCGGCGACAATACGTGCACAAGGGTTACGCCACTGTCATATTGTCGTTTGTCGGGAAATCAAAATTATAGTAGTCGGTGGTTTACGATACAACAGTGTAATTGTGCCAATGATAATCAAAAGCTCTGTACTGTGTCAACTGTTTTGACAGGATCACATATCCGTCCGGCTGTTTGTCGTTTCATCCATATGTTTGTTCTCTGTCGTCAATTTGTTCGTCGTTAAAGGCGTTTGACATTTTGTCGGCAGAAATACCCTTAAACAGCACCATAACCGTCGTCACATATTGTCGCCGGCGACAATTTGTGCAGTTCAGCATTAAAATGTGCCGAAAACTTCGGCACATATTAATGCCGTCGACAATATGTTCCATTTGTTTCAGCAGAGATGGTCGCCGGCGACACTATGTACAGTGGCAACAAGATGTGCCGCAACACGGGGGCATCAAATGCAGACACAATCATAATGCATATCAAATATGTGGACGATAAAGGATTAACAAGGAAATCCAAATACGTTTTTCCCACGTGACCCATAATTATATTTTAATCAAATAAGTATATTGAGTAAGCACCCAAATCAACTTCTGAATTGTAATACAAATCAGGCATTTCGATCCCTGCGACCTTGGTCTATAACCGAAATGACCAAAGACATTTGTCCACTTCAATATATTCTCACGTGTGAAAAATGGGTCGCGTGTTTTGAAGTGAATATTTTAGAACATCGTCTCGACGCATTTTTCACATATGTGAAAAATGCGTCGGGCTTTGAAGGGGGGTATAGGAACAAAACGCAATTTTCACAAATTATGTGAAAATTGGGGCCGCAAATTTCACACGTGTGAAAAATGGGTGGCGTGAAATTTGCGGTTCAACAATGGTGTCCGATCTTGCGATCGGATTGGAGTCAAAACTATAATGGCATGTTTGGTATAGGAACAATTGGATTACATTTTAATTTGGTGGTGGTGATGGGGGTCTTTTGGGTTTAAATTATGAAAGGAAATCATTTTTAGAACAAGTGTACGTTATACTCTGATGAACTATCAAGAGTCTCTTTGGATGGTTTTTGTTCTCATTCAAACTCTAAAAGCATTAAATATCTTCTTTCTGCTTTTATTGTTATTCAAGCGTAATCGCCTATAGGAGCGGTATGATTAGGGCCTGCTCTGTTTGCTATTGGAATTCGATAGATTCGTTTATATAGTTTTTAAAATGGCTACAATGCCACGACTATATTGTCCATGAATTTTCAGAAGGTATTGAAAATCGGATTAAACATAGAACACGGAAAGACTTTTAAATTGGGGAAACATGGAGGAATACATGACATACGACATCTATTTGCTGTCAATTACTTAACATGGTAAAAGCTATAAAGAACACACAGTTAAGACCAATTAACCAGTTACATGTAACCCCTTCCTTCAAATAAACACATTTTCACGCATTTGCAAACAGAGTTGACCCAGATCAGACGGCTCCTTTAGGAGCCGTCTGATCAGGGTCTGCTCTGGTTGCTTTTCACATGATAAAGATATGTTTCTACGGTTTCTGTTAAAGCAAAACATTCATTGAAAAGTTTACATTATAAAAATTAAACTAATAAATATTCATGATGCCATTTTTTCTAATACATGAATACTGAACAAGGAAGAGTAAATGTTAGCAGTGTAACAGAGGAAGAGTTAAAGGTACCATGCAGTAAATCTCAATAATCAGATCACTCATATACAGTAAAAAACCCTCTAATGCGACCACCAAAAAGGGGCATAATTCACAGTGGCAAAGGCAGGTGGTGGCTTAATGATGGACGAAAGTTATGCTGAAAGCTCCTGTAGGAGCTTTCTGCATAACTTTCGTCCTGCATTAAGCAACCACCTGCTTATGAAGACAGCCATGTGTGTTCATTAAGTGGTCGTATTAGAGGAGTTCAGCCATGTTTGTTCATTAAGTGGTCGTATTAGAGGAGTTAAGACATGTTTGTTCATTAAGTGGTCGTATTAGAGGAGTTTTTACTGTATGTAGCATTATCTGCTTTTTAACACTTTACCTATTCTATGTGTATTCAAAATTTCAATACCTACGGAATATTCATGGACAAAATAGTTATAATGCAATGTTGAAGGTGCTACAACGTAGAAAGTAAAACAACAGATCAAATTCCATTAACAAACATAGTGCATAGTAGACCCCGATCAGACGTCTCCTGCGTGAACAAGCGTTTATATGAAGGAAAGAGTTAACCCTTTTCTCCATGAATATTGATGTAAGAAATAATGACATCATAAATATTTGATAGTTGATGTTTTTTATGATGACAGATAAACACAGATATTTTAGGCCATGACAGAAACTGTATTTAAATCAGATCTGTCAGGATGCTGGGTGATGCCCCAATGACAAGACCCAGCTTCAGACCTTTTTTAATATTTCGGGCGTTCCGTGAGGTGACAATGTCTTGAGCCAAACACAGCACAGGGCTTGAAACTATAAAATTGATGTGGCTGGGCTATGCTAGCCGGTGATGAATATATGGTGTTCTGAGGCTACTTTGCCTGAGACGAACACTATGAAAACATGAAATTATATACAAAAACCTATGTTATGGTGATCAACAATACCTCAGCTTTGGGGCCAACAATTAAACAATAAACTATAACTGTGAACAACTACTACAGCCCCAAGCCAGCGAGACGGCTGGTCGATGCCTCAACTTCAAAATGGTGCTTGTGTTCCAAGCCTCAAGCTATGTCATGAAACTATAAATGCGAGCTATATAACCCTAGGCTATGCGAGTTGAGACCCTTAGCATCAAACCCTGTTGAAACCTGTGGTTTGAAGCTATCTCAACACTACTGTGACTTCAAACCTACGTATCAGACCCTATGTCCCAAAGCATGTATGTAGCCCTACGCTCTGAAACCTATCTTGAGCAGTGCATGAAACCTGCTTCAAGAAGCTTAAAAACCTAACGCTTTGAAGCCTGCCTGCAGTATGTTCCGAGCCCGGCTCGAAAACACTGCCTCAAAAAGACGACTTCAAAAGGACAGCCTCAACAGTATAGCCTCAAAAAGACGGCTTCAAAAAGACAGCCTCAAAAAGACGGCTTCAAAAGTATAGCCTCAAAAAGACGGCCTCAGGCAGACGGTTTAGCAACGCTCCGAACCCTGAGCACGGTCTTCAGCAAACCTGCTTCAAACCGAATATAACCCCAGGCTATATCAGTCTGAGCAACACTATCTCAATGCCTCAGCTAATCTGAGACCGCTATGAAATAGCAGTATAGTATTAGGCTGGTTGGACTGTCTAAACGTGCAATTTTCATGCCCAAAGAGAGAACTCAGAGGACAGTTACTTAGCCCATTCAAAGAACAGGTAACTGCACAGTTACGTAGCCCAAGCAGACAATATATTCGCCAATCTTTAACCTTAATGAGTGCAATACTCTATCAGTCAAAAACCAACGATATAGCTTCAATACATATGTATATAAAGCCGTCACTGAAAGTTCTATGAATATTCAGTGCCCTGATCACAAAATAACCAGCAGTGATCGTTGATTAAGCTTGCGCCAGTCTCGGCACTTGTATACAGCTTCCATTAGTTTGAGGTACTTCAGAAAACTAGCATATAAACATTTTATTCATATTAATTACTTCGATTGACCAACCGCCTCACTCATTTGAATATATACACAGTACTAATTTTTATAAGGTATAAAACAAACAAAATGAAGTTTAAAAGTGAACTTACTTTTATAAACAACAAATCAATGAAATCTAACTAACAATTAAAAAAGGGAGATAATCCTGTATATACAAAACTACAGTTAACTCAAATCGCTTACCTAGCGATATACTACAGGTTTTCTTGACAACAGCCCCCTTCTCAAGAAAACGCTCTACTGTTTTCAACTAATACAAGAAAATCTGTTACTCTATTGACGGCTCAGGTAGTCAGCACATACATTGTCTGAGCCCTTGATTACTTGAACCTTGAACTGATAATTTTGTAGGAACAGAGCCCATCTCATGATCCTACCACTCTCTATCTTGCATTTCTGAATGTATGACAATGGTGCATGATCTGTCTGGAGTATGAACTCCGCACCATACAGGTACTTCTGAAATATTCTAATGCCGAAAATGATGGCTAGGCACTCACGCTCTATGACGGAGTAGTTTTTCTCCCTCTGCAGCAGCTTCTTGCTAGCATATGCTATGGGGAATAATCCATCTTCAAACTCTTGCATCAAGGCTGCTCCAACTCCACTGTCTGAGGCATCTGTTTGTAAAACAAAGGGCCTCTTGAAGTCTGGTAGCCTGAGGATGGGTGAGCAAGTCAACATGTCTTTGAGCCTATTGAACGCCTGCTCATGTTCGTCCATCCATACGACAGTGTTTGGCTTTCCTTTCTTCGTCAGGTCTGTGAGGGGAGACGCAATATCGGCAAATGCTGGGATAAATTTCCTGTAGTATCCCGCCAAACCCAAGAATGCTCGTACTTGCCTTTTGGTCTTGGGTCTATCTGCATTCTTGATCTTATGAAGCTTTTCTTGCTCCATCTGCAGCATACCTTTGCCAACTACATGTCCTGTGAATGAAATGTTTTCATATCCAATCATGCATTTGGACGGTCTTATGGTCAAGCCGGCGTCTCGCAACCTTGTAAAAACTTCTCTCAACATTCTGAGATGTGGCACCCAGGACTGGGTATGGCCCATAATATCATCGACATAGTTGTCGGCATCACTGCAACCATGCAGCAGTTTGCGCATCATTCTGTTGAACGTGCTTCCCGAGTTTACCATGCCAAAAGGCATCTTCTTAAACTGGTAACTTCCATCTGGGGTCGTGAAAGCCGTCAGATGCTTTGACTTATCTTCAACAGGTATCTGCCAGTAACCCTTGCTCAAGTCGATCTTCGTGAAGAATTTATCTTCCTTCAAGCTTGACATGATGTCCTCAGGGTTACCCATAGGTTCCGTGTCAAACTTTGTCACCATATTGAGCCTTCTGAAATCGATGCAGAACCTATTTGTTCCATCCTTCTTTTTCACCAACACAATTGGAGAATTGTAATCCGATTGTGCTGGTTCTATCACTCCAGCATCAAGCATGTTCTGAACCTCTTCCGAGACTTCCTTCCTCTTTGCATATGGTATGGGGTATGGCCGAACCCTAACCGGTGTCTTGCTGGTGAGCTCTATCTTATGCTCCTCCAGCTCAGTTGTTCCAGGCTTCTCGGTGAAAATGTTCTGGAACTCTTCAAGCAACCTGAGCACATCGTGCCGTTGCTCACGTGTCAAGCTTTCAGACACCATGACATCTTTGTATGTCTCGGAGCTAGTCAAGCCTGCCAACTCTATTAAGCTTTCATCATCCACCACCCCATCATCTTCACTGTGTTCAGCCTCTATGATTGCCATGCATGAAACAACATCCTCGAGCTCCCTCTCTTCATACTTCTTCAGAAGGTTGATGTGGTATGTGCCAACCCTGTCACCAACCTGGACCTTGTAGTCCATCCTGTTAACTACATCAACAACTTCGAACGGCCCCTTCCACTGCAGAGTCAGTTTGTTGTGCGAGGTAGGCAACAACAGCAGGACTTTATCTCCTTTCACAAGCTTTCTGTTTCTAGCTGACTTGTCATAGTGGTGCTTGTACATACTCTGGGCATCGTTCAAACTTTCACGAGCTATCTTGCAAGTGTCCTCGAGTCTGTGTCTCAGGTCAAGCACATATTGGTATGTGGTCATGACTTCTGGCGTTTCTCTCTCAGTCCAGAGTTCCTTCAGCACTTGCATGGGACCTCGAACAGTGCGACCATACATGAGCTCAAACGGTGAGAAACCCGTTGAAGCTTGTGGGACCTCTCTGTAGGCGAACAGCACAGCAGATAAATATCTGTCCCAATCCTTCGGTCGCTCCTGACACATCTTCTTGAGCATGCTCTTCAAAATGCCATTCATCCGCTCACACCACCCATTACATTTGGGGTTGTATGGTGTAGTAAAGAGTTGTTTCAGAGATATCAGTCGACAAACCTCCCTCATCAAGTCTGAGGTGAACTGACTTCCTTTGTCACTGAGTATCTCAGATGGGAACCCAACTCTTGAAAATACATCGAGCAGTGCTTCAGCCACCCGCTCTGTCTCGATCTTTGGCAAGGCCACAGCCTCGGGGTACTTTGTAGCATAATCAACTACAGTGAGTATGTATCTGTTCCCTTTCTCAGATACAGGCGTTATGGGACCAATAAGATCAACGGCAACCCGATGAAATGGTGTATCCATAATTGGCATCTCCCCCATAGGTACCTTTGAGACTCTTCCCTTTGGTACTGTCTTCTGACATATATCGCATGAGCGACAAAACCTTGTCACATCACTGGTTACCCCAGGCCAGTGAAAGCTTGTTGTAATCCTATCAACCGTCTTCTTGGTTGAGAGGTGTCCACCAACAATTGATTCGTGTGCCAGACTCATCACACGTCTTCTATGCTTTGTTGGGACAACTACTTGCTTGATTTCAATTGAACCAGAGCCCTTGCTCTCTGTGAACAACCTATACAGAACATCCTTCTGTACCTCATATCTATAACTGTTTCCACCCCTTGTGGTCAGCGTACTCTTGTCTCGGGCATAAGACCACAACTTTTGCAAAGATGTGTCTTCAGTCTGAGCCTTCCTGAGCTCATCAATAGTAACCTCATCCCCAGGAGAGTTTGGAACACTTAATGCCCTGAGAGGTCTCTCTTCCTTCTTGGTCTGAGCTCGTGTCATGACAGCTGCCGAAACTCTAGCTTCGGGGTTCTGTGCTTCATGACCCATGGTTTCGAACCATTCCTGGTTTGGGGTGTTTGAAACTCCAGGTATATTCCCCAACACCAGATCACATATGAGTGAGCTCAACACCATGGCTTCAACATTGCCAGTGTAATATGGTGTATCAACCTGAACCAATGCTGCTGGTACTATCTTGGCCCCGCCATCGATAGTTATCATAATATATCTCTTGTCCAGCATCTGGTCGTCTCGCACCAGGTTCTTTCGTATGGCCGCCAACTCACAGCCAGTATCTCTCAAAACCTTGACTGCTCGACCATCAACTAACCCTGGTTGCAAATTCAAATTTCTCTCGCCTTCAAGCGATTCAACGGTACAGCCACCTGCTATGATCGGCACAGACTCTCCATTAGCTAAGCATAGCTCTTCATCTCTGATACATTCTTGTATGTGGCTCTGGTTGCAGGAGACCGACATACACAGAGCAGATATTTTCTGCTTGTCTGGAGACTGGTGTTGACTCTGATAACGCCTATGCTTGAACTCTTTGTTGTATGTCTGAGCACCATGTTGCTGCTGTCCAGAGTCTTCATAACACATTGCTCCAGCACTTACTTTCTTCGGGCCATTCTGGCGACAGTCTCTGGCGAAATGTCCCTCTTTTCTGCATATGAAACAAACCTTTTTCTGAGGTTCAGACCGTGGTGCTGGGCTAGCTCTGAGGTTAGTATTTGGCCTCTGATGTTGCCTGTTTGAGGATGAGTTGAGCTTGGCATGCTTGTTCGAGCATATGGAACCACCATGAGCCTCTATATATTGCTCAGCTAGCTTCGTCACATCATCAACCGACTTCGGAACTCTCTCTTTCAAGAACAAAGCAAGTTCGGACGAACAGGTTCGTATAAACTGCTCTCGAACCACTAAATCCATCAAGCCTTCATACGATTTCTCAACCTCAGCCATCTCTGTCCATCTACTAAAATACCTTGTCAACCTAGCCATAAACTGAAAAACAGTCTCCCCATGCTCGGGTCGACTTTCTCTAAACTTCTGTCTGAAACCTTCTTCTGTCAGCTGATATCGTCTGAGCACAGCCTTTTTCAGAGCCTTGTAATCATGAGCATGTTCTGGAGGCATGCTGGTATATACCTCAAGACCCTTGCCTGTCAAAAGCGAGCTCAAACTAACAGCCCATGTCTTCTCTTCCCAGCCCTGGCTCTGAGCAAAGCGCTCGAACCGTTCTATATATGAGTCCATATCATCTTTCTGCTCATCAAACTTCGGCAATTTTGGTCTGGGAGCCTTACTACTTGTTTCTGAGGTAGACCCTCTCATGCCTGTCTCAGCCCTTAACTTAACCAGCGCGATCTCACGCTCCTGTTCTTCACGCTTCATATGGGCTTTTCTCTCAAACTGATCATGCTCACGCTTCTGTCGCTCATCTTCACGTTTCTGTCGCTCATCTTCTCGTCTCGACATACGCTCTTCCCTATCTAAATATTCTTTCTCTTTCTTCTCAGCATAGTCCCTGAGGTCTTGCCCAGTCAACCCTAAACGCACACCAGCCGATATCCATTTATCTATGTCCATGATCACCAAATTAATGCTTCAACCCTATGTAGCTTCAGCTATAAAAACCTTCTGAGAACTTTCCCGGACGAGCCCCCAAATTGTCAGGATGCTGGGTGATGCCCCAATGACAAGACCCAGCTTCAGACCTTTTTTAATATTTCGGGCGTTCCGTGAGGTGACAATGTCTTGAGCCAAACACAGCACAGGGCTTGAAACTATAAAATTGATGTGGCTGGGCTATGCTAGCCGGTGATGAATATATGGTGTTCTGAGGCTACTTTGCCTGAGACAAACACTATGAAAACATGAAATTATATACAAAAACCTATGTTATGGTGATCAACAATACCTCAGCTTTGGGGCCAACAATTAAACAATAAACTATAACTGTGAACAACTACTACAGCCCCAAGCCAGCGAGACGGCTGGTCGATGCCTCAACTTCAAAATGGTGCTTGTGTTCCAAGCCTCAAGCTATGTCATGAAACTATAAATGCGAGCTATATAACCCTAGGCTATGCGAGTTGAGACCCTTAGCATCAAACCCTGTTGAAACCTGTGGTTTGAAGCTATCTCAACACTACTGTGACTTCAAACCTACGTATCAGACCCTATGTCCCAAAGCATGTATGTAGCCCTACGCTCTGAAACCTATCTTGAGCAGTGCATGAAACCTGCTTCAAGAAGCTTAAAAACCTAACGCTTTGAAGCCTGCCTGCAGTATGTTCCGAGCCCGGCTCGAAAACACTGCCTCAAAAAGACGACTTCAAAAGGACAGCCTCAACAGTATAGCCTCAAAAAGACGGCTTCAAAAAGACAGCCTCAAAAAGACGGCTTCAAAAGTATAGCCTCAAAAAGACGGCCTCAGGCAGACGGTTTAGCAACGCTCCGAACCCTGAGCACGGTCTTCAGCAAACCTGCTTCAAACCGAATATAACCCCAGGCTATATCAGTCTGAGCAACACTATCTCAATGCCTCAGCTAATCTGAGACCGCTATGAAATAGCAGTATAGTATTAGGCTGGTTGGACTGTCTAAACGTGCAATTTTCATGCCCAAAGAGAGAACTCAGAGGACAGTTACTTAGCCCATTCAAAGAACAGGTAACTGCACAGTTACGTAGCCCAAGCAGACAATATATTCGCCAATCTTTAACCTTAATGAGTGCAATACTCTATCAGTCAAAAACCAACGATATAGCTTCAATACATATGTATATAAAGCCGTCACTGAAAGTTCTATGAATATTCAGTGCCCTGATCACAAAATAACCAGCAGTGATCGTTGATTAAGCTTGCGCCAGTCTCGGCACTTGTATACAGCTTCCATTAGTTTGAGGTACTTCAGAAAACTAGCATATAAACATTTTATTCATATTAATTACTTCGATTGACCAACCGCCTCACTCATTTGAATATATACACAGTACTAATTTTTATAAGGTATAAAACAAACAAAATGAAGTTTAAAAGTGAACTTACTTTTATAAACAACAAATCAATGAAATCTAACTAACAATTAAAAAAGGGAGATAATCCTGTATATACAAAACTACAGTTAACTCAAATCGCTTACCTAGCGATATACTACAGGTTTTCTTGACAAGATCTATATGTATATTATTTCATAAGCAAACAGAGCAAACTCTGATCAGAATACTGCTACAGGAGCCGTCTGATCTGGGTCTACTCTGTTTGTAGAGGCGTACAAAGGCGTATTAATGGAGTAAAGGGTTATGATAGGTGGGGGCTTATTGTTGGCTGGAAGTCATCAAGAAAGACCATCTGGGAGCTTTGTATATGACTTTCACCCTGCAGTAAGCAATCATCTGTCCAAAGATTTGATTATCTGATGTGACAAATACAGTTATTCTGTCCTAAGCGGTCATTAGTAAGAACTCTCATATTCTTGGTCTTTTAGAACTGAATGCAGACATTTCTCATATTATGTATTGCATTTGCTCTGCATTAGGTAATCCTTTGCTCTTCCAGACTCCAGTTATTTATCAAATAATGGTCGTTTTAAGGTCTTACTTTATTGTATGCCTTTATCCGGATTTACGCCGTTTTCCAAACGTCTTTTTATCAATGACGCTAGTATTATGTTTCTTTTCTAGTGAATACGACTTCTGTGACCTCCTCGATTGGTTTGCCGATCGTGGTTGCCCATGGCAACTACGTCTGAGCCACTTTCCTTGTCTTTGTCCATTTCAAAATGGAACGTATACAATGCAGCCGCACGATTTCTACATTGGCAGCGTACAAGGGTTATGGCAATGGATAGCATTTGTAAGTATTGTTGTACATTGATTCAGGACCGTTTGACGCATAACCCTTTACCTATAGGCTATTGTTAGACCAACTCTCTTTGAATACACCTACCGAAAAGGAGCATTTACTAATATATTGGAATTGTTTAGTTTGAAACCATTGTGATAAATAGAGCATTTGCTCCTATAGGAGCAAATGCTCTTTTTATCACAATGGTTTCACAAAGTGACTTTTTACAGAGTCGTCAAAAGTTGTGAATATGAGGGAATGCGTTGACCATTTACTCAGTACATGTTGCTGTAAGAAATAAAGCTATAATAATAATGAATAGTATTTGCCACTTGAACAAAGGACATTTCTGGCCATGACAGAAACTGTTGAATCGAATCTATATACTTCCTTAAGCGAACACAGTACAGATCAAACGGTGCCTACCTGATCCGTCTAATCTATGTCTTCTCTGTTTGCAAGGATGAGAAAAGGCGTGTCTGTAGAGTAAAAGGTTGATGATCACACGCATGTGAATAGGTACATATCACTTACAGTAAAATCTCAATAATCTGAAAGCTCAAATACGTATCACTATGGGCATTTAACCCATTCCCTCATATTGACGCCTTTAGACTCATCCGTAAATGTTACTTTTTTAAACCATTGTGATAAATAGAGCATTTGCTCCACAATTCTAATTTTTTCCTTTTCTCTAGTAAATGCTCCTTTTCGGGGGATTTATTGAAAGAGGTTGAGTCTAAAAATAGTCTATGAGGTGATGAGTTAAGACATGTTATACTGTAGTGCAGACTGTGAATTCACTCTGTATTCTGTATTAAGCCTTTCCTTCATGAATATTCATGTAATAAATAATGATATCATTAAAATTGATTAGATATTTTCATAATGGCATTTGAACACAGGGCATTCTGGCTCAGGAAGAAACTGTAGAATCATATCTATGTTATATCATAAGCAAACAGAGCAGACGACTCTTATAGGAGCCGTTTGATCTGGTTCTACTATTTTTGCAAAGCCGCATTTCTAGAATAAAGGGCGTTTTCCCTCAGTTAGGATTTCGAATTATGGTTATTCTCAATGAAATCCTTTGCAAACATTCTCATTTCTGATTTAAGTTTGCCATGATGAATATAATCATCTACGAAATGGCGACTTTTGCTTCATATCATGTTCTTTTCTTTGATATTATCTAAATAAGTGTCTATGTTTTGGAGTAATCAAGTACCTTACATTTTAACGGGTCATACAGTAAAACCTTTCTTAAGTGACCATTAAACGAATAAATATGGATGTCTTTAACAATAGATGCCTGCTTAAAGCAGAACAAAAGTATTGTAGTAAGTATCATTAACATTAACCATTTTCTCAATAATTACCTTTTAACCCTTTCGCTGCCAATGCCGGATCTGTGATTACCTATGCAAACAGTTTGGATCCAGATGAGACGCCGAGTAAGCATCAGGATCCAAACTGTTTGTTACTGTTACATGTACTATGTTTTTGAAATAAAAATGAAGAAAATAAAATAAAACTGAAAATTTGTAGCAGGCGACAAGTTAGCAGATGACAGAGTTTGGCAGCGAAAGGGTTAAGATCTGTGCAAACAAAATAGACCAAGATCAGACGGCTCCGACGGAAGCCGTCTGACTGGGTTCTGCTCTGTTTGCTTATAGACTGGTGCAGATCTGATTATACAGCTTTCGCCACCGCCGATGATTCCTATGTTCAAATAAGATTGAAATACAGTGCTCCCTCCCTACAACGGCCCTCTCAGTAACGATCCCCTCCTTACAACAACACATGTCACTGTTTCCGAAACAACAAGGCTCCAGACACAACTTTTTTACATCGTATTTTCTTTATGCCTCAATCAAACCCTATGTTGTGACCACTCTTTAGAATCGTCACTTTGTGACGATTCTAAAGAGTGGTCACAATATAGGGTTTGATTGAGGCATAACGTTTTTAGTTCTCGAAATACACCTTATCTGGGGATCTGCAGACAAGCTAATTATGTTTAATTTTCCCTCACCTCCCTCTGAACAACACATACAATCTTCGTATCCCAAAGGGTGTCGTTGTAGAGAGGGAGCACTGTAACTATTTTTGGTATTTGTGGCAACTACTGAGGTTTGTCTTTGTATATGTATTTCAGGGAGATTTCAGAATCACCGGCAGATTTACAGACACAAGAACGAACGAAGAGCTAGGTTGTTATTCTGTTGAGTTCACAACTCAAGCTCAGCTCACTGATGACGGTGGCTTCTTAAGTTTCTTTGGGTTGTAAAACCATTACCATTTCCCTGTTCTATGTATAATCCAAAGTTCAATACCTACTGAATATTCATGGTAACAATAGTTACAACAAAATATTGAAGGAGGAATACTGTAGCCATTTTAGAAAAAGTAAAGAAGCATATCTTTAAAATTCCATTAGCAAACAGAGCAGAACCTGATCAGACAGTCGTCTGTTCTGGGTCTACTATGTTTGCAAATGTGTTAAACACGTTTATATGAAGGAAAGGATTAAGAAGCAGTGTCGCAAGATGGTCCTCACAGCGTCGGGATAATATCCGAGAGTGTCCTATTAACACCTTACGTAATTATATTCATGAAGGAAATCATTAATATTCATTAGCAGAATGTTTAAAGCGGCGTATGTCAACTGGAATGTTTGATCATGGTGAAAACTGTATAACCAGCTCTGTTATTTTTATAAGTAATCAGAATAGACACTGACCACACGGCTCCTATATGATCGGTCTGATCTGGGTCTATTCTGTTTTCAAATGCGTTAGAAGATGTATGTACAGCCCAAAGGTTCAAATGCTGATGCATGGTGAAACATTTATCCACTGTGACAATGTTTTGTGGATCTGTCCATAATGATTGAAAAGTGCATAAACAATAAGAATGTGAATACCCAATGTGTATTATTGACTGTACGGAGGCTAGTCTTGTCTTGTACATCCGGGTATCACTGACCCGGAACCTCACTATCCGAAAACGTGTTTTACAAACTTCTCAGAGACGAATCTTCAGGAATTAGTTATTTAGATTTTTTATAGGGAACAAAGTTCATTTTTCACATACAAATTGTACGTAACTTTTAAATCAGGTGGTTTTGCAACTAGTTTTGATAAAAAAAAAGAAGCCGGATAGCCGAGTTCCTCAGCAGAATTCAAATTCAGATTGTTGTTGACTCTTTGACCATTAACAGGACTTATGTGAGGATACTGAAGCAAATTCAACTAGAAATCAGCCACAGAGGAAAATATTAGCAAACGAACTTAACTTGGTGGCACAAGACTTAGTGTCGGACTACATGATTATACTACACTTTGATTATACTACGCTTAACCCTTCTCTTGCTGAATTTTAAAATACATTTCTCCTTCTTTACCCATGCCCTGTTGTATAATTATATATATCTTCACTGTGTACAAGTATATCGCTGTGCAATCACTGCTGCGGAGTGCACTGGTTGAACAATCAACTTGTAAATAGTGTAGACCCTGATGAGACAGCTCGATGCAGGAGCTGTCTCATCTGGGTCTTCACTATTTACAGGTAGGTATATTGACGTGAATAGCAAGCGAAGGGTTAATCTTCTGCTTCCGAAATTGTAATTGTAAGAGTTTGAAGCCCACTATCCTTTGATCTAAGTTACTTCGACACGTAATATATAAATTGAAACACTGAACGGAGGCTCTTGTCTTGTACATCCGGGTATCACTGACCCAGAAACTCACTATTTAGTCACTATAGGTTTGGAAATTTCCCAGAAAACCATCATTGATGCCGTCCTAGTGAGTCGAAATATTTGTGAAATGGTGTAAATATGTCCCTTTATCTCCTTTGATTACAATCCTGTATTGCGAAACACTGAGGCTATTGAAAACTTCAGTTTGGATAACAGCTGCGCAAATGATAACTTCAGTAAAACCTCTCGATCGCGACTAACAAAATGGACTTATTTCTTAGTCTTAACCCTTCGCTGGCTATTCACGTCAATATACCTACCTGTAAATAGTGATCACTCCTGCAGGAGCTGTCTCATAAGGGTCTGCACTATTTACAAGTTGATTGTGCAACCAGTGCACTTCACAGCAGTGATTACACAGCGATATACTTTTACACAGTGAAGATATATGTAATTATACAACAGGGCATGGTTAAAGAAGGAGAAATGTATTTTAAAATTCAGCAAGAGAAGGGTTAAAGTCAGAGGACATACATGTATTAATGCAAGATGAAAGTTATGCAGAAAACTCCCACAGGAACATCCCGAATAAATTTCGTCATACATTAAGCAAACAAGTGCTTTTAAATACATCCACGAGGAGTTACTCTGCATCTCTTGAGGATCCAAATTGGTCGCAAATGTTGTATCATCGGAGGTCCAGATAAGATGCGTAAATTTAAACAGTTTGAAGAATAGCTCCTTTATTTCTCCATCAAACCCTATACTGTAACCACTCTTTAGAATTGTCTCTACGATTCTAAAGAGTGTTCACAGTACAGGGCTTTGTGGGAAAATGACGATTTTACTATGTGGGTACGCACCTTTATCTGTAGCTCTAATTATATTGTGGGTTTTGCTGTATATTGTAATATGCCACTCGGAATGTTTTACTTATTTTGTGACGGTGCTATGTTCATTATATCTAACCATCAATCGGAATTAGAGCACTATTGTTTCATTGCGGGGCAGGGAGCTTGTCATAAACAAATAGAAAACACATGGTGCAATAATAAAAATAATACCAAGGTAGACATAAAGATGTAATACAAATACAATGTTTACGCATAACCCCTTTCAATTCTAAATATTCAGAGTGGAACAGCCCATCACTGTTTAACGACAGAGCCTACTCAGTATGAAAGGAGTGAACTTGTTACAGACTATTTAGTAACAAACTGTACATACCCTGATTAGAGGGCTCCTCTAAGAGCCCTCTGATATGGGTATGCACTGTTTGCAAATGACAGACCATGCGTATCTCGAGTTGAAAGGGTTAACCCTTTCAATTTTGAATATTCAAAGTGGAATGATCCATCATTGTATAGCAATAGAGTCCATCAAGTATGACAGGGCATAATTTGCGAGCTGATTCTTGATGACAAAAATGTGTCGACTCTGATCTGGATCTATATTATTTTCAAATACAAGTATAACCATTTCCCGCAGTTATACTGGCAAGTGTTATTTTGCATTGCCAAGTAGTCATATACATAGTATGATATTTATTGGACACATGCTTCTTAAAAAAGCAGATAGTTGCTTAATACAGGGCAAATGTAATGCAGAAAACTCCTAGAGTACGTCATTATTTCTTACATGAATATTCATGGAGAAAATGTTTAAGACAGGCTCTACCGAACTTTCACATAATTGGGATCTTGATGGAACTGTTTGCAAACGGTGCCCATGGATTCGCTAAAGGTTAATTCTCTGACACGATGTACGCTGTGTATCCTTGGTCTTCGAAGCAGTTGTTTTGCCTATTCTACATTGTTTACGAAAACACCTAATGTTCATTGTCTGGTAATGTATTTCAAAAGTAGCAGGCACTTATTTTGAGTTTATGCTATTCAGTGAAACCTCGCTAATCCGAAACTTTAGTAAAGAAGAATTGAGAACTTCTTAGATTGGAGGCTGCTAAATTCAGGTTTAAACTGTTTAATGTTTATTCCAAAGTTCAATACCTACTGAATATTCATGGAAAAATAGTTACAGTAAGACCCCTCTAATGCGACCACCTAAAACAGGTATAATTATGCGTAGTAGAGGCAGGTGGTAGCTTAATGCAGGACAAAAGTAATGCAGAAAGCTCCCAGAGAAACCACCTGCTTATAAAGATACCCATGTCTATTTATTAAGTGGTCGCATTAGAGGGGTTCTACTATATAAAGGAATCTGGAAGGTGGAACATTGTAGCCAATTTTGAAACTAAAGAAACAGATCTATCAAATTTCACTAGCAAACAGAGCAGACCCTGATCAGACGGCTCCTATAGGAGCCGTCTGATCTGGGTCTACTCTGTTTGCAAATGCATGAAAAAGCGTTTATATGAAGGAAAGGGTTAAAGTCATATAGAATGTTCCTTTGGCAACCTTCTGTCTGATCGCAGATAAGGGATAAATTTGACAATGTCAGGTGCTTAACTTTCTCTTTAATCTTTTTTAATGCTGAATGCTCAAATAGACTGATCCAACATTTAAATAGGTCAAGTTTACGGTGAATATTTAGGGATTGGTGAAAAGAAAAATGTAACGTGGCAAACAGTGTAGACCCTGTAGGAGTCCTCTCATCTGGGTCTACACTGTTTGTAAAGGAAATTAGTTACTCGTTTCCAGCATTGTAAGGGTTACTGATGGAAATAAGAGACCATATTCTCTTTTTGGTGACATCCTTCATATTGATGTGACTGACATGGTTCATTAAATATTTCATGATGCTTATAGATTCTATATGCATTGCTTTGATTATCACAATTTGGTATTCTTTCCCCAGTGTATTGCTATTGTAACCATGTTACTTGCACAGTATTGAAACGAATATATCTATCTAACCCTTTACTGCATTAATATATATGTTAGAAATAATTTTGATAATCACATACGGACACGGGAAGTTTGGGTCATGTAAGAAACTGTACATAGACTTATATCAATATTAATTCTTAAGCAAACAGTGCAGACTCTAATCAGAATAATCTTAAAATAAGCTGTCTGATCTGGGTCTACCCTGATTGCAAATGTGTAGAAGTCGTACTTATGGAGTAAAGGGTTAATTTGAAAATACTGTTTTTCTTAATAAAACTTTTATCTAACGGGAAGATGTCTTTATTTTCCTAAACCGTCAATGGAAAAGTAAGTCGTTTAGTTAAACTTTTTCTGTACACTGATAGTCCCGTTAATTTGAAAATATTGGGTTTCGTAATAAAACATTTATCAAACGGGAAGGTGTCTTTGCTTTCATAAACCGCTATTGGAAAAACAAGTTGTTTAATTAAACATTCTCTGTAAATTGATAGCCATGTTAATTTGAAAATATTGTTTTTCTTAATTAAAAAAGTAAACGGGAAGGTGTCGTTGTATCCATAAATCGTTGTTAGAAAAGCATGTTGTTTATTAAACCCCTACAGTGTAGGACACGAGTCACCGATGTCCTTTGCAAACAGTGTAGGGGAGCCCTCTCATCAGGGTCTGCACTGTTTGTCATGTTACACTTTTCTTTAGAAAAAATCCTACATATTCACCATAGGCTTGACCTGTTTGAGTTTTGGAATAGTCCATTTGAAAAGTCAACGTTGTAAAGATTGAAAGATTTGCTCTCTGCAAATTGATAGTCACATGTTCCTTTTCAATTCATATATGTTTTTTATGACACGTATTTCATTTGATTGTCCAAGATTAAATAATAAACATAACATTTATAGTAATAGTCTTATCTGTTTTAAATTTAAGGTTCTTTTCAGATGATAGCCCTATGTGTTTATAAAAACCCATTATTTTTATAAGTAGGAGCTGTTTTTTAAGGTTCCAGTGTCCAATCCATATAAAGTCGTTTAACTCTTTCGGCGCCAATATCGCCTGTTGGTACCATTGAAAACAGTGCAGTCCCAGGTCAGATGCCGCCTTTTCAAGGCGGCATCTGACCTGGAACTTCACTGTTTTATGTATTATTTCAGCCGAAGCATACATGTTTTAAAAACAAATGTTTTAATAGTATACCTTTATTATTTAGTTTAGAATTATATTTAATATGAAATTACATGTATTATTGCAGACGACAATTTTAAATTTGGCGCCAAAGTCGTTTAAGACAGGTTCTACAGTACTCTGAAATCCTTTCAATACTGAACAGTCACAGTGGAATGGCCCATCAGTGTTTAACTATCGAGTCCATTCAGTATGAAATGCTTAATATTGCTAGATGAATTTGATTGACAAACAGCGCGGACCCTGATTAGACGGCCGTTTTTGCTGGTCGCATTAGAGGGGTTTTACTGTACATCTGGTCAGAATTGAACAATAAGTGAGAGGACTACTCTTGTGACCCTGTATAAAAACTACTAAAATCATATTGATACACATGTATCTAAAGAAAATATGGCCGCCAGGGGCGGTGCTAGATTTCCATAATATTACTATATAGAAAACTCTTAAAACTCTTCTTCTCCTAAATTGTGATCCAGTTGTTTTGTATGGTATACGTACTTCATGCGCAATAGGTCATGTTGTTGTGTTGGGTTAAGAGCAGATAAGGTTTTGAGAGGAGATGAGGGAGACAATTCCTGACTGAAGTATAAGTTGTAATAGTTCAGTGTAACAGTGGGTTATTTCCCTTGGTGGAAGCAGAAGCAGCTTAGAAAACAAACTGGAGAATAAAATTCAAACAGAAAATGCTGTAACCATCACATTCCCCAATTGAACTCAATGCCAACATACGACATGGTATGTTATGATAATTGAGACGGATATGGTATAAAGCAGACACCACTTTTGTAACAGGCCAAAACACTTTTAAGGGTACCACTGTACGCACTGTTTTATTGCGACATCCCCTATACTACATTTTCTGGAGCGAAACACGACGTATTGAGGATTTGAAAAATGAAGCGAGAGCACTAAACAAAACTGGCGATTATTCTGCTTAAATGAATGCATCGATAAAAAAGTGTCCACAAGTACGGAGACTGTCCAGCTTCTCCATGTCTCATGTCCATTATTTCTTCGTCAAAACCTGTTTTAGTCGATGTTTGAAAGCTGTTAAATTCTACATGTTGTACGCCCCGGTGCAAAACGTAATCAAAACACTGTACGCAACGGAGAAGTCATGTACCCCACGGTGCACATTGTATGGTAGCACCATGTTTATTCATTTTGTAACCGTTATAGACACATTATACACAACAAGAATGTAAATGTATTTGGAAGTTTCAACTCTGGCCGCTTTTCATAACAGCTTATAATTTGCCGTGAAATCCAGAATTTCAGACGTAGACACTGACGGCATCCTATTTCTTCACCCGGCCAGTTTCGAAACCGATTATTGCATCGTAAGCTTCACCAATAACAAATATGGCGCACCCTTCGATAGTGTCCACGATGTAGGTAAATGTAGACTTATTTATCTGAGGTGTACAAATATGGTCAAACAGTTTAACTTTTAATCCATGAATACTCATGTAAGAAATAATGACATCATGAATAATAATTTGATTTTTATGGCACATGGACGCATGAATTTTCGGCCATGTCACTATAGAATAATATCTATATTATTTCATAAGCGAACAGAGCAGGCTCTGTTTAGACGGCTACTACAGGAGCCATCTGACCTGGGTCTACTCTGCTTGCAAAGGTGTATAAAGGCGTATTTATGGAGTAAATAGTTTAACTTTGATACATTTATCGAAGAGCATGCTACCATAAATACACTCCTCATTTTCGGATGGAACTATTTACAGTTGAACTTCGATATCTCAAACTTCAACGGACCATACAAATTAATTCGAGATAGCAGATGTTCGAGTCATCCGATTTATAATCTGACAAATATATCAAGTTCACAGCTTAATGCATGTCTAAAGTAATGCTGAAAGCTCCTTTAGGAGCTTTCAGCATTACTTTAGACCTGTATTAAGCTGCCACATGTATTTCTAGATATGTGTAGTGATATATTTTAGAACAATTCTATATTGTAAATTTTGGAAGGACCGAACTTTTAGTTCGAGTTATCCCGAAGTTCGAGTTATCCGAGTTCGTGATATCGAAGTTCAACTGTATTTTAGAATTATGACTCTTAGGAAAAATGCTAAAAATTCTCGTATATCCTTCAACTCATTCATTGGAGATTTGATCAACATAGTCGACATTACAAGAGCTTTTCCGATTGATCCTTCCGCCACTTTACCGGAACCAGACGGAGATTTTCGAGTTGGGAAATCACAGATTGCTGTAAACACTTTAATTCGGTATATGCTTTCAGCGAATTTGAAAACATTTGTAGAGAGTTTAGATCAAGATAAGACGCCGAGTTACATGTCGTACCATCAAAATCCGTACTGTTTGACATGCAGTAAAACCTCTCTATAACGGCCACTTAATTACATGAAGGAGCTTCTATAGGAGCCTTCTGTTTTACTTTTACATTGCTTTAAGCAGCCGCCTGCCCTAATTATCAACCAATTCACACAATTTAGTGGCCATTATAGAGAGGTTTTACTGTACTGTGAAATAACGGAAATAATAGAAAACAAATGTAGCCAATAACAATACAAGACAATATTAATTATAGTAGTTTTTAGTTTCGCCTACTTAGAAAAATTATGTCTTTTTTTGTTAGCGGATACCTACATACAACAGAGGTAGATTGACTTTACCGATATTACAAAGGGTCTCCGATTACATTCTCTTATATCACGTGGAACTACGTGTATATAGTTCATTCAGATAATAGATTAAAACTTGATAAGGATTGGCAACTATGTAGGTCATATACGATCTGTAACAGACTTTCAAGTTTAACAGAACTTTCAAATTCATTTTTTTCTAGACAAATTTTAAAAACAATTGTCATTCTAACATGTGTATTTAAAACAATTGTCATACCAACATGTGTATTTAAACTAATTGTAATAACAACATGTGTATTTATAACAATTGTAATACTAACATGTGTATTTAAAACAATTGTCATACTAACATGTGTATTTAAAACAATTGTCATGCCAACATGTGTATTTAAAACAATTGTAATACTAACACGTGTATTTAAAACAATTGTCATACCAACATGTGTATTTAAAACAATTGTCATGCTAACATGTGTATTTAAAACAATTGTCATACCGACATGTGTATTTAAAACAATTGTCATACTAACATGTGTATTTAAAACAATTGTCATACCAACATGTGTATTTAAACACATTTGCCACGCCTACATTATATTTAAAAACAATTGTCACGTCAACGTATATTTAAGATAATTGTCATGCCAACATGTGTATTTAAAAACAATTGTCACGTCAACGTATATTTAAAAATAATTGTCATGCTAACATGTGTATTTAAAAACATTTGCCACGCCTACATGTATATTTAAAAACAATGGTCACGTCAACATATATTTAAAACAATTGTCATACCAACATGTGCATTTAAAAACATTTGCCACGCCTACATGTATATTAAAAATCAATTGTCACGTCAACGTATATTTAAGATAATTGTCACACCAACATGTGTATTTAAAAATATTTGCCACGCCTACATGTATATTTAAAAACAATTGTCACGTCAACGTATATTTAAAATAATTGTCATGCCAACATGTGTATTTAAAAACAATTGTCACGTCAACGTATATATAAAAATAATTGTCATGCCAACATGTGTATTTAAAAACATTTGCCACGCCTACATGTATATTTAAAAACAATTGTCACGTCAACATATATTTAAAACAATTGTCAAACCAACATGTGTATTTAAAACAATTGTCATACCAACATGTGTATTTAAAAAACATTTGCCACGCCTACATGTATATTAAAAATCAATTGTCACGTGAACGTATATTTAAGATAATTGTCATGCCAACATGTGTATTTAAAAACAATTGTCACGTCAACGTATATTTAAAAATAATTGTCACGCCAACATGTGTATTTAAAAACATTTGCCACGCCAACATGTATATTTATAATAATTGCCCCGTCATTATGCATATCTAAAAATAATTGTTACGCCAACATGTGTATTTAACCCTTTACTCCATAAATATGCCTTTTCCACACCTTTGCAAACAGAGTAGACCCAGATCAGACGGCTCCTGTAGGAGCCGTCTGATCAGGGTCTGCTCTGTTTGCATTAAAATAACATCGATATGATTCTATAATGTCTACCATGTCAAAGAGTCACAAGTTCATGCGGCATTTTAATTTTTATCAATATTCAAAATATCATTATTTTGTAGATGAATATTCATGGCGTAAAGGGTTAAAACAATTGCCACGGCAACACTTGTTTGTCTAGTTCATATGATTAACCCTCGCTTGCTGAATTTTAAAATACATTTCTCCTTCTTTACCCATGCCCTGTGGTATAATTACATATATCTTCACTGTGTACAAGTATTTCGCTGTGCAACCACTGCTGTGGAGTGCACTGGTTGCAATATCGATTTGTAAATAGTGCAGACCCTGATGAGAAAGCTCCTGCAGGAGCTGTCTACTCTGGGTTTTCACTATTTACAGATAGGTATATTAACGTGAACAGCAAGCGAAGGGTTAACATTATAACTCAATTATCGTGCAAAAAATTATATGGGCACAATAACACTGGGACATAGATACAGTAAACCGTCTCTAAAGAGACAAACAAAATGAGATGTACTTCTGGGTCTAAACCCTTAGCCTGCTATGCACGACCTAACTGACATTTTCAAACAGCTTGGATCCTGATGAGACGCCGAGTAACTCGGCGTCTCATCAGGATCTGAACTGTTTGGCACTCTGCCAATAGTATATCAAAAGCTTGAACGAATCAGAAGTAAGTGACGACGGCAACAGATAGGAGCTTAAGCAGATCTCATTTTCATAGAAGGCTAAGGGTAAAAGAAGGGATGGATGTACATGTTACGTGTGGCGAATGGTAGCTTAACCCTTCTCTTGCTGAATTTTAAAATACATTTCTCCTTCTTTACCCATGCCCTGTTGTTTAATTACATATATCTTCACTGTGTACAAGTATTTCGCTATGCAATCACTGCTGTGGAGTGAACTGGTTGCACAATCAACTTGTAAATAGTGCAGACCCTGATGAGACAGCTCCTGGAGGAGCTGTCTCATCTGGGTCTTCACTATTTACAGGTAGGTATATTGACGTGAATAGCAAGCGAAAGGTTAAGAGTTTCCTTCGTTGATATCACTCTGCATTAAACAGTTACCTGCTACATATACAAGACACCACTATTTAACCGCTAAGTGACCGGTTCAGAGAGATATTACTGTGTGAAGAGGTATTACTGTTTATAGAGGTTTTACTGTTTACAAAGATTTTACTGTTTACAGAGGTTTTATTGTTTACTGAGGTTTAACTGTTTACTGAGGCTTAACTGTTTACATATGTGTATACAGAGGTTTTACTGTTTACAGATGTGTATATAGAGGTTTTACTGTTTACAGATGTGTATACAGATGTTTTTTTGTTTGCATATGTGTATACAGAGGTTTTACTGTTTATAGAGAGTTTAATGTTTAGAGATAAGTTACTGTTTAGGGAGATTTTACTCTTTAGAGAGAGATTTTACAGTTTGAGAGGCTCTACTGTTCAAATATATCTTATTGTTCAGAAATAATTTACTGTTTAGAGAGATTGCACTGTTAAGTGAGGTTTTACTGCTTGGAGGTATTGTTACTGCTTCATGGTTTTACTGTTTGAGAGGGTTTACTGTTTAAGATGTTTAAATGTTTGAGAAGTTTACTGTTTAGAGAGGTTTTATTGTTGAAAGAGGATTTACTGCCTGAGAGGATTTACTGTTTGAGATGTTTACGTATTTGAGAAGTTCGCTGTTTAGAGAGGTTTTATTGTTTGAAGCGGCTTTACTGTCTGAGAGGGTTTACTATTTGAGATATTTAAGTGTTTAGAAAATTCTAAGTATTTGAGAAGTTTACTGTTTTACAGATGCTTTACTGTTTAGAAATGCATAACTGTTTAGAGAGAGTATGATGTTTAGAGAGGGATGGTTGTTTAGAGAGGTTTGACTGTTTAGAGAGATTTTGCTGTTTAGAGAGGTTTGGCTGATTAGGAAGGTTATTTTGTTAGAGTCGCTTTACTGTTTAGAGAGGTTTTACTGTATAACGTAAAATGTCGCTCCGTACTTCATTCTCAGTGTTGTTATATTTTCTTATCCTTCGGGATCATTAATTTCGATGATATTGGTTGTGAAAAATTGAATACCGCTTAAGTCGGTGCTAGGGGGGGGGGGGGGGGGGGGGGGGCGCATGAGTAGTGCTGCACCTGTAATAACTGCTCTTGAACAGACCCAATAAAACGGGTCTCAAGTTTCTCTTTTCACATTGCTTCTTTTGCTTTCGAAGGATCTCTCACTTTCAGAACTTAGATGGGTTCTGCTGTTTGAGAGTATTTACTGTCGAGGGAGTTTTTCCTTTTTAGAGAAGTTTTACTGTTTGACAGATTTGATGTTTGGGATGTTTTACCCTTTGAGAGGTTTTACTATTAGGAGTGGTTTTACTGTTAAAGAGGTTTTACTGTTTTGTAAAATTTTACTCAATCGAGAGGTTGGAGCGATTTACTGTTTAGAAATGTTTGTTTAACTGTGTGAGATATTTATAATTTTAGATATGTTTTACTGTTTGAGAGGTTTTACGGTTCAGCCTGGGTCCAAGGTTATAAAACTTCTGAAACTGAGTCTGAGATCATTCTCAAGTATCTGATTGGTCAGACTCATTCTCAAGTATCTGATTGGTCAGATTCTGAGCAAGCTCAGAATCTGACCAATCAGATACTTGAGAATGATCTCAGACTCAAGCAAAAACTTTTATAACCTCGGAGCCAGGTGTAAACTTTACTGTTTAGAGAGTGTTTACTGTTTAGAGAGTGTTTACTATTTAGAGAGTTTACTGCTTAGAGAGTTTTCTGTTTAGAGAGTGTTTACTGTTTAGAGAGTTTACTGTTTAGAGTGTTTACTGTTTAGAGAGTGTTTACTGTTTAGAAGTTTTACAGTTTAGAATGGTTTTACTGTATTGGACAGCAGATCTCCCAGAGTGCTAGTGACGAACCTCATTTTAGTTTTTATCAGGCCATTCCTTATATGTAAGAGACGTGCCTGGCAGTCTTCAGTCACCGAAGACATCAGATAAGATGGCGGTTGTGATTGGATTAGTTCTATGTTTTGTGTCCTCCAGTTTTGCTGGTCACCTGGTGTATCATGACTGCAGTACGAATATACTATTTTCGTATTTCGTTTTAACCCTTTCGGCGCCAAATTTCTAATTGTCGTCTGCAAACCCATTGTGTTAAATCATTCGGTAAAGTAAAGACGTGAGATAAATAAATGCAAATTTTAAAGGAATAAAGCACACATACATGTATAGAAACAGAGATTGAGACATAAAGTGAAGTCCCTGATCAGACGCCGCCTTGAAAAGGCGGCGTCTGATCTTGGACTGCACTATTTGTCGTGGCGCATTATTTTGCGACTTCGGCGGTGAAAGGGTTGGCGCTTTAGCTGCCAATAATGAATCTGTGAATATCATATGAAAACAGTTGCATCCAGATGAGACTCCGAGTAAATCGGCGTCTGAGCAGAAGCGAAACTGTTTGATGATGTGAGTACAGGGCCCAATGTTATAAAAAAAAACTTCTGAGTCTGAGTCTGAGATCATTCTCAAGTATCTGGTTAGTCTGATTCAGAGCAAGCTCCGAATCTGACCAATCAGATGCTTGAGAATGAGCAAGCTCAGAATCTGACCAATCAGATGCTTGAGAATGAGCAAGCTCAGAATCTGACCAATCAGATGCTTGAGAATAAGCAAGCTCAGAATCTGACCAATCAGATGCTTGAGAATGATCGCAGACTCACGCAAAAGGTTTATAACTTTAGGCTAGGTTTTAAAAGAAAACTGGACAAGTATAAAAAATAACAATAACAATTGTAGCAGGCGACAAATATGCCCCCGTGATGCAGTTTTTATTGTTTAATTGTCTTTCATTTTCTTTCAAAAAGTAAACTCACAGCATCAATCAGGCAAAAATACTCTTCCTCTGCCAGTATCACATCTGTTATTACCTATAACTCGGCGTCTCATCAGGATGCAAACTATGTGCTACTCTGGTTGTTGGTTTTAAACAAGAAAAAACAATAAAGAAATGAAACTTTTAGCAGACGACAAAGTTTGCAGACGACAAAATATGTCATCGAAAGAGTTAACCATACTCATGGTTAAAGAAAACTTAATCATTTCCAGTCTGTGTAGACACACACTAATATTCGCTTTGAAACATCGTGTCTGATCATGATCTGCAATGTCTGCAGGGGAAGCAAACTGTGCATAGCCTGATATCGGTCTGTGCTATTTGCGAGTCTCTGCAACGGTAACCGTTAATTCATAATGGCCCCTTAACATATTCCCTCATAGGTTGTTTTTAGAACTAACCTCTTTGAATAAATCCACAGAAAAGGAGCATTTAGTACCAAAAAGAAATTTCAGAATTATGTAGTTTAGAAACCATTGTGATAAATAGAACATTTGCTCCTCTGGGGCAAACGCTCTATTTATCACAATGGTTTCAAAAAGTGACTTTTACAGAGGCGTCAAAACCGTCAATATGAAGGAATAGGTTATGGGAACATGGACAAACAGAATATAAACATATTAACCCATTGCCTCATAGGCTATTTTTAGATACAATATCTTTGAATAAATCTACTGAAAAGGAGCATTAACTAGAGAAAAGGAAAAAATTAGAATTTTGTAGTTTATAACCATTGTGGGAAATAAAGCATTTGCGCCTTTTTATCACAATGGTTTCACAAATTGACTTTTACAGAGTCGTCAAAAATCGTCAGTATGAGGGAATGGGTTAAAGGACTCCTGATTGGTCTCCTGGTCAGCGGTTTTATTGTATGCTTCATAAATCTTTTTTTTTCTCAAATTGTCGGCAAACACATAGGCTGGGTTCGTCGTTATTCACTTTCGGACGAATTCAAGTGAACTCAACCTTTTACTCCATGAATATTCATGCAATACAAAAGATTCCCATAAACTCTTATAATATCAGTATACTTACGGGACTTTTTATCATGTCAGAAAGTGTAGAATTATTTCTATATCATTTCTTGAGCAAACAAAGCAGACCCTGAGGGTCTACTCTGTTTGCTTAAGGTGTAATATAGATCTGATTCTACAGCTTCTGCCTGAGACAAAATGTCATGTGTTCATCTGCCATTATAAAAAATAATCTTATTGATATTCATGACGTCATAATTTCTTACATGAATATTCATCAGGAAAAGGTTAAATCTGATCCCACTATTCATCACCCAACTCGCATTTGCAAACAGTTTGGATCCAGATAAGACGCCGAGTGAGTTGGCATCTCATCAGGATCCAAGCTCTTTGACATTCGGTAAATAGTTTTTCAAACTCTTGATTCAAATCGGAGTTGTCAAAATCGCACCAGATCAAAATTTATGCAGACCTTATTTTTTTCACTGCGGCATAAGGCTTGAATGAAACTCATTCTATGGTTTATGAAACTCATTCTTTGAAACTATTGTGATAAATAGAGCATTTGCTCCTCTGGAGCGAATGCTCTATTTATCACAATGCTGTCAAAACTACTCAATTCTAAAATTCTCCTTTTTCAATAGTTATTGCTCCTTTCGGGAGATTAATTCAATGAGATTGGGTCTATAAATAATATAGGAGGGAATGAGTTAAACACATAATATATTCTTACATTCTAGACACCAACCCGCTCAAGGTAATCCATGTGGACCACGCCCACCTTAGCGCTGACCCAGTTCACATTCCGGGCCCGGAGTCTGGCTCAATTGATGTACATGTTCTACGTCCTATCGCTGGCAACCACTTCAAGCTAACCCTTAAAGTACAGAAGAAACTTGGATTTTTGGGATACACTACAATACCATGCATTACTAACGTAGGAAGCTGGTACGACGCTGTTATTGGTATTTGCTGTTGTCACAAAAGAACTTCACTTCAGTAACTGCTTGCAAATATTGTCGATCGACATTAGCGTGGCCACTTGTCAGAATGAGCATATGAACACAGGACAATGTGCTCGGGCAGATACTGTAGAATTAAATCTAGAAAATAGCAGATACTGACCAAACGATCCTGCAGGAGTCATCTGATCTAGATTTACCCTGTTTCAAAGGCATTATAAAAAGGCGTATATATGTAGTAGAGGGTTAAAACTGTGATAAATAAATAAATTCATAACTATGCATTCCTTGAATCAAAAGAAAGTGCAGGCGCATAGCATAAAGTGTGTTAGAAGTAGTGTGCATAATTCATTATGAAGAAACAAACACAGCCTGTGTCTATGACAGTGAACAAATGATTGATCATGATCAGCCCTGCCTGTATCGATAAAGAACCAATTACTATTTCATTCATTTTGAAAATAAACAGTAAAGGTCCTAGTCTGACGCCTTGATAAATCACAATGGCTGGTATGGATCTACAACGTATTCAAAGTTTTTCTCGTGAATCTATTTGATTTTGACTTTGGTAAGAGGGACACCTTGCCGTCCGCAAATAATATGGTTTAGATCTTGACAAGATTCTGAGTTACATTGTGCCTCGTCTGGATCTAAGCTGTCTGCAATGTAACTGTTGAGTCCGATATGACCCATAGCGTGCAACACTTTAACCCATTACCTAATAGGCTATTTTTAGATACAACCTCTTTGTATGAATCTACCGAAAATGAGCATTAACTAGAAAAAGGATTTTTTTTAGAATTTTGTAGTTTGAAACCATTGTGATTAATAGAGCATTTGCTCCTATAGTCGTCAAAAGTCGTCAATATGAGGGAATGGGTTAACCCTTACAATGCGGGAAACGACTCACTAATGTTCTGTGCAAACAATGTAGACCCAGATGAGAGGGCTCCGGTGGAAATTTCAGCATTGTAAGGGTTATCAAGGCCTGTATAAAGCTGTCAAGTGTGTTTCTAGATATCTGTAGACATACATGTATATTTTAGAGAAATTCTGTATTGTAAGTTTGGAAGTACTGGACTTTTTGTTCGAGTTATCCCGAAGTTTGAGTTATCTGAGTTCGAGATGTCGAAGTTCAACTATACATTTAATGACTATTTCATATTTGATTTTGTTTCAATTCTTTATGTAACTCTGTTTAACAGTGATCATGCGACAAAAATGAACTTTATTACTACAAATAGTGCGAAATACTCAGTGACTTTAGGATTGAATGGTTGGTTGTTAAACGTTATTTATCTAGCAGCGAGATTTAAATCCTTGACAATGTGATGTCTTATGTGATTGTGTCATATCATGTTATGATGCCATACGATATGGGTTAAGATATCTTACCAGGTTATGCTGTCTTGTTAGTTTGTCGTATTTTACCGGTTAAGATATATTATCTGTATCCATGCTTATAAAACTTTTAGTTGAGTCTGAGTTCGCTCTCAAGTTTTTGATTGGTCAGATTTGAGCCAAAGAGGCTCAAATCTGACCAATCAAAAGCTTGAGAACGAACTCAGACTCAACTAAAAAGTTTTATAAGCATGGACCCATGTTATGCTGCCCTTACCAAGTTACTATGTCTTACAAGTTAAGGTGCCTTACCAAGTAATTCTGTCTTGCCAGATTGTCGTATCTTATAGGTTAAGATATCTTACCAGGTTATGCTGTTTTACCAGGTTACTATGTCTTGCAGGTTAAGGTGTCCTATACCAGGTTACTTTGTCTTACAGGTGTCTTACCAGATTATCGTTACTTACAGTTTAAAGTGTCTTAGAGGTTAAATTTTCTTACCAGGTTATGGTGTCTTATTAGGTTAAGAACTTAAGATGTCTTATCAGGTTACGCTGTCTCATCAGGTTAAGGTGCTCTATCAGGTCAACGAGTCCGCCTTACCAGGTTATGTTGTCGTATCAGCTTAAGTTGTCTTACTAGTTTATAGTATCTTTAAGGTATTTATAACCCCACAAACAAAGTTTTGTTCAGTATGCAGGAGTCACCTCGGCGGTCAGTCTGTTGGTCCCTTGGTCGGTCGTTTCGTCGGTCGGTTGGTCTGTCGGTCGGTCTGTTGACGTTTTTGTCTTACAAAGTTATGGTGTCTTATCAGGTTATGGTGTCTTATCAGGTTATAGTATCTTACCATATTATGGGATCTTATCAGGTAATGGTATGTGTCTTATCAGCTTAGTGTGTGTAATTAGGTTATTGTACCTTACCCGATTATGCTGTCTTAACAGGTTATGGTATCTAATCAGGTCATGGTATTTTACCATCTTGCCAGGTTATGGTGGCTTATCAGGCCATGGTATATTGCCAGGTTATGGTATCTCAAAAGGTTATAGTATATTACCAGACTATGGTGTCTTAACAGGTGTTGGTGTATTATCAGTTTAATGAAGTTTCATTCTTGTTTTACTATTTTCGTTCTGCATCAAACATTCATTAGCTTTTAAAACAATCAACGAATGTATTCGTTAGTGTGTAGTGGCTACCGAAATGTGATACTGCATTGCAACTTCATTGTGTGAAAACATTCTGATAAGTAATAGACAGTGTAGGCACTATTCAGACGGCGTAACTGACGTAATCGGTGTTTATAGTGTTTACATTGTCTGCGAACTGCTTAGCTCCACGGATGCGACTTAAATTGAACCATACAATCTTCTACAGTACATACGAAGTCTGCGACTTGTTGAGCGGGCAGATGTTCAATGGAGTACACCACTGTCCGTTGGAAATCAAGCAGTCCTCTCCAAACTTCAACTGCGCATGCCCATTCCAGACAGGTGACTACCATCTGAACAAAACGACCTTTCAGATACCGAAACTCAGTGGACTCTGGAGTTGGCTTGCTGGGGTATGTGAACACATTTAATTACACAATATATAGATACTTATATGGACAAATCAATATTAGGTCGTTTAATTTCTGAAATAGGCAACAATGGTGTTCCGTACAAACGACTTATGTTTAACAACTGTACCCATGTCCTACGTTGATATTAATATCAATATGTTTTAGATATTTAATTTCAGCTACAGCTACATAACAATTCATTAACCCGTTACTCAATAATGCGCATTTGCATACAGAGTAGACCCAGATCAGATGGAACCTGTATGAACAATCTGATCAGGATAGGCTCTAATTGCTTATGAAATGCTATAGATATGACTGACATCGCCAAAATTGCACGTGTTCATATACAAGTGTAAAATGTGAATTTAATTAACATTCATGACGTTGTTATTTCTTACTTGAATGTTCATGGAGTAAAGGGTTAATATTCATGTACAATAAACTTCACTAATCTGAATACTCACAACCGTATCAGTATTGGTCTTTAACCCATTACCTCCTAGGCCTTTTTTTTTTTTTTTAGATCGAACCACTTTGAATAAATCTACCGAAAAGGAGAATTAACTAGAGAAAAGCAAAATTTAAGAATTTTGTAGTTTGAAACATTGTGATAAATAGAGCATTTGCTCTTAGGAGCAAATGCTCTATTTATCACAATGGTTTTAACAGGTGATTTTTACAGGGACGTGGAAAGGCCTATTTATTGAGGAAAGGGTTAACCCATTCCCCCATAATGACACCTTTCGACGCCTCTGTAAAAGTCTTTTTTTAAAACCATTGTGATAAATAGAGCATTTGTTCCATAGATACAAAATTTAATGTTCTGTTGACTACAATGGTAATCTAATAAAGCTTTTTTTCTATTAAACGCTCCTTTTTGGAAGATCTATTCGAAAAGTTTGGGCCTGGAAATAGCCTGTGAGGGAATTGGTTAACACAGGTGCCAGCTTAAAGCAAGATTGATGCCATGCAGAAAGCTCATCTGGGAGCTTTCTGCATGACTTTCACCATGTATTAAGTGTACACCTGTCTAACAACTGTCCAACACCTGTCTAAGACCTATCTAACACCTGTCTAACAATTTCGCAAATTCTTCTTTACTAACAGTCTGATCAGCGAGATTTTACTGTACAGTGCTCCCTCTCTACAACGACACCCTTTGGGATACGAATATTGTATGTGTTGTTCAGAGGGAGTTGTTATAGGGAGGGGAAATCAAACATAATTAGCTTGTTTGCAGATCCCCAAATAAGGTGTATTTCGAGAACTAAAACCGTTATGCCTCAATTAAACTCTATGTTGTGACCACTCTTTAGAATCGTCACAAAGTGACGATTCTAAAGAGTGGTCACAACATAGGGTTTGATGGAGACATAAAGAAAATACGTCATTGTTTCACTGTTTCGGAAACAGTGATATGCGTTGTTGTAAGGAGGGAATCGTTATTGAGAGGGCCGTTGTAGGGAGGGAGCACTGTACAATGATTTGCACGTGAAATTGAATTCGCTTGTTTTCAGGGTGACTACAAAGTGCACGTTACAATAACTGACACCAACAATGGACAGCAAGTGGGCTGTTACGACGTACAAGTTTCCACTGAAACAGACTGTCATGGCATTTCATGTCTATTTGGTTGAAAAATAAAATCATAAAAATGTGTGCAATGGTAAATTGTTTGTTTGAATCTTATTTCAAGTCTTATCGTTTTGCTTATAGGCTAAAGTCGCATCCGTGACCGATTGGTTACGGTCTTAGACTGGCAATCACTTCTCCTCGCAGATGTTGTTTGAATTTAGAGGGTTTATGTGAGGAAGCCTTTCAGCTGGTTTGCAACAGGTCGGTGTTTCTTCTCGGATGTGTTTCTGTGTATAGAAGATTGCAATTTGTCCCGTTGACGGCAAAAACCTTGGGTATTCCTCCACCTGTCGGACGTCGCAATATGATTGAAATACTGATAAAGCGACAGCAATCTACTGTCAACATGTTTGATTTCTACCAGCATAATACTCAGGTAGCCAATGGGGTCTACCGTGCACCCCATGACTTTTTTCATGGGTACCAAAATGTTCAGAAAAGTCTCCTGAATCAGAATCGCGAATGTTTTCAAGTTTAAATTCTTTTAGGCTATGTGTATTTTAACCGTTTCTATGGCACCCCCAGTTTTCGTAATGATGACCGATACCTGCTAATTCGCCCATATCACAGCCAAGTTTTGTCCTAAACCTATAAAACTGGTACCAAATGGAAGATAACACGTTGTGCTTTTATTTCCAACTTGGTTTTTTAAATTGCCTTGTTTGCACACTCATGAATATTAATGAGAACATTAAAAATAGTAAAACCAATATAGAAATAACGTAAATAATGTAAACTATTCACTGTTTATCCTACAAATATCAGAAAACAACTTTAAATGCAGTTCAACATGATGACAAAATCCTCAGAAAACAAAATATCAAATTTGAGGACCAACAATTAAACTCTAAGTAACGGTTTAACTGTTTCCATAGTAACCATTCATTTCACTCTGTTCGTACATATTTTGTTAGTCGACACCTACCTGCAAAAAAATTCCATATCACAGAAAGTTTTTTGTGCTAACTGTATAAAACTGGTACCGAATTAGAGCTAAGACTTTGTGCTTTTGTTTAAAGGCTATACTTAGGAATTAACTTATTTGCATACACATGAATATTAATGAGAATAATTAAAAAATAGCAAACAAATACAGAAATAACGTAAAACTCTCATTTTTTTGGTCCTACCAATATCAGAAAACAACTTCAAATGTAGTTTAAATTGATGACAAATTACTCAGAAAGCAAAGTATCTAAATTGATACCCAAACAATGAACTGTAAGTAACATTGTAACGGTTTCCATGGTAACCGATCCTTTCACAAATTTCGGAAATTTGACATCTACCTGTAATACTCCGCTAGATCTGTTATTTTTGATGAATCATGAAATCAGTTGTTACAAACATAGATATGAGGCATTGCTTTAATAGTAAATACATTTGTATTACTTTTCTGATATAAACTAATTTGCATATGTATGAATATTTATGAGAACAATAATAAATGTTGAAATTTTCGACAAACACCAGTCTTTCTCTTATAAAGCAAACAAAAATGCAAAATGATTAGCTAAAGTTTACAATGATCACTGAATATCACCAAGATTGTTAGATAAATACAAATTACATAGCACTGATGGTGATATATCTGTTTCCTAGGCAACCATTCTAACCTCATTGTTCATATTACAGAGTGTTTAAATACCTTCAACATACAAAGATTTTGCGGCCTACTTTGGTGACAATTATAAATGGTATTAACATATAGTTGATGTATGAATCTTCATGTTTGGTTTACTTTATGCAAATTACCTTATTTGCATCCTTATGAATATTAATTAGTGGTAAGAAAACAAAGAGAAACAATATTGAAAATAACATGTTTCGCAGTATGCCGAGCACAACATTACACCATTCTCCAAATATAGCTTGCAATGGTAAATGTACCTTTTGGTGATAAATAAATAAATTTTATGTCTAAAACTGTTACCAAAATGACCATGCACTGCTTCCATGGTAATTGTTTAATGCCAAGTTCTTAAGAGACATTGTGCACCTGTGATTTCAATCATGATCACTTGACCGATATATCAGTTAGAGCATTTTTGACATTTGTTTCTTGGAGGAATGTGGCCTGAACATTAGTAATACCAAATGGAAAATATATATTCAATATGATATGAACATGTAAATCTGTCATGATAGCTTGACCAATAAGTTAATTAGAGCATTCCTTATGAGCCCTTATATCAGAATTTGCACTGTTAGCGAATTCAGAACAATATCTGTAAAATATCCGTAGGTCCTAGTAAATAAGTCACATTTCGGTGTCAAAAATATTTACATTTGGAAATAAAAGTTACTTGGTTTTGAGAAGATTAAATTATTCACTTATTTCTATAGTCTCATTAGATGTTTTTGATTTGTTTACTTATGATACAAAGGCTTGTATATTACACTGTTCGTTTGTTACCACTGCTTTATAAAAACATGTTGCCTACTTTCTTCGTGTAGACTAGATTGCTTCAAATGTTTTGTTTTATTTTCTCCCACATTTACATTTAAACATCTTTGCAGACAAAACTCAATTCTGAAAGATCCTAAAGAAACTGTTTCATTTTTGTCTGCTACATTGAAAGATAATTATAGTAAAAATACTGTACATCTTAGTTAACATTCCTAATGTCAGTGAACATTAATTTGTTTTTATTTTACCTAATGATTTATTCAATAAATTATTCATCGAAAATAAACTTCCGTATAGATAAACGGAGAAAGGGTTGATCAATCTTGATTTTGCGCATGCTGTATAAAGGAACATTACTTGTTAATTTCCCTTTGCTACTAAAGAAGGATAGGTCCTTATTTCTTTTCACAAAAGTTCATCCATATAGTTTATTCATTAAACCAGTGTAAACTTTAACTTGGTCGACAGGTGCATCAAGGATAAAACTAAAGGTTTGCAAATAAAAGGAGCCATGATTGTTTTAGAAAAGCTTCTACTTTTATCAAGAGCAAACAACTAACTAATGTCCCCCATTGCCATTTACTTAGTAGTTTCAATTATGTTATCAACACCAAAAGTGTACCTTTTGTATTGTATACTATTTAGAAGCTTTTTTTTAACTTTGTTGTTCCTTTTCTATACCCGACTTTTGATCTTCTTATAACTTCCTAGCATAATTAATTCATATCAGCATCAGAAGACTAGCCTTTCGTATACTAGTATACTCGAAATAAAAATGGTATTTTACCAGTGTCAATACTGTTAAAACTACTTTGCTTTCAATGCTCAAATAATAAAACACTTTACACTTCAGTCAAAATATAATTTAATACATATTAAGCAAATGATTAGAGTTATATTAAATGGTAAGCTTTGTTTTGCCGCAGCTCTTATTTACTTTGCTGTACATGAACAGCAATTTCTTACTTGTTTCCCTGAGAGGTGAATCTTATGGGAACTAGCAAAATAGGGTTTGGTGGAGAAATGCAGAGAACAGTTTACCTATACATGTATTTTCTCTATAGTCTTCTTATCTGCAGTCCTGGAATGGTAATCTTCCTGCCGTCGGACGGTCAACGGACGGTTATGTACCGGTCAAGGATAATATATGACCTGGTCGCAGTTCTGTAACACAGTAAAACCTGTCTACAACGATCGCCAAAAATAAAGTACAGTTCTTGGGTTTTAAGACATATGGTAGCTTAATGCAGGACGAATTTATGCAGAAAGCTCCACTTGGAGCTTTCTATATTACTTTTGTTCTACATTACACAACACTTGCTCTTATAGACTGTCATGTTTATTATGTGGTCGTTACAAACAGGTTCTACTGTATCTTCAAATCTTTACCAAAATCGTGAACATATTCCAGTTCCTCTGCAAATAACGTCTGGATATACAAGATGGCAGTTATAACTGGACTTCTCCTGTGTTTTGTGTCTTCGTGTCTTGCTGGACATCTCTCTTACACTGATTGCTGTAATTACTATAGGTTTTATTAACCTTTTCACTGCCGATGTCGCATAAATGCACCACGACAAATAGTGCAGTCCCAGATCAGACGCCGCCTTTTTAAGGCGGCGTCTGATCAGGGACTTCACTTTTTGTCTCTCAAACTCTATTTCTATATCTGTGTTTTATTCCTTTGACATTTGCATTTATATATCTTATTTCCTTATTTAACCAAATAATTTAACAAAAGTGGTTTGCAGACGACAATTAGAAATTTGGCGCCGAAAGGGTTAACTAAATTTATGCACTGCCATCGGCGAATCTGTGATTATTTATATGCAAACATCTTATACCCATAAGAGACACCGAGTAGATCGAAGTCTTATCAGGATCCAAGCTGTTTGATGCGATTGATTTGCTTTAACCCTTTCCTCCATAAATACGCCTTTCTACGCTTTTGTAAAAATCACCTGTTGAAACCATTGTGATAAATAAAGCATTTGTTCCCATAGGAGAAAATGCTCTATATATCACAATGGCTTCAATACTACATGTATATAATTCTAACATTTTACTTTTCTCTGGTTAATGCTCCTTTTGGGTAGATTCATTCAAAGAGGTTGAGTCTAAAAATAGCCTATGGAGGAATGGGTTAAACAAAAAGGGAACAGTAATGAAATATAAAAGTTAAAGTAGACTGAAAATTTTCAAATCGTTAAAAGCGTTATTTCTTAAAATATAGAATGTATGTAGAACTAGTCACGCTGTTCTTTGATCATAACAAGCCACATTCTCATTTCAATCTTAAAGCACCACTGTCTCATTTCGACCATACGATCCACATGTCGAGTAGTAGTTTTGTTTTGATCACGTTGAGCCGCGCTTATATTCGAACAAACTGTTTCTTGCTCTTGTTTAACCCTTTTACCACCAATGTCGCATAAATGCACCACGACAAATAGTGCATTCCCAGATCACAGGCCACCTTTTCAATGCGGCGCCTGATCAGGGACTATACTTTTTGTCTTAATCTCTATTTCTATATATGTGCTTTATTCCTTTGAAATTTGCATTTATTTATCTTATTTCTTTATTTTATAGAATGATTTAACAAAATTGGATTGCAGACGTCATTTAGAAATTTGCCGCCGAAAGGGTTAAACCATAGTGATCCGTCTGATCTGGGACTGCACTATTTGTCGTGGTGCATTTATGCGACATTGGCGGTGAAAGGGTTAAACCATAGTGAGCCGCACTAATATTTAAATCCTAACGCGGAACGCTTAGAGAAGAACCTGTTTTAAGCGGCTATCAAAAAAGTCTACTTAAGTATTTGCAAGGATGGTGGTAGCTTAATGCAGGTCAAGAGTAATGCAGAAATCTCCTACATTAAATCCTCTCTATAACGGCCACTAAATTGTGTGTTAATTAGTTGGTATTTGGGGCAGGTGGCTGCTTAAAGCAAGGTGAAAGTAAAACAGAACGCTCCTATAGGAGCGTTCTGTTTTACTTCCACTTTGCTTTAAGTAGCCACCTGCCTTTAACACAAAATACTTGATGTTATTTAGTGGCCGTTATAGAGAGGTTTTAATATATATTACTTTTACCCTGCATTAGGCAATCACCTGGTTTTTAAGACTCATACGTTAAATAAATAAATGGCCTCTTAATACAGATTCTACTGTACATGTAATTAGGGGTAAAAGGAGTTGCACATATATTTGAAACAAGGAAATGGAAAACCATTTCCTCTTTTAAAACTTCATGAACGCGGTACGTAGCAACACATCCGAACACATAACGCATATATATTTGATCAATACGGTTTAACATGTCTGAAATTTAGCACACCAAACATCGATTTGTTATACATTTAGCCACCAGTCCTAACAAGGTGGTTCATTTTGACCATGCCCTCTTGAGCGCTGACCCAGTCCATATCCCAGGCCCGGAGACCGGATCCATAGATGTTCACATCCTGCAGCCTATTGATGGCCTCCACTACAAGTTTGATCTCAAGATACAGAAGAAGCTCGGGTTTCTGGGATACACTTCGATGCCATGCGTCAACAAAGTGGGCTCCTGGTAAACTAGTTTAATCATTTCCTTTATATAAACGCATTTTAACGCATTTGCAAACAGAGAAGACCCAGATCAGACGGCTCCTATAGGAGCCGTCTGATCAGGGTGTGCTCTGTTTGCTTTTTATAAGATATATATTTGATTATACAGATTTTATTTGATTATTTGAAAAGTTTCCTATTTAAATCAAAGGGTGGCATGGGAACAATGTTTTGAAAATCAAATTTCTGATTTTTGGTCTAGAAGGGAAAGGATTATATCTTACACTCTTTCTAGTAAGTGATTCAGTTGCAGCTGACTTTCGGCTGCTTCCCGCTATGCTTATCAAACTGACCTCTCGGAGTTGCTTTCGAGTGAGTGAGTGAGTTGCTTTCGAAGTTATAGGTGTGATTACCTAATCGCTTGCATAAGGTCATCCGACGCGCACTTCTTCATTCATTGAGTATCCTCTGGGAAAATACTTTCATTCTTATTAATAGCCCATGATTTCGTCAAGAGCCTGATATGTGTATATTCGTGCGCACTCCTATAGGAGCAAATGCTCTATTTATCACAATGGTTTCAAACAACAAAATTCTAAAAGTTTCCTCTTCTCTAGTTATCTCTCGGTAGATTTATCCAAAGAGGTGGTATCTAAAAATAGCCTATGAGGTAAGGGGTTAACCGTTTGTCTGTGAATGCTGAATAGAGTCCATTCAGTGTGAACGGATATAAATTGCAAGAGGACTTTGAATAACAAACAGTGCAGACCCTGATCAGAAGGCTCCTCTGTGAATGATCTAATCTGGGTCTAAATTGTTTGCACATGCTAATGCACTCGTTCCCAGCATTAAAATGGTAAATATCCTAGGGACGTTGACACCTTATTTAATTTGCTATGGTTTCGTTGTTTAAACGCTATAAGAAAATGTTTCCTCATTTATGTCTTTTTCAGCTTTAAGTTGTTTTTCGTCACTACAATGTGTTATTTCATGACGCTATTACATCATTATTACATCGCGTAATTACGTTGCGGGAAGAGTTAATACAACATAATGTTCTACCAACTGATGTATTAAGGTCTTCTTTTAAAGCTTGGCGGCTTGGATAATGCCCTTTTTATTGGAGACAGAAATCGTTTCCCGTATATTCGTATCTATTTATCTATTTCGCCACCACGGTTACCGGAAAGCCATTCCCAGGGCTTACTTCAATATGCGAATGTATGCTAACATTTGCAAACAGTTTGGATCCAGATGAGACCCCGAGTAACCCGGCGTCTCATCAGGATCCAAACTGTCTTCTGACACCCCACATATGTTCTGAGAAGAAATTGAAGGAGAATCCACTCTTCATACTATTAGCAGACGACAACGTATGCAGACGAAAAATATTAGGCGCCAAAAGAGTAAATAACTTTCAACTGCCACGTGTATTTGTTTTGTTACTTTCCTTCTGCATTAAAGGCAACTTGTGTATAGATAACATGTTCTTGATGTCTGTGAAATGAAACAAGATTGCCGTTTGGAACAAAATTGTCGTTTGTTTAAAGGTAATGTGTCTATAAATGACATGGTCTAATGGAACAAAAGTGTCGTTTTTAAAGCCAATTACATGTAGTCTATAGATTGTGTAAAATGGAACCAAATTGTTTAAAGCCAATATGTATAGATGACATGTTCTAGAAATGTGTGAAACGTCGTTTGTTTAAAGACAAACTGGGTCAAATAGCCAACGTGTCTATAGATGACATGTTCTGGAAGTCTATGGAATGGAATAAAAGTGTCGTTTGTTTAAAGGCAATGTGTCTGTCAATGAAATGTTCTAGAAGTCTGTGAAATGGAGAAAAAATGTCGTTTGTTTAAAGTCAATGTGTCTATCAATGACGTGTTATAGAAGTCTGTGAAATGGAGCAAACTCGTCGTTTGTTTAATGAAAGGTAGTAGGATAGGATGTGAAAGTAATATAATGTATAATCACTTAACCCTAACCTCCATAAATACGCCTTTCTACGCCTCTGTAAAAATCACCTGTTGAAACCATTGTGATAAATTGGAGCATTTTGCTCCTATAGGAGCAAATGCTCTATTTATCACAATGGTTTCAAACTACAAAAGTCTAAAAAATTCCTTTTCTCTAGTTAATGCCCCTATTCGGTAGATTTATTCAAAGTGGTTGGATCTAAAAATAGCCTATGAGGGAATAGGTTAATCCTTACTACGCTGTAAAAATGTCTGCTCAAGTTCGGGTCTGGTACGCTTTTGACTACTTCCGATACGATCAAGCCTTTGACCGAGTGTCAAACAGTTTGGATCCTGATGAAATGCCAAGGCGGTCGCCTTTAGCGGAACGGTAAACATTGCGCTGATCTGATATGAAAGTATTGATGTCGCCGATGTTATTTTCTCGTACGTTAACCCTTTACATGTTCCATATTTAGTCCAAATTTCAATACATACTGAATATTCATGGACAAAATAGTTATAATGAAATACGGAAGATTGAGCATTGTAGCCATTTTAGAAACTACAGAAACTTATCTATCAAATTACATTAGCAGACAGAGCAGATCCTGATCAGACAGCTCCTCTCTATTTGCAAATGCGTGAAAGGCGTTTATATGAAAGAAGGGATTAAACAACATTCGTGTGTAATTTAGTTCCGTATGTGTTGGTGATATCGCACTAATATTTTGTATTAGAACACGGCATTTCGAGATGCGATGTAAAAACCGTGATTATTGATTCAAAAATGTGTTTAAACTCATAAGATGTTTAGGGATATACAAAAATGTAGTCGTTAAGCAGTCAAAAAGTACAATGTCAATGGCTTTAAGATATCTAGTAACACACGCTATTTACATGTATACATTACCTTCAAGCAGTCACCTGCGTTTAACCCCTTCCTTCATATAAAAGCTTTTTTACGCATTTGCAACCAGAGTAAGTAAACCAAGATCAGACGATTCCTGTAGGAGCCGTCTGATCAGAGTTGCTGTGAGAACAATTTTGCGGAAGAATGTGCTTTTTGTCCACGGATAGAGCTAATGACCAATGCGTGACATGAGCAAGATAGTTATATGTGGTTTTGTTTATACATGGTTATCTCTTATTTGACGGTTTGTTTGATTAACCCCTCTCTTGCTGGATTTTAAAATACATTTCTCCTTCTTTACCCATGCCCTGTAGTATAATTACATATATCTTCACTGTGTATTCTGTGCAATCACTGCTGTGGAGTACACTGGTTGCACAATCAACTTGTAAATAGTGCAGACCCTGATGAGACAGCTCCTGCAGGAGCTGTCTCATCTGGGTCTTCACTATTTACAGGTATGTATATTGACGTGAATAGCAAGCGAAGGGTTAATTTGTTGTATATCAAAGTTAGTTCACTTTTAAACTTCATTTTGTTTGTTTTATACCTTATAACTTTGTACTTAAACTTTGCATACATTCAAATATGGGAGGCGGTTGGTCATTTGAGCTAATTATATAAATACATGTAAAATACTGTAAATATGCTAATTGATTGAAATCTACTCATTGTAATAGAAGCTGTGTATAAATGATGAGACTGGTACAAACTGATTCAACGATCACTTCTGTTTATTAGGTGATGAGGGTATTGGATATTGAATCTTCAGTGACGGCTTCATATACAATATGTGTAGAGGCTATATCATTGGTTTTAGAAACTTTGCTTTTCTGACCTTGTCTGCCATGTATTCTTTCAACACTATGGTCCTGTTTTAATGTACATGTACTCATTACTTTTTCAAACAGTGTAGACCCAGATCAGAAGGCTCATATAGGAAAATTCTCATCAGAGTCTGCATTGTTTGCGAATTTAAAACAGTATCTATAAAATACCCCAAATTCCATGTACAATGGTTCATGTTTTGTTATGATTGTGTTTTCCCAATTTCTAATACTTTTCTAATAAATGTTTTACACAAAATGCAACTACCTTGTACTTATTTCACTCCTCTACTCAGAGTTCTGGATAAGTATGCCGTACCAAATTATTCAACAATCTCAATGGTGTACCCAGTGGAACACACCTATGTGTATGTGTATTACTTGCTTTCTATCTGTGTTTTGACGGTGGTTGCATTTTGTGTGTCTTTTCCTGCTTGTCTTCACAACTTTTTCATTGATACAAATTATCGCACCATAGCAAGGGTTTGGTGCAAAACTATTGTAGCATCTCACTTTAGTGAATACGTTATAGCAGTTTTGCACCAAACCCTCAACAGAAATACTTGAAAAAAGAACAGAACATTGTAACACCAATACATAACCGTCTTTGCTAAATGTCTCTTGCTAACATGACTTTCAGTGCTTTGATTTATTGATTGGTGCTGTTCTTGCAGCACGTATGAGCTGTGTGATCTGCTGAGTGGTAAGACCTATGACGGCGTGCACCATTGCCCTCTGCAAATCAAGCAGTCCTCGCCAGATTTCAACTGCGCTTGTCCGTTCCAGCCGGGTGACTATCATTTGAACAAAACCACATTCCAGATTCCCGAACTCTCCGGACTGTGGAGCTGGCTAGCTGGGGTAAGATTACTTCCTAATTGTTACATCTATATATTAAAGTGAAATTCCCTACATAAACGCATAATTTCAAAAACATTAATAACTTGTATTTGTTCTGTTCAAATTGTCAATTTGAATTTTTATTATAGAACATAATTCGTTTTCATTGATACTTACATTTTTTGTTCTACAATAAAATATTATCAGCCTATGTCGAACATGTATTGAAGCAAAATCCAGTCCACATTTCATACAGTATAACCTGTCTTAAGCGGCCATCAAGCTGAGGTCAATTATGGGTCTGTAAGGCAGGTTGTAGCTTAGTAGAAGCTTTCTGTATTACTGCTGCCCTGCATTAACCCATTCCCTCATAGGCTATTTTTAGCTACAACCTCTTTGAATTAATCTACCGAAAAGGAGCATTAATTAGAGAAAAGGAAAATTTTAGAATTGTGTAGTTTGAAACCATTGTGATAAATAGAGCATTTGCTCCTATGGGAGCAAATGCTCTATTTATCACAATGGTTTCACAAAGTGACTTTTACAGAGCCGTCAAAAGTCGTCAATATGAGGGAAAGGGTTAAGCAACTACCTGTTTTTAAGACTGCTATAATAAATATAAGTGTGCTACTATAATAACTCATATCCCTGTATTAAAACATAAAAGAAGGATTTAATACTCTGGGGGCCAGTCGGTTTCACCGTGCACCCCTTGACTTTTTTTCATGGGTACCAAAATGTTCAGAAAGATCTACTGAAACAAAATCGCGAATGTATTAAAGAATAATTACGAAAACTTGGGTGGGGTGGGGGTGGGGGGGGGGGTGGGGGTAGGTGAGTGTTCATGGTAACGGTTAAAATGCACATGTCCTAATAAAATTTATTCTTGACTACATTTGCGATTTTGATTCAGTAGACCAAGGGAGAGGGATGCACGGCAGACCCTACTGGCCCCCAGAATATCATTGTCGTGGTAAACACTGAAAAATGTAAAGAAACGTATACATCTACTAATCAGACAGCTACTAAAATAGCCGTTAACCCTTGGCTTGCTATTCACGTCAATATACCTACCTGTACATAGTGTAGACCCAGATGAGACAGCTCCTGCGGGAGCTGTCTCATCAGGGTCGGCACTATTTACAAGTTGATTGCGCAACCAGTGCACTCCACAGCAGTGATTGCACAGCGAAATACTTGTACACAGTGAAGATATATGTAATTATACAACAGGACATGGGTAAAGAAGGAGAAATGTATTTTAAAATTCAGCAAGAGAAGGGTTAAAGGTGTGCTCTGTAAAAATGAGATTTACTACCCAGTACGTAAATGGTTAACGATGGCTGCCAATGTCGCATCTGTGATTACCTATGCAAACAGTTTGGATCCAGATGAGACACCGAGTAACTCGTCGTCTCATCAAAATCCAAACTGTTTGTTACTATGTTTTGTGAAACAAAAATGAAGAACAATGAAACATGTAGCAGACAACAAATGTCTCAGCCGACAAAATTTGGCAGTGAAAGAGTTTAATATCGCTGAACTGTGTCAAACTTCTATCGCTGTATACCATAGGGAGACTACCAGATCCACGCCAGACTTACAGACACAAATACAGCAGAGCTGGTTGGGTGCTACGACGTGAAAATCTCCACTGAAACAGACTGTAGCGGGCTGTCCTGTATATTTGGTTAAAGTTTTCAATGCGAACACGTTAATTGCATGAACACGACAATGACGGAACATTCCACATTCATAAAATAACAATCATATGTTTAGAACGAGCGTAATATTTCTGTCAACGAATGTTCTGCGTTGTTAACAAAACACATTGAATAAGTATTATTGTTAATAATTGGCTAATTATTGCTAATAAAGTTTATGTTAAAGTTATTTCCATGGATCTGTGTTTATTGCGGCCAATAAATAATTTATTTTATACCAATAAAGATCGTCACTAACAGAGCACAAAATGCAAAATGTATATCATAGATTACAGACATAACGCTTCACACATCCTCCGAGGAATTAATTACAATATAAATATTTATGGACTGATTTATTGAAATAACGCATAAACAATGCCATTTTTAGCTGTGACAGAAACTTCGGAATCAGATCTATATTATTCATCAAGCAAACACAGCACATCCTTATCAGACAGCTCCTACATGAGCTGTCTCATCTTGGTCTGCTCTGTTTACAAATTTTTACAAAAGTTGTCTGTATGAAGGAAATGGTTTAAATCTACCATTGTGGAAAACATTTAGTGGTCAACTTTCACTTAACCCTTTTCCCTCATATTGACGACTTTTGATGACTCTGTAGAATTCACTTTGTGAAACCATTGTGATAAATAGAGCATTTGCTCCTATAGGAACAAATTCTCTATTTATTACAATGGTTTCAAACTACAAAAAAATCTAAACTTTTCCTTTTCTCTAGTTAATGATCCTTTTCGGTAGATTTATTCAAAGAGCTTGTATCTAAAAATAGCCTATAAGGTAATGGGTAAAAGGGAGCATCTATGATGACATTCTCAACATATTTAACTGTTTGCCTATATCTGTTTAATGTTTAATCTCGTGAATATTATGTACGAAATAGTGACTGTATGAATAATAATTTTGGCTGATATTTTATAATGGTAGCGTGGTGCTAACCATTGCAAAAACTGTAGCATCGCAGAAACTGTAGAATCAGATCCACAGTAAATACTCCATACTACGAACATTTAATAATGAAGAATTCATGTCTTTGAAGGAGGGTGGCTACTTAATGCAGAGTGAAAGTCATGCAGAAAGCTCCTAGAGGAGCTTTCTGCATGACTGTCACCATGCATTAAGCTGCCACCTGTGTTAAAGATCAATACTTTTAACGGTACGTATTTTCGAATAATCGAGGTTTCACTGTATATCATTTCATAATTAAACAGAGTAGACACTGATCAGACAGCTCTTACGATTATAATTAACCCTTTCGCTGCCAAACTCTGTCGTCTGCTAACTTTGTTGTCTGCTACAAATTTTCATTTTTTTTATTTTCTTCATTTTTATTTCAAAAACATATTAACAGTAACAAACAGTTTGGATCCTGATGAGACGCCGAGTTACTCGGCGTCTCATTTGGATCCAAACTGTTTGCATAGGTAATCACAGCTGCGGCATTGGCAGCGAAAGGGTTAAACAAAATGGGCACTAATCAGACAGCTCTTACGATTTCATGACAAACGCAATAGCATAGCTTCTGTACCTGACGGAGGCATATTTTATTTGGGTTTGAGATAATTATCAAGAATCTGATGAGCTTGGTCAGAATTTGCCTAATCAGATACTTGTGAATGGTCTCAGACTCAGACTCAGATTTCTCTAACCTTTGGCCTTGGACTAAAATGGCTTAAAAGCCACTACTGTTTTGACACATAATTGTTTTCAGATATGTTCATGTTTAGTATTACATCAAGTATTTTATGTTAAAGGCAGGTGGGTGCTTAAAGCAAGGTGAAAGTAAAACAGAACGCTCCAACAGGAGCGCTCTGTTTTACTTTCACCTTGCTTTAAGCGGCCATCTGCCCTACATACCAAATGATAAACACAATTTAGTGGCCATTATAGAGAGGTTTTACTGTATTTACTCTTAGAGTTCTAGGGATTTATAAAATACTAATCATCGGAGACCCCCTATTCCACATCGAACGGGTGTACATGGATGCCATTGGCGAATCCGTGATAACCTTTGCAAACAGTTTGGATCTAGATGATCAGGACGCACACTGGTTGCTACTGTGATAACACTTTTTGAAACAAAAGGGAAAATATTCAAGTTTAAGTTCTACAGCAGACGACACATTTCGCAGACGACATAACGTGACAGCGAAAGAGTTAAATGGGCTTAAAGTGTGGCAACAAGATTAGATATCTTAGCATAGTTGGCAACACTTAAACCTAGTTGACGAAGGAAAGTTCGTGTACATGTACATCTGACCCACTTCCGTATTCTAAATCAATCTAGGGGAATATGGATTTATTTCGTTATATGAATTAAAGAAGGCATGTTACATGCAATACAGATCATTTTGTATGACACAGGCTAGTTAGGCGACTGGGTTCTTGGCGAATATGTATACACATGTATGTAAGAACTTCAAGAATAGATGCGTCTTTGAACGCCATTGCCAACACAGAAACCCCAGACCAGACGTATCTACTGTTTGCGTCATGGTAAACAGTCTCTTGTTCATTATATTTGTTTCAACCTTTTCCCTCGTAGGCTATTTTTAGAATAAATCTACCGAAAAGGAGCATTAGCTAGAGAAAAGGAAAAATAGAATTTTGTAGTTTGAAACTATTGTGATAAATAAAGCATTTGCTCCTATAGGAGCAAATGCTCTATTAATCAAAATGGTTTCAACACGTGCTTTCTACAGAGGCGTAGAAATGCGTATTTATGGAGGAAAGGGTTAAACACTAACTCATTGAATATGCATCATGTACATTGTTAATCAGCTAAGAATTTTCACTGGTATAGGAATACAGGCATATTTGTTCATGGTAGAAACTGCAGAATAATTGTCTTATTCTATCAGCAAACAGAGCAGACCGAGATCAGACGGTCTAATACGGATCTACTCAGTTTGCAAAGGCTTAAAATGTCCTCTTCGTAAGGATTACTGTTCTTTTTTCTGGATGACAAAACAATTCCCCAAACACAAACAAGTACAATTCCAACATCAAACTCGGTAGCTTTAATTGTGTTATGGCAAGTATAGTACAACTACTAAAATGCGACAACCAGGGGCATAATTCTGGAGTTTAAAGGCAGGTGGTAGTTTAATGCAAGATGAGGTTATGCTGAAAACTCATACTTTAATCATGCATTAGGAATATCCTGCTTTTTAAGACCTCTATATTTAGTGATCGCTTAAAAGGGCGTTTGCTTATATACATTTCCCAATCAATTTTCAATTTATCTTACATTGTAGCTTGAAAAGTGCTTTCCATTCATATTTTGACTTTATTAAAATAAACCATCTGGACTCATTCGTCGAGTGCCAGAACCAGAACTTGGATTGTTAAATGGGTTGTTTACAGTAATAAAGAAACCGGGATATATAAAACTGGTTATATATATAAAACATGAATTTAACAGAAATTTGCGCTGATATAAAATCTTTAAAATCGGTGCGAAAATTAACAAGTTCTTGCGGAATAAATACTTCAGGTGATTTTTGTTTGTGTGAACTGTTGACTTTCTGACGACCAGTTACAGTCAATCAAAACATAGCTTGACATAATAAAAGTGGTGAACCCTCTCCTTCATATAAACGTCACTTCGCGCATTTGCCAATAAAAGGATACCCAGATCAGGGTCCATGCTTATAAAGCTTTTAGTTGAGTCTGAGTTTCGTTCTCAAGCTTTTGATTGGTCAGATTTGAGTTCTCAAGCTTTTGATTGGTCAGATTTGAGCCAAAGGCTCAAATCTGACCAATCAAAAGCTTGAGAACGTTCTCAGACTCAACTAAAGGTTTTATAAGCATGGGCCCTGACTCTGTTTGCTAATGGAATTTGATAGGTCTGTTTATTTTAAAATAAATTTCTAAAACAGCTACAATATTCCACCTTCCATACATCATTATAGCTTTATTGTCCTGGAATATTCACTAGGTATTGACGTTTGGAAAAAAAATATAGAACAAAGAAAAGGTTAAATATATATAGCATGAAACACAATGCAGGTAAGGGTATAGTACATGCGTCCGACACCAACTCACGCCAAAGTGAACTGTCAGCACTGGTCCGGGGACCTTATCAGATGAAACATGATTTAAAATCATGTATGTCAGTCAGTTATGGACCTGTTTAGAATGGGTCGAGTTTTATCTGTATGCCTGGTAACGTGACTTATCTTGAACGCCGTGTGCTTAACCATGGACACGTGATGCCAAGCGCGACTAAACTGACATGTGTGGGATATTGTACGGTCTTATATGTCCGTCGCGATAGCGACGGACATGACCGTACAATATCACACTTGTCGCCAATTAACCTTACTAATAGGCAAATCCTTACAACTCTACACCATTTAGATAATATTCTCCAGAAAGAAGATAAAATGGCGGAGGTTTTAATTGCTGCTGACAGATACAGATAAGAGACTCGACTGCAAAAAATATGCCCATTTTAAGAAAAATCTCTCTCTCTTCACAATAAACTGTTATGAACCAGATCACTGATACTGTTCTCAGTGAGTGTTAATCAAGATAAGTTCATACCAAAACTTTTATACCATTTTCTTTAGTAAACATGTATGTATCAACATATTGTGAATTTGTCACATTTTATACTTTCATGTCGTCATGTAGCTCTCGCATTAAACCTAAGCACAATGCATTTTCTGTTTTCACTTGTAATTGCCTTGAAAAATTAATTACATGTACCATGTGCCGTCTACATATTCTGACTCTTATCCATTTTATCATTGTTTCCAATTAGAGGGTGAGGCATAAATGACAGGTCTGGCACTAGAATTTTTTGTACAGGAATTTAGACCTAAAAGTTATATCAGTTGTTGTATATTGGCGACAATTGTAATTGTCGCCAATACAGCAACTGACATAACTTTTAGGTCCAAATTCCTGTACAAAATAATCTAGTGCCAGATCTGTCATTTATGCCTGACCCTCTAAATGGAAACAATGATAAAATGGATAAGAGTCAGATTATGTAGACGGCATATAGTAATTAAGTTTTCAAGGCAATTACAAGTGAAAACAGAAAATGCATTGTGCTTACAGCTACATGCTGTCTGCTAAAACATGAGCATATGAAATGTGACAAAGTCACAATGTGATGATACATACATATATTGGTATGAAAGTTTTGGTATGAACTTATCTTGATTAACACTCACTGAGAATAGTATCAATGATCTGGTTCATAACAGTTTATTGTGAAGAGAGAGATTTTTCTTAAAATGGGCATATGTGTTTTGTAGTCCAATCTCTTATCTGCATTAAAGATTTTGTCAGCAGCAATTAAAATTTCCGCCATTTTATCTTCTTTCTGGAGAATATTATCTAAATGGTGTAGAGTTGTAAGGATTTACCTATTAGTAGGGTTAATTGGCGACAAGTGTGATATCGCGACGGACATGTACATGTAAGACCGTACAATATCCCACACATATCCTGGATCCTAATGAGACGCCGAGTTGCTCGATACATATATTGTAAACTCGGTCAATAGCTTCTCCAAAAGCTTGAACGGAACGGGTGGACGTAATTAACCCGTTCCCTATTACATGTAGGCTATTATTAGATCCAACCTCTTTGAATGAAATGAAAAGGAGCATTAGCTAGAGAAAAGGGCATTAACTAGAGAAAGGGAAAATTTTAGAATTTTGTAGTTTTGAAACCATTGTGATAAATAGAGCATTTGCTCCATAGCCATTGTGATAAATAGAGCACTTGCTCCTATGGAGCAAATGCTCTATTTATCACAATGGTTTCAAAAAGTGTTTTTACAGAGGGGTCAAAATGCGTCAATATGAGGGAATGGGTTAAAACAGATTGAACAATTATTTTTGCAAAACAAGGGCGAGGTTAGATGTATAAGGTACTGACCTCTGTGACCTTAGAAATACTCAGATGTTACGTCACTAGATCGGCACCGATATTATTATTATTATTATTATACCACATTTTTATATAGCCCTCTTTTCACACAGGATATGTGCGTTCAAAAGCGCTTCACATAAATAATTTGCATGTACAAAACTGGGTATATATAATGCTTACAGAATATCTAAAACAAATGAAATTTTAGATAGAGATATCGATAAAAAAATTAAAAATGGAATTAATTTAAGAATCATAGAACAAAAATAAAATCAAAATCATCATTTTCTGTCCAATAATCATAGGAAATAGACGCATGCTGTGACTAAATTGTGTCAGTCTACTCATATCACTGAAACTAATGAAACATTATATATATATGGTCAGTGTCGGTACGCCAGAACCACCTGGATTGGCATACAGCACTTTTGGCATACAACAATATACGGAAACCCAAGTTTTAGGCTTTGCAAACAATGAAGAACCAGATCAAACTGAAAACACAGCGTCTGATGACGTGTTTCATTGTTTTCCACCAAACAAAACCTGTTTCGTTTTGCTGACCGGTGTGTAAAACAATCAGACAATGTGCTCGCACCACGGTGGCTAACCTAGTTCTATATTGTTTGCTAAACATTTAAGTTGGTTTTCCTATAGACGTGTCTAAATGCGCGTTAAATAGTGTTAATGTAAATACTGTATCACTGGTATCACATATTTATACATGTGATGAGTGTAATAATAAAGTCTGAAATCTGAAATCTTAGTCGCCGAAATTTGTGAGTACATTGTACCTATATATACAGATTGGATCCAGATGAGACGTCGATATACAGTAAGGTCGGGCTAATGTTAGATATACAGTAAGGTCTCACTAACGTAAGATATACAGTAAGGTCGGGCTAATGATAGATATACAGTAAGGCCGGGCTAATGTAAGATATACAGTAAGGTTGGGCTAATGTAAGATATACAGTAAGGTTGGTGTCATCACGTGAAAAAACGTTCATGTATATCCGTAAATAAACGTATGAATGTATGGAAGTGGTAGTCCGGCTTTGAGAAATGAACAAGTCCATTTTGTAGTTTCAGTGTTGTAATTAGTATAGTTCCAAATCATATACAGGTATGACAAGATCATCAAATAAGAAATCATATGCAAGTAAATGTCCAGTATGAAAATCCAAACTAAGGATAGTTGTAGAAATACCATAATTGTATAAGTGTTAGAATTTCTAACACATAGAAAGGGGTGGCCGTTGCCACCCAGTAAATATAAAACTACATATTCCCGGCTGATGTTTTGCCGTTCGTGTAAACCCGAAAGTATATCTCCTTCTCTAACCAAAAACTAAACTAGAACTCTCTGTTGAATATGCAAGAGGGGAGGAGTAGGCAAGTCGCTGGATTTCAGCCAATCACATGCTGTCCAACTGGATCAGCATGCTTGGTCAGTGCGAACCCGTGAAACCCTGTGAGACTTAATGGACTGATGCTAATAAATTGTGTACCATACGGTTGTCAGTGTGTTAAGACTCTTAATAGTCTAACCCCAGTGATTTTACTTCATCTATCTTATATGGTTGTCAAAGGATTCGCAAATGTAAAGAGGTTATTATATCATTCAGTAAACAACAAAGCTAGCACCGACTGACTGATTCCACCTGTTAAGAACATTAGAGATTTTCAAAGTAAAAAATATCTGAAATTATACTGGCGTACTATCACAGATACTACCCCTGATAAGCATATAACAGATAATGACTTAGATGGATTCTTCATCAGGATCCAAACAATTCTCAGTCTCTGATACACATACCATAAGTATTGTATTATTGGGTTTACTATTATTATCATTTATCAAATGCACATGATTACTAATTATTATATGAAACTTAAATTCTAAATTAATTAATTATTTGTTAATCGAAAGTGTTCATGTTTGATATAGTGAATTTGAGAATTAGGCACACTTAACATTTGTATATCAAGCTTAGAATAGAACCATCAAGTGTTGATATACCTGTATAACATTGGGCTAATGTTAGATATACAGTAAGGTCGGGCTAATGTAAGATATACAGTAAGGTTGGGCTAATGTTAGATATACAGTAAGGTATCACTAATGTAAGATATACAGTAAGGTTGGGCTAATGTTAGATATACAGTAAGGTATCACTAATGTAAGATATACAGTAAGGTTGGGCTAATGATAGATATACAGTAAGGTCGGGCTAATGATCGCTATACAGTAAGGTTGGGCTAATGTAAGATATACAGTAGGTTATCACTAATGTAAGATATACAGTAAGGTTGGGCTAATGTTAGATATACAGTAAGGTTGGGCTAATGTTAGATATACAGTAAGGATTCAAGCTGTTTGACACCCTGGTTGTAATTTTGAAGCGGACTGGCGGAAAGTAATTAACAGTTAGATCTGCAGAGGAGGACACCTGTTTGCAGACCACACTTGCTTAGAATACTTATATTGGTTAACTTCCCTACAGAAATGTGTAACCCGAACTGACACACAGTGCAGACCCAGGTCAGGGTCCATGCTTATAAAGCTTTTAGTTGAGTCTGAGTTTCGTTCTCAAGCTTTTGATTGGTCAGATTTGAGTTCTCAAGCTTTTGATTGGTCAGATTTGAGCCAGAGGCTCAAATCTGACCAATCAAAAGCTTGAGAACGTACTCAGACTCAACTAAAAGTTTTATAAGCATGGACCCAGATGTCGCATTTCTTGTTTGCAGTGTGTGTATAGTTATGAGTTTTATCGGGAAAATGTATGGTCTTGATATATACATCCTTGCAAACAGAGTAGATGCATATCAGAGAGCTTCTATAGGGACCGTTTGATCAGGGTCAGTTCTGTTTGCTAACATCATACAGATCTGGTTATCTTTACCATATCGATATAATTCCTTCTTTATACATTTATTTAATATTTTGCAACTTGTGGCCCGACCCTTTTTCATGAAATGATATATGAAGTAAAATATGTTTATACTATTTTGCAAATTAATTTCTATAGCCACATTGTAAATATAATACAAGTTCAGTAAAACCCCTCTAAACCGGAATTCTAGTACAGAAAAATAGATACATTTACACAGGTGGCTGCTTAATGCAGGGTGAAAGTAATGCAGAAAGCTCCTATAGGAGCTTTCTGCATGGCTTTCACTCTGCAGTAAGCTGTCACCTGTCTCAAAGACCGATGTTAATACTAAATTGAACATCTAGTTTTTCTGTGAATTAAATTTTAACATAGCCAGCAACGTGACAAAATAGATGAATTCAAAATACAGTGGACGATGTCACTAAGACACGCAGGTCAACCCTTACCTATTGGAGTCATCTAATCTGGAACTACTCTGTTTGCAAAGGCTTGCTAATGCGTTTGTATGGAGTAAAGGGTTAAAGGGTTAAAGTCCAACCGTAGCAATTCAAATACATGTAGCTGTCATTTGAGCTTCTGAGTTACTTTCGTTTTGTAGCAATTAGCTACGTAACTTGAAAACCCCAAATATTCATTTACAAACTTTAACAGACGCATAGCAAATTCTTAAACCCTTTCACCGCGAATGACGCATAAATGCACCACGACAAAGAGTACAGTCCCAAATCAGACGCCGCCTTTTCAAGGCGGAGTCTGATCAGGGACTTCACTTTTTGTCTCAATCTCTATTTCTATATATATGCTTTATTCCTTTGAAACTTGCATTTATTTATCCCATTTCCTTATTGTACCGAATTATTTAAAAAATGGATTGCAGACGACATTAAGAAAGTTGGCGCCGAAAGGGTTAAACAGTCACTTCAGAGGGTTGTACTGTATTTGCTTGAAAAGAATCTTCCGTACAATCCGGAAAAAGATCTAGCAAGCGATCCCCGCTTCTACTGACTGATTTTATGATGCGGCTAGAGAACATGTTTTTATCATGAGTTAAATTATTTTATCTAAAGCACAAAAAGGTTGTTCTTTTTCTAAATTTATTACGTTGGAACAGAATCGTCAACATTTAGCACGACCTAGTTGACATATATTTATTAGGCTGCCGAAAGGCAGCCCATACTCATACAGCTTCAAGATTGTTGCATGATTAACTGCGGTCCTTTGTTTCTATAACTGTCTATTTTAAAATTAACGAAACTTATTAAATATCTATTACGGGTACCCATTTATTACTTTTTGAACTATGTGTGATACTTTTGCATTTTTATTTCATATGCACATGTTTATGAAAGAGTTCTTTGAAAGCGTTTTTCCATTAATCAAAGGGAGGTAACTACAATAACCAAATGCCATTACTGAAAAGGAATGCAACATGTTTATATGAATTAAAAGCAAATATTGCGTTTGATTGGTCAGATTTGAGCTCTCGAGCTTTTGATTGGTCAGATTTGAGCCAGAGGCTCAAATCTGACCAATCAAAAACTTGAGAACGTACTTAGACTCAACTAAAAGTTTTATAAGCATGAACCCTGATCTCATGACAGTTTGTTTTCATTGTGCTTTTCTTGATTCCTGTTAGTATTTAAATTTGTGTTACGGAAACGAAAAGTTGTGCCCCAATCGATTTTGCCCGTCGTTGGGAGTAACTTAGGTATACTTGATACACACAAACAGCATAAAGCGTGATGGTGTAGGGGTAACACGTTGGCTTAGGAATTCCGAGTCCACGAGTTCAACCTTTGGTAGAAACTTAAGTGTTTTTTTCTTTCGTATACCATTTTTTCTTTTTATTTCTTTTATTGAACTAAACGTGCTTTTGTTTTAAATCCATTTAATATTAGCATCCAGCCATATTAACCCTTTGTCTGTTCTATATTTATTCAAATCTTCAGACGGTTCCTATAGGAGCCGTTTGATCTGGGTCTACTCTGTTTACAAATGCTTTTATAATTTATTTCGCTATAAATGCAAAATACGAATTCAAACGATCTGGAATGTATGCTTAACACTGTTTACTTCAATACTTATGATTCAAGACATAGTGAGCCTCTGATTGGAAAATATTCAATTACAAATTCTCTCGATTTGAAACATCTTCAGGACTAACATTTTACACTTGTCTTAATACCATGACAATTCCACTTAGTAATACGTAATTCAAATTCACTTTTGAATTACTCCATTATTATGTTTGATTCATTTTACTTTTATCTATGATAATATATATTTTATTCTGCAATATATAAGTACAATGTATAATCCACTTCTTGGTTTATACTGCTGATCTTGCCTCCTGGTACATGTTAGGCAGCCATTTTACGCTTGCGTGAAACCTCGCTTGTGTTCTTTGATAACAAACAGAAGAACGCTTGCTTCGACATCTGATTACCAGGGTCCATGCTTATAAAGCTTTTAGTTGAGCCTGAGATCGTTCTCAAGCTTTTGATTGGTCAGATTTGAGCCAAAGGCTCAAATCTGACCAATCAAAAGCTTAAGAACTCAAATCTGACCAATCAAAAGCTTAAGAACTCAAATCTGACCAATCAAAAGCTTGAGAACGGAACTCAGACTCAACTAAAAGCTTTATAGCATGGTCCAAGGGAATGCATCAGGTGAACAACAGCAATAAAAGCGTTCATCTTTAAAGTCATAGACGCAGTACTCTATAGGGTCGCTACAGACTCGATCAGGGCAACTTGCGTTAGCTATCTTCATCATATAGAACGGGTATACTGGAAAAAGGTAAAACAAAAATCACTAACCACTCTATCGGAGCAATAGATAATGAATTGTATACATTTAGATCGGATGGTTGAGTTTTTACAAGGGCCAAAACTTGTCGATTTTATGTGCCATAGATATTACTACGAATTAGACGGTAACTAAATTACTTAAGGGTGGATGGTAACTTACTACAGTGTACATTGTAAATATTTATAGGAATGATGGAACTAACTATAGACTGGACTATTTCAAGATGGATGATGCATTATTACAAGATGGATGATGCATTATTACAAGATGGATAGTCAATTATTACCACATGGATGGTACATTGTAACAAGGTGGATGGTAAATTATTACAAGATGGATGGTACATTATTACAAGATGGATAGTCAATTATTACCACATGGATGGTACATTGTAACAAGGTGGATGGTAAATTATTACAAGATGGATGGTACATTATTACAAGATGGATAGTCAATTATTACCACATGGATGGTACATTGTAACAAGGTGGATGGTAAATTATTACAAGATGGATGGTACATTATTACAAGATGGATGGTCAATTATTACCACATGGGTGGTACATTGTAACAAGGTGGATGGTAAATTATTACAAGATTGATGGTACATTATTACAAGATGGATGGTCAATTATTACAAGATGAATGGTAAACTATTACAATGGCTGAATTTGTAATATTATAATGGCTGAATGCATGTAACAAAAATGTGACGTGTATTTTGACATGATAATCTTTGAAAAAGGCTCTTAGTGGTCGAAATATTAGATCAGAGCAGTTCAAGTATTTATGTATTATATTATTTCCCTGTTTTAGAATATTTTCTTTATTACAATATAGATGGTGAATTGTTACAAGATAGATGACAAATTATCCCACGTTTGAAGGTGAATGTCAAACTGGAGACAATTACAAGACACCTTAGATCGATCTGATACTGCTTTTAGTTTTGTTCTACAAGTTTTGGTAGTCACAAAATATATATTTTATCGTGTTGCACAGTTATAAAGAATTGATGACATCATGAGTATTAATTAACTGAATTCCAAAATAGCTCTATGGATAAGCTATGTTTAATACTGACAGAAGCTGAAGAATCATACATACTATACCATAAGCAAACAGAGCAGACATTGATCCGACGGCTCATACGTGATCCGTCTGATCTGGGTATTCTCGTACTCTGTTTGGAAAGGCAAAATAAGGCGTGTCCATCAGGTAAAACGTTTATTGCTGTAATTATGAAATTCATACCCTCGCGTGGACAATCCCGAACTTCAAGACATTCTTCAGTGCAGGAACAAACGGTCGGTGGATAGTGTGACAGTGACGCAGCTGAATGCCATTTGGCTTTGTGAAGAAAATAAGGACAGTAATCAAAGAATGTATGAACCCTTTCCCTATTCTATGTTTATTCCAACTTTCAATACCTACTGAATTTCATGATGAAATAGTTATAATGAAATTTAACAGATGGTAAAGTGTAGCCATCTTAGAGGCAGATCTTTCTAATTCCACTAGCAAACCCTGATCAGACGGATCATATTTGTTTGCAAATGCGTGAAAACACGTTTATATGAGGGAAAGGGTTAAGTGTATAAGACACCAAGAATGCAAAGTTCTAAAACACTGACACTAGACCGAAACATACTATAGTTCTACATATAACACCAATTATATTATAGTTCCATATGATATCACTTATGTTTAGAACTATAGTCTTTTTCGATCTAGTGCCAGTGTTCTGAAAGCATAAATAATAGACGTAAATCATGCTTACTGACGGATGGATAGTATAATTACAGAAAGAAACTCTTACAGGAGCTTTCAACATTACTTTAGACCTGTACTAAACTGTGAACTTGAGAAATTATTCTGGGTCCATGCTTATAAATCTTTAAGTTGAGCCTGAGTTCTCTTTCAAGTTTTTGATTGGTCCGATTTGAGCCAAAGGCTCAAATCGGACAAATCAAAAGATTGAGAACTCAAATCGGACCAATCAAAAGCTTGAGAACGAACTCAGACTCAACTAAAAAAGCTTTATAAACATGGACCGAGATTAGAAATCAGACGGCTTGAACATTTGTATGGTCCCCAGAAGTCCGAGACAATAATGACGTCATGCATATTTATTAGCTGAATTGTTATAATAGCTATGTACACAGGATTGTTTGCTATAGGTAGAAAATGTAGAATCTGGGTCCATCCTTATAAAACTTTTAGTTGAGTCTGGGTCCGTTCTCAAGTTTTTGATTGGTCAAAAGTTTGAGAACTCAAATCCGACCAATCAAAAGCTTGAGAACGAACTCAGACTCAACTAAAAAGTTTTATAAGCATGGAACCAGATATTTTATGATTTCATAAGCAAACAGACCAGAGACTGATCAGTCCGGTCTAGGTCTCCTATGTTTACAAATATGTGAACAGTGTTTATATGAAAGAAAGGGTTAAATCTACTATTTTAGAAAAAGTACGGTGATTCGACTTTTCTAGGGGATAACATACTAACGCACGTCTGTTAGGGGTGCCAAGGGGTACATGTACTCATATTGTCAGCCCTCAGACCATAATAAAACCACGGGCATGTTACCCGGGCTGACAATACATATAACCCAAAACATATTCGTAGGAGTTATTTATAAATCGTTACCTGCCAATCCAATGAAGATAGCCAATATTGCAAGCGTAAGCTTCATGTCGATGTAATTGCTGAAATGAACTTAAATCTCCTTTTTGTTTTAAAATATTTTTATTAATGGAGCACGTCCACTTTAAAATAGAGTCACTCCTTTATATACAGTTTACTGTACAAGTCTGCAAATTTCAATGAGACATACGAGTCTGTAGGTAATATATTCTCTTAACGATACTAGAAACGAAATTGACAACGGTAATGGCTATTTAAACATTTCTCCCGATTTGAAGATAAAGATAGCAATCTAGATTTTAATTAGAATATTAATCCTTCTCTTGCTGAATTTTAAAATACATTTCTCCTTCTTTACCCATGCCCTGTTGTATAATTACATATATCTTCACTGTGTACAAGTACATGTATTTCGCTGTGCAATCACTGCTGTGGAGTGCACCGGTTGCACAATCAACTTTATGGGGATGTTATCTACAAACTTAGGAAAATTCGGGGTCATATCCATTTTCATGATTTGTTTATAAAACGCATTAAAACATTTAAAAAGAAAGGTTATGATCCTATTATATTGCAACACACTGCATGTTTGGTTATCGACCCTTTTACAGTCGGTAGCTACGCTTCCCTCTTTGCTTGCGCGATGACAGGCCGAGGGTAGTACTCTATGATGGTATACTCTTAAACTTGGATACAGGAGGAGCTTACCAGACTCATGCATTACTTTTTCCCTGTCGTGCCCTTAACGGCTTACCTGCAGGTGCTCTGACTTCAGCAAAGTCATTGAGTATATATTTGACGGATTGTTACAGTTATTATGCTATGTTTTACATGTTGTCCTGTGTTCACCGTCGTCTATGTTGTGGGTAAGTCCAGCGGGGATACCTTTATTTACAATATTTGTAAAGCTAGGGTGACTTTGAGAGAAGTGTGAGGTTAGGACGTCCGTTAACCGGTTTAAACCCCCAGTGGTGTTTTTGCTGCTGACCGTGCCAAGGCGGTACTCTCTTTGTCACCCTTCCTTTTGTTTGCCTTGCGTCTTTGTGCTTGTGGTTTGTTCATGTTGTGGAACGTTTGTCCCTGGTTCTTGTGTGTCTTTTGGTGTTTTCTTTGTTCATTTCGTGTGTGTGTGTGCGTGCGTTTGGGTGTGTGGTTGTGTGTGTGTGTGTGTGTCATGCTGTCTATCGGTGTTTTGGTGGTGGTTGCGTCTTGCATGTGGCTTTGCCTGCTTGACTTTACTACTTTTCCAATTGTAAATAGTGCAGACCCTGATGAGACAGCTCTTGCAGGAGCTGTCTCATCTTGGTCTCACTATTTACTGGTAGGTATATTGACGTGACCAGCCAGCCAGTTAAAATATGCATATTAATGCAATGCATTTGTTCCCTGCAAAATATTAATGCAAGAAATAATGCCATCTTGAATATTTATTATGTTAATTTTCATCATGGCTTATACAGGATTCTTGGTATTTATAGAAATTGAAATGTTAGACATATTATAATTTCATAAGCAAACGGTACAGATCCTGATCAGTCGGCAAAGACATAAGAAGGCATGATGAACATGGCTAACATGCTGGGTAAATTTCCGTCACCAGGAGTGTAGCTGAATCCACGTGTAATTTACACACCGTTTCTATAGGGGTCCGCGGGCATGCTCCCCGATAAAAATAGAAATGTGTAGTTTTGAAACCATTCTAATAACTAGAGCATTATTTTGATCCTATTTATCACAATAGTTTCAAAATGTGACTTTTAAAGAGGCTTCAAAAGGCGCCAATATGAGACAATGGGTTACATGAAGTTTACATGAAAAGGCAGAACGTATATCAATGTCTACACCCTTAGCCTTCGGTATTACATGTAGTTCCATTTGGGTCATAATACTGTTTTCACCTTTCAGATTGAATTTACGCATGCGCATAAATGCGTATCGCTAGCTACGACTATGACCGCGCGATGTTTCTTCTATGTTCTTTTCAAAAACACGACAGAGTGACAACCAGTTTAGATCCTGATTGGGTTCTTAAGAATCGACACTGGTTGAGAAAGGGTATCGTGCCTTCGACCAATGATGGTACAAAAATCTCTTTATACCGGACGATAGTTTGGTTTAAATACAGACAGGTGGCAGCTTAATGCAGGGTGAAAGGCATGCATAAAAGTTTTCTGCATGATTTTTACACTGCATTAAGCAGCCACCTGACTAAATGTATCTAAATTCTTCTCTAAAAGAATTCTGGTTTAGAGGGGTTTTACTTTAACGGTTAGACCAGCAGGACGATCAACATCTTACTGTATGTACCAAGGGCGTGCCCGGTCATAATTCTTGAATACGCACCAATGCTAGGGAAGACTAGGTGTCTTAAGGGCATGATAAGAAGGCATTCAGACAAGCAGTGTTACAAGAAGGCATTCAGACAAGCAGTGTTACAAGAAGGCATTCAGACAAGCAGTGTTACAAGAAGGCATTCAGACAAGCAGTGTTACAAGAAGGCACTGGTTATGGACACTCTAAAAAACAGTCGTTATTCTGAGGTACACAAAGGTGCAACTGATGCCGTTTCCGCCCCATTAAAATTATTTCCTGGGATGCGTTTGCTCACAATATAAATGGAAAAGTAGTAAAGTCAAGCAGGCAAAGCCACATACAAGACGCAACCACCACCAAAACACCGATATACAACAAATACGACTATTCTTTAAAATTTGTAAAAGTGTGTATTTTGTTACAATTTAAACCATGTTTAATCTTTTTAGGAAAACCATAGTTCTCAATTTAGAATAATTATTACTGGAACACATTTTAAAATGTAAAGATGCCACGCTTTTGCATTTTCAGAAATAAGGATGATAGAGACTGGTAAGAATAACTCAAATATGTCGCACGATGTTCTTCATCCCCCACTATCCCCTCACCTATTATTTTACTCGTACACTTATAGATGGAAATCGAGGATTATCATCTATCGCCAGATGGACAAATGTTTAATTACAACTAATCCAACATCATCAGAATACGTTAATTAGACATGAAAATGATTGAATGAAACATAATTAAAACATATGCATTAGCATTTTAATTAAATAGATTGCATATCTCTGTTCTAGCGCTAACTTGTAGTAGATCCTAATCTGGTATGTATTCCGACGACTTTTAGTAAGATCCTGTACATTTCGCATAGCACTGAGATATAGAACATGTGTATCGAGGTGTCACTAGTATTGGTATGATTATATATGAGGGCTTTAACGTGATCATTTTGTTTCAATATTTAGCCTTTGATTAAAGTTTCACCAACTCAAAAAAGCCATATTGTTTTTCTACAAACATTTAATCTAAATGTAAATTACTGAAAAGTGCCGAAAGAGTCACACCCGTTTCATCTCATATTTTCAGATGCTTTAGTTCAATTGATCTATATTGATAGTGGTTGTTCATTGTGAACTATTCTGATAGTACTTTTGATATGTATGTTGTCCTGCGTCGTCTGTCGTCAACAATACACTTAAACAACAACTCTTCTGAAACACCTGGGTCAAGTGTGACCACAGAAATAGTCATCGGAAGGTTCTCTTTCATGGCAACCAGAAAAAATATATCCGATAGGCCAATTTCACTGTAATTTGGCAGAAATGATCATTAGGTTTGTAAAACCATTCTGCTTTGTTTAACCCTTTCCCTTAACAAATGCATTTTACACAAAGAGGGGTCGTCTGATCAGGGTCTGCTCTGATTGCTTATGACATCATATACATGTAGATATGATTCTACTGTTTTGTCAAAGCAAAGCATTGTCTCGAAAATATTACATAACATGTATAATATTTCAGCTAATAAATGGTAATACTTTCACTGGTTCTTAAATGAATATGGAACAGGCAAAGGGATAAAAACATGGCTGCCAGGTGTGTGGCTAACTTTCCTTTCTGAAAACGTAATAGTGGAAATTTTAAAAATCGTTTTCCTTTGAAACCACTTGGAAGGTTTCACTAGAATGTTGCAGAAATAATCCTTAGGTGACCCCTTACCAGATTTGTTCAAACCGTTTTGGATTCGTTAAGACATGGCCGCGAAAGGTGGTGATAATTTTCTTTATATTGCTAATTACAGTATAATGTTGTCAAATACCCCCCCCCCCCCACAAAAAATGATAAATAATAAAATCAATAGATAAATAAATAAATAGAATAGAGAAACCCTTTGGTGTCAGGCGCGTAGCTAGCGGTACGCACTTGCGCACGGGCGCGTAACATCAGTCTAAAATGTGAAAATATTATGGCCAAAATGGAACAAAACTCGATGTGTTGAGTGGGATAGGCTTGATAAACGTCCTGTCACCTTTTGAAACCATTTTGATATATAGAGCATTTGCTCCTATAGGAGCAAATGCTCTATTTATCACAATGGTTTCAAAACTACACATTTCTAAATGTTCAAGGGGAGGGGGGGGGGGTATGTCCCGGACCCATATAACCACGGTGTGTATATTACAATTGGATTCAGTTACGCTTCTGGTTGCAAACAGAGTAGACCCAGACCAGACTGTTCCTACAGGAGCTGTTTGATCCAGACCCTACTCTTTTTGCTGATGGGATTCGACTATTTCCGCCACCACATATACATCCTGAGCCCATATACCATTATAGCAAAACCGCTTATAAATATTCTGTCATTTTCTCGTACATGTATATTCATACGATAAAAAAGAGGTGTATATAGAGGAGTAATACTCCATTTTTTCATTTCTCAAACATGTTCTTGGTGATACTCATTGGAATATCTTCGGAGATGTAAGCTTTCACAAACGGTCACCTCTCTTCGATATTATTTGAGAGGTGACCGTTTGTGGATCGCAAGCTGCGCACGTGCACACTGCAACGTCACCATAAATCAGTCTGAGCCCTTTACCTAGCGCTAAAAAGATCGTCTGCCCAAAATTGGATCCGATGCAAATTTGACTGCTTCTGGTTTCAAGAAACTTTTAACAGAGTGTCAAACAGCTTGGATCCCGATGAGACGCCGAGTAACTCATCGGGATCCAAGCTGTTTGCAAATGTAGGTAAAGTCGAGGATAGATAGTGGGATAAGGGTTAAATTTATAACCATTGCTATTTCTCAGGAAAGCCCACGGTTCCATCAGGGAATTAATTAACTGTCCTAAGATTCCCTAAGATTCCTATCCAATGCAGAGACTCTATTAATTCTGTCCGCACTACAGGCGAATATTTCACATTTCTTGCAAACTTTTCCGATACAGACGAGACAAAAATTAAATTCTTTTTACAGGAAACAGAAAAAAGCACGATTTGAGAAATGAAGCAGTCCGACATTTTTGCCAGAGATATTTACAGTGCTAAAAGATTTAGTCATGTTTTTCAAAGTGCGAGGTGCTCTATCATGTTAAGCGCTACGTAGCTTGTCTTTAACCATTCGCTTGCTATTCACGTCAATATACGTACCTGTAAATAGTGAAGACCCAGATGAGACAGCTCCTGCAGGAGCTGTCTCATCAGGGTCTGCACTATTTACAAGTTGATTGTGCAACTAGTGCATTCCACAGCAGTGATTGCACAGCGAAATATGTGTACACAGTGAAGATATATGTAATTATACAACAGGGCATGGGTAAAGAAGGAGAAATGTATTTTAAAATTCAGCAAGAGAAGGGTTAAAACACTTTTTACCCATGAACTCCAAAACAGGAAAAATCTTGAATACGTTCAAACCAGAACCTCAGTCTTAAAAAGGACATGTATTCCATCATGTAAAATTGTGGAAGAGCTTAGATACTGTAACAGTTATTAGGCAAGGAACATCAGTATCTAGTTTTAAACAACTCGGTAAAGTCATTTTCTGACTACTATTATTCCTCGTCATTTTTAATTTAGCCTTAATTTATGTTGATCGATTATGCATGCCAGAATTAGAAACAACTGTAGTGATCTTAATGAAGATCTATATAACAATCACCTAAGGTTTGATCCATATTGCTCATGTCAAGAAAGTCAAGAGAATGCATCTCATTATTTCTTTAAATGCAGACTTTACACTGCTCAATGAATACAGGTTTTCATGAAACAAGTACACTCAATCATTAACCCATTTGTTCCCACGATCCCATATATGGGACATAGGCAATAAACAGTGTAGACTCTGATCAGACGCCGCATAATGCGGCGTCTGATCAGAGTCTACACTGTTTGCTGAAAGGAATTTCAATATAAAACAAAACGAATTGCAAATTTAGGCCAGGCACCCCTTAGATAAAACATGGACTAATCCAATATATACACATGGAAGAATCCACTGGGTGCAAATGGGTTAAATATTGATTTATTGCGTTTTGGGTGATGCGGTTTTGTCTTATGGTCACAATTGTGTTTTATTTGAAGCAGTTCAACTTTACGTAATGAGATCAAAAGGATTCAGTCGCTAAATGTTCTAGTATAAATTTATATATTCAGTAAAACCTCGATTATCCGAACACTAAAATACGTATTATTATCGATCTTTAAGACATGTGGCAGCTTAATGCATGGTGAAAGTCATGCAGAAAGCTCCTCTAGGAGCTTTCTGCATGACTTTCATCATGCATTAAGCAGCTACCTGCCTAAAAGGGTCTAAATTCGTTTATAACGAAAATTCGAATAATCGAGGTTTTACTGTATATTTTTTTATTTTAATAGTGGTTTTGAATACATGGACCAGATCTAAAGTTGATCAGATCTAAAGTCACTGATTATTAACCTATTCCCTAATATTGACGCTTTTGGACGACTCCGAAAGGGTAATCTTTTGAAACCAATGTGTTAAATAGGGCATTTGCTCTATAATGCTCAAATTATCAAAGTATGTATCTAGCATATGCACCGTTTTGGTGGATTCGTCTGTTAGGGAGGTTGGGGTGGGGGTTGGTTAATATATCCTATGATAGAAAGGGTTAATATGTTTGTGAAGATGCCTCTACACTCTTTTATTTTCTTCTGGTTTATCCTGCAGATTCAGCACACCTGTCCATCTCTGTGACATGTATGTCGGTATGACACACACACACACACACACTCTCTCTCCCTCTCTCTCTCTCCCCCCTCTCTCTCCCCCCCCTCTCTCTCTCTCTCTCTCTCTCTCTCTCTCCCCTCTCCCTCTCTCATTCACCCACTCTCTATCTAATATCTCACTCTCATGTTTTGAGTATGTGTATGTTTTGTTTAGCTCGACTGTCATTTTGCTATGACTTTTATCATTATATTCGCTGTCGGGGACGGGCTTTATCTATGTTGGAAGAACTTGTTGCCAAACCCAAGTTCTGGTTATCATGAAATAAAATATGTTTAAACTGAAGAAATACTATTTGTGAATCCGTGTTTTAAAGATACGTCAGATCTTCACTTACTAAGTATCGAAGTTGGCCTTTAAATGTAATATAACTGTATCCATGCTTATAAAACATTTTGTTGAGTTGAGTCTGAGTTCGTTCTCAGGTGTTTGATCAAAAGCTTGAGAACAAACTCAGACTCAACTTAAAAGCTTTATAAGCATGGACCCTGAACTACTTATAGTATTTAGTGTAGAACTATTGATTCATTGTGCCAAACCATTAACCCATTCCTTGTTCCATGTTTATTCCAAAGTTTAATACCTACTGAATATTCATAGACAAAATAGTCCTAATGAAATATGGAAGGTGTGACACTGTAGCCATTTTAGATACTAAAGAAACATTTATTGTATTCCATAAGCAAATAGAGCATACCCTGTTCAGACGGCTCCTATAGGAGCCGTCTGATCTTGGTCTTCTCTGTTTGCAAATGTGTTAAAATGCGTTTATATGAAGGAAAGGGTTAACCTTTTGAATGCAGGACACAAACATACTGTCATTTGCAAACAGTGTAGACCCTGATCAGAGGGACCCTAGAGAAGTCCTCTGATGGGCCTGTACGGTTTGTCATTCAAAATTTTCTAGATAATTGAAGCTTTTCATAGTTTCATAAAGTTGAGTCTATAGCTAAACAGTGGTGAGTTATTCCACTTTAAACCATTTGGTTAATTCAACTTGGAATTAGTACCGACGAAACGTGTTGGTTACATGTTTATTTATTTGTTAGAGAAATCTACAATTATGTTTCGGAAGTATGAACACGCATTGCCGCTGTGAATAGTGCGAATATCAATGGAAGATAATAAGACTTCTAGTGTGTAATGATTTAGCTATGGCAAATTATATAATTTGAATCTGTATTTGCCTTTTTTCTACAGCCAGTAGAACTTGTCTTAAGCGGCCATCAAAAAAGAGGTCTAGTTATTGATGTGTTAGGCAAAGTCAAGCGTAATGCATAAAGCTCCTATAGGAGCTTTCTGCATTACGTTTGTCCTGCTTAAAGCAACCACCTGATTGTCAAAAATTCAGTAAATAAATGACCGCTTAAGACAGCTTCAACTGTAAAGCTGTTAATATTGCGACCATTAAATAAATAAACATGGGTGTCTTTATAAGCAGGTGGTTGCTTAATACAGGACAATAGTAATGCAGAAAGCTCCTCTAGCATTACTGTTGTCCTGTATTGAGCTACCACCTGCATCTAGCACCCAGAATTATATCTCTTTTAGGTGGTCGCATTAGCGGGGGTTTGCTCTATTTAGATCAATGTGTTTGAACAACCTAAAACAAAGTTTTAGTTTGATCCTGTTTGCACATATAGGCTTGAAAAGTAATTTGGATTATGATTATCTAATTCGTGTTTTAAACAGGAAGGAACTGTATATGAACTTTCCGGGGGGAAAAGTCTAGGGTTTTTAATTATGATAGGCAATAGAAAATTGAAGATTTGAGGCACTAACTTCACATTTAGCATATCGGTTTGAAAACAGAAAAAAATCGTGTTTCTCAATGGTTTGAATAAGCCGCTGACCAGCTTTAACAATTATGATGTTTTAATCACATTTCAAAAGAAGGTCACTAAAGAGAATAACATTAAGCAACCAGCTGCTTTAAAAGACCCCAGTGCCTGTTCAAAAAGTAGTCGCTTTAGACGGGTTCTGCTGTACATGTATATTGAAAATAATTGATAGAGAATATAGAAACGGAAATGTACCAGAAGCAAGTGTCTAATCTCGCTTCAGAGACGGCTTAACGCTTGGAATGCAGGAAGCGAATTTACTAGCATTTGCAAACAGTGTTGGCCCAGAACAGAGTGATTCTCCAGGACCCCTCTGATCAGGGTTTGCCTTATTTCTCAACCAATTTCCGCTGGCAAATTATGATATTTCATACTGAATTGACTCTACCATAAGTGATTACAGACTATTCCATTTTACAAATTGAGCATCCACGATGTTAAATTTTACTGTGATATAAATCCAAGAACATGTGGCAGTTCTGATGATTAGGTCTTAACCCTTCTCATGCTATGAAACTGACGTTTGCCTAAACTCTGGTCTGCTTTAGTTTTACTTACTTCCGTTTCGTCAAATCCCTTCCTCCATGCATATTCATGTTAGAAATAAGTGACGTCATGAATATTAATTAGATTATTGTTTTATAACAGCACTTGGACACAGAACAGCATCTGTAAAATCATATACATGTATTTATTATTTCATAACCAAACAGACCAGGCCCTGATTATGCGGTTTATCTGGATCTACTGTGTTTGCAAAGGCACAGAAAGGCGTATTTATGGATTAAAGCGTTAAGCTTTAAAACAAGAGATTATGTGTCAAATATATTGGGTCCTGATTAGAGGTCGAGTTCACCCTGGTACTACAGTGCTCCCTCCCTACAACGGCCCTCTCAATAACGATTTCCTCCTTACAACAACGCATGTTACTGTTTCCGAAACAACAAGGCCCCAGACACAACTTTTTTTCCATCGTTTTTTCTTTATGCCTCTATCAAACCCTATGTTGTGACCACTCTTTAGAATCGTCACTTTGTGACGATTCTAAAGAGTGGTCACAACATAGGGTTTGATTGAGGCATAACGGTTTTAGTTCTCGAAATACACCTGATCTGCGGATCTGCAAACAAGCTAATTATGTTTGATTTTCCCTCCCTATAACAACTCCCTCTGAACAACACATACAATCTTCGTATCCCAAAGGGTGTCGTTGTAGAGAGGGAGCACTGTAGTTGCAAATGCATGGCAGCTGGCGCTCAAACAATACAAATATAATCGATATTATATCGCCCAGTATCTTCGAACCAACTTTTTACATGTTGCAAAAATGTTTATCCGTCTATCATTCCGGCGTTTCATCCTTATACAAACATTACACCCAAGCTATAAACAATGCTTGTTCTTATACCCTTTACTTCAAAGATACACCTTTTGTCGCTTTTATAAACAGAGTAGACCCAAATGAGACGGCTCCTATCGGCCGTAAAACGTCGCCCCGTACTTCATTCTCAGTGTTGTTATACCTTCTGATCCTTCGAGATCATTAATTTCAGTACTTCTTGTTCTGAAAATTGAATACCGCTTAATTAGCCGGTGCTAGGGGGCGTGAGCAGTGTTGCACTTTCAATTACTGCTCATGAACAGACTCAATAAAACCGAGTCTGCAATTTTCTCTTTTTGTGCTGCGATTTTTGCTCTCGGGGGATCACCTCCTTTCAGAATTTTGACTATGAACAACTTTGGAGCTGACTCTACAGTTTCTGCCATGATAGAAATTCCCCCTGTTCTTGATGCAGTTATAAGAATTTATCTACTTAATTATGATACATTAATTGTGTTTAAAATGTTTATCCTTTTCTCCAGAAATACGCCTTTCTACGCCTTTGCAAACAGAGTAGATCCAGATTAGACGGCTTCGATCAGGGTCTGCTCTGTTTGCTAATGGACTAATCATTATGGAGTTTTTGTTTTTGTCAATACAGTGCTCCCTCCCTACAACGGCCCTCCCAATAACGATTCCCTCCTTACAACAACGTATGTCTCTGTTTCCGAACCAATAAGGCTCCAGACATATTTTTTTTCATCGTATTTTCTTTATGCCTCCATCACAAAGTGACGATTCTAAAGAGTGGTCACAACATAGGGTTTGATAGAGGCATAACGGTTTTATTTCTCGAAATACACCTTATCTGGGGATCTGCAAACAAACTAATTATGTTTGATTTTCCCTCCCTATAACAACTCCCTCTGAACAACACATACAGTCTCCGTATCCCAAAGGGTGTCGTTGTAGAGAGGGAGCACTGTAGTTCCTGTTCATGTGCCATTATCAAAAGTTAATCTAATTAACATTTATCATGTCATTATTTTTCGCATGAATACTCACAGAAAAAATGGTTAAGAAATACCTTACAAAACTAATGCAGTTTTTTACTTGAACATATTATTTTTTATGCAATTCACAGATACACAAATATCTTATCAACGCCTGACAAGATTTCAAAGGCGTTATTTACAGTCAATTTAACATTGAGCTTGGTAAAAACCTTAGAAAAATAGAAGATATATATTGATTACTGGGATTTTCGGACTAGAAATAGAACACTTCAGCTTATCTCAGATCTCTACGCCTACAATTGTTATGTTTATAAACCGACATTATCCCTGGATCAAGTGGTTTGACATTTGTAGCACTAACGCATCGATTGTCTAAAATTGCGATCTTAAATTGTTTCCTATACATGTATTGCATTTTCGATCCAAAAGTATAAGTATGTAAAAGATATTGAAGGCTTCGTTAATCATCAAGTCAAACAATAAGTCATGTAAGTATTCAGTGAATGAATGATTGAAGTACAGTAAAACCCCGCTAATGCGACCACTTAATAACCAGTCACTGGCGTCGTTTAAAACAGGTGGTTGCTTAATACAGGACAAAAGTTATGCAGAAAGCTCCTATAGGAGCTTTCTGCATAACTTTTGTCCTGCATTAAGCTACCACCTGCCTCTGCCACCCAGAATTATGCCCATTTTTGGTGGTCGCTTTAGTGGGATTTTACTGTACATATAATGAGCGAACGAATGAAGAATTAACCCACAGAACGAACGGAATGAAAGAACGCACAAAGCATGAATGAATAAATGAACGAATGAGCATACGAACAAACGGACGAATGAACGATTGGATGAATGAATGAATGAATAAATAATTAAGTGAAAAGAACATACAAATAAATAAAGGTCTTAGTGATTATTTTATGACGTATACACTTTTAATTATCTCCTGTTTGTACATTGTAAAACAAATTAATACCTTGGATTATATATGTTACCATGTCAACGATGACCTGATGACTATAAATGATTTATATTTATACTATGTACGTGTATGGACATTTCTTACTGTTACCGAAATATCAACCGCATATTTATTGTATTCGGCAATGAGCTTGAAAATGTTTGAGCTGAAATAAACTACTGTTCGATGGCGTGTTAAATGCTCACACACTATAAAAGCGTAACAATTGTAACAGATAATTTTCCACCGGGGTTAAATTCGCCGTGTTTCAAAGAAAACGTGTGGAACTTTAATAATAATTATGAAAAGAATTGACAGAAAGTCTGTTTCGAAAATCTGAATTAGCGTTAACTCTTCGCTTGCTAATATACATACCTGTAAATAGTGAAGACCCAGATGAGACTTCTCCTGCAGGAGCTGTCTCATCAGGGTCTGTACTATTTACAAGTCGATTATGCAACCAGTGCACTACACAGCAGTGATTGCACAGCGAAATACTTGTACGCAGTGATGATATATGTAATTATACAACAGGGCATGGGTAAAGAAGGAGAAATGTATTTTAAAATTCAGCAAGAGTAGGTTTAAATATGTCACGCTGTTTTTGGACAACCCTCGTACAGGTAAAAAGTAAGGAGCTTTTTCCATAACTTTCGCCCTTCGTTAAGCTCTGCATTTTAAGACCCCTATTTTCAATAAATGAATGACCGCTTAAGACAAATTCTACTGTGCATGTACCATAATAAAAGTTAACATTGCACCACAAATTATCACAAGTTCAAACACACGACGATCGCACCACAGGTGTCCTTTGCATGCTACATCTAAACAACAGCAACAAATCCATCACAAATGCATTATTTTTTAATCACATGTCATAAAACATACATGTACCAAAAGGGAATTTTCTGAACCCCCCCCCCCAAAAAAAAAAAAAGAAAAAAAAGAAAAGAAAAATATGAAAATAAAACAAAAATATATAAATACTTTATGTATCATATTAATTCCCTGTTTTGGAATATTTTCTTCCTTGTAAAAAAATATATGATTTTTTTTCGCGAACACCTCTGCTCTATATAATAAGTTACTTATTATATAGACAGGGGTGTTCACGAAAAAAAATCATTGGTTTTGGGGGGGATGGGGGGGGGGGGGGGGTTCAAAAACTATCTTTTGGTATGTTTTAGATACTTATGACATGTGATTAAAAATTTATGATGGAGTTGTTGATATTGAGACATAGCATGCGAAGGACACCTGTGGATCGCACCTGGCAATTGCGATCGTCGTATGTTAAAACTTACGATGATTTCAGTCGTGCGATCTTCAGTTACACGAGGCCCTGGTTTGTACTTATCCATGTGGTATTGGTGAGAGATGTAGTCATTGACTTTGTGAAAATTGTTACTGTACAGAATATCATATTTAACCTATATTGCGCAATGAAAACGTTCGTCCCGTAGACAAAAACAAATTAATTAACCCTTCTCTTGCTGAATAGCAAGCGAAGGGTTAATTACAACTTATTGACGTCCTTTTATTTTGAAATTTAAGATGATAATTTGTGATTTATTTTAAATCAATTTATCAATAAATTAAGAAAGATACATGTACACCGCCAAATCACTAAATGGAAGTAATTTATAAAAGCTGGAACGTGCTACCGGCGCAGTCGCAAAATCGTCTGACATATAAAATTAGAGCCATCTATCTTAAAAATCCATTCTACTAGACGCCAATATGCCCGTGAACGTTAACGTCAATAATTATGACGTCATTTAGAACTCGTATTTAGCTATAAGACCTCTTTTTTGTTTGCCGCTTAAGTTCTACTGTACACTACAAAGCGATTGTCGTGAAGTAGAGGACTTACGATGATTTTTATCGTACGAACACTAATGAAACGCCCCACCCAATTTCAGAAGACCACTCTCACATCCTGAAATAAAACCCTGTACAATTGCATGATTCTTTGTCAAAGTATTTATTAGCACGACGGATGAGAGTGTGTCGGACAGATGGACACGAGTAAATATAATGAGCGCATCCTTTATAGTGTAGGGACATTAAACTACAGTGTTCCCTCCCCACAACGACCCTCTCAATAACGATTACCTCCTTACAACAACGCATGTTACTGTTTCCGAAACAACAAGGCTCCAGAAACAACTTTTTCCATCGTATTTTCTTTATGCTTCCATCAAACCCTTTGTTGTGACCACTCTTTAGAATCGTCACTTTGTGACGATTCTAAAGAGTGGTCACAACATAGGGTTTGATAGAGGCATAACGGTTTTACTTCTCGATATACACCTTATCTAGAGATCTGCAAACAAGCTAATTATGTTTGATTTTCCCTCCCTATAACAACTCCCTCTGAACAACACATACAATCTTCGTATCCCAAAGGGCGTCGTTGTAGAGAGGGAGCACTGTACCCGGGTCTGATTAGGGCCTGCATTGTTCGCAAGCGGGAAAGACATTGATTTGTGTAGATCTCGATTAGATAAGAAAACCACATTATTCTTAACATTTTACTCCATAAATACGCCTTTCTACGCCTCTGCAAACAGTGTAGACCAGTATAGGAGCCGTCTGTTCAGGGTTTATTATGTTTGCTTATAAAAATAGACATAACTCTACTATTTCTGCTAAGATCAAAACTGTTCTTGTTCTTATGCTATAATAAATATTAACCCTTTCGCTGCCAATACCGGATTTGTGATTACTTATGCAAACGGTTTGGATCCAGATGAGACGCCGAGTAACTCGGAGTCTCGTCAGGATCCAAACTGTTTGTTACTGTTACTATGTTTTTGAAACAAAAATGAAGAAAATCAAAAGAATGAAAATTTGATTTGTAGCAGACGACAAAGTTAGCAGACGACAGAGTTTGGCAGCGAAAGGGTTAAATTAATTAATATTCATACTTAATTATGTCATAAATATTCATGCAATAAAGGGCACGTGCCGTTAATAGTGTGTTACAGCTCATCTAAATTAAATGTTCCTGCAAACTGTTTTTTAATTAATAAGCTAATTTATCATTTGAAGGTTATTCTATAATCCCCAAAACAGAAGAACATTTAATCATATACCTAACATACATCTTTTCAGGTCTTTTCGGGCCTTTGCAAATAGAGTGAACTCAGATCAGAAAGCTTCTATAGGAATCAACTAATTTGGGAGCTTACTCTGTTTGCTTATTAAATAATATAGCTATGAGTCTACATTTTCTACTTTGGCCAAAATATCCTGTATTTATATTCTTGTCCATTTAAGAAGTTGCCACGATGCCATCATTTCTTACATGAATATTTATCAGGTAAAAGGTTAACTCGCATTTTTGGAATATTGTGAGATAATACATATCTATTACTTGAAACCTCTTGGTCCCCGTCCTCTGTCTTTGTGCTCGCATAGCTGGACCATTGATCTATATTCTCTTACTGCTATACCATTATCGTAACAGGAAAGTACCCTGCACTGCCTATGTGAGATGATCGGTGACTCTCGCGAGATCGATCACACAACAAATAAGGCTTACTGGTTCCGCGCATAAGGTCTCCTGTTCCAGTGAGCGCATGGATCGATGGCCAACTAAGGTATACGGAGCCAAGTTCTGATCAACATAATTCATAGAACCATATCCCGATCGATAGCTCCTCATTGCTGCTGCCATATGGTTTTGGGATCTCTGTGAAAACTGGTCCGATGTCAAACCAGTTTTGATCCGCAAGGGTCGTGCATTGGATACTTTAGAAAACCAGGATCCAAAAGAAACAGTCTGTGGATAATGCATTTATTGGGAATTTAGTCCTTGTATAGCAGTGTGTTCAAGTGTGGTCTAGTTACGATGATATTTGAGCAAAGTATATTTGCTGGATAACGTGATCACCATAGTCGTTACCTTGTGGTCCAAATGTAACACAGTGCTTATATAGTGTGATACAAACGCAAGATTTATAGGTATGTAGCAATATATGACCTGTCGTAACCTCTTTTCCTCATGATTAATTATACAATAATCTACCACATGAATATTTCTTGACTGAAGTTTTAGAATGGTACATAAACATGGGAACTATTAGCCATGTCCGAAAGTTTAGGAGTACATGTAGGAGCTGTTTTATCTGGGTCTGCTCGGTTTGCAAATGCACGAAAAGGTGTCTCTATGAGGTAATGGGTTCAGCAAACTCTGTCAGTCAAGTTCTGCGTCTTTAGCCATGTGGTAGGTTAACCCTTTCCATGTTCTATGTTTATTCCAAATTTCAATACATGTACCTACTGAATATTTATGGACAAAATAGTCATAATGAAATATGGAAGGTGGAACATTGTAGCCATTTTAGAAACTAAATAAACAGGTCTATCAAATTCTACAAGCAAACAGAGCAGACAATGATCAGACGGCTCATGTAGGAGCCGTCTGATCTAGGTCTACTCTGTTTGCAAATGCGTGAAAACACGTTTATATGAGGGAAAGAGTTAATACATAACAGAAATAATGCAGACAACTCCTGAAAGAGGTTTTACTTCCACCTTGTTTTAAGCAGCCATCTGCCCTAAATACCAACTAATTAATACAATTTAGTGGTCGTTATAGAGAGGTTTTACTGTATATTATTCATAGGCAAACAACAGACCTAGATAAGACGGCTCCTATAGGAGCCGTCTGATCTAGGCCTACTCTGTTTGCCAAGACATAGAAAGGCGTAGAAAGTCGTGTTTATGGAGTAAAGGATTAAAACAAGACAGAAGTTTAATGAAGGAATAGTGCTAGGAACAAATGTCAATGGTTCCAGAACAAGCCCACTTTTGTATATCCGCTGTAGATAAGTTTTACTGTAGTCGTAGGACAGGGTACTAGCATGATCTGTGACTGGCCGCTTCAATGTCTCATGTGTGTGGACCCTGTGGAAGTTGTTTATTACACCAATCCTTTACTGCATGAATATTTTCACATGAATTCGCGACTTCATCAATATTCATTAACATTTTCTCGGTTTATTCCAAATTTCAAAACCTACTGAATATTCATGGATAAAATAGGAAGGTGGATAGCCATTTTAGAAAGTAAAGAAAGAGATCTTTCAAAATCAATTAGCAAACAGCAGACCCTGATCAGACGGCTATATGAGCCGTCTGAACTGGTTCTACTCTGTTTTCAAATATGTGAAGGAGCCCTCTGGTCTGGGTTTACACTGTTTGCCTATCTACATTTTAAGGGACACTGAGCATCAATGGGTTAAAATTGACTAAATATTATTTTACTCGAATGAACTCTTTTATGCTGCCGTCTGCAATATCGTTTGGTTAAATTTTTAGTTTTTCATTTTCTTCCTTTTTATTCATTTCTTTTCTTACATCATCAAACGGTTTGGATCTTGGTGAGACACGGAGTTACTCGGATACTTCTCTAGACCCAACCAGCTTGTACATGTCAACACAGATTAACCGCGTTTGTTATTAAAAGAAAATCGTTTTGTTCTAAAAGATATTTGTAAACTTACCATAATTAGGCTCTCTCTCTCTTTCATAGAGAAATCTAATGTGTATCTTTAGGCAGAATGTAGTTCGGGGTTATAACGAAATAAAAACCAATGTGTTAGAATACTTTACTTTGTCTCCCATTTAGCAACCACTTACTTTTAGAGAATCCTATGTTTATTCACTTGGTAGTTGCTATAGAGACATTTAAATACATTGCACAATGTTACAGAAGTGATGATTTTCGTCTTCACATGTGATGCATTGATATACAGTGAAGCTCCACTAAATCTGCATTCTAGTAGAGAAGAATTTTGACATGTTTAGGCAGGTGGCTGTTTAATGCAGAGTGAAAGTCATGCAGAAAGCTCCTAGAGGAGTTTTCAGCATGACTTTCATCCTACATTAAGCTACATGTATCACCTGTCTCCAATACCAATATTTATACTTAATTTAATGCCCGGCTTAGAGGGGTTTTACTGTATCTGGAAAATCAGCACGAACTCCTTCCGCAAACATATGCTTGCTTAGCCCTTGGTTTTTTGTATCGATCTGCTTTGGATTCGCATTTTGCGAAACCAAGTCCGAGTATTAACCCATTCCCTCATAGGCTAGTTTTATATATAACCTCTTTGAACAAATCTATCGAAAAGGAGCATGAACTAGAGAAAAGGAAAACTTTAAAATTTTGTAGTTTTGAAACCATTGTGATAAATAGAGCATTTGCTCCTATAGGAGCAAATGCTCTTTTTATCAGAATGGTTTCACAAAGTGGCTTTTACAGAGTTGTCAAAAGTCGCCAATATGAGGGAAGGGGTTAAGCCTTTACTCCATAAACATACCCTTACAAATAACGTATTTGCAAACAGAGTATACCCACAGTATACCTACTTGAGCTGTCTGATCATGGTCTGGAATAACAAAGATCTGATTCTACAGCCACTGCAATGATATCAGTTCTATCGTTAACCTATTCCTTCATATTGACGCATTTTGACGACTCTGTAAAAGTCACTTTGTGAAACCATTGTGATAAATAGAGCATTTGCTCCTATAGGAAAACTACAAAATTCTAAAATTTTCATTTTCTCTAGTTAATGCTCCTTTTCGGTAGATTGGGGTTGTATCTAAAATAGCCTATGAGGTAAAGGGTTAATAGCGCGGTTTATAATACAGTAAGTTCAGTTATTTACTAATCATGATGTTATTATGTCTTACACGGATGTTCATGGAACAAACGGTTAAACAGTTTGGATCCGGACGAGATGTCTCATCTGGATCAACTTTGTTTGTAATGTGATCAGCAGAATAAAGATTATTACAAAGGTAAAGAAATTGCAAAAGACTGTTACAGGGCTACAGATAAAGGTGCATACCCAAGTATTAAAATTGCCATTTCTCCACCAAACCTCTTCGAGACGATTCTAATCAGTGGTCACAATATAGGGTTTGGTGAAGAAATAAAGGTGTTATTCTTGAAAATATTTTTTACGCATCTTATCCGAACCTCTGCTGTTACATATACTCAATCCTTATTTGGAAGACAGTCTTTATCCTGCTGTGAAAAAACAATGTTTGCTCAAATCTGGATCTGGTCAGGTTTGACCATTTCATATTCAATAATATTTTTGAAAAAAAAATCAGCCGATTGTCAAACAGCTTGGATCCTGATAAGACGCCGAGTTACTCGGCGTCTCATCTGGATCCAAGCTGTTTGCAAATGCGAATGAAGTCGCCTAATTGGATAAAGGTTAGTTTGCAACATATGTTGCTAAAAGATGCATTGATCAGCGTGTGCAAGTTACATCGTATGTCATTGCGTGTACCTATTTACACTTTATATGTACAGTAAAGCCCTTTCAAACCGGGATTCTAGTAGAGAAGAATTCAGATACTTTTAGTCAGGTGGTTGCTTAATGCAGGGTTAAAGTCATGCAGAAAGCTCATAGAGGAGCGTTCTGCATGACTTTCGCCCTGCAGTAAGCTTCCATGTGTCTCCATGACCGATACTGATATTACATTTAACACCCGGTACTGTACATACAAATACTTAGTGTACTTATTATTGGAGATCAAAGGATCAAATACATTTACTACCATCATTGATATATGGGTAAATCGGATATGCAATTATGCACATGTTGTTGTAATAAAATATTCATGTACTTACGTATAGTGAAATAGGCTGTGTATTGAAGAATTGTCTGAAGAACCGCTAACCAAATTAGACATTTAGCCTGCTGACGGCAGATCCATAGCTACCATTGCAAACCGGTTGGATCCAGATGAGACGCCGAGTAACTCGTAGTCTAATCAGGTTCAAAGCTGTTTGCAGACTGATTGTATTCTGGTTGACAAACTGATCATAGCTTGAAATTTGAAAATATTGCAGGTGATTTTTTTTTTTGTAAACATATTTTGTTTTCAACATGCTAGAGATAAATCCATTCCCTCATATTGGCGACTTTTGACGACTAGATTTTAAAGTCACTTTGTGAAACCATTGTGATAAATAGCGCATATGCTCCTCTCCTATACATGTAGGAACAATATGAATAGGAATATGCTTTATTTATCACAATGGTTTCAAAGTACAAAACTCTAAAACTTTCCTTTTCTCTAGTTAATGCTCCTTTTAGGTAGATTTGTTCAAAGTGGTTGGATCTAAAAATAGCCTATGAGGTAATAGGATTAAGCTCAATTGTTTCCACGTACGTGTCCAACTACAGTAAACCCCCTCTATACCGGAATTCTAGTAGAGAAGAAGTTAGATACCTTTAGGCAGGTGGCTGCTTAATGCAGAGTGAAAGTAATGCAGAAAGACTTTCACCCTGTCTTAAGCTTTATACTAAATTGAATGTCCGGTTTAGATTGGTTTTACTGTATGTAATTATAGATCATCTAAGTTTCATTTGAAGGGAGTGTTATTTTGCCAATGTAGACTTTGGAAAATGATTATTGACCAAAACAATGTGATTGAACCCTCTGCATGATCAGTGGCTGCACTGTTGGCCTTTGACAACTTTTGAAGGTGCACCAACCAATGTTGATAGTAAGGAAGTATAGGTGGCAATTATTTTAGCCACATAACAGTCTCGATATCCCTCAAGCCAAACTATCCGTTGATGTTTAACTTAACCCTTTGAATGCGAGAAACGGGGGCCGTCTGATTCGAATTTAAAGTTTGTCATTAAATCCATCAGCAAACTGACTTTCTCTTTAAAGATATACTCTGCTCATATGTTTCGCCAAGCCAGTGTTGCGTCACAAATTATCTTCAGAATCGGACTCTGTGTGACATAAAACTGGCATAGTGCATGTTAAGGAAAGAGTTACATGTATTTGTTTAAAAAAAGATAATAGGTACATGTATTACCTCGGAAACTAACCGAAGCTGGCGGAAACACGCCCGACACACACCGGAATCTGTCGTAAAATCAATTATGTGTTCTAGACATACTCAATGTAAATGTGGGTAAAGTATTACACATCAGAAATTTTCGTTTCGCATCTCACAAATTCGACTAACCAACGCCAGCCATTGTTGCGAAAACCCAAGTAATAGTCGTAGTTGGAAATCAGAGTTCCGTGTAATCGACGACGTATTCACTATTATATAAATTGTATGAAAATGGACTGTAAGCATTGTTTAAACCCATTCCCTCATAGGCAATTTTTAGATCCAACCGCTTTGAATAAATCTACCGAAAAAGAGCATTTAAGTAGAGAAAAAAGATTGTTTTTAGAACTTTGTAGTTCTGAAATCATTGTGATACATGTAAATAGAACTTTTGCTTCTTAGGAGCAAATGCTCTATTCATTTCAATGGTTTCAAAAAGTGACTGGTACAGAGGCGTAGAAAGGCGTATTTATGGAGGAAAGGGTTAATGTTTTAACTTCTAATGATGACTGATTTAATTGAGAAATGAACAGACTATAACATTATCTAAACCCCTTATTTCATGAATATTCATGTAAGAAAAATTATACAGTGAATCCTGTTTAGATTAATTTTGACATTTGAACACACACAGTTTTAGCAATGGCAGAAACTACAGAATTACATGTATATCTATATTAGTCCATAAACACACGGAGCAGACTTCCACAACAGTTGTCTGAGCGAGGTCTACTGCTTACACATGCGTTTAAAGCGTTTCTGTGGCGTTATGGGCTAATTAACAAGATACAATGATCCAATAAAGCGAACGGGAATGTAATTTAACTTTTGTTTAAGTTCGTTTTGCTGATGTAAGTACTATTGATTGGGACATTAGTGAGCAAAATTGAAACCATTTTGCATCTGACATTATTATATATCTTTCATTGTTCATGTAGTACAGATACCGTTAAAGTTAATTAACAGTCTCCGATTGGGAGAAATATTACTGTCAAAAAATACATTGCCATCAGCTACAGGAAAATACGGAAAATATCAAACCATCGTCATTTGCGCAAAAACGTTTTCTTAATTCAATGGAAATAGGTTGATTTAGAATCTTCGTGGAATTATACAGATGAAACGATTTACTCAAAAGCAAAGGGAGTTTTTTTGCAGAGAAATACATGTATACAAATTAAAAAAGGTCTGTATATAGTCCCCGTTTTCCACGCATGCAATGACAATACAATATAACGTAATCACAACGTCCCCTAGGAGCCATCTGATCTGGGTCTACACAGTTTGTAAATATCTGTACAGTTGTTTCCCTTATTCAAAGGGCTGATGTCGAGATTATTTCATTACAGATTTCGTACGTAACTGTCAATGGACATGCATGTTCCAAGTGTCAAAATTCGTCTCTCAGTCATAGTAAGTTACCCCGATATGATAAACAAGATAATGATACAGCAGAACCATTCATAAGCGTCCAATCATTTTTTGAACAAAGGAGTCTTACAGTCTTATGTGGTTTCTTAATGCAGGGCAACAACCATACATGAGCTTACTGCATTATTGATTACTTGCATTAAGCTAACACCTGCCTTACAGTCCCATAATTAGATATATTTTTGATGACTGTTTAAGACAGGTTCTATTGAATTATTACATGATTAATTGGTGAAAGAAAATTGTCAACTTTTGGAAGTACTGCCAATCTTAGCTTAGTCTCGGTACACAGTACAGTAAAACCTCTCTATAACGGCCACTGAATTGTATTAATTAGTTGGTATATAGGGCAGATGACTTCTTAAAGCAATGTGAAAGTAAAACAGAACGCTCCTATAGGAGCGTTCTGTTTTACTTTCACCTTGCTTTAAGCAGCCACCTGCATTAAACACAAAATACTTGATATAATTTAGTGGCCGTTACATGTACATGTATAGAGAGGTTTTACTGCATTTTCTGAATGGAAAAGTAGTAAAGTCAAGCAGGCAAAGCCACATGCAAGACGCAACCGCCACCAAAACACCGATAGACAGCATGACACACACACACAACCACACACCCAAACGCACACGCACACACACACACACGAAATGAACACAGAAAACACCAAAAGACACACAAGAACCAGGGACAAACGTTCCACAACATGAACAAACCACAAGCACAAAGACGCAATGCAAACAAAAGGAAGGGTGACAAAGAGAGTACCGCCTTGGCACGGTCAGCAGCAAAAACACAACTGGGGGTTTAAACCGGTTTACGGACGTCCTAACCTCACACTTCTCTCAAAGTCACCCTAGCTTTACAAATATTGTAAATAAAGGTATCCCCGCTGGACTTACCCACAACATAGACGACGGTGAACACAGGACAACATGTAAAACATAGCATAATAACTGTGACAATCCGTCAAATATGTACTCAATGACTTTGCTGAAGTCAGAGCACCTGCAGGTAAGCCGTTAAGGGCACGACAGGGAAAAAATAATACATGAGTCTGGTAAGCTCCTCCTGTATCCAAGTTTAAGAGTATACCATCATAGAGTACTACCCTCGGCCTGTCATCGCGCAAGCAAAGAGGGAAGCGTAGCTACCGACTGTAAAAGGGTCGATAACCAAACATGCAGTGTGTTGCAATATAATAGGATCATAACCTTTCTTTTTAAATTTTTTAATGCGTTTTATAAACAAATCATGAAAATGGATATGACCCCGAATTTTCCTAAGTTTGTAGATAACGTCCCCATAAAATTCTGGTTGAGAAATGCCTTGTCGCAGTAACGACCGTAGATTGCAATTATATTTACTAATGAGAGGTAAATTTCGATAATAAAATTTAGAAAAGGTTTTCCGAAGTTTATGGTATCTGTAACCTTGCTTAAGAAGTTTATCAGTTATAACTAAATTACGTCTGTTAAAATCTTCAAGCAAAGAACAGGCTCGGGCAAACCTAATAAGTTGAGAAATATAAACACCATAAGATGTAGAACGTGGCACATCCCCATCTAGAAAAGGATAATTAACAATTTTAAAATTAAAATCTTCTCTTTTATCGTATACTTTGGACGAAACTTTATCATTTGTAATTGAAAGATTCAAATCTAGAAATGAAGCATTAATGTCAGATTGATTAGCTTTGTTTAAAGACAGTTCTTTTGGGTAGATTGAAGAAACCATAGTATCAAAATAAGGATTATCTAAATTCAAAATATCGTCTAAATACCTTGAAGTTTTATTAAAAGCATTAACAATATCGGTCTGTGTATCAGGTTTTAAGCTAAGCATAAAATCCCTCTCGTAGCAATACAAAAACAAATCTGCAACAAGAGGGGCACAATTTGTACCCATGGGTATACCAACAACTTGACGATATATGGTATCTCCATAACGCACAAATATATTATCTAAAAGAAAGGTAAGAGATCTACAAACATCAAGGCAAGTCCACATTGTGTAATGTTCAACTTCTGAATTCGAAAAGAATGAACGTTGAACATTACAAGCAATGAACATTTTGTTTTCTCTGGCAAAGGTTTTTTCTATTAATTTAATAAGTCTATCCTTTATAAGATGGTGAGGTAGAGTAGTATAGAGTGTAGAGAAATCATAAGAGCTTAGTAAAGAAATGTTATACTGTTCATTTTCAAGTTTTGTTAAAACATCATTTGAATTTTTTATGGACCAAAAAACATTAATACCAGAATTTTCATATATTTTATCACAGTAGCGTTTAACATGTTCTTTGATCGTAGTAAGACAGGACGTCAAAAGTATAGATAATTTAGTAGTGGTACAACAGCTAGAGTTGGCAATAAAACGCGACTTATAAGGGTTTTTATGTAGTTTCGGAATCCAGTACAAAGTAGAAAGTTTATGTTGTTTTATGTTAGGACCAGACTTAAAATCATTGCACATTTTTACATGTTCCGAGACTATATCTTTTTCAGGTGTTTGAACTGTTATATAAGTTTTTGAATCAGTTAGCTCCTTCTTTAAAACATCAACATAATACAATCTTCAAATAATGATTACATTGTTTGATGCCTTGTCAGCAGGAACAAGAACATAATCTGAATGAAAATTAGAAATGTTTTTCTTCAAGTAGCGAAATGTAACTCTAGGTCGAGGTGGTAAAAGATGGTTATTTGATTTGTAAAAAGTTATTCGTGTATCAATAATATCGAAAATACATTTCTTCCAATCCGAAAGGGCATTAACATCAGCATGTTCTCGTCGACACCATTTGATGCAGAATTCTTGAATAGCTTCCGCAATATGAGTTCGACAAGCGTCAAAATCAATAAGGGAAGGTAATCTATATTTAGGTCCTTTAGTTAGGAGGGTCCTGAGACGTTTATCCTTAATGATATCAAAATTACCAGTAATGACATGACCAACTGGTTTATAGCAAAAGCTAGAAATGCTACAATCTCAAGAAATAGGGGTATTAACATCAATATTTAAGTCAGAGACAATTTTATTGTAGTTCAAAATAACATTTCTAATAGGTTTATTATATTTATAACAGATGATAGGTGATTCAGAGTTGATGAAATATTTGGGAATAGCCTCGATTACATTCTTATCACGAAATATACTTTGAATATCAATAAAATCGATACCTTTATTTAGGAACTGAAGTTTCAGAAAATGTCTTTTATGTTCAGATTCTTTATCAATACGTGGACGAAGAACATGCTGTGTGTAACTTTGTATAAGTGAGGCAGTATTAATTAACGGATCTGTACGCATATAGATTTTATCAGCCTCTTCGTCTATTGACTTAAGACAGGAAAAGGGTAAAGACGATAAACAAGATAACATAGAATGTTTACCAGTTTGTTTTAGAATAGTATGTAAATCATGAATAGACATATTACGACGTAATTTACGCTTAATATTACCATTTCTACGTCTGCCATGTGATCTACTTTTACGTTTTCGAATAGAAAATATAGAGAAAATGTCGATACTTGGATCTTTAGAAATATTGCCGCTTTGGAAAATGTTATCATTAAGGCCTAAAGGAAAAGGTGTTTGTAATTTCTTTATCCAGTCTAGCTCTGTGATGAAACGAGCTTTAGATTTTAAACTACCAGTAGTTTTAGAATCATAATAAATTTGTTCTACTGGTTGAACCGAAACATATTTGAAAGAATGTCCTGTATGACGAAAATGCTGGTAAAGAAAATTGCGTACTTTTTTGATCCGGCAATGGTAACTGTGTTCACGAAACCTAGTTTTTAAAGAACGTCCTGTCTGACCTACATATTGAATGCCACAACGTGGCGCATTTCATGTAAGAACATATATAATATTAGATGAGTTTCAGTCTAAATCAGAATTAATCTTCACACTAAACACTCTACCATTAACAAGAGATTTAATTGTTGATCTAGTAGAAATGAAATTGCAACACATACACCTCTTACTATTGCACTTAGTAATTATTGGATACACCCTATGTCTTTTGTTCAAATAATGTGAATTTAGATGGACTTTACTATAACGAATGATAGATTGCTTTAAAGGAGACAAAACGATTTTAGGTCCATTATGAAAAATGTTACTAATAGCCGAAGAGGGAACATGAAAAGATGAAGCAGAAGACAATTTTAGAGGTTTAATACAAACTGACGGCTGTAGTGATTGGAAATTAGCCAGGTTATGAGGAATCTGAACGGAAGACACAGAGTGTAAGTTTAAGTTATTAATTATAACTGTCACCGATTCAAGCACGTAAATAATTACATAATGTCTCACGGAAAGGAAATGGGTGGGTGGACATATTATTGAACTGAAGCTGATAAAATCCTTTTAATCAAATCATTAAATCTTAACTACATTCAAAGTGGGTTCGTCCGTAACACGCTAAACGATATATAAATGCATACCATGTTTGCTAATAAGACTTGCGGAAATAGAAATTGTTTTGCCTGTTGCACCTGCCTTAATTAAGACTATTGGATCAATCATTATCAAACTTCAAGTCAACAACATCTGCGGCATTGATTATTTTTTTCACCTGGTGAGACAATTGTTTACCTGCCCCCCCCCCCCCCTTTCTCCCTCTTCTCAATTGAATGCCCTCTACTTAACCCTTTACCCAATAGCCTGTTTCTAGTTTTGAAGACATATGACCATTTAAAGCAGGTTGAAAGTAAAGCAGAATGCGCCTTAAGGCGCATTCTGCTTTACTTTCAGCCTGCTTTAAGCTACCACCTACTAGGATATAGAAAATATTTTTATGCAATATGTTCATGACCGTATGAATTTGAACTATTTTCTTCAGCGGAGGAATAAATCAAACACGCTAAAAGCCGCTTCTATCAGGTAAAGGGTTAAAAAAGATTTAAACTTGCTGCACTATTTCTAATGACAAATACCTGTAGTACAGACTTGGTCAGAAGGATCCTATCGATGTCAGTTTGTCATTGGAAATACTTCAGTAATGTAACGCCTTTGCAAACAGAGTAGACCTTGATCACATGACTGCCATAGCAAAAGTTCAATGTGATAATTATGTCATTTTTATATATTATATATACGAGGGCAAATCAAATATTACGCAGACAGTTATTATTACGTCATAGCAGATCTATCACCGACATTCAACATTTGACAATATGCAGTTCAATATGATTGTAAACAAATGCTTTTCGAAGCTATCGAGGTAGAGGGCCTGTAAACGCATATACAGTGCGTGGCCATATATATTTCATCAAAATGGCGACCAAGATGGAAAAAATGAGCCTGTTACTTTAAGGGCTCACAACACAGAAACGCTCATTCACGAAGTTCTGAAAATCTGGAATCCATTAATGATTTTGTATTTCAAATTTCATAAATTCAATAAAATTTTAGCCTTTTTTCGAAAAAAAAAGGAAAATCCACAACCTTCTTAAATAGAAAATCTAAATGTAGCTTGGGGAAAAAACCTTACCTAGCAACGAAACCAATTGATTGCTAAAATGACATTGCGTAGGCACCTGTCAGAACCAAACTGTTCGACACTGGAGAGAGCATGATGAAGCATTCATTAATATTGGAGGCAAAAATCCTTAACGGTTATCATCTCCGTAATATTTTGTATTTTTGATTTCAAAGCTGGGTGTCATGACCTCACAAAACGTGTAAACAGATTTGACATTCGTCCCATGTCGTTTTGATCAAAGATGGCAATCGGTCATGTTGACTTTTGTCTCGTGTCGTTTTTCTTTACTTAATATACTTTAATCAATACTTTATCCCGCGCCAGCGCGAGTCTTTGCCTAGTATACTATATATAATGTATAATGTACATAAACCTCAAGAGTATTACAATTAGGGCATATGTGACCGTGCGTTAATCTATCATAACCTTTTTCCTCTTTCGCTGCCAATCGCTAACCTGTGATCAATTTTGCAAACAGTTTAGATCCTGATAAGAGCCTACAGAAGCCCTCTGATCTGGATCTTCTCTGTTTGTAGAGTCATGAAAATGTGGCTTTAATGTGTACAATGTATAATATCAAAACGTCTGTTTTGTATTCAAGTTAAGTGCTCACTGTCCATTAATAATAATGGTTTCCATTTATCTGAAGAAAAACAGTCACAAGAGAGTAATTAATTTTGATTAAACAGTCCTGTATAAACCGGTTTGAACTTTAAAATTGGTCAAGCGATACTGCTATCAAACTTTAATCTTTGACAATACCATCACACTATTGCGGGGCTTTAAAATCAGACAAAGCAATTGTTAATGCTTGTAGAAAACGCAAACGGCAGTGTACAGTATAAAATATCCCTCTTGACCCATTCGCTCATATTGACGACTTTTGACGACTCTGTAAAAGTCACGTTGTGAAACCATTGTGATAAATAGAGCATTTGCTCCTATAGGAGCAATAGCTCTATTTATCACAATGGTTTCAAACTACAAAATTCTAAAAAAAAATCCTTTTCTCTTGTTAGTGCTCCTTTTCGGTAGATTCATTCAAAGAGGTTGGGTCAAAAAATGGCCTATGGAGGAAATGGGTCAAGCGAGAACTTAATTATATCTAACGTTTAACTCCATATCGAGGGTTTGGTGCAAAACTATTCTAACTCCTTCACTTTGTGAAGGAGTTAGAATAGTTTTGCACCAAGCCCTCGATATATACACCTTTTATTGCCGTTGCCGAGTAGCCTTTGGTCATACAACTCCTGTTGGAACCGTATGATCAGGGCTGCTCTGTTTGCTTATGAAATTGTAATAGACCTGACCTTATAGTTTCTACAAATACCAAATTATTCTCATTATAAAACAAATCAGCTATTAATGTTCATGATACCAATGTTTCTTACATGGATATTCAACAGGGAAAAGGTTTAAAACTGGTGGCTGAATAACGAATAACGAATGTTGCGGAGAGCTTCTGCAGAAACGTTCTACGTTATTGTCGTTCTACGTTAGACTCAGAAACGTTCTACGTTACCGTCGTTCTACGTTATGGTCGTTCTACTTTAGACCTCTCTTTGGTAGTCGCTTTAGATTGGTTTAACTACATATGTGAAAAAATGCATCACATACCATGAACTTGCCACCGAAAATAACTACCATAAGTAAACTGAATTAACACTACATGAATTAAAACCTATTATTCTTCTGTGCCATCTCCCTGGAGAGAAAAGCATTGGATGATAGAATGTGGTGTAGTGTTTGTATAATGGAGTTTCTTTCTAGAAAATAATCGAATTTACATGTATTACATTAATGGGCAAACTCGTTACTAATCCGTTTTGTTCATGTGAACAGTGTCTGAATTATCGCGTAACATTTTACGTCATAGATACGTATTTTGATGTATTTGCAAACAGAGCAGACTAAGATCAGACGTCTCCTATAGGAGTCGTCTTATCTTAACTTTCTCTTTTTTCCTATGCAATAATGTGTCTACAGTCTGTCAGGGACAAAAAAAACACCCGTGTTCATATGCCATTATAAAACTAAGCTAATTCGTACAGTCATTATATTCACAAAGTAAAGAGCGAACACGACAATTTGCAGATACTGTTTTCTACTAAGAATGATATTACTGGTTACTAATGAGATTTTCCTGTATAATTCACACTTATGACATCCGGTGAATGTGTTTGATTATTTTCCCTTGGTATTACTGAATGAACAGTAAATATCCCTCTAAAACTATCATTTTGTGTATAACATAAGTATCCTTAACCTATACAACGCTGGACTATTCCGAAATTCATAAAGGTCAAGCTTATTTTGAATGTTTAGGGAATTTTTCTAAAGAAAACTTAACATGACATATAGTGCAGACCCATATGAGAGGGTTCCTCTAGGATCCCTCTCATCTGGGTCTACACTGTTTGCAAATGACATTAGTAACTCGTGTCCAGCACGCTAAGGGCGAATGATTTTCGCCATATATACGCCTTTTAACGCCATTGCAAACAGACTAGACCCAGATCAGACGGCTCCGATCTATCAACTTCCATTGGCAAAAAGATCAAGACCAAGAAACCCCACGTTTATATGAGGGAAAGGGATAAGGGCCCATGTCCATTGCAATATGCCCACGCGTAACAGGTATAGAGCCAGAATTAAGCGACCATATATTGAATGGACACAAGTACATGTATCTTAAAATGGAGATGCTTGCTTTAATACAGGGCAACCGTATTGTTAAAAGGTCCCACAGGAGCTTTGAGCTTTCATTAAGCTAACAGACCCATATAACGACCTCTTTTTAATGGTCGCTTAAGACAGATTCTATTGAATATAACACATCGATAGCGTGAACTGGATGAAACTACACATATATACATGTACATGTATACAATAGCCATAGCGTAAGATGTGGATGAAGCGAAAATAGAATAAGATAAATACAAAAAATATGTAATAAATTAAACACGAATGTGCTTTGACCAAGCCTTGTCTGACTACAGAAAATCTATATCACTGACCCATTTAACCCTTATCGAGCTGAACAAATGATGTCTGCCAAATATCTGATCTGTTGCAGTTTTTACTTACGTCTGTTTCGTAAAAGTCTTTGAGAAACTATTGATCGAGTGTCAAACAGCTTGGATCCAGATGAGACGCCGAGTTACTCGGCGTCTCATCCGGATCCAAGCTGTTTGCAAATGCGAGTAGTGTCACGAAAAGCAGGTGAAAGGTTAACTCGTTTGACACTAACGGTGCCGTTATGATAGCCCTTGTACCCAGTTTTGATCCAGATGAGACGCCGAATAAGGTGGTGTCTCGTCAGGATTGAAATTGTCTAGCATACCCTTGATATGATTGTATGAACAGACTTTGAAAATAAACTTTTCGAGCAGATGTCATTTTGTTTTATTAAACGAAAAGGTTGATTGCATACTATACCATCCCAGAGAAGTAAAAAACATTAATCATGCATAATTCATGAAGAGAATATTACAGCTTGCGCGAACATGTTTTATAATTTGTGAGCGATGTAGCATTTTTAGGTGATATTGATTGCATTGTACACTTCGTATTTGGCGAAGCGTCTCACTAGATAAGACACGTTGGCATAGCAGTGTAGACCCAAAGCCTCTACGGCGTCAATACAAAGTGGCTAAAATAAAGTGTGCACTGATTCCAACAAAAGTTTGACGAACTCTGAGGCTGTTGAAAAATATCCCTGGTCACAGGCGGAGGATTGCAATGTATATTTGATCTACACAGTTTTCAAATAGCCGCATCATTTGTAACTACTCGGCTCATTCCGGTACATATACTTATACAAATGTAATTCCCCCAGAAAACTGAGTAGACCTTGTTAATAGGATTCTACAGACACAGTCTGATTTTGGTCTACTTGGTCTACTCTATTATTAAAGACGTCAAAGCCGTATCTGTGAGGAAAACCACATGCACTAGAATCCCTCTAATGCGACCACTTAATGAATAAACATGGGTGTCTTTATAAGCAGGTGGTTGCTTAATGCAGGACAAAAGTAATGCAGAAAGCTCCTGTAGGAACTTTCTGCATTATTTTTGTCCTGCATTAAGCTACCACCTGCATCTAGCTCCCAGAATTATACATCTTTTAGGTGGTCGCATTAGCGGGGGGCTTACTGTAATTGATAAGCGGTTGTACATTTTTTTTATATACATATGATTATATTACACAACCGGTTATGAGTTCAGGAAATAATTACAACAGTGTTGCACTAAATCCGTACCATGGATGTGATGTATCAAGTCCATGTGGAGCGACATACGTAAAGGTTAATGCATGGGTTACAATAGTGTTGCACTAAGACCGTACCATGGACGTCATGTAACATATTCACGCGGGTTGACACACGTAAGGGTTCACAGCATTGTTGCACTAAGTTCCTACCATGGACGTGATTTAACAATTCCACGCGGATTGGCATACGCAAGGGTTCACAACATTGTTGCACTAAGTCCTTACCATCTGCGACTGGTATCCAGTCCTCGAGGAGTAGTATACGAGATCAGACATCGATTTCCACTTAGAATTTATTACATTATGAAGAGCAAAATTCACCCCAGACTCGCGCTGTTATAGTTATGGCATTGCACTCAGTTCCACTACAAAATTCAACTCTTTCACTGTTGTCAGTGGCTAATCTGTAATTCCATTTTCAAACAGTTTGAAGACGTCGAGTAGATCGGCGTCCCATCATGATCCAAACTGGTTGAAGCTGTGATAATGTTTCGTGAAAGAAAATAGAAGAACATTCCAAAATTAGAATTATAGCAGACGATACAGTTTACAGACGACATTACGTTGGGACGAAAGGGTTTAAGTTCTAGCAATCTAGCGTCTGTAGACCGTGGATACCCTAGGGTAAGCGTCTATAAGGAATTGCCCATCGGTGTTACGGGTTGTAGCCTTGTAGGAACCAGGAAGAGTCCTGCTTGTATGCGTTTGCTTATTTAATTGAATTTGTTATAACTATTTCTACAGTTTCTTTCATGGGCCAAATTTAGATAATGAATATTTATGAAATGATGTATCGTTATATAGATATGTACAGTGAAACCCCTCTAAACCTGACGCTGAATTTAGCATAAATATCGGTCTTGGATACAGGTGGCAGCTTAATGCAGGGTGAAAGTCATACAGAAAGCTCCTAGAGGAGCTTTCTGTATGACTTTCACCTTGCATTAAGCAGCCACCTGTCTAAAAGTATCTAAATTCTTCTCTACTAGAATTCCGGTTTAGACAGGTTTTACTGTATACACAAGGGACTAGCTGCATTATCACGTTGTTGTGTGAATAATCCACATGCTAATATACAACATGTACATGTTAATTTGTAAATGTGAATTAACCCTTTTGACACCAAATGAATAAATATTACCATCTACAGTAAAACCTCTCTAAACCAGATTTCTAGTACAGAAGAATTTAGATACTTTTATGCAGGTGGCTGCTTAATGCAGGGTGAAAGTCATTCAGAAAGCTCCTAGAATGATTTTCACCCTGCATTAAGCTGCCACCTGTCTCCAAGACCAATATTTATATTAAAATTTACATCCGGCTTAGAGGTTGTTTTTTACTGAATATCAAGTTTCAAAATGGTGTTTTCTTCTTTTTCTTTACAATAATATAAGTAGTGTTAAACAGTGTAGACCTTAAGGAGAATCGGAGTTACAGTTGTTTGTAAAGGATATTACGTACTGTGGAGAAATAGTTAAACACTAATTATTCAGTAACACCAGGGAAAATAACACATTAACCGGATGTCATAAGTGTGAATTATACAGGAAAATCTCATTAGTAACCAGTAATATCATTCTTAGTAGAAAACAGTATCTGCAAATTGTCTTGTTCGCTCTTTACTTTGTGAATATAATGACTGCACGAATAGGCTTAGTTTTATAATGGCATATGAACACGGGATATTTTGTCCATGATAGAAACTGTAGACATATTATTTCCTAAGCAAACAGTAGACCAAGATCAGATAGCTCATATAGGAACCATTAAACATTGGTCTGCTCTGTTTGCAAAGTCATGTAAATGCGTATCTATGAAGTAAGATGTTACGCGATAACTCAGCCACTGTTCACATTAACTACAGGAATTAGTAACAAGTTTGCCCATTAATGTAGTACATGTAGATTCGATTATTGTCTAGAAAGAAAGTCCATTATACAAACACTACACCGCGTTCTATCATTCAATGTTTTTTTTCTCTCCAGGGAGATGGCACAGAAGGATAATAGGTTTCAATTCATGTAAGGTCTTAATTCAGTTTACTTATGGTAGTTATTTTCGGGAGCAAGTTCATGGTATGTGATGATTTTTTTCACATATGTAGTAAACCCCATCTAAAGCTACTATCACAGAGAGGTCTAATTCTAGTTCTTAACCCTTTCCTCCATTATACAGTTGAACTTCGATATCTCGAACACGGATAACTCGAACTTCAGATAAATCGAGCTTCAGATAACTTGAGCGTTGGATAACTCGAAGTAAAAATTCAGTCATTTCCGAAATGTGTAATTCAGAATTGTTCAGCCATGTGGCAACTTAACCCATTACCTCTTTGGCTATTTTTAGACCCAACCCCCAAAAGGAGCATTTACTAGAGAAAAGTAGAGTTTTGTAGTTTGAAACCATTGTTATAAATAGAGCATTTGCTCCAATAGGAGCATTAATGTAGTACAATGGTTTCAAGAAGTGGTTATTACAGAGGCGTATAAATGCGTATTTATGGAGGAAAGGGTTAATGCAGGTCAAAAGTAAATCTGAAAACTCCTACAGGATCATTTAGCTTTACTTTCGACCTGCATTAAGCTGTGAACTTGAGAAATTGTCTAGATTAACCCTTCTCTTGCTGAATTTTTAAATACAGTTCTCCTTCTTTACCCATGTCATGTTGTATAATTACATATATCTTCACTGTGTACAAGTATTTCGCTGTGCAAGCACTGCTGCGGAGTGCACTGGTTACACAATCAATTTGTAAATAGTGCAGACCCTGATGAGACAGCTCCTGCAGGAGCTGTCTCATCTGGGTCTTCACTATTTACAGGTAGGTATATTGACGTGAATAGCAAGCGAAGGGTTGAAATGACTTGACCTTTGTCGAAGTACTTTGGATGATTCCTTGACGTTTGAAATATCGAAATTCAACTGTATATGCGTTATAGCGCCTTTGCAAACAGATTAGACCCAGATCAGATGACACATGTACACGTAAGAGCCATCTGATCAATGCCTGCTTTGTTTGCTTTTTCAATAAGGTTTATGTGCTGCTACACTATCTTTTCCATGAACAAATTACCTTATTCATAATGCCATTATAAAATCACCGCATTAATATTCATAACGTCATTATTTCCTACATGAATATTCATAGAGTAAAGAGTTAAAGGCATGTACATGATAGTCTCACACAGAACAACCGTAACGTAAAACGTTTCTGAGTCTCATGCAGAATGACCGTAACGTACATGTAGAACGTTTCTGAGACTCACGCAGAACGACCGTAACGTAAAACGTTTCTGAGTCTCACGCTGAACTACCGTAACGTAAAACGTTTCTGAGTCTCACGCAGAACTACCGTAACGTAGAACGTTTCTGAGTCTCACGCAGAACTACCTTAACGTAGAACGTTTCTGAGTCTCACGCAGAATGACCGTAACGTAGAATGTTCCTGCATAAGCTACCCACAGTACTTTTATCATCCGTTATGCAGCCATTTGCTTCAAACCCTTTCATGTAGGACACAATGGTATCTTGGTCATTAATAGCTGATTTTTTATAATAAGGATATTTTGGTATTTGTAAAAACTAAAAGGTCAGGTCTATTACAATTTCATAAGCAGACAACAGGAGTCGTCTGATCCAAGTCTACTCTGCAAAGGTGATAAAAGGTGTATAATATTAAAGAAAACGTTAGATATAATTATATTATTCATGAAGTTATTGCTTTGGTAGGATATTTACTGTACACTGTGTGTCGTTTGCGTTTTATACAAGCATTAAAATGTGTTCTGTCTGATGCTAAAAGCCCCACAACAGTGTTATAGTATCGTCAAAATTTGAAGTTTGATATCAGTATCGCTTGATCAATTTTAAAGTTCAAACCGGCTCATACAGGACTTTTTAATCAAAATTAATTACTCCCATGTGACTGTTTTTTGTTCAGATAAATGGAAACCATTATTATCAATGAACATTTAGCACTTAACTCTTCGCTTGCTATTCGCGTCAATATACCTACCTGTAAATAGTGAAGACCCAGATGAGACAGCTCCTGCAGGAGCTGTCTCATCAGGGTCTGCACTATTTACAAATTGATTGTGTAACCAGTGCATTTCACAGCAGTGATTGCATAGCGAAATACTTGTACACAGTGAATATATAATTATTTTATTATACAAAAGGGCATGGGTAAAGAAGGTGAAATGTATTTTAAAATTCAGCAAGCGAAGGGTTAACTTATCTAAACCACCGACGTTTTAATCCTATACATGCTAGAGACGCATTTCCACAACCCTGCGAACAGTGTAGATCCATATCAGAGTGTTCCTGCTGGCTCTAAGTTGTCTGCAAGTGATCACATATTCGCATTCGCGATTGGCAGCGAAAGAGGGAGATTACACAGGGATGTCACAGTCTGCCTTAATTGTAAGTCTCTTAAAGTTTATGTACTACATATATACATGTACTATGATTTCTGAAGTTATATTGTCGATGAAACATGTATAGCTTAAACAATACGAGTATTGTAAAATACATGTATATATATTATATAAAAATGACATTAACCCATTCTCTCCTACTGACGCCTTATTGCGCCTACATGTATGTAAACTTTATATTGTTAAACCATTGTGATAAATATAGCATTTGATTTATCACAATGGTTTCAAACTACAAAATTCTAAAGTGGCCCTTTTCTTTAGTTAATGCTCCTATTCGGTACATTTATTTAAAGAGACTGGGTCTAATATAGTCTAGGGGGAGAATGAGTTAATATTATCATGAACTTTGGCTTATGTTACCTAGTATTATTCGTGATACAATAGTAACAATACTGTGTATAAAACAGGATTAGTAAGAATTTTAACCCTCCCCCCATAAAGTGTGTGTGTGTGTGTGTGTGTGTGTGTGTGTGTGTGTGTGGGGGGGGGGGGGGGGTGGGCATTGATTTTGCCCTGTCTGTTGGTATGTTGATTTGTTGGATGGTTGGTTGGTTTGTGGACAACTTTAACGATGGTGATAATTTTGTAGCCATTCGACATACATACTTCAAACTAGGCATGCATGTGCAACGTATGTAAGCGAACAGTTGTAGGGGTAACTTATGAAGATCAATGTCACAAATCAAGGTCAAAAGGTCAAATTATGGGATATAGTGTTTTTAAACACATATTGTTTTATATATATTTCTCGACCAAACCCTACCCGGCCGCTACTCATTAGAATCGCCTCCGAGGCTATGTTAATGAGTAGTTGTCAGATAGGGTTTGGTCGAGAAATAAGAGCTACCCACCGTAAAGTAAAACCTCTCTATAACGACCACTAAATTGTGTTAACTAGTTGGTATTTAGAGCAGGCGGCTGCTTAAAGCAAGGTGAAAGTAAAACAGAACGCTCCCATAGGAGCGTACTGTTTTACATTCACATTGCTTTAAGCAGCCACCTGTCCTTAACACAAAATAATTGATGTAGTTTAGTCGTCGGTATAGAGAGGTTTTACTGTATTTACATCCCTAGCCACGTGTTCCTTAGATCTACATACATGAGGCCTGTTCAGGAGCGCGGGCGCTTGAATGAGCGCTTGCCCGAGCAAAGTATCACTGCTGAACGTGATCGTGCGCCCTTTCTAAAATCAAATACATTTTTGTTCTGCGGTCGGGATCTAGAACATCAGTTTGAATCACGTTTGGCGGTTCGCAACGCAATCATGTGAACGGTATGCAACGACAAATTACCTATATTATGTAAACAAAACGTGATTAAAAACATAAAGACGATATATTCTACAATTGTTTTGCTGATTTTTGTGCTGCAAATAATCTTCCAATTACGGAAAATGGTGGGTAGAAACATGGCATAGTGTCAAACACATGTATGCATCTACATATGCAGTCTATTTAGTGTAATTCACATGTGAATTATACTCTCAAATACCCGGTGTTTTGTACACTTATTGCGGTTATTTACATCATATTATGAGTATAATTGTATATACTTAATGACTCTTATATATTCTTTCAATCATTTTGTATTCGTGAAAAATAATTTGTAGGCAAAATAATTCGATCAAAAACAGTTTTAGTCACATGCACAAGTTTAAGTCATTGCCACTTATATTTCAAAGTTTTATTGAAATCCCTTCATAAATGTGGGAGGAGTTAGCCGTACAAGAAAATGCTAACTGATGGACCGTGTCAGTTCCACTATAGCCTACATCTCTGTCTTCAAGCGAAATGCTTACCCAATCCATTATAGATTGCCGTGGCTAACTGCAACATACACGTATACATGTAACATACATAGTTGACTTCAGGTCGAAACATAGACACTTTCTGTGAGTAACATATTCATAAAAAAGAGACTTAAGTAGACACCATATACACTTGTTTGGTGAGAGAAGTCTTGCTATACAAGCCATCTACATTTTATTTAATTTGCTAAGCAATGAGGAGATGCTACGTTATGTTGACATATACGATGCCAGTATCAATGGTGTTAAAATGTTATTGAAATGGACCTCATCATCACAGTAATGTTTGAAGCAAACTGTTTTTTACACAGAATGACGGGCAAACCGGACATAAATTGGTGAATACCGACGTAGTTATTTTATGGAAAATGCATCTTGCACCGGCATATACAAAATGAATAAGAACACCTTGCAGAAATACATAAGAACTAACTTTTTGTCCTCCTTCCGGTCAGTTTTTTTCTAAAAAAGACACTAGGAGGTAAGTAAATAATGAACTGTTTACATGAAATTTCATTGCGTACTGCCCACTTGACTTCGTTGCGAACAACCTCTCATGATACTTCGTTGGCCCGCAGAGAGTAATATGAATCAATAGGTTGTCTACAGTTTTTGCTGCCAAGAGATAATATTCCTATTGACTGACACACGAGAGAATAGATCTGATGTACATTATCAAAGTTTAAATGTTGTAGACCCAGTTTAGACATTAATATTTGTTGTGTGCAATTCCCATGCATTCTAATGAGTGCCGAACAGCACAATCCCTAATCACTCTTTTCAATCACTCTTTTGACTGCTCTTGGTATGCACTTCAAATATGCGTCGTCCATTGTCTTTTGTCTCTTTCCACATTGTATGTCTTATATTGATACTGTATTGTCTATCCTAGAGCGTGCCATCTCTATAATAGTATTGGAGGTGCTCCAGAATCTACAGAACACATTAGCCAATGAACGTTGTTCTTCTGGTTCAAGATGTTTGATAGGTGCGACCTGACTGGCATTTTAACCCATTACCTCATAGGCTATTTTTAGATACAACCTCTTTGAAATCTACCGAAAAGGAGCATTAACTAGAGAAAAGGAAAAAAATAGAATAGTTTGAAACCATTGTGATAAATAGAGCATTTGCTCCTATAGGAGCAAATTCTCTATCTATCACAATGGTTTCACACAGTTACTTTTAGAGATTCGTCAAAAGTCGTCAATATGAGGGAATGGGTTGATAGCATTATTTTACAGTATCTCGGCGTCCAAATCAGGATCATCAAAATATCTGGAATTTAGCCATTTGTTTCTGGAACACCAATTTGGTAATTTAATAAATGATTGCAATAAAAATTTCAGCTGACAGCATTTTTGAAAGCACGAGACATGTTTATGACCGGACCCTACCGTTAAACTGCAAAATGAATTACATTAATAATATCAATATGATATATACGTCCCAAATGTTATAATGCCCTTTTCTGCGAACATACAAACCAAGCCAAAAACTGTCCAGATTCTAATGAGTCGTGGAGTCACTTGGCATCTCATCTGGGTCCGATCTATTTACAAAGAAACGATAGTCACTAACTTCCTATGCACTGTGCCAAGAAACGGTAACCACTAACTTCCTATGTACTGTGCCAAGAAACGATAGTCACTAACTTCCTATGCACTGTGCCAAGAAACGGTTATCACTAACTTCCTGTGTACTGTGCTACGAAACGTTAATCATTAACTCCCTATGTGCTGTGCTAAAAACAGTAGTCACTAACTTCATATGTACTGTGCCAAGAAACGTTAATCACTAACTTCCTATGTACTGTGCAAAGAAACGTTAATCATTACATGTAACTTCCTATGTACTGTGCTAAGAAACGGTAATCGTTAACTTCCTATGTACTGTGCTAAGAAACGAAGTCACTAACTTCCTATGCACTGTGCTAAGAAAAGGTTATCACTAACTTCCTACATGTATGTACTGTGCTAAAAAACGAAGTCACTAACTTCCTATGCACTGTGCTAAGAAACGGTAGTTACTAACTTCCTATGCAATGTGCTAAGAAACGGTAGTCACTAACTCCCTATACACTGTGCTAAGAAACGGTAGTCACTAACTTCCTCTGTACTGTGCTAAATGTTATCTCCTTCACTTTTTCTATCCATGTAAGAAATAATGACACCATGAATATTTATTAGCTGAATTTTTAAATGCAAAATGTTCAACTTCCTGAGAAGGGACGTTTTTGCTTGACAAATCTATATTATATCATAAGCAAACAGAGCAGACCTTGATCAGAGACGGCTCCTATAGAGCAAATTCTCTATTTATCACCATGGTTTCAAAGGCTAAACAATTATAAAATTTAACTTTTCTCTAGTTAAATTAATGCTCCTTTTCGGCAGATTTATTCAAAGAGGTTGGATCTAAAATTAGCCTATGAGGGAATGGGTTAATATGCAAGCCTGCCGCCACCAATGTTCCATGCGTCATCCGGATATTGACCTGCCCCCTATTTCATCTTGTTTTCGTCATAATGGAAATGTAATGAAATTATAGCAGTATGGGTTACTTATCTTGGAAGCAATATCGTGGATAATATCCCGATTTTGTCATTTTATAGTGCCTACACGTTTTAGATTTCACAATAAATTATAAAACATAGACTTATAACCCTTAACCCTTTCAACGTTGAAGTTTGAAATGAACTGCAGTAAAACTCCACTGAACCGGATGTTAAATTTAGTATAAATACAATAAAACCTCTCTATAACGACCACTAAATTACATCAAATAATTTGAGTATCTATGAGCTGTCTGCATGACTTCAACCCTGCATTAATCAGCCGCCTGCCTAATAGTATCTAAATCCGGTTTAGTTAGGTTTTACTCTACTATAAATTCTATTCAGATCAAGCTTCACGTAAATATTCAGGGATGTTTTAAAAGAAAAATGTAACATGACAAACAGCATAGACTCTATTGAGAGAGTTCCTCTAGGAGTCATCTCATCTGGGTCTACACTGTTTTCAAAATACATTTCTGACTCGTTCCCTGCACTGAAAAGGTCAACAATAAATGATCACCCATTTCGCTATGTACAGCGGAATGTCGTCGGCAACATTATTATGTCGTCTGCTAAAATTTTGACTTTCGAGGAATATAATCACAACATCGAACAGTTTGGATCCTGAAAGGCCGCCGAGTTCCAAACTGCTTGCATCGGTGATCACGGATTCGTCAATAACAGGGAAAGGGTTAACCCTTCGCTTGCTATTCATGTCAATATACCAACCTGTAAATAGTGAAGACCCAGATGAGACAGCTTCTGCAGGAGTTGTCTCATCAGGGTCTGCACTATTTTCAAGTTGATTGTGCAACCAGTGCACTCCACAGCAATGATTTCACAGCGAAATACTTGTACACAGTGAAGATATATGTAATTATACAACAGGGCATGGGTAAAGAAGGAGAAATGTATTTTAAAATTCAGCAAGAGAAGGGTTAAAATAGAATTTACTCTGACGTCCTCCAGTACACAGGTGCTAGGCGTGTGGCCATTTCACAAATACTGCTTAGAAATACCTTCAAATACGTTTAGACATCATAACTTGACATTATAAAAAAAAGAAAAAAAAATGATTTTTTTTTTTTTTTTCGTATAATATATTACTATATAAAGGTATGTAACTAAATGGTCCAAAGTGGCAGAAAAAATGCACCAACTACATTCCGCGTCTTGTTACGACGTCAATTTCCGCTCGATTTCAATCAAATATGAGTCAATGCACGCAGAAATGTCCAGTCTTTCAAATATACACCATTGATTGCCGATCATAAGCCGAAAAATTACTGTTTTGAGACGATAAACTCCAGCTTAGATTTAGTCGACCGAGTCACTACCGACACATACATGCACATTTTCACCACTGATGACATCGAAAGTCACACTAGATCTCATAATATGGTCCGTTTTCCACTCTCATTCAATAAAACTAACATAACCATTCAACTCACTGTCGATGTCAACCTCAAAGTTACTACCGGTTCTACGAAACTGAAGAGTTTTCGAAACAACCCGCGGCTGTCAACATTCGGCCAGCCATGATTTTCGTGACCCGGAAATGCTTGAAGCGAAGAAGCGACTGGTGCCCGGCAGACCATTTGACTACTATGAAGCAGGTAACAAGTGCCCTGTAAACATGATTACTGGTGCTCGGTTTCTGTATAAAACACCCTGTTAACCCTTTCCCTCCTATAAACATCTTTTCACGCATTTGAAAACCGTATAGACCCAAATCAGATAGCTCGTAGAAGACCAGGATCTACTCCATTTGTGCCATGATATATAGATATAATTCTATACCATTCGTCGAAGCAAACATGCCCTTGAAAATGATAAAAATTAATCTAATAAATATTCATGGTGTTACTTTTTCTTACATGATTATTGAACAGGGAAATGTTAACTGGAAAATAAAATGCAGTCGACGTATACATTTTTCAGTCATGTGCTGGACACTATATATGAAAAATAAATTAACACATATATTAGAAAGCAAACGATTATAAAATAATCAGTATAATTACCAAGTAACTATAGTCATTGTTCCTAATATATATATGAAATGAAGGCTGTCATTAAATTTTAAATAGAGCTAGTTCTCTCTTTTTTTCAGTCTTATTAGAATAGAAAATCTAAATTTTGGGCGAACATAATCAGCAGTTTACAGGGCACTTGTTACCTGCTTTATAGTAGTCAAATGGTCTGCCGGGCACCAGTCGCTTCTTCGCTTCAAGCATTTCCGGGTCACGAAAAATCATGGCTGGCCGAATGTTGACAGCCGCGGGTTGTTTCGAAAACTCTTCAGTTTCGTAGAACCGGTAGTAACTTTGAGGTTGACATCGACAGTAAGTTGAATAGTTATGTTAGTTTTATTGAATGAGAGTGGAAAACGGACCATATTATGAGATCTAGTGTGACTTTCGATGTCATCAGTGGTGAAAATGTGCATGTATGTGTCGGTAGTGACTCGGTCGACTAAATCTAAGCTGGAGTTTATCGTCTCAAAACAGTAATTTTTCGGCTTATGATAGATAGATAGATAGATTTATTTGTGTATATATATACATATATATGTCATCAATACAATTACAGTCATACAATTTGACATAACAGATTATCGACTTCTTGTTATTTATATAAAAAAGACATGTTATACATACACAGGATAACCCGTAAAGTTTTTCAACTTATTTCCAACGGGGTCCTATATAGATTTAGCGAAACAGTTACAAAAATTTGAAAATGTATAGATAGAGCAGGCTCAAAACAGTAAATTGAAATTAAAATTTACTGATCAGGGTCTGCAGAGTCTGTTAATTATGCAAAAATAACGGGGAAAAATCTAAAACGAGAGTTTTCCACATACATATGGAGAACTCTATTTTAGGCCTATTATTCACGGTAATACAAATGTTTAGATGTATTATATTACTTTGAATGGAAATTAGACATACATTTATCACAATTGCCATCTATCACAGATTATACACTTATTTGATTATTAAAACATACATTATATTAATTAAAAGTATACATAATCTCTGTTCTCCTCATCCTTCATTTCTTCCATAAGGGCTTTCTTGACCATCTTCTTGAAAGCAAATTTGGCCTTCATTAATTTTATATTCTCTGGCAAAGAATTCCAGTCCAAAATGCCACTGTAATAAAAAGTTTGAGAAGTAAACCCATTAACACGTGGGACATAAAAATTAGGTTTGTTCCCATAAGAATGAACGTCGCTTAGTTTCCGAAAGTCATCATGAAGATATGAAGGACACTTATTGTTAAAAATTTTGTGAACGTGGTTCAGTTTCAATTGTTTACATCTCAATTTCATGATCGGCAATCAATGGTGTATATTTGAAAGACTGGACATTTCTGCGTGCATTGACTCATATTTGATTGAAATCGAGCGGAAATTGACGTCGTAACAAGACGCGGAATGTAGTTGGTGCATTTTTTCTGCCACTTTGGACCATTTAGTTACATACCTTTATATAGTACAATGTAATATATTATACGAAAAAAAAAAAAAAATCATTTTTTTTTCTTTTTTTTATAATGTCAAGTTATGATGTCTAAACGTATTTGAAGGTATTTCTAAGCAGTATTTGTGAAATGGCCACTCGCCTAGCACCTGTGCTCCAGTATAGATAGTCCTATTTTTAACAGGCACTGGCCAAGTATTTTGTCAATGGCAGCGACAGGGCTAAAATAAAAACAACAACAACAAAAACCAACCAAACAAATTCGACAGTAATTTACATTTAGGTTCTCAGGCAGATCATCCCATTTTTTACGACACTGACCAAGTATCTTGTTTAGTATATAATAGGTATGTTAACACTGATCTATAGAAATGGACATTGAGCCTAGACATTGACGTCAGTCGAATGTCTGAAATAACGACAGAATGTTGGGACAACTACAGATTAGCTGGGGGAATAGGAGTTATTTATTTGTCTTAAATCTTTACTCCATAAATACTCCTTTCTATAACTATGCAAGCAGAGTAGACCCAGATCAGACTACTCTGTTTGCAAATGAGAGAAAAGGCATTTATATGTGGGGTTCACCAAAGAATATATGAATAGATGATCACTTTAGAGAGGTTCTCGAAATTGTAGAAAAGTGCATTGCATCGTCCGTAATGGCATGTTTCTTCCTTCAGAAGAATACATTTTCTTCTCTTATTGGCTATATACTGGAATGTTTTGTCATTAGTCCTTATCACGATTTTGTTTAGAAATCAGTGTCTACTCAAATCAAGATCTGTGGCAATTATAACTTCTTCCGATTCGATCAAGGTTTTGAGAAAATATTGACTAAGTGTCAAACAGCTTGGATACTGATGAGACGCCGAGTTACTCGGCGTCTCATCTGGATCCAAGCTATTTGCAAATGCTAGTCAGCTTGAGATTTCCAGACTAAGTGTTAATATTTCTCTACAAAGCATGCGAAGTGCAGATGCAGCTGATTTAACGTTGCGCAATTTGTAGAATTGGTGTTATGCACTAACAGATACAACCACAAAGGATATTAGTGTCTGTCTAGCTTCAAAGAATGACATCATTTTGTTTAATCCTGACATGCAACATAATGCTCCATACCACGGACATTACTTTTACCTTTAGTTGCAATAAAATCCGGCTGAACCGAAATTTTAAATTACTCCAACACGCATTTGACATCGGTCTGCTTTTTTTGCTAATGGAATAAGAAGGGTTCTGCTAAGGCTAAAACTTCATTTCTTCATATGCCATGGTAAACAGTGAATTAATTTATATTCATAATCTCATGATATTTAACATAAATATTAAAGAGGAAGTCCCTACAATGATCGCATGTTTTCAATAATATCATAAAACTTGGTATTTGTTATGCTCTATCATTATTATGAAGGTTCCCAATATGAACTTATATCGAAAAATGCCCCTGTGATACAAATAAACCGATTTCATCAATGCTGATAATTTTTGTTCTACAACACAATATTATCGGCCTTTTCCGTTAAATTCTTCCGCATTTTGCCGATGATCACCCGATCCCTCCATTTTTTTAGGTAATAGCTTTCTCGGAAGTGGTCGGAGAATCGCGAATAGGGAGAACAGTTACGAAACTAAAACCCAACCCGAATAAAACTGAAACATCGGGGAGTAAAACCGGGATCGGCGATATCAAACACATGGATGTTTTGTCATTATAAACGGTAATTGGATGGGGCTTTTTGCGATATAGCCTACTACTTTTCAGCATATAAACAAATGTGTTTTGTACATTTTAAGTGTTTATGAAACGCGTCAAATATAGGGACAATCTGGGACATCCCCTTTAATTGGTTTCAACATATTTTATTTCTGTAATTTACAACGTGATAAATGTGCACAATTTCTAAGAAGGATCAAATGAACGCTGGGAGCTTATTAAAATCCTTAAATATTAATTACGTGTTAATAACTTGCACTCTGCGTTAAAACCCATTCCCCCATATTTTCACGCCTCTGTAAACGTCACTTTCTGAAACCATTGTGATAAATAGAGCATTTGCTCCATAGGAGCAAATGCTCTATTCATCACAATGGTTTCAACACTACATAATTCTTAATTTTTCCTTTCCTCTAGTTAATGCTCCTTTTCGGTAGATATGTTCAAAAAGGTAGGATCTAAATAGCCTATGAGGGAATGGGTTAAGCAGTCACTCTACTTGTCTGCGCCTATTAAATACACTGTAGACTGTACATGTAACATGTAGGTACATGTACGAAGTGTTGTACAAACAAGACCGTTGTAATTATTTTAATGCACGTGTCACCATAAGAATCCCTACATGTATTTCATGGTCTATTTCATTGATTTTGTCAATGAATATCAATGATATGATACAATCTTGAATAAATGCTGCACAAGGAAAGGGTCAAACAGTGTAGACACTGATCTGAAACCGCGATTGTTTCACGTCAGCTGAACTGGTCCTTCAAATCTACTGGGAAAAACTATTTTCCCCGGGTAACAGTCAAATGCTTCTTAAATCCAAAGCAGAACGAAACTGTTTCGTTACAAAGTGCTTGTGATACGATCACAGATATAGTTGAACTTCGATATCTCGAACTTCAAGGGACCATACAAATTGGTTCGATATAATAGAGGTTCGAGTCATCCGATTTATAATCTGACCAATATCTCAAGTTCACAGCTGAATGCAGGTCTAAAGTAATGCTGTCACATGTGTTTCTAGATATTATATAGGTAGTGATACATTTTTGAACAATTCTGTATTGTAAATTTTGAAAGGACCAAACGTTTAGTCGAGTTAATCCGAAGTTCGAGCTATCCGAGTTCGAGATATCGAAGTTCAACTGTATTAGATATTATACTTTTGAATGTTGGAAACGAGTTTACTTGCATTTGCTAATAGTGTAAACCCAGATCAGGGGATTCCTAGGGGAGTCCACTGGTCAGGGTCTACACTGTTCGTCATTCAAAATACTAGTATACCACTTCATACTGAAGACTTTATCGTTAACCCTTTACCTCATAGGCTATTTTTAGATACAACCTCTTTGAATAAATCTAACCGAAAAGGAGCATTAACAAGAAAAAATGAAAAAAATAGAATTTTGTAGTTTGAAACCATTGTGATAAATAGAGCATTTGCTCCTATAGGAGCAAATGCTCTATTTATCACAATGGTTTCACAAAGTGACTTTTACAGAGTCGTCAAAAGTCGTCAATATGAGGGAATGGGTTAAACACCGATGGCTCAAAACATTTTGAAACAGTTTATTTCGTGCACAGAAGAACCTCTGGGGTCTTCTTCAACCTGTAATTAGCTGGACGTCGTGACATGACTGAAATACTGTTAAAACGACGTGAAATCCGATAAATACCAAACCAAACATTTTGATACTTCAGCATCTAAAAGGTGAACCCATTTGCTGTGCCCCCCCCCCCCCCCCCTTTACATGTAAAATAGATGGGTTCAAAAGTAAGATCTGGACAGGGTTTCCTTGAATAATATGAAATAAATAGTTTAATTTTTTAAAATCTTACTGTACATATGGAACTATCCGATCAAATATATAGACTGTACAATATAAAACATCTAAACTGGCCACTCAATAGATAAACATGGATTTGTTAAAGCAGATGACTGCTACATGTAGTACGAATGTTGTACACAAAGCTCCTATAGGAGATTTCTATATAACTTTCATCCTGCATTATGCTACCTTATGCCTCTACGACCCATTTTGGTTGTCGCATTAGGATATACTGTATAGCGACAGTTGGGCATATTTGTATGTGTTTGTATGTAATTACAGACGAAATAGACACAACATCTCGTTTGATTTCTTTGTCGGTACATTCTCTTCGTTTGCATAAATGTATCAACACACTTGATATTCATTATTTTCGTCTGAGAATATTGGTATTCCTTATGCTGTGGAATCGTGATAACCAATGTGATATGTGAGATCGAGTATCCCTCATGGAGATAAAAGAAATTGACGCTGCCTTTTGCAACCTGCTACATCAAAGAAACAACCTTTGATGCCGTTGCAAACAGGATATACGCTGGAGGAGCATTTTGATCAGGGTCTGTCCTGTTTGCTGATTACCCAATACTAGATATTATTCTACAGTTTCGGATAATTTTTCCTGAGTGTATATGCTCGTACTATCAGAACATTAATGCAATTAACCCTTTTGCGCCCAGTGGATTCTTCCATGTTTATGCATTGGATTGGTCCATTTTTTATCTAAGGGATGCCTGGCCTAAATTTTAAAGTTTTGTTTTATATTGAAATTCCTATCAGCAAACAGTACAGACTCTGATCAAACGCCGCATTATGCGGCGTCTGATCAGAGTCTACACTGTTTGTCGATGTCCCATTTATAGAATCGGACACAAATGGATTAATATTCATGATATCATTATTTCTGTTATGAATATCCATAATGAGGAGGAAAGAATAACCGAGAACTGAGAGGAACGAAATGAGTACTACGAATCGATAATTTATACAAATATATACAGTAGAAGTCTTAATTCATTCCCTCATAGGCTATTTTTAGATACAACCTCTTTGAATAAATCTAACCGAAAAGGAACATAACTAGAGAAAAGGATTTTTTTTTTAGAATTTTGTAGGTTGAAACCATTGTTCCTATAGGAGCAAATGCTCTATGTATCACAATGGTTTCACAAAGTGACTATTACAGAGTCGTCAAAAGTCGTCAATATGAGGGAATGGGTTAAGCGGCCATGACAAGAAAGGTCTAATTATGGGTCTGCATGGCAGGTAGTAGATTGTTTGCATGTCAAAAGTAATACAGAAAGCTCCTATAGGCGAATAAGTTAACTTGACAGGATTGTGATAACATTAAATTAGTAAATGCCCTGCGCTCATTGTAAATGTTATAGCAAATATAGCAGACCCTGATCAACTGCTCCTGAAGGTGCAGTTTGATCTAAATCTGCAGTATTTGCCTTAGATTGAGATCTTAGGTCAGTTCGGGTAGTACAGTACCAATGTTCAATCTCGTTGTCATGAGCAAATATAAGACCTCTGTTGCAAACAGATTGGATCCAGACGAGACACCGAGTAAATCGACTTTAGGATTCAAGCTGTTTGATATTGCGCTTGTAATGTGTTAACCCTTTACTCCATAAATACTCCTTTCATTTCTACGCCTTTGCAAACAGAGTAGACTATAGGAGTCCTCTGATCAGGATCTGTTCTATTTGTTTATGACAATACAGTAAAACCCGGCTAATGCGACCAATCAAAAGAGGTATAATTATGGGTGCTAGATGCAGGTGGTAGCTTAATACAGAACAAATGTAATGCAGAAAGCTCCTATAGGAGCTTTCTGCATTACTTTTGTCCTGCATTAAGCAACCACCTGCTTATAAAGACAGGTGGTATGTTAATTCATTAAGTGGTCGCATTAGAGTGGTTCTACTGTACATGATTATATAGTTTCTGCAATGGCTAAAATTGTGTTCATGTACCATTATGGAAATTAATATGATTAATATTCATGATGTTGTTATTTTTACATTAATATTTGTGGAGTAAAGGGTTTAAAAAAAGAAAGAACCAACAAAATCAAAATTTAAGAAACGAAAAAAACAAAACAACAAAAACATGCAAGCGATAGTATTTTGTAGCGAAATCCTTAATTCTAGCCTGTGGTTATTTTTGTGTGAGTATAACGTTCTTGCTAGTGTGTTCACGAATGGAAAACGAGTAGCTTCAAGCGTTTCACAGCGCAGCTAATTTCAAAATTATTTCTCCGAGAAATAGTTAATTAAATTAACCTTTAGCCTGCTATGGGCGGATGAGTGAATAACTGTGCAAACAGTATGGATCCAGATGAGATTCCGAGTAACTCGGCGTCTAATCGGGATCCAAACTGTTTGACACCCTGATTGCATATTGGTAGACAAATTGATTATAGGTTGAATTTTGAAAATGCAGTAGGTGAAAAATTCTGTAAAATAATTTGCTCAGCAAGCTAAAGGTTAAACTTTAAGCGAGATGATTCTGCGTTCTGTCTTGAACTTTTATATACATGTACATTTGCTATTTGTGGTCGTGGTGCTGTTTGGGCGGTTGTGCGTTTTGTATGCGGTGTTTCCTGCATGTACTTGTATCATACTGACGACAGCCCTACGCAATATAGTAGAAACTACCAGTAGCGATCACTTAATAGATTAGAATGGAAGCAGATGGTTGTTTAATGCAGAACGAAAGTAATGGAGAAAGCTCCTGAAGGAGCTTTCTGCATAACTTTTGTCCTGCATCAAGCTACCCTTGTTTCACAAATAAAGAATAGGTGTCTGGTCGCTGCAGAATTTTTTTCTGTACAGTAAAACCCCTCTAAACAGGACGTTACATTTAGTATACATATCGATATTGGAGACAGATTGCAGCTTAATGCAGGGTGCAAGCCCTCTAGAAGCTTTCTGTATGACCTTCACCCTGCATTAAGCTGCCATCTGCCTAAAAGTATCGAAATTCTTCTCTACCAAAATTCCGGTTTGGAGGGATTTTACTGTGGAAACTAAAGAGATACGAACGGAGAACGCTGGTTTACATGGAAACATGATACATGCGCATTTTTTTTACAGTAGTTCTAATGGAAAGTCGATAGATGATATACTACAAAACTTACTTGGGTGTTGTTTTTTATCTATTGCTTCAAACGAACTTATTTGTTATTAGCTGCTCTGTCTGTTGCTTAGCAACACAACTATTGCATTTAAGTTACCTTATTACACCGTCATGCGATAAAGTACTTTGTGTCGTTTCGTTCGTCACTGTGTATAATGACCATCGAATATTGTTATTATTCAGAGGAGAAAACTCATTTGCGAACTAATTTGCATCTCATTGGAAGATGAAAGAGAAGTTAGCTAGATTGTCTTACAAATATAATATGAACATTGATTGGCTGATTGGTTTTATTGATTTGATATATTGGTTTTTACGATTGATCGGTCGATCGATCAATCTATCGTTTGATCCATCGAATGTTTTATCGAATGATATCGATTGACTGATTGAGATTAATTAGTTGAATGACCGAATGACTGAATTAAGCCAAAAGCCAAAACGATAACTGCAGGACCCCATCCCCGTTTAACACTGGACTACATTAGTTTAAATATGTATTTTTATTTTAATGGCATTGTCATTTTAACTCGTCTGTTTCGAAGAACGTCGATATATTGTGATCACTGTGTCGTAGGAGTTGTCGTCGTCGTTGGCGTCGCTGGCGTCGTTTTCGTCGTCGTCGTCGTGCAAAAACTTTAATGAAGCTCATTACTTGAGAACTATAAGAGGTATCAACATGAAACTTCATAGGTTGGTAGATCTTATTGAAAAGAAGGTCCCTACATAGAAACTATCAAAACTTTTCAGTTATTTCTCTTTGTTTTGTTTCAAAAAGTTTTAATTTAGATGACCAGCACCAAATCAGACGAGCGTTGGCACCGCACGCGGCTCTTGTTTTTGTTTCGGTCTGTATTCACTTTCTTGATAATGAAGAAATGTTTCCTAAGGACACTTTCTTGTTAGGCAGTGTACCCATCATAAAATGTAAAGAAACACCTATCAAAGTCCATTAGCAAACAGAGCAGATTCTGATCAGACGGCTCCTGTGAGAACCATCTGATCTGGGTCTACTGTGTTTGCATATGCGTGAAAGTGCGATTATATAAAGGAAATGGTATATTTACTGTCGTGGATACAAATTATTTAACCTCAGTGCATTATGAGGTATGCACGTTGCATGCTACGTTGGTGTATATTTGCCAAAGGCTTATCACATTTGATCTCTGTATGAAATTTGAATAATGCATTTAAATGAGCAGCACGCAACGAAGATGAACGCAAATAACTCTAGGTCAGACGTCTGTATTGCCTTATTTTACCAAACATTGCAATACGACACAATTCAGTTGTTACACTTTGGTCTGTCGTTTTAAAGACATTACATGACTGATGTACATGCAAGGATAAAGCAGAACACAGAGAGTCAATGCGTACTTGTGAAACTTAAACATACAGTAAAACCTCTCTATAACGGCCACTAAATTGTGTTAATTTGTTGGTATTTAGGGCAGGTGGCTGCTTAAAGCAAGGTGAAAGTGAAACAGAACGCACCTATAGGAGCATTCTGTTTTACTTTCACCTTGTTTTAATGTAAGCAGCCACCTGCGTTTAACACAAAACACTTGGTGTAATTTAGTGGCCGTTATAGAGAGGTTTTACTGTACAAAAGGTCAATGTCAAAGACATAGCAATGTCACAAAATTAAACACTACACAACAATAAAAAAGAAACTGACACCCCCTTCCCGTAAAACTACAACAACAAGTCTCAACAGCAATAACAATAACTACAACACCTTCTCCACCATAAACAACGACAAAAAAGTGTTAAGTGAAGTACTTAACTGTTCAGAACATGAATATTCGTGTAAGAATTCATAACATTTTTAATATTAATACATATAGATATGTACATGTATCTCTCAACGATTTCAAAACTACACATTTTGTTTTAAAAATCCTTTTTTATAGTAAATGTTCAGTGGATTTATTCAAAGGGGTTGGTGCCTAAAATAGCCTAATAAAATGGATTAAGCAGCTACCAACCTAACAAGATCTAACTTCAATTTTCCTAAACGTCCCGTTTAAAGAGATGTAACTGTATTTTGTTTGTTTGTGTTGATTAACGTCCGTTTCTGCTCAATATGAGCTAATTGAACGTCCCAGAGAGAGGGGAGATGATACAGAGAAACCCGGGCGCGTTGCCCTACTCTAATTATCGACTGAGTTTCTCTGGTTCTTTTAGATGCCCAGTATAAAGCACTGACACCTTGGAGGACCTCGGTTTATAGTCTCGTCCGACTATATGTCGACTGTATGAATCACTTATATGAACAGTAAAACCCCTATAATGCGACCAGCATAAAGGGGCATAATTCACAATGGCAAAGGCAGATGGTAGCATAATGCATGACTAGTAATCGAGGGCTTGGTGCAAAACTATTCTAACTCCTTCACTTTGTGAAGGAGTTAGAATAGTTTTGCACCAAGCCCTCGTAATGCTTTCTGAATAAATTTCGTCCTGCATTAAGCAACCACCTGCTTATAAAGACAGTCATGTTTATTCATTAAGTGGTCGCATTAGAGGAGTTTTACTGTATATGGGTCGCCTGGAAGTCTCTTTCTATGAGCATAAATACATTTAGATACGAAATGTTTCGAAACCATTATCCCAGTGCAGAGTTCTTCCACTAAACATTAACCCTTTGCCTGCCTTTAAAATGATGTTTGCTAAACTATCTGATCTATTGAATGTTTTACTTACTTCAATTCGTTAACTCTTCTCTTGCTGAATTTTAAAATACATTTCTCCTTCTTTACCCATGCCCTGTTGTATAATTACATATATCTTCGCTGTGCAATCACTGCTGTGGAGTGCACTGGTTGCACAATCAACTTGTAAATAGTGCAGACCCTGATGAGACAGCCCCTGCAGGAGCTGTCTCATCTGGCTCTTCACTATTTACAGGTAGGTATATTGACGTGAACAGCAAGCGAAGGGTTAAGCCTTTCCAGAAAATACTGACCAATTTCAAACAGATTGGATCCTGATGAGACGCCGGGTAAATGAGACGCCGAGTTATCCGGCGTCTTATCTGGAATCCAGCTGTTTGCAAATGGTTTCATTCGATCACATACGAATGTTCAAGTAGTTTAAGTAAGGACAAGCCAATTAGTGTTTAGGATTCCAATAAAGCTGACAATTATCTAAAGTCGCATTCGCATGCACAAGTTTACGTAGGTTCATTATTTAAATATATCTACTTACGTCAACATTCTGACACGGGAACACTTTCCCCCATTTAAACGTGTTTTCACGCATTTGTCAACAGAGTAGACACAGATCAGACGGCTCCTGCAGGAGCCGTCTGATCAGGGTCTGCTCAGCTTGCTAATGTAATTTGATATATCTGTTTCGTTAGTTTCTAAAATGGCTACAATGCTCCACCATCCATATTTCATTTATTTATAAATATTTCGTATGTAGGTACTGCATTTTGAATAAAAACCCACAGAACAGGGAAATGGATAAAGTAAAGCAGAAAGAGTAATTTGGGATACACTTGTATCTAATTTGAGCCGCCTGATCAGGGTCTGCCGATTTTTTATGGAATTATATAGATATGATTCCATGGCCAAACTTGACTGTGTTTATATGCCATAATCAAAGATCGTCTAATTGATATTTATAATCTCATTATTTCTGACATGAATATAAATATGACAGGATGACATGTAAGCAAAAGTAATTTTGAACCACCATCAAATGCCATGCACAATGTATTTGCTTACAAGTTATTCCTTTCCTTCATACAAACGCCTTTGAAGGTCAAACATTTTTGAAAATAGTTCTGACATTTTAGCGGAGTCAATGTGCATGATTTCACACGTGATTCGTTTTATGAAGTCATACAAGTATCTAATACACTTTTATCTATCCCACGAAGTTCTATTTCTAGTGTAATATGTAAATACTATCGTGCAAGGGCACTGATTGTCTTGCTATTTGCAAATCACGACATACTGACAAATCAAAATGGCTCGGGCCCTCATAACTCGGATTGTGTTAAATGATCCAAGATATTTGCGACCAAACAAACATGCTCTGGGGTTTAACCCTTCGCTTGCTATTTACGTCAATTGTAAATAGTGAAGACCCAGATGAGACAGTTCCTGTAGGAGCTGTCTCATCAGGGTCTGCACTATTTACAATTTGATTGTGCAACCAGTGCACTCCACAGCAGTGATTGCACAGCGAAATACTTGTACACAGTGAAGATATATGTAATTATACAACAGGGCATGGGTAAAGAAGGAGAAATGTACAGTAAAACTTCGATTATCCGAACACTAAAATACGTATTATTATCGACCTTTAAGACAGGTGGCAGCTTAATGCATGGTGAACGTCATGCAGAAAGCTCCTCTAGGAGCTTTCTGCATGACTTTCACCATGCATTAAGCAGCCACCTGCCTAAAAGGGTCTAAATTCTTCTATACCGAAAATTCGGATAATCGAGGTTTTACTGTATTTTAAAATTCAGCAAGAGAAGGGTTAATTGATATGGAATTATGATGCAGCAGCTGAAAGTCAGAAACTTTCTGATTAAGGTCTGTACTGATTATGCAGTTTCTGCTATGGCCAAAAGTTCCCGTGTTCATATCGAGGGATTGGTGCAAAACTATTCTAACTCCTTCACTAAAGTGAAGGAGTTAGAATAGTTTTGCACCAAGCCCTCGATATGATGTTATAAAATGCCCATCTAATAAATATTCAAGATGTCATTATGTCATGAATATTTATGAGATAAAGGGTTAATGGCAATGGTTTTCACAAGTATATACAGTAGGACCTCTCGAATGCGATCACTTAATAAATAACACTTGGTAATTACAAAAGCAGGTGGTTTCTTAATACAGGACAAAAGTAATGCAGAAATAATAACTTTCGTCCTGCATTGGGCTACCACTTGCATATTAGATCAAGATTTATACTTCCTTTTGGCGGTTGCTTTAAACAGGTTTTGATGTAGATACGTTTTCTGGAACCCCTGATATGGAACAATAACGTGTTGCAAAGGTCAGTTCAGAAATGTTTATCTTTCCTAACATGGGAGCAAAAGTATTAATCATTTTGATGATATATAAGAGGTCCAGATAAGATGCGTGAATTAAAATACCTTCAAGAAAAAATTCTTTATTTTTCTCCACCAAACCCCATGTTGTGGCCACTCTTTAGAATCGTCTCTTCGAGATTCTAAAGAGTGACCATTCTAAAGAGTGGTCACAACATAGGGTTTGGTGAGGAAATCAAGATTGTCACAATAAAGAGTGGTCACAATACAAAATTAGGTGGAGAAAGACTGATTTTAGTACAGTGCTCCCTCTCTACAACGACACCCTTTGGGATACCAAGATTGTATGTGTTGTTCAGAGGGAGTTGTTATAGGGAGGGAAAATCAAACATAATTAGCCTGTTTGCAGATCCCCAGATAAGGTGTATTTCGAGACCTAAAACCGTTATGCCTTTATCAAACCCTATGTTGCGACCACTCTTTAGAATCGTCACAAAGTGACGATTCTAAAGAGCGGTCACAACATAGGGTTTGATGGAGGCATAAAGAAAATACGATGGAAAAAGTTGTTTCTGGAGCCTTGTTGTTTCAGAAACAGTGACATGCGTTGTTGTAAGGAGGGAATCGTTATTGAGAGGGCCGTTGTAGGGAGGGAGCACTGTAACAGTGACATGCGTTGTTGTAAGGAGGGAATCGTTATTGAGAGGGCCGTTGTAGGGAGGGAGCCCTGTATGTAGCAACTTTACCTGTTGCTCTTTATATGCATTTTACGCATTTGCTAAACGAGTAGGTCCAGATCAGACATTCCCGCATAGGCTATTTTTAGATCCAAACTCTTTGGTCAAATCTACCGAAAAGGAGCATTTACTAGAGAAAAGGAAATTTTCAGAATTGTGTAGTTTTGAAACCATTGTGATAAATAGAGCATTTGCTCCTGTGGAGCAAATGCTCTATTTATCACAATGGTTTCGGAAGGTGACTTTTACAGAAGCGTCAAAAGGCGTCAATATGAGGGAATGGGTTAATATTCAGTTAATTAGTGTTCATTTGTGCATTATTTCTCCCATGAATATGCATCAGTTAGCGGTATTAGCGTTGGAAGATCCTTTGGTACACGAACTGCCAGCACGGCGACATGTATCTCCAGAAAAACGAGTAAATTGATATAACCTTGTTCGTGTTATTTCTAAGAATCTGCTTGCGTCATAGCTCGCTTTTATATGCGGAATGGCGTTTGTGCTATGGGACATGTAATCTAATATTAGTTTTCTTTAATCCATTTTCGTATCGAACAAGCGATATATGAGATATGCGGAGTCCATTGAGACAAGATGGGACCTTGAATCAAATTAAGGCAAAACAGACCATTGCCATTGGAATTAACCTTGAGCTTGCTTGACAAATCCTCATAGCTATCTGCAGTTATTTTAAAATATTTATTTTCCATTTCTAAAAACCAGAATCAGCGTTAGCACCCACTCATAGTGCCCTTGTAATGATGATGATGATGGTGATGATGATAATACATGTAATGATAATAATAATGATAAGAAGAGAAAGAAAAATAAGATTATGATGATGATGATGAAAGAAAAAATGCGAAGACAAAGACAATGTGCTTAAAATCAGTCTCAAATAGTATCTGATTATCTGTTAAAGTTTTGTGTAGTTACATGTGTCAACATAGTCTTGCTTACAGCAAGATTCTTGGTTATATTTAGCGAGGCATTCAAACGTTTTTGCATGTTTCTCCCAAAACGGTAGAAGTAAACACCTTTAGGAATACAGTAAACCCCCTATAAAACGACAATATGATACCACCTGCTTCTAAAACCCGGAATTAGACATCGTTTGGTGGCCGCATTAGAGGAGTTTTTAATGTACATGTAGTTCTGACTCTCTGACATGTATTTCTAACAATTTAATCATTCCTCTCATAGTTACGTCTTCTGACCAAAAAGAATTTTATTTTTCGCGAACACCCCTGCCCTATATACAGGGGTGTTCGCGAAAAAAAAAAATTTTTTTGGGGGGTTGGGTCTGAAAACTATATTTTGGTATGTTTTAAATACTTATATGTGATTAAAAAATAATGTATTTGTGATGGAGTTGTTGTTGCTGTTGAGACATAGCATGCGAAGGACACCTGTGTTTCCCACATGCGTGTTCATGTGGGAAAGGGTTAAGCATTGGTAATACCACGGAACGTCCATGCATCAAACGTGACGTATAAGTTCAAAGCCACCTTGTTTGTTATAAACTATTTCACTGCAACGCCTTGACGTATGCAAAATGTATCGTCCGCTGGTATTTTCATCGCTTAAATTTCTCTACATTTCTTTCCAAAACAAAAAGCAGGTACTCCAGCAAACAGTTTGGACCATGATGAGATGCCGAGTTACTCGGTGTCTCGTCTAGATCCACGCTGTTTGCAAAGGTTGACACAGAGAATCGTCACTGACACTGAAATACTTTAATATCAGACCTCCCTGTGTAGGCGTAACAGTATTAAACACGCTTTGACCGTAACTCTTTCCAAACTGTAGCTAAAAATGCGATACTCGTTGGAAACACGTAGATTCGGATCGGATCGGAAGCAATAATAAAAAACAAACAACGTTTGATATTCTACTCGTGCTTTTGAAAATTAACCAATCGAAATTCTACATGCAACAAGTTTTGCGAAAAATATCTAGTATCAACTGATAATGATCGATCCCTCTTTACAACGAATGCTCGAAAATATCGAATTTTCTCGTAGAGCTTTTCGAGGGCTTGGTGCAAAACTATTCTAATTCCTTCACTAAAGTGAAGGAGTTAGAATAGTTTTCCACCAAGCCCTCGTTTTAGACAGGCGGTAACGTAACCCTTTACTCCATTTTAAAAACATTTTGTAGCGTGTGCAAACAGAGTAGACCCAGATCAGACAGCTCCTCTGAACAGGGTTTGCTCTGTTTGTTTATGGGCTTATATAAAATTCAGCTGGTGAATATTAATGTCATTATTTCTCAAATGCATTTTCATGATGTAAAGAGTGCAAAATTATTCAGAAAGCTATCTCAGGAATGTTCCGCATTACTTTCGCTCTGTAACGTAGAACCTGTCTTGACGTCCATTAAAATGAGGTCTAATACTCTGTCTTTAAGACATGTGGTAGCTTAATGCAGGTTGAAAATAAAGCAGAAAGCTCCTACTGGAGCATACTGATATATTATTGCTAACACATTTTATAGCGGAGTTACATAAATCATTTCAAAAAGTACCATCGTAGACACTATCGGGGGAGGGGCATATTTGTTGATATATTTGTTGATGACGGAAGGACCGAGGCAGGTTTAACTGTATATTTATGTAAGAAATGGTGACATCATAATATCTATAAACTGGACTTATTTTTATAATGTCTTTTGTACACAAGATGTGTTCGTATTGGTAGAAACTGTAGAGCAAGGTGTATTGTAATTTCGTAAACAAACAGAACTGACCAGGATCTACTCTGTTTGCAATTGCTTGAAAAAACGTTGATATGAGGGAAAGCGTTAATCGACATCGCTGAGGGGTTCCGATTGATCAATGTTAGGAAACATTAAATAAATGATGTCTGAAAGATAAAAGCAAGCGAGTTTCCTGTCGTTTTAAAGTGATGATGTCTGTGAAAGCTAATGATTACCTCATCCTTCCTAACTCTTTAACTGAGGAATACTCATGCAAGAAATAATGACATCATTAATTAGCTGCATTATCACCATGGCACCTTGAACACAGGAACCTTTTGGATATTGCAGAACTGTAGAATCAGATTTCATTATTCCGCGAACAGGGTAGACTCTGTTAACAAAGACTTTATATGTAAAAGGTGCTTTTATCAGGTTAACCCTTACCTTTCATTAAACATGTTTTCACGCATTTGCAAGCAGAGTAGACCCAGATCATACGTGCTACTGCTTAACCCATTACCTCATAGGCTATTTTTGGTACAACCTCTTTGAATTAATCTACCGCATTAATTAGAGAAAAGGAAAATTTTAGAATTTTGTAGTTTGAAACCATTGTGATAAATAGAACATTTGCTCCTATAGGAGCAAATGCTCTATTTATCACAATGGTTTCACAAAGTGGCTTTTACAGAGTCGTCAAAAGTCGTCAATATGAGGGAATGGGTTAACCCTTTACCTGATTTAAAATAATGACGTCATGAATACTTATTAAGCTGAAGTTTCATAATGTAAAATTTTCAACGGAATTGTTTTCTTTTACAAAATCTGTAGCATCAGATCTATATCAAGCCAAAAGCAAACAGAGTAAACCCTAATCAGACGGCTCCTATCTGTTTGCAAGTGTGTGAAAACAGGTTTATATGAGGGAAAGCGTTAACTACATTAGCAGTGCTTTGTAGCATACTTTATCACATTGGTGAAGCGTTTGCTTTGGCCCAAAGGAACACTTGTCCGTGATACAAGCAATCCTATAAACGCATTATTCCACTGGCCACATTTTCTTTTCCTTCAATAAAACTAATATTAAATGGAGACTCCCAGACTACTTGCTAATTAGTTTTCGTCTTCTCAAATGTTATCTCCTCTATAGTGGAATATCTCCAGAGTGTTATGCCTTTAACCTGTTGGGCATGTTTGTGAGCATAGATTTTCTTCCATTTATTTACATGAAATACAAGATGCATCCTGCATTAAGCTGCCACCTGTCGACAGTGATACTTATTTCAGAGTCTGGTTTAGAGGGGGTTCACTGTATTAAATTTCTCTACCAAGATGCAATAGTAGCTTCAAAGGGGTTGGATCCAAATCACTCGACATTTTAACTGGATTAAAACTGTTTGTATCGGTAATCATTTCACTTAAAGCATGAAAAAGGTAAAACAAAGCCATATAAATAGTTGTCAGGATATATAGAGCAAAACGAGACAAAGAAAGAGATAAACAGATAAAAAGAGAGAGATATATAACGAAGTAAGACATATGCAGTGTTCTAAAGCAAAAAGCAATCCTCCGATAATGGTTACAACATTGATTTTAAAGGCAGACATCTAGGTTTGATGCTGCAAAATAACTTTATAAATTACAGGCTCGAAACACCAAATCATTCTAAACTATTACTATTATCAATGGAAAGTCTATTACAAAATGGAAGGTTTTTGGTAATAATATACATTTATCGATGTTTGGCCTTCTAAACGCTTTCTCGGTCATAAATTCAAGTGGGGAGAATCTGATGAGAAACTTGCGGATGATATTATAAGGGACATTAGCTAGTTTCCGCAATACATGCCCAAATGAATGTTTGTTGGTGAAAAATATTGATATGCAAATAATTATAAAGTCTTACAAATTAAAACCCTTTCCCTGTTTAATATTCATTTAAGAAATAATGAGATCGTAAATATTAAGCCTTTCCCTGTTCTACGTTTATTTCAAATTTAAATACCTATACTGAATATTCATGGACAAAATAAAATAATAAAATATAATAAAATATGGAAGGTGGAACCGTGTAACCATTTCAGAAATTAAAGAAAACAGATTTTTCAAATCCCATTAGCCAACAAAGCAGCCCATATCAGACGGCTCATGTAGGAGCTGGCTGATCTGGGTGTACTCTGTTTGCAAATGCGTGAAAACACGTTTATATGAGGGAAAGGGTTAAAGAGACAAACTATTTTAAAGTAGTATTTACAAAGAAACTTTGACTGTGACAGAGTGTAGAATTAGATCTATAAAATTCCATAAGCTAACAGAGCAGGCCCTGATCAGACGGCTCCTACATGTATGGGAGCTGTCTGGTCTGGGTCCACTCTGTTTGCAAATGCGTGAAAAGACGTTTATATGAAGGAAATGTATAACCAGATCAAAGTGATAATGGTAATGCTTTAGATTAAATTCCGATGTCTGCCTTTAATGTAAAAATCCAGGAATGATGGACCGATGTTTAGATCATACGTGCACGGGTGTAAATCGTCTTTTATTGTTCCGATCTCCATATCTATTTATCGGCCCATCTGCTTGTATTCCCTGAAAAAAAATGTATTCCAAAGTGTGTGAACCCAGCGATAATCGAAGCCGGCTATATACTACAGAATACGCAGTTATTGCTTCTGTACTTGATCCTATTTTGATTAACAACAATGACAGACAACAGTTGTCAAATAGCGATGAAATCATTCTCGTAACCCATTCCCTCATATTGACGCCTTTTGACGACTCTGTAAATGTCACTTTTTGAAACCATTGTGATAAAAAGAGCATTTGCTCCTATGGAGCAAATGCTCTATTTATCACAATAGTTTCAACAATACACAATTCTAAAACTTCCCTCTTTTCTAGTAAATGCTCCTTTTCGGTAGATTTGTTAAAAGAGGTTGGATCTAAAATTTCCATGGATGAAATGGGTTAACATAATGTGAAATGACCTATTGCTGTATAAACCTTTGCCAAATGAATTACTTAAAAGTAGGATTCACCCAATATGATTAGTAATTAGTAATTATTTTATATACGTTTGCATAACACTATGGCTATGCCAATTAACCCATTCCCTCATATTGACGATTTTTGACGACTCTGTAGAGGTCACTTTGTGAAAATATTGTGATAAATAGAGCATTTGCTCCTATAGGAGCAAACGCTCTATTTATCACAATGGTTTGAAACTACATGTACAATCTTCTAAAAACTTCCTTTTCTCTATTTAATGCTCCTTTTCGTAGATTTATTCCAAGAGGTTGTATCTAAAAATAGTCTATGAGGTAATGGGTTAATATACAATCAGATCTAAGAATTTAATAAGCAAATGCAGCAAACCCTGATCGGACAGCTCCTACTGAACAGAGCAGGCGCTGATCAGATGACTCTTATCTGGGTCAACTCTGTTCGCAAAGGCGTTTCTATGACGTAAAGGTTTAAATTCTCTTGCTGATAAGTTATGTGTGTTGTCGTCTGGTTTATTTTTTAGCTTTCTTCCAGTTTGTTAAGCAAACGTATTCATTCATGCTGAATCAGACAGTTTAGATACTGATAAAGCGCAGACTTTCTCAGCGTCTGATCTGGGTCAAAACTGTTTACATAGGTAATCACAGAGTCGCTGTTGGCAGTGAAAAGATTGAAATGTGTTTCCTTCTGTATTATTATTGCTATTGAGGCCTTTCAGTTTAAAGAAAAAGCCTAACTTTGGAAGAGAAGTTGGAATAACAGTCATTTATTACCATAGCCAGACGGCACCATTATACATCTTCTGGCCCCGAGCTTATAAAACGTTTTACTTGAGTCTGAGATCATTCTCAAGCACCTGATTGGTCATATTCTTGCTCAGAATCTGACCAATCAGATACTTGAGAATGATCTCAGACTCAGATGCAGAAGTTTTATAACATTGAGTACAGGTCTGGGTCTAAGTCGGCTTGTGAATGACAGACAGTTATTCAATGCGTTTGAAGTGCAGGCAATAAAGTGGATGTACAAGAAATAGGATGAAATTAATTCAATGAGATCGATTTACGGAAGTGTTGAGAAGACAGATATTGAGTTATTAATTAATACAGCATACACGCACTTCTTGTGTCAACTCTCATGAATATTCATGCCGAATGTCTACAATCATAAATGAACACAGACGTTTTGGCAATGGCATAAGCAGTAGAACCAGATCTAAATTATTCTTTAACCTTTTCACTGTTCTATGTGTATTTCAAATTTCAATACCTACAGAATATTCATGAACATAATAGTTACAAAGAAATATGGAAGGTGGAACATTGTAGCCATTTTAGAAAGAAAAGACGCAGATATATCAAATTATTTGAGCAAACAGAGCGGACCCTGATCAGACGGCTCCTTTAGGAGCCGTCTGATCTGGATTTACTCTGTTTGCAAATGTGCGAAAACACATTTATATGAGGGAAAGGGTTGAACAGAGCTGGCCTAGACCAGACGGCTCCTATAGAGCCGTCTGGTCTGGGTCTACTCTGTTTGTTAAAACAAGAAAAGACATTTCTATCAGGTAAACGGCTGAAATGTTTGTTTTACTGTTCTAGGAAGCAATGTGATAACGTTATTATCAAAGGACGAACTAGTGGAAAAGACTTCTTGTAGCCATTTATTAGACGATTTTGACAGAATGTTTAGTGTGGCGAAGTGTGCTTGGAAAACCCTTTTAGCACATTCCTTCCTAGTGACGCATTTTGGCACCACTGTAAAAGTTACATTTTGAAACCATTGTGATACATAAAGCATTTGCTCCATAGGAGCAAATGCTCTATTTATCACAATGGTTTCAAAACTACACAATTCTAAAATGTTCCTTTCTCTAGTCTCTAGTAAATGCTGTAGTCTACACTGTTTGCTGATAGGAGATTCAATATCAAACAAAACGAAACTGAAAATTTAGGCAAGGCACCCCTTAGATAAAAAATGGACTAATCCAATATATAAGCACGGGAGAATCCACTGGGAGGAAATTGGTTAATGTGGAAATATTAAACGTCAGTCAATGAAGAAACATAATATACTCGGGGGAAATGTTTAAAAGTTAAATGCAATTGGATGCGTTTTTATGTTGTTAGGGAAACAGTTACATGTACAGTTACATGTACACACTGACAAAAACCACAGGGAATGACGACAGGGAGGTTTTGATCACATGTTGTTTTTGTTGGACAGATGCTTAGCGGAAACCACTCTTCTTGTAATCGTTCATCATCATCATCATCATCATCATCATCATCATCATCATCCGTCGATTAAATGTCGGATCTCCGAGAACTGAAACTCATCTACTCGCCAATCTACATTGCAATGCTAGATATACGTTCAGCACTGGCATTCGGGTCCACTTCTATCATACTTGATGAATAAATAATTCCCCAGACAATGTACATGTACAAGTATAAAAGCAAAAGTCACAGACGTGAACTTCAGTCTGGAGACACGGCGAAAGTTTGGAGAAAATAGGTCAAGGAGATACCGACTTGAACCTTTACCCCATCAATACGCTTTTGCAAACAGAGTAGACCCAGATCAGACGGCTCCTGTAGGAGCCGTCTGATCTGGGTCTACCCTGTTTGCTTTCTGAAAGAATACGGCTCTAATTCTACCGTTTCCGTCATGGCTAAAAGTGTATGTGTTCACCTGCTATTACGAAAATGTATCGAATTAATATGCATGATGTTATTAGTTCTTATATGAATATTCATGGAGTAAAGGGTTAACCTTTTGGCCTCGAAATAATGTTAGTCTACTACATGTAGGAGGATCGTCCACTTCAAGTTTATTTCAACGAAGAGTTTTCTTTACCTAATTTTCAAAAATAAACTATAATCGGTGTCAAACAGATTTGATCCTGATGAGATGCCGAGTTACTCGGCGTCTCAATATGCTCCTACACATGCACATGTTAACACAATTTCACCTAAGTTAACCCTTTTTCTCATTAATATTCATGTAAGAAATTGTGTACAGATATTACCTAGTTAATAAATAAGGAGGCTCGTATGCAGCTGGGAGCTCCAACCCCTCGTCTCGATTGAGTGATGGCCTTCGTTGTTTTGTTTGGATATCGCTTCCTTGATCCTCCGCTTGATATGTAGGTCTTCGAAGGTCTTCGTGGTGTCACGTGGCTTGACTACGTCACGTGATACCGCTGGATTGGTATTCACAACGCTGAAGAAGAGTGTGCGATGCAGTCGAAAATTCCAAAGAAAGTAAGCTTTTTCTTCTGAGCTATGACGATGCCAGAAGAAGAAAACCATTTATATCATTGGACATCATGAATATTTATTAACTGACTTTTTATAATGTAAACTGTTCAATGGTATTTTTTTCATTGACGAACACTGTAGAATCAGATCTATCTCGTGTCAAAAGCAAACAGGAAAGACTTTCATCAGACGACTCCTATGATCTGGGTCTATTCTGTTTGCACATGTTGGAAAGAACTGCAAATGCTATAATCAAGCCATGATCCCTAGATTGTAAAACTCTTAGCTTGAGTCTGATTTCAGTCTCTAGCATCTGATGCTTGAGAATGAACCCAGACGCAGATGTTTTATAACATCGCCACTTGAATACGCCCACATTTTACACGATGCGTTATTTCTGGCTATGATTGTCATGCTACAACTTGACAAATTGTCTGCACTAGCTAAAATAACAGTCATTCTGATTATCCCATTACCTCATAGGCTATTTTTAGATACAATCTCTTTGAATAAATCTACCGAAAAGGAGCATTAACTAGAGAAAAGGAAAAATTTAGAATTTTGTAGTTTGAAACCATTGTGATAAATAGAGCATTTGCTCCTATAGGAGCAAATGCTCTATTTATCACAATGGTTCCATAAAGTGACCTTCACAGAGTCGTCAAAAGTCGTCAATATGAGGGAATGGGTTAAGAACTCTTTGATGTAATGCACATTATTGTTCTTTGTTGTCTGTATCATAATTTTAACTAGTTGCATGCTACGTGTGACCTGAATGGCTTTTGCAAACAGTTTGGATCCAGATGAAACACCGATTAGATCGGCGTCTCTGTGGGATTCAAGCTATTTGACACTTGGTCAGAACTTTCTCGAAAGATGAAACGAATCAGAAATGAGTAAAAAATATTAGCATATTCTGAATTTGAGCAGACAGCAGCACATGTCATGTTGAACATAGAAATCTTTAAAAGACAGGTGGCTGCTTAATGCAGGGCAAAAGTGATGTTGAAAGCTCCTATAGGAATTTGCTGCATTAGCTTTGACCTGCATTTAACTACCACCTGCCTTGCAGACCTGCTTTTGATGGCCGCTTAACCCATTCACTCATAATTACGCCTTTTGACACTTCTGTAAAAGTCACTTTCCTATGGAGCAAATGCTCTATTTATCACAATGCTTTCAAAATTGCACAATTCTATTTTTTTCTTTTTCTCTAGTAAATGGTCCTTTTCGGTAGATTTGTTAAAAAAAGGTTGGGTCTAAAATAGTCTAGTATATAGGGAATGGGTTAAGACAGGTTCTACTGTATTTATTTCAACGTAAATCTGCTCTGTTTCCTGTCTATTAGTTGACAGAGAATTGAACGATACACAGTGCAACCTCTCTTAACCGGAAGTTTAATGACGTGCAATTATTTAGGTCTTTATAGGCAGTTGACTGCTTAATACTGGTTGAAAACCATGCAAAATGTCCCCTTGGGAGAATTCTGCATGATATGTATCCTGTATTATACTGCCACCTGTCTGAAATACAAGCATCGATACTAATAGCAATGTCCGGTTTAGAGGGATTTAACTGTACAGTCTTATTAAAGGGGTTAAAGTATTTTGCCGCCAAGCATTGTCACTGTAAAATTAAATTTCTAATATTGATTGAATGTTCTTCCTTTTTGATTAAAAAGACCCAGCATAACCATGGGATCGATCAGTATTAGTCTTGACGGAACGTCGAGTTACTGGGCGTTTCATTTGTTAACCTTTTACCTGATAATGACGTCATTTAATGTCTTTGCAAACAGAGTAGACCCAAATCAGACAGCTCCTACAGATGCACCGTCTGATCAGGCTATTCTTTGTCTTCTATGAAATACTATAGATATGACTCTACAGAATCCGTCACTGCTGCCACATCCATTATAAAAATTTAGTTAACACCCCTCTAAAGATTCATTTTAGTATAAATATCTGTCCTGGAGACAGATGGCAGCTAATGCATCGTGAAAGATATGCAGATAGCTCATCTAGGACCTTTCTGCATGACTTTCACCCTGCATTAAGCAGTCAACTGTCTAAAAGTATCTAAGTTCTTCTCTACTAACATTTTGTTCACACATATTCATGAGGTAAAGGATTAAAACACTTCATTGGTCTTAACCCATTACCTCCTAGGCTGTTTTTAGATACATCCTCTTTGGATAATTCTACCGAAAAGGAGCATTAACTAGAGAAAAGGAAAAATTTAGAAATTTGTAGTTTGAAACCATTGTGATAAATAGAGCATTTGCTCCTATAGGAGCAAATGCTCTATTTATCACAATGGTTTCAACAGGTCACTTTTGCAGAGGCGTCATAAGGCGTCAATATAAGGGAGTGGGTTAATTGAACAAGGCTATCATTATCTCATTGATTGGCTGTGATACTGCAGCCAATGAACTAAGAGACCTCTCGATATTGGTATCCAATGCCATATTTTCCACAGGTATTAGTATTCGAACTTTATTTGGTGACGTATACACGTAAGGAAAAGCATACTGTACTCTCCTGAACAAAAAATTCCATGTATGGCAATTTTGAAAAATCCACCCAATTTACTATACAAACAACTTATACTATATACATGTACATATTATATATATAGTAAATCGGGCGGACGTATCAAAATCGATATATATGGATGTTTTCAGTTAATTCAGCAGAATCCAGTATAAGTATGATTTTCAACATTTATACAATAAAACCCATCTAAACCAGAATTTTAATAAAGAACAATTCGGGTCTTTTTGACAGGTGACAAAAGGAGCTTTCTGCATAACTTTCAACCTGCAGTAAGCTACCACCTGTCAAAAAGACCGGCACTGATACTGATTTAACGTCCGGTTTACAAGCGTTTACTGTATACCTCACAAAGTCTTAGCGATACCACAACCTGTGGAATGTACCGCCCTATGTTGTTCGGTTTGTTGACCGTGGTGTTGACTCACACATTTAAACCCTTTACTTCGAAGATACACCCTTGGAACAGATTAATCTCAGGGTATGATGGATTTGCTAAGAGAATAATATAGATATCATTTTATAGTTTCTGCCATGGTGAATAATTCCCTTGTTTAACCCTTTCACCGGCAATGCCGTAAAAATGCGCCACGACAAATAGTGTAGTCCAAGATCAGACACCACCTTTTCAAGGCGGCGTCTGATAAGGGACTTCACTTTTTGTCTCAAACTCTATTTCTATATCTGTGCTTTATCCCTTTGAAGTTGGCATTTATTTATCTCATTTCCTTAATTTACCAAATGATTTAACAAAAGTGGTTTGCAGACGACAACCAGAAATTTGGCGCCGAAAGGGTTAAAGTGCCATTATAATAATTAATCTAATTCATATTCCTGATGGTATTTTTTCTTACATGAATATTCATGATGGAAATGGTTAAGATGGTGGAATTATTATGAAAGAACGTAAAATAGATAAGGTTATTATATAATGGATGGTGGCTGTTTTCAAATTTAAGTAATAAAGGAAACCACTGATGAACAGTTCATGTATAAATCAATTTCAAAACAACCCTGACAAAGGAAAAACATGACTTCTTAAAGAGAAAGAAAATTCCTTAATTTAAACAGACTGTATAATTAACGATAGAAAGATGCTAACAACCTGAGGTTATTAAAGATCAAAGCTGTCTGTATCCGTAGTTAATGATGTTTCCCTTTTTCTTATCTTTCTCTTATTTAAACCATTTTAATGTAAATCGCGACGCAACAGGTCAAATCTAGACGAGACGCCGAGTAACTCGACGAAAATCAGGATCCAAACTGTTTGATTCTCTCTCCCAAATACATAAACGAGCAGAAAGTATGTGACACCCCGCCCGCCCCCTCGGATGAGAAGTTGAGCAAACGTATTTTATAGACTGGTACGCTAAGGCTTAAGGATGTACAGTGAAACCCCGCTAATAAGACCACTTAATAAACAGCCACTGATGTCGTTTAAAGCAGGTGGTTGCTTAATGCAGGACGAAAGTTATGCAGAAAGCTCCTATAGGAGCTTTCTGCATAACTTTCGTCCTGCATTAAGCTACCACCTGCCTCTGCCAGCCAGAATTATGCCCCTTTTTGGTGGTCGTATTAGCGGGGTTTTACTGTATTTCCACTGTCCTCCTGTTATCGCTCTCTTGTCTCCTTCGGCAAATCAATGACACTCTTTGCCCAAGGGACCTCTTGTCGGCACTGTTAACTCTTTCATCGCAATAGGAGAATCCGTGACAACCTTTGCAAACAGTTTGGACCCTGATGAAATGCCGAGGGACTCGGCGCCTCCTCGGGATCAAAACTGTTTGATACTGGATTGTATTCTGGAAAGAAATTAAAGAAAATGCCACTTTGAAATCTGAAGCGGACGATAATGTTAGCAGAAGAACCTTATTTGGCACCGAAAGGATTAACATCTCTCAACGTGCATTATTCCGTTGGCAATAGCTTCATCGACAGAGTACAGTAAAACCTGTATTCAGCTACCATTTAAAGGAACTATTTTAATTCTTGGCCGCCAATGCAGACTGTAGTTTAATGTAAGTCACCTATAATTTAGAAGCTCCTCAACGAGGAATTTTCGGTATTATGTTTGTTCTTCATTAAGCAACCACGTGCTTTTTAAGACTCCTGGGCTAAGTTAAAACGTGTTCATGTAAAAGAGACAATACTGTACTATAAAACCCGTAGCATAGTTTCTAATTAGTATACATTCTGTCTGTTGCCGACACGATATCATCTGCATGTAGATACATATTTAGCAGGCTGAGAGAAATTGCTTCTGCTTAAAATGTCGTCTAATTCAGTTTTTGATTCTTTTTATATTTCCTTTCATAAGGATGACAAGAGTATCAACTAAATTCGATCCTGAAGTGACTCCTAGTTACTCGGTATTTCGTCTGGATCTAAACTGTTTACAATTTTTTATCCCGAATACACTCGAATGTCCTGGTGGTTAAATGCTATCTTTGTCTTTGGGAATGCTCTCTTAATTGTTTTCTAGAAAGAAAAAGAAAATAAATAACACATTTCTGGAAGAATTTCTAAAATATTTTGTTTTAATTTACATCGGAGGAGACCGATAAATAGTCGACTGACCAAATTTTTGCTGATGTTTTACTTATTTTTGTTTGTGTGGCCTACCCGAACAGTTTCAATGCGGGAAACTACTCAATAATGCCCTATGTCCTTTGCAAACAGTGTAGACCTGATGACTGGGCTCCTAGAGGAACCTTCTTATCAGGAATTGCACTGTTTGTTGTGTCATACTTTTCTTTTGAAAAATAAAGGAAATCTCTTTGTCTTTATTATTTATGTAGTAATACCGTACTACATGTAGGTCAAACTGGTCAGTGTGTCGCTAGATCGCGAAAAGGCTACATGATCGCCTTTACAAACAATTTGGTTACGAATGTAACGCCAATTTACTCTTGCTTCTAATCTGAATTCAAAACTTGAAACACGAAGGAAAAAACTTTAAAATAATGAAGTAGATGACAAATTTTGTAGATGAAAACACGTTGCATCGTAGTGACTACTGACATGTCAAAACTAATGTCGTTATTTCCTTTTTCAGTTGCCAGGATGAGTGACGTTGGGATAGCTCTACTAGTGATCGCCATCATAGTGGTCGTGATCGTTGTTTTGGCAGTGCTCATTCGGATATTCGGAATATACCGACTGGCATATTGGTGTGCAACCAGCGAGGAGAAAGCGATACTAACTAAGAATGAACAGTACAATGGTTACATGGTAAGACACAGTTGGATATCTTCGTCTAATTCAGACAATGCATGAGCTTTCCTGAATCCACATGCAATGTACACATCGTAGCTGGGTTACGGGCAAAACCCCATATGGACAAAACCCCATTAGGACATAACCCCATAGGACAAACCCCATATGACATAACCACATTGCCAATGTGGCAAGGCGGACAAAACCCCACATGTAAAAGTAATCAACTTTTAGATGATTTGAAAAAGAAAACCTCTCTCAGAATATAAGTTTTAAATGTTCAAATTTAAATTTACAATCTGTAAATAAAAATAGTAGTTAAGGCATAATTCAAATTAGGTCAAATTATGAATAAATTAAGAATGCATCCATAGTTAAATGGGCTTTAATTTACTTTTGAATTAAATTTCTAATGTACACTCCCTTTTACAAAACAGCCATTATTGAACAATGAAAGTACTATCGAAAGCTTTCAAAAGCACGCATCCTTATCTGCAATGTTTAAAAAATAATCTAAAAAACAAAATACATGTATCAACAATAATTAATACTGCTAATTAAAGGAAAGTTTTCGAAAACTACATATATTTGAAAGGACTGTTAGTTCATTTAATTACTTATAAGCAATCACTAGAACAAACAAGAATCATGTCTTGTTCAAGAAACGTCTGTATCTTTTGAAATATTAGTGTGAGTTCTTTTGAAATTCGCAACTGTTTACGTGTTCTGTTCTTAGAAGTAAACTTGCACATTACAGGTCTTTTTTTTATTCAGCACTGTCTTTTCATAAAATGTGCTGCATTGATATTTCCTATTCTGAGCTACGATCTGATTTAAGTGCAACAACTTGAAATAACTGTGTTGGCACTATCTATAAATATCTTATGGTGAATATGTAACACTCACCACCAACAACTAAAACAAATATCTACACTTATTTAATTACTAATTATTGTTAACCCTCGCTTGCTATTCACGTAAATATACCTACCTGTAAATAGTGAAGACCCAGATGAGACAGCTAAATATATTTACTTACGTGAGCACTTTGTGTAAATGATCCAAGATATTTGCGACCAAACAAATATGCTCTGGGGTTTAACGCTTCGCTTGCTATTCACGTCAATATGCATACCTGTAAATAGTGAAGACCCAGATGAGACAGCTCTTGCAGGAGCTGTCTCATCAGGGTCTGCACTATTTACAAGTTGATTGTGCAACAAGTGCACTCCACAGCAGTGAGTGATTGCACAGCGAAATACGTGTACACAGTGAAGATAAGGACATGGGTAAAGAAGGAGAAATGCATTTTAAAATTTAAGCAAGCGAAGTGTTACATGTAATGGTGCCATGTGCACTTAGAAATAGTGTACCATGTCTAGTTTTCTTGTTGTTCTAAATGTACCATGTCTAGTTTTCTTGATGTGCGAAATGTACCATGTCTAGTTTTCTTGTTGTTCGAAATCATTTCTATTGTGAGGTCAAAGTTTCTTCTATTGTAATTCAGTGTAAAACAACCAGTATAACACTGACGATTTACAAATTTAGTCTTGTATATTAACAAACAGAACAATTCCATGTCAGAAAAACATTGCAGGAGTTTCTGAGTTGGTTTTGTCCTGAAATGTATGAACAATATTTTTATACTTTCCATAGCATATACATACAGTGCTGTGTTGATAAACTAGTCTTGTGAATATGTTTTTTGATATCTGTCACTATGTTTTTCATGTGTTACATGGATACAGACTATGTACAGAGTATTACATGATGTTAAGAATTGAGTAATCCCAGATTGGAAAATTTCTGTGGAAGTTTCTTTTCTTGGTATACACAATTATAATGCCATATTTCAATTTTCAAACTAGTCTTCGCATTCGGTTTGTTTTAATCGATTAAAATGTACATTATATGGCTACTCTGTCCTGTCTTTTAAATTACAGATATTTTTATTATATTTCTGTTAAATATTTTGTATGAAATGCTTCTGTTAGAGGGTCCTGTGTTAGATTAGTCTGTTGACTAACCGGGTAACCCTCTTTAAATAAAGTATTTCATTCATTCTTACAAGCGATTGGTTTGGACAAACCAGGTATACCTGTTTTTCTGTACATATGTGGTTTTTTTATCATTTTGCCTCAACATTTTAGATGTGGATTTATATACTAAAATAACTATCAATGACGAATGGTGTAGATCCTGATTAAGTTGCTTCCTTTACAAGTGATTGATTTGGACAAACACTACCTGGTGTGATAGTGATAAGGTTCTTGGTGTTATTTGGTACATACAAACAGTAGTGAAGATCAGGGTCCATGCTTATAAAGCTTTTTAGTTGAGTCTGAGGTCGTTCCCAAGCTTTTGATTGGTCAGATTTGAGTTCACAAGCTATTGATTGGTCAGATTTGAGCCAAACGAACTCAGACTCAACTAAGTTTTATAAGCATAGATCCAGGTTATTACACCATGTGCATAACAACATAGTTATTCATTACATTTATTCTCATTGCAATAGTTATACTTATTTCTTTTCTCATATGTTTTATTCTCCCTTGCAATTACTATGAAGCGCCATTTGTATATATAATTCCTTTATTAAATACATAATTATGTTTCACATGGGGTTACATTTGTATATCCGTGTGGGGTTTAGTCCTAAATGAGTTTTGTTCAGATGGGCTTTTGTCCTATGGGGTTTTGTCCTAATGGGGTTTTGTCCATATAGGGTTTTGTCCTACACCCACCGTACATGTAGCTATAGGGGTCCGGGGGGCGTATGGCTGAATCCAAATGTAATGTACGCACCGTGGCTATCTAGGCGTCCGGGTGCTTGCAGAATTATGTAGTTTTGAAACCATCGTGATAAATAGAGCATTTGCTCATAAAGAAGCAAATGCTCTGTTTATCACAATGGTTTCAAACGTTGAAATGCTGTGAATACTTCTAACATCACACTTATTCGCAGCATTTCGGTCTTAAATTTGCAAGCAATCGCAGCATTCTCGAATGTATTCTCGAATGTATTCTGGCTTAAAAATATAAGAGAAATTTTGACCAACTTCATGCAAGCAGGAACATTAGTCGCGTTTACAAACAGCTTGGATCCATATGAGATGCGGGTTTTCTCGCCGTCTCATCAGAATCTAAGCTCTTTGACAGTCTTGTTCAATAGTTTCTCAAACGTTTATGTTATGGCACTTTGTCAGTAGCATCCTGAAACTTGATCCTATCGAAAGTAGTCACAACTGAATAAATCCAACTTGAACAGATATTACAGTAGAACCTGTCCTAAGCGACTATTCATTTATTGCACAAAGGAGTGTTAAAAAGCATGCTGTTCCTAAATGCAGGGCAAAGGTAATGTCGAAAGCTCCTATGGAAGCTTCTTGTATTACTTTTGGCCTGCATTAAGCTATTTCAAATGTTCGCATAACCCATTCCTTCATATTGACTCCTTTTGGCACCTCTGCAAAAGTCACCTGTTGAAAAAAACCAAGGTGATAAATAGAGCAATGGTTTCAAACTACACAATTCATAAATTTTCCTTTTCTCTAGTTAATGCTCCTTTTCGGTAGATTTATTCAAAGTGGTTAGTTCTAAAAATAGCCTATGAGGTAATGGGTTGAGCCAGGTTCTACTGTATTTACGTTCCACATAGGGATAACTGTTATCATTTTCTTAACCGGAATAATACTACACCAATATAGGAAATGAAGCAGAAAAATATCGGGCGTGTTAAATCTGGTATATTGTCTTAGACGAATGTGTAGGCGTTTAACGCTTAAAATACATGAGCTGAGAATATAAGACTTTTGCATACAGTGTAGAGTGCTTTCTCCAGATCAAAGAGCTCACGAGAGGGTCTGCATTGTTTTTCAGAAAAGTCATTTCTAGTGATAAATATGATACGCTTTTTTTGTTTAACCCTTCTCCTTATGTAAGCGTATTTTGACGCATCTGCAAACAGAGTAGACCCTGATCAGACGGCTCCTTTAGGAGCCGTCTGATCAGGGTCTTCTCTGTTTGCTAACGGTGTAATATAGATCTAAGTCTACAGTTTTAATTATTGACGCAGATAATGGCTAAGAGTTGGGTCACATTTTCAGTGGAAACTGCTAACGCATCTTCCAAAGGGGAGACATAAATTATTTCACAAATATCCGCATCATAAAACGCCCATAAATCATTCCACCAGATACATCAATCGGAAATCCACACCCTAGAGGCTGAAACTTATGTGGCCTATGCGACATCGCTGGAAGATCACCTGAAATCAATCGGTACTGCTTAGCCATGGCGACGTCGGCTGAAACACATACCTGCCTCAGTCGTAGGTAGATACATTTGCAGAGCTGATCCAGATCAGACACCCCCAGGTCAGGGTCTGATCAGGGTCTGCCCTTAGTCTGCTCTGATAGGTTATGATATTTCTAACTAATATAGTTATTGTTCGATTAGAAAAGAAATCGGCTTATTTACATTAATGAAGTCGTTATTTCTAAATATATATAGTGAGCTACGTCGGATTGCAAAACAGTATCCGAGAAAGATCTTTCTTCCTGCGTTTCTTTTTCTGTATCTGTTTGAGTCTGTTTTATTACAGATATGCCTGATTCCGGAAGTTCGTGCCATCTCTTGAGTCGGGCTGATGGGTTTAAGCCACGATTAAAAGCTCGGTGGCTGAAAAAACGACCTTTTTTACGATTTCGTATCATTTTTATGTTTATCGTTTACCCGTCGCGAAATACCGTTACGTATGCAGTATACGATAAACACATGCGTCATAATCACTCTCGCAAACGGTGTTTCATAAATTTTACTAGCCATGATAACATACTGTCGCATACGTCTTTAAGCGGAATTCTAGTTGAGTTTAGATTCATTTTGGTAGGTGGCTTAATGTTCACCCTGCATTAAGCTGCCACCTGTCTTCAAAACCTTTATTTACACTAAATTTAACGTCCGGTTTAGAAAGGTTTTCAGGTACTCATTAGGTAAGGAGTTAATTTGTTTTTATAACTTTGTAGTGTGGCTCAGAGTCCTCCGAGTTCACGTTGGACAGAACTGGCAAGTTTGTAGAGTACGACACGCTGCAAACTGATCCACGCTATGTCGACCTCGAGACCCACTCGCCCCCACATGAAGAAAGCGCGAGAAGCAGTCCTGTCTCCATGGGAACCGGATCTCTCGGTACGTTTCTCCTTTTTGTCGTTAGATGAAAATGTATGTATAGTAAAATCTTTCTAAAGCGACCTCGAAGACGATGCCTAATACAGTTGAACTTCGGATATCTCGAACTTCGAGATAAGTCGAACTAGAAGTTCGGTCCTTCCAAAATTTACAATACAGAATTTTTGCTAAATAGTATCACTACACATATCTAGAAACACATGTGACGGCTTAATGCAGGTCGAAAGTAATACTGAACGCTCCTACAGGAGCTTTCAGCATTACTTTAGATCTTCATTAAGCTGTGAACTTGAGATATTGGTCAGATTATAAATCAGATGACTCGAACCTATGATATCTCGAAGTAATTTGTATGGTCCCTTGAAGTTCGAGATTTCGAAGTTCAACTTTAGTGGGTCGTAAAGGGAGATGGTAGTTTAATGCATGGCGCGAACTCCCGTCATGCATGGAACAGCCACCTACTTTAAAAGACCCAAGTGTCTAGTCTTTAAGTGGTTGTTTTAGTTTAAGAGTGTCTGCATTCTGTACTGTGCAAAGTGATACATTGTGCGTGTGTGCGTGCGTGGATGCGTGCGTACGAACGTGCGTGTTTGCGCGCGTATGTGTTATACATTTTACTGGAAATATCTGAATCGATTTATCTTGAAACCCACTCAATATTTTTTTCTGTTTAGCCTAAGCGAACTTCCTGTGCATGCATGACAGTTTAACGTGCAATTGTAACGCTAAAAATAAAACTACACACATTAAAATGTCAGATTAAAGTATTGTTATTGTGCAAATAAAACGGCGATCTAATGCTAAAATGTAATTTAGTGTTAACCATCTCCCTCATATTAACGTGTTTTCACGCATTTGCAAAAAGAGTAGACCTAGATCAGACGGCTCCCAGAGGAGCGGTCTGATCAGTGTCTGCTCTGTTTGCTAATAAAATTTGATAGATCTGTTTCTTTGCCTTCTAACATGTTTACAATGTTCTATCTTCCATATTTCTTTGTAACTATTTTGTTAGTGAATATTCAGTAGGTATTGAACTTTGGCCTAAATACAGATCAGGGAAAGGGTTAAACTCTTAGATGCTATGAGCGAATCTGAGATCGTTGTTGCCTACAGTTAGAATCTAGATGAGACGTCGAGTAGCTCGTCATCTCAGTAGGATCTAAAGTGTTCGTTATTGTGATCATGTACAATATAACCCATATAAAGCGACCACCAAAAAGGGGCATACTTCAAAGTGGCAATTGCAGGTCGAAGCTTAATGCAGGACGAAGGTTATGCAGAAAGCTCCTATAGGAGCTTTCTGCATAACTTTCGTGCTGCATTAAGCAACCACCTGCTTATGAAGACAGCCATGTTTGTTCATTAAGTGATCGCATTAGAGCATGGTTTACCAACAGTAGTTTACAGCTGTAGCACAAATTAATAGACAATAACTGAAAATAAAAAAACAACGAATATGATATCTGTGTGTGTTTGTTTTTAAAATTGGCTATGACTTAAGTTTCGCTATGTCGCATTTTTGCTGCAATTTAACTTTCGTTGTGTCGGGAGTATTTATCCTGTTCGCCATAATAAGATTTCCATCAGCATTGTCACTGTCATTTAATTTAGGCTATATAAGGAGACCTCTTGTCAGGGTCTGCATTGTTTGTCATTCAAACTCCTCGTAAAGTATATCCTTTCATAATGAATGGACTTTATCATGTTATGGATCATCACACCATAAAAAATACGTGCTAAATATAGTAAACCTCCTCTTAAGCGGCCTCTTTATGAATAAATATAGACGTATTTAAAAGCAGGAAGTTGCTTAATATAGGACGATAGTAATACAGAAAGCTCCCTGTCGGAGCTTTCTGTATAACGTTCGTCCTGCATTAAGCTGCCACATGTCTTTATGGCGAAGAATTAGATGTCTGTTTGGTGATCGTATTAGAGGGGTTTTACTGTATATCAACTGTATTCGCAAGAAGCAAACATTGATTTATTGTTTGTCGATTCTGAATACAAACTATCTATGGAACGTGATGCTATAGTCATTTGATGACCTCAAGACTATCTACGTAATTGGATGCTAGTCATTTGATTACTTCTAGACTATCTACGGAATGGGATGCTAGTCATTTGATTACTTCAAGACTATCTTCGGAATGGGATGCTAGTCATTGGATTGCCTCAAGACTATCTACGGAATAGGATGCTAGTCATTTGATTAATTCTAGACTATCTACGGAATGGGATGCTAGTCATTAGATTGCCTCAAGACTATCTACGGAATAGGATGCTAGTCATTTGATTACTTCTAGACTATCTACGGAATGGGATGCTAGTCATTTGATTACTTCAAGACTATCTTCGGAATGGGATGCTAGACATGGTATTACTTCTAGACTATCTACAGAATGGGATGCTAGTCATTGGATTAATTCTAGACTATCTATGGAATGGGATGCTAGACATTGGATTACCTCAAGACTATCTACGGAATAGGATGCTGGTCATTGGATTACTTCTAGACTATCTACGGAATGGGATGCTAGTCATTAGATTGCCTCAAGACTATCTACGGAATGGGATGCTAGACATTGGATTACCTCAAGACTATCTACGGAATGGGATGCTAGACATTGGATTACTTCTAGTCTAGACTATCTACGGAATGGTATGCTAGTCATTAGATTACTTCTAGACCATATACGGAATGGTATGCTAGTCATTAGATTACTTCTAGACTATTTACGGAATGGGATGCTAGGCATTAGATTACATCAAGACTGCATACGGAAGGTGATGCTACTCATTTGATTACTTCTAGACTATCTACGGAATGGGACGCTAGACATTGAATTACATCAAGACTGCCTACGGAATCGGATGCTTATCATTGGATAACTTCTAGACTATCTACTGAATGTGATGCTAGTCGTTGGATTACCGTTATGACTACGGAACACGATGCTAGTCAATGGATTACCTCTAGACTACCTACGGAATATGATATTAGTCATTTGATTACCGTCTGCTTTCAGATTATTTTAACTCTTTGCACGCTAGTGTTGACTTTGTGATAACTTATGCAAACACTTTGGATCAAGATGAAACATTGGGTCATTCGGCGCTGTTGAACCGCAATTTTCACGCCACCCATTTTTCACACGTGTGAAAAATGGGTTGACGCATTTTTCACACGCGTGAAATTTGCGGCCCCATTTTTCACATATGTGAAAAATAGGGCCCCATTTTTCACAAAACCCTGCTGTGAAAAATTCGGTAGCACTTTAACCCCATTTTTTGAAGACCTACTAATACCAACGCATTTTTCACAGATATGTCAATAGATGGTTTTGCTATTGTTGGTACGAGAGATCTTAAACAGACATTAGGACATTGAATTAGTATCGGATAGGGTAGCTTTGTTCCTGAATTATATTTATGACAGTAATATCCCCTGAGTCGACCCTCGTTATCTCGAACTTGGGTCAGTCGAACTTCTGCTTATGCCGAAATCCACGAAAGTCACTGCAAATTTAGCTGTTATTTGAATTGCAAGCAATTCTGATCCAGACCAGATACAGAGGGACTCGGCGTCTGGTCTGTATATAAACTGCTTGGGATTCTGTTTTCATTTTCAACAATGCAAATGAAGCATGTGTATTTGACCAAAAAGAAATTTTAAAAAGTAATGCGGTACCCGTGTATTGTGTGTAGAAAGATCATTTATCTCAGAGTTCTTTAAAGTCGAACTAATATTGATGTTCGCAAAGAGTTCAAGCTAATGAGTGTCGACTGTACTTTAGTATATGGTAACAGAAATTATGATTTAAGGAATTATCCAATTACCGAAATTAAAACCGACGTAGATGATAAGAATGTTTTGTAAATATACATATATAAAATATGACAGGGCACTGAGAATAAACTGAGAGTATACTGAAATGAAAACAAGGTTAAATTAGAGTAAACTGACAGTCTACGGTAGAATAGCTTTTAGTAATATGTCTTACTAATGAATTAATGAAGATGGTATTTTTAGCTCACCAGAGCACAAAGTGCTCAGGGTGAGCTTTTGTGATTGCCTGATGTCCGTCGTCCGTCGGCGTGCGTCGTGCGTCGTCCGTCGTTCGTCGTCCGTCGTCAACAATTTGAACCTTTAAAATGCTTCTCCTCTGAATCTACAGGGGTCTTAGCTTTCATCTTTGGCACATAGCATCATCTGTAGGTCCTCTACAAAAGTTATATAAATTATGTCCCTGGGGTCAAAATTGGCCCCGCCCCAGGGGTGCATTGTTTTCTATAGTAACATATAGTGAAAACTTTGAATATCATCTCCTCTGAAACAGGAAGGTTCTCAGCTTTCATATTTGGCACATAGCATCATGTTCAGGTCCTCTACAAAAGTTATATAAATTATGCTCCTGTGGTCAAAATTGGCTACACCCCAGGGTGGACAGTTTTCTAGCAAACTTATAGCTGACTGCGTTTTTAAGCATCTTCTCATTACTCATAAATAGGTCATCCAGTCAAGCAGTAGAGAGAGATGACCAGTGGCTATTTTTAGTGCACCTGTATCTGGTGCTGGAGCTCTGTCTTGACCCTTTGCCTGTTCTATGTTTATTATTAATTTGAATGCCTACTGCATATTCATGAACAAAATAGTAAAAATGAAGTATGGAAGGTGGAGCATTGTAGCCATTTTTTTCCAAATTTCACAACCTACTGAATATTCATCTACAAAATAATTATAATGAAATATAGTAGGTGGAACATTGTAGCCAGTTTAGAATCTTAAGGAACAGATGTATCAAATTCCATTAACAAACAGAGCAGGCCCTGATCAGATGGCTCCTATAGGATGCATCTGATCTGGGTCTACTCTGTTTTCTAATGTGTGAAAAAACGTTTATATGAGGGAAGGGTTAATTAATAATAGTGATTGGCATTATGATATTATTATAACCTGCCCTGCAGTTCAGAAGAAGGGTAAATCATTTAAAGACTCCAGAATGCCAAATTAAAGGTTTTAAATAAATTATGAAATATTTTTAACATGAAATTGTATTACTTGAAACTATTAAGTTAAACTTGTGAATATGAAATAATAATGTAATAATTTATAATAATATTCAAATGCAAAAAATCAGTTTGGAATGCTAGGGTACACATATCCGTTCAGAAGAACAGTTGATCGCCTTTAGTCAGAACTTTGTATGATCTTGTTTAAAATTATGCCCCTGTGGTTAAAATTGGCCCCACCTGAGGGGTGATCAGTTTTCAATAGAAATATATAGTAAAAACATTGAAAATCTTCTCTGAAACTGGAAGGTTCATACCTTTCATATTTGGCACATAGCTTCATGTTCAGGTCCTCTACAAATGTTATATAAATTATGCCCCTGTGGTCAAAATTGGCCCTGCCCCAGGAGTAGCCAGCTTGCAATAGAAACATATAGTCAAAACTTTGAAAATCTTCTCCTCTGATTGTCTGGTGAGCGCTTCAGGGCCATTCTGGCCCTATTGTTTTGAAATGCTATGATGTGGCGAAATAAATTATTATTATTATTATTATTATTATTATTATCATTATTATAATTACTATAAAAAATGATAATAAAACAAAACAATGTAATAAGTATGATATTTTCCATCATTGGATTGTCAGGTTACTGTCTGTTCACTCTCAGTGATGTGTCAAATTACTTTCAGTAAACTCTCATTGTACTGTCAGACTAAAGCCAGTTAACTGGCAGTATGTGAGGGTGACAACTTTAAACAACGTTGCTTGTGTTATTGTTTCGGTGCCAGATAAGCACAACCGGATAGGCAGTACGCGTATATTTATAGAAGGTCACAAAAGGTCATGACTCACTGTGCGAAAAAAAACGAAGCCAATTTTTGGCCCATTTTTAAACATTTTGGTGTCATGTTTTTGCGCGTCGTGTCTATTGCCATTAGATCTAATGAATAATGCGATTGGTTTGATGCTGCAAATGTATGGTGCACCATAACAGTCATAACACGAGTAGAGGTAGCAGAGGTAGCGTGCGTTATTTTTGGGCCGAAAAAACCCGTGTCTGAGCCGATTTTGGCAGCTGATAAAACGCCCATTTATATACCTACGACCATCATTCTGGCCCAATTTACAGACTGGCATAGAGTCATTATAACCCTAACTATTCAAACAATTTGCTTCATATAGATCCAAGTTATGGAACGCCAACATCGCCAATACGTTTTATTACGCTACATGAGTCGAAAGGATATAAGGATTTTCAGAACAATCAATGCGGGCATTTTTCTTCAATGGTTTTCCTAAATTGCTGAACATTCTAAAATAAACTTCTACTTTCGGTTTACATGTCTGCGTTGATCTCTCTTAAAACAAAGTTGTGATCTGGAAACATAGTGCAGAGTCGGAGAAAGAATTTTTCCTCCGCTCTCAAATTATTGCCGAAAGATGGCGTGTCAAGTCCGATACAGCATATGTGAGCATATTTGTTGTCACAATATACGATATTATCACGTATGATATACTATTTACGTACTATACTAGTACATATACGTACACTATACGATACGCTATGAACGATTCCTTGCATTATCATTACCTTAAGTAAAGAACAACTCTTTCTTTCATTAGATACATGTAATACATATATTATATAAAGTATTAATCAAATATCCCATAAAATGGAAAAAGTACCCATTATATTAACCGTGAGATATATAACATATTCGCACGAAAGATATACACATGATATACGATTAACGCACGATAGATATACGCATGATGTACGCTACGTACTGTAAAAAAGGTCGTAAGAAAATTAATGTACACACCCACTATGAAAACGGTTCTAGATTTATGACCAGAGCGACAGACAATCAGCCAATCGCGACAAAATATCCCAGATATTCGATATCCCGGGTGTTGCAGCACATGTTGTCGACGGTGTATATATCGTCGCCAGCAACAATATATGCCGAAACAAGTGGCACATATTGTCGCCGGCGACAGTATGTACGGAAGTTGTCGGCATCGGCGACAATATGTGCTCAAGGGTTACGCCACTGTCATATTGTCGTTCGACTCGTTTGTCGGGAAATCAAAATTATAGTATTCGGTGGTTTACGACACAACAGTGTAATAGCGCCAATGATAATCAAAAGCTGTGTATTGTGTCAACTGCTTTGACAGGATTACATATCCGTCCGGCTGTTTGCCTGTTGTTTCATCCATATGTATGTTCTCTGTCGTCAACTTGTTCGTCGTTAAAGTCGTTTGACATATTGTCGCCAAAATACCCTTAAAAGCACCATAACCTTCGTCACATATTGTCGCCGGCGACAATTTGTGCAGTTCAGCAGTAATATGTGCCGAAAACTTCGGGACATATTAACGCCGGCGACAATATGTTCCATCTGTTTCAGCAGAGATGGTCGCCGGCGAAAATATGTACAGCGGCGACAATATGTACCGCAACACGGGGACATCAAATGCATATCAAATATGTGGACACTAAAGGATTAACAAGGAACTCCAAATACGTTTTACCCACGTGACCCATAATTATATTTTAATCAAATAAGTATGTTGAGCAAGCACCCAAATCAACTTCTGAGTTGTACTACAAATCTGGCATTTCGATTCCTGCGACCTTGATGTATAACCGAAATGACCAAAGAAATTGGTCAACTTCAATATATTCTCAAGAGTGAAAAATGTGTCGCGTGTTTTGAAGTGAATATTTGAGCACATCTTCTCGACGCATTTTTCACATACGTGAAAAATGCGTCAGGCTTTGAGGGGGGGGGGGGGGTATAGGAGCAAAACGCAATTTTCACAAATTATGTGAAAAATGGGGCCGCAAATTTCACACGTGTGAAAAATGGGTGGCGTGAAATTTGCGGTTCAACACGGCGCCTTTTCAGTATTCAAAATGAACTTTTAATGTTTTTGTTTATAAATCGAAAATTGTAACAGAAAACTTGCAAAGAATTAGAAATCTGAATCAAATATGTGAAATATCATATTACCCAAAATCCGCTTTTAATGGGGCGGAAGTTTTCCCGTGATATTTAGAATCAATAGAGAAATGGCACGTTCGGCTAAACCCTTTTAGTACCAAGTAACTTTCGATTACCAACAAATAACCCCCGTGAAATAACACCTGCTCCAATTACAAAAGAACATTTTCCATAATATATTTTCACAATAAAAATAAGAATATCAAATGGTTTGAAATCTACGTGGAAGAAAATAATACAGTAACACCTGCTTAAAGCGGCCATCAAAACGAGGTCTAATTATGGGTATGTTAGGCAGGTTGTAGCTTAATACAGGTCAAAAGTAATGCAGAAAGCTCCTATAGGAGCTTTTTGCATTACTTTTGGTCTGCATTAAGCAACCACCTGCTTTTTAAGACTCCTATGTTCAATAAATGACTGGCCGCTTAGGACAGGTTCTACTGTACCACGTTTCATTGCTATCTTGGGAGCACTGATTTATATCTTAATATAAGAGGCACTTCCTTCCTCCCCGATACACACTAGATAACACCTGATGTCTGTATAAATCGGAAACAAAAAGCAACCAGTTTTCCATATACATGTAAGACTCTCTGGAACACCCACTTAAGCCGTGACAAATGAATTTGTCCTTTATCTAGGCGGATAATAACTTCATACTTACATATCTAGATTTAGAACTGAGCAACAATTATTTTGCGATTCGTTGTTTTCTAATTGACAGTAAGTACTTTTATTGTCTTTAAAACATTAGCGTAATTGTTTTAAATGTAACTGTGTTTAAATGTTCATGGTCATGCTAATGAAGACATAGTTTTGCTACAAATGTATAAGGTTATCCTCACAAGAAAGATATGTTAACTGAATGGATGTACAGCAAAACTTATCTTAACCCTTTCCCTGATGAATATTTATGTAGGAAATAATGACGTCATGAATATTATCAAGATTATTTTTATAATGGCATATGAACACAGGATAGTCTGGCTCAGGCAGAAGGTGTAGAATCATACATATACTACACCATAAGCAAACAAAGCAGACCCTGATCAGACGGCTCCTATAGGAGCCGTCTGATCTGAGTCTACTCTGTTTGCAGATGCGTGAATATGCGCTTTCCCTGTTGAATATTCACGTTAGAAATAATGACGTCTGATCATGAATATTGATTTGCTTATATGAATACAGAATGTTTTGGTATTGGTAGAAACTGTAGAGTCGGGTCCATATTATTCCATAAGCAAACAGAGCAGATCCTGGTGTGGGTTTTCTCTGTTTGCAAATATGTGAAAATGCGTTTTCTACGAAGGAAATAGTAAAACGACAATGGGGTGATTGAATGTAGGAGATTTGGTTAGCTTGGTTTGCTTAATGCAGGATAACGGTCATGCAGAAAACTCCTTTACAAGCTTTTTGGTTTGGAGCATATTTAGATACATGTATGTTGTCATATAAACTTAGATTTTCGCATCATCACAGTGTCTTCACACTCATTAAAAAATCGAAGCTGGAAGGTACGGTTAATATAATATACTAAGAAATGAAAGATTTTAAAAGCATTAAAAAAAAAAAAAAAAAAAAAGGAAATGAAAGATATTGTAGTTACTGTGAAGATCTTCGACTTTTGTCCTGATTTAAGCTGTCGACTTTTTTAAAGACCCAGAATTACACATATTAATGATGACTTAAGACAGATTGACTGTACAGTAAAACCCCTCTAAACCGGACGTCCAATTTAGCATAAATATCGGTCTTCGAGACAGGTGACAGCTTAATGCAGGTTGAAAGTCATGCAGAAAGCTTTCTGCATGACTTTCGCCCTGTATTAAACAGCCACCTGCTAATTTAACATAATTCTTCTCTACTAGTATTCCGGTTTAGAGGGATTTACTGTATAAGATTCGGCTAGAAGTTTTGCACCGCCTCTGACACAACCATAGCAGCAACATTATAATGATAAAGTCATCCACCGCGACAATTACTCACCTTTGCATGCGGTCAAAAGCGTGGTTTCCTAATCATCTACGAATAATTATAGGAAAGCTGCAGACACAATCAATATTGCATTGGCACTGCACTGCTGTATTACGGAAACAATAAAGAACTATCATGCGTAAGAATTATCATTAGGCCACATACGAGCAGTGAGAAGCGCACTCGTGTGATTGATGTGTGGCATGCTAACTATTCCCGCGGGCGGCCATGTGTTACGATCTGCATCTTATTTGTATTCTATGAATACTTAACCCTTTCCTCCATGAATATTCATGTAAGAAATAATGATGTCACGAATATTAATTAGATTAATTTGTTATAATAGCACATGGGCAAAGGGATTTTTGGCAATGGCAGAAACTGTAGAATCATATATATACTATATCATAAGCAAACAGAGTAGACCCTTATCAGACGGCTCCTATAGGATCCGTCTAATCTTGGTTTGCTCTTTTTGTAAAGGCGTAGAAAGGCCTATTTATGGAGAAAAGATTTAAAAAACAAACTAAATTGGAGGTTCAAATCAGTACGAATGCCGGTCTTTAATATAGGCGGCAGCCTAATGCAGGGTGAAAGTCATGCAGAAAGCTCCTAAATTAGCTTTTTGCATGACTATTCATCCTGCATTAAGCAGCCACCTGCCTAAAGAGATCTAAATTATTTTAAAGAACTAAAATTCAAGTTTAGAGGGCTTTTACTGTATATATTTTTTTTTTATTAAATGGTCATTTCAATGAAAATGATAAGAAAAAGTGAAATATTAACTGTTATTTCATAACTAAATGTATATATAAATACAAATACATCCACACGTTGTTGTTTGGCTGCTGTGCTCAAAGGCAACATGCACCAACCTCCAACCTATGTGAACTGTAACGAATGCTCGTTTAGGGGAGGGCAAACACCCCTCAGTGACCAAACCAGATGTACATGTATATGCTGTCGATTATACCATCAGACAAAGTTGTTTCCATCTACCAATAGTCAGAAAGCACACACCAAATACCAACCCTTTACTCCATGAATATTCAAAGTCTAAGAAATAAGTAAATCATGAATATTATTTAATATAATTATATAAATAGCACATTAAAACATGGTAGAAACTGTAGAATCATATCTATATTATATAATAAACAAACAGAGCAGATACTGATCAGACTGTTCATCTGGGTCTACCCTGTTTGCAAATGCATAGAGAGGCGTATTTATGGAGTAAAGAAATGACGTCATCTAGGACGTCATCTTTGACGTATTATGGAGTAACGGGTTAACACTTATCGAGCCAAACGCGACATGGATCACGTTTGCAAACTACATGTACTAGGGTCCAGACGAGACGTTGCGTAATAACACGTACACTGGTTCTTAACTCAATTTCTCCTTGGCTATTTTTAGGTCTAACATTTTTAAATTAATCTACCGAAAAGGAGCATTAACTATAGAAAAGGAGAGTTCTAGAATTGTGTAGTATTGAAACCTTTGTGATAAATAAATACCTATGGAGCAAATGCTCTATTTACATGTATCACAATGGTTTCACAATGGGAATTTTGTTGAGGCGCAAAAATGCGTCACTAGGGGGCAATATGTTAAATGCTTTAACCGTTTCCCTCATATAAACAATTTGTATTTTTATTAATATTCATGGTGTCATTATTTCTTACATGAATATTCATGGAGTAAAGGGTTAATACACAATACACTGGGACTTCGTCAACACTTTTCTCGCAAGACTTTGTTTCAGTATGATCGTTGAAATTCTTTCGCTGCCAAACATTGTCTGCAAAATGTATAATCTGCAATTTGCGTTCGTTTTCTCTCTCTCCCCCCCCCCCCCTTGTCTTTCAAAAACATTACCACGGTAACAAACATTACCACGGTAACAAACAGTTTGGATCCTGACGAGTTACTCGGCGTCTCATCAGGATCCAAACTGTTTGCATAGGTAACCACTTTTGCGATATTGGCAGCGAACGAGTTAATGATGCTTTTATCTCTAAATAACGTGTAATTATACCCATCAATGAAGAACATTTAATGTCTCTCTGTAATTCGCACAAGGATCAATTTTAATCACCTCTGTAGTGAAAATTTGCGGAGTTGAAATCACTGTTCCCGCAAAATGATTGTTATTATTGAGAATACCAGTTTTCAGATACTTCCGTGTTATGAAAAGAGCGATAATACTCGTAGAAGAAACCAGCACATTTGATGCAATGTTATTCAGGTATTTCATTCTCTGTCCATTTTGAGGCTTTTCTTTGTATCTCCTTGTATCCCTTTATACCATCAACCCTCCTTTTTACCGCTATGCAAGTGTCAGATAGCTGTTGTAGAAGCTGTCTGGTCAGAATTCGATCTTTCTGCTTACAATATTACAGGTGCTTTACTTTACGCCGTAGTTGTAAAATCCCTTGTTTTATATTTGAGGAACAAAGTTTTAAATTGATTAACCCTTTCACCGCCAATTTTCGCAAAACTGCACCACGACAAAAAGTGCAGTCCCAGATCTGGCACTTCACTTTTTGTCCCCGTTTCTATTTCTATATATGTGCTTTATTCCTTTGAAATTTGCACTTTATATCTTATTTCCTTATATTACCGAATGATATAACAAAATTGGATTGCAGACGACAATTAAAAATTTGGCCCCGAAAGGGTTAATGTTCATAATATCTGGAATCGTGCATACATATTCAAGAAGTAAAGGGTTACAATGTACTAGAGAATAGTATACATCATATTGTATTAACCCCTTACTCCAAACATACGCCTTTCTACGTCTTTGCAAACAGAGTAGACCCAGATCAGACGGCTCCTACAGGAATATGCTTATGATATAATATAGATATGATTCTACAGTCTCTGCCATGGATGGGCAAACATTCCCGTTCCATGATCTATTATAACAACTAATGACGTCATTATTTCTTACATGAATATTCAAGTAGAGACATTGCCAGATTACATGTAACCACTGTGTATTTATCAGAAGATAGAATAAAACAAATTGTCAAAATTGCACGAACTATCAGTATGGACCAGTGAGTTTTTCTGCTCAATCTTTGACCTGATAAATATCTATGTACAAAATTGTAGAATCAGATCTATATAATGACATAAGCAAATAGAGCAGAATCTGATCAGCCGACTCCTATTGGGTCAACTTTATTTGCAGAGACATCAAAATACGTCTCTTTCGGGTGAACATTTGCTGCATGTTCTCCTAATAAACATTTATGTTATTTGATACATTTTACACATATCTGATACATCTGGTATAGTAATAATAAATATCCCGCCTATTCAAAATGAACGTTGGTGACTGCTATTAAAAATCTTTCATATCGCAGAGCTACAGATAAAGGTACGTACCCAAATACTAAAATCGTCATTTCTCCACCAAACCCTATCCTGTGACCACTCTTTAGAATCGTCTCGAAGAGACGATTCTAAAGAGTGGTAACAGTATAGGGTTTGGTGGAGAAATAAAGGAGCTATTTTTGAAAATGTTTAATTTTACTCATCTTATCTGGACGTCTGCAGTGATATACATGTATAACCAGTTCAAGTTTATATCATGTCAATAACTGTCGGTATTACAATAGCGATGGCGACATTTGAAAGGGTTAACACAAAGGTAAAACACATTTGAACATAAAGGTAAAAACATCAACATTTGAATGGGTTAACAAAAAAGGTAAAAAATCTCCAAACATTTGAAAGTGTTAATAAAAAGGTAAGGAACAATGCGATAAGTTACGCCAATACTTGTGTACATAACACTGAGAATAATCCTGTCCATGCTGATTGTTCAAATAGACTGTTCCAAAATTCAACAAAGTCAAGCTTAACATGAATATTCAGGGATATTTTTAGGAAAAGGGTAGTATGACAAAAACATGCAGACCCTGATGAGAGGGCTCCTCTAGGAGCCCTCTCATTAGGGTATACACTGTTTGCAAAATACATTAGCAACTCATTTCCTCACTGATAGGGCTAAATGACAATTACTTAAATATTGAACACTTATTTAGTTCAATCAGTAAAACGAGTGACAATTAATTGCACTTCGGTGACTGACCTTTGTTTATTGAGAGAAGTAAGACTTATTTTATACGTATTAAATCGGACGTATTTATGAACTTGTTTTGCAGTTCAGATATATGTATACATTGTACATGTATATAGCAAAGTTAGTTCGATACTGCTACCTGTGCGTCATGCTTGGTAAGATGTTCACATGCATTGCAGATATATCATAGCGTCTAACAGTGAAGTTTGAAATCTGTGTTTTGTCATGCATCTTATTAATTCATAGCTCCAAATTTGAAACGTATCGATCGAGGATGTACAAAGCTTTGAAGCTTTTCTGCAAGGCCTAAGGTTAATATCAGTGCCACACAAAATTTTAGGTACAGTAAAATTTCTCTATAACAGACTTTTGAATTAATATCAATACCGATGTTTGACGCCTAATGCAGAGTGAAAGTCAAACAGAAAGCTCCCAAAAGGAGCTTTCTGCATGACCTTCATCCTGCATTAAGCAGCCAATGTATGAGAAGAATTTTCTTTATCAAAATTCCGGTGTAGAGGAATTTTACCATATAGCACCGATACAGGTCTGTGTTAGAAAATCATTGATCGTCCGAGGTTTGATATTTGCTAGGGGAAAACACGCGAGACTGCTGGGGTAATGAAGCTTTACTAAATCTTGCAGCCTCAGATGCCGAGTTCGGACAGGGTATAAGACGAGCCGAGTCATGTGACAGCGTTGCTTCGGATTCCTCGGTCCTGGAAATGCAACCGGATATGCCAAAAATAGGACAGCTAGAGTTCGCTTTGGAGTATGACAGGTAAGGAAATATATTGTAAGATTTGACTTCCTTGTTATGCAATGGGTTTTCTCTTGTTCTCTGTTAGGAATTTTGGGATACCCTATGCAAACGGTTTATATCCTGATGGGACGCCCAAAAGTCCCATACCGACGCCCAGAGTTGAAGCACACACCAATGTTTGCAGGGGAAAATACGAGACTCAGAGCTACAGATAAGATGCGTAAATTAAAACATTTTCAAGAATATCTGCCTTATTTTGGTGGAGAATTGACAATTTTAGTGTGTGGATACACACTGTTAATGGCCGTTATCAGTACATGTAGCTCTGCCACCGGAATGTTGAAAATAGTATTCTTTATCTCGCTGTGAAAACAATTGTGTTTGCTAAACACCGATCTGTGGCAGTTTTAACTTTCAGAAACTATTGACCTGGTGTCAATGGTCGCTAAGATCAGATTCTACTGTACAAACTAGTAAAGGATTTTTTTATTATTGGATCATTTTAGTGAACTTCTTGTTTGCCTTTCTCTGTTGGTGTATTGAATTATATATCAGATGCACGACTAGAAGCAGACGACAGAGCGTACAATTTGGAAGAAATGCCTCTTTTTTGTGGCATGTTCGTGATTTGTATTGACATATTGATACATTGTGGATAAGTTCTGAAATTGCACAGATATAAACAGGATTACAGCAAACCATATAAAAACCCTTTGTCAGATGAATATTCATGGAATAAATAATGACGTTATGAAAAATATTTATTAGCTGCAAATTTTAATTGAATGATGTTTAGGCCTTAGCACAACTGATAGAATGGAATTAACCTTTTCTGTTTAACCATTTCCATGTTTATCCCTTTCCCTGTTCTATGTTTATGTCAAATTTCATACCTACTGAATAGTCATGGACAAAATAGTTATAATACAATATGGACGATGGAATAACCATTCTGGGAAGTACAGCAACAGATCTATCAAATTTCAATAGTAAACAAAGCAGACCCTGATCAGACGGCTCCTAGGAGCCGTCTGATCTGGGTCTACGTTGTTTGCAAATGCGTGAAAACACGTTTATATGAAGGATAAAGTTAAACCTATATAATCATCGAGATAAGGCCTGAGCGGTCTTATCTGGGTCTACTTTGTTTTCAAAGGCAATGAAATTCGTCTATCAAGGTAAAGGGTTTATACTGAATAAGTATAATGGTATTACAAGCAGCTGGCACTTTAACCCATTCCCTCATACATGTAGGCTATCTATTTTTAGATACAACCTCTTTGAATTAACCTACCGAAAAGGACTATTAACTAGAGAAAAGGAAACTTATAGAATTTTGTAGTTTGAAACCATTGTGATAAATACAGCATTTGCTCCTATAGGAGCAAATGCTGTATATATCACAATGTCACAAAGTGTCTTTTACAAAGTCGTCAAAAGTCGTCAATATCAGGAAATGGGTTAATAAGGAACTCTTAGTGGAAATTTCTGCATTACTTTAGCCCTGCATTAACCTACAATCTGCCTTAAATGTGCGGAAAAAGACCTCTTTAACCTTTAGTCTGCTGGGCAAATTATTTTTACAGAATTTTTCACCAACTACATTTTCAAAATTCAAGCTATAATCAAGTTGTCTACCAAAATGCTATCAGGATATTAAACAGTTTGGATCCTGATGAGACGCCGAGTTATCCTTTCCCTGTTTAATGTTTTATGTAATGCATAGTGGCATCATGAATATTAATTAGCTGAATTGTTGTGATGGCAGCAACTGTAGAATCATATCTATACTAAAGTAAAAGCTCTCTATAACGGACACTAAATTGTGTTAATTAGTTGGGGCAGGTGGTTGCTTAAAGCAAGGTGAAAGTAAAACAGAACACTCCTATAGGAGCGTTCTGTTTTATTTTCACCTTGCTTTAAGCAGCCACCTGCCTTTAGCACAAAATACCTAATGTAATTTAGTGGCCGTTATAGAGAGGTTTTTACTGTATTTCATGAACAAACGGAGCAGACCCTGAGCAGATAGCTCCTATAGGAGTTATTTTTATCTGGGTCTACTCTGTTTGTAAATACGTGAAAAGACGTTTATATGAAGGAAATGGTTAATGAATTCCTGACACTGGTCTTGAAATCAAATTAAGATATGTTCTTTTTTAACCTTGGAAAAAGACGACAATTTCTGCAGGCTTTACGGAATTCAAACAATTACTGGTTTATCCCTTTTCCTCATACAAACGTATGTTCATCCATTTATAAACAGAGTAGACTCTACATGTATTGCATTAGCTTAGTTAAAATTATACATCTATCTAAGCCCTCCATTTACATACAAGTAGACCCAGATCAGACGGTTCCTATAGGAGTCATTGGATCAGGTTCTGCTCTGTTTGCTTATGATTTAATATAGATATGATTATACAGTTTCTGCCATGGCCAAAACTCCACGTGTCCATGTACGATTGTAACAATTAACCCTTTCGCTGCCAATGCTGGATATGTGATTACCTATGCAAAGAGTTTGGATCCAGATGAGACGCCGAGTAACTCGGCGTCTCATCAGGATCCAAACTGTTTGTTACTGTTACTATGTTTTTGAAACAAAAATGAAGAAAATCAAAAGAATGAAAATTTGTAGCAGACGACAAAGTTAGCAGACGACAGAGTTTGGCAGCGAAAGGGTTAATCTAAATACTATTCATTAGTTCTTACATGAATATTCATTAAGTAAATGGTTAAATCAAAATGCGCCACAAACGACAATTCTTCAAAAGACAGTAACTCGTTTCTCTAATTTAAGAAACATGTGACTGTTTCCATGGCAACAACATAGTCTATAGAATAAAAGCAATTTAGTTTCGAGAAAACAATTAACATATATAACCCGACCAACCCTTGAAACTTGAAAACAGTTTAGATCCAAATTAGATGATATTGCTAGGTGTCTCATCAGGAATATAATCGGATTAGGCATACGACTTTGATAAAGAAAGGATAAAAATGCGTTTCTAAATTTAGATTCGAAGACATCTACCGTCGACGAAAGATCGCTTAGCATACTAAAGGATAAAGCCAACACTTTTGATGCGAGACACGTCACTGGTCAATAAATGGCTAATACGGTCAAGTCTCTCTAATGCGACCGCATAATGCATTAACATAGGGCTCTGCAATAGCTGGCGGTTGCTTAATGGAGGGCAAATGTAATGCAGAAAGCTCCTGTAGGAGCTTTCTGGACTACATTTGTCCTGCATTAAGCTACAACCTTTAAACAAATTATTTGGAGAGGTTGTATCAGCGAGACTTCATTGTGCTCGTTGTGAAGCAAGATTTCTTCTTCCTTCTAACACAGTCTTTATTGACCTCCGCTTTTGGAGTGCTGCGAGTACAGGCACGATGTCGTTTTACAACAATTTTGATCCAAATAAGACACAAAGTAAATATGTAGATCATGATCCAAACTATGGAATACACATGCTCTAGTTTAGTTATAGAAAAAAACTGAACGGAGTCTGAGAATTTGAAAGGAAAACAGGCGAATACTTTCGTGGATGGCAACTTTCCAGGCAAAGGTGAAGGGCACTCCTGATTTTCCTCTTCCTCTATTATCATTAAACAGACAAAATGTTTCCCACTGTCTCCGTATTTTCTGGATAATTACTATTTTCGTTTGACGCGATTCCAATGTTAACTGTCAGCCTGCTAAACAAATACCAGTTCAAACTTCGATCTGCTACAATGCTTAATTACTTTCGATCTGATAAAAACGTTTTAGATAATATTTTCTGAGTGCCAAAAGAGCTTCAATTCTAAATCAGACGTCGAGATACTCGGCGTCTTATCTGGATCTAAGCTGTTTGCAAATGCGGGTCAAGTCGCGCTTAGTAGGGGGTTGGTTAATTCACCTCATGTCACTGACGGGGAGCTTCTCAAGAGACGTCCAATTTCCCTTCATTAAGGCTTGTCATCAAGACAGATACGGATGGAACAAGGGCAGTACATTAGTATTATATACTGACAACCTGACTTCTACTGACAATAGGAGTATATATTATTGCTTATTACTTCATATGGCAGGTGGCAGAGATCCAAATGGGAAGGGTGGGGCATTTCAGACGCAACAGTCGTTTTTCTACAGTAGAACTTGTTCTGAGCGGTCATTCATGCATATATTGAACACAGGAGTGTTAAAATGCAGAGATTTCTGCCTTACTTTTGCCCTACCATCCGCCTTATAGACCAATAATTAGACCTCTTTTTGATAGCCGCTTAACCCTTCTCTTGCTGAATTTTAAAACACATTTCTCCTTCTTTACCCATGCCCTGTTGTATAATTACATATACCTTCACTGTTTACACGTATTTCGCTGTGCAATCACTGCTATGGAGTGCACTGGTTGCACAATTAATTTGTAAATAGTGCAGACCCTGATGAGACAGCTCCTGCAGGAGCTGTCTCATCTGGGTCCTCACTATTTACAGGTATGTATATTGACGTGAATAGCAAGCGAAGGGTTAAGACAGGTTCAACTGTACTCATTAGAATTGTACTGGAGAAAGAAAAGACATGTAGAGAATACCCTGAAAATAAGCCAGATATGTACACAATAAGACTATAGTAAACCACCCACCTGAACCGGAATTTTAGTTAAGACGAATTGAGATTTTTAGGTAGGTGGCTGCTCATTGCTGCATGGGAGTTTTTAGCATGAATTTCACTCGGCATTAACCCATTACCTCATAGGCTATTTTAGGTACAACCTCTTTGAATAAATCTACCGAAAAGGAGCATTAACTAGGGAAAAGAAAAAAATAGAATTGTGTAGTTTGAAACCATTGTGATAAATAGAGCATTTGCTCCTATACATGTAGGAGCAAATGCTATATTTATCACAATGGTTTCACAAAGTGACTTTTACAGAGTCGTCAAAAGTCGTCAATACGAGGGAATGGGCCAATAGTCGTCAATATGAGGGAATGCATTAATCTGCCATCTGTCTTACAGACCGGTGTCGATTCTAATTTGAACGTCCGGTTAGACGTCCCCTTTACTAAAATTGCGGTTTAGAGGGGGTTTACTGTATACAGGACAGAATTACGCTAGATCCAAATACATTATTGTAGCAGACATGTCCTTTCACAGCGAAGTAAGGGTTGATAAATATGTTCTGTAATTAGTAAAGCGATCATTGAGTACACTTATAATATAGGTCATTCAGGACTCAGGGGTCCTATAATTGGTTTATGCAGTAAAACCACTCTAAAACGAAGGTTCAGATTAGTATGAATGCCAGTCCTTAAGACAGGTGGCAGCTTGGATATTATATAGGTAAGAAACTAGGTAACACCACGTCTCATCAGGACACAAACAGGGTGCAAAAGGAGTTTTCTTGATGACTTTCACCCTGCATCATTAACCCATTTGTGCCCACGATCCCATATATGGGATATAGGCAAACAGTGTAGACTCTGATCAGACGCTGCATAATGCAATGTAGGCAAACAGTGTAGACTCTGATCAGACGTCGCATAATGCGGCGTCTGATCAGAGTCTACACTGTTTGCTGATAGGAACTATTTTATAAAAAACAAAACGAAAATGAAAATTTTGACCAGGCATCCATTAGTTAAAAATGGCCTAATCCAATATATAAGCATGGAAGAATCCACTGAGAGCAAATGGGTTAAGCAGTAGTCTGCCTAAATATCCATTAGTTCATCTTTCTTTAAATTCATGGTTAGAGGGGTTTTACTGTATACTGTTGACCAGTGTCCAGTCTTTTCATAAGTTTTACAAAAAATGATTCATTCAATAATCATTTTTCCTTGTCACACTTTATAACCTAAATTAATACAGTCTCTTAAGAAAGTAACAAAAATGATATAGTTTACTTGTAATAAATTAACACAAAGTATGGTACATGTATCATGAATTAAGATATTTTCTATCACAATCATCATAAGGCAATCCATCAATTAACCACACACAAAAATGGACCTCAGGATTCGCCAGTGCCTACTGATGGTTAATCTCATTCATTTTCCAATGCCATTGACTTCCCTGTCGGCATATTGATTACTCCTGTTTGCCCTGTCAGATGATTGCTGACTGTTGTCACATTTTATAGACTCAGCTTCAGATTCGCTCATTTGATCCATTGCCCCCACCGCTTAAACATGGCCCGGAAGTGGTCCTCCAATCTTCACGGATTTCCTCAATGATTTTAAAATGTTTTCATCAACTCGAATAGCTTTTTGACGGTCTCTTTATTAAATGCATGCGGTTGGTGCAACATAAGGTGGGAGTTGTTCCGTAGGACACACAGCAGCCAGCCCCACTCGAGCTTGTGTCTGTAATTCCAGCATTTACGTATGGCGTCTTCAATCTCCTCTGGAAAGAACGAAAAATTTTATTTAACCCTTTACTCCATAATTACGCCTTTGGAAACAGAGTAGACCAATATCAGACGGCTCCTTTAGGAGCCGTCTGATCAGGGTCTGCTCTGTTTGCTTATGGAACAATATAGATATTATTACACAGTTTCTGCCTTGGGAAAACGTGCACGTATTACATACTAATCTATTTAATATACACGATGTCAATATTTCTTACATCAATATTCATTTAGTAAAAGGTCAGAAATGTGTTATCCTTCAAACAGACATATCTCCTACCTCTTCTCAAGAACGTGTGAGGAGTATCAACCCTTTTAAGTTCTGAGCAGATGGCATTGTCAATATCATCTTAATCCATACGGCCTGCACACGTCATTAGGAATTCACATTTGAGATAAAGTTAATAACTCACAAAGTGAATACAGTATATCACTTTATTCTCGCTAAGGTGCAAGTTTTCCTGCTTCCGATTCGACAACGCTTTGGAAAAATTATTGATCGAGTGTTAAACAGATTTGTTCCTGATGAGACGCCAAGTTACTCTGGGTCCAAACTGCTTGCGAATTAAGTCGCATATGGGGATAGGGGATAGGACTGAAAGTCAAGCGGATAGGGGGATAGGGGGATGCGGAAACTAACCGGATAGGGGGTAAGGCTTAATATTCTGAAAAACTTTAATTTCAGCTGTAATATCGAAACAATTTAAAGACACTCATTAACACTTCCCAGTTAAGCTATTTATTTTCTTCATTTCGTGACAGATTAAAGGTACCCCCCCCCCAAAAAAAAAAGAAAGAAAGAAAAACCCTTAAAAAAACCCCCAAAAAACCCCCAACAACTTCCCAGTGGATAACAATTGCCATATATAGGTTTACTTATGTAAAGAGGTTTACTTATGTAAACTGGTGCCATCATATAATTTACCAACATAAACAGTGTATAGCAATAACATCCGTTGTTGCGATGCCCAGATCAGATTGCGACCTCATATCAGATTGCGAGACCCGGTCTCATATCAGATTGCGAGACCCGGCGTCAGATCAGATTGCGAGATCTGACCTCAGATCAGATTGCGAGACCCGGCGTCAGATCAGATTGCGAGATCTGACCTCAGATCAGATTGCGAGACCCGGCGTCAGATCAGATTGCGAGACCCGACCTCATATCAGATTACGAGACCCGGCGTCAGATCAGATTGCGAGATCTGACCTCATATCAGATTACGAGACCCGGCGTCAGATCAGATTGCGAGACTTGGCGTAAAATCAGATTGCGACATCAGATCAGATTGCGTGATCCGGCGTCGGCTCAGACTGTGAGACACGGACTCAGATTCAAAGTGGTTCTGCTGTAATATTACATGTAAGACTGATAGAATGCTGAATTTTAATCTTGAGACTGCTATCTGCAGTAAAACCCCTCTAAAGCGACCATTTTATGAAAAACATAGACATGTTCAAAAGCAGATGGTACATGTAGCTTAATACAGGACGAAAGTAATACAGAAAGCGCCTGTAGGAGCTTTCTGCATAATTTTCGTCATGCATCAAACTACAACATGCCTTTAAGGCCCATAATATGTTTGGTGGTCGCATATAGGAGCGTTCTGTTTTACTTTCACCTTGCTTTAAGCACCCACATGCCTTTAAAACAAAATACTTGATGTAATTTAGTGGTCGTTATAGAGAGGTTTTACTGTATTCCTACAATGTATGATTCAGCTTAAATCAGTTGCCCTAAGCCATATGCAAACGGTATAGACCAACATCAGATGCCTCATTTGGGAACCTTCCGACCAGGATCTAGACTGCTTGCTTCAAAACATATTTTTTAAAGAGAATTATGCAGAATTACTCTTCAAAATGAATATTAGATATTCATTCGTTATACAGATTTTACGAGTTCACTGTGAAATACAAGTTAAATTAAGTATGGCACTTTCAAAAACCTACCATATCTGTAACATGTCGATCGACTAATTGAATTTTCTTTCTGTAACAGAGTGCATAATCACCAGGGCCTACATGTACATGTAACATCTGGGACCCTTTAAATGTGTTCAGACGGGGAAATGCCGTCAACAGACTTTTTGAAATAAAGATCCAGGACCCTAAGTTAGAAAACACTCTGCATGAGTCTGAGTTCATTCTCAAGCATCTGATTGGTCAGATTTTGACCTTGCTCAAAATCTGACCAATCAGATTCTTGAGAATTAATACAGCCTCACACGTTTTATAACTTCGGACTTTGATCAATATCCATCTTTCATAATCATCCCATTTATATTCCACATACTGCGTTGAATTGTCGGAGAATCTGGTAGTCTCTTTGCTGACCTTCTCCGAAAATTGATACAGAACATAGATCTGCTTCTAAATCGCGTGAATGACTTCAACAACTTGTAGACTAAAACCGAAGCACGCATTACTAACGATGTCTTATATATATATATATACCCATGAAATGACGTCACGAAACATTCAAATTGGTGGCAAAAGGATTGCGTATTGTCGTCTGCTGCAATTTTCCAATGCTAGATTTTCCCTTCCTTTCTTTAAAACATAACACAAGATTAAACTGTGTGGATCCCGATGAAACCCCAAGTTATTGGGCGTTCTCAAATGAATTTATCCTGTCGTTGGCAGGGAGACAGTGACGTTTTAATCCTTGGCCTGTCACGCGCGGCTTGGTCACGTTTGCAAAAAACTTGGATCGTGATGAGACGCCGAGTATCTCGGCATCTCATCAGGAGTGGAGCTGTTTGTCACTCAAGCAATCACGTCCTAAATGCATTAACCTTTACAGTGCGTGACACGAGTCACTAATGTCATTTGCAAACAGTGTAGACCCAGATGAGAGGGCTCCTAGAGGAGCCCTCTCATCAGGCTCTGCACTGTTTGTCATGTTACACCTTTCTGTAGAAAAATCCCCAAAATATTCACCTTAAGTTTGACAGGTTTAAATATTGGTATAGTCCATTTGAAAATTAAGCGTTGTAAGGGTTAAGGAATCGAGGGTAAGCAAGAAACACCGCATATCAGAGAATGGGCACTGTTTTCCGGCTGGATAAAGGATGAACATACTTGCAACGAGAACGCATAAATGCCTCATTGCATGACTTATGAATATTAAAATGTCTGCGAAAGAGAGGCGGTTGTCTTAGAACTTCTATTTGAAGTCCATTAACAAATCAATTCTCGTTGTTGCCTTAATTTGTTTTGTTAAAAAGAGAGTTCGTAATGACTAATAGAGAGGGAAAGCGGCTGCCTTTGATGTGCTTAGAGAGAGAGAGATAGAGAGAGAGAGAGAGAGAGAGAGAGGGAGAGAGAGACAGAGAGATAGAGAGAGACAGAGAGATAGAGAGAGAGAGAGAGAGAGAGAGGCAGACAGACAGACATACATACAAACAGACAGACAGACAGAGACAGACAGACAGACAGAGAGACACAGAAAGAGTAACAGAGAGAGACAGAGACAGAGCGACAGAGAGAGAGACAGATAGAGAAAAAGAGAGAAAGAGAGGGAGAGAGAATAGAGAGAGTGAGAGAGTGAGATAAAGAGAGAGAGAAAGAAAGAGAGAGAGAGAGAAGAGAGAGAGAGAGAGAGAGAGAGAGAATTGGACTCCTTTTAGTGCTCGCGGTAGTGTGGTATAACCAAAATGATAGTCCCTACAATAAACGCATGTACAGTAGAACACCTCGAATGCGACCACTTAATGAATAAACATGGATGTCTTTATAAGCGGATGGTTGTTTAATGCAGGATGAAAGTTATGCAGAAAGCTCCTGTAGGAGCTTTCTGCATAACTTTCGTCCTGCATTAAGCTACCATTTGCCATTGTCACTGTGAATTATGCCCCTTTTTTTCTGGAATCATTAGATATAGAAGGGTTATACTGTATTTTAAAAAAAACCATAATAAAATATGGTGTTATTTATATTCAATTATTATTATGAACACTGTCAGGTTGCGAAATTAAAACTCAGTCTGAATGAATAATGTATTAACGAATAACAGCGAGATCACGGTATCAAACACATGAATAGTTTTCTCTTCTTCAGCGTTTCTTCGATCTGATTTCTTGCGATGTACCTCTTTCCAACATAACCAAATGCTTTAACCCATTCCCGCATATTGACGCCTTTTGACGCTTCTGTAAAAGTCACTTTATGAAACCATTGTGATAAATAGAGCATTTGCACCATAGGAGCAAATGCTCTATTTATCACAATGGTTTCAAAACTACACAATTCTGAAAATTTCCTTTTCTCTAGTTAATGCTCATTTTTGGTAGATTTAATCAAACAATATGTAACAGCGGAACAAATTTTTGTTGAAACAACCCTTCAGATGAAAACATTGGTAAATAATACATATACAGTAAAACCTGTCTAAACTGGCAGTTCAGTTTAGTATAAATATCGGTCTTTGAGACAGGCGGCAGCTTAACCCATTCCCTCATATTGACGACCAGATAAAATGGTTAAGTACCTCGAACAATCTCCTATGAACCAAACGGGTGCCTTTGACAAGCGCTACCTTACTACACAGTCATACACTATATGACTTTTATACAGTAGAAACTGTCTTAACCCTTTCCTCCATAAATACGCCTTTCTACGCCTGTCATAAATATTTCTATGTCCTGATATAAATATTAATCTAATTAATACTCATAATGTCATTGTTTCTTAACCAATTCCCTCATATTGACGACTTTTGACGACTCTGTAAAAGTCACTTTGTGAAACCATTGTGATAATTAGAGCATTTGCTCCTATAGGAGCAAATACTCTATTTATCGCAATGGTTTCAAACTACAACATTCTAAAATTTTCCTTTTCTCTAGTTAATGCTCCTTTTCGGTAGATTTATTCAAAGAGGTTGCATCTAAAATTAGCCTATGAGGTAATGGGTTAATGCAGGGTGAAATTCTTGCACAAAGCTCCTCTTGGAACTTTCTGCATGACTTCCACCCTGCATTAAGGAGTCATCTGCCTAAAAGTGCCTAAATTATTCTTTACTGTATAATGCACATACGAGAGCTAGTGCCTACACTTCTTTACTTGATAGAAATACATTTTCACTCCTATGCAAACAGAGTAGATACAGATCAGACAGTTGGGACTGTATGACCTGGTATGCCTGCTTTTGGAGTCAAATAAATCTGATCCTATACTTTCTGCACTGGAACAACAATCCCGTTTTCAAATGCGTTGATTAACAATTCATGAAATAAACCTTAATCACATCATTATTTGTGACATGAATAACCACCAAGAAAAGGTACTTAAAGGCCAATCTGTTTATTAATGACGCGATTTAAAAGTCTTTAATGTAGTTTGTTTAACAGAAAGTAATACAAAGCATCACTTATATAAAATTGAGGAAGTTTTATGCTAAAGTATCGATGTCGCTGATGTTATTCGCCAGAGCCTTAACCCTTTCCCAGATAGGCTATTTTTAGATACAACCTCTTTGAATTAGCCTACCCAAATGGGAGCATTAACTAGAGAAAAGTTAAATTTTTGATTTTTTAGTTTGAAACCATTGTGATAAATAGAGCATTTGCTCCTATAGGAGCAAATGCTCTATTTATCACAATGGTTTCACAAAGTGACTTTTACAGAGTCGTCAAAAGTCGTCAATATGAGGGAAAGCTTTAAACGAAGTTAGTGTGTGCTTTAATTCCGTATCAATCGTTACTACAGTAGAATCTGTCTTAAGCGGTTATTCATGTATTGAACATAGGAGTGTCAAAAAGCAGGTGGTTGCTTAATGCAGACCAAAAGTAAAGAAAAAAGCTTTTTGTATTATTTTTGACCTGCATTAAGCTACAATCTGCCCTACCGACCCAACATATTAGACCTCTTTTTTATGGCCGTTTAAGACAGGTTCTACTGTACATGAAAATGTTCCGATTTGTTCCCCGAATTGTTCCGACGGGTTCCGTATGTAATAGCAATATCACAATAATGTATTTGTAAACCATTATTATTGATTTCACAGGTTTAACGATATAAAATGTTCAGGGAAATCTCCATAAAATCGGCAAAACAGTGATATTTGTGTTTAACCCACTTCCTCATAATGACGCCTTTTGACGCCAATGTAAAAGTCACATTTTGAAACAATTCTGATAAATAGAGCATTTGCTCCAGAGGAGCAAAGAATGGTTTCAATACTACATATTTCTAAAAGTTTCCTTTTCTCTAGTAAATGCTTCATTTCTGTAGATTTATTCAAAGAGGCTGGATCTAAAAATAGCCTGTGAGGTAATAGGTCAAAGAGGTTAAAACCCGCGTTATTTATAGTGATAGTATCTTTAAATGTGATAATGCACAATGGTCTTTGTATCATTTCAGAGAAGTATCCGAGCTCGTCATCAGCATCATCCAAGCACGTGACCTCACTGCCAATCAGTATACGGGTACCCTAGACACGTACATCCGGGGAATTATTCCTCAGGAGTCTGAATCTAAGTTCCAAACAAAAGTAAGACTAGTGTGTTAATGAGTTGGCGCCAAATGAGTTTCGTTGTAAATATGTTTGTCGCCTGCTCTAAGTTTCAGAGTGAACTTTCCTTCAATTTCTCCTCTAAAACAAGTGGTGTGTCAAGCAATTTGGATCCTGGCGAGTTTAATGTAGAGCTGCAAATGGTGCGTATCAAAATGCTAAAATCGTCAATTCTCCACCAAACCATATACTGTGACCACACTTTACACCATATACTGTGTCCACACTTTACACCATATACTGTGACCACACTTTACACCATATACTGTGTCCACACTTTAAACCATATACTGTGACCACACTTTAAACCATATACTGTGACCACACTTTACACCATATACTGTGACCACACTTTACACCATATACTGTGTCCACTCTATAGAATCGTCTCTTCGAGACGATTCTAAAGAGTATTCACGGTATAGGGTTTGGTGAAGAAATAAAGGAGCAAGTTTTGAAACTGTTTAAAATGTGTACGCATTATATCTGGACCTCTGTCATTGGCTTCTGGATTTAAACTGTTCACAAAAGTAATCACAGATTGCATAAGACCCTACGAGTCACTAAAAATTCAAATGTATACTCCCATGTATGGAACGCCGTAGCTGTCTCCTGTTGTCGAATTTCTTCTTGTCTTGTTCAAATTCATATTATACAGACAAGTTCACAATGCTCTTTAACAAGATGAGACCTCTTTGCTACATAATAACATAGGTGTTGCACATAATAAGACATTCTGTAAACAAGTTCACAGAGTGTTTCGACATAATGTTTAGACATGACACGCCTGAATTTGAACAAGACAAGAAGGAATGTGACAACAGGAGACAGCTACGGCGCTCCATACCCATACATCTAACTTTTGGAATAATATCACAAATTCATTACTGTTTTAGAACTGTTGGATTTTGACCGCTATCCTAATAAATAATGTCTGCTCAAATGTTGACTTCCTCCGATTCGATCGAGCTTTTGAGACACTTTTGACCGAGTGTCAAACAGCTTGGATCCAGATGAGACGCCGAGTTACTCGGCGTCTCATCTGGATCCAAGCTGTTTGGAAATGCTAGTCAAATCGCGGATAGCGGGATAGAGGTTAACCCTTTTCCTTGTTGCATATTCATGTAAGAAATAATGACGTCATGAATATTAATTAGACTATTTTTATAATGGCATATGAACACATGACTTTTTGTTTGGCTCAGACAGAAGCTGTAGAATCAGATGTGTATTATTACACTATAAGCAAACAGAGCAGACCCTCATCAGACGGCTCCTATGGAGCCGTCTGTTCTGGGTTTACTCTACTTACAGATGGGTAAAAATGCGCTTACATAATGGAAAGGGTTAAATATCAAGTGTCTAGTTACTAACCGCATGTGCTGCATATATTTGTAAATTTATGGGATGCTGGATGACATTATTTTCGTCCTGCATTAAGCTACCACCTGCCTCTGCCACCCGGAGGTATGCCCATTTTTGGTGGTCGCATTAGATGGGGTTTCACTGCAGCTGCATTTTGCTCTGAATGTAAACAGATTATTTACAACTCAGTAGAGTTATACAAAGAGGGATACAATGTTAATATCTGAAGACTATGTGTATATGTGTATGTAACCGTGTTTACCAGTTCAAACAGGTTGGATCTGGATCAAGATAAGAGACCGCATAATCTCACCGGGATCCAAACTAGTTGACACATCGACTATACAGTAAAACCCCTCTAATGCGACCACCAACAAGGGACATCATTGACAGTGGCAAGGCAGGTGGTAGCTTAATGCAGGACAATGTTATACAGAAAACTCCTATTGGAGTTTTCTGCATTACTTTCGTCCTGCATTAAGCAACCACCTGCTTATGAAGACAGCCGTATTTGTTCATTAAGTGGTCGTATTAGAGGGGTTTTCCTGTATTTTAGCAAAGAAATGAGAGAAATTTTATTTAAAAAGCAGACGACAAATAGCTTTAGACGAACTGATACTTATGTTGCAAAGAGTATTGCAAGGTTTTGCAGACACGAACATCTTGTCAGACATATTTAGGTTAATTCACATCATAAACCCAGTATAACCCTATCAAAACCGATAATGTAATAAAGACTAGAAAATTGCGTCTGTAAGAAACAGCGATGCCCACTTGGTGGTGCTTGCCTAGCTGCACGTAAAATTCCTAAGTCATTTGACCTTGACATTGAGCTTGCAGGCAGCAAGGGCTGGGTGCGCAATGGAAGTATGGGATGGTATTTAATGTGCATATGCAATTCCATGCCAATGGCTATAGTGGTTAGTGAGATATAAGGCAATGAAAAAGGTGTGACAACCAACTGCACGTAAAAAGCGTGACATACAGATGGACGGACAGATGGACAGACATACAAACGGACGGACGGAGAGGTGCAAAACATAATGCGCCCTTACTATCGTCGACGGTTGCATAAAAGGATAATATCTTATGAAGCAGGTGGCAGCTTAATACAGGGTGAAAGTCATACAGAAAGATTCTTGTTGGAAGATCCTGCATGAGTTGCCTTTTTCATCCCTTAAGCTACTATCTGCAATAAAGACCGTCATGAACACTTATGTTACCCTCTACTGTAGACTCAGATTTATATTACACCATAAGCAAATAGAGCGGACCTTGATCAGACGGCTCCTATAGGAGCCGTCTATTCTGGATTTATTCAGGTTGTAAAGACGTAGAAAAGCGTATTTATGGAGGAAAGGGTTAAATGTACCGTTTAGAGAGATTTCTGTACCATTTTCCCCTTGAAAATGCCCACCGGACAGTTCAGACTGAAGATGAACAGCAAGCAAATATATTTGAGAATATAATTATATGCAATGCGGTTCAAGTTTGAGAATATGTTTTCAAGACCAGTTACAAAATTAGCAATGCAATCTCTTGATACACATACAGGTTGTAGATTACACGCTAGTTGAACTGCATAGTTGAAGTGAAAGAATCGTAAAAATGCTATCATTAGTAAGGTATCCGACCTTTAATCGCTTAAGGTATCCGAGCTTTAATCATTTAAGGTATCCGACTGACTGTGATAAAAGGTGCCGTCCCAGATCAGATGTTGCCTTTTGAATGCGTGTCTGACCAGGTTCTTCACTATTTGTATCAACCACCACGTCTATGTATCTATGTCTTCATTGTAAACTTTGGATTTAGCATTTATTTAACTCAGCTGTTCGTTTTACCAAAATGTGTTAACAAAACTGGTTGCAATGGACATAAAGAAATTTGGCGTCGACCGACTTAAGGTATCCGGCCGGTAATTGAAAATATCTATTACGGAATCTATTTCAAAGAAATTGTATTCGCGGAGTATTCACATAAGTTACTAAACCCTTTCCCTCATATGCACGCTTTTTCACGCATTTGCAAACAGAATAGACCCAGATCAGACGGCTCATATAGGAGCCGTCTGATCAGGGTCTGCTCTGTTTGCTTTAGACATGATATAGATCAGATTCTACAGTTTTGGTCAAAGCAAAGACTTTCCCATTGAACAATTTATATTATATAAAAAAGTAAGCCAATAAATATTCATGCCGTCGTTATTATTTATTACATGAAAACAAAACAGGGAAAGGGTTAACATGTGACTGAGGCGAATAATGATCTACATTCGATTGTTTCTAAAATAGATAGGATGAAATTTGGACATGTAGCCATGTTCTTGTCTTAACTTAAGGTCCAAAGGAACACGACAGATCCCGTATACAAGGAGCGATTCCTGTTCACCATTCCGCCAGACCAGTTAGACCAGAAGACGGTACAGTTCCAGTTGTTTGCGATAGACAAATACCAGCGGCACAAAGTCATTGGGGAGACAGAACTGCGTGTCGGGGACGTCGACCTCCGCCTCCCAATCAAAATGTGGCTCAATCTCCGTGATATAGATGACGTAAGTTCAGTAAAACCCCTCAAAACCGGACCTTAAATTAACACCAATGCCGGTCTTTCAGACAGATGGCAGCTTAATGCAGGTTGAAAGTCATGCAGAAAGCTTCCAAAGGAGCTTTCTGCATGACCTTCACCCTGCATTAAGCAACCACCTGCCTAAAAAGATCTTAAGTGTTCTAGATCTATATCAAAATCCGGTTTAGAGTGGTTTACCTGTAGTACAAAAGACATTTGTTCTCCTCTCCCTCACTGATCCCTTTCTCATTGTATTTCTCTATCTCTCACAAAAACGCAATAAATATGGAAACTGTTTCAAACTTTATATCTAAAGTGATAGTCTCTATTTTCTACGCTTTTATAACTGTCCAAAACTTACATAAATCGTTTGTTTATATGCTGAAAGGAAGTATATATCGTAAGAAAACCAATTGAATAAACACTGAAGAAGACAAAACTGTCACGTGTTTGATATGGAAGACCCAGTTTTATTCGCCAATGTTCAACCCATTTGCTCCCAGTGGATTCTTCAATGTTTATATATTGGATTAGTCAATTTGTTTTATCTAAGGGGTGCATCACCTAGATTTTCAATTGCGTTTTGTTTATATTGAAATTCCTATCAGCAAACAGTGTAGACTCAGATCAGACGCCGCATCATGCGGCGTCTGATCAGAGTCTATACTGTTTGCCCACATCCCATTTATGGGATCGTGGGGGCAAATGGGCTAAGTATTTATTCGGGGTTGGTTTTAGTTTCGTAACTGTTCGACATAGGCCTATGATATTTTGTTGTACAAAAAAAAAAAAATATACGTATCGAAAGAAAGGATCACAGGGGCATTTTTCAATATAAATCTAAATCGATAATCTTCATAATAATGATTGAATAACACATACCAAGTTTCATGATGCTATTGAAAAATATGCGTTTATAGCAGGGACTATCGACCTTTGTTTTAACCCTTTCCTTGCTGAATATTCATGTAAGAAATAATGACATCATGAACATTTATTGGCTAAATTTTTAAAATGGCATAAGCACATAAAAATGTTTGGTACATGTATTGGTAGAGGCGAGATCTATTATAATTCCATAAGCAAACAGAGCAAACGAATGAGAAATAAAGATGCAACAGATCTGAATTTGATCGCTGTGATTGCACTCGTATTTCCGTAAAGGCAAGTTGATGGGGGAAAATATTAACTTTTTACTACATATAAACACATGTTTACGCATTGGCAAACAGAGTTGACCCATATTTCATTGTACAGTGCTCCCTCTCTACAACGACACCCTTTGGGATACGAAGAGTGTACATGTATGTGTTGTTCAGAGGGAGTTGTTATAGGGAGGGAAAATCAAACATAATTAGCCTGTTTGCAGATCCCCAGATAAGGTGTATTTCGAGAACTAAAACCGATATGCCTCAATCAAACCCTATGTTGTGACCACTCTTTAGAATCGTCACAAAGTGACGATTCTAAAGAGTGGTCACAACATATGGTTTGATGGAGGCATAAATAAAATACGATGGGAAAACGTTTCTGGAGCCTTGTTGTTTCGGAAACAGTGACATGCGTTGTTGTAAGGAGGGAATCGCTATTGAGAGGGCCGTTGTAGGGAGGGAGCACTGTAACAATTTTGTCCATGAATATTCAGGTATTGAGATTTGGAATAAACATAGAGGAGGGGAAAAGTTAAGCAAGATATTGAATATTTCCTGTTGTGTATACGTTTTCAGAAGCCTACAGAGTTCGGTGATATTATGTTTTCTCTGAGTTATCTGCCCACGGCTGAGAGATTGACTATCGTAATAGTGAAAGCACGCAGTTTGCGCTGGACGGAAAGCAAAGACACGGGAGGTATTTATCATGTGATATATTTTGAAATGTTTGTATCCCCCACAATGTGGAAGTTTTCAAACAAAATTGTCCAGATGCGAATCAATGATCCAGCACCTCTTTAGCATCTAAATTGCTTAACACTCTTATTACTGACATACTACCTAACAATTACTTCATATAAACTTGTTTTCACGTATTTGCAAACAGAGAAGACCCAGATCAGACGGCTCCTATGGGAGCCGTCTGATCAGGGTCTGCTCTGTGTGCTAATGGAATTTGAAAGATATGTTCCTTAACTTTCTAAAATGGCTATATTTCATTATAACTAGTTCGTCCATGCATATTTAGTAGCTATTGCAATTTGGAATAAACAAAGACCAGGTAAAGGGTTAACCCTTTACTCCTTGGATATTCATGTAAGATTTAATGTACGTATGCATATCTATTAGCTGATTTTCTAGAATGGCATCATGAACAAGGCAAGTTTTACCATGGCAGAAACTTGAGAAATGTAAAACCCCTCTAATGCAACCACCACAAATGGCCATAATTCGGGGTGGCAGAGGCAGGTGGTAGCTTAAAGCGGGGTGAAAGTTATGCAGAAAGATCCTATAGGAGCTTTCTGCATAAATTTCGTCCTGCATTAAGCAACCACCTGCTTGTAAGGGCAGAATGTTTATTTATTAAGTGGTCGCATTAGAGGGGTTCTACTGCTACATGTACTTCATAAGCAAACATAGCAACTTTGATCACACGGGTCCCGGAGGAACCCTCTGATCTGGGTTTACCAATTTTAAGATGCTAGTCGGCGTCTCTATGGAGTAAAGGGAATAGTACAGAAATGATAGAAAATGATTCGAGAACTAATTCGTTTTAAGTCCCAAATATTTACTCTGAATTTTACTTTTATTTCACTGGCAAGACGATCCCTACATTGTAACAACGGAATATACCAGAATCTGGCTCAATCGATATGTCCTATTTTGGTAGATGATGTTTTGTTAGGACTGATTCCCTAATGTACGAGAATACCAGTTTTGCATGCTTCTTTGCATGAGAATGTTTGGATAATATAATAAAATATCGCTAATACGACCATTGGAAAGAAGTATATATATTTCTGGATTTTTAAAACAGGTGGTAGCGTTAGTCAATTTTACCCTGCATTAAGCAATCACCTCTTTTAAAAGTCTCCTTTGTTAATAATATATGTAGATGCTTTAGCGCGGCCTTACTGTTCTTGAGTTATTGATTTTGTTTCTTTTCAAGGATGCAGAAAAGGTATTGGATGGTCAATGTCAGTCTCATACAGGTTGGAAGTCACGCTGAGAGCTATATGAGCTTTCTGCATGACTTTCACATTGCATTAAGCTGGCATTTGCTTTTGATATTCAACGAATATGCATGGAGGGACTGGTTAATGTAATATGCATGGAGGGACTGGTTAATGTAATATGCATGGAGGGACTGGTTAATGTAATATGCATGGAGGGACTGGTTAATGTAATATGCATGGAGGGACTGGTTAATGTAATATGTTTTGTTGTTTCAGATCCCTTTGTTAAGGTATACCTCCTTCAGAACGGGAAGAAAGTAAACAAGAAGAAGACGACTGTTAAGAGAGGAGAGCAGCACCCGATCTTCAATGAAGCCATGATCTTCTCAGTGCCCGCCTCAGCGTTGCCGGTAACTTTCTCAACTACAGTAAAGTCTTGCTAATACAGTAAATCCTCTCTACAATGGCCACTAAATTACATCAAGTATTTTGTGTTAAAGGCAGGTGGCTGTTTAAAGCAAGGTGAAAGTAAAAAAGAACGCTGCTATATGCTGTGTTTTACTTTCACCTTGCTTTAAGCAGCCACCTGTCCTAAATGCCAAGCAGTTAACACAATTTTGTGGCCGTTATAGGGAGGTTTTACTGTATAACCAATTACAATAAGTATATTTCTCGAATTTTAGAGTTGGTGGTAGCTTAATGCAATACAAACGTTACGTTTGCCCTGTAATAAGAAAGCACCTGATTTTACAGATTGCTATGTTAATGACGTATGTGGTCACATTAGCGAGACTTGACCATAATATGATAATAAGCCATATAATACTTATATATAAGTGAATATTTTAGATAATCTAATTTGTATTAGTAAGATACAATGTAGATTCTAAAAGATTGTATGGCGAAGACAGAGGAGAATCTCATTAACCCATTTGCTCCCACGATCCCATATATGGGACTTGGACGTAGGCAAACAGTGTAGACTCTGATCAGACGCCGCATAATGCGGCGTCTGATCAGAGTCTACACTGTTTGCTGATAGGAAATTCAATATAAAACCAAACAAAAATGAAAATTTAGACCAGACATCCCTTAGATAAAAATGGATCAATCCAATATATAAGCATGGAAGAATCCACTGGGAGCAAATGGGTTAATAGGTTCATACTGGAGGTCTCTGGTCTGGATCTACATTATATAGTCCAGTTAATCCTTTGAATGCGGGAAACAAGTGTACTGGAAATGGTAAATAATATAAACCGATATCCGAGAGCTCCTAGAAGGACCCTATGATCATGATCTGGGCTATTTTCATTCAATATTCTCAAGTAATACAGAATGAATTCTATAGTTAAACACTGGTGATTCATTGCACAATGTTTATTCACTATAGAAAGGCTAAACCGCTCCTAACTCTGATTTCCTGAATAGAATATTCATTCTTGTGCAAATGTCAAGGCTTAGTGGCCAGGCAAACAGGACAGACCCTTATCAGAGTGATCATCAACCCTTTAATGCCGATTTTCCCTAAAAGGGAACACAGACAAACATTGTATACTTATGTTGAATGTTTCCAACGATCATGAACAGTTGCAGACATATCTCATTGATGTCTTTATGTCTTAATCCTTCGCTTACTATTCGCGTCAATATACCTACCTGTAAATAGTGAAGACCCAGATGAGACAGCTCCTGCAGGAGCTGTCTCATCAGGGTCTGCACTATTTACAAGTTGATTGTGCAACCAGTACACTCCACAGCAGTGATTGGACAGCGAAGTACTTGTACACAGGGAATATATATGTAATTATACAACAGGGCATGGGTAAAGAAGGAGACATGTATTTTAACATTCAGCAAGAGAAGGGTTAAACTACATGTACCTTTCACTTGCAAGGTTATTGTTCGTATGACTTGCAACCGGTATGCGTTGTTATACCACACAACGTTACTCTAAATTATATTAATATCTAACATTGAGATTTTATAACACATTCCCTGTATATAAAGGTTTAGATTTATGGCGAATGCCAGTTATATTTTATAGCAGTTTCTAAACGTTTTATTAATATCAACTGTCTGTGTGTTCATTCAGAACCATACGTTCTCTAACGTTGTCTGGAGTAAAGGGTTAATATTTTCTTGCTTTGTCTGTAGAATAACCAGTGACTTGTCAGGTTATGATCAAGCAGGAGTTATTCATGTGGCTTGTGTTTGTGATAGTCTCGATATCTACTTACTATGCAGATATATGCTGATATACCAGCATGCTGCCACCGTAACTCTACAGTATACACTGTCTTAAGCGGTCATTCATTTATTGAACATAGCAGACTTAAATAGCAGGTGATTCCTTAATGCATGACAATAGGAATTCAGACAGCTCCCATTGTAGCTTTCTGTATAACTTTTCTTCTGCATTAAGCTACCAACTGCATAACAACCCAAAATTAGACCTTTAATTGATGGCCGCCTAAGAAATGTTCTACTGTATACCTTATGGACAATTACGCAAGAAACTATTGCTTCAAGAATATTTATTGACTGAATGTTTATAATTACACATAAACAAGGGAATATTTGGCCAGGAAAGAACATTTAAAATAAGTTATATAACGATACAAACAAAGCAGACCGTGATTAGACAGTTTATGGTCTTGATCTAAACCGTTTGCCTACGTCCATTTTAGGAGACACTGGAGACAAACAAACTAAGGTGTTTTGCTTAGAAAATTCATAAGCATTGCCTAGTTTTACAGTGTTCCCTCCCTACAACGGCCCTCTTAATAACGATTCCCTACTTACAACAACGCATGCCACTGTTTCCGAAACAACAATGCTCCAGAAACAACTTTTTCCATCGTATTTTCTTTATGCCTCCATCAAACCCTATGTTGTGACCACTCTTTAGAATCGTCTCTTTGTGAAGATTCTAAAGAGTGGTCGCAACATAGGTTTTGATAGAGGCATAACGGTTTTAGTTCTCGAAATACACCTTATCTGGGGATCTGCAAACAAGCTAATTATGTTTGATCTTCCCTCCCTATAACAACTCCCTTTGAACAACACATACAATATTCATATCCCAAAGGGTGTCGATGTAGAGAGGGAGCACTGTACTCCTAAAATACATACATTCTTCACTTTCTTTACATCTATCAGGGAATGAAACAGTTTGATTTATTTGGTTCAAAACAGTTTGCAAAATTAATGTAATCACAAATTCGTAACAACCAGGGCTGACAGGGTTAACTCTTTCACCGCCATAGGCGAATCGGTGATTAAATTAGCAAACAATTTGGATCCAGATGAGACGCCGAGTAACTCGGCGTCTCATCTGAATTCAAGCTGTTTGATACTGGTTATGATTTATGACAAGCAACTGAAGCAAAGTCAACTTTGTAACCTGAAGCAGACGAAAATGTTAGCAAACGTAATACATTTGGTGTCAAGATAATTAATAATAATTTGACATGGTTATTTAGTAATATTTGTCTGTTTTATAAGCTCCAAAGGTTATACTGACCAAGTTTGTCTATCTTTAAAGACAATGCATTAAATGTTTACTTATCGAATGTGTTTCATGGAATAACATTCATTTCTTCTTATGCCAGAATAAGTTGTTATCTAATTAAAATCCAAGATATTATTTTTTCTGACATGAATACTTATCAGGTAAAGGGTTAATGTATTACAGGGGTTTACTCATATGTAGTATGATGTGTAGAAATCTAATTGTCTCGTCCTTCTTTCAGACTGTTCAGTTGAGAATTACCGTGGCTGAACTATTGCCGGACAATCGGACGCCATCTTTAGGCCACGTGATTGTGGGTGCTAATACTTCCGGTACTGAACTGTCACACTGGAACCAGATGATGACTTCGTTGCGCAAACCAGTGGCTATGTGGCACTATTTACGGAAATGACGTTTCGCTATGTGATTAATTGTTCAAATAAATCTTGCAGACATATCAAAAGCAGTAATATGATCAACAGGCTCACACTTACCCGGATGTTCGTTGTATAAATGATACTCGTTCTGATTTTTGTGATGGTCTGCCATGGTCGAGTTTTGAAAATAGACACTACTTGTGGTAGATCTACAGTAGTTTTATCAATTGCTGGATGTCAAGATAGATTGTAGTGATACAATGGGAAGGCGATTTAATTGAAACAGAAAGAAAGTCTAGGGAACAGGGTATTAAGGTGCGTACTTAAATACTAAAATCGTCATTTCTCCATCAAACCCTATATTGTGATCACTCTTTATAATTGTCTTGAAGAGATGATTCTAAAGAGTGGTATCACCATACGGTTTGTAGGAGAAATAAAGAAATTATTCTTGAAACAATTTTAATTTACGCATCTTATCTGGACCTCTGGGTAACATAAAAGACAGTTGCCATGGTATCATTTTATTGTAGTAAAGTGGTACAGTAAAACCCCTTGAATGCAACCAGGAAACGGGCACAGTTCACAGTGGCAAAGGCAGGTGGTAGCTTAATGCAGGACAAAAGTTATGCAGAAAGCTCCTATAGGAGCTTTCTGCATAACTTTCGTCCTGCATTAAGCAACCACCTGCTTATACATTTGTAAAGACAGCAATGTTTAGTCATTAAGTGGTCGTATTAGAGGGGTTCTACTGTATATGAAATGCGTACTTAGACCATCTTCATAGCTTCTCGAATGTTAAAACAATTCAGGAAAGCATGTAGAGTAAAGTCTCGCTAAAGTGACCCCATGGTTTATTAACATTAGCACATTCAAAGGCAGGTGGTTGCTTAAAGTGATAATCTCTACTAGTAACGTGTTTTAAAAATGCCCAACAATTACATAAATTATTTCTTTATACGTGTATGCTGAAAATAAGTACAGTAAAACCTCTCTAAACCGGACGTACGATTTGGTGTAAATATCGGTATTGGAGACAGGTGGCCGCTTAATGCAGAGTGAAAGTCATGCAGAAAGCTTCTCTAGGAGCTTTCTGTATGACTTTCACCCTGCATTAAGCAACCGCCTGCCTAAAAGTATCTAAATTCTTCTCTACTAGAATTCCGGTTTAGAGAGGTTTTACTGTATATCACAAGAAAACCAGTCGAATAAAGACAGAAGAAGACAAAACTTTCAATAAAAGACCCAATGTATTCGGCAATGTGTTAGTAGTTATTCGGCTCGCGTTTTATTTTCATTAACTGTTTAACCATGGCCGATAGTATTTTGTTGTAGAACAAAAATTAAAAGTAACGATGAAAACAGTGTATTTTGTATCACATGGCAATTTTTCAATATAAGTTCAAATTGACAATCTTCATAATAATGATTGAACATAACACATACCAAGTATTATGATATTATCGAAAATGTGTACACTGTAAGGTCTTCCTCTTTAATGCAACAGGGTTGCGGAAAGCTCCTGCATACATGTAACCGTTGCCATATATTCAGCTACCACCTGCTTGACAAATTCAGAATTAACCCTTTCATCGCCAATGTCGCTTAAATGCACCACGACAAATAGCGCAGTCCCTTTTCAAGGCGGCGTCTGATCAGGGACTTCACTTTTTGTCTCAAACTCTATTTCTCAATCGGCGCTTTATTCCTTTGAAATTTGCATTTATTTATTTCATTTCCTTATTTTACCCAATGATTTAACAAAATTGGTTTGCAGACGACAATTAGAAATTTGGCGCGGAAATGGTTAAACTTCCTTCGAGTGGTCGTAATAGAGAGACTCTACTGTATTACATTATACAGGCTTACGATTGACTGCTAGTCGTAGCAGTAGATCGTATACCTGTCCAACATGGGGTTTAACATATTCGCTCCTACTGACGCATTTGACGCCGCTGCAAAAGTCATTTTTTTAAACCATTGTACTAAACAGAGCATTTGCTTCATAGGAGCAAATGCTTTATTTATCACATTAGTTTCAAAAGTATACACCCCTTTTCTAGTAAAAGCTCATTTGCAGTAGATTTATTTAAAGAGGTGCTTTTTTCTAAAATAGTCTAAGAGGGAATGGGTTAAAAGACCTTGTAAAAGTCATTGTGTGTAGCTTTCAAACTGTTTTCTCAACTCTCATTAGCCCTATGACTCATGGATAATCATATAAACATAATGGCATCATTAATTTTTATTAGCTACATGTAAAATATTATTATGGCATTATGAACAAGCAATGTTTTGATAATTGTAGAAACATAGAATTCCTAATAAGCAAACATGATCCTGTAGAAGCCGTCTGATATGGAGATGCTGTGGTTACAAAAGCAATTACATGTACCCTAACGTGTTTTTACGTTTTTGCATACAGAGTAGACCCAGATCAGACGGCTCCTAGAGGAGCCGTCTGATCAGGGTCTGCTCTGTTTGCTAGTAGAATTTGAAAGATCTGAGTCTTTACTTTCTAAAATGGCTATAATGTTCCACTGTCCACATTTCATTATAACTATTTTTCGATGAATATTTAGAAGGTATTGACTTTTGGAATAATTGTAGAACAGGGGAAGGGTTAAAAAGGTGTTTCTACTAGGTGAATGGTTAAAGCACTTAATTTGGAAAATAATGAAGTGGTTACCCATTTGTCATTAACTTTTCATAGATTTGTGGAAATACGTGAGTAGTAAAATGTGAATATCAGTTGGAGATATTGCATAGTTAATGAAATATACTGGTTTTGCAAGTGTGTTTATTGTTTTATTGTTAGAAGTGTGTGTTACATTAACGAATTATACGGTTTGTTGCATTAGAAGAATCATTTGCAAACAGTTTGGATCCAGATGAGACATTGTGTCACTCTGTGTCTCATCAGTATCCACACTATTTGCTACTCCGCTTATACTATGGAGAATATACTGAAGGAAGGTCTGAAACTTGACCAATTTGTGCGCAATGTGCCTTTAAAAGGACACAGGCAAACAGTGTAGACAAAGAGCAGATGGCCCCTAAAGGAGCCCTCTGATTAGGGTCTGCACTGTTTGCTTAACCAATGGATGTCCGTGGCTTATACCTGCAATTATTTTGTTTGCTGTGCTCCCTTAACATGAATAATGGGAGATCTTGATAGGTTTGCTTAAATGATATGGAAATATATGGGTCAAAGCTGATGGAAATTATGCATATAATATCAATTGGCGCCCAAAAGACATACTATGTTGACCTTAGCTATAGTTTTATGCCTAGAGTTTGATTTCAACAGCACATTTATAAGCTAAGACAAAAGAATATTCCATTGTCGGACAATGTTTGCGCTTTCTGCACGTGACTCATCTATGCCAGGGAGGATCATGAGACATAATTCCAAATAACACAGATAATAATTCTGATTGAAATTTCCACAATATTTCACGGGAGTTGAATCCGAATTCTCGCGAGAATGAATGTTATATTACATGTTTATTTGGTTTTCAGCTTACCAGCATGGCAGAAACCTATAAACAGGAATTATACAGTAAAAACCCTTCTAAAGTGACCACTTACAGAACAATCATTGGTGTCATTAAACGCAAGTGGCTGCTTAATGCAGGACGAGAGTTATACAGAAAGCTCCTGTAGGAGCTTTCTGTATAAATTTCGTCCTGCATTAAGCTACCACTTGCCTTTAATACCCAGAGTTGGAGACATGTTTGTGACCGCATTAGGAAGGCTTTAATGTAATTGAGAATATTCTTGAAATTGTGTTTGAGAATGTGCCGATGAACTCAATCACTGTTAAATACGTTTGAAATATATATATATATACAGTTAAACCTCCCTACACCGACCGCATAAATGTACAGTGGAACCTGTCTTAAGCGGTCAACAAAAAAGAGGTCTAATCATGGGTCTGTAAGGCATGTGGTAGCTTAATGCAGGACAAAAGTAATACAGAAAACTCCCATATGAGTTTTCTGCGTTACTTTTGTCATGTATTAAGCTACCACCTGCCTTTTAACACTCATAGGTCTAATACGTCAATGGCCGGTTAGGACAAGTTCTACAGTAGACTAATATCAGATATTTAACCCTTTACCTGATAAATATTCATTAAGGAATAATGAATGTATGCATATTAATTAGCTGTTGTTGTAGTAGCTACATGGCAATGGCAGAACAATAGAATCAGATATATATATTATATAAAAACTCAAAGAGTTGTAGTAGCTACATGGCAATGGCAGAACAATATAATCAGATATATATATTATAAAAACTCAAAGAGCAGACCCTAATCAGACATCTCCTACAGGAGTCGTCTAGTCTGTGTCTAAAGCATCGTTATCACGTAAAGGGTTGAGCCAGGTTGTAGCTTAATGAAGGATGAACGTTATTCATAGCTTTCAAACTTACCTTAACGCTGCGTTAAGTAGCTTCCTGCGTATAAAGAAACCCAGAAGTATTCATTAAGTGTTCGCTTTAGAGAGGTTTAACTGGCACGTTAAGTTAATTGCTGTTAAATTCTATTCCCTTTCATATTTTTGTCAGTAGCGTTGTAAGTTTATATTATATGTTGTGTATAGCGAAATGTACAGGAAACCCCTCCTAGAGCAATCACTAAATAAATAAACACAGTGGTTCTTAAAACCAGGTGATTGCTTAATGCTGACACAAAGTAATGCAAAAAAGCTCCCATATGAGTTTTTGCATCATTTTATTTGCATTAAGCAACCACCTGTCTTAACAACCAAGAATTTAATTGTTAATGTTTTAAGGGTCATTATAGAAGGATATACTGTAGTTTGATGACGTTGCTCCATAATTGTTATTATTATTATTTTATGTACATTCAACCTCTCTAGAGTGACCGCGGAGAAGAACAGCCATATATATTCATGCAAAAATAACATCATGAATTTATTAGCTCCGTTTTATAATAGTTTATGAACAAACATGATATTTTTGCAAGGGCAGAAACTTTAGAATCAGATCTTCCATATGCGAACAAAACAGATCTGGGTCTATTCTGTTTGGAGTCAACAAGGATCTCTATTTTGGAAAGGGTTAGAGCTGGTGGTACAATCTACCTGTCTGCATTACTCTTCTGATGTATTAAGTCTGTTTTAAACATTTACTCCATAAATACTCCTTTTCACGCATTTGTAAAGAGAATAGACCCGGATCAGATAGCTCTTGTAGGAGCAAACGACCAGAGTTTGCTCTGTTTTCTTATGTTATAATATAGATCTGATTATACAGTTTATGTTATGGCTAAATATTCGTTTTGCACATGTGCAGTTATAATAATTAATCTAATCAATATTCACGATGTTACTATAAATATTCATACAGGAAAAGGTGTAAGACCCAGCGCTTATTTCTGAACCTTTTTTACACGATGCATATTTATGTTAGAAATTATGATATTGTTTGTAATCATAATTACAGTTGAACTTCGATAACTCGAACTTCAAGGGACCGTATAAATTAGTTCGAGATAACAGGAGTTCGAGTTATCCGAATTTTAATCTGAATGATTTCTCAAGGCCACATCTTAATACAGATCTTAATACAGGTCTAAAGTAATACTTTAGACCTGTATTAAGCTGTCACATGTGTTTCTAGATATCTGTAGCGATACAATTTAGAGTAAGTCTGTATTGCAAGTTTTGGAAGGACTGAACTTTTTGTTCGAGTTATCCCGAAGTTCGAGATATCGAAGTTCAACTGTAGTTGAATATTTATAATGACATTATGAACAAAGGAAACTTTGAACCATCACAAAAACTGTAGACACAGATTAACAGTAAAACCACCTCTAAACCGGAATTCTAGTAGAGAAGAAGAGAAGAATTTAGGTACTTTAGGCAGTTGACTACTTAATGCAGGGTGAAAGTCACACAGAAAGCTCTTATAGGAGCTTTCTGCACGACTTTCACCCTGCATTAAGCTGCGACCTGTCTCCAAGACCTATATTAATACTGAATTTAACGTCTGGTTTAGAGGGGTTTTATTGTATAACTATTTCATAAGCAAACATATCAGATCACGATCAGACAGATCCCACAGGAGCTGTCTGATCTGGCTCTACTATGTTTGCAAAACTGCATATGGTACATATCTAGCAGGTATACTTGTAAAGGATGACATTGTCATTTTACAGATATTATATTTGTCTCTTTATCTGTATTCTGTTTCTTGTTTGCCTTTATGTTTTGCATTTGCTTATTTCATTTCATTTCATTTCACGTACAACGTGTTTTTCTTGTAATCAAATAAAAATGAAAACATAAAGATACTTGTATAACTTATAAGATATAAAATTGTGTTTTCGTTTACTATAATGAATATGACACTCGCTAAAGCTCGTGTCATATTATTATAGTAAACTCGTTTCATAAAAAACAATTTGTAATGAACACTTATGTAAGATCCTCTGTTTATCGTACACTATGGCGATAACAATTAAAGCTAATTTCGTACGACAGAAAAAATCGTAAGTTGAAGCATACGATGATCGGAACTTACGCAAATTTCAATCGTACGATTTTTCGCAAGATGGAGCCAGTTCAACAGCAACGAGAATGTAGTAAAGAAAGCATGTGGTTGCACTTCATATTTCTAAAAACATTATAATCTTCGTGTTTTTTGTTTTTGTTTAATGTAGTATCTAATACTGTTTTGTCCTCTAGCGAGTGTTGCATGTAAAAGAGTCAAGTGTCGCGTCATCCTCTCTTAAACGAACGCGTAACCCATTGCTTCATAGGCTATTTTTAGATTAAACCACTTTGAATAAATCTACCGAAAAAGAGCATTAACTAGAGAAAGGGAAATTTTTGAATTTGGTAGTTCTGAACTTTGATTTGATTGAGCTCAAAACTCTTAATATACAGTTGGTTGCAGGGCAGAAGTACTTTTGACCTGCATTAAGCTACTACCTTCCTTTCAGACCCATACTTTGACTACTGTTTTGAATGTCGCTTATCCCTTTCCCTGTTCTATGTGTATTACAAATTTCAATACCTACCGAGTACTCATTGATAAATAGTTATACTGAAATATGCAAGGTGGAATATTGTAGCTATCTTAGAAAGTATAGAAACAGATCTTTCAAATTCCATTAGCAAACAGAGCAGACCCTGATCAGACGGCTCCTCTAGGAGCCGTCTGATCTGGGTCTACTCTGTTTGCAGATGCGTGAAAACACGTTTATATGAGGGAAAGGGTTAATACATGTTCTACTGTATGCCATAAAAAGTCGTGCCTGACTTTGACCCTGCATTAAGCAGCCACCTACATGTACCTAAAATACCTAAGTGTTTCTTTACTGATTGTCCGGTATAGAGGTGTTCTTTTACTTTACATACATGTACCACATCCCAACAAGAATATTGGTGTTTTATGAGGAGACATTCTATCAGTAAAGGTACAGTGGTACAGCATCTCAATGGCGACCATTTAATAAATTAACACTGATATATCTAACACTTTAATGCGTGAATATTTATGTAAGAAATAATGACGTTATGAATATTAATTATATTATGTTTTTTAACCTTTAGCCTGCTATGGGCGGATGCGTGAATACCTATGCAAACATAGTAACTCGGTGTCTCATCAGGATCCAAACTGTTTGACACTCTGATTGCAATTTGGTAGACACATTGATTATAGCTTGAGCTTTGGAAATGTAGTAGGTGAAAAATTCTGTAAAAATAATTTGCTCAACAGGCTAAAGGTTAAATTAACATCTGAACATTGGGTATTTTGACTGTGACCAAAATTGTAGGATCTGATCTTCCTTATTCCATAAGCACACATAACTGATCCGGATCAGACAGCTCCTACAGATATCTGATATGGGTCTACCCTGTGTGCAAACGCGTTTAAAATGTGGATCCATGACGCAAATGGTTAAAGGCATGTTGCATAACGAACGTAACACAGCAGATTCTGTCCTAAACAACCATTCATTTATTGAACATAGGAATCTTTCAAAGCAGTTGGCTGCTTAACCCATTTGCCCCCAGTGGATTCTTCCATGTTTATATATTGGATTAGTCCATTTTTATCTAAGGGATACATGGCCTAAATTTTCAATTGCGTTTTGTTTTATATTGAAATACCTATCAGCAAACAGTGGAGACTCTGATCAGACGCCGCATTAAGTGGCGTCTGATCAGAGTCTACACTGTATGCCTACGTCCCATATATAGGATCGTGGGAGCAAATGGGTTAATGTAGGGAAAAAGTAATGCACAAAGCTCCTATAGGAAGTTTCTGTATTACTTTTGACCTGCATTAAGCTACCACTTGCCTTACAGACCCATAATCAGACGTATGTTTTGATGGCCGCTTAAGACATGTTCTACTGTATAGGAAAGACCCGCAGAATCTCCAACTTAACGCCTGCGTTGAGCTTCCGCCTGCCTAAAAGACACGTGGCCATTTTATTGATGTAACAGACCAATCTGTTTAGCTGTTGCAATGAAGATCCTCTACCGGCGCTCGTGCAAAACAGTGTAGACCCAAATCTTCTACATCTTCCCTTGAACTTTTACGTAGTAATTGATGTAGGTCTATATGAATCAAGGCTGATCAGGATCCACACATGTATGTTACATTGCAACGCGAAATACTACAACGTATTCACTGTGTCGTTTAGTCCTTAAAATGTGGGACATGAGTATATACTGGTATTTGCAAACAGTGTAGACCCAGATCAGATGGCTCTCGCCTCTCTTGTTTGTAAACTCCTTCCGTAAATTTAAGCTTTTAACCCATTCCCTCATATTGACGACCTTTGACGACTCTGTACAAGTCACTTTGTGAAACCTTTGTGATAAAAAGAGCATTTGCTCCTATCGGTAGATTTATTTAAAGAGGTTGTATCTAAAATTAGCATATGAGGTAATGAGGTAACGCATGCACTGTCATTTGCAGACCGTGTAGACCCAGATAAGAGAACTCCCAGAGGAACTCTCTGATCATGGTCTGCACTATTTGTCATTCAATATTCTCTGTATATATCAGGGTTGAAGGGTTAACGGCAGGATGGACGCTGCTTTTCCCTGTTCTATGTTTATTCAAACATGGACAAACGAGTTGAAATGTGGAAGGTGGACCATTGTAGCCATTTTAGAAAGTAAAGAAAGAAACAGAACTATCAAATTCCATGAGCAAACGGGGCAGACCCTGATCAGACGGCTCCTATAGGAGCAGTCTGATCTGGGTCTACTCTGTTTGCAAAATAATAAATGCGTGGAAACACGTTTATATGAGGGAAAGGATTACTCACTACTGGGACTATTTATTCGACATTGGATACTCAGCATTAATAGGATTAATTTAGACTTCACGAGGAGAATGATATGGGCCTACACTGTTGGCGATCGAGCGCCAGTTATGTAATAATACGCGTGAGTAGTATTTTAGTGTGACCACCATATTTTGTACTGACATGTCAATTTCGTACGTCATAGTTTTGCACCTTTGGCATTATTTTCAACTTTCAAACATCAATAAATATGTTTAAAATGTTACAGTTTGTTGTTGTCCCTTTGTTCTCTTTGGTGACATTTGCTTCGGGATTATTAACCCTTTCCCATATTTTGACGCATCTGCAAACAGAGTAGACCCAGATCAGACGGCTCCTATAGGAGCCGTCTGATCAGGGTCTGCTCTGTTAGCTTATGGTGTAATAAGGATCTGATTCTACAGCTTCTGCCTGAGCCAAAATGTCCTGTGTTCATATGCCATTATAAAAAATAATCTTATTAATATTCATGACGTCATTATGTTTTCATGAATATGCAACAGGGAAAGGGTTAAACCTATCGTCAGGTAGATGACCATGCATTATCCCCTTATTCCACAAATACCGGTATTCATTTAACCCATTCCCTCATAGGCTATTTTTAGATACAACCTCTTTGAATAAATATACCGAAAATGAGCATTAACTAGAGAAAAGTATTTTTTTTTAGAATTTTGTAGTTTTGAAACCATTGTGATAAATAGAGCATTTGCTCCTATAGGAGCAAATGCTCTATTTATGACAATGGTTTCACAGAGTGAATTTTACATAGAGTCGTCAAAAGTCGTCAATATGAGGGAATAGGTTAAGAAACAATGGCATTAAGAATATTAATTACCTTAATATGTATGATAGGACATGGGCACAGGAATGTTTGGCCATGTCAGAAACTGTAGAATCATATCTATATCATATCATAAACAAACAAAGCAAACCTTGATCAGACGGTTCCTAAAGGAGCCATCTGATCACTGTCTACTCTGTTTGCAAAGGCGTAGAAAGGCGTATGGATTGAGTAAAGCATTAAAGAGCCAGTTGTCTAAAAAAAACACCATTTCATCTTTGCCAAAAGGGTTCATTGTTTTCCGATACAATTGTAGAAACTGCACATGTATAATGGTACATGTAAGACATCAACTTTGATTTTTTGTTTGCTATTGACCTTGACATCTGGGTCTGCACTATGTTGATTGAGGTCTCAAATCAAAACTTTTATAGCTACAATCTGTAGGCAGACATCGTAGAGGTACATCTCCAAAGTAAGAATTTCCGTAAACAAAGTGTCATAAAAAGTACCAATGTGATATAAACGATTTAACTGTTATATACATGTAATGTGACACATATATTATGCTCATAGCTATTATTTACAAGTATGAGCAAACGCTTCTCATGTTTGAGAACTCGCACGCCTGTCCGGTTGTCGTGATTTAAAGAATATGTGCTAACTGATTTCAATACAACTTCGATGACGTTCATGTCCAAGGTAAATAACAATTACCCTAACCGATTATTATGTTAAGGAAGAGTTATGTCCCTTATAAAAATGAATTGAAATAACATATTTGTTTCATCATTATGTATTTTCCTGTTTATATACTCATTGCTAATGACACAGCATGTCAGAATCACATTTGCATTTTAGAAATAATGACATAATGAATATTAATTAGATGGAATTTCAAAACGGCATGAAAACTGAAAGGTTTGGCCATGGCAGAAACTGTAAAATCAGATCTGTATTATTTTATAAGCAAACAGAGCAGACCCTGAACAGACGGTCTCTTACAGTAGTCATTGTCTGATCTGGGTCTACTCTATTTTCAAAGGCATTAAAAGGTGAATATATGGGATAATAACGGAGCAATGGGTTAAAAAGTACACTCCTCTTTTCCCATTGTGTTCTTCAAATAAAAGTGTCAGGGTTTTTAACCCTTCGCTTGCTGAATTTTAAAACACATTTCCCCTTCTTTACCCATGCCCTGTTGTATAATTACATATATCGTCACTGTTTATAAGTATTTCGCTGTACAATCACTGCTGTGGAGTGCACTAGTTGCACTAGTTGCACTATCAATTTGTAAATAGTGCAGACCCTGATGAGACAGCTCCTGCAGGAGCTGTCTCATCTGGGTTTCACTATTTACAGGTAGGTATATTGACGCGATTAGCAAGCGAAGGGTTAATATGGAAGCTGAGTAAATGCCAGATTACTCAGCTTTTATATGGACCTATACTTTTGAAAGTATTTTCAGTGTTGGTCCATAAAATTAAGAGAAATTACCATCATTCTAAATTTCTACTCAATCAAAGTTGCCATGACAACGTTTCAAGGTAAAAGTCTACCAGTCAAATCGTCGATTTATTGTTTTAAAGAACACTTCATTTTTATCTTTGTAAAAATCTCTCAGAATGCTAATCGTTTTATTGTCTACATTTCTATACTTTTTTCCCTTTGTCCTTGGTAAACAATTCAGCCTACCCTTTGTTCTGAAACAATTAAAGCCAGTATCAGGATTGACTACAAATTGCTCTGGACGAAAGAACCTTGTAATACCGAGAAATGCTTCCACAGTGTATAGTTCAGTGGCAGGAGCTCGAATGAATGACTTTCCGTCAATTACAAGCATGCGATCTAACGAGAACTCTTGAAGCCATGGTTGTACATGTTTGAAGTATAGCGACTTTCTTATGTATTTGCTCAACGTGTTTACAGTCTTATCACTTTCCGATCCCACAAATACCGCGGCGTTGAGATCACTGTTGTTGCTCTCTCGTGATCTGTACTTTGCCATTTCGTAGTTTGACAGCAGGCGTCTCACTGGTTCACACACAATTAATATTAACTTCATGTCGCTTTTCATTCTTTTAATTCTTCGTGATGCTTTCTTTGAAAAGAAATATTGCGGAGTTCGTTCGATGACGATTTGGTGGTTTGTACTACATGGCAGAAAGTCAAGATACCAATCCAGTCCAAGGAAATAGTTACTGGTAAAGAAATAAGCTTGCTCCGTGCGTATGGAGATCTGTGGATGGAAACTCAAGAACTTTGACAGGGCCGTTGTTCCGCATTTCTGTATTCCGATAATAACAGCACCAGGGTGTCTCTTTGTGCAATTTCTGGCATTCATTGTATTTTCATGATATAATTGTTTTCGTTTCTCATTAAATTGGTCTTGTAGCAGATATCTGATTGTTGAATTGACCACGACGTCTGCGTGACCATGTCTAGTAATATTACTCAGACTGGGCCCAATAGAGTTTGTGTTCGTTAAGTTTCTTACTTCGTTCCCGATACAGCATAAACGTACGGGTCCTAATACACGACTGGTGAGAAGTATGCCACAGGTCAATAATATTGCAAAAAATAATTGGAAAGTTGTAATTGGTCGCTGACGATGTCGCTTGCTTGTCCTGAGTTTCAATGTCATGCCTGAAATAAAGACGATATTAACTATTTACTCCATGAATGTTCATGTATAACTTAATAACATGATAAATAGTAAGTAGTTGGTTTTAACTCTTTTGTGTCTAGTGTCCCTTAAAAAGGACATAGGCAAATCGTGTAGACCCAGATTAGAGGCCTACTGAATGAGGTGTTAAAATGTAAATCTATATATACATGTATATGTACTAAATGGTTATGGCGATAGTACAGTAAGTTCCATCTACATCGAGCTTTGCAAGGTTAATTTTTGTAGGGACAGGGCCGTAACTAATGTTTGTAGAACTTGTGGCCCAACCCCTGTCAATCTTCATAGGAATAAAATATGTTTAAACTACATCGGATTTTTAACAAACAAGATTTTAGACCATTTTGTCTTTCGGTGCATTTTCAGTAATACGTATATATAGCTTTCAATTAATTAATACATTCATTTATCTTTTGGTGCATTATTTGTAATATGTATATATAGCATACAGGTGGCACTTAATCATACATGTATATTAATCTGCCGGTGTGTTATTAGTAATAGTTATCGTTCAAACAATGGTATATTTATAATTATTTGTAATACAAGCATTTACATTTAACACGCTGAATGTGTTAGTACACATGAAACCAGTTAGGATCCAGATGAGAGTCTTGGTAACTCGACATCCCGTGAGAATCTACACTGTGTGTCTCGCGCGTTGTATATTAACTCATACTTTTTTAAAAATAGAACACAAGCCAGTTATATGTCAACAAAATTTGATCAGCCGACTAAAGGTGCAACTGATTACATTGTAAATGACGTATTTAGGTAATTTTGAAATGAATAGAACCGATTTACATCATGTAACAGACACTATTTATTAACCGTTTCATTCCCAATGTCGCAAAAATGCACCACGACAAATAGTGCAGTCCCAGATCAGACGCCGCCTTTTCAAGGCGGCATCTGATCAGGGACTTCCCTTTTTGACTCAATCTCTATGTCGATATCTGTGCTTTATTTCTTTGATATTTGTGTTTATTTATCTCATTTCTTTATTGTACCGAATGAATTAACATTTTTTGTTTTTGCAGACGACACTTAGAAATTTGGTGCCGAAAGGGTTAACTCTTTACTCCAAAGATATACATTTTAACACATTTGTAAACAGTATAGACCCAGATCTGTAGGAACCGTCTGCATCAGAGGCTGATTTGTTTTGATTACGAAATAATATAGATATGATTAAACAGTTTATGACGTAGACAATGTTGTTCTTGTTAACATGCCATGGTATAAACAATAGATAATCAATATGTATACACTCATTACTTCGTACATTAATATGCATGAGGAAATCAGTTAACCGTTAGCATGATATGGATAGCATAGTGATAAACCTTTACAAACAGTTTAGATCCATAGTTAACCCTTCGCTTGCTGAATTTTAGAATACATTTCTCCTTCTTTACCCATGCCATATTGTATAATTACATATATCTTCACTGTGTACAATTAGTTCGCTGTGCAATCACTGCTGCGGGTGCACCGGTTGCACAATCAACTTGTAAATAGTGCAGACCCTGATGAGACAGCTCCTGTAGGAGCTGTCTCATCTGGGTCTTCACTATTTACAGGTAGGTATATTGACGTAAATAGCAAGCGAAGGGTTAAACCTCTCTATAACTGCAACTAAATTACATGAAGTATTTTGTGTTATAGGAAGGTGGTGCTTAAAGCAAGGTGAAAGTAAAACAGAACGCTCCTATAGATGGCTCCTGTAGTAGTCATCTGGTCAGGGTTTGCTCTGTTTGCTAGTGACATGATATAGATCTGGATCCGTATTCATAAAGCTCCTAAGAAGAAACTTCAGATAATTCCTTAGTTTCTTGAGTATTCCTTAGTCTTATAACATGAAAACAAGTAAAAGTATTTCAGAAAAATTAAGCTGTATATCAAATATATATTTAACCCAATATTCTAGAAGCCATTGAATGAAATATTACTCTATAGGTTTGCTATTGGTGCTGATAGAACTAGTTTCCTTAAGTTGTCCTAAGGTTAAAATATTCCCTTTGACAATTTTACATCATAAAAAATTCAAGTAATGAATAGTCATAATGTCATTATTTCTTACATGAATATGCAGCAAGGGAGGATTTAAAGGCATGTGTTTATTTCCTATGCAGGAACTTGTTTGAAAATGTCTCGTATTCGTTTCAATGTATATTAAGGAAGAAACTATAAAACATCATTAACCTTTATTTTATTATGGCTGATTGTGAAACTTGAAACTAGTTCAGATCCAAATCAGTCACTGAGTTCTCCACGTGTCTCTATCATTTTAGTCAGGTCAAAAAAATAAGCCGGTAAGAAAGCAATTTGCTTTGATTAAAAGTCGGTATGGTCTACGGTAGAAACAATTCATTAACACTTACAACCCTGAATTTTCAAATGGATTGTTCCAAAATTCAAACAGAGCAAGCTTATGATGGATATTTAGGGATTTTATTAGAGAAAAGTGCAACATTATATACAGTGCAGACCCTGATGAGAGGGTTCCTCTACGTGTACCACACAGTTTTAACGCTTTACCTAATGCATATTCATGCAAGAAATGATAATTAGCTGAAAGTTTAAAAAGGCATTATGAAGGAATTCTTAATATAGTTAGAAACTGTATATTAACCCTTCGCTTGCTGTTCACGTCAATATACCTACCTGTAAATAGTGAAGACCCAGATGAGACAGCTCCTGCAGGAGCTGTCTCATCAGGGTCTGCACTATTTACAAGTTGATTGTGCAACCAGTGCACTCCACAGCAGTGATTGCACAGCGAAATACTTGTACACAGTGAAGATATATGTAATTATACAACAGGGCATGGGTAAAGAAGGAGAAATGTATTTTAAAATTCAGAAAGCGAATGGTTAAATAAGAAAACAGAACAGATCCTGATCAGACAGCTCCTAGAGGAGTTGTCTGATCTGTGTCTTCTCTGTAACTTTACCATTGCAGAAACACTGTCATATACCAGGTAAAGAGTTAGAAGTTCCGCAATAATATTATAATGAAGAAAAATATTACTTACTTGAGATTCTTCGTTTATTTCTCTACTTCTAAGTGTGCACAGAGTAAACAGCGTGTTTTGCACCAAACAGAACAAAAGTTCGTTTTACTTTGTAAATAAACTGAATATAAGTATCAAATGTTTTAGCTTTTGTCATGTAAAACAATCCCTAACAGGGGAGGGTTTAAAGCCATGTGTTTATTTCCTATACAGGAAATTATACTTACACAAATGTTTGACAATTTCTCGTATACGTTTCCATGTCATTAAGGAATAAAATATAAAACATCATTAACCTTTAGCGTATTATGGCCGATTCTGAAACTTGAAACTATTTCAGATCCAAATCAGTCACCGAGTTCTCTGTCGCTATCATTTTGTCAAGTCAAAATATAAGCCTGTAAGGCAAGAATTCGCTTTGATTAAAAGTCGGACTGGCTTACTGTAGAAACAATACATTAACTCTTTCGGCGCCGATGTCGCCTGTTGGAACCTGTTGGCACACTGAAAACAGTGCAGTCCCAGGTCAGATGCCGTCTTTTCAAGGCGGCATCTGACCTAGGACTTCACTGTTTTCTGTATTATTTTAGCCCAATCATACAGTTTTTTTTAAAACAAATGTTTTACTAATATACCTTTATTATTTAGTTTAGAATTATATTTAATATGAAATTATTATTGCAGACGACACTTTTAAATTTGGCTCCCTTACAACCCTGAGTTTTCAAATGGACTGTTCCAAAATTCAAACAGAGCAAGCTTATGGTGGATATTTAGGGATTTCATTAGAGAAAAGAGTAACATTACATGTAATAGCCCTTGATTGAAATAGCAATAGCAACTGTAGATTGGATCCAGATACTTGTAGCCTCCTCAACTTGTACCACACTGTTTTAACGCTTTACCTAATGAATATTCATGTAAGAAATAATCATTATATGAATATTCATTAGCTGAAACTTTATAATATTTTGGAGGAATTCTTAATATAATTAGAAACTGTATATAAGATAGGCAAACAGAGCAGATCCTGATCAAGTAGATCCTATAGGAGCTGTCTGATCTTGGTCTTCTCTGTTTACCAATGCGGTAACAATGTCATTCTATCAGGTAAAGAGTTAGAAGTTCCGCTCCAATATTATAATGAAGAAAAATATTACTTACTTGAGGTTTTGCGTTTATTTCTCTACTTCTAAATTGTTAAATCTATGTACAGAGTAAAACACGTGTTTTACACTAAAACGAAACGAACAAAAATTAATGTAAAATGTGTCCTTTTGACTTTGTAAATAAAGTGAATATTTCAAGTATCAGTTTCATGATAATGTCAGGACTCAACAGTGTAGGCCAACTTTAAAACAAAGTTTACATTATTTTCTCATACATGTAACAATATCGAACATGTTTTTTTCGAACAGGAGTCAATATTTATACAACGGTATTTGTATATATCAAATATTTGTAAAATAAGTGTAAATGACTTTTTTAGATACTGTTATACGAAATTAAGTGAACATGGTTCTAAATAAAACCGATGTTTTAGCAGGTTTAAGATTACGCTCGCTTAACCCTTTCAATGCAGGGCACGAGTCACTAATGTCCTTTGCAAACGGTATAGACCCGGATGAGAGGGCTCCTAGAGGAGCCCTCTCATCAGGGTCTTCACTGTTTGTCATGTTAGTATTTTCTTCAGAAATCCCTAAATATTCACCATAAGCTTGACCTGTTTGCATTTTGGAATACATGTAGTCCATTTAAAAATTCAGTGTTGTAATATTAAGGGTTAACGTTAGTACCCAGTGGGTATTTTTGTAATTTACATTGTAACTGGAGCAAGCAGTGTATGTATGGATCCAGATGAGACGCCGAGTTACGCACAAACCTCCTAAACTATTTGACACTCAGAATCCATATTTGGAGAAAAAGGCAATTAAAGTTATGATCATAATATGTACATGAAACAGGCTAAGGTTCTAACAAAGCAATACTTAACGCAGTAGTTTAATCCCCTTACATGTACTCCACTGTGCAAAAGTGTCTGATAAAATTTGGATCTGGTGCGATGTTTGTCACATCCGATTCTACCAAGCTCTTGAGAAGCTGTTGACCGATTGTTAAACAGCTTGGATCCTAATGAGACGTCGAGTTACTCGGCGTCTCATCTGGATCTAAGATGTTTGTAAAATGCGATCCAGGCCGCGGTTTGCTGGAGAAGGGCTAGTGGTTGAACTTATCTCAAATTTCAAAGGCTTGACAGATAGCCCCATTTCCGTCTTTACTTCGGAAAAGGAACGACGCTAACACGCTGTTTTCTCGATGCTATATGAGAATCTTTGATATAACCTTTGCAAAATGTTTGCATCCAGATAAAATGGTTAAGTACCGCGAACAATCTCCTATGAACCAAACGGGTGCCTTTGACAAGCGCTACCTTACTACACAGTCATACACTATATGACTTATATACAGTAAAACCTGTCTTAACCCGTATAAATACGCCTTTCTACGCCTCTGTAAAAATCATCTATTGAAACCATTGTGATAAATATTTATCACAATGGTTTCAAACTACAAACTTCTAAAAGTTTCCTTTTCTCTAGTTAATGCTCCTTTTGGATAGATATGTTCAATACGGTTGGATCTAAAAATGGCCTATGAAGTAAAGGGTTAAGCTGCCGTCAAGAAGAAGTCCAACTGTGGGTTTGAAAGGCATGTGGTAGCTGAATACAGAAAAAGAAATGCAAAAAGCTCCTGTAGGAGTAATTTATTTTCCTGTAGGAGCTTTTTACATTAACTTTTGCCCTGCAATAAGCAACCACCTGCTTTTTAAGACTCCGTTATTCAATAAATGAATGGTTGCTTAGACAAGGTGTTATATATATATATATATATATATATATATATATATATATATATATATATATATATATATATATATATATATATAAAATTTATATAGTGTTAAGAGCGTATAGAATTAGCGCATGACAAATGCCTGTGGACTTAAGTATGTCGGACCGTTTTGTAAAGAAGGGTTGAGAATGTATTGTTTCTTTTTCTCTTTTTAGCAGGTGACTGCTTAATGCTGGGTGCCCAATGCTCTCTGTATGATTTCCCCCCTTTATCAACCCTTTACCGCACAGAGACGCCTTTAGCAGCCATGCAAACAGTAGACTCACTGTCGGAAATGTCCGATCAGGGTATACTCTTCCATCTGCATATGGAATACTTGCATTGGCGCTTCTTTGAAATCCATTCTAGAGAGCTCAATTTAGTTAACAAGAGTGCCAAATAGCTTGGATTTTGACATTTCGAGTTGCTAGCCGTCTCATCTAGATCAAAACTAGTTTGTTAAATAAGTCACTCCGAGAATCTTACCTGGCTTCCCATCTGGACCCAAACTGTTTGCATAGTAAAAATCAGAGTTAAAACTGCATGTATAGCAAGCCCCCTCATAACTGGTCGTTAAATGTAGTATAAATATCGATCTTGGAGACAGGTGACAGCTTAATGCAGAGTTAAAGTCATCCAGAAAGCATGCCTTTTCTCTGTATTAAGCAGCCACCTTCCTAACAGTATCTAAAAACTCTTCTATTAAAATTCCAGTTGAGAACGGGTTTTACTGTAGTATATATATGTCGTACTTTTAGCTGTAATACGAGATATGCTCATGTAATTTAAGAACACTATTATCATTGAGCCATTGGGTTAGTAGGAACAATCCATCTTAACAAAGTTACTGGGTTACTGGGCCACTGAAGAAAATGTCTCAGTAAATGAGATTTAGCATAAATTTATATACTATAATAGTAATACATGTACAGTATAACCTCTCTTAACCGGAATTCTAGTAGATAATAATTTAGATACTTTTAGGCAGGTGGCTGCTTAATGCAGGGTGAAAGTCATGCAGAAAGCTCCGCATGACTTTCACCCTGCATTAAGCTGCCACCTGTCTCCAAGACCGATATTCATACTAAATTTAACTGCCGGTTAAGAGAGGTTTTACTGTATATATGAACTCTTCGCTGCCTGTGGCTTATCTGTAACAACCTTTGTAAACGGTGGAGAAAACTGAAACTTAAAACGGACGAAATTGTTTACAGACGAAAATAGTTGGTCGCATAAAGAGTTAAGACCACTATTTGCAGTCGGTTATTGGGTTAGTATGGACAATCAATCTAAACAAAGTCACTGGGTCAGTGAAAAACATAAACGAATAATTTCCAGTTCTATTTTAATAGCATGTATATTATCTCTTTTGATGACAATGATGCATCTCTGATTACCTATGCAAACAGTTTGGATCCAGATAAGACACCGATTAACCCCTTCCTCCATAAATACACCTTTCTACGCCTATGTAAAAGTCATTATTCGAAACTATTGTGATAAATAGAGCATTTGCTCCATAGGAGCAAATGCTCTATTTATCATAATGGTTAATAAACTATACAATTTTAAAATGTTCCTTTCCTCTAGTAAGTGCTCCTTTTCGGTAGATTTATTCAAAGAGGTTGGATCTAAAAATATCTCATGAGGAATGGGTTAACTCATCATGATACAAAATGTGATTAAAAATTCTGAAGGGTGGTGATTCTGAAAGCAAAAATTGCAACACAAAAAGAGAAAATTGCAGACTCGGTTTTATTGAGTCTATTCATGAGCAGTAATTGAAAGTGCAACACTGCTCACGTCCCCTAGCACCGGCTTAAGCGGTATTCAATTTTCAGAACAAGAAGTACTGAAATTCATGATCTCGAAGGATCAGAAGGTATAACAACACTGAGAATGAAGTACGGGGCGACGTTTTACGGCCGCCACACAAGCTTGTTTGTTTGTTTAATACTTTATCAAGTTTTAAGTTTGTTTGTTTAATACTTTATCAATTATAATTGCATCCGATTTGGGCCCAGATTTTGCAGGTACATGTAATACGTGGCAGTGAAATATTTAACCCTTCGCTTGCTATTCACGTCAATATACCTACCTGTAAATAGTGAAGATCCAGAGGAGGCAGCTCCTGCAGGAGCTGACTCATCAGGGTCTGCACTATTTACAAGTTGATCGTGCAACCAGTGCACTCCGCAGCAGTGATTGGAATAATTGTACACGGTGAAGATATATGTAATTATACAACAGGGCATAGGTAAAGAAGGAGAAATGTATTTTAAAATTCAGCAAGAGAAGGGTTAAATCACCATACAAAGGCACGCCCTACTGTAACCGTGAACTGGCCCGGGGGTAGGGCAAACTTTACTAGGAGTCAAAATCTTCCATTCTTCTTCTTAAACATTATTCTTTTCTGGTTTAAATAGAACTTCATCTTTACATAAATAGTCATTTTTGAACATTTTGTTTTGTATTCGCAAGACTTTAATTTAAAATTACAAACGGCCATCCAAGGAAGTGTTGAAATTACTAATTAAACAAATGAAACAAATAAAATTGGCTAATAAGAGACAGAAACATGGAGAAAAACATTAATGAGCTGTTTTGTGGACGAAGAAACGCTTTAACTGCCACAAAACACATTAGGACCCTGTCTGCTCTCTCCACAGGTTTATTAAGCTGAGGACGTCAATTTTACACCATTTTGATAACTTTACCCTTTCACTGTTCTTCGTTTATTCCGAATTTCATACCAACTTAATATTCATGGACAAAATAGTTATGATGAAATATGGAAGGTGGAACATTGTAGCCATTTTTGAAATTAAAGAAGTATATCTTTCAAATTCCATTAGCAAACAGAACATACCTTGATTAGACGGTTGCTATAGGAGCCGTCCGATCTGGATCTACTCTTTTTGCAAAGGCGAGAAAAAACAAGTTTAGATATATATGAAGGAAAGAGTTAAAAATAGACTAAATATAGCAGGAAATAGAGTATATCATAAAGGAGCAAATATTATATTAATCAAAACGCGTTCAAAGAGGCTTCATGGCGTCAACATGAGTGAATGAGTTAAACCTTTGAACTCACCAAGCTACACATGTATCATAGGGTTATTCTTAGCATGGATATCACGACCTAGAAATCTAAGCCCCTGTTTAGACCAATGTCAGCTCGGATGTCATAGTTCAGGTTACCAAAGTCGGATCAGATGTCATAGTTCAGGTTACCAAGGTCGGATCAGAGATGTCATAGGTCAGATTACCAAGGTCGGATCAGATGTCATAGGTCATATTCAAAACCTTAAGAGCTTATCCTGCTGAGTTGTACTAAAATCTGCCTTATTCAAGCTGTAGAGAAGTTAGTGATCAAGTGTTAATGAGCTTGAAACTCCATTTACAATTACCAAATCCCTATTTGCAAAAGCCAATTCCAATTCCAATTTCATAAATCCTAAATCCTTTAATGCCAAATCCCTATATTCAAATACCAAGTCCACATTTATAAATGCCAACTCTCTATTTGCAAATACCAGGACACGGACAGTTATTGAAAGTGCAACTCTACTCACGCCCACTAGCGTCGACTTAAACGGTATTCAAGTTAAAATAACTAAAAGCATTCAAATTTATAAGGACAAGAATAACCAGAAAAATATACACTGAGAATGAAGTACAGGGCGACTTTGTTCGTACGGCCGCCACGTACATGTAAGCACTTAATGTCTGCTGTTGTGAATGAAGTTTAACCCTTCGCTTGCTGAATTTTAAAATACAGTTTTCCTTCTTTACCCATGCCCTGTTGTATAATTACATATATCGTCACTGTGTACAAGTATTTCGCTATGCAATCACTGCTGTGGAGTGTACTGGTTGCACAATCAACTTGTAAATAGTGCAGACCCTGACGAGACAGATTCTGCAGGAGCTGTCTCATCTGGGTCTTCACTATTTACAGGTAGGTACATTGACGTGAATAGCAAGCGAAGGGTTAAGGCAGGTGAATGCTGAATCCAGGGTGAAATTACGCAGAAAACTCCAGTTGGAGATATCTGCGTGCCTTTCATCCTGAACTAAGCTGTAAGGCCTAAATGTATTGAAGACTGATAGGAAATAAAAGAAAACTGAATGAATGAAAGGCAATCGAGACAGACTGAGAGATAATCAAATGGAGACGGTGAAATAAAAGGAATAAGAAATTTAAGAGTGTTCGAGAAAGACTGCGAAACAGAGATTAGTTGAGAGAGAAAAGGTGAACAGTAGAGAGAGAGAGAGAGAGAGAGAGAGAGAGAGGGGGAGAGAGAGAGAGACAGACAGACAGACAGACAGACAGACAGACAGACAGAGAGACACAGAGAGAGACACAGAGAGAGATACAAAGAGAGACTCAGAGAGAGACAGTGAGAGAGAAAGAAAGAGAGGGAGACACACAGAGAGAGACACAGAGATACAGAGACACAGACACAGAGACAGAGACAGAGGGAGGGGGTAGAGGTGTCAGACGTACGACATGTACTTTGAATCGTTTCCCAGTTACCGGGATCTTAGTTGCATTTTCAAACAGCTTTGATCCAGATTAGACACCAAGAAATTCGGCTTCTCATCTGGATCCAAGCTGTTTGATACCTGATCAATAGTTTCTCAAAAGATTCTGTCATGACAGTTGGTCAATAATTTCTCAGTGCTTGGTCGAATCATAAGTAGTCAAAATTAACCCCTTCCCCGCCATTGTGGCAAAAATGCGCCACGACAAATAGTGCAGTCCCAGATCAGACGCCGCCTTTTCAATGCGGCGTCTGGTCTGGGACTTCACTATTTGTCTCAATCTCTATTTCTATATATGTGCTTTATTCCTTTAAAATTTGTATTTATTTATCTAATTACCTTATTGTACCGACTGATTCAACAAAAGATTGACAGCAGAAGACAATTAGAAATTTGACGCCGAAAGGGTTAAACAGATCCAAACAGATCAAAATTTGAGCAGACATTATTTTATTCACAGCGGAGTGAGAGGGAAATGTTAACCCTTCGCTTGCTATTCACGTCACTATACCTACCTGTAAATAGTGTAGACCCAGATGAGACAGCTCTTGCAGGAGCTGTCTCATCAGGTTCTGCACTATTTACAAGTTGATTGTGCAACCAGTGCACTCCACAGCAGTGATTGCACAGCGCAATACTTGTACACAGTGAAGATATATGTAATTATACAACAGGGCATGGGTAAAGAAGGAGAAATGTATTTCAAAATTCAGCAAGCGAAGGGTTAAGTGTTACCGTATTTATAAAACCGACTCACATTACAATCACAACTTTTTTTTATTTTGGAATTTCCGTTGAAAATTCCATCTCTCGTCACAAAAGCTGTGCATTTACGCAGTTGGATATATTCCAAACCTATTTGTGTTACATCGGGGCACCCGATATCTACAACAGTAGACTACTTCTAAACCGGGCGTTCAATGTAGTATAAATATCAGCCTTAGAGACAGGTACATGTAGTAGCTTAATGCAGGGTGAAAGACACGCAGAATGCTCCTCTGTATGACTGTCACCCTGCATTAAGCGGCCACCTGTCTAAAATTGTTCGATACTAGAATTCCAGCTTATAATAGGGATTTTACTTTATATGCATATTGGATGTACCATGCATTTCTGAAGAGCGTGTTAACCCAATCTAAATCAAGCCGTGTGCAAAAGTGTGCATACAGCAAAAGCCGTATTTGACGATCAGAAATTGAGTAACCATTTGCATTCATATGCAATTGTTTTCACGCATTTGTAAACCAAGGAGACCCAGACTAGAGTCTGCTCTGTTTGCTAGTCTCATATCTCAAAAGCTGTGCATCTACGCGGTTGGATACATTCCAAACCAATTTTGATTACACCAGACACCCGAAGTCTATAGCATTAAAGTCTTTCTAAGTCGGACGTTTAATTAAGTATACATATCGGTCTTGGAGACAGGTGACAGCTTAATGCTGGATGGAAGTCATGCAGAAAGCTCCTCTGCATGGCTTTCAACCTAAGTTAAGCAGAAATCTGCCAGAAATTGTCCTTTATTAAAATTCCGGTTTGTTAGGGTTTTACTGTATATGCGCATATTGTGCACCATGCATTTCTGAAGAGCGCGTTAACCCAATTAAACCAAGCGACAACAATTTCAAAAGTAGGCATACAGTAAAAACATGGTTGGCGACCATATATTTATTAGCCATTGTTCTTCATATAAACGTGTTTTCACGCATTTGCAAACAGAGTAGACCCAGATCAGACGGCTCCTATAGGAGCCGTCTGATCAGGGTCTGCTCGGTTTGCTAGTGGAGTTTGAAAGATATCTTTAGGCAGGTGGCTGCAGAAAGCTCCTGCAGGAGTCTCTGAACTTGTCTATTCTGTTTGCAAAGGCGTAACACATGAAGGGGTTTTTATGAAGTAACGGGTTCGAGATACGATCAATTATGGGTAGACGATACGTTTGTTTGAAGCCAAAAGGGACTACGCCTACACGACATAAAGAGGGCTGCCATTGATTTCTATACATGCACAGTAACATCCTTCTAAACCGGACGTCTAGTAGAATTCGGATATTTTAGGCAGGTGGCTGCTTAATGCAAGATGAACGTCAGAGGGGAGCTTTCTGCATGACTTTCACCCTGCATTAATCTGCCACCTGTCTCCAAGTTAGATATTTATAAAGGACATACCCTGATCAGGAATAATTGGATTCGTGTCTACACTGTTTGCATATGATTGGACATTCGTATACCGAGTATATCGTTATAAGGGTTTAATCGATCGACCATTCACTGATTAAACAAAAAGGTCGCTGCTTGAAATAAGACAAAGGTACATGTAACAAAGAAAGTGCCTTTTGGAGCATACCGCAGTAAATTTGGCATGCATTAAGCTACCGTCTGTCCGGAATATCCATTATTATGTTTCTTTCAAACAATTAACCCATTACCTCAAAGGCTATTTTAGATACAACCTCTTTGAATAAATCTACCGAAAAGGAGCATTAACTGGAGAAAAGGAATTTTTTAGATTTTTGTAGTTTGAAACCATAGTGATAAATAGAGCATTTGCTCCTATAGGAGCAACTGCTCTATTTATCACCATGGCTTCACAAAGATACTTTTACAGAGTCGTCAAAAGTCGTCAATATGAGGGAATGGGTTAAATATAATTCAGAAACGGATAACAGGATAACAGTGTTACCATTTACACCATGGGTATTCATGCAAACAATTATAACATAATGAATATCATTTAAAAAATTATTTGTTTTATTTATTTAAGTCTCATCCATGTACATACGTAAATAGCTACAAAACATAGGTTGTTAACCAACATAACATGTACACAGTCATTCTTTAAAGAATTATAGGAGACTGTATATTAATATATAATACATCATTGCACAAAGTAACACCTATTTGCAGAGAGTAAAACCGTGAGATTCTAGCTAATCTCACGTTAAAGAACTGCAATACGACCGTTTTGTTAAAAACTGATTTGGAAAAAGTACACTAAACGTGTTTATTAAAACAAATGCATTAAAACAACCGTTATTGCCTTTGATCAGATCAAAGATAAACGGATTAGCTATAAACACATGGAGTAATAACTAGACTGTTTGTTTAAACATGCCAATGAACACAGGGACGTTTGATCTTTGGAGACACTAAAGAATCAGATTTGTAGTACAGTAAAACCTCTCTATAACGACCACTACATTGCATCAAGTATTTTATGTTAAAGGCAGATGGATGCTTAAAGCAAGGTGAAAGTAAAACAGAACGCTCCTATAGGAGCGTTCTGTTTTACTTTCACCTTGCTTTAAGCAACCACCTGCCCACAATACCTACTGATTAACACAAATTTAGTGGTCGTTGTAGAGAGGTTGTACTGTATACCATAAGAAAACAGAGCATACCCTGATCAGACTCCTAGAGAAATCATACACTGTAATTAATATGCCAAATGGAATTACATTTTTGAACTTTATTAAACCCTTTCCCTGTTCTGTGTTTATTCTAAATTTCAATACCTAATGAATATTCATGGACAAAATAGTTATAATTATATATATAAGGTGGAACATTGTAGCCATTTTAGAAAGTAAAGAAACAGGTCTTTCAAATACAACCAGCAAACAGAGCAGACCATGATCCCCTAGGAGCCGTCTGATCCATTTACCATTCCCTCGGCAGTCTAAAGGGAGTCATTATGCATATCAGCCACGGGGTGTTTATGATCTATTTATAGAAATGATATACCTATTTGCAATGTAATCAGTGTAATTGTTTACAAACAGATAAGATTTCATTGCGTCATACGCCAGGCATTCGATACAATGGTCACCTCAACCCATTACCTCATAGGCTATTTTTAGATACAACCTCTTTGAATAAATCTACCGAAAAGGAGCATTAACTAGCGAAAAGGAGACATTTAGAATTTTGTAGTTTGAAACCTTTGTGATAAATAGAGCATTTGCTCCTATAGGAGCAAATGCTCTATTTATCACAATGGTTTCACACAGTGACTTTTACATAGTCGTCAAAAGTCGTCAGTATGAGGGAATGGGTTAATATAGTTAAAGTTGAATGAAAGAGAACCTGTCTAAAGCGGCCATTCATTTATTGAATATACGAGTCTTAAAAACAGGTGGTTGCTTAATGCAGGGCAAAAGTAATGCAGAAAGTGTCTGTATTACTTTTGACCTGCATTAAAGAGGAAGTCCCTACAATGATCGCATATTTTCAATAATATCTTAAAACTTTGTATTTGTTATGCTCTATCATTATTATGAAGGTTCCCAATTTGAACTTATATCGAAAAATGCCCCTGTGATACAAATAAACCGATTTCATCAATACTGATAAGTGTTGTTCTACAACACAATATTATCGGCCTTTTCCGTTAAATTCTTCCGCGTTTTGCCGATGATCACCGATCCCTCCATTGTGTACGTAATAGCTTTCTCGGAAGTGGTCGGAGAATCGCGAATAAGGCGAACAGTTACGAAACTAAAACCCGACCCGAATAAAACTGAAACTTCGGGTAGTAAAACCGGGATCGGCGATATCAAACACATGGATGTTTTGTCATTATAAACGGTAATTGGATGGACTTTTTGCGATATACTACTTTTCAGCATATAAATAAATGAGTTTTGTATATTTTAAGTGTTTATGAAACGCGTCAAATGTAGGGACATCCCCTTTAAGCTACCACCTGCCCTACATACATATAATTAGACTTCTTTTTGATGGTCGCTTAAGACAGGTTCTGCTGGTCGCTTAAGACAGGTTCTACTGTACAGTTGGGTATGCATTAGGGAATGTGGTTACTTAACCCATTACTCCGTGAATATTCATGCAAAAATTATCACATCATGAATATTAATCAACAGAGCAGATCCTGATCTGACGGCTCCAACAGGAGCCATCTGATAGCAGTCCCTGATCAGACGGGTCTACCCTGTTTGTTTAAGCCATTCAAACGTGCTTATATGAAGCAGAGGGACACAATGAACACAAATATTTGTAGAATTAGATCTATATTATATCGTACGCAAATAGAGCAGATCCTGAGTAGACTCAAATCAGACGGTTCCTAAAGGAGAGTCATTTGATCAATGTCTACTCTGTTTGAAAAATCATAATAAGAAACATATATTGAGTAAATGCTTAATGCAGAACGAACTATCAAAGTAAAGAGTTAATATTTCGCATTTAGCGTTTCAAACATGTTGAATTCCGACTATTGTTTCGGATTCTTATCTGGATTCAAACTATCTACCAATGCCATCATGCATTCAGCGGCCAACTTATACGTTACACTATGTTTTGAGCGAATTGAGTTCTGCCAGCACAGCCATTTACATATCGAGGGCTTGGTGCAAAACTATTCTAACTCCTTCACAAAGTGAAGGAGTTAGAATAGTTTTGCACCAAGCCCTCGATATATTCTCAAATTACAAGATATATACATGACTGTATGTCTTCAAAATTCATATCAACATTCCCAAGTGAATACATGTACATGTATTTGTTTTGATGAAACGACGAATCAGTCCGTTTCATCTGGATCCAAACTGCTTGCATAAGTTGTCACGAAGACGTACAAAGAAATGGTATAGACGTGTGGCGAACTTTATTCAGCAAACTCTTCAAACACTCAACATTTCCACGGAGGTCTAAAGGTACTTGGAGTTCCCAGTGGAATATTTATGGTCTATATATAGAAATGGCATACTATTAGGTGCAAGAGTCTTGCACATGCTTATCAATGCCATTGTGCAACTCTTTGCACGTTAGCGGCGAACCCGTGATTACCTGTGAAAATAATTAATCAGAACTCCAGACAAGATTCGTAAATTAAAATAATTTCAAGAATAAGGTGTTTTTTTTCTCTACCAAACCCTATGTTGTGACTACTCTTTAGAATTATCTTGAAGGGTTTAGTAAGAGAGGATTCTTAAGAGTGGACACACCATGGGGTTCGGTGGAGAAATTGCGATTTTAGTATTTGAGTACGCACCTTTATCTATAGCCCTGTGTTTGACGTCATTGTTTGGAATTCTGATAATGGTTTTGGGAAGAAATCAACGTTGGAGCTACTCCGTTTCAGAAATTTGTAGCGGACGATAAATCCTGCAGACGCGCAGACACCTCTAACACTCCAAAAGGAGGGATATTTTGATCCCATAGTAGAACAAGTGCAGCTAATATTATACAGTATCACCTAACTACAACTTGATACTTTGGCAGACTGTAGCTTCAGGTCGAACGAAATTGATACAGAAAGCTCCAAATTTTGTTCTGTATAAACAATTTACTCCATAACTACGCCTATTAATGCTTTTAGATAGATAGATAGATAGATAGATTTATTTCAATATCGAGCAACATCACACTAGTTACAAAACATACATATTTTAAATTATAACAATATAATACTTAATACAGTATAACCTCTCTTAACCGGAAGTTAAATTTAGTATGAATATCGGTCTTGGAGACAGGTGGCAGCTTAATGCAGGGTGAAAGTCATGCAGAAAGCTCCTAGAGGAGCTTTCTGCATGACTTTCACCCTGCATTAAGCAGCCACCTGCCTAAAAGTGTCTTAATTCTTATCTATTAGAATTCCGGTTAAGAGAGGTTTTACTGTAATAGTGTTATATGTGTGTTATGAACCATGTCAGTCGCATCAATATCAAGGATGACTCAAAACAGAGAAAGTATATATCTCTATTTCTATTACGGTCCATGCTATTGATGGTCTCAATAGATAGCCATGTATTGCATACTTACCTTTACAAACCGTTGCTACTTCTACTACAACTGCTATTCATACTACAGTAAAACCTCTCTAAACCGGACTTTCAATTTAGTACATAAATCGACCTTGGCGACAGGTGGCAGCTTAATGCAGGGTGGAAGTCATGCAGAAAGCTCTGCACGACTTTCACCCTGTAATAATTCCAGTCCAGTGACATTTACACAAAATCGCCGAATCTGATTGGTTGAAATTTGAAATTCATTTCTCAATGAATGAAAAGAGCTGGTTCTCTGTCGTTGCTCCATGATTTACATGAAGTCGGTAATCAGTAGCCGATACACTATGGAACTACTTCTTTTTACTATGCATGTTCTATTTATAGACAAATTCCTTGAAACTATGTTGACGTAGAATTATTGGGAGAAAAATGTTGTTTTGAAGTTTTGTGGAGGGCGTATTTTGAAATTTAAGTGTAAAGAGTGAAATTTATGGTAAAAGGCAAGTGATTGTATATCAAGAACCAGCAGAGCCAGGCGGCTCGCATGGTGTAGAGAGAAATGGACGAGGTGAACTTCTGGGAGGTGGGATAAAGTGATTTTTCGGATGGAAGTAAAGTGGTGATCGGCAGTGATAACCGTGTGTTGATTTAGAGAAAACAAAGCGAGGGCTACATACCAGACTTAGATTCAGACAGGGTTTATAAAGCCCATCAATCAGTCCGTTCTCATAAACGTTATACACCTAGAACATTCAACATTAAACAAGTATTAAAAGAAGTTGGAATATATATACATTGTAACAGGATCCATCTACAAAGAAACAGTAAGTAAACAAAATAGTTAATATTATCTCAATTACCTTAAATATTGGTACACCCAGTTTTCTCTCTCCATTGGTGTGTCAATTTAGCAACATTTTGATAACTGAAGTAGTAGCAAATAGTGTAGACCCTGATCAAGCTGTTCTTTCAGGATCATTTGATCTGGGCCTTCACTACGAGTATTTGCCTAAGTTTGTCCGAATAATCACTGTCGTAGGGTTTATTGGCATAAATTAAACATTGACCTTTTAATAATTGACTGCTACAAAATGGCAAGTATCTTCAAAATTAACCTTTTACCTGATGATGTAAGAAATAATGACACCACGAATATTAATTAGACAGAATTTCATAACTGCATGTGCCCAGTTTGGTATCGGGGTTACATGTATAAGGAAACAAAGCAGAGACCCTGATTATACGGGTCCTACCTGGTGAATATTCATGTAAGAAATAAAAAAAACATCATGGAAATGAAATTTTTATCTAGCATATGACTTTTATTTCGCTATGGCAGAAACTGTAGTATTAGATCTATATTATTCTATAGAAAAAGACCCTCGATTGCTTGGCTTCTATCTTTTGACATAATGACATGGTGTATATCATTTAGATGGATTCTCATATTTATATATATATACTCGTATAGAGTAAAACCCCTTTAAACCGGAATTCTAGTAGAGAAGAATTTAGATACTTGTAGACATGTGGTTGCTAAATACAGGATGAAAGTCATACGCTCCTAAAGGAGCTTTCTGCATGACTTTAACTCTGCATTAAGCTGCTATCTGACTCCATGATCGATAGTTATACATGTACTGTATTCTTATATATTCATAAAATCAATATTAGCTATGAGGTAAATGGTTAAACAGCACGTGGACTTTCATACTGTAGTGTTTAGGTAATACCTTTAATCATTTACTCGTCATAGACGCGTTTTCAACAGAGTAGAACAAGGCCAGGTGGCTCATGTAGGTTTACAGAAACCTCGATCGATCAATATACCAATGAATGAATAAATGAATGAATCAATCAATCAATCAATCTATATATCAATCGATCAGGAGTTTTATGCAAAACTTTCGCTCAGGATTAAGCTACCACCTGGCTTTAATACCCACAATTTTACCCCTTTTGGTGGTCGCATTAGAGGAGTCTGACTGTATTTAGACAAATACACGTGAAAAATAAGGTTTAACCCTTACAATGCAGGAAACGAGTCACTAATTTCCTTTGTAAACAGTGTAGACCCAGATGAGAGGGCTTCTATCCCTCTCATCAGGGTCTGCGCCGTTTGCCATGTAACACTTGTATTAAACCCCCTAGATATTCATCATAAGCTTGACCTGTTTGAAGTTTGGAATAGTCCATTTTGAAATTCAGTGTGGAAACCTCGATTATCCGAACACATTACCTCATAGGCTAGTTTTAGATCCAACCACTTTGAATAAATCTACCGAAAAGGAGCATTAACTAGAGAAAGTGAAAACTTTTAAATTTTGTAGTTTGAAATCATTGTGATAAATAGAGCATTTGCTCCTATTGGAGCAAATGCTCTATTTATCACAATAGTTTCAACAGGTGATTTTTACAGAGGCGTAGAAAGACGTAGCTATGGAGGAAAGGGTTAAGAAAGGTAGTTGCAATGCAATGTGATCTCTGCATTAAATTGCAACTTCTGCTTTGATCCATTACCTCATTAGCTGTTTTTAGACTAAAACTGTTTTTTAACTGTGTAGTTCGTATAGAATAAATGTTCTTTTTATAACAATTGTTTCAACAAGTAATTTTACAGGGGCGTCAAAGGGCGTCATTATGGGGGAATGTGTTAAAAAAACCCTACTTTTCTTTAATGATAATAAATTTAATTTGAATGATTTAGTCATGCTCTTTCGTTTGTTACAGATATGGGTCATGACACCATAACCATTGCGTCTATGAACGCTGCCAGGGAGGGATTTCAAAGTTTACCAAAGACGGACAGAGGATCGTGCCTAAACGGTTTACTAAATGGAATTCAGCCGGACATAGGAATCCTGCCTGGGGACTACCTGGGGACGACCGCGTTCTTACAGGGATACAAACAGTACTTATCTCCGGACAACGAAGGAACGTTGATGCTCTATGACGCCAACAAAATCGCCATGACGAAACAGAATATTTCAGAGTCTGTGTTTAACGGCTTATATTGCCTGAATTCGTTAAACATAGCCTGGCCCGAAGTCCAAGTCACATCTCTGAAGCCTGTTCGCCAGACCGTGAAGACATTTACAACGGTCTCGTTCCACTATGAGCTGTTCAGCACAACAGACCGAAGGTCGAATGAACAGCTCATGAAGAGCCTGGCAACGCTTGCACAAAGGATCGCTATCGTAACCGAAAATCCCATCCTAATTGCCGGTCAAATCAGACTTCCGCTTGATGCAATCACAACTATTTTGTCCAGTTTGAACAGCCAGACACAGCATGATTACTTAGAGAATGCTAATGCTTACCTTGGTAATTTTGGTTTCCTGCCGTCAATGGCGAAGAGTTCAACAAGAGAAAAGCGAAACAACTTCAAGCTTGACACAATAAAGTGCACAAGGAAAGATTCAGTCGTGAAGACATGGTCTCCGCAGCAGGGTGGTGTTGCAGATTGTATGATTGCGTCTAAGGCGCTCGAATTTTCGGAGGCTAAGGGGATTGAAATAGGCAGTGTTCTTGGACAACAAGTGAAGATGCCTGCCTTAAAGGATAAATGTGTCTACAAGACCGAGATGCAGATCCCAGTACGACCGCCAAGGCACCACGGAGGCTAGATCGTCCTGATAATTGTACATACATGCATCACAGTCTCTCGAAGAAATTTCGAAAGAACTGTAAACTACTATTGCCGAATGATTTCTTTAACCAATTCATTCCCACATTAGTTGAAGAAAACTCGTCCAAATGTTTAAGCAACAGTGCAGACCCAGATCAGAGGGCTCCTGAAGGAGTCCTCTGATCTGGGTATACATTGTTTAGCTACGCCGCCCCTTTTAAGGGAAACTCGCCTCAAATTGGTAAAACTGTAGGATTATTTAGTATTGTTTTATTCTCGACAAAACAACTAGTGCATCGAACAGTTTATTTCTGGTGAGATTCTCTGGAGTACGGGATCTCTTCAGAAATCATACTGATAGCGCATTTTGTTTTTTAAAAAATTAAGATGTAAATAATAACATGTGAATCTGATTATCTATTTTTGTAATATTATATTTGTTTGAATTAAAAATTACTTTTCATTATATAGTAGAACCTTCCTTATTCGACTTTTATTAAAGAAGAGTTTGTTGTTATGTACATGTAGGTGGTTGCTAAATGCAGAGTTTAAGTCATAAAGTTATAACTGTCTGCATTAAGCTGCACCTGCAATGGTACATGAGTGTTTGAATTAGCCATATTTTACTGTATATAAATATTTATACTCATGTAGCATCTAATTTGTGTAATATATGTACGAAATGTGTTTATGTTTGATTTATAACCCTTTACTCCATACAAACGCTTTTCTATGCCATTGAAAACAGAGTAGACCCAGACCAGACGGTTCCTATAGGAGCCGTTTGTTCAGAGTCTGCTCTATTTGCTCTTTAAATAATATATGATAGATATGATTCCACAGTTTCTGTCATAGCAATAACTTCCTATGTTCGTGTGCTATTATATCAAATTATATCTAATTAATATTCATGTCATGATCTTACATGAATGTTAATGGAGAAAATGGTTGATATAACCCTAATCATATTGTCCTCTGCTTCAATTATTAAAATCAATTTTCTAAATTTAAAATACTATGATCAAAGTGTCAAACAGTTTGGACTCTGATGTGACGCCGCATTATGTGGCATCTCAACTAGTTCTAACTGTTTGCATAGGTAAGCACGATTTCCATGTTTCCATGTCTTATTTTCATTTGATGTGCATTATATTTAACCCTTTCCTCCATAAATACGCCTTTCTACGCCTTTGTAGTAGTCACGTCTTGCAACCATAGTGATAAATACAGCATTTGCCCCTATAGGAGCAAATGCTCTATTTATCCCAATGGTTTCAAACTACAAAATTCTAAAATTTTCCCTTTCTCTAGTTAATTATTACCTTTTGGGTCGATTTATTCAAAGAGGTTGGGTCTAAAAATATCCTAAGAGGGAATGGGTTAATAAATCATTTTTTCAGCAATTATGTTAATCATTTTTCATGTTCGATGTGTATTATATTTTATAAATCATTTCAGCAATCATGGTAATTATTTTCATATTTAATATGATATTGTATTACGATATCTGATAAATCATTTAAACAATCATGTTATTGTTTTTAAACCATTTAATCATTTTTATGTTCGATATGTATTAGATTTTATAAATCATTTCAGCAATAATGTTAATTATTTTCGTATTTTATATGTATTATATATTTGATAAATTATTTCAGCAATATTGTTATTGTTTTGAAACCTTGTAATAAAAATTGCATAGCACTTGATCACAATAAGTTTGCTCAATACTTGAATACCCAATACATGATAACCCATTTTAACACATTTGCAAACAGAGTAGATGCAGATTCAAGAAAGACCACCTGTTGGCAAGGCATTTGTATGTAAGATAATTGTATATTTCACATTTCAATGTTTGAAATGTCTAATTTTTAATAGATGCTGGGTAATAATTAATTAATATTTATTTAAGTATTGTTCTTACAGGAAACCTTTGCCATTCCAACAAATGTTGAACCCAATCTATATTATTCCGTAAGCAAACACAGCAGACCCAGATAAGGCGGGTCCTACAGGAGTCTACTCTGTTTGCAAATCCTAGCTTCTGCTGTAACAAAACCTTTAATACAGTAAAAACCATTCCTATCCGATTAGTCTGTAAAGAAAAACTTAGATATTTTAGGCAGATGAATGCTTAATGCAGGGCGAAAATTTCCCAGAAGAGCTTTCTGCATAACTTTCACTCTGAATCAAACTGCCACCTATCTCAAAATATCCACGTGGTCAGATTGGAGAGGTTTTACTGTACAAAAGGGGAGGAGATGAAGAGAAAATGTTGAGAGCGAGCAAAGTTCTTTGACGTGTCCATTGTGACTATATTTTACCTGTTGGCATTTTGAACCACACACAGTCACATTATCCTGACATGGGGCTGAACAATCTCTGTGCATTGCCGTTATATGATTGTAAACAGTAAACCCCATCGAAACCGGAAATCTAGTAGAGAAGAGTGTAGATGCGTTATAGGCAGATGGCTGCTTTATGCATGGTGCATCAACAGACCGATATCTATACTAAATTTAACGTCCGGTTTAGATGGGTTTTGGTATGCACGCTAAGCAAACCTACAGTACAATTATGACTTAACAAATAATCGTATCCGCGGACCATCCGTTTCGCCATTTACAGTAAAACCTCTCTGTAACGGTCACTAAATTGTGTTAATTATTTGGTATTAAGAGCAGGTGGCCGCTTAAAGCAAGGTGACAGTAAAAACAGAACGCTCCTATAGGAGCGTTCTGTTTTACCTCCACCTTGTTTTAAGCAGCCACCCGCCTTTAACACAAAATACTTGATGTAATTTAGTGGCCGTTATAGAGAGGTTTTACTGTAATACAATGGGTAATTAAATAACCCTACCTCTTCCAAATAATTAGATATAGTCATTCCCTTAGATTAACGCATATTCAATTTCATATAACACAAGTTCAGTGTTAAATAATTCTAAAGAAGTCAACACAGTGGTAAAAAAGGACAGGTTGTAGCTTTCATGCAGGACAAAAATAATACAGAAAGCTGCGGTAGAGCTTTCTGCATTGCTTTAATCCCTCATTAAGCCACAACTGTCAGTACTGATTCGAAAAGTGGTCGCTTTAGAGGGGGTTTACTATATCTGTCTTAACTCATTCTCTCCTACTGATGCCTGATTGCGCCTATGTAAAAGTCACTTCTTGAAACCATTGTGATAAATAGAGCATTTGCTTCTATGAAGCAAATGCTCTATTTATCACAATGGTTTCTATACTACAAAATTATAACATTTTCCTTTTCTCTAGTAAATGCTCCTTTTCAGTAGATTCATTCAAATAGGTTGGGTCTAAAAATAGCCTATGAGGGAAGGGTTATTGCTCATTTACATGTACATTTTTACACGACACGTGACATGTGAATTAGTATCAGATGAGATACTGTAAAACGCCTCTAAACTGGGATTTCAATTTAGTATAAATTTAGTATAAATATCGGTCTTGAAGAACTGTATTTAATGCATGGTAAAAGTCATGCTGAAAGCTCCTCTAGGAGGACTCTCACCCCGCATTAAAGAGCCTACTGATCTAGATTCTTCCCTACTAGAATTCCGGTTTAGAGGGTTTTTGCTGTATTCAATAGAACCTCTCTATAGTGATCACTAAATCAACCATTTCAAAGCTGAATTTTCAAATCGGTTATTCCACAATTCAAACAGATCAAGCGTAGCGTGATTACTAGTATGCTGTGATATTTTCAGAAAAGTGTAACATGATATACATGCACCCTTATGAGATGACTCCTCTATCTGAGTCTAAACTGTTTGCAAAGAACAGTAGCAACTCATTTCCCACACTGGATGTGTTAATAAACATAGTCGTCTTTAAAAGCGGGTGTTATATTAACGCAGGGTGGATCAAATACAGAAAGCTCCTATATGAGATAGAGTTTTGCATAACTTTCGTCCTTTATAAAGCTACGAACTGCGTAAGAAGAAGACATCGTTTAGTGGTTGTTTAAGAGAAGTCATACAATACGTCTAATTGGGTAATTGATCGCATAACATTATGTTTCACATTCAAAAACGTTTAGACAATAAATCGTGTGTACACATTATGTAATTGCTTTAAAAATGCAAAAGTGTTCCTTGTACTTGTACATGTAATGATTTATCTTGCTCTCTGGTTTACTGAAACTGATGGTTGAACTAATTTAACTCTTAATACATCAGTTTCAATATCCTTCAATGCGGATCCAAGCCAACATGTTGACATTTTCTCAGCTTCTCCCATATACACACAAAAACATGAACAAAAGTTTACCCCAAAACAAATACAACTAGTAAAAGCCTAACAAAACAAAAATACCCCCATAAAACAACAACAACAAAAACTGAAGAAGAAGAAGAAGAAGAAGAAGAAGAAGAAGAAGAAGAAGAATAAGAAGAAGAAGAAGAAGAAGAAGAAGAAGAAGAAGAAGAAGAAGAAGAAGAAGAAGAAGAAGAAGAAGAAGAAGAATAATCTCTATGGCTTATTTGCATTTTATTGATTTTTTTGAGTAGCCATAGCAGATGTACGCCCGGACAGCGTCAGTGCATAGAGAAGATAACATTATATCTCAAGGCCTTCGAGAGCTACTAGTTAACAGTTTCAACTTTATTACCAAGCATAAAATAATAGTAATATTCATGACCTTACACGAATATTCACCAGGTAGACGATTAAGACATTTTACAGTATTAAAACATTTAAAAAAAAAGTTCAAATGGCCCCTGAATTACCTCTTCAATCAGTCTGTTCTTTAAGTTTTAACAATTAGTACCCACGTGTAATTTAGTCATTTTCTCAATGAGTATCCATTTTAGGAAAAAAACTGACATCATGGATATCAGTTACACCATTTGTTATACAAAAGCGTACACATATTGGATTTTAGCAGAATTTTAGAATCAGATCTTTGTTATTCCATAAACAGACAGTGCAGACCCTGATCAGACAGCTCCTGTAGGAGCCGTCTGGCATAGGTCTATTCTGTTTGCAAGGGCGTTAATAGATCAAGGCGTACTTATAAAGTAAAAGGTTAAAGTTAAAAGTTACGATAACTTATAAGAAGACGGTACGTTTGTTTGAAGCCGACAGAAATCTGCCACAGTAAAAGGGTTTCACATGTAATACTTTGGATGCTGAATTGTCATGCTTTACATGTAATATCCATAAGTATGTTTCTACCGAACAATTAGACAATATTCAGTTATGAATAACAGGGTAACAGTTTAACCATATACACCATGAATATTCATGTACAATATCGCATTCCCTCATAAGCTATTTTTAGATACATGTACAAGCTCTTTGAATAAATCTACCGAAAGGCGCATTTACTAGAGAAAAGGAAACTATTAGAACGTTGTAGTTTGAAACCATTGTGATAAATAGAGCATTTGCTCCTATAGGAGCAAATGTTCTATTTATCACAATGGTCTCACAAAGTGATTTTTAAAGAGTCGTCAAAAATCGTCAATATGAGGGAATGGGATATAATAACATCGTGGATATCATTTAGACTGTTTTGTTTATACAGTGCTCCCTCCCTACAACGGCCCTCTCAAGAACGATTACCTACTTACAACAACGCATGTCACTGTTTCCGAAACAACAAGGCTCCAGAAAAAAAATCCATCGTATTTGTTTATGCCTACATCAAACCCTATGTTGTGACCACTCTTTAGAATCGTCACTTTGTGACGATTCTAAAGAGTGGTCACAACATAGGGTTGGATAGAGGCATAACGGTTTTAGTTCTCGAAATACACCTTATCTGGGGATCTGCAAACAAACTAATTATGTTTGATTTTCCCTCCCTATAACAACTCCCTCTGAACAACACATACAATATTCGTACCACAAAGGGTGTCGTTTTAGAGAGGGAGCACTGTACATGGTAATGGACACAGGATAGTTTGACCTTAGCAGACACTAAAGGATCAGATTTGTATTATACCATAAGCAAACAGAGCAGACCCTGATCATACGGCCCCACAGAAATCATACACTGTAATGCGTATGCCTAATATATTTGCATTTCTAAGGGGCAGGAAACTGAAGCGGAAACGGAAACGGCAGTGCGTGATTTTTTGAAAAAGGATATGAAAATCCCAGAGGCACGAGTTGACTCTCTCCAGTTTGACCGAGTACGGCGATTTGGTGAACGTAAAGCGGGAATAAAAGGAGTGTGGTTGTAGTATTCAAAGATGTAAAGGAGAAAGATGTGGTGAAAAGTTTCAGAGAAAACCTTGATACAAAGGTTACAGGCTATTTTATTCATGATCAATATCCACCAGAAATTATCAGTCAAAGAAAAAAGTTGGTTCCAATCTTGATAAAAGCGAGAAATGATAAAAGAGACGCGTACTTAAACTACAACAGACTGATTGTTGATGGCAAAGTGTATACAGACGGCAAATATGGTAAATGGAAAAGTAGTAAAGTCAAGCAGGCAAAGCCACATGCAAGACGCAACCACCACCAAAACACCGATAGACAGCATGACACACACACACAACCACACACCCAAACGCACACGCACACACACACACGAAATGAACACAGAAAACACCAAAAGACACACAAGAAACAGGGACAAACGTTCCACAACATGAACAAACCACAAGCACAAAGACGCAAGGCAAACAAAAGGAAGGGTGACAAAGAGAGTACCGCCTTGGCACGGTCAGCAGCAAAAACACCACTGGGGGTTTAAACCGGTTTACGGACGTCCTAACCTCACACTTCTCTCAAAGTCACCCTAGCTTTACAAATATTGTAAATAAAGGTATCCCCGCTGGACTTACCCACAACATAGACGACGGTGAACACAGGACAACATGTAAAACATAGCATAATAACTGTGACAATCCGTCAAATATGTACTCAATGACTTTGCTGAAGTCAGAGCACCTGCAGGCAAGCCGTTAAGGGCACGACAGGGAAAAAATAATACATGAGTCTGGTAAGCTCCTCCTGTATCCAAGTTTAAGAGTATACCATCATAGAGTACTACCCTCGGCCTGTCATCGCGCAAGCAAAGAGGGAAGCGTAGCTACCGACTGTAAAAGGGTCGATAACCAAACATGCAGTGTGTTGCAATATAATAGGATCATAACCTTTCTTTTTAAATTTTTTAATGCGTTTTATAAACAAATCATGAAAATTGAGTAGGATAAACAGGGGGGTGATGTGAAAATTGGGGTTTGGAACTGTAATGGCTTAACAAGAAACAAGTTAGAAGATGAAGAGTTCAATAACATAATAGCTTCTTTTGATATGCTATTTTTGTTAGAGTCATGGACAAACAGTAATAGTGATATCGAAGTAGAAGGCTACAAGGCGTACAATTTCTTTCGAAACTTTCAGCACAGACGGGTGCGGCGTAACAGTGGGGGTATTGTGTTATATTGCAAATCCACAATCGCTAAGGGAATAACCATTGTAAATAAGCATTATGATACTATTATTTGGGGTAGATTAGATAGTGGTTATTTCGAGACAGATGAAGACATTTACTTGGGCATCGTGTATATATGGGGCGAGGACTCGCCAGCTTACAACGTTATTAATTGCAATCTATTTGAAATTATGGAAAATGACGTGACAAAGTACAAACAATTAGGAAAAGTGTTTGTTGCAGGAGACATTAATGGCAGAGTAGAGTTAAAACATGACTTTATAGAATTTGATATCCGAAATAAGACAGTAGACGGCATTTACTATGTTCCTAACATAACACTAGCGCGTATATCAATGGACAAACAGCACAATAGGCAAGGGTTGCAATTACTGGACCTGTGTAAGAGTACAGAGTTACGCATCTGTAATGGTAGACTAGAGCAAACCGGCGCATACACATACTGTGGCCATTCAGGTTGTTCCGTTATTGACTATTTGTTATGTAGACAAGAAGACTGCAATTCTTTAAAGTCGATGGAAATACATGGTTTCAATATATTTTCAGACCATGCTCTAATACAGTTTAATGTTACAATCAATAACATTTATAGCGAACACAGCTGTAACACAGGAGATGAAGTTAAAAACAGCATTAAGTGGGATGACAGTAAACGGAAAGAATACAGGCGTAATATTATTGCTGAATTGCCCCGTTTTAACATGTTATTTAACGGACAACCGATCAGAGACGGTAATAGTGTAGACACAATTGTCGAAAGTTTTTCAGGTATAATAAATAGTGCTGCTAAACCTCTATTTAAACGATCTGTGGAAGCTAAGGTATACCCAGGCAAGGCCGTAAAGCGGTCCATTACAAAGAAAAAAGACTGGTTCGACGAGGAGTGCTCAAGAGCTAGGCAAGACTATATTAAATATTTAAATATATTTAATCAAAGTAAGTGCGAAGTAAACAGACACATTTTTATTGAAAGTAAGCGAAAATACAAGCGCATGATTAGACGTAAGACGAACAGCCAGAAATACTTGAAAATGAGGGAGATTGAGTCATTGAAAAGTAAAAAACCGAGAGACTTTTGGAAATATTTTATTGGACAGAAAACGAAGAAAGGTGAGAATATAGATGTTGGGCAATTCAGAGACTATTTCCAGAACTTAACGGATGAAATAAATGTTGTTACAGACGAGGAGTCGGAACGATTCTGTTCGCAAACTGTATTAAATAATACCGAATATGCCGAACTTGATAGGGAAATAACTGTGCAAGAAGTTATGTCAGCTATAAATGGCTTAAAGAAAAACAAAGCAGGATCGGCTGATGAATTAATAAATGAGTATTTCATTGAAACCGTAGATATCTTATCCGCACATATTGCAGATCTTTTTAACATAATTTTTGAATCTGGGCATTTTCCTACCTCTTGGATGGAAGGGATTATTATTCCTTTATACAAAAAGGGCAACGAAAATGACCCGAACAATTACAGGGGAATAACTCTTGTCAGCTGTCTTGCTAAGATATTTACCTCGATTTTAAACAAACGTATAACTACTTGGTGTGATGAAAATACTGTAATTTCTGATGCACAGTTTGGTTTCAGGAAGGGGTTCTCAACAACAGATGCGATATTTTGTCTAAACTCGCTTATAAATCATATGCTAAGTAATGGGAAAAGGTTATATTGTACTTTCATTGACATGAAAAAATGTTTTGACAGTGTGTACAGGAATGCCTTATGGTTTAAATTGTCTAAATCAGGCATCAATGGTAAACTCTTACGTATTATACGGTCAATGTATGAGTATGTTCGTTGTCGTATCAAACATTGTAACCACTATTCAGATTTTATAAACATTGCTGTTGGATTGAAGCAAGGGGATATATGTTCACCGATATTTTGGTCTCTTTTTATCGAGGACCTCGAGCCTTATTTACAGTCAAATACTGTTAATGGTCTTTCGATAGGAGATCTTACATTAATACTCATGTTGTATGCTGATGATATGGTTGTTTTATCAGACTCTGTGGAAGATATGCAGTGTAGTTTAGACAATATTAAGGCTTATTGTGACAGATGGGGATTAAAAGTCAATGTGGACAAGACAAAAGTAATGGTTTTCAGGCGTCGAGGTCGTGTACAGCAGAGTGAGAAATGGACTTATGAAGGACAAGACATTAAAATTGTGGACAATGTTAACTATTTAGGGGTTGTTTTTGGTAGCAATGGACACTTTGATAGCAATATCCAATTATTAGCCGGTAAAGCCTTAAAAGCAATGAACGTTCTACTTTGCAACATGAAAGAATTATCATTTACACCCAAAACGAAGTGTCAATTGTTTGACTCTTTTGTGACGTCTATTCTAAATTACGCCACCGAAGTTTGGGGATTTACTAAAAGCAAAGAGCTAGAACGCATACATTTACGTTTTTGTAAACGTATTTTAGGAGTTAAACTCAGCGCAAGCAACGCAGCAGTGTACGGTGAACTTGGGAGATTTCCTCTATATATAAACCGTTACATTCGTATCTTAAAATATTGGTTTAAAGTATTGACATCTGGAAACTGTATTATCAGACAATCATATGCATGTGCGATGTCAGATACGTGGAATAACCATACAAACTGGGCGTCAGGTGTTAAAGAACTGTTATATAAGTATGGTTTTGGACATGAATGGGAAGACCCTTTTTCTGTAATTCCAAATGTATTTATATGTGTATTTAAACAAAGGATAGTTGATTGTTTTCAACAGGAATGGGACAATTCGTTGCAAAACAATAACAGTCTGATCTTATACAAACACTTGAAATCCTCGTATGGGTATGAAAACTATCTTAACATGAACATACCATACAGTAAGCTTAAATGTATGACACAATTACGTACTTCTTGCCATAAATTGAAAATTGAAACTGGTCGCTATGGTAGACATCGTATAGAACGGCAACAGAGATATTGTGATATATGTGGGAGTAGAGACATTGAAGACGAGTTTCACTTTATATTTATATGTGAAAAGTACAAGGTTGTTAGGCAAAGATATATTCCAAATTATTTTAGAATGAGGCCAAATATGTTAAAACTGACTCAGCTTTTAAGTTCCAACGATGAAGCTGTAATTTCAAAGCTAGTAAGTACGTTACATGTGCTCTTAAAATACGCAGTAACCTTCTTTCGGCTTAAAGTATTAGTAAACATTCCAAATTTACCCTCCGCGTAATGTCATAAAATTATTAGCATGTATTTTATTATGGTTTGAATGTTAACATTCTGTTTTGTTATGTGTTCAAGCGGTTTGCTTGACTTTGATTGTATCTTGTATCGTACAATGTATAGGGATGATAAACTGTATATGTTTAAATCCAAAATAAAGTGTATTCTGATTCTGATTCTGAATCTAAACTTCATTTCACAAAGTTTACAACATGCGTTAACCATTCCCTAGGAAGTAAGTACGAGTATGCATGTCAGCCATGGGGTATTTATGATCTATTTATAGAAATGATATACCCGTCTGGCAATGTAATATTTTTGCAAACAGATCAATTACATTGCGCCACACACCAGACATACGATACAACGGTCGACTGCAAATAAGTAAACCTCTCTTTAGCGACCAATTGTTGAATACAGTAGAATCTGTCTTAAGCGACCATTCATTTATTGAGCATATGAGTCTTAAAAAGCAGGTGGTTGCTTAATACATGGCAAAAGTAATGCAAAAAGATCCTATAGGATTGGTTGATTGATTTATTGAGTTGGGATTTACGGCACTCAATAAATCAATCAAACTATAGGAGCTTTCTACATTACTGTTGATCTGCATTAAGCTACCACCTGCCATACAGACCAATAACTAGACCTCTTTTTCATGGTCGTTTAAGACAGGTACAGCTAGGGATTCATAAGGAACGGTGGTTACTAAACACCTTAATCCGTGAATATTCATGCAAATACAATGACATCATGAATATTATTCAACTGGGTTTTTTTATAATGGCACTATATATGAAAAAAATATTATGTAGAATGAGATATTATTTCATAAGTAAACAGAGCAGACCCTGATAAGATGGCTCTCATAGGGACCTTCTGATCTGGGCCTTCTCTGTTTGTAAAATCCTTAAAAAACTTGCATATATGGAATAGAGCGACACTATGAACTATACATTTGTAGAATTAGATCTATATTATATCATGCGCAAACAGAGCAGACCCTGATCAGAAAGGCTCCTATAGGAGCCGTCTGATCAGGGTCTGCTCTGTTTGGAAAATCATAATTAGGCGCATATATGGAGTAAAAGCTCAATGAGGAATGAACTATTAAAGTAAAGGGTTAAGATTTCGCAATCAGTGTTTCAAACATGACTATATGTACATTTGTATTTTTTTCGGATTCTTATCTGGATCGAAACTATCTGCAAATGTTATCATGGATTCAGCTGTCAATATATTTGGAGCAGATTGAGCCCTGCCAATTCAACCATGTACATATTAAACCCCTCAAATGCGACCACTTAATGAACAAACATGACTGTCTTCATAAGCAGGTGGTTGCTTAATGCAGGGGAAAGTTATGCAGAAAGCTCATATTCTGCATAACTTTCGTCCTGCATTGAGCTACCACCTGCCTTTGCCACTGTGAATTATGCCCGTTTTTGGTGGTCACATTAGAGGGGTTGTACATGTATATAAAATCTCAAATTTACAAGTTATATATGCCTATGTCTTCAAATATCATATCAACATTCCAAAGTAAATACTTATTTTGATGAAAGGACGAATCAATCTTCGTCTAAACTGCATCCAAACTGTTTACATAAGTTGTCACGAAATCGTACACAGAAATGGTGAAGTCGTGTGGCGAACTTTATTCAGTAAACTTTACAATATATACATTCAACATTCCCACGGCGGTCTAAAGGTATTTATTTGGATTTTCCAACGGAATGTTTATGGTCTATATATAGAAATGGCACACCACTTCGTGCACAAATTATGCAAATTGTTGATCAATATCATTGGCGTAACTCTTTGCACGTTAGCGGCGAGTCTATGATAACATGCACGAACAGTTTGATGTCTCTTCTTGAACCAAATTCTTCGAAACTCTGATACTGGATTTGGGAAGAAAACAACCCGTTGAAGAAATTTGTAGCAGACGATAAATCTTGCAGACGAGAATTAACTAGCGTGCAAAGAGGTACCTCTAACAAAAGGAGGGAGATTTTGATCCAATAACCGACCATGTGCAGCTAAAATATACAGTAGCACTTCATTGCAATTTGATCAGGCAGACGATAGCTTTATAACGAACGACCTTTCTACACTATTTTCATTAGATACACTAACCATTTACTCCGCAACTACGGCTAGTAACGCCTTTGCAAACAGAGTAGACCCAAAGCAGACGGATCCTTTTGAAACCGTCTGATTAGGGTCTACTCTGTTTGGTTAAGGAACAATATAGAGCTATTTTTACAGCTTCTGTCCTCGCAAATAATCCATATGCGGTCTCTTATTGTTTCAATATTCCTGTATGCTTGTAAGACATGGACGCTGACAGAGGAACTCGAGAGAATCGAATCCTTAGAGCTGCAATTTTACAGAATTATCCTAAACATCTCTTACAAGGATTACATCACCAATAAAAAAGGGTTCGGGCATTGATTGGTCCCTATGAAAAGTCCCTCACTATAGTTAAGAAAATGAAGTTGAGATGGTATGGTCAAGTCTCCTTTTAAAAACAAGCATCGCTAAGACAATTCTCCAGGCAACAGTTAATGGAACAAGAGGGCTATGAAGACAAAAGAGGAAATTGGAAGATAACACCAAGGAATGTATATATTTGAGATTTGAAAAATCTCAATGTGCCGTAGAAGACTGGACAAAATGGAATGAGATTTCATATACAGACACCGAGGGTATAAGTGAACATAAACATAGTTATACTGAATGTGGTAGTAAATATAACCTAAACACAATTATACAGGTACAGAGGGTAGAGGTGAACTTTACCTAAACATTTACAGATACTACGGGTACACAAACCACTTCTATTACAACCACTCTAGTAGTAGTAGTACTAGTAGTAGTAGTAGCAGTAGTAGTAGTAATAAAAGTGGTTTGTGTTTAGTCTTTTCACACTACTACTTCTAATACTACATGTACTACTACTACTGCCTACTACTACTTCTACTGCATGCTATTACTCATACTACTACCTTACTACTACAACTGCTACTACTATTACTTCTACTACTTTTTTTCGTGTGATATTTACATTTCAGTTGTTGCTGCATGTATCACTTTAATAACACATACTTTAATAAAGAAAGACGAAATGATCTACTCTTTATTTTACTACATGAACGTCAAACGTTTCTAATACGTTTGTATTAGACAGGTTGTACTGTAGTATCTGTAACAATGTTATCAACAAACTGCCTTTTTAGCCAGGCGGAAAATCCAACCTATTAATAGAATGCCAAAAATAAACATTTTCAAAAACCAACTAGTAGCATTACTTAACGTATTACATGTATCTCAGTGAACTCGTCTAACAGAGTATTTTGAATTAACCTAATTTTCGTTTTGAGGGGTGGTTCTGCAATGTGTTTTGATGGCGTGCCCTTTGGTATAATATTTACAATTGAACCAATGAGTGATTCTGATCAATAGGCTCCTTTGGCAGGCTCTCTTCTCTGGATCTACACTGTATAATTATACATTTTCCCTCATAAATATTCATACGAGAAATATTTATACTGGCACAATGAACAAGTGATGTTTTTACCTCGGCTTGCTGATTACTGCTTTATAAGCCAATAGAGCAGCTCCTGATTAGACGGCTCATTTACGAAACGTCTGTTCTCAATCTACTCTAATTGATTATCGAATAATATAGATCATATTCTACACCTTCTATCATAGGCAGAATTGCACGTGTCATTGTAACAATAAATCTAATTACATTACATTGTAATTAATACCTATGATGTCATTATTTCTTTCATCATCATTCATGAAGTAAACCTCACTTGGTGCAAACGGATTTAATTACATTCTGCTTCCAGTCTTTTATATTTACATGTACGAAACACAAGCTACATTCGCATTATTTCTGAAAAAAGCCAACACATTTCTATTCTAATCCAAACGCCCTGTTACCCGATTTGCAGTCTGGTTCATTTAATGAACGGTCATTTCGAATGTCTATAAAAAGCACAATGCCAACAATACCAATGTATTGTGCAATACCAACCAATATTTCTGCAATTGCATTTAGGTCAAGTGAGGTGACGTCACGATCCTTCTAGAAGATTCAAGCAGGGTTTATATAGCCCAACAAGCAGTCGTTTCTCATTTAAACACCTATTCTATTCAGAGCAATTTTACATTCAGCGTTAAAAATAATAAACGTCAGAATAAATATTATAACAGGACCCATCTACAAAAAGTAAGTAAACAGAAGAATTTATATTATCCTATTTTAGCAACATTTTGATAACTTTAAAGCCGACTGACATAGAAGCAAATATTGTAGACTCTGATCAAGCTGTTCTTTCAGGAGCAGGGTGTCCGGATATTCCCTGTAATTAGGATAATTACATGTAGCATTTTGAGTGTATCTAATCTAATTCAGTTACAATATAATCACATTACATATATGCGTAGGATCTGTTGGCATACATTAGAAATTGAAATATTTAATAATTCACTGCAACAAAATGGTCGGTATGTTGAAAATTAACCCATTGTCTAGTCAAAATTCCTGTAAGAAATAATGACACCACGAATGTTAATTAGAGAGAATTTTATAATGGCGTGTGGTCTATGACTTTTTTTTGCTATGGCAGACAATGCAGTATCAGCCACATTAACCTATTCCCTCATATTGACGACTTTTGACGACTCTGTCAAAGCCACTTTGTGAAACCATCGTGATAAATAGAGCATTTGCTTCTATAGGAGCAAATGCTCTATTTATCACAATGGTTTCAAACTACAAAATTCTAAAACTTTCCTTTTCTCTAGTTAATGCTCCTTTTCTGTAGATTTATTCAAAGTGGTTGGCTCTAAAAATAGCCTATGAGGTAATTGGTTACATGTAAGCAAACAAAGCAGAGACCTTGATTATACGGTGCTCATATAAAACAATAACATCATGGAAATGATTTTTTCAGCATATGACTTTTAGTTTACATTTGTGTACTCTAAATGGTGATATCGAGCTACTTTCGGTTTTAACGATATCCCGACAGACCATCACAAAATTAGTATGCTGTCTTACAGCTCATTGATGAGACTATCAGAACAGTACGTTGATCAGACGGCTTCTATCTAATGACATGGTGTATATCATTTAGATGGGATTCTTATATACAGTAAAATCTCTCTATAACGACCACTAAATTACATCAAGTACAATGCATTTTGTGTTAAAGGCAGGTGGCTGCTTAAAGCAAGGTGAAAGTAAAACAGAACGCTCCTATAGGAGCGTTCTGTTTTACTTTCACCTTGCTTTAAGCAAACACCTGCCCAAAATACCAATTAATTAACATAATTAAATGGTCGTTATAGAGAGGTTTTACTGTTTATAATTATACTCGTATACAATAAACCCCCTCTAATCCGGTACTCCATTAGAGAAAAATATAGATAATTTTAGGCAGGGTGGCTGCTTAATGCAGAGTGAAAGTCATACAAAAAAAACTCCTAAAGGAGCTTTCTGCATGACTTTAACTCTATATTAAGCTGCCATCTGTCTCCAAGACCGACATTTATACTAAATTAAACGTCCGGTTTTACTGTAGTCTTTTATATTTATGCTATGTATATAGTTACATGTAAACAGCGCATTAACTTACACGTACATGTAGTAGTGTTTCGGTAATACCTTTATCCATTTACCTGACAAATTAAAGACGTGTTTTCAACAGAGTAGATCCAGATCAGATGGCTCGTATACTTTTACAAAAACCTCCATCGATCAATACACCAATCAATCAATCAATAATTAAGGAGTTTTCTGCATAACTACCGTACAGCATTAAGCTTCCACATGCCTTTAAGCCATATGATTCTTCGTATTAGAGAAAATTTACTGTTTTTAGGCAAATACACATAGAAAATCCTTACAATGCGGAACACGAGTCACTAATTTCATTTTGCAAACAGTGTAGACCCAGATGAAAGGGCTCCTAGAGGAGCCCTCTCATCAGGGTCTGCACTGTTTGTGATGTTACACTTTCTTTTAGAAAAATCCCGAAATATTTATCGTAAGCTTGATAGGTTTGAAGTTTGGAATTGTCCATTTTAAAATTTAGTGTTGAGATAGTTAAATAGGTTAGCCCTTACCCCACTGAGACAAGCAAAGCATACGCACTTTTGGATTTGTTCAAGTTTGACATTGCTCAATTCAATAAAGAATTGTGAGAAACTGATGGCCGAGTGCCAAAATACTTTTATTCTGATGACACGCCGAAATACTCGATGTCCCATCTAGATCTATAAGATCTATAATCTTATTATCATTATACATGTACCACCTTTATAAAGCTCTCTATTCACACAGGATATGTGCGTTCAAAAGCATTTCACATGAATACATTACTGTACCATGTACAAATTGTGTACATTCAATGCGTGTTTTTTTAAGAAACGGAGATCGATAAGAATAATTAAAAAGGAATTAATTGAAGAATTATTGTTAAAACAAATTCATCCTTTCAAAATTCTTTGTTCACATGACATACCTTACAGTTTTATAATTGTTTTACATTATACTTGAAAGTTTAACAGGTCTATTAAAATATTGGACAAGCTGTCTGAGAATATGTGATAACATACTTCTAGTAAAGCCTCGATAATTCGAACATTCAAATACGCATCATTATCGGTTTGTAACAAAGGTGATGGCTTAATGCAACGCAATCTCTGCATTAACCCTTCGCATTAACCCTTCGCTTGCTGAATTTTGAAATACATTTCTCCTCCTTTACCCATGCCCTGTTGTATAATTACATATATCTTCACGGTGTACAAGTATTTCGCTGTGCAATCACTGCTGTGGAGTGCACTCGTGGCACAATCAACTTGTAAATAGTGCAGACCCAGATGAGCCAGCTCCTGCAGGAGCTGTCTCACCTGGGTCTTCACTATTTACAGGTATGTATAGTGACGTGAATTGCAAGCGAAGGGTTAAAATGTCACTTCCGCTTTAAATAATTAATTTTAGACCCTATGAATTTAGATTAATCTACTGAAAAGGAGCATTTACCAGAGGACAGGAAAACTTTAAGTATTGTAGATTTTAACGCCATTGTGATAAATAAATATTATGCCCCTATAGAGCAAATGCTCTATTTATCACAATGGTTTCTAAATGTGACTTTTACAGAGGCGTCAAATGCGTCAATATTAGGACCTCGACTTTCTTTACTAAAAATAATAAATAATTGTGTCGTACTCTTGTGTTTGTTACAGATATGGGGTATGACAGCATAACCATCGCGTCTATGAACGCAGCCAGAGAAGGTTTCCAAAGTTTACCTAAGACTGCCAGAGGATCGTACCTGGACCGTTTATTAAATGGAATCCAGCCGGACATAGGAATCCTGCCTGGGGACAACATAGGGACGACAGCGTTCCTACAGGGGTACGGACAGTACCTATCTCCGGATAACGAAGGGACTTTGATGCTGTATGATGTAAACAAAATTACAATGACCAAACCTGCAGGAGCTGTCTCACCTGGGTCTTCACTATTTACAGGTATGTATAGTGACGTGAATTGCAAGCGAAGGGTTAAAATGTCACTTCCGCTTTAAATCATTAATTTTAGACCCTATGTCTTTAGATTAATCTACTGAAAAGGAGCATTTACCAGAGGACAGGAAAACTTTAAGTATTGTAGATTTTAACGCCATTGTGATAAATAAATATTTTGCCCCTATAGAGCAAATGCTCTATTTATCACAATGGTTTCTAAATGTGACTTTTACAGAGGCGTCAAATGCGTCAATATTAGGACCTCGACTTTCTTTACTAAAAATAATAAATAATTGTGTCGTACTCTTGTGTTTGTTACAGATATGGGGTATGACAGCATATCCATCGCGTCTATGAACGCAGCCAGAGAAGGTTTCCAAAGTTTACCTAAGACGGCCAGAGGATCGTACCTGGACCGTTTATTAAATGGAATCCAGCCGGACATAGGAATCCTGCCTGGGGACAACATAGGGACGACAGCGTTCCTACAGGGGTACGGACAGTACCTATCTCCGGATAACGAAGGGACTTTGATGCTGTATGATGTAAACAAAATTACAATGACCAAACAGAATATTTCAGATTCTGTCTTTAACGACTTACATGGCCTTCAGCCATTAAACATAGCCTGGCCAGATGTTCAAGTCTCATCTCTGAAGCCTGTTCGTCAGATCGTGAAGACCTTTGCAACATTGTCCTTTCATTACGAGCTTTTCAGCACAACCGACCAAAGATCAAATGAACTGCTCATGCAAAACTTGGCAGTGCTGGCCCTAAGGATTGCAATAGTGACTGACAATCCTATTCTTATTACCGGGCAAATTAGACTGCCTCTGGAGGCTATCAGAAAAATTATCTCCAGCATGAACGAGCAAACACAGCGTCAGTTTTTGCATGATGCAAATGCTTTTTTGAGCCAGATGAATTACCTACCGTCCATGGTAAAAGTGTCCACTTATGACAAGAGACAGGATTTCAATCTGGACACTGTACGATGTAAAAGGAACAATACAATCGTGAACACATGGGCCCCACAGCAGAATGTTGCCGACTGCATGACAGCATCGAAGGCGCTTGAGTTTTCAGAGGCTCAGGGGATTGAAATAGAAAGTATTCTTGGACAAAAAGTGACAATAATAATAATAATAATAATAATAATAATAATAATAATAATGATGATGATGATGATAATAATAATAATAATAATAATAATAATAATAATAATAATATAATAATAATAATAATAATAATAATAATAATAATAATAATAATAATAATAATAATAATAATAATAATAATACATTTAATAATAATAATAATAATAATAATAATAATAATAATAATAATAATAATAATAATGATGATGATGATAATTATAATAATAATATTGTATTGTTTTCTACGGAAGCTTATACTGACCCCCTTATATATACAATAAATGGTTAAAAATACCACATAGTTTTATGATATTAAACTCCTTTAAAACAATTATGTTATGTGTTGGGTATAACATAACACGTAATTGTTTTCTTTATTATATTCCGTTTTTAAAATTAATTAGTTCGTTTTTATTGAAATATATAAAAATAACTCGGGTTTTCTCATAAAATCAACACTATTTATTTAATATAGACTCACTCACTTCGATCTAGTATATGTTGCTTTAGATATGGCGGTCTGACAGTCACGGTTTAGTTATGATTTTATAAATGTTTCAAATATAGTGTCAACAGTTTCAAAGGGATATATGTTGTGAATATGTATTCAACAATATAGTAATTAATTATATGAAATACTTACTTAAGTAGTATATAAAATGAATTTATTCTGGTTAATATACAATTGGTTCTTTTTAGCCTTTTACACTAAGTTTACTATAACTTAAAAACTTACAAAAATATATGTGTTGTAAGATATAAATTTTCTACTGTTTACAATTTTATATATTAATGTCTATTTATAATTGACAAACATTATTTACATAAATATTTTTTTCATATAACTGCTCAGAAAAATAATAACTTATATATATTGTAGATATATAAAATCATAAATTTCGATAAAGATAAATATTAATTATGGTATAACTACACATAAAACATCACCTTATCTATATAAATGATATATAACTCTTTAAAATTTTAGCCATATTATAACATATAAGGTATAAGCTTCAGCAGTTTTCTTATCGCCATCCATGTAATAAATATTGTATAATAAAATTGCGACCACCAAAAACTTCTGGATGACAGTTGCTGATGGCAGTTTAATACAGGACGAAAGTTATGTAGAAAGTTTGTATAGGGGCTTTCTGCATTACTTTCGCCCTGCATTAAGCAACCACCTGCTTATAAAGGCAGCTATGAGTCTTCTTCAAGTGGTCGCATTATAGTTTTTTTTTATTGTATTTACGAAGTGTATTTACACTGATTACAATATGTATTCAAACCGTCAAACTGGGGAATAGTACAGATCCAGTTGGAGCCATCTGAACAGGGTCTGCATTATTTTATATTATTTCTAAATTACAGTTATCTAACTGGTGCCATATTGAGTATGTTTGGTGTAGGGTTGTTTTTGATTATGATATGTTTTGTGTATGTTTGGTTCTTTTTAGAGTATGTTTTTATGTTCAGGTTTTAAATTGTATACTTTTGAAACTTTAAACTGGTTAAGAATGTGTTGTAAAACTGGAGTTGAGTTGCCATTCTTGGACAGATCTGTGAATCAGTCCAGCTAGTTTTGATACAGATCTTGGTGTTGATAGTTACGATACACATTTACGTGCTTGACACTTTGTATATTTGGTAAAGACATAAGACATAAAAGACATAAGACAAGTTTTATTTAACGTCGGATGTTCATAACATAATAACATAAGCCCTGATGGGCTTTTATTCCGACAAAACAAGAGTAGAAAAACAAAAACGACAAAATAAAAGTATGAACATGCAGTCAAGCACATAGAAAAGTATCACATACAGCATGCTTATATAAGACAGTATCACAGTATTTACATTAGTATGAAGCTATCACAGAATGATGGTGAAATTAATGTGTTTTGAGCTTGGAATATAATTTTTGCTCTGATGTCATTTCCTTCTATATAGCTTATATAGACAGATATGATCTAGAGTGGAAATACACTTTTATATAGAAATTCTCTAAGATCTGTAACTTATTTTGATTTGTTTTAGTAAGAAAACATTCTGTATACATTTAGAGCAATTAACCATAATCTTCTTTGTTTACATTCTGGGCAGTTGACCTACTTCTCAGTTAGTCCCAAACTAATGTCATTTTAAACCTGTTTGAGATTAGTTTGGACTATTTTGTATGGCTAATATGTTGATTATTGTTGTTTAGATGATTAAGGTATATTACTTTAACAGTGACATGTTGTAGAGAGCCATAGTTTGCAATTATTGGAATATTTAGCAACAGGTGCCCTTAGGGTAATGGCCGCCATTAGAGGCTACAGAGCCTGAGAGCCACTTGTTTTTGCTATTTTTACAGTCAATAAGTTGTTATAAATTCTGGAAATATGTTCTTAGGGTTTATGAATATGCTAGATTTAAGATTGCTATTTTTCTAGAATTATTGAGATTATCTATCTTCTGTAATTGATGATTTTCTAGAGTGGATGGGTCTGAAGCCTAAGAGCTACAGACTTGGACTAAAGAGGTTTTTCTTTGATGATTTTTGATTGCAATTTGGCACTCACACTTGATTATATTGATGTAAAATAAGTCTATTTTTGTGTAAATTAGATTTATTGCATTAGTCTTAAGAAAAACAATTTAGTGTGAGATTTGGTGAGATCTTGGAGCCAGCCAATCAGATAGCTTAGTTTAGGTCATGTGACATTTCTCTATATAAGCAAGTCTGTTCAATGCCTCAGGGATTCTCTCCAGAACCAGGGACCCGGAAGCTACTCTTCTTACTTTGGAGAAAGCAACTTTCAATGGTATTTACTATTTAGCATAATTTTACTTTACTGCTATTTGGAGAAACCTTAACATTTCTGATCTTTGGCATTTAATATTTTTGATTCTAAATTGTTAGGGGAGAGAATCGCTCAATCAAATCTAAATTATTCCTAGTTTCATTTTTGGCTATTTTCTTCTACCTTTTAATTGGCTGCTGCACTTTTTGCTCATTTAAATTAGAACTAAGCTTGTTAACTTTTTGGCTCTGGTGTAAATATTGTGTAAATATTATTGTTTTTCATGTTTCTTAGATTTGATTGTTTACTTAGATTAGAGTTTGATTCAAAATACAGTTTAATTACACTTTGGTCTTCAGTTATTCTTTTATTTCTGACCCGAGAGGTCAGTGGTGTCATCCTGACGTTTAAAAAGAACCCTTACAACAAATGCATCTTGCTTGGTACTTATGTGACATTAATTTGATCTCATGCTGATGTATCTGTGTTGTCTAATTTGTGCGATCAGTTTGATATTTGATATTTATGATGCTTAATAAAAACTATTGCAGCAGTCATGCTATATTGTTTTTATGCGAATGTTTTGATAAATATTGCAAAGTGTGATAATAATTTATTCAATGTATTTGCAAACAAAGTAGACACCGCTCTCTTTCATACTGTATGGACTCTACCAATAAACCATGTTGGAATAGTTCACTGAAAATTCTTCATTGAAAGGTTAACCCTTCGCTTGCTATTCACGTCAATATACCTACCTGTAAATAGTGAAGACCCAGATGAGACAGCTCCTGCAGGAGCTGTCTCATCAGGGTCTGTACTATTTACAAGTTGATTGTGCAACCAGTGCACTCCACAGCAGTGATTTCATAGTGCAATACTTGTACACAGTGAAGATATATGTAATTATACAACAGGGCATGGGTAAAGAAGGAGAAATGAATTTTAAAATTCAGCAAGCGAAGGGTTAAAAGTTTTAACTCTTATTCCGCTATCTTTCGACTTGACTCTTATTTGCAAACATCTTGTTATTACACATAGACTATGACTGTACTGAACTAAACATATCCTACACATATGCCATAGGCAAACAGTGTAGACCCAAATAGGAACCGATGCACTGTTTGCTGAACCCACCAGTGACACTGGCTTATTCCAGCAAATATTTTGTTTACTATGTCCCTCGATATGGACGAGTTTTTATTCACCCTTTACTCCATAACTACGACTTTATACACATTTGCAAACATATAAGACCCAGATCAGACGCCTTCTGTGGGAGAGTCTGATCAGGGTCCGCTCTGTTTGCTTATTGTATAATACAGGTATGAGTCTATAGTTTCTGCCATTGCCAAATTTCATGTGGCATAAAAAATAATCTAATCAATATTCATGATGTCATTATTGCTTACATGATTATTCACAGAGGTAAAGAATTAATAACGGGAGAATAATTAGGTTACCATTGACATTTTCCCCGCTATTTGTGATCTGACTTGCAATCGCTAATACAGTAAAGTTCCGCTAATGCGACCACCTAAAAGAGGTATAATTTTGGGTGTAAGATGCAGGTGGCATCTTAATGCAGGACAAAAGTAATGCAGAAAGCTCCCAGAGGAGCTTTCTGCATTACTTTTGTCCTGCATTAAGCAACCACCTTCTTATAAAGGCACCAATGTTTATTCATTAAGTGGTCGCATTAGCGGGGTTCTACTGTAACATGGATCCAGGACAAGACACCGTGTACCTCGAGTAACTGTAAGCTAGGTAAGGGATTACCTTGTACATGGTTTACATTTTCTAGCTTTGCTGTTGAAATACAACGATCAGATTACAAAACAGTGTTTACCCCGATGTGACCGAAAGATAATAAAGAATTTGCACAAGTCTTGTGAAAAAAAGTCCCAATATTTTCAATATTCTTTCTATCCCACTTTATTTCTCTGTTCATTGTTTCTCTCTTTACCCATTTATCTGAAAGCGGAGTGACTGTGTTAGTGTCTATTTCTTTAACCCTTCACTCAATGCATTTTCATGTAAGGAATAATGCCATAATGCTATATAAATTAGATGAATGTCAATAATGGCATATATACAGGAAATATTGGCCATACCAAAACTTGTTTAATCAGATCTATATTACAGTAGAACCCGTTTTAAGCAACCATTCATCCATTGAATATAGGAGTCTTAAAAAGCAGATGATAGCTTAATTCAGGGCAAACGTGATACAGGAAGCTCCTATAGGAGCTTTCAGTATTACTTTTGACCCGCATTAAGCTACCACCTGCCTTATATGGTCATAATTATACCTCTTTCTGATGATCGCTTAAGACAGGTTTTACTGTTTTCCATAAGTAAACATAGTAGACCCTGATTAGACAACTTCTACATGAGCATTCTGACCTGGATCTACTCTGTTGGCAGATGCGTTACAGACCGTATCTAATTGTAAAGGATTAAACATGTCCAGCTACTGAGAACCGATTAAACCCTTTACTTCTTAAATACGCATTTCCACGCCTTTGCAAACGGAGTAGATCCAGACCAGGCGGCTCTTATAACGATCCCATGACCTTTCAATTCGAAACCCAATTGATACTTGTAACATGGGAAATAAAACTGCCCTATATCTTTCAAATGATTAAATGCGGTTGTTTCCCTTAGTTTAGTTTATAGCCGTATTGAATTTTCATTTAACCCTCAAAATAAAATAAAATTGAACAGTAATATTCCTCTAAATCAACCGCCAGAAGAGGTCTAATTCTGGTTTAAAAGTGGTAGCTTAATGCAGGGTGAAAGTTATGTGGAAAGCTCATGTACATGTAGGAGTTTTTCTGCACTACCCCCGCCATGTATTAAGCAACTACAAAACCCCGCTAATGCGACCAGCAAAAAGAGGTATACTTATGGGTGCTAGATGCAGGTGGTAGCTTAATGGAGGGTAAAAATAATGCTGAAAGAACCTAGAGGAGCTTTCTGTATTAGTTTGTCCTGCATTAAGGAACCACCAGCTTATAAAGACAGTCATGTTTATTCTTTAAGTGGTCGTTTTAGAGGGGTTTTACTATACCTGTTTCTATAGTTATTCACTTGGTCGCTTTGGAGGGATTTTACTATAAATTATATGTTTTGATGCTCATGTACATACATATTTACAAATGACATACGATTTAGTACCAGATTGGATATACAGTAGATCCAACCTCTCTATAGTCACTGCTTAATTCACCATTTCACCGCAGAGTGTTCAAATGGACTATCCCACAATTCAAACAGGCCAAGCTTACGTTGACTGTTCAGAGATATATTTTAACCCATTACCTCAAAGGCTATTTTTAGATCCAACCTCTTTGAATGAATCTACCGAAACGGAGCATTTACTACAGAAAAGGAACATTTTAGAAGTGTGTAGCTCTGAAACCATTGTGATAAATAGAGCATTTGCTCCATTGGAGCAAATGCTCTATTTATCACAATGGTTACAAAATGACTTTTACAGAGGAGTAGAAAGGCATGTTTATGGTGGAAAGGGTTACAAAGTAAAAAAGTGTAACATGACAAACAGTGCATTCCTTTATGACCACCCCGTTTGGGTTTACACTGATTGATTCCCCCACACACATACACAAAAATACACATAAAGCATTAACAAAAACACCCCATAAACAACAAACAAAACAGAAAAAAAATCATAAAATATAAATAATAAAAACAATGAACAAAAGAACAACAAAACACTACAAAAGCACCGGTGTTATACATGTACATGTAAAGCTATCTCGAAACCACCAACAGCATGCTAAAGATGAACCATTTTGATAACTCCTCAGGTATTTGATGAATCAAACTAAGATTTCCCGGGACAAGACAGCGAAAGATCAAACCTGTACACTGACAAGAAAACTCATTTTAAACGCCTACGACAACCGCACTTTCCATAAATCGTTTGCACTTTGCTGACTAGTATTCGTTACATAGTCCAGGCGATTACGTTCTCTTGCAGAACCACGCTAATCCGGATGTTTCGAAAAGAATACCCACTGTCTCAAGTTGTTTTTTTATTTTAAAAATGCTTTATACTTACTGTTATAAGTATGTGAGGGTCGGGGAGGGCCATCCCTCAACATACCTTACAATAATATGGTAAGTTGATAGCATTGAGTCATGTATACGATAAGTATACTACTTACATAAATTAACATATAGAACAGAGTTTCTTTGTATTTGATAATAAAACATGTTTTAAAGGAAAAACGTATGTATTCAAATCACATTTAGAGTATTTAGATAATAAAAATGGGGAAAACGGGCTTGATGGGGTTCTCTCATTTCAACAATATTTCGGTTTCCTATTGATTTGTTTTAATTTTAGATAAAACTGTTTACATCTATACAAGTACAGGAAATGATAATGATTGCCAAGGTCATTTTCACTTTTTAGTTGTGATATATATGTAGGATTTTTTACAACAGAGAGATCATAATATTTTGACTATATTTGATCAAAGTGTTCGTGATAATTATCCCTTGTTGCTATGTATTTCAGAGCTTTATATGTAGCTATTGTTTTGTTTTTTAACAATATTATTGAAATTTTTCCTATCATTTTTTGGTCAAATATATATATAGTACTTTGTCTCTAGTAGAATACTCATGTCAGCCAATGAATAGGATTATTATTCTATTGCATATGTATATCTTCTCATTTATATTGTTATAGTTTGCTAATTTCAACCACTGCTGAACGTTTGTTAAAAATAAGTTTGTTTGTGGACATGACCAAAGCATATATTGAATTGTTTCTTCACCACGACCTCTGCAATCAGGATTGTTTGAATTTTTGATGTTATAAAGGTATTTCTGTGATGGAAGAATTCTATGGTTTATTCTGTACTGCAACCATCGTATTTCTGTACGGACGTTAAATTTAGATATGGCATTGTAAATTCTTTTCCAATCGTTATCGTCTGTCTGAAAATATGGATCCATCTTGTCACTGCGGTAGGTTTTTCGTTATTTATATTCAGTATGTTATAGAATTGAACTAGATCGTTTTAGTAGCATTAATGCGTTCAGGGGAATAATGTAGTTTGAACTTTTTGCAGTGTTTCTGTAAAGCTAAACTTATTCATAAATCTTTTTAAAACATTTATAAGACCGTAATATTTTACAATCATATATTTCACAAAATTATTGGCACATGTACTTGTAGAAGTTTCATTCAGAGGTGATTAGATCATCTATTTGTGAAATCCCTTTTATAAAACAGGGTTTGTGAAACACACACTTCACCTATTTGAATTTGAATATCTTTGTTATAGAATAATGGTGCGGCCATTAATTCTGCTACGTTTTCAAGAGTGTTTGATGTTTGTATTTTATGGAAAGCTTTTATGACATCTTGCCAAAATGGATTAGATAGTTCTTTCTCACATTGTTTTAGATACTCAGATCATAAAGAGAAAATTTTATTACAGTCAACACTTATTTTACAATTGTGTCCCATTTACCATACATGTAATTCGTTATTAAATAAACCAAGTTGATTTTAAACCTTCAATAAAACATTGATAAAATTATCATCTTCAGACCCCCTTCAATCTATTGTTTAACCGATACTGCTTTTTTATCTTTACATTTCCTTGTCAAATAAAGGTAAAGAACATTGAGTTTATTTCCTTTAAGATTTCATGGGGGGGATTTGGAAGTGACATAATGACGTGATCAAGTAGGGGAAGAAGTAGTGTTTGGCATAGTTGGGCATAACCATGTTTGAAAGATCGACATCAAATATAATCCCTAAACAGTTTAAAACTATTTACTCCCCATGAAAGAACCACTATCTTATGTTAACCCTTTCCCTGTTCTATGTTTATTCAAAATTCCAACACCTACTGGATATTCATGTACGAAATAGTTATAATGGAGTATGGAAGGTGGAACATAGTAGCCATTTTAGAAAGTAAGAGACAGAACTATCAAATTTCATTAGCAAACAGAGCAGACCCTGATCTGATGGCTCCTATAGGAAGTCATCGTGATGAACGGTATTTCATTGTGCTTTATCATAGGTAAACGACGTCGTCGTTATTTACGACATTTAATCGAAGTCGTCACAATTTACAATAAATCAGTGATGTCAGCGTGATTGACGATAGTTCGAGGAAGTCGGCATGAAGCTCAATAATTAATAATACATAAATATCGCACGTACTCTACTGTGTATGAAGGTATTTTACGCTTTACGTGATAATCGGTGTTTTATGTCGTTGCATTCTGAGTAGACTCAAATCCGACTTCTCAAGTAGGATCTGTTTTTCTTAACTATTATAAATTTGATGTCCTCTTTTCTAGGACAATTTATGTTTACTTATACAGTACTCCCCGTTAATGTGACCACCTAAAAGAGGTATAGTTCTGGGTGCTAGAGACAGGTGGTTGCTTAATGCAGCGCAAAAGTAATACAGAAATACAGAAAGCTCCTAGAGGAGCTTTCTGCATTACTTTTGTCTGACATTAAGCAACCACCTGCTTATAAAGATGCCCACGTTTATTCATTAAGTGGTCACATTAGAGGGGTTTTACTGAAGTTTGTCTTAACCCTTATCCCACTATACCACAACCTGGTCAACGACTTAGATCCAAATGACTTAGATCTAATCAGGACCCAAGCTGTTTGATACTCAGTCAGACTCTTTTCTAGACGATTGTTCGATTTGGAAGTACATGTTGTTAACCCTTTCTGTGCCACATTTCTAATTGTCGTCTGCAATCCAAATTTGTTAAATAATTTAATTCAGTAAAATAAGGAAATGAGATATAGTAAATGCAAATTTCAAAGGAATAAAATAAATATATAGAAATAGAGATCGAGACAAACAGTGAAGTCCCTGATCAGACGCCGCCTTAAAAAGGCGGCGTCTGAATTTAGGACTGCACTATTTTTCGTGGTGCATTTATGCGACTTCGGCGATGAAAGGGTTACAATTACACCAGATCCAAATCTGAGTAGATGTTATTTCTTTACTACAGGAAAATAATTAATACCAGAATTAAACGGGTTGTTGCATCTGTACATACTGACAATGTCCCATTTAATAGCACATGTGATGCTGCCGCTAGTACTCTGGAAGCTGAAATGCTACTTCTATTCTGGCAGTTGGAATGCTACTAGTATTCTGGCAGTTGGAATGCTATAAGTATTTTGACAGTTGGAGTGCTACTAGTATTCTGGCAGTTAGAATGCTACTAATATTCTGGCAGTTGGAATGCTATTAGTATTTTGGCAGTTGGAGTGTTATTAATATTCTGGCAGTTGGACTGCTACTAGTATTCTGGCAGTTGGAATGCTATTAGTATTTTGGCAGTTGGAGTGGTCATAGTATTCTGGCAGTTAGAATGCTACAAGTATTCTGGCTGTTGGAATGCTATTAGTATTTTGGCAGTTTGAGTGTTAATAGTATTCTGGCAGTTAGAATTCTACTACATGTACCACTATGGCAGTTGTGCTGTTACTAGTATTCTGGCAGTTGTCATAAAGAATTCTGGGAAAGTTGTAGATTTGTTTTGTACATTAGCTTGTGCGTGTACTGAAAGCTGTAATACGGAAATTTTCACATGCAGGTCGCGCCGACCCAGTCATACTGCACTCCATAGAAACCAATTAACTGGCTTAAGCTTTACTTAGGAAAGACAGAGCATGTGAAATACTAGGAAATGACAGACGATAAATGCAAATTACTTAACCCTTTCGGCGCCACATTTCTAATTGTCGTCTGCAATCCAAGTTTGTTAAATCATTCAGTAAACTAAGGAAATGAGATAAATAAATGCAAATTTCAAAGGAACAAAGCACATATATAGAAATAGAGATTGAGACAAATAGTGAAGTCCCTGATCAGACGCCGCCTTGAAAAGGCGGCGTCTGATCTGGGACTGCACTATTTGTCGTGGCGAATAAAGGCGAAATTGGCGGTGAAAGGGTTAACCTTTTGCACGCTAAGTTATTGTCAACTGCAGACATAGCTGTCTGCTATCATTCAGAAAGTCTTCTGTTTCTATTTACATATACAGTACAACCCCTCTAATGCGACTACTTGATGAATAAACATGGCTTTCTTTATAAGCAGGTGGTTGCTTAATGCAGGACGAAAGTTATGCAGAAAGCTCCTATAGGAGTTCAGTATTTCAGTTATTTGCAGACGGCACCCGTATGAGACAAGTTATAGTGCTGCCTCACTGAAATACCCCTGCCGCGGGCACATGGACAAGGGCACCCTACCCAGTCACATTATCCTGACACCGGACAGACCAGTCCTAGAACTGCACCTTTAATGTAGACAAGGGAGCTTCTAGTACCTATTTTAACGACATTTGGTCTGTCGCGGCCGGGGATCGATATCAATTAGATGTTTTCTTTATGATGGCTTTTGAATACATGAACATATAACATTGGTAAAAACTGTTGAATTCATATCATATATAATTCAATAAGCAGATAGTGCAGACCCTGCTCCTCTAGGAGTCGTCTGATCTAAGTCTGCTCTATTTGCAATGCGTCTTTATTAGGTAAAAGATTAAATAACAATATTCAATGAGCATTAGACCAACATAAATAAAAATTATAAAGATGCATACTCAAATACTAAAAATGTCATTTCTCCTTTTCTTCGAGACAATTCTAAAGAGTGATCACAATATAGTGGTTGGTGGAGAAATAAGTAAGATATTCTTGAAAATGTGTTAATTTACGCCTCTTATCTGATCCTCTGTGAACGATTCTATACGTCTAGTCTTGTATACCTGAATACAGTAAAACTTCTCTTTAACAGCCACTAAATTGTGTTAATTATTTGGTTTTTAGGACAGGTGGTCGTTTAAAGCAAGTGGAAAGTAAAACAGAACGCTCCTATAGGACCGTTCTGTTTTATTTTCACCTTGCTTTAAGCAGCCACCTGCCTTTAACACAAAATACTTGATGTATTTTAGTGGCCGTTATAGAGAGGTTACATTGTATACTGTACTAATTTCTATGAGAAAAAAGGTTAAACCAATTCGATAAATCATGCTTGTACATGTACTTGAAGTGTCACAGATAAAGTCGTAAGATTTCCTATTTTGAAAGTATATAAAAATTGTACATGTAGTATGTACTAGTGACTTAAAATACCGTTTCTGGCATTTTAGCATTTTTAAGGAAACATTTCAGGGAAAATAAAACGTGTTTTACTCTAAATCTAAAACGGGCGGCCTATTACATGTATCATTATTATTACTTTGTATTTCAACTGATAGCGATTTGCCTCCTCTAAAAATTGTGATTTCGTTTCTAACGATCAGAATATGTAAAAGCTTCTATGTGTCAAACATTATTTTTTACACAAATATGACAATGTGTAATTCAAAAGTATTTATTACTATAAACAAATGCTTAGTAAAAGTCACTTTAATATGGGGAAATTTTGTGTAATCAGATTTGAAAATAACAATTGAATATAAAAATCAAATGCCATATGTTGGCCCTTTTTGGGCCATTTTTGTATACTGTTGTATTATTTTTTCTCCAGAAATTAAACTTTTTAATACTTTCTAAACGAACAACGGTGATCCATGTTTTGTAAAGTACATGTAGTTTGCATTCACTGGTTGGATACTACAAACAAACAATTTTTCAGAAATATTTGATAACGAAAAAAATAGATCTAGTGAAAGTCTTTTACTTAACATTAATGCTTTATCAATAACTGCCAATTAAATGCAATAGAACTTCTATATGCGACCATTTAATGCATAAACATGGGCGCATTTAAGAGCAGGTGATTGGTAAATACAGGAGCTGGCTGACTAACTTTCGTTATGCATTAAACTACCACCTGTCTGTAAGACCCATACAGTAAAACCCCTCTAATACGACCACTTAATGAACAAGTATGGCTGTCCTCATAAGTAGGTGGTTGCTTAATGCAGGACGAAAGTTATACAGAAAGCTCCCATAGGAGCTTTCTGCATAACTTTCGTCCTGCATTAAGCTACCGCCTGCCTTTGCCACTGTGAATTATGCCCCCTTTCGGTGGTCGCATTAGAGGGGTTTTACTGTTTTTATATATCTTTTTGTGGTAGCTATAGAGGGTTTTTATTATACGTTACATGAGGAAGCATACCAACTAGTTACATGTTTGCATACTCATCCGTCGAAGCGACGGAATCATTATGTTATACTCGTGGTCAAAACATATGTATTGTATAACAGTAATGTCTCGCTATAACGGCCATATGATTTACATGTAACCATATTAACATGGATGACTGTAAAATCAGATGGTGGCTTACTGCGTGGCAAAGGTGATACAAACAGCTCGTATAAGAGCCATCTGTGCAACTTTTGTCCTGTATTAAGCTATCACTGCTTTAAAAATCCAAAATTAGACTTATTTTAACCCTTTACTCCATAAATACGCATTCTTACACGTTTTCAAACAGAGTAGATCCAGATCAGACGGCACCTGTAGAAACTATCTTACATGTAACAGGGTCTGCTCTGTTTGATTATCAATAATATAGATCGGAGTCTACAGTCTCTGCCGTGGCCAAATATATGTGTTCATATACCATTGTTGAAATATTCATTCTGTCGTTTCATTCATAAGAAGGTAAGGTCATATTGCTAGATTTAACTCTACCATATTAATACATGTATTCCTCCTGATAAAAAACAAATATTTAATCTAAAGGTAATTATTAAAAACGATTGAACAGCAGCTGGGAAAAGTATGCTGTGACACTGAAGATGAACTTCACAGCAAATTAACCAAATACAAAAAGTGCTGAGAAAGGCAGCAGATTATGACGCATTGTACAACCTGCGTCCGTGCTTATAAAACTTTGGCTCGAATCTGACCAATCAAAAGCTTGATAACTCAAATCTGACCAATCAAAAGCTCGAGGACGAACTCAGACTTAGCTAAAAAGCTTTATAATCATGGACACAGACTTTTAACTGACAATGGAAAACTGATTTACATTGAGCCCCCTCTAAAACGGGATTCTAGTATAGAATAATTCAGATACTTTTAGACGGGTGTGCAGGACGAAAGCCACACAGAAAGTTCCTAGAGGAGATTGTTGCATAACGTTCATCCTGCATTAAGCTGCCTACTGTCTCTAAGACCGATATTTATACTAAATTTAACGTCAGGTTTAGACAATGTTTTACTGTACATGGACATTATTCGCACATTATCCTAATTCTCCTAAATATTCACCTATTCTGCCCTCTCCAGTTTGTAAAGCTAGATAATCTAATTTGGCACCATTTTAATAACAGATCAGACTGACATAGAAGCAAATCGTGTAGAACCTGAACCTTCAAGGGCAGCTGAAGCTCGGTCAGCATTATTTGCATGTGTGTCTGTTCGTGAAGGATCTCTCTGATCAGAGTTTGTTGTTCGCAATTCCAACTGATATATGGGCTTCCCCAGTTGCAAGTAATCTCTAACTTGAGAAATGATTGGGTCCTAAAATTAAATTTTGACAAGTAACCGCAAAAATATTAGAGTAAGTGATTTAAATAATTGGATTCTACTTTTATGACTGCAAGTATAAACGATGGAAATTTAATTTCGTTTTTATACAGTGAAAATTATAGGTTTAGACTGAAATTTGAGAGCATGGAAACTGATTCCAGACCTGTTTATTTGCATATCTCAAAATGGGAAAATGGGATTTCCTGTAGGGTTGAATGGTACCATTTTAGACAAGGAAGACAAGTAAATACAAAAAAACTACTATCTAAGTATTACAGGTTCACCGTCAGACATGTAGACAAGAAGACTATTTAGATAATTTAGGTTAAATATTGTCTGTACTTCTCCAAACCCTATATTCCTGGTACTCATTAGAATCACCTCCCTAAGGCAATTGTAATGAGTACTAGCAAAGTTGGGGTTGGCTGAAAAACTTAAAAAAAGTCAGTACATTTCTTTTCTTCACCTCTGATGTTGGTAATTGATTAAATTTGAAGCCACTCTGTGCTGTACAAATACGCTAGTCCACAGCATTCATTTTAAAGGTACAGATTATTTTCAAATTCTTTATTACATGATAAATGAACCTATGATAGAGTTCACAACATTTTAAAGATACGGGGTATTTCCAATTTCTCTGTACTCAGTGTACCAACCAGATTTGGTACTTAATATGGGTTATATGCAGCATCTTATACTATACCTAAACAAAACTGTTTTAATATATGATCACAAGTCCGCCTTTTATTTGCCAATGGTTAACACATTCCCTCATATTGACGACTTTTGACGACTCTGCAGAAGTCACTTTGTGAAACCATTGTGATAAATAGAACATTTGCTCCATTATAAAAAATAATCTTATTAATATTCATGACGTCATTATTTCCCACATGAATATTCATCAGGGAAAGGGTTAAGTCACGGTTAGCAAATTGAGGGTAAATGTAAATGTGAATAATTTCGAGGAAATCTAAGTGCTTAGGTGGTGATTGAATAATACTACATTAGAAAAGTAATAATTGATCGAAAAATTATTCGGAAATTGATTGAAAAAAATTTCTGTCAGAATGTTGATCTGAAGTATGTTTGACTTATTTCTGATTCACAGAAGTGTTTGAAAAATGGTCAGATAGCTTGGTTTAAACATATTTTATTTGTAAATATTTGCATGAATATTGTACAAACACAAAGGAAAACAAAAAAGGATGGAAACGAAAGCAAAACTGCTTATTGTGTTTCTCTCCCAACGCCGTATCATCTACACTCGCTTTATACATAACTGAATGCAAGGTATTAAACTAAAATAATTGCAACGAAATAACCAAACTCAGTCATTTCAGCAGAATACCCCACTATACAAAAACACTTTAAAATTGTTTTTAGAAAAAACAACAGCAAAGGATTGACACACACAAATGTAGATAGGTCTAAAATTCCGAGTAAACCAGCATATTAACCCTTTCCCTGTTCTATGTTTATTACATATTTCAATACCTACTGGACAAAAAGGTTATTATGAAATATGGAAGTTGGAGCATTGTAGCCATTTTAGAAAGTAAAGACACAGATCTTTGAAATTCTATTAGCAAACAGAGTAGACCCTGATCAGACGGCTCCTCTAGGAGCCGTCTGATCTGGGTCTACTCTGTTTGCAGATGCGTGAAAACACGTTTATATGAGGGAAAGGGTTAAGCAGAAGAAAGAGAGTTACTCGGCATTTCATCTGAATCCAACCTGTGTAGCATGATAAGAGTTAACTAAACAGTTTACTTAAAGACGATTTCTGCAGTTTGTTTCCTTACAAGATTTTGTTTTAATTTTTTTTATATTTTGTTGTTTAAAGTATACTGATTTCGAATAAAAAAAGAAAAAGGGGGTTACAGACTTTATTTTTGAGTAATTACCATGAAATAAACATAAGCGTCCTTCCTAACTTTTACATATAGGACAGTACAAAAATCATGAAATCGGTGATATTTTCGTAAATTTCTTAGAAACTTGTCCAATAATTATTTTCCAAATTTCACATTTTGTGCTTTATAGTTTCCTTAACATGAAATCAAAAAGAAGTATGTGGGTTGCAGGCTTCGTTTTTAAGTAATTACTCAATTTATCGCCTAGTGGTGGTGCTCTCCTATGAAAATTACGACAAAATAGGCGACATCTTTTTACGTCACTGACGTCACATTGCTATGACGTCGTACTAATTTGTTTATTATATTCCTGTACCGGGTTTTCCTGTTTGATTTTAAGTTTTTATACGTTCAGCTAATTATCTTTCAGCAATTTTCTTGTGTAATCGAAATTGTTGATACATTTAAGGTATGTAAATGTTGGTCGAAATAAGTCGTTCGAAATTAATGTCATCCAGAATACCGGTATCGGTTGTTTCCTTTGTAGAGAGTATTCAGCGCAAAAAGCTGCGCAGAACTTACTACCGAAATCGTCTTTAACCTTTTCCTCCATAAATACACATTTCTACGCCTCTGTAAAAGTCATTTCTTTCAATCATTGTGGTAAATAGAGCATTTGCTCCTATAGGAGCAAATGCTCTTTTTATCACAATGGTTTCAAACTACAATATTCTAAAAAATTCCTTTTCTCTAGTTAATGATCCTTTCGGTAGATTTATTCAAAGAGGTTGGATCTAAAAATAGCCTATGAGGGAATGGGTTAAATATATAACCATGTAAATCTTATGTAGAGGATATTTCTATCGACGAAAGTATGACCAGCGTTTAAAAGGTTTAGTTCTGTCTTGTTTCTATATTACAGGAATGATAATTATATTAAACAATATTCTGCCTTATAATCTTCATTAGAGACATGTACTTTTCCCGTAACTACATTGTAGTTGTCGAAATGTCAAGGGCATGCTTGCTCCTAAATTAAATGACAAATTTAATGACACTTCATTAATTATTGCATTGATTGCTGCAAATTATTTATTAATTCTATGCTTTATGAGAATTTCATTTAATTGAATGCGAATGATTCTCATTAACAAGACACAAAATAACAAAAATGTCGTCTAATGTTCTGCTTGAAACAACAATAATTTTCTTTCCTAACACTTCGTTTTATCAGTTTCCAAGCTGTTTGACACCCTGTTAATAGTGTCTCCATTTACTCCATACAAACGTCTTTCTACGTCTTTGCAAACAGTGTATACCCAGACCAGACGGAACCTAAAGTAGCCATCTAATCAGGGTCTGTTCTGTTTGCTTATGATATGATATAGATATGATTCTACAGTTTCAGCCATAATCAAAACTTCCTGTGCCCATGCGCCATAATAAGAATTAATCTAATTGATATTCATGATGTCACATCTTCTTGCTTAAATATCGATGGAGTAAACGGAAAAGGCCTGGATGATAGGTAAAACATTTACAGCAGACCAAAGCAGGCATCGCCTTTTACAGGACCAGGGTTGTATGTGACTGGATATATTTAACATTGCCCTCGTACAAACACATATTTCATACATTTGCAAACAGAGCAGACCCAGACTAGACGGCTCCTGAAGGAGCCGTCTGGCCAGGATCTGCTCTGATTGCTTATGGATTTTTACCAATATAAACATCCTGTGTAGATATATGCAATTATAAAAAAATCAGCTAATAAAAGTCATTAGTTTTTACATGAAAACAGGGAAAACTTTAGGGTTTGTTTTTTGTTTTGGGGGTTATACGTCGCTTTAACCCTCTCACCGCCAATTTCGCGAAAATGCACCACGGCAAATAGTGCAGTCCCAGATCAGACGCCGCCGTTTCAGACGGCGTCTGATCAGGGACTTCAATTTTTGTATCAAACTCTGTTTCTATATCTGTGCTTTATTTCTTTGAAATTTGCATTTATTTATCTCATTTCCTTCTTTTACCACACTGATTTAACAAAAGTGGTTTGCAGACGACAGTTAGAATTTGGCGCCGAAATGGTTAATATTATTTCAGTCATATCATTACAGATGGAAGGTTCATGTTCGCATTGAACACATTGCTGTGTTCCGTGTACAGGAGAACACCCCAGAAGAACCATCGGCCTACCGCAAGTCATCTGGTAATGGACTTACAGCGATAACACTTTATTTGCTAGGGACGCCTTTTGAACCTTTTACAAACTGAGTACACTCAGAACCAGACCGATCATGTATATCATAGCCCCTGTCATTGCCAACGTTCTTTTGTCCTTGTAAAAATAATCTACATTATATTCAAGACGTCATTATGTTTTAACCCTTTCGTTGCTGCCAAACTCTGTCGTCTGCTAACTTTGTCGTCTGCTACAAAATTTCATTCTTTTGATTTTCTTCATTTTTGTTTCAAAAACATAGTAACAGTAACAAACAGTTTGGATCCTGATGAGACGCCGAGTTACTCGGCGTCTCATCTGGATTCAAACTGTTTGCATAGGTAATCACAGATCCGGCATTGCCAGCGAAAGGGTTAATAAATATCAAACGTAAATGAAAATGTGTTCGTGGCTGGAACATGTCTCCTATTTCAGTTTCTGAAGTTTCTTCAGTACTTGTTTTTCAAATTTGCATTTAAATAAGTTTTTCTTTAAATTCTTATCTACTAGGAATCCAGTTTAGAGGAGTTTTACTGTACATCACTGGATCATTGTTGCAGTGCTGGAGTCTGGTTGTCGTAACATGCCCGACAGTAAATACCGCCTTCAGTAGTTTTTGGGAGCGGTTAAAGTGACATGGAGACTAAATACAGTAAAGTCTGGCTAAAGTGTCCATAGCATTTATTAACATGGGAGTTTATAAAAGCAGGTGGTTGCTTAATGCTGGGCAAAAGTAATACAGAAAGCTCCTATAGGAGCTTTCTGTATAACCTTTGGCCTGCATAAAGCTACTATCTGTTTTAAAAATCCAGATTTATACTTATATTGCTTGGTTATATTAGGGAGACATTACTGTTTGTGATGCCATCCTCTATTTGGCTTGAATTATAATCATTATTTGCTTTATGTTTGGAGTGAATATTATTGGGCTCGTCCGTCGTCTGTTTTTCTTTCCCCAGAACTAATGTTAATAAATAATGTGTACATGTTTTATATCAAACTCCTAGAAAATGCCCTGTTCCTATAACCATTTTGTACTTTAACACAGATCATTGGCCTCTTTTGTTTATTTTTTAATTTGTTTTTTTAACTTGCTTTATGTTCTATCACTGTTCTGCTTATTTTTTATTCTCAATAAAACTAACATACATGTAGGGGTTTAACTGTATTTCGATAACCTTTTGCAAATGACATTAAGTCCGCAAAAAGCAGGCGATGTGTTAGAAAAAAGAACGTACATACTCAAACAGTTGTCAGATGATCTTCTTAACACCTTCCCTGTTCTGTGTTTGTTCCAAATTCCAATACCTCCTGAATATTCATAGACAAAACATGAAATATGACAGGTGGAACATCGTAGCCATTTTAGACACTAAAAATCAGAACTATCAAATTCCAATGGCAAACAGAGCAAACCCTGATCAGACGGCTCCTATAGGAACAGTCTGATATGCGTCTACTCTGTTTGCAAATGCATAAAAAACGTTTATATGAATGAAAGGGTTAATTTGTCGAGGCATAACAAAAAGAGCCATTTATGACTGAGACAAACTAAAGCATGTTTACAGTAAAATCGGAACAAACTTGACGTCAAAATTACAAAATTAGTATCTGTTTCAGTCAATCAGACAATTGTAGATTAATGCTGGTTGAAAGTAATGCAGAAAACTCCAAACTGTATGACTTTCACCACCTACCTTAAAAATAACTAAATTGTTCTAGAATCCGGTATAGATGGGAATTGCTGTGTTTATAAGATGTTTATAGACTATAGTAAAACCCCTCTAATGTGACCAGCAAAAAGGGGGCATAACTCACAGTGGCAAAGGCATGTAATAGCTTAACACAGGACAGGAGCTTTATGTATAACTTTCGTCCTGCATTAAGCATCCACCTGCTTATAAAGACATATTTATTCATTTAGTGATCGCATTAGAGGGGTTTTACTGTATAGCTACACGTGTGACTTAAATACATTGTTTTCATCAATTCTTATGAAAGGTCCGAAATCAATATTTTCGTCTTTGAATATTTGTAACAAAGTTGTCGGATATACCGTAAACCTTTATTCAATTTATCACGAGTTTCACTAACTTTCAGACAATTCTCGGAGTTTCTCAGGATATAATGGAAGCATAAATGCATAATTTGTCTACTGCAGAGAAATATGTGACGGGGCTGACCTGACCTCTTTGGAATTCTTATTGATTTTCAGTTTGAACTCGTATACCTTACCCGACAAGACCGACATGTTCAATAAGCTTGGATCGAGATGAGATGCCTAGGGACTTGGCATTCATCAGGATCCACTTAACCCTTTCCCTGATGAATATTAATGTATGAAATAATGACGTCATGAATATTGATAAGATTATTTTTATAATGGTAATTGATATTAATGATGTTATTACTTCTTGCATTCTTGCACCAGGTAAAATATTATAAGAATGCTGCTGAAGCAATACTAGGTCTCCAAACGGTACCAACCGAATTTAATTTTGAAGAAAGTGATAACACATTCCCTCATATTGACGACTTTTGATGACTCTGTAAAAGTCACTTTGTGAAACCATTGTGATAAATAGAGCATTTGCTCCTATAGGAGCAAATGCTTTATTTATCACAATAGTTTCAAACTATAAAATTCTTAAATTTCCCTTGTCTCTGTAGTTAATGCTCCTTTTCGGTAGATTTATTAAAACAGGTTTTATCTAAAATAGCCTATGGGGGAATGGGATAATATGCAACTGATTTGGTATATTTAGCATTAACCGTATATCAAATAACCCTTTCTCTGAGGAATATTCATGTAGGATATAATGACAAGTTAGGTATATGTAACACAAACAGCGTATTAAATATGGGAAAAGTGGGCAAAATGTCACGGTCATGTTGGTAGGCATCACTCCCCTTACTAAGATATATCAGTATACCAGGTTTGGCATATGCAGAGCTTTGATGAGCCTCAAAATTCTTATAAACGCATTTTCTCACCGTTCGAAAAACGCACGCACGTTATTCTCACAAAAGTAAGAATATTGCGTTCGGACCACATGGTGGGACATGGTCGGAACGCAATTTTGTTACTAGAAAATACCTATCTTATTTTCTCCTTAAAGTGAAAGGAGCTAAGAACAATTCGCAGGAAATGAAGAATAAAAAATCCTAAAATGTATCAGAATCAGTCTTAAGCACAGGATTGTAAGGAGTTTTCACCTTTTGTTTGTTTGTGATTTTTGTCGCGTTTAAGTGCAGAAAATGAAGTAAAATGTCTTGCAAAGTAGGTTGACCGAACCTCTCCGTTTAGCAATAACTACTCACTCTGCAATATCCGATGAAGTCGGTAGTTTTCAGACCACGTTTAGGTCTGAACTAATAGGGCTTACATGTATAAAGCCGAAATTACACGTAATCGTGTTTAATATCTATGATACTGGTTGGACAATGTGAATTATGCTATTAACCCTTCTCTTGCTGAATTTTAAAATACATTTCTCCTTCTGTGGTATAATTACATATATCTTCACTGTGTACAAGTATTGAGCTGTGCAATCACTGCTGTGGAGTGCACTGGTTGCACAATCAGCTTGTAAATAGTGCAGACCCTGATGAGACAGCTCCTGCAGGAGCTGTCTCATCAGGGTCTGCACTATTTACAGGTAAGTATATTGACGTGAATAGCAAGCGAAGGGTTAAACTGTCGTTTTGTTTGTTGGTCTAGTATGATTCGATTTTCAAGTATAAAGTCATTGCTTAAATTCAAGACGGACAAGTCAGACATGTTACAACGCAACAGTTATATTACTTCACGTAGCATAGTTAATTTGACTTCACATTTCTGTGTTATATCATTGTGTAAATCTACATTTTGTGCGCATTTGAGTGAGTTGGGGTTTCTACGGTTGCTAAAAGCTTTTTGCTTGTTATACAAGTACATGTATTGTGCATTTAATTGTGTTCAAATGTGTATTGTTAATTTCTTTTTTATTTTATAATTGTTGCCAATCAAAGGCAATAAGGAAAACATTAAGTCACCTTTGAAAAATAAAGATCTGGGATCGTAGTCTGAAACCTTCTAAGTATTTAGCATATTAAAAGAAAATAACAATCAAACACATTATTTTACCCGCATTTTCACATGAGCAAAATGCGTTCGTACCTACAGCCCCATGCGAACACACGAACACATTTTTCCAAGCAGCAATATGAGAAAAATGCGCGCACGTTTTTCTCTATATGAGAATATTGCACGCGCATTTTTCGCACGGGGAGAATATTGCGCACGCGTTTTTCTTACGTTAGAAGAATGTGTTTGTAAGAAATTTGAGGCTCAACAGAACTTTCTATAACGAACGTACAGTTCGGGCCAGTTTCGTTTTAAGATCGATGTCAACATCACAGCGATGTGATTTTAGAACGCGACACACATCCGTCCAAGAAGTATAAACATACCATGTTTTGATATATGGAACGCTAAGGGTTTAGAATATGGCCCAGACAAAGTTGACAGAAGGACAGAAATACGGATGAATGGATATACAATGTGCATACATATAGTCTCACAAGTACCTGCTGAATTTTCAAATGGACTATTCCATCAGGTTAAGCTTATGGCGAATATTTATGGATGTTTCTAAAGGAAAGTGTAACATGAAAAACAGTGCAGACTCTGACGAGAGTGCTCCTTACTGTTTGCAAAGGACATTAATGAATAGTTTACCGCATTGTAAGGGTTAACAGCGCTTTGCCCAGAGAAGAACACATTCTGTTTCACTGGAATGATATATCTATTATAAAATAAATTATATGAATGCAGGGGAAGATAAATGTAATCATTCTGGCATTTACAATTTGAGAGGTCTGAAACAATCTTAGATTCCAATACGCTTTCTTATTATCGAAGCTTGTGGAGGAAAGATAAGGAAAGTCATTTTCCTTTCTTCTTAACCCTTATCCTACGGAAACAACTGTGTCTTCCACAACACTAATCTGGTGCATTTCTTTACTTACTTCTAATTCGCACAAACATTTGAGAAACTGTAAACTGAATTTCAAACAGCTTGGACCCTGATGAGACGCCGAGTTACTCGGCATCTCATCTAGGTCCAAACTGTTTGCCAATGTAAGTCAGGTCACAATTAACATGATAAGGGTTAGCCTTTTAGTATGCTGAGTAATTCACCGCGTTTAAACTTGGCCTCATTCTTATTTAAAACTATACGATTTATTGATATTTAAAACATGCAACCTACCTAGGCGACAAACTATATATTATAGAACCCCTCTAATGCTACCACTTAATGAATAAACACGAGTGTCTTTATAAGCAGGTGGTTGCTTAATGCAGGACAAAATTAATGCAGAAAGCTCCTCTAGGAGCTTTCTTAAGCTACCACCTGCATCTAGCACCCACAATTACATCTCTTTTGGGTGGTCGCATTAGCGGGGTTTTACTGTATATACTGATGAGACTTCTGGCTGATGAGTCTCGTCAGGTTTCAAACTTTTTGCAAGAGCATCCTCACAATCTGACTAATCTGTTTGTTGAGAATGATCTCAGACTCAAGCAAACAGTTTTGAAACATCGCGGTCAGTCCAAAGAAAACACTCAAGCTGAAATAGGCTTCTATAGGAGCCGTCTGGTCAGAGTCTGCTCTGTTTGCTTATGAAATTATAACATAACCGAATCTTTGATTTCTACCGGTACCAATAAATCCTGTTTACATATGACATGATAAAAATCCAGCTAATAAATATGCATGACATCATTATTGTTTACATGAATACTTAACAGGGAATGGATCAATATTCGTACTTTGGAATAGGATGAAGCTACTTGCATTACTTTTCTCTTGCAAGTAACAACCACTTGCTTTAAAGACTTCCATTTTAACGAACTTAATTGTCGTTTCAAATAATTCTGTTTCAGATATTTATTAGTCTACTAGATACATATTAAACGTTCTTTTGTATCCATTTTATATTCTATTTTTTATCGTGCATTTGGAAATTGTAAAAATTGAATGCACACTGAAATGATGACCTTGACCTTTCGTTGAGTTATAACAGATACATAGTACTGTGTAATGCAGTATATGCAACTCTTTAAACCATTACAGCATGTACGTACATGCAAGAAATAATTTCTTCATGAATATTCATTAGCTGAATTGTTAAAATAGTATATGAACACATGCTGTTTTGGGGAAGGCGGAAAATGTAGAATCAGATATATGTAAGTCCACACGCAAACATAGTAGACCCTGATTAGACGGCTACAAGGGCCTATTCTGTTTATATTGTACATATGCCTGAAAAGGCGTCCCTATCAGGTAAATGCTTATTAGGATTGAAGAATCTCTTGGGCTTATCTGATGTCGGGACTATACCGTTTCCTCGCAACGCAAGCATTTTGGAGACAAAATTGATGAATGAACCAGTCGATGTAATTTGAATGGTTTGATATGATTCATTTGGCCAATGTATGTTGGTTATGAAGTCCTAACACATACACAGACTGTTTATAATCCATTCGTCTCCAAAGGGACTGAACCCTTTCCCTCATATAAACGTGTTTTCACGCATTTGCAAACAGTAGATCAAGATCAGACTGCTCCTAGAAGAGCCGTCTGATCAGGGTCTGCTCTGTTTGCTAATAGATTTTGATTAATCTGTTTTTTTGCTTTCTAAAATGTTTACAATGTTCCAACTTCCATATTTCTTTATATAACTATTTTGTTAATGAATATTCAGTATATAGGTATTGACATTTGGAATAAAAACATAGAACAGAGAAAGGGTTAACCCTTATCGTGCTGTTAAAAAACATTTTCTGCTCAAAATCTAGATCTGATACAAATTAGACTACACCTGATTCGATTAAACCTTGAAGAAACTGCTGACCGAATATCGAACGGCTTAGATCCTGATGACACGCCGAGATAACGGGTGTCACATCTGGATCCAAGTTATTTGCAAATGCCAGTCAGGTAGCGGAAAGCGAGATCTGGGCTTATTCGTTGCACGCTAATTTTCCGACGTCAGCAAACAAAATATCGTTTTTCTTTCTCTGTTCAAAAATGAAGTCAGAATGTCATATCATTTGGATCTTAATGGGACGTCGACTTACGCTAGACTTGCATTGATCTGTGAAGAAATTGTTCAGATTAGAAATATGACTCGAACAGCTGTTATCTCGATGTAATTTGGAATGTCACTTGAAGTTGGAGATATTGAAGTTCAATCGTACATGTCACAAACAACATAATAAAAAAGCCGGCGCGATGAATGTACTGTACACTTTTGCTGAAAGAACATACTACATGTAGATGTGTACGCTATAGGTTAATGTTTGACACCAACATTCGCCATGTCATTGACATTCAGCCATACTTATGTTATACTGTTTAAATACAGTAGAACCTGTTTTAAGCGACATTGAATTGATTGAACGTAGAAATTTTAAGAAGCAGGAGGTTGCTTAATGCAGGGCAAAAGTAATGCAGAAAGCTTATAGGAGCTTTCTGTATTACTTTTGACCTACATTAAGCTAACACCTGTCCCACAGACCCACAAACAGACCTCTTTTTGATGGTCGCGTACGACAGGTTCTACTGTACATTTGTTTCGTTATCTAAGATGAGTCTCCACCGGACCTGAAATGCAGCAGCTACAAATCTAGTTAATGCTCCTGAAGCCATTGCATCTTATATGAATATTCACGGATTACAGGGTTAAATACTTTGGTTTGCGACCAATAGAAACAAAGTAAAATGTCTATTTTGATTGCTGAAACCGTTCAGGGCCGTTAAACATTTACTCCATAAATACGCCTTTCCACGCCTTTGCAAAGAGTGTAGACGCAGATCATACATCTTCTTTAGGATCTGCTCTCGTTGCTTATGGTATAATATAGAAACGATTCTACAGTTTTTGCAATGGCCAAGAATTCATGTATCCATGTGCTATTATAACAACTATATTCAATCTGATTCGTAACGCCATTATTTATTAAACGAATATTCATAGAGTAAAGAATTAACCCTTTCCCTCTTTGATATTGATGGAAGAAAGAATAATGACATAATGAATATTAATTAGCAGTATTATTGTAATGGCATATTTAGTTGGTATTGATAAAAACTGCAGCATCAGATCTATATTACAGTGCTCCCTCTCCACATCGACACCATTCGGGATACGATGCTTATATGTGTTATTCAGAGGGAGTTGTTATAGGGAGGGAAAATCAAACATAATTAGCTTGTTTTCAGATCCCCAGATAAGGTGTAGTTCGAGAACTAAAACCGTTATGCCTCCATCAAACCCTATGTTGTGACCACTCTTTAGAATCGTCACAAAGTGACGATTCTAAAGAGTGGTCACAGCATAGGGTTAGATGGAGGCATAAATAAAATACGATGGAAAAAATTGTTTCTGGAGCCTTGTTATTCCGGAAACAGTGATATGCGTTGTTGTAAGGAGGGAATCGTTATTGAGAGGGTCGTTGTAGGAAGGGAACACTGTATATCATAAGCAAACAGAGCAGACCCTGATCAGACGGTTCCTATAGGAGTCGTCAGTTCTGGGTCTACTCTGTTTACAAAAGCGTGAAAAGGCATTTATATAAAGGAAAGGGTTAAGGAAGTACACTCTTATCAAGTTAAAATTCAAGCACTCTTGAATGGTATACAAACGATTCTTTACAGCTGTGATGGATATGATATGGCAGATATGACACAGAGCCTCGTCTGGAAGTCTTATCTTTATTACAAAGCTTGACCCCAAATCCTTTTAGTGCAATTCTGCTGGATGCTGGATGAAAATAATCGTCATTTATATCTAGATAAGGCATGCGATGAGAGACAATTGCACAATCTGTTCATGTTTTGCATGAGTTAAAACTATTTTATGAATCAATCGATGTTGGATTCCTAACGTTTTATATAGTAAATGCTCAGTTATTCTAAGCTTTATACATTGGAGCCATTTTGCAATACCATTAAGTAAATGAACATTGGAGTATATCAACATTTTATGTTGATCTATGTTTTGTTCACACAAACTTCCCTCCTCGTAGTGTTAAATGCAGTAGAGCCCCTCTAATGCGACAACATAAAAAATACACATGGTTGTCTTTATTAGATTGTGGTTTCTTAATGCAGGGCAAACGTAATACAGAAAGCTCCTCTAAGAGCTTTCTGCATTACTTTTGCCATGCATTAAGCTGCCATCTGCATCTAGCACCCAGCATTATACCTCTTTGAGGTGGTCGCATTAGCGGGATTTTACTGTACTTCCCTTAACCATTTTCGTGCAAAGCGAGACTTTGCTGGCATTTTGCAAACAGCTTGAGACGCCAGATGAAACGCTGAGTGACTCGGCTTCTCCTCTAGATCAAAGCTGTTTGACATTAGAATAAGTATAAATAGTACAGGTATCTAGATAAGTAAACCTCTCTATAACGACCACTAAATTATGTTAATTAGTTGGTACTTTGGGCAGGCGGTTGCTTAAAGCAAGGTGAAAGTAAAACAGAGCGTTCTGTTTTACTTTCACCTTGCTTTAAGCATCCACCTGCCTTTAACACAAAATACTTGATGTACTTTAGTGGTCGTTATAGAGAGGTTTTACTGTATTGATATGACTAAGGTATGAATCAACCTTCATTCAGAATAGATCAAAAGTTAGAATACAAGCTGTTTGAAATAAAGTTAACTCTTTCGCTGCCAATAACGCTACTGTCATTACCTATTCAAACAGTTTAGATCCAGTTGTGAGAAATACCTCGGTGTCCCATCAGGGTCCAATTTGTAATGGCAATAGTTTGTTTTAACCCTGTCCCTCATATAAATGTGTTTTCACGCATTTGTAAACAAAGTAGACCCAGATCAGACGGCTCCCAGAGGAGCCGTCTAATCAGGGTCTATTCTGTTTGCTAATATAATTTGAAAGATCTGTGTCTTTACTTTCTAAAAAGGTTAAAATGTTCCACCTTTCATATTTCATTATAACTATTCAGTAGGTATTGAAATTTGGAATAAACATAGAACAAGGAAAGGGTTAAAGAAAAAGGGGAGAACATTAAACAAATCTATAGCAGCGGGAACATTTTGTAGGAGACAATACTTGAATCTAAAGCAGACGACATTGTTATCAGACGAACATTATTGGCGCCAATAGTGTTAATACAACGATAATGCGTGTCTAGTACATTATCTTACAATCGTAGACTGTAATAACATTTGATAGTACTTAAGAGACAATATAGGCGACTATAAAACCTTGACCCTTACTCCGTCGTGACAATATGAGTGTCTGCTCAAATTTGGACCTGGTGCGACGTTTTCTCGAGTCTCAGATCATTCTCAAGCATCTGATTGGTCGGATTCTGAGCTTGCCAAACAGAGTGGATCCTGATGACACACTGTGTTACTCAGGTCAAGTCGCGAATATAGGGACAAGAGTTTGTGAGTGAAAACAAAGTCTGGAACAAGTTTTAGCGTCATAACTAGAAACATCGAAATGTTTAAACATTTGTCTTTGATATTTCTTGACAAATAGCCCACGTCTCCTAGGAAAGCTATAATATTACATGTATTTCCTATTGTCCTCTACGTTGGACTCTTTTGGCACCCAATGGAGTTCGTCTGCGAACATTGTCGTATGCTTCAAAGTTCATAATGGAGTTTCTTCAATTTTATTTCTTCAAGAAAGGTGGTGTGTTAAAACAGTTTGGATCCTGATGAGATGCCGAGTTACTCAGCGCCTTATTCTGATCCAAACTGTTTGCAAAGGTAGTCACAGATTCACACCTTGCAGCACACTCTTTAAGTGTTTTTCCGGCAACAGAGTTAACCCTTCTCTTGCTGAATTTTAAAATACATTTCTCCTCCTTTACCCATGCCCTGTTGTATAATTACATATATCTTCACTGTGTACAAGTATTTCGCTGTGCAATCACTGCTCTGGAGTGCACTGGTTGCAAAATCAACTTGTAAATAGTGCAGACCCTGATGGCACAGCTCCTGCAGGAGCTGTCTCATCTAGATCTTCACTATTTACAGGTAGGTCTATTGACGCGAATAGCAAGCGAAGATAACAATAACAGCATCAAATGAATGTTAACCACTATGCTCGGATAAGTTCAGGATCTGCACTGTTGACTGAACCATTTGATGTCAATTATTTTTATAGCATGTGTTTTATTTGCATTGCCCTTAATAGAAACATGGATGGTTCCCAAAATTCAATCAGGAAGAGATTACCGCAAATCATATGGGAGGAAATAGGTTAATCATCTAAGATCAAGGACAATTCGAGTGTTTCAATTTCCTGGCAAACATATTGGTATGAGAATCAATATTAAAAAAATAATTGATATCGCAGCAAATACCATTTCTTGTTACACTGCTTTCCGTTTTGTTGCTTTAAAATTCATGAGCTTTATCTGAAATGGTTAAACGCTGTCAGATTGTATTTATTTCGGAACATTTATGTGTATATTATTGGCAATTGTAGGAATAGTACAGCGGGATCCTCTCTAAACCGGGATTCTAGTACAGAATTAAGATACGTTTAGACAGGAGGAGCTTTCTGCATAACTTTCACCCTGCGTTAAGCTTAACCTGTCTCCAAGACATACTATATTGACTGCCCGGTTTAGAGATATTTTATTTTATTTCCTATCTGAGTGCCTGTTACTATGATGTAAAATTCAAACTAATTCGGGGAAAAATTGCTTAAATGTACCGATCAGCTGTTTCCATATAAATTGAAAATTAAAGCGTTGGTAACAAAAAGCTAAATGTTTGATATCATTCTATTTATTATATTAACCTTTCTCTTGCTGAATTTTAAAACACATTTCTCCTTCTTTACCCATGCACTGTTGTATAATTACATATATCTTCACTGTGTACAAGTATATCGCTGTGTAATCACTGGTGTGGAGTGCATTGGTTGCACAATCAACTTGTAAATAGTGCAGACCCTGGTGACACAACTCCTGCAGGAGCTGTCTCATCTTGGTCTTCACTATTTACAGGTAGGTATATTGACGTGATTAGCAAGCGAAGGGTTAATAGCTATGCAAGACATCAATTTAATTCTTGAAATGAATATAAAACAAGTAAATATTTCTATTACAAACAGTTGATAATCAGATCTATAACATATTAGTAATCATATCAAGCCTTGTTTATATAACTCCTACAAGAGCTGTCTGATCTGGGGTCCAATCTTACTAAAATACTGGAATATAATATAAAGCTATAAACAGATGTATAACAACTACTGTTGGCATTTGTATAAACCAAATCATGTTGAATCTGCTGTTTGTTGTGGTAATATGATTCCTTATTCCTCTAACCGCGACCTGATTTGAATTTGCAAACAACTTGGATCCTGATGAAACGCCGATTGACTCGGCGTCTCATCAGGATCCATGCTGTTTGACAATTTGTCAATAGTTTCTCAACCGCTTGATGCAAGCACCAGATTCATATTTAATCGAATACTCAAATTGATTGTTCATATTTCGGCAGAGAAGGATAAAGTCATTCAGTATATCGTGGGAATTATGTTTTGTTGTCGGGATTAACTGCGACTCACCGTACTAATATACGTACATGTACTAATATACTCGTGATCCTAAACGGTCCAGAGCAAATAATAAAGATGCGTGCCTAAATACATAAATCGTCATTTCTCCACCAAACACTATACTTTGACCAGTCTTTAGAATAGTTTCTTCGGTACAATTCTAAAGTGTGGTCACAGCGCAGGGTTTGGAGGAGAAATAAAGGAGCCATTCCTACTGTAGCCACTCTTTGGAACCGTATCGAAGAGTGAAACGCAGTTTTGTCACTCGAATCGTTTTTCAATGTTGGACAGATTAGTTTTTTTTATCTAACTCATTCGATTGCATCCTTTTGTAGGATATCTCATGCTAAATATTACTCAACTCCATCTAGTAACAAGCATATAAAAACAAACATTTGTTTTCCACATACTAATTTAATCAGCCGTTTCCTTGCAAAGTGCCAACGTATGAGTAGGGCCTGGTCTGACGGCTCGTATAGATACAATGTACTTGTTTTAAAGTCTCTTTTATAAGGGTGCTGCGTATTATTCTAAAATAAAACACGATATTTCTTGCTTTGAGAATTAGATTGTAACGCACGCAGTATTTACATTCAATTGATGTGCAGCAGACTGGATGTCTTTTGAGAATATTTTGAAGATTTGATGAAAGTCTTATCTGAACTATATCAACATTGGGACGACCTTGTAGTTTGTATTTTGTTAACCCTCTACCTGATAGAGACACCATGAACGTTTTGATATAGCAACAACTGTAGATTAATATCTATATTATATAATAAAAAACAGAGTAGACAGACCCTGATTTATCGGCTCCTACAGGATCCAGATCAGGTCTGCTCTGTGTGCTTATGATCATTACACTACTGTTCAGCTCATTCAATTATGTCACTCAATTTGAATTGAGATTATTTGAATTTTTATTTCTTAACGGATTGAGATCAAATTCAATTCAATTGTATGGTCGTTTTGTTTTTCAGAAAATCTTTATCCGAATTTTCCTTAAATCCGTCTTTAAATAAAGATTTCAAGCCTTAAAACAATGTTTACCCATTGTAAACATATTCATTTCAAATTGCACTTCTCATATGAAGGGTGGTGATCCCCCGAAAGCTATAATTGCAACACAAAAAGAGAAAATTGCAGACTCGGTTTTATTGAGTCTGTTCATGATCAGTAATTGAAAGTGCAACACTGTTCACGCTCCCTAGCACCGGCTTAAGCGGTATTTAATTTTCAGAACAAGAAGTACTGAAATTCATGATCTCGAAGGATCAGAAGGTATAACCACACTGAGAATGAAGTACAGGGCGACGTTGCAAATTTCAAGAAAAATAGTTAATATGCCAGAGAACAGCATGCAAGTATTGCTTATTGAAAAATGATACGCTCCACTCTTCATTTCCGTACATGCGCATTACATCATGCGGTGGCCAAGAGAAAGCAGATCGAATAAGCATGTGGAAAATGCATTTTTTGGCGTTTTAGTCCTTATTACTACATGCCATAGAGGCATATTTACTATGGGAGTTCCTGAAAAACAATGCGTTTTAATGAAATAGATCTAAATTCAATATGTCCTGAAATGAAACAGTCTCGACTCAAATCCATTGACAGATTTGAGTGAAACAGACATAGTTCAGTTTGTGAATATTCATAAAGTCATGAATGAGCATAATACAGTAGAACCCCTCTAATGCGACCACTTAATGATTCGACATGTGTGTCTTTATAAGCAGGTGGTTGCTTAATGCAGGGTAAAAGTAATGAAAAAAGCTTCTGCATTACTTTTGTCCTGCATTAAGCTACCACCTGCATCTAGCACCCATAATTATACCGCTTTTAGGTGGTCGCATTAGCGGGGTTTCACTGTATATAAGAATTACTATGCTAGTAGTTTGGAAGTTCAGCTGTATTTTGGCTCGTCAGAAAAGTAGTTAAATGCTCGCCAAGGCTCGCATTTAACAACTTTTCTAACTCGCCAAAATACAGCTGAACTTCCAAACTACTAGCATAGTAATTCTTTTATCATGCAACTCCAAGAAAAATGGAGAAAATTAAGAAAAAGAAGTTTGCTCAAGCGGTTCTGTCCCTTGAATAAAAATACATGCAAGTACAATATACGTGACGTCATATCGGCGTGCAGTGACGTCATGTTTTTGTGTTGCAATTTTTGCTCTCGGGGAATCACCTCCCTTCAGAATTTATAATCTTCACAACAGCAGGTGTTAAGTGCTTGTGTGGCGGCCGATAAACGTAGCCCCGTACTTCATTCTCAGTGTTGTTATATCTTCTGATCCTTCGAGATCATGAGTTTCAGTACTTCTTGTTCTGAAAATTGAATACCGCTTAAGCCGGTGCCAGGGAGCGTGAGCAGTGTTGCACTTTCAATTGCTGTTCATTAACAAACTCAATAAAACCGAGTCTGCAATTTTCTCTTTTTGTGTTGCAAGTTTTGCTCTCGGGGGATCACCTCCCTTCAGAATTTTTAATCTTTTTATATGACAAATAGTTGAGACAATAGTGAGCAAATGTGTTAAATTTGATATTTATGTTTAATTATGCCTGTTTCGTCTTTCTGTTTTCCTCCTATTGGCTGAACTAAACTTGCATCCCAGTGGGGTCAGTACATTTGCACTATACCTCACAAAATACAGCGTAGACGTGGAAAATATTATGCTAGTAGGAAGTGACTGTATTTGGTGACGTTGCATGATAAATTATGTGTTCATCAGCAGGTTGTTGCTTAATGCAGGACCGAAGCCGTGACGTAAACTCCTGCATAACTTTCGTCCTGCATTAAGCTACCAACTGCCTTACAGACAAAAACAGACTTAGTAGTAGCTTTAGAGATATTCCACTGCAAATACTTAGAATAGGTGCAATGTTTCGTTCTTTGCTCAGATATTGATTTGAGAAAATAACTACACATTGCAAATTGCAAATCTCAAGAAAAATAGATAATATACCAGAGAACAATTGAAAGGACCAAATAAAAGCATTAAAACCTTAGGCACCGCAGACATTGAAATTCAAAGCTGTATTAACCGCTCACACCATAAATATGCACTTTAACCCAATTCGCTGCCACATTTTGTCGTCTGCAAACTTTTTCTTCTGCTATAATTTTTATTTCTTTTTTTTCTTCATCGTTGTTTCAGAAACAGTCACAGTAACAAACAGTTTGATTCGTATAAGACACCGAGTTACTCGGCGTCTCATCTGGATCTAAACTGTTAGCATAGGTAATCACAGATGCGACACTGACAGCGAAAGAGATAGCACCTTTGAAAACAGGGCATACCAAGATAGGAGTCGTGGGCTCTGTTTTGCTTATTGAATACATATGATCTAATAGCCAAAATTACCTTTTCAGCAATTAAGAGTATTACAATTTATGATGTCATTATTTCTTAGATGGATTTTCATATTGTAAGTGGTTAAGAGCCAAATATATGACGCGCCACTTTTGATGTGTTGGCGTCACGCAGTGGAACTCCCAGAACACATTTAACTAATGCGTTTCTACAGATATTTAGCGCCTGATCAATGGCTGTTCTGATATTAGTGGAGATAATAAAATGCATCAACCGCCACACTATTCAGTAGGAAACATACAATCATCGTTAACAACCCATTTGGGTGAATTTTATTTGCCAGTTTTACATTTGGTTTAAAATGATTTCCCATTATATGGGATTCAGTCTTTCCCTGTTGGACACGCAATGCCAATTTAATTGTGTACAATACTAAAATTTTACTTAAGTTTGTCTTATATAGACACATTAGAAAACTGCGAATTATATATATTAATTTTCTAAGATATAATTGTAAGAGATAGTGGTGTGAATATGCATGTAGGCACATATCTATACAAAAGAAAACTGTACTGCACTCTCCATAACCTTCAGTCTACTACGGACGGATGGGTAATTACATGTACCTATGAACACAATTTGGATACAAACTCAGACGGCGAGTGACTCGGCGTCCCATGTACTCGTCTCACCAGGATCAAAACAATATGAACACAAAGTGCATATTATTGGACAAACTGATTAAAGCTTGAATTTTGAAAATGTTTTGGGTGAAATAATTTGTTCAGCAGGCTAAATGTTAATTATGTTTATAAAAGATCTTTGCATAACATAGTTCTAGACATGTTTATCTCCATTCTATTATTTAATCATGCATCAGGGGTACGAAGGGCAAAAGAAAGTTGTTTACATTTTAGACTGGTTGCGGGGTAACCAAACTCTCATCATCGTTACTTGGCTGGTCCCAATTTCTTAAACTTTACCCAATGAAGAATAAAACATGCCAGTATGCATATAATTTGCTGATGATTTATGATGGCAAATGGTCATACAAAATGTATGCCTTAGGGAAAACTCTACAATCTCACAATGCAGCAGATACTCGCGGGCAGCATGTCAAAGTCATTGTGTAGAAATATGTATTTAATTAAAACTGTTACCCATTCCCTCATATTAACGGCCTTTGGCGCCTCTGTAAACACGTCCTGAAGCCATCGTGATAAATAAAATATTGGTCCATAGGAGCACATTCTCTATTTATCACAATGGTATAACTTATAACATTTTCCTTTCCTGTACTAAATGCTCCGTTTCGGTTTATTCCAAAGAGATTGGGTTTAAAAATAGCCTATAGATGATAAAAAATCGGTGGTGCTAGAGGTTTCTGTTCTCTACATTGTCAACTCATAAACAATGTTTGTTTAATTATATTGAACTCTATTTATTGAATTAAAAACAGATACGGCATATTTTATAACATATGAAATCAGAAAAATGAGATTATGCTAGAATTATGATTCTTGTACTTGACCCAATTGTATAACATGTGGTCACACTCACCCATCTATGCATATCAAGGAAATGGAACAGCCACACAATTTCAACCACCTGTGTAACGACTATGTTGAGCTGAGTGCGATAGGACTTGACAAATGGACAGGTTCCGATTTTCTCTTTGGACGAGTTTTGTTGTGCATGTATCATAGAGATGAAACAACAACTGAAAACGTTGCTATCTTCTCCAGATAACCCTCATATTTAAGGTCATATATAAATCATTCCCCTGTTCTATATGCACTCCAAATTATAACAATATACATGTAGCTATTTTAGAAACTAAGGAAACCGATCTATGAAATTCCAGTAGCAAATAGGAGCTGTCTAATAGAGGTCTACTCTGTTTGCAGATAATCTATGCATGGAAAAGCGTTTCAATGAAGGAAAAGGTTAAAATCAAATGAGAAAGCTCGATTAGATACATACTTGTTGAGGTGCGAAAAATATCAAATGCCATTTCAAATATAGTAAAGGAGAATTAAGACCCTTTTAGGCAGGTGACTGCTTATATAAGAACTAATTACGTCATGAATATCAATTAGATTAATTGTTAGATTTGCGCATGGACACAGGAATGTTAACCATCACAGAAACTGTGGAATCATACATCGATGTATCTATATGATATCATAAGCAAAAGGAGCAGAACCTGGGTCCATGCTTAGCTTTTAGTTGAGCCTGAGATCGTTCTCAAGCTTTTGATTGGTCAGATTTGAGCCAAAGGCTCAAATCTGACCAATCAAAAGCTTGAGAACTCAAATCTGACCAATCAAAAGCTTGAGAACGAAACTCAGACTCAACTAAAAGCTTTATAAGCATGGACCCTGATCTCACTGCTCCTATACGATCCGTTTGATCTGAATCTACTCGTTTTGCAAATGCATCAAAAGGCGTATTATGGAGTAAAGAGTTTACGTAGGACAGGGTAGAAGTCATTCAGAAAGCTCCTCTGCAATCCATATTGAAGACCAATATTTCAATATTTGAAAACCAGCATTTGGTTGTTTGGATAATCGAGGTTTGACTGTAATTAGTTTTAAAAGTGACAGAAGACATAAAAGTTAATTACCTACAGCAAATATTGGAGAACACAATCTCCAAAGAATATATCCAGAATAAATTCAAATTCGCGACGGTGTGTCTAGACTAGATGTGTTATAAAACGAGAAATGCTAGAGAATTGGGATTTAAGTACTGGGATCCGTGCTTGTTGGTGAAGATATAATAATAAAAACTAAAAGAGATTTACTGCGAATGCATTTCATTTGCACAAATCGTTTGTTTGTCAGAAAATCACAGCTCTTAAGTTTATGCATGCTACCGCTTATCATTTTGCTTCAAATATACAAAGACACCTAATATGAATTCGGAGTAAATAATGTTTTCCATTCTATGGGTATAACACATAAAGCAAATATTTAGCTTTAACCGTTGTCAAACAATAGCAACTTTATTTATATCAACCCTTCGCTTGCTGAATTTTAAAATACATGTCTCCTTTTTTACCAATGTCCTGTTGTATAATTACATATATCTTCACTGTGTACACGTATTTCACTGTGCAGTCACTGCTGTGGAGTGCACTGGTTGCACAACCAACTTGTAAATAGTACAGACCCTGATGAGACATCTCCTGCAGGAGCTGTCTCATCTGTGTCTTCACTATTTACAGTTAGGTATATTGACGTGAATAGCAAGCGAAGGGTTAAACTCTTATGGTACTCTTGAAGTGAAAGCAACTAAATATCATAACCTGGGACAAATGGTCCTAATGCATTTAACCCATTCCCTCATAGGCTTTTTTTTTAGACCAAACCTCTTTGAATATATCTACCAAAAAGGAGTATTGGCTAGAGAAAAGGAAAAGGAAAAGTTTAGAAATATGTAGTATTGAAACCATTGTGATAAATAGAGCATTTGCTCCTATGGAGCAAATGCTCTATTTACCACAACGGTTTAAAAGTGACTTTTACAGAGGCGTAGAAAGGCGTATTTATGGAGGAAAGGGTTAAAAGACCAAATATCTGCACTGTTTGCCACTCACATACATTTCTATTAACACATTTGTCCCCAGTGGACTCTTCCATGCTTATATATTGTAGTGGTCAATTTTTAATCTAAGGGATGCCTGGTCTAAATGTTCATTTTCATTTTGTTTTATATTGAAATTCATATCAGCAAACAATGTAGTCTCTGATCAGACGCCGCATTATGTGGTCTGATCAGAGTCTACACTGTTTGCCTACGTCCCATATATAGGATCGTGAGAGCGAATGGGTTAATTCTTCACTCCATGAATATCCGTGAATAAATATGAGGTGATATATATTAATTAGATTTATTGTTATCGTAGCACACGGACACGTGATTTGTTTTGCCTTATCTAGGTTTACTTTTTTACTAGCAAAGACACAGAAAGGCATATGTTGGATTAAAGGGTAGTGACGTCTCTATCTTACACGTATCACAAAGTATTAATCTTAATCAGTGGTCAAATGATGGATGTGGTGTATGATCTTCTTATTCTTGGATAGTCATCGTTAGCGACAATGCCATCAGTGTCGCATGAGGTGACTTCTTAGTCCGAAATCGGATGCAACGTTTCGCGTCCTTTCCTTCATGAAGTGGCGTTTGATTTCGAAATCTGACAATTGACTGGACTCGTAGGTAGAGTCTCCTTTGTTGAGTGCCATTCCCCATGCATGTCTGTCCATCGGAAGGGACTCCCAACCTCCACCTTGATGTTGCATGCCTTGAGGGAGGATTTTAAAGCATCTTTGTACCGCTTCATGGGAGCGCCAGGTGCACGTGCGCCAATCGCTAGTTCAGACAGGAACACCTGGGATGTGGTAGTTCGTCATTCGCATGACGTGGCCTGTATAATCTACATCCCTTTTATAGATGGACCGGCTTAACTAAACTAAACTAAACACCAGGACCAAATCAAATGCCATTGACTAGAGGTATTTTAAACAGCTGTTGCAATACTTCTGGTAATCGAATTAAACCCAAAATAACAGGTTGATACTTAACCTTTAGCCTGATGTGGGCGGGTGAGTGAATGCCTATGCAAACAATTTGGATCCAGATGAGACGCCGAGTAACTCGGTGTCTTATCAGGATCCAAACTTTGTGACACACTGATTGCGTTTTGGTGGACACACTAATTATTTGAAAATGTAGTAGATGAAATATTCTGTAAAAACATTTGCTCAGCAAGCTAAAGGTTGACTATATTTTGTACATCTCACATCCATGTATCACATGCAAGAATCACACGGATTGCACGATATACTGGAAGTTGCATTATTTTCGGAATGTCACCTCGTAGTATTTACTTAACACTTTCCTTGTTCTATGTTTATTGCAACTTTCATTACTTACTGGATATTCATGGAAAAAATAGTTATAATGAAATATGGAATATGGAATATGGAACATTGTAGCCATATTAGATATTTCAAATTCCACAAGCAAACAGAGCAGACCAGTCTACTCTACGTGGGAAAAACACGTTTATATGAGAGAAAGGGTTAACTGGTTCTTAACACATTACCCCCTAGTGACGCATTTTTGCGCCTCTATTAAATTCACATTGTGAAACCATTGTGATAAATTGAGCATTTGCTTCATAGGAGAAAATGCTCTATTTATCACAATGGTTTCAATACTACACAATTCTAAAATTCTCCTTTTCGGTAGATTAATTTAAAAAAGGTTAGGTCTAAAATAGCCTTGGAGAGAATGAGTTAAATATAAAGGATAATACAATTCCGTCCGTGTTTTGATATATGGAATATTTTAATGTGTTTCTTAAACAATGGCAAACATCTATTACATTACTTCCGAAACGATCACATCTAAATTGAGAAAATCGTCTCCTAATATTAAAATCAAATTTGAAGATGAGTTATATTTAATGCAATATTCTCAATTCTAATGTGTTTTCCTCTCACAGAAAACAGACGAAAATAATGTTTGATTCAAAATAGTATGCATTTCAATATGATTCAAAATAGTATGCATTTTAATATGTATTGGCTATTGTTTTTATTAAATTATGACGATTCACGTGCGAATTAAATAATTGATCAAGATCAGACGCCGATTAACGCGACGTTACATCAGGATCCAAACTGTCTGACACTTTGTCAATAGTTTTTCAAAAGTTTGTCATTCAATAGTTTCTAAAATTCTTTTTAAAATCTGAAGTAGAAAATAAAGCACCAGATATAAATGTGTGCTGACATTTATGTTATCGCAGTTTGGTTAGAGTTAACCCTTCGTTCTCCATCTTTACCCATGCCCTGATGTATAATCACATATACACTGTATATTCACTGTGTACAAGTATTTCGCTGTGCAATCACTGCTGTGGAGTGCACTGGTTGCACAATCAACTTGTAAATAGTGCAGACCCTGATGAGACAGCTCCTGCAGGAGCTGTCTCATCTGGGTCTTCACTATTTTCAGGTAGATATATTGACGTGAATAGCAAGCGAAGAGTTAATTAATATAACATTAGTATAGCTCACATGCATATAGTATTGAACTGAGCAGTGCAAGTTTCCACATGCTATACGGTGACAAAGGAAGACTGTATCTTGGAGCGGTTTAAACTTTCGAACAAATTGGACAACATGTGTGGAATACAGTAAATCCCTCTAAACCGGAATTCAAGTAGAGAATAATTTAGATACCTTTAGGCAGGTGACTGTTAAATGCACGGTGGAAGTCATGCAGAAAACTCCTAGAGGAGCTTTTTTGCATGACTTTCAACCTGCATTAAGCTTCCATCCGTCTCCAAGACCGATCTCTATATTAAATTATACATTCGGTTAAGAGAGGTTTTGCTGTACATTGATAATTCGTCATTGTCTACTAATGAGCAGCTAACATCAGATTGAAGTACTTATTACTCACAAAAAGAGAACACACACATTGTTATTCTCTGAGGATTATTCAGAATTTCCAGTTTTAAAATACATTTAAACTAATTTCAAGCTTGTAATTGTGTGTTGTTCTGTCACTGGAATTGTTTAAAATTGCTTGTAGTGGTAGTAACCCGTAAATTTACAGGGGTAATTATTCCAAATTAATCGCATTGCATTTTAACATTATTTGTCTGTCAGAAATTATGGCATATTTTCAATTAATTTACGTTACCGCAGTCACTGAAAACATTTTGTTTGGAATAAAAGACAGCTTAATATCAAATGTGACAGGAGCAATATTATTCACATTTTGATACAATAAAACCCATCTAAACCTCTGGCTTGCGGAAGGTCGTCGGTGGTTTTACCTGGATGTTCTTCTGTGAATGAAACAATACAATTTGTTTCTTGCACAGAAGAGCCACTGGGATCGTCCTCCACATGTACTTAGCTATAGGTCGAGATTTGACTGAAATACTGCTAAACCGACGTAAACCCCTATAAAACCAAACCAAACTAAACCTCTAGTAGAGAAGAATTCAGATATTTCTGGATAGGTGGCTGCTTAATGCAGGGTGAAAGTCATGCAGAAAGCTCCTAGATGAGCTGTCTGTATGACTTTCACCCTGCGTTAAGATGCAACCTGTCTGCAAGATAAATATTTATACTAAATTCATCGTCCAGTTTAGAGGGGTTTTAATGTACATAAATAACGGAATGGATGCATGTATTAGGTTCAATGAAGTCGCAATTATAGTAGTCACACTTGAACTAAAATCGCCTAAAACATGCGAAAGCTTTATGGTGTTATATTACTATGTCTGTATCATTTTGTTAAGCTTTTAATGGTTTTATTTGCCAGTGAATAAGTGAAAACGGGGACCATCCCCTGGACACTTAACATAAGATATTATATAGCATGCATATCGCATAAGATGTAAACATAATAAACAAAAAGGTTGCTGTGGACTTTCATGTGGAATTTCCTGATTGACTTCTGTTTATTACAATAATACAAATAATGCAAATTAGTCAAGTCAATATAAGCAATGCCAAACTGAATCAGTAGGCATATAGACGGATTCCTTAAAATATTATTATAATACTTCACGTAAAGACAGGGAAATATATTCCGCATACTGTCATATTCTTTCTGTAATATACTTTTGAACATGCAATATTTTCAATCAATTCAAAATTTGTCGCCACTAATTTCAATGTGGATATGTCTTTTACTTTTGGTTTAATATTCTGTTAGCTGATAATTAACAAAAGGTATTCATTTTCTAAGATAAATGCTTTGTGAAATAAAGTAATACTGTTTAGTATTAGTTTGCTGTCAAATCATATAATCTGTCAAATCAAAAACTGTAAATATTTGTCCCCATGGTTTTCGATGTTTTGACTAGTGTTAAACACAATACAAAACTGAGAGATATTTCATTCATATTCAGTTCAAATAACTGTTCTGATATTGTAAGTTTATTTTATAAATTGCTTTATATTGTTTATAATCAGGATCTTTCAAAGAAGAACAATCCCAGTATGGTTTGCCAAAAATAGAACAGAAGTGAGGCAGCCAATTAGGAAATGACACACAAATGCACAATGCAAAGCCAGAATGTAATGAGAGAGTTAATGATCTGTCAAGTATTGTTGCATCATTAGCCTCTGTAATGGCCCTGTCACACTATACCGCATGAGAAGAACGTATGGATTGTGTATGAAAAACTGATTATACGCACTACTTTTGAAACGTACACGACGTATGCCTAACATACTCCTAGCGTATATCTGCGTATGCGAACGTATGAGCACTGGTTCTCATCAGCTAGCATATGTTCGTGTCATACGCTCTAGTATGACATCCCCTTCAACAAGGTTGCCCGCTTCTATAGTTTATCTTAAATTTGGTTGTGTTTAAATAGTCAGCACAGTCAACTTCAGCGTTGAGGTTTTGATAAAATATATGGGTTTTCAGGACAAAACATGTTTTGAATTGTATAAAATAATGGTTTGCCCAAAACTATTACTCAAACAGCCATAATATTCATGGAGTTATATACAGTAAATTCTGAAGAGAGGTGATCCCCCGAGAGCAAAATTTGCAACACAGAAAAAGAGAAAATTGCAGACTCGGTTTTATTGAGTCTGTTCATGAACAGTAATTGAAAGTGCAACACTGCTCACGCCCCCTAGCACCGGCTTAAGCGGTATTCAATTTTCAAAACAAGAAGTACTGAAATTCATGATCTCGAAGGATCAGAAGATATAACAACACTGAGAATGAAGTAAAGTCTCGCTAAATTAAAAGCGACCGCATTTATTTCTGAATACAAGAGTTTGTAAAGCAGGTAGTTGTGTAATGCAGAGCAAAAAACAATCAAACAGTTCCTTAACAACTTTCTACATACATTTGTACTGCATTAAGCAACCAGCTGTTTTAAAACTCTAGAATTATACTTTTTTCCGTGGTTATTGAATTACCTTATTGGTCATGAGTTTTGTCCGGCATAATAATTTCTAAATACATTTTCCAATCTACAGTTCCTCTACACATTACTATTTTGCTCGAGAGTTTGGATGTGCAAGAAGCAAACTACACATCATTTAAGTAACACATTCATGAATATATATATGACAATTTGATTTGGTTTGTATTTTATCAGAATTTACGTCATTTTAACATTATTTCCGTCATATCACGACGTCCAGCTGATTACAGGTGGAGGAAGACACCAAAGGTTCTTCTGTGCACTTAACAACTTGCATTATTTCGTGCACATAAAACATCCAAGAAGAACCACAAAGCCAGCTGGAATGCTACCTAAAATGAAAATTCCAAATGTCCAAACCGGGATTCGAACCCATAGCGGTGAGGGCCTAAGCGATTGTCAATCACAGACCATAACCACTCGGTCACGGAGGCCCCCTATATGACAGATTGTAAATATATACTAGTCATCTATCATTTAATATTCTTCATTCTAAGCAACTCACGTCTGCAAATCATGTGGTCTTGTTCAGTTTCAAAATTGCATATTCTTCAATTTCACTTCCACAACATAGTGGATCCAGATGAGATGCCGAGTTTTCAAAGGTTGTCTCAAAGCCACCAGTAGAGTGCCGGAGGTAAATCTAAGATTTCTTTAAATATACGTGTACCGCCTAATAATTGTTTTAAATTTTCTAAAACAATGTCCTATCTAAATATTCTACGTGTTTACCTTTTCTGTGTATTATCGGTAAGGTTTGACCTGGCACTCATCACTTTCCGCCGACTTTCGTCGATGAAAAATCGTGATAGTGACGCATGTTTCACGTGTGTGTTCGGAAGGATAAAAACTACTTACGGAAAAAGGCGGAATATTCATGCCGTGCCAGGCCAAACCTTATCGACAATACTGATTTGCATAACCACGTACAGAGGGGATGTAAGTTTCTCTTGGGCTAATTTTCTTATCATGCTACAGTGCTCCCTCTCCACAACGACACCATTCGGGATACGAAGATTGTATGTGTTGTTCAGAGGGAGTTGTTATAGGGAGGGAAAATCAAACATAATTAGCTTGTTTTCAGATCCCCAGATAAGGTGTAGTTCGAGAACTAAACCGTTATGCCTCCATCAAACCCTATGTTGTGACCACTCTTTAGAATCGTCACAAAGTGACGATTCTAAAGAGTGGTCACAACATAGGGTTTGATGGAGGCATAAATAAAATACGATGGAAAAAAATGTTTCTGGAGCCTTGTTATTCCGGAAACAGTGACATGTTGTAAGGAGAGAATCGTTATTGAGAGGGTCGTTGTAGGGAGGGAACACTAATTAATTGATGTCTGTAAAATTGTAAAATTATCGTCTGCACTAATTACTAAAATTTATCGTTTATTTTTCCTTGATATATGTAATTGGATTGACACACAGTTTGGATCCTAATTACAGACTCAATATTTCTCGGGTTTAATCGGAAACCATAGACTATTACAAAGACCGCTAACTGTCAAATGGTTAATATAGAATACATTGTATCAGAAAACAAATACATTGTGCAATACCTTAACCTGGGATCACTAACATCCTATATATGTTTTATGCACCTGTTAACCATTTCCTCTATAAATACGCATTTCTACGACTCTGTAGTAGTCACTTCTTAAAGCTCTTGTGATAAATAGAGCATTTGCTCCTATGGAGCAAATGCTTCTTTTATCACAAAGGTTTCAAAACTAAAAAATTCTAAAATTCTCCTTTCTCTAGTTAATGCTCCTTTTTGGCAGATTCATTCAAAGAGATTGGTTCTAAATATAGCCTAATAGGGAATGAGTTAACCATTTAAAACAGAATTAATGTCAGAAATAATGAATATTTCCTAGCTGAATTTGTAAAATGTAATCTTTTCAATGTATTATTTTGCTTTGAGCTCAGTTGTAAACCCCTTCCATCATAGGCTATTTTAGATCCAACCTCTTTGGATAAATCTACTATAAAGGAACATTGGCTATAAACAATAAAAACGTTGGAATTGTTTGAAACCATTGCGATAAAGGAGCATTTGCTCCTATGGAGCACATACTCTATTTGCCACAATGATTTCAAAACGTTACAGAGGTACAGAGGCGTCAACAGTTAGGTTCCTTCGATATGTACTTGATGGAGATGAGGATTACAGAACTAAAACACTGGTATTGATTAAATCAGACACTGTACTACAGGGGACAGGTATATGTGGCGTGTCTGGCAGCAAATATTGTAATCCCAAATCCAATATTTGGTGGTGGCTTGGCCTAATGGTTGAGCGTTCGTTGAGCTTATAACCCAGGGATCCGGGGATCAAATCCCAGCTGGACCAGCTCGAAATGTCAGAGACGCGTTTTAGTGTCTCCAACCCGCACGAGGTTGCCTCCTCTGGTAATTCGTGGGGTTGCAAATGAGTCATTTGTGGGGACACGGAAAGTGAATAGGATAACTACACAATTTGTGAAACCCCTATCAATAAAACTGGGTCTGGAGTATATAAACCCATTTGCTCCCAGTGGATTCTTCCAGGTTTATATATTGGATTAGTCCATTTTTAGGCCTAAATTTGCAATTTCGTTTCGTTTCATTTTGAAATTCCTATCAGCAAACAGTATAGACTCTGATCAGACGCCGCATTATGCGACATCTGTTCAGAGTCTACACTGTTTGCCTACGTCCCATATATGGGGTCGTGGGAGCAAATGAGTTAACAACTTATAAATGTCTGAAATGCCTACCTGGCATTGGTTATATGAGCCAGAGTTAATAGTTAATATTACAGAATGAAACGTTAATATATAATTGTCCAGATAAAGTTTAAATTCCAGAAGTGCATTGGATACATTCTGAAAGTAGGTGATCGTTCGAAAGCAAAGGTAGCAATGCGAAAATTCAGATTCCGTTTAATCGATTCTGTTCATGAGCAGTTATTAAACGTGCAGCACTACTCCTCCCATAACACTGGATAAGATTCAGTTCATGAAGTACATTGGATACAGTTCAGCTCAAAATTACATTGAGTAAAGGTCAACTCAGGAAGTACATTTATTTAATTTTAATTCTAGGAGCACAGCATCTGCTAAATGAAAAGATGAAAACCAAACCAAAACTGACAGCAGCTTGATATGGGATTGTTCAAAATAAGAAGAATCTGGTCGAACATTATGCCATAAAATATGCCGTTTAACTGTCAAAGCTTGTCTCCATGATTGACTGTGAAGAAACGATAAGAAATATCAATTTCGTCGCTGCTTTCTGAAACAATTGAACTGGCTTAGCGTAATAGCGGAATCGAAATGTCGATTGCATACACAAAATGAGCACGAACTGTCTTTTGTCTGATAATGAAGAACAGCACACTGTGAGTTACCTTATTACTGTATCTTGTATCATGCATTTGACGTATAGAATACTTGCCAATCATGAGAAACCGACCTTTCTTGAAATGTATACGTACACAGCACTGGTATCAGACTTGCGCGATTAAGGGTGCATATTGTATTTTAGTGTTTGTATTGTGTTTCAAAAGATGTTCGTTACTTGAGAACCATTTACTTTGCTGCGATATTTGTCGTTGAAGTGTATATATGTGCTTTAAAATGGTATGAAATAGTCTAGCGAAAACACATGACTGCCATTAATACTGCAACAATCACACAAAGATCCGATAAGCTGCACTAAGCAATCTAAAGTTAATATATGTCATTTTCAAACGTTCACTCTCTATATGCAATCGTGACATGCACATCAACAATATAATTTATAAGAAACTTTCAAATTTGTTACCGTTGACAGATTGAGCAAAATAATCCCAGTTAATCATAATGTGATGAAACGGCTCCTTGTAAGGTAACTGTTGACTAAATGTATCATGAAATTGGGCTCAAGAATTCAAGAGAAGGTGTCCGTATATTTGATTTTCTCGCACACGCTGATTAACAAGTTGAAGCTAAATTCAGCAGACAATAGGCACTCTGTTGTCTGCATTGAACCAAATTGAAAATCAATTATTCTACGTAGGAAGGTATTATTCAACAGTATTACTGTTACATTAACAGATAATTACTATCAATTATAATTAGTTAAATGTCCTCTTTCTTCACTTCGAGACAAGTCTTACCCTTTACACTATACGTATTGATGTAAGAAATAACAACATCATGAATATGAATAAATGGAATTTGTATACAGTAAAACCCCTCTAGTTCGACCACTTAATGAACAAACATGGCTGTCTTCATAAGCAGATGGTTGCAAGAAGAACGTTATGCAGAAAGCTCCTATAGGAGCTTTCTGCATAACTTCTGTCCTGCATTAAGCAACATCTGCCTTTAATACCCAGAATTAGACCCGTTTTGGTGGTCGCATTAGCGAGGTTTTACTGTAATGGCACCGTGAACAGGGATGTGTTTTTTTTATTAAGACAGGAACTATAAAATCAACCCTATATTATTTAATAAGGAAACAGACCACCCACGGTAGGAGCTCCATCTGATCTGGGGCTGCTGTGTTTGTAAAAACATCTAAAGGCGTTTGTAAGGATCAGCTTGTTAATAAATAGTAGACATACCTTACAGCAGCCATGGGCGGATGAGTGAATACCTATGAAAACAGTTTGGATCCAGATGAGAGGCCGAGTAATTCGGCGTCTCATCAGGGTCTAAACTGTTTGACACTCTGATTTCATTTTGGTAGACACATTGATTATATCTTGAATTTTGAAAATGTAGTAGGTGAACATTTCTGTAAAAATAATTTGCTCAGCAGGCTAACGGTTAAATTATCAAATTCTGAAAGATGACCAGGGAAACAGGAGCATAACCACCATCAATGCCGCTCTGGTATTATTACCATTATGGAAAGCCATGGGCTTTAATTATCCATATAATGTGCATAACACTCTATTTGTGCTATTCTGCAAATGAATTATACTATTACATAGTGCTTGTCACCTTATCTGAATCGAATTGACAAGACATATTGGCATTGTTTGTTCAACATGAGTCATTGTACCAGACACATTTGCGAAACGGTCTGATTTTGATCATGGCAATCCTATTATGTAATTTGTCTGTGTTTAGCGTATGCATGCAATGGTATACCCAAAATTGTAGTTAGTTCTCAGACTTGCAATTTATTTGTGATGACCTTAATGATATATGTTGCATGTCTTACCGGAATTCGGTGGATGTTCACAATTCACATACTACTAGGTTGAAATGACCAACCGTTCACCATAAGATTTCTTATCATGACAAGTAGATGGAATATTGTGAAAGTCTAAACATGCCACATTTGGCTCCACACCAATTTTATATAGTATCCCAAAGAAATGCTAACAATACTAGCCCATTGTTATGTGAATATTTTAATGGAAATCAGTAGTAAACAAGAAACAAACAAATCATACACTACCACTCTGTCAAAAGGAAGCAGGGGTCTAGATAATATGGGTAAATTTAAACATTTTCAAGAATAACTACTTTATATATTCACAAACCCTATAATGTGACCACTCTTTAGTGTCGATTTTTAAATTCTAAAGAGTAGTTACAATACAGTAAAACCTCTCTATAACGGTCACTAAACTGTGTTAATTAGTTTTTTAGGGAAGGTGGCTGCTTAAAGCAAGGTGAAAGTAAAACAGAACGCTCCTACAAGAACCTTCTGTTTTATTTTCACCTTGCTTTAAGCAGCCACCTGCTTATAACACATAATACTTAATGTAATTTAGTGGCCGTTATAGAGAGGTTTTACTGTATAGGGTTTGGTGAGAAATGACAATTATAGTATTTGAGAATGCATCTCATCTGCAGCTCTGTGAAGTGGCTTTGGAATGTTTGGGACAAAACGGTATGTACGAAACACATTGTAAGCATTAATTCAAAACACATTATGGTTTATTTTCCTAGTAATTAGAGTTTATTAGAGAGCCATTGGTAATTTACATACATCTACTGTTAGTGGAAACGATGCAGATTGGTATCCATTCAGATTCACACCTTGATATCAGGCAAATTGGCCTTCGTTGGTTTATGGCTAGATCCACGGGTTATTATGGATATCTAGTCTAAACATGACCGACGATCTGTAAAATGATTGGATGTTGTTTCTTATCAACTGATTGCACTAACTACTTAGTTACATGTTTGTGTCTCGTAAATCATTGCGTAAGATCAAATAAGCAGACATGCGCGTGCAACTTTCTAAGTACCATATGAGACTCAAATGTCAAACGGCTGCGGAATAAACATGAAATGACTGTTTGTTTTTGTTTTCAATTATGTGTTTTTGCAAGGACAATCGAAATATTTTGAATATGACACGCTACTTCCAATTGAAAGTGGCTGCAAGGAAAAGATAAGAAAGTTTCATGCGATTGGGCGCATTTGAATATTAGATATTTAATCTATAAAATGGCAACAGCATTCGAATATTTATATTATCTCGATTCACTTTCGTATTGTGTATCCTTTCTTAGCATGACTGTGTCCCATTTCCAGTAAGTTTGTGCATAAGGCAATTAGCATACACTACATACAAATTGATATATAATTGTTGAGCCATGTAAGCTGCTGAAATTGACCCATGCAAAAATTACTGTACTCAAAATACTGTTGAAAATATAGGAATTGAAACGACTCAAATGCTGTCTCAATAGCTGAACAAAAAACACAGTCAATAGCTGGAGGTTATTCTCGGACGATGATATTTACACAGACTGTTCTTTTACGTTTAGTCTTTATATACATCTGATAACAACCTGTTTGTTCCATACGTTTCCTTCTGATACAAAACAGATTAGTGCAGTGAATAAAGTGCCGGCATCGGGATGGACTATCGCGGGTTCCTTCCCCAACAACGACATACTAAAGTTATCAAAATAGAAAAAAATGAGAAAATAAACTAGAAAATTGTGTCTGTAAGACACTGAGATGCCCCCGTGTAGGTGCTTGCCTAGCTGCACATAAAAATCATTTGTCCTTGACCTTGGGCTTGTGGGCAGTAATGAAAGTATGGATGGTTTTTAATGTGTAAATGCAATCCCATGCCAATAGCTATAGCGGTTAGTGAGATATAAGACGATGAAAATACTGTGATAACCAACTGCACGTAAAATTCCTATTTCATTCGACCTTGACCTTGGGCTTGCGGAAAGCATCGGCGGGGTGCGTAATGAAAGTATGGATGGTGTTGAATGTGTATATGCAATTCCATGCCAATAGCTATAGCGGTTAATGAGATATAGGACAATGTAAAAACTGTGACAACCAACTGCACGTAAAATTATTTGACCTTGACATTGGGCTTTCGGGCAGCATAGGTTGGGTGTGCAATGAAAGTATAGATAGTATTCAATGTGTATATGCAATTCCATGCGAATAGCTACAGTGGTAAGGGAGATATAAGGCGATGAAAAAACTGTGACAACCAACTGCACGTAAATGTGACAACCAACTGCACGTAAAATTTTACCTTGACCTTTGGCTTGCGGGAAGCATGGGTGGGGTTCCAAATGATAGCACAGATGGTAATTGATGTGCATGTGAAGTTTCATGTGTGTAAGTGTAGAAATTACTGACAAATAACACTTGAAAAAACTGTGACAACCACCTGCACCTAAAAGCGTGACACACGGACAGACAGACAGACGGACGGACAGACGGACGGACATGTGCAAAACATAGTGCCCCTTGACTATCGTCAACGGGGGCATAAAAATGTCAGGATATCAAACATAGTACACACACAACCAATGGAATAAATACTTTCGTATTGTCCTTACAATAATTCATAAAGACACTATGTCAAATTAAACTTCTGCACACTGAGCAACTGTCGTCTGCAACTATTTTCGTCTTCTCAATTCTGAAAAAATACTTTTTATTCTATTTCTTATCAAACACAGTGTCAGAGTGATACACAGTTTGAATTCTGATGAGATATCGAGTTTTCTGTATCTCATCCGAAGCCAAACTGTTTGCAATAGTCGCCGGTAGAGTGTTGAAGGTAATATTTAGCGGTATGATATTTCCGTATTAAGTGTCATTTAAAAAACCAGTAGTCGTCCACACAAATAGCGATGCTAGTAACGTACAACTGTTTTGTTTCCGGGGAATGTCTTCATCTTACGTCGTTTATATCAATAATATTCATTTGTAGTTTGCATATAACAACTAATTGTCATTTTTAAAGGTATTTCTTGTTTACTACCATCAAGGCACCTTCTAGTCTACAATAGAACCCTGCCTTAAGCGGATATACACAAACAGGTCTTATAGGAAGAGAGGCAGATGGTAGCTTAATGCAGGAAAAAGAAATGAAGAAAAGTACAAAAATGAGTCATGCAGGAAACACCACATACAGAACAAACAGCCGCCCGAACAGCAACACAAGAAAAACAGCAAATGTACATAACTATAAAAACATCAAGAGACGCACAAAGACAAAACAAACATACAATAGGGGGAAGACGGAAGTACCGCCTTGGAACGGTCAGTGACAAAGGTCACTGGGGGGGGGGGTTAAACCGGTTTTTGGGCGCCAACCTCACACTTATTCCATCCCCACCCTAAAAGACAAACAGTGTAAATAAACCGACTAAGCTACAACATCCGCGATGGCAAATACAGTGGTAAAGTGCATGTATAACGAACACATTTAAGTGAACAAACTGTATCCACCTATCGCTAATGTACTCAATGATTGAGCTGCAAACAGAGTAACTGTAGAAAAGTAATAAAGGGTACGACAAAAACGAAATAGTACAGATATCAGACGTTCTCCTTCTGTTTCTGGATTTAAGAGGTCGCCTTCATAGAGTACTAAACCTTTCTTGTCGGCGTACATGCAAAGAGGCCAGCGTGATTGCCAACTGTAAAAGGGTTGACAACCAAACATGCAGTATGTTGTAGTACTATAGGCTCATATAGGAACTTTATGCATTACATTTACCCTGCATTAAACAACACATGATGTATAACCCTTTCCCTTATGTAAGCGCATTGTTACGCATCTGCAAGCAGAGAAAACCAAGATCGGAGCCGTTTGATCAGGTCTGCTCTGTTTGCTTATGATGCAATATAGATCTGATTCTACAGCTTCTGTCTGAGCCAAATTTTCCTGTGCTCATATACCATTATAATAATAATCTAATTAATATTCATGATGTCATTATTTCTTATATGAATATACAACAGGGAAAGGGTTAAGACTGCCATGTTCAATAAATTAATGGCCGCCTATGATAGGTTCTACTGCAGTTACATGCTACAATTTAAATTGGTTTACTTGATGAACATTTAACTCTTTCGTTTCCAAAAGCGAAACAGTGATACCCTTTGTAAATAGGTTTGGTGAAGTACTCTAAGCACTCTGTGTAAACGTCAATTGTTGGCCATGGCATATTGAAGGCTATACAACACGTACTAAACAGGGACTCCAGTAATGTTGCACTTCATTTAATATAATTATAGTCTTCTTTCGAACCCCCACCCTAAAACACCCCAAATAAACAAAAACACTCGTTAAGTAGGAAATCAAAATACTGATTTGAAAAGTTTGAAAAACCCTTATCGAGCAAGGGATCCAATCACTTAGTAATCGTACCCAATCGATTGGTTATGTCTACGAAATAAGGAAGTCATTGAAATTTGCCGCTGTTTAGCAGTTTAATGTCGTTTAGTTTAATGTGTCATTTCTTCATTGAATTATTACAATGTGCAGATGAATCACGTGTTATTTCCGAATACTTTATAATTATATACCCTTTGTAACTTATATGCAAGCCCTTCGGACGAGACTATTAACCGAGATCCGATGTATCAGTGCTTTACACTGGGCATCTAAAGGAACCAGGGAAACTCTATCGATATTAGCAATAGGACATCGCACCCGGGTTTCTCCGTATCCTCTCCCCTCTCTTTGGGGCGTCCAATAAGCCTTTAGTGAACAAATTCGGACGTCAATCAACACAAACATAACTTATTATTAGTGTTTCGTGTCGATGGGATCATCCCATGGCTGAGCCACACCCCGTAACATGGTGAAATATCTGAGGCAGAACATGGTCAATGGTATGTTTATTAGCTCCGTAATTATTAGTATATAGTTCGAATTCCGGGATATGCCCCATGCCTTCAGAAAACGTGTACGAAAATTGGACTTTCGTCCTACCACCTTCAGAATGCATATGGATATTTCAAAGGTGGCAAGTTTGGCAATGCTTTTAGCTTGGTTAATACATGTAGATATGTTATATTCAGAATTTATAATAACATAATGTTGGTCGGTTTTTATGTTGTTACGTATCAGTGACATTATCACATAATAAATGTAGATGCCAGCGTACAGATATACACCTCCATTGCAATATTTCAATAATTTATCCCGCCTTTGCACGGGTCTTTTTATGGTATATATTATACTACGCACCTAGACAAACGTAACTAAAGATTGTGTGTCAAGTCTAGTGGATGGCGAATCTTAATAACCATTAACTTATACTTATATATTATTTATTTAATATTAGATACTTGAAATGTGGCACCCAGGTGGGACCGAACCCGCGACTGCAAATATTAAGTGTTGTACCGACTGATTCAACTGGGCTTTCAGATATGACAGGTAAACTAATATAAAATTTGTCCAAATAAACACAGGTTGGTTTCTGTCGACGATACTATCAATGATTCCTTTACAATGTATGATGTTTTGTATAACGTGCAACTTATATTGAATTTTCGGGTAATGTATCATTTATCTATCTTTTTATGTCACCGTTGTCTGTGATTATTCTGAATATTTGCATAATGTTTGTCATGCACACACTAACATATCAATAAAGTGTCATTTATTCAGCCAGTTATGGTCTATTCATTGATGTGCGAGACATGTTAAGTAGCAAAATCAACAACATTATGCCAGGTATTATTCTCTTATGAATGCTTTGTTTATTATATCACTTAGAGATCTTTTTCACAATGGCATTCTACTTTTAGTACCACGGAATGGCTTCGAAGTCTTGATAAAAGTACAGAGTGATTTGATGTGAAACTTTCTAGACCTGTTATGAAATGCAAATCAGTGGGTAGTTTTAAAACTTGTATCAAACAAACAAGTCAGTGAGACTCGAACCCTTTCCCCGTTCTATATTTATTCCAAATTTTAATATCTAATGGATATTAATAGAAAGAACAGTTATAATAAACTATGGAAGGTGGAACATTGCAGCCATTTTAAAAAGAAGTAAAGAAACAGAACTATCAGGTGGCCCTTATAATACATAATTAAACATCAATCAGAAAGTGCATGTGGTAGACATAACTAGACTAGTGATCATTTGCTGTAATTCTGTACTTTAGGAGTTTATATAATTATATTCAACACCCTGTGACACTGCGTGACCTTTATGGTTGTGCAGGTGCTTTTGTACGCGTACTTTATTTATGTTTCTTGTATTTCTGCGGATTACTCCTGTCTGACGACTGATGTATTTGTAATACGTTCCCATGCATTTGTATGTTTGAAAGCACCACTATACTTCCATAAGCGTGTGAAAGGTCGCACACAGAGCAACAGATAAAGGTGGAATCGGCACACTTAAAAATCATCATGTAGAAACAAACAAAAAATACTATGTTTGAACGTGTTTTTATTTACACACTTATCTGGACCTTTGGTCAAAGTCGCCATGTCAATTTTACTAGTCCATTTTCCCTTTGTGCTTACTAATTGTACTGTAAAATATGAACGCCTGCATATTATTGTGCTCTGTACAATAGTTTATTAGCCAAACCAGAATAGTTTATTAGTAATACCATGCTGTGGGAACAACAAGCCTGTAGAGAAAAACAAATAGCAGATTTCTATGTATTTCATATACAGTAAGTTTAATTAAGCATGATGGGAAATTCGAATCTCTTGTCGATCGGCAGTGATGTTGAATATTATGTGGATTGCCGTCCAAAAATTGATGAGAAAGAAATGAGTTATGATAGTTGATTGCATGTCAATTTAATGATTACTGTATCTGTCTGAAATCATCAGCACGACATTCGTGGTAAATGCCTTTAAGTCATTATTGCCAGACAATAGTGTATTATCAAATAGCAAACAGAACAAAACAACTCCTAAGAACAACAACAACAACAAATAAAAAAAACCAAATACAATAAAAATAGTATAATTATTATCTGCCCGTCGATCTCTAGTAAAATATATAAAAACTAGACAGAGAGTCGATATTAATTCTGGCAGAATGTGTTTTGCTGTGAACAAATACAGTAAAACCCCGCTAATGCGACCGCCTAAAAGAGGTATAATTATGGGTGCTAGATGCAGGTGGTTGCTTAATGCAGGACAAAAGTAATACAGAAAGCTCCTAGAGGAGCTTTCTGTATTACTTTTGTCCTGCATTAAGCAACCACCTGCTTATAAAGACACCCATGTTTATTCATTAAGTGGTCGCATTAGAGGGGTTCTACTGTATGGAAATGAGCATTAAAGACATAAAAAACAACAAAAATATAAATATTAATCATGCTGGAAACACCACATACAGAACAAACAGCCACCCGAACAACATTTAATAAAAGTACAGTGATTTGATGCGAAACTTTCTAAACCTGTTATGAAATGCAAATCGGTCCATTAGTCCATTTTAGTACAGTAAAACCCCGCTAATGCGACCACCTAAATGTGTAAAATTTTGGATGCTAGATGCAGGTGGTAGCTTAATGCAGGAGAAATGTTATAATATTTGTATTACGTATCTACTGTGTACTTGTATGCACGTGACTGACAATATTTCGGGTAATAAACGGATATATGTGCAGTCGACGAATAGAAATATCACGTAAATCTTTATATGGCTATACATGTAATAAATGTGCTGTGTGTGTGTTTGTGTGTGTATGTGTGTGTGTGTTTGTGCGTGTATGTGTGTATGTATGGATGATATATGCGTGTGCGGATGCGCGTGTGCAAGTGTATGTATGTTTGTGTATTTGGTTTATAATAGTATTTCACTTGTGTATACTTGAGGCAGATATACTCGTAGTACTGACACTTTATTCAACTTAAATACTAGGCATGGTACTACACACAGAGACATGTTTAAATGGTCGCGACCAGATTCGTATTTGAAACGAGCTGGGATCCAAGCTAGATGACATCATGTCGCTAGCTTCTCAATCCAACGAATGGTGTTCAAATTGAACAGTTGGAAATATGAGCATGCCTATTCTGTCCCTTTGGGTAAAGCTTAACTCCTTTCCTCATATTGACGACTGTTCACGCATTTGCAAAAAGAATAAACCCATATCAGACGGCTCCTATAATTTGATCATGGTCTGCTCTGTTTGCTTATGGTGCAATATAGATCTGATTCTACAGTTTCTGTTTGAGCTATTATAATAATAATATAATTACTATTAATGATGTAATTAGTGCTTAGATGAATATGCAACAGGCACAGGGTGAAACATTGAATTGAACATTCTAATACGTTTTGGGTTTCTTTTTACATTCTGACAGTAGGAGATTCTTCAAAAGCGAATGTAGTATTGTGAAAGGAGAAAATCGCGGACACGGTTTTATTGAGTCTGTTCATGAGCAGTTATTAAATGTGCAACACTACTCACACCCATAGCACCGGTATTCACTTTTCAAAACTAAAAGCATTGAACTTATGGCCCCGGAGGACCAGAAAATATAACAGAACTGAGAATGAAGTACGGGACGACTTTTAACGACTGCCACACAAGTACTTAACACATGTTGTCAAGTACATAAGTTCTGAAAGTAGGAAATCATTTAAAAGCAAAAGTAGCAATGTGAAAAGAGATAATAGGAAACTCGGTCGTATTGAGTCTGATCATAAGCAGTTATCAAACATGCTGCATTACTCACGCCCCCTAGCCCCGGCTTAAACATTCAAATTAAAATACTAATGTAATATTTCGTTACGATGACATGTTAGTATAAACAATCGCAATATTCGCTTATACTATCCCAGTTTCATTTTCGAACTGCTTATATGAATTAACTTATTTCTAAATATACGTTTTCCAAAACACTTTACTCGGAAAATAAATATCAGTGTATGTGAACATTGTAGTCTCTCCATTATAATAGTCAGATATTGGCATAAACTAGCTGTAGTTGCTATGAAAAATATTAGTGTTTCATAAAAACATATTGAGAAGTTGCTAATAAATGTAACACTTCATACTAAACTGGTATAAGATAAGGCGGAATTAAACATCGTTAGATACGTCGTACGAAATGTAAGAATTTGCCGGCGAAACATCAGAACGTTCGTAACCGGGTTTACGGAGACTCGCCACATATCAAAGTTCCATTTTGTAGCGGGTGCATATGTATAAACTCCTGTAATCATTTTCTGCAGGCAATATCTCTTAACACCAATAAATATTAGAAACTTAGGTACATGTATACGTCATATAGTTTGAGGCTTAACTCTTTTGTGCCCATTGTCATTTAAACAGGGCATAGGTAAACAGTTTAGACCCAGATCATAGGGCTCCAAAAGGAGCCACCTGATCTGGGTATGTACTGTTTACTGAACCCATTAATTTCAAAGGCTTATACCAGCAAAATTAATATTCTGTTTATTGTGCTCCCTTAACATAACAAGAGTACCGCATACGGTACATAATACGCCCACTTGCAAACTTTCTCTGATTCAACATGCCTTATAAGTGTAAACATTTTCTAATCTGTGCTTCAGATCTTGATTTCCATATTAAGGTGATACTATTTTTTAAAAAAATGAAGTGAATATCTTATTAAATAAAAAAGTTACAGCTAATCCTCATGTTTGCAGATTTTTGTAAAGTGCAACGGCCATAACTCTGTAAAGACAAACTGAATGAACCTCAAAATAAACTCAGCTTCACATTGTATTGCTTAAAACTTTTGTGTTTAAGTTTCATTTATATCATTTTAATAGTTTTCCCAGAAAACAACAGACAAACTAAAAGTTGACCGACTAACAAAGCAACGAACACACGAAGTTCAAGGACCATAACTTTAGAATAAAATGACATATCAAAACCCCCGCAATATATGTGAAAATTCACATATAAAGGTTTAACCATATAAAAAAATTGAAGTAAATATCATTTCAAAATTTTGAAAAAGTTATGGCCATCCTCATATTTGCATAGATTTGCATTAGTTTTTTAACTCCGAAACAACAAATCAAATGATCCTCAGAATCGACTTAGCTTCAGGTCTTGATCCATTAAACATGTGTATGAAGTTTCATTAATATCTGTCAAACAGTTTTGCCAGAAAACAGCGGACAAACTATTTGCATATATTTGTAAGTAAAAGGCCAATAACTCCGAAACGACAAATCAAATGAACCTCAGAATAGACTCAGCTTCAGATCTTCATGCATTAAACATTTGTGTGAAGTTTCATTAATATCTCTCAAATAGTTTTCCCAGAAAATAGCGGACAAACTATTTGCATTATTTTTTAAGGACAAGGGCCATAACTCTGAAACGAACATTCAAATGATCCTCAGACTCAATTCAGTTTCAGATCTTGATGCATTAAATATTTGTGTGAAGTTTCATTAATATCTCTCAAATAGTTTTCCCAGAAAACAGCGGACAAACTATTTGCATATTTTTTAAGGACAAGGGCCATAACTCTGAAATGAAAAATCAAATGAACCTCAGAATCAACTCATCTTCAGATCTTGATGCATTAAACATTTGTGTGAAGTTTCATTAATATCTCTCAAATAGTTTTCCCAGAAAACAGCGGACAAACTATTTGCATGTATTTGCATTATTTTTTTAAGTAAAAGGGCCATAACTCCGAAACGACAAATCAAATGAACCTCAGAATCGACTCAGCATCAGATCTTGATGCATTAAACATTTGTGTGAAGTTTCATTAATATATCTCAAATAGTTTTCCCAGAAAACAGCGGACAAACTATTTGCATATTTTATAAGGACAAGGGCCTTAACTCTGAAATGAAAAATCAAATGAACCTCAGCTCAGCTCAAATGAACCTCAGAATCGACTCAGCTTCAGATCTTGATGCATTTAACATTTGTGTGAAGTTTCATTAATATCTCTCAAACAGTTTTCCCAGAAAATAGCGGACAAACAAAATGTTGACGGACGAACGAACGAACGAACGAACGAACGAACGTACGTACGAACGAACGAACGAACGAACGAACGAACGGACGGACAGACAGGGCCACGACAATATACGACCACCTTTATTAGGTGGGCGTATAAAAATTGACGGGTTCTAAAATTAGATTTAGAAGGGTTTCCCTTAAATAATAGGGAAATAAGTGACATCGATGACTAATAAACATTTAGAATCTGGTTTTATTGAACATTGACGGAAACCATATATATTAATCTTTAACCCATTACCTCATATGCTATTTTAGATACAACCTCTTTGAATTAATCTACCGAAAAGGGGCATTAATTAGAGAAAAGGAAATTTCTAGGGTTTTGTAGTTTGAAACTATTGTGATAAATAGAGCATTTGCTCCTATAGGAGCAAACGCTCTATTTATCACAATGGTTTCACAAAGTGACTTTTATAGAGTCGTCAAAGGTCGTCAATATGAGGGAATGAGTTAACCTTTGAATGCTGAATTTTCGAAGTGAAGTGGAATGGCCCATCATTGGTTAAAACGAAAACGTCCATTCAGTACTGAAGAGTATACTTTGTGCGATAAATATTTGAATAACAAACAGTGCAGACACTGATCAGAGAACTCCTCTCTAATATGTGTCTAAGCTGTTTACAAAATACAGTATATAATTATGTGCCTTACATTCAAAATGTTATGGCAAACTATTCGATATCCCAGTATCTAAAACTATTCTAAGTTATTCTATATTTTGACAGCATAATGTCATATTTTCCTTCTATTACCACAGTGGTTTATCTACTGGTACCAGTAAACTTCAAACTGAAACATTCATTGTATTTGTAACATTATTTGTTGGTCAGTCGTGTATTGCATCCAACGTGGAGGAAAACATGTCGATATGCCAAAATTGGATTTAGCATCAAACCTTACCGCACGTGTAGATTTTACCTCAATAAAAGGATTATCTCATTCAAATGTATTTAATGGAAGTTATAGTATAATAATGCATTTGATTTATTGCCTCTTTAATAGAATGTGGATTGGTTTCGTGTTCAAGGCATACTTTGTACTAATGTATTTTGCAGTTTAGAAATGAAAAAGCACTCTGCAATATTGTTGTCTGTGAATCTGTTATATCTGTTTGGTAAATAGTCAAATATCAATAGTGATAGTATCTATTTGTAATGTTTATAGGGACAGTATAGAAACTATGATTTACGTATCTTCAGATACGTCATAATTATTATACAACGGGAGACATTGGCTGTAAACCTCCTCAGCTAGCTAAAAATCGCAGAGCTGGAACACCTGTCAACGTGCTTATTTAGGTACACTTAAACTCACCCATGATGTATAATGATTGTCGACATAAATGTCTAAAACACAATTTCAATATATAATTATATATAGATTAAAAGAAAGATGACACAATAATACTTCAAAGCACGCATTACTTAAAACATACTCGCACGATAAAACCTTGCCATATCACCAAACGTGTTGGATTCGATTACTACACCTTTTTAATATTGAAATCCGAGATACATATACACGTATTTGTTTGAATCAAATTAGTACTGATAGCGTGCTGGTGCACATGGGCAGAAAGTGTTTCTCAAAATTCCTAGCTCATTTGCCAGATTGAGTTGGACATAGCAAGGTTTTGTGTCTACTCCAATTTCCTGTTTAACCATATACTCCACAAATGCACATTTATGCGCCTTTGCAAACAGAGAATACACAAAATTGTACATTTCCTGCCATGGTCAAAACTTCCTATGTCCATGTGCTATTGTAACAATTAATCTAATTAATATTCATGATGTCATTATTTCTTACACGAATATCAATGGCGTTAAAGGTTAAGTCCCAAGTTGATAAATTTATTTTATAGTTTTAGAGTTCATTCGCGGGTATTCGAGTGACATTTTGAGTTTTGACCCTTTATTCCATAAATATTCATATAAAAATAAAGCCATCATGACATTTAATTACAGTCATTGTTTTAATCGCACATGAACACATACAATATTGGCCATATCAGAAGCTGTAACATCGTGCTTATATTATTTCATAAGCAAACAGAGCAAACCCAACACTCTAGATACTAAATGCTCTACAACCGACTGAGTTAGCTGTGCTATCATAGATGGCAGCCACAGAAATAAAATTGTCCAAACATACCACAGTCATGTCAAAGGGATACATTTGATTTCTTTTTCATCGATAGTTATATTACGAAGTAACTTATTATTTTATATCGAGGGCAATAGTTTATGTCACCGGTGTCTGCAATTATTCTGAATATTTGCAAACTGTCTGTCATGCAAAAAAACAATATATCAATAAAACGGCACTTATTCAGTCAGCTTTCAGTCTACTGACTATTGATGCGATAGTGTACCTCCAAAGTATTAAAAACAATACACTCTGTGAACTGGTCCAGGCCTATAAAGAAATACACATCATTGATGAAACTTTGCATCAAACTTTGCATCAAACATACTTGTCAGCCTGACAAAAACAACATTTATATGAATTATATACTGCACATTAATTAGTTAGAATACAATAAACATCCTCTAAACCGGACATCAAAATTAGTATCAGTGCCGGTCTTTCAGACATAAGGCAGCTTAATGGAGGTTGAAAATCAAGCATAACTTGTATCTTGCATTAAGCAGCCACCTGTCTAAAAACCTCAATTGTTCTTTATTAACATTTAGCCTGCTATGGTCGGATGAGTGAATACCTATGCAAACAGTTTGGATCCAGATGAGACGCCGAGTAACTCGGCGTCTCATCAGGATCCAAACTGTTTGACACCCTGGTTGCATTTTAGTAGACACACTGATTTTAGGTTGAATTTTGAAAATGTTGTAGGTGAACAATTATGTAAAAATAATTTGCTCAGCAGGCTAAAGGTTAAACGCCCGGTTTAGAGAGGTTTTATATTTCATCAACGTGCAGTGCAGCAATTTCCCTTTATAGTAGAATCTGTTTTTAGCGGTAATCCATTTATTGAACATAGGAGTGTTAAAACAAACAGATGGTTACGTAATAAAGGACACGTAATGTTTTTGACCTGGATTAAGCTACCACATGTCTTCCAAACCCATAATAAGATCTATTTTAATGTCCGATTAAAACAGGTTCTACTGTATTTTCAGTTCGGAAAATGTTATTTATGAACAATATCAATATTCGATCATCCATTGATAAGTAGAAATTTCGGGATTTAAGTCATGTGGTAGCTGAAGGCACATTCAAAATCACGAGAAAAGCGCCCGTGGGAGCTTTCTGAATGACTTTATATACCCTGCATTATGATATCTGTCATAAACGTAGGCTTGTGACATTCAGTCTGCATAACAAAGTTATTAATTTTTCTGTATAATAAGTTCAAATGTTGAAGATAGCACTGTATTTTTAATGTCTGCTCTGTTGATTATCAGTGAAGGATCATTGTCGACACTATTCTTATCGTAACATGTACAAGTGCTTTATTTCCAAGAGTCGGCACCCGCGATGGAAATCACGAACATGTTTGATTAATGTATTTATGTAGATATCTAACGGTTGTTTGATGAATAGTACGCCACCATTAGAGATTATAAAATACTTCAACGGCAGTTGATTTAGTGGAGACACAAGACGTAAAATGCAGTTGTGGTACATTAAATAACGAGGAACCATTTTTATCTGCCAAACACAACTTACTGGTTTAATTGCGTACATGGCTAATTTTGCATTTGGTTTGGACAACGACATACATCAATATGTATATGATATGCATTTAGATGTTGACACATCTAATGTAAACACATTGACATACATTGGTCTGTTTAAGAGCACTGATGCTCGATTGTTTTTCGAAGCTATTGTGTAAAGATAGAAGGCAAACGGGTTACATTGTAATAGTATTTATATCATTAGACTGACAGCCTATCTGGTATACGATATCACAAAACCGTTATATAACTCTTTCCTTCCCTGTTCTATGTTTATTACAATTTCCTATACCTACTGAATATTCATGAACAAAATAGTTATAACGCAATATGGAAGATGAACAAATACAGCCATTTTAGAATGTAAAGAAACAGATATTTCAAATTCCATTAGCAAATAGAGCAGACCCTGATCATAGTCTATTATGTTTGCAAATGCGTGAAAACACGTTTATATGAAGGAGAGGGATAAGAACATTCGCGTTATGATAAATATTCTGAAAATGGGTGATCCCTCGAAAGCAAAAGTAGAAATGCAAAAAGAGAAAATTACAGACTCGGTTTTATTGAGTCTGTTCATGAGTAGTAATTAAAAGTACAACACCACTCACGCCCCTAGCACGGGCTTTAAGCAGTATTCAATGTTCAAAACTAATAACATCAAAACTTATGATCCCGAAGGACCAGAAAATATAACAAAGTCATAATCTCCATACAAAGTACATTGTATACTAAGGTATTCCTATGAATTATCTTTTTTTTTCTCTGTACAATAGTTTATTGGCCAGGCCACAATCGCCTTTTAAGTAGACATATCAGCAAGTTTAACCATTTCCCTGTTGAATATTCATTTAATAATGAAAATATGAACAATTATTAGTTGAAATATTAAATACAAAACGGATGCGTATATATATGACTGTTTGTAATGGTAGAACCTGTAAGTCAGATTCCTCAGATATATTATAATTGCATAAGCAAACAGAGCAGCCCCTGATAGGACGGCTACTGCAAGATCCGTTTTGTCTGGGTCTACCCTGTGTTCACAGGCGTGAAAAGGCGTGTATACGAAGGGAAATGTTATTCAATTATAGTCAGATATACGGATTGGTTGTCGATCGGTTCTGTGATTTTGAAATCTATGTATGTCGAAGTCCAGAAATGGATGAGAAATTAATGAGTTTTAAAGCTGATTGCATGTCATTTTGATGAGTTTTGTATCAGTCTGGATCATAGAACCATTTACGGTATTCATGGTAAATGGCATTTAGTCATTATCGCCAGGCACTATTTATATAAAAAAAAATTAAGTAAGATATAAACAGAAGACCACCCCACAAAAAAAATGAAACAAACAAAAACAATTTTAGAGGGGCAATTCTTGAAAGTGACAGAATATTAATATTTAGGCTAATATTTGGAATTCGTTTAAGCTTTTGAGAAAGCACCGACCGAGTGTTAAAATGGGTCCTAATGAGATACCAAGCTACAATGCGTTTCAACCCGATCCAAGTTGACGGCAAATGGAGATTAGATTGCAAATGTTGGTTAGTTTGCAAATGTCGGTTAGTTTGCAAATGACGGTTAGTTTGCAAATGTTGGTTAGTTTGCAAAATGTCTGTTAGTTTGCAAATGTCGGTTAGTTTGCAAAATGTCGGTTAGTTTGCAAATGTCAGTTAGTTTGCAAAATGTTGGTTAGTTTGCAAATGTTGGTTAGTTTGCAAATGGCGGTTAGTTTGGCAAATGGAGGTTAGTTTGTAAATGACAGTTAGTTGGCAAATGACAGTTAATTTGCATATGGCGGTTAGTTTGCTGTAACCGGACTGGTCTAGATACAGAGTTTTCACAGAAAGCTCTGCATTCAGCCGGTTTAACACAGGTTCGATTTTACGTCAAAAACATTTGTACACAGAGGGAAAACATGCAATACAGAGACTAGATTTTCAGTTTAGAACTTTAATCTTTAGAAATTAATGCCTTAAATACTATATGCAAACTATAACTGAGAGAGAGAGAGCGAGGGAAAGAAAAGGGACAGCAAGAAGAATAGTAAGCGTTGAGGAAAGGTGGCCAGCTGGAGAAGAGAGAGGTAAACTATACCTTTGTGTCTCGTACCAAACTGAGCACAGAACACAGAAAACAGGCAGTTTATATAGGGGAGAGAACAATAAAGAACCAGACTTGCACAAAGCAAGCATGCAAATACAGCGAGTTACACTCTGTATAGCAGGCAAACCATGTGCAAAGGGAATTTACCAGAGTTAAAGCAATTAAAATGACAAAGAAAGACAAGACTGAGTGAAGCATACAAATACCTGGCAAATACATGTATATAACATGAGCAAATCATGCAGGTACTTGTAAGAGTACAGTCATTTCTGCCACACACCCCCGTCCCAAGACCCGATGTTAAACATCAGTAACCAATTTTAAACTATGGCAGAAATAAAAGTTTACAATAATAAATATATACTAAATGTAACTGTATCATGAACCAAGACTTAATATTTTGAAATCCAGCAAGAAAAAAATGCATAATATAAAGAAAACATCCACAATACCAATACCCCAGAAAATACAGAAAAACACCCACCCCTCTGAATAATGTTACTAGTGTCTTTGCTCTTTAGTTTTAAATACAACTTCCCAGTCTCTTCCACAACTTCCTGGTCCCTACACACGATCTGCTCCCTAACCAAAAGTTCTCCAGGTGTTGCAACTTGTTTCCTCTTTTGTGAAATCTTTGCTCTAAAGTCCATTCTGAATGGGAGGACCCCTCCTGGATTTATATAACATATATTGGTAACTGACTGGCCCACAACCTCAGGGTTAGGTACATTATGCACCTTTCGCTGGTGGCGTATGGCGGCATCCCTTCTATAGAATAGAGTTTGGCAGCCGAAACATGGCAACTGCTGAATAGTTTCCGCATGCTTCTGCTGCCAATGCCGGTTGAAGGAAGAGAATGAGTGGTATAGTGACGTCCCACAGGCAAAAACTGGACATGCTGACGGCTCGTTAGGCCAATATGGCCTTTGAGACTCCATAAAGTCGCCCATCTCACTGCCCATCCAGTATATCCATGTTTGCTAAAACAAATTTCAAAAGAAAAGAGAGATAAAAGTATAGCTTACCAGAGAAAGAAAAAGAAAGAAAATAATCCTTGACCAGTGATATTCTGGACCGGGACAGTAAAGTTTCCCAGAATAAACCCCATTGTAGGAAACACATTCCTAGGCTTTTAGAACAAGAAGTCAAAATAACTGGACGGCTCAGCAATGTTTTGGAATTATAGTCCACTTAACAAATGCATGTTGCCAGTAAACAGTTAAATTTTCTAGTTAAAAGACACTGCCCGTATCAGGAGTCAAAAACAATAGTCTAAAATTTTATATCCCTAGAAACCACACAAATTTATCTCTTTTAGGAACACATTCTTAAAGAAATGTAATAATTAGAGTATCTTCTTTTAACCAAAATAACCCATATTAAAGATAAACAAAATCATGCCCTTTAAATAAAATTCAGAAGTAAGAAGCAAAAGAGAAAGATGTGAAAGTGTGTTACAGTTTGCAAAGGTGTTCACTGTATCATTGCCTGAAGAGAATATCAATTTCAATTTTAGTGTTACAGCATGGAGTGCAAGTAATTTGTTTGCTTTTAAACAATTGAGACCCATACTAACTCTACCATGTTTTCCAAATAACATGCCTAAAATATATTTCTAGATTAAAGTTTGAAATATTAACATCTATTTTCGTCTGAATCAAACAACATAGCAAGTGACAAAAATATAGATATTTACAACTGTTTAATAAAAATGAATACTCAATTTAAATCAGAAGGCATAGAACAAAAGTAGAGATAATCTCTTGTACTTTTATCTGCCATAAATTTAAATTAGAAAACAGACATATAAACGGCATACCATATAACAACTTGTTATATAGCTTTGCCAAATATGTGAATCGTATAAAGTTTATAACAATTCACTACTTATGCAGCTTCCTTAAGATGCAAATTGTGAACAAATGCTGTATTCATGTGCTAGTCATGAACATGATACTTTGAAATGCATCCACATTTATAGTCATAAACATTTAGGAGCCTCAATGTTAACTGATAACATTAGACACAATTAAATGCACACATAAAATGAAAAAAAATAATACATTAAATGGAAATGCATTTAAACTATTTACACAGGTTCATTATAACCCTACACAGTTACTGAGATACTGAAAAATGCATTAACTGAAAATGCATTTAAGCTATTTACACAGGTTCTATATAATTCTACACAGCTACTGAGAAAACTGTGTTTACTAATACAACTCCTGTAACCTATCTGTTCAAATGATTGAAAACTGAAAGCATTATGGTGAGTATATGTTCTTTGGCTTGACTGTTCTTCCAGTTCTAGTTATATACGGGGAAGGTGCAGGGCGTGCTATATATGGGGAAGGTGCAGGGCGTGCAATGTTGCTTCCAGAGTCTGGTTGACCAGTATTACTAGTTCCTGAAGGTTCTACTGAACCAAGATCATCCGAGCTAGTATTTTCCTGACTCTGTCTACCTTCATAAGGTTTAAGGTGGTCCACATGTACAACTACACTTTTGTTGGTGACTGAGTGCATTATTTTGTATGTTACATCAGTTAGTTTTTCTAGAATTCTGTATGGACCTGTCCATCCTAATCATAATTTGACATTAGAAAGAGGAGGATACCATCTCCAAACCTTATCATCTAACTGATAGTTTCTTTCATTTAGACCTTTGTCATATGAATTCTTCTGTCTTGTCGCTGCTTGCTTGAGGGACTTACAAGCAACATTAAATGATGATTCTATTGACTGCTTTAACCATTCTACATATAAAGATGGACATACATCATCCTCATGATCAGGGCAGTTGCCAAACATGACATCAATAGGTAACCTAGATTCCCTACCAAGCATTAATAGATTTGGACTGCACTTTGTACTGTCATGACAAGTCGATCTGTAAGCCATCATGACATATGGAAGATGGTCATCCCAATCATTTCTGTTTTCATTCACAAAAATGGACAGCATTTGCTGCAAGGTTCTGTTATGCCTCTCAATCATTCCATCTGATTTTGGATTGTAAGGTGTCGTTCTAGTTTTCTCAATGCCTAATAATCTGCACATCTCAGAGAAGAGGTTAGATTCAAACTCCCTTCCTTGATCTGAGTGGATTATACGAGGCACTCCAAATCTGCAGATATATTCAGTTACGAGCTTGTCAGCCACTGTTAATGCAGTATGATCTACCAATGCATAAGCTTCTGTCCATTTTGTGAAATAGTCCCCAACAACAAGAATATATTCATTTCCGTCATTAGTGACAGGCAAAGGGCCAAGAATGTCTAAAGCTATTCTGTCTAATGGCTGAGTAGACACATTCTGTTTTAAAGGAGATTTTCCAAGACCAGGCCCTGGTTTCCGTCTTGCACAACTGGTACAAGTTCGGCACCAGAGTTTGACATCTGCAGACATATTTGGCCAGTAAAATCTACGTTTTAATGCAGTTAAAGTGCGGTCTCTACCTAAATGTCCTGCAATGCGAGCGTCGTGTAATTGCTGAAGAATAACTGTTTTGATGGAGTTTGGTACAATTAACAGCTTGACTGGGTTTTGATCATTAGATGAAGGAATAGTTTCTCTGTAGAGAACTCCTTCCTGCACTGACAAAGATTCCCAAAGACTCCAAAGTGTTCTAACATCTGAAGAATAGGATTCTATATTCTGACGTGATGGTTTTGTCAAGAATTTGCTTTTCAGATCTAAAATGACACTTATTACTGGGTCTCGCAATTGCGAATCTTTTAAGTGTTGCAGAGAAAACGAATCTACCCAGTTTGAGAAATCAGAGTGTATATGTATGTCGGGACTTTGTGACAGATTTGCAGCTGCATGCCTTGAGATTGGGTTGCAACTCTGTAGTGTGTTTACAGGCGTGTTCTGTTTTAAACTATCTAATTCATTGAACCTACTTGAACCGTCAGAAATTGAAGTGCCAGGCAAGTTATTGCCTTTGTGGCTTAAACCATTTTCATGCAATTCAGAGCTGGAATTGCCAGGCAAATATTTGCCTTTCTGGCCTTCACCAGTAACTTGACAACCACTACAGCAGCACTGAACGGAACATTCTGGGCAATGTGGTCTCTTACATTTGCGTTTCCTGAACGGGATGCGGGACATTGCATCAGCATTTTCATGCAATTTACCCGGCCTATGCTGTATGGAAAAGTCATATGTTTCCAAAACTGTAAGCCATCTTGCCAACATTCCCTCTGGATCCTTAAAATTTCTTAACCAGATGAGAGAGGCATGGTCTGTTCTGACAAGAAACTTCCGACCCCAAAGGTAATGTCTAAATTGCTTGACAAAAGTTACAACAGCAAGTAATTCTATGAAAGTTGTACAGTATTTTTGCTGAGACTTATTAAGGGTCTTGCTTGCATATGCTATGACACGTTCAGAACCACTGTGAACCTGCGATAACACTGCACCGACGCCTGTTTGACTGCCATCAGTGTCCAAAATAAACATTTCGTCACTCTCTGGATAGGCAAGTACTGGGGCAGATGTTAAGATATCTTTCAGTTTTTGGAAACTCTTTTCACATTTGTCATCCCATTTGAATTTATGCTTCTTCTGCGTAAGTTGAGTAATAGGAAATGCAACACTAGAACAATTTGGTATGAATTTCCTGTAATAATTTATGAGACCTAAGAATCTTTGAACCTCGGTTTTGTTTGTTGGTGTCGGCCAATTTTGTACGGCCAGAACTTTATCTTGATCACATGCTATTCCTTTTTCGGAGACCACGTGACCTAAATACGTAACCTCAGTTTGGAATAAATGACATTTGCTGGACTCGTTCAACAAGCCGCTCAAAACTAGCAGGTGCGTTGCTGAGGCCAAAGGGCATGACCTTGAAATGAAAATGACCCCGGTGGGTACTGAAAGCGGTGTATTTTTTGGAACTGTCAGCCATTTTTATTTGCCAGTAACCACTTGTCATATCCAAAGTACAAAAGTATTTTGAACCAGACAAAGAATCAAGCGATTCACCTATAAGAGGCAGAGGATATGCATCTTTCTTAGTCACAGCATTTACACGCCGAAAATCAATGCAAAAGCGAACTGATCCATCCTTTTTAGTTACTAAAACTATTGGCGAGGACCAGGGACTTGCACTAGGTTCTATGATATTTCGATCAAGCATTTTCTCAAGTTCTTTGTCTACTATTTCTTTTTGAGCTATGGGTATTCTCCGGGGAGGTAATTTAATAGGCTTTGTTTCTCCTACATCAATTTCATGCTCGACAAGGTTAGTTTGTCCAACAATGCCAGAATCATCTGTGAAAGAATCTTTATATTCTAAGAGCAGACTTTCTAAATTCTTTAACTGACTGTGACTCAGATTTTCAGAAGCTTTATCTAATAGTGGCTGTAAATGTTTTGGCAATTTACCACTTTCTGAAACTTTCTCTTCTTTATTGCACGGAGTCAGGCCTTCAATGCTTTCAATAGGCTGTAGATTAGCTACTGCTGTATTTTTGTGAAATTTGACATTCTTGTCACTAACATTAATAAGAGAGATGGCAACCTTTTCACTGTGTGTGCTTATTACAGATTTAGCCATAAGTAACCCCTTTCTGTTAATCAGTTTGTATGGTTCTAGCAGACCCTCAGTTTTATGAAAATTTCCATCCAAATACCCTTCTATAACTGCTTCTGAACCAGATGGAATTCGGACTGTGCTGGAGACTTTGATTCGAGCTACTGCATGACTATCCTTTCTAACTAATTTTATCTTGTGCTTTCCTATTTGCATGGTGGCTTTTACAAAATTTATGCTTGCATCAAAATCTTCTAAGAAATCATTTCCAATTTTCTAAGTCATTCCACCTATTCCAGGTAGCAACATTTTCAAAGTGAATGATATAATCTCTCCAGTCTGCAGATTTACCATCAAATTTATCAGGTTCTTTTTCTTTCCTCCTAAATGAGTTAAATTGAGAATATGATGGATTCATTGTATAATTGGTGGTGTATTTAGTTTGTGCATAGTTAGGATGCTGACTCTGTGCGCTGTTATGACTTTGTGTTTCTGGCATGACAGGAAAATTATTTCCTTTTGGCCCTTTAGAATTGTGAGTATGAGTAGGATGCACACTGTGTATGTCATTATGACTGTATGGTTCTGGCCCGGAAGGAAAAATATTTCCTTTTGGCTCTTGTGAATTGTAAGTGTGTGTGTAAGTAGGATGCAGAGAGTGTGTGTCATTATGACTGTATGGTTCAGTTCTAAACCTAGCAGTCAAAGGTGTATCTTCATACGGGTATGTTTCAGAATATCTGTCTGTATTATAACTGTGTAAAGGTGTTGAATGATGAACAGTTTTGAAGTCAGACTCGCTTAAGTTTGGATGTACAGGCGAGTGAACAGTGTTAAGTTTTGTATCTTCAGTTCGAGTAGGCGCAAACTTTTTGAACAACCCTTGACTATCATGCGTATTACTGTGTTGGTATGATTGCTGCCTATCCTTGTATCTGTGTGTGTAAAAGTTTGAATCGTCTGTTTGGGTCTGTTGAAAGGGCTCAACCCTTTTGGATTTCTCTTGACTGTCAATTCTATAACTGTAACGATAAGGTTGTTGCCTATCTTTAATTCTGTGTGAGGCTGAATCATCACTAGTACTAGCATAGTAACTTTTTGGACAGCCCTCACTGTCTGTATGTCTATCAAAGGAATTCATTGAATGCCCAACATGTGTGCTATGGTCAGAATATGGGGCACTTGGTTTACAGCTGGTGTCAGGACGCATGCTTTTTGTGGGATTAAAAGTGTCCTGCTTGTAAGACACATTGTAATCTGCCTTTTGTCTAGTATGGTATGTAGCACAAGGGTTTTGTTTCATGTATGAAAATCTATTTTGAGTTTCATTTTCAAACATCTCTTTTTGTTTAGGCAAAAATTTGTAAGATTGTGAATTGAGATATGAATTGTCATTTTCAAAACTATCAAAATCCTGGAATCTCTCACTTTCAATACTGGGGTCATTACTCTTGCTTTTAATTGCTAAGTCTACAGGATGTTGAAATGACACATGCTTTGAACTACTCATTGAGCATTGCTGTGGTGATGAAGCAGGGTTAACAGATTCCTGTATCTTTTCATCAATAGTACTAAAAGGAAGCCAGTAAGCTTGTCCCATAGTTGCATATTTTGACTCCATCTTTCCAAAATTACTTTAAGTGTTAAGTCACGGCACCAAAATGTAACCGGACTGGTCTAGATACAGAGTTTTCACAGAAAGCTCTGCATTCAGCCGGTTTAACCCAGGTTCGATTTTACGTCAAAAACATTTGTACACAGAGGGAAAACATGCAATACAGAGACTAGATTTTCAGTTTAGAACTTTAATCTTTAGAAATTAATGCCTTAAATACTATATGCAAACTATAACTGAGAGAGAGAGTGAGGGAAAGAAAAGGGACAGCAAGGAGAATAGTAAGCGTTGAGGAAAGGTGGCCAGCTGGAGAAGAGAGAGGTAAACTATACCTTTGTGTCTCGTAACAAACTGAGCACAGAACACAGAAAACAGGCAGTTTATATAGGGGAGGGAACAATAAAGAACCAGACTTGCACAAGGCAAGCATGCAAATACAGCGAGTTACACTCTGTATAGCAGGCAAACCATGTGCAAAGGGAATTTACCAGAGTTAAAGCAATTAAAATGACAAAGAGAGGCAAATACATGTATATAAAATGAGCAAATCATGCAGGTACTTGTAAGAGTACAGTCATTTCTGCCACAGTTTGCAAATGGCGATTAGTTTTCGATCGGCTGGATAAAGGGTACAGCTACAGATAAAGGGTGTGTACCCAGATACTATAATCGTCATTTTTCCACCAAACCAAGAGTGGTCACATTATAGGGTTTGGTAGAGAAATAAAGGAGCTATTCATGAACATGTTTACAGCTCCGCATCATATTTGGACCTCTCTATTAGAGAGATAATTATTCTAGTTGCAAATAGCTTTACTGTAAAATTCAGTTTCAAAGGTATTAATCTGTCACGCGTCTACTTTAGTTATGTGCATGTATGCTATATACATGCAGAATCATTTTGCTTCAGATGTAAACAGGACCATGACTCAATATGAACTCTGACAGCCAATGTTTGGTACATGTATGTTGAACATAGGGAAATGGACATTAACCTTTCAACCCTGAATTGTCAATGTGGACTATCCCATCAGTGTTTAACAAAACAATCAACTCAGTGAATACAAAAACTGCAGTTCTGATAAGAGGGTTCCCATAAGCTGGGTCTGCATTGTTTGCAAAGGGCAGTACATGCGTCTCCCTGTTTGAAAGGGTTAAACACGTTCAAACCATAGTTTTTAATCTCTACGGCAAAACATTCGATACTCACTATATAGGGTGTCAGTCAAGCAGGAAAAGCCACATACAAAACGCCACCATCACTAAAACACCTACAGAAAGCATAGCAATTTATACTCATACACACACATACAGTAGAAAGTCACATACAAGACGCAATCACCACCAACACATCAATAGACAGCATGCCACACACACAACCAAACACACTAATTCATCTGAAAGTTCTGACACGGCAAGTATTTGAACAGCATGGCCTACCCATGCATGAATAGTTAGAGCTCTTTATAATGTCTGATTCATGCTAATGTAGTAGCAAACAGTGTAGACCCTGTAGTTTGATTTGGGTCTACACTGTTTGCCTAAGCATACCTGTCCAATACTTACAAATTACAAATTTGGAATCTGTAACTGATAAGGTATAGGAGATATGCTCTGGACAAGCCTTTAGTAAAATCAAGGTCAAAGGTCAAGGGCACATTGACCTGAAAATGGTACGCGACACTCTGCCATCCCAAGATGAACTCACACACCAAATTTGGAATCCGTAGCTGGTAAGGTATAGGAGATATGCTCTGGACAAGCTTTGTGTAAAATCGAGGTCAAAGGTCAAGGTCACAGTGACCTGAAAATGGTACGCGACACACCGCCATCCCAAGATAAACTCACATACCAAATTTGGAATCCGTAGCTGGTAAGGTATGGGAGATATTCTTCGGACAAGCTTTTTGCAGCTGGTAAGGTATAAGCTTTTTGTAAAATCGAGGTTGAAGGTCAATGTAAAGGTCACAGTGACCTGAAAATGGTACGCGACACTCCGCCATCTCAAGGTGATCTCACACACCAAATTTGGAATCCGTATCTGGTAAGGTATAGGAGATATGCTCTGGACAAGCTTTTTGTAAAATCGGTCAAAGGTCAAGGTCAAGGTCACAGTGATCTGAAAATGGTACGCGACACTCCTCTATCCCAATATGAACTCACATACCAAATTTGGAATCTGTAGCTGGTAAGGTAAAGGAGATATGCTCCGGAAAAGCTTTTTATAAGATCGGTCAAAGGTCATGGTCAAGGTCAAAGTGATCTGAAAATGGTACGCGACACTCCTCCATCACAATATGAACTCACACACCAAATTTGGAATCCCTAGCTGGTAAGTTATAGTTGATCTACTCCGGACAAGCTTTTTGTAGCTGGTAAGGTATAACTTTTATTTAAAATCGAGGTCAAAGGTCAAGGTCAAGGTCACAGTGACCTGGAAACGGTACGCGACACACCGCCATCCCAAGATGAACTTGGAATCTGTAGCTGGTAAGGTAAAGGAGATATGCTCCGGACAAGCTTTTTGTAAAATCGGTCAAAGGTCATGGTCAAGGTCACAGTGATGTTAAAATGGTACGCGACACTCCTCCATCCCAAGATGAACTCACACACCAAATTTGGAATCCTTAGCTGGTAAGGTATAGAAGATATACTCCGGAAAAGCTTTTTGTAGCTGGTAAGGTATAAAAAAAATTAAAATCGAGGTCAAAGGTCAAGGTCAAGGTCACAGTGAGCTGGAAATGGTACGCGACACTCCGCCATCCCAAAATGAACTTAACACCAAATTTGGTATCCGTATCTGATGTGACAAAGGAAATATACTCCGGACAAAAGGTACACACACCCTCACACCCACATCCACACCCACCCACCCACACACACACCCACACCCACCCACCCACACACACACACACACACACACACACACACACACACACACACACACACACACACACACACACACACACACACACACACACACACACACACACACACACACACACACACACACACACACACACACACACACACACACACACACACACACACACACACACACACACACATCCACACACGCACGGTGCAATCACTATATGCCGCCAAAGCCTAGCTTTGGGGGCATAAAAAGCAATATGTGTATCAATAATGTCAAAAACATGTTTTTCCAATCCTCCAATCCGAAAGGGCATTTAAATCAGCATGTTCTCGTCGACACCATTTGATGCAGAATTCTTGAATAGCTTCAGCAATATGAGTACGACAAGTGTCAAAATCAATAAGGGAAGGTAATCTATATTTGGGTCCTTAGTAAGGAGGGTCCTGAGACGTTTATCTTTAATAATATTCAAATTACCAGTAATGACGTGACCAACTGGTTTATAACTAAAGCTTGAGTGCTACAGTCTCAAGAAGTAGGGATATTGACATCAATATTTAAGTCGTATACAATTTTATTGTAGTTAAAAATAACGTTCCTTATTGGTTTATTGTATTTATAACAGATGATAGGTGATTCAGAATTTATGAAATATTTAGGAATAGTACCGATTACATTCTTATCACGAAATATACTTTGAATATCAATGAAGTCGACACCTTTATTTATGAATTGAAGTTTAAGAAAATGTCTTTTATGTTCAGATTCTTTATCAATATGAGGACGAAGAACATGCTGGGTGTAACTGTATAATGGAGGCAGTTTTGATCAGTGGGTCTGTACGTATACAAATTTTATCAGCCTCCTCGTCAATGGACTGAATACAAGAAAATGGCAAAGATGATAAACAAGAACGCATAGTATGTTTGCCAGTTTCTTTAAGAATAGTATGTAAATCGTGAACTGACACATTAAGACGTAATTTGCGCTTAATATTACCATTTCTACGATTACCATGCGATCTGCTTTTACGTTTTCTAATTGAAAATATTGAGAAAATATCGATGTAACGATCTTTAGATATATTACCACTTTGGAAAATGTTGTAATTCCCAAAGGAAATGTGTTTGTATTTTTTTAATACAGTCTAGCTCTGTGATAAAACGAGCGTTTTATTTTTTAAACTACTGGTAGTATTAGAATCATAATAAATTTGCTCCACTGGTTGAACCGAAACATTTTTTTAAATGAATGTCCTGTATGACGAAAATGCTGGTAAAGAAAATTGGGAACATTTTTGATACGAGAATGGTAATTATGTTCCCGAAACCTTGTTTTTAAAGAGTGACCCGTCTGACCTACATACTGAATACAACAGCGTGGCGCATTTCAGGTTATAACATTTATAATATTTGATGATTTTCAGTCTACATCAGAATTAATCTTCACACTAAACACTCTACCAGTTACAAGAGATTTAATAGTTGATCTAGTAGAAATAGAATTGCAACACATACACATCTTACTATTGCACTTTGTAATTATTGGATATACTCTATGTCTTTTGTTCAAATAATGTGAATTCAGGTTAGCTTTGGTAAAAAGAAGGATAGATTGCTTTAAAGGAGAAAGCACGATTTTAGGTCCATTATGAAAAACGTTATTTATAGCAGACAAAGGAACATGAAAAGACAGAGCCGAAAATAGTTTTAGAGGTTTAATACAAAAAGACGGCTGTAGAGATTGAAAATTAGCCAGATTATGAGGAATCTGAACTGAAGACACAGAGTGTAATTTTATGTTTTTGAGTTTTACTGTAGGGAGACTATTTATAGTTATTGTTAGTTGTTTGAGCACCCTTCCGTAAAAAGCGACATAAAGGTAGACTCTAGATCTACAATTAAATCTCTTGTTAATGGTAGAGTGTTTAGTGTGAATATTAATTCTGATTTAGACTGAAACTCATCTAATATTATATATGTTCTTACATGAAATGCGCCACGTTGTGGCATTAAATATGTAGGTCAGACAGGACGTTCTTTAAAAACTAGGTTTCGTGAACACAGTTACCATTGCCGGATCAAAAAAGTACGCAATTTTCTTTACCAGCATTTTCGTCATACAGGACATTCTTTCAAATATGTTTCGGTTCAACCAGTAGAACAAATTTATTATGATTCTAAAACTACTGGTAGTTTAAAATCTAAAGCTCGTTTTATCACAGAGCTAGACTGGATAAAGAAATTACAAACACCTTTTCCTTTAGGCCTTAATGATAACATTTTCCAAAGCGGCAACATTTCTAAAGACCCAAGTATCGATATTTTCTCTATATTTTCTATTCGAAAACGTAAAAGTAGATCACATGGCAGACGTAGAAATGGTAATATTAAGCGTAAATTACGTCGTAATATGTCTATTCATGATTTACATACTATTCTAAAACAAACTGGTAAACATTCTATGTTATCTTGTTTATCGTCTTTACCCTTTTCCTGTCTTAAGTCAATAGACGAAGAGGCTGATAAAATCTATATGCGTACAGATCCGTTAATTAATACTGCCTCACTTATACAAAGTTACACACATCATGTTCTTCGTCCACGTATTGATAAAGAATCTGAACATAAAAGACATTTTCTGAAACTTCAGTTCCTAAATAAAGGTATCGATTTTATTGATATTCAAAGTATATTTCGTGATAAGAATGTAATCGATGCTATTCCCAAATATTTCATCAACTCTGAATCACCTATCATCTGTTATAAATATAATAAACCTATTAGAAATGTTATTTTTAACTACAATAAAATTGTCTCTGACTTAAATATTGATGTTAATACCCCTATTTCTTGAGATTGTAGCATTTCTAGCTTTTGCTATAAACCAGTTGGTCATGTCATTACTGGTAACTTTGATATCATTAGGGATAAACGTCTCAGGACCCTCCTAACTAAAGGACCTAAATATAGATTACCTTCCCTTATTGATTTTGACGCTTGTCGAACTCATATTGCGGAAGCTATTCAAGAATTCTGCATCAAATGGTGTCGACGAGAACATGCTGATGTTAATGTCCTTTCGGATTGGAAGAAATGTATTTTCGATATTATTGATACGCGAATAACTTTTTACAAATCAAATTACCATCTTTTACCACCTCGACCTAGAGTTACATTTCGCTACTTGAAGAAAAACATTTCTAATTTTCATTCAGATTATGTTCTTGTTCCTGCTGACAAGGCATCAAACAATGTAATCATTATTTGAAGATTGTATTATGTTGATGTTTTAAAGAAGGAGCTAACTGATTCAAACACTTATATAACAGTTCAAACACCTGAAAAAGATATAGTCTCGGAACATGTAAAAATGTGCAATAATTTTAAGTCTGGTCCTAACATAAAACAACATAAACTTTCTACTTTGTACTGGATTCCGAAACTACATAAAAACCCTTATAAGTCGCGTTTTATTGCCAACTCTAGCTGTTGTACCACTACTAAATTATCTATACTTTTGACGTCCTGTCTTACTACGATCAAATAACATGTTAAACGCTACTGTGATAAAATATATGAAAATTCTGGTATTAATGTTTTTTGGTCCATAAAAAATTCAAATGATGTTTTAACAAAACTTGAAAATGAACAGTATAACATTTCTTTACTGAGCTCTTACGATTTCTCTACACTCTATACTACTCTACCTCACCATCTTATAAAGGATAAACTTATTAAATTAATAGAAAAAACCTTTGCCAGAGAAAACAAAATGTTCATTGCTTGTAATGTTCAACGTTCATTCTTTTCGAATTCAGAAGTTGAACATTACACAATGTGGACTTGCCTTGATGTTTGTAGATCTCTTACCTTTCTTTTAGATAATATATTTGTGCGTTATGGGGATACCATATATCGTCAAGTTGTTGGTATACCCATGGGTACAAATTGTGCCCCTCTTGTTGCAGATTTGTTTTTGTATTGCTACGAGAGGGATTTTATGCTTAGCTTAAAACCTGATACACAGACCGATATTGTTAATGCTTTTAATAAAAATTCAAGGTATTTAGACGATATTTTGAATTTAGATAATCCTTATTTTGATACTATGGTTTCTTCAATCTACCCAAAAGAACTGTCTTTAAACAAAGCGAATCAATCTGACATTAATGCTTCATTTTTAGATTTGAATCTTTCAATTACAAATGATAAAGATTCGTCCAAAGTATAGGATAAAAGAGAAGATTTTAATTTTAAAATTGTTAATTATCCTTTTCTAGATGGGGATGTGCCACGTTCTACATCTTATGGGGTTTATATTTCTCAACTTATTAGGTTTGCCCGAGCCTGTTCTTTGCTTGAAGATTTTAACAGACGTAATTTAGTTATAACTGATAAACTTCTTAAGCAAGGTTACAGATATCACAAACTTCGGAAAACCTTTTCTAAATTTTATTATCGAAATTTACCTCTCATTAGTAAATATAATTGCAATCTACGGACGTTACTGCGACAAGGCATTTCTCAACCAGAATTTTATGGGGATGTTATCTACAAACTTAGGAAAATTCGGGGTCATATCCATTTTCATGATTTGTTTATAAAACGCATTAAAACATTTAAAAAGAAAGGTTATGATCCTATTATATTGCAACACACTGCATGTTTGGTTATCGACCCTTTTACAGTCGGTAGCTACGCTTCCCTCTTTGCTTGCGCGATGACAGGCCGAGGGTAGTACTCTATTATGGTATACTCTTAAACTTGGATACAGGAGGAGTTTACCAGACTCATGTATTACTTTTTCCCTGTCGTGCCCTTAACGGCTTACCTGCAGATGCTCTGACTTCAGCAAAGTCATTGAGTACATATTTGACGGATTGTCACAGTTATTATGCTATGTTTTACATGTTGTCCTGTGTTCACCGTCGTCTATGTTGTGGGTAAGTCCAGCGGGGATACCTTTATTTACAATATTTGTAAAGCTAGGGTGACTTTGAGAGAAGTGTGAGGTTAGGACGTCCGTAAACCGGTTTAAACCCCCAGTGGTGTTTTTGCTGCTGACCGTGCCAAGGCGGTACTCTCTTTGTCACCCTTCATTTTGTTTGCCTTGCGTCTTTGTGCTTGTGGTTTGTTCATGTTGTGGAACGTTTGTCCCTGGTTCTTGTGTGTCTTTTGGTGTTTTCTGTGTTCATTTCGTGTGTGTGTGTGTGTGCGTTTGGGTGTGTGGTTGTGTGTGTGTGTGTGTGTGTGTGTGTGTGTCATGCTGTCTATCGGTGTTTTGGTGGTGGTTGCGTCTTGCATGTGGCTTTGCCTGCTTGACTTTACTACTTTTCCATTCAAATAAGTAAAAATATATCAAACTAAAAGAAAAGTCATGTAAAAGATAAAAGCCAGTACAGAATAAAACTATTCCAGCAGCTACGACGAAAGTAATAAAGTGGACTATAGAGACTGGGAGGAAAACAATGAACGGTATAAAGTAAGAAAAACCAGTAAGGTAAAGTAATATCGAGATCAAAAACGGGAATTCGCTTTAAAAAAGAGAAATCAAGAAAGTGACACAGTATGTCGGTGAGTACCGAAGCCACCATGAAGTGCAAAGTACGGTGTTAAGGTGCAAAGAAACGCATTGGATGTAAAACAATTCCTGCAAGAGGAAGAAAACAATATTGATAGAATGTACGGGGAGACGTTTCACGAACGCCACACTGCACAAACAACACTATTGTGCTTATAAATGAAAAAGTAGTAAAGTCAAGCAGGAAAAGCCACACACAAAACGCCACCATCACCAAAACACCTACAGAAAACATAGCAATTTCTACTTGCCATATTGTGTATCAATTTATCAATTGCAATGGTTTTTTTAGTTACTGGTACTAGTAATCGAATCAACTTCAACTAATTATTTCGGTTTCGTTGTTCAACGTATTTAATAGAAATTATACAAAAACAAAAGAACGTTTCCTTAATTGGTAACATCCTTAATTGAATTATTTTTGTTTTGTGATCATGGAATATTTTATGAAATTGTTTTGTTGTTAATGATGTATTCAGATAGCAGCTCAATCGTCGATAACATCTGCGATAGGTTGATCCAGTTTGTTTCACTAGAATGTGCTTTTGTTTCACATGCAATTTACCACTGTATTTGCCATTGCGGTGATCCGAGAGGGAATGTGTTTATTTTTTAAACACACTCTTTGTCTTTTAGGATGAGATTGGATGTCCCTAAACCAGTATAATCCCCAGTGACACTTGTCATTGACCGTTCCTAGGCAGAATGATCATCTTCCGACTAATTTTGTTATATCTGTGTGCGTCTCATTTTGACTTTTAGTAGGCATAAGCATTAAACTTTGTTTCTTATCATTGTGCTGTTCGAGTGAATGCGTGTTAGTAGCTTTAAGTTAATTGTAAAAATGACGAAATACTCTACAAGTCTTGTGTAACACATTATCTAAAATATCCAAATTATGGTATTCTCTATCTCAGTGGTTTGATAATTGGATATTTTATACACCAACCTGATTATATGCAATTAAGTTTAACCTAATATACTACATAATGTGTGAAACCACCGGCATTTGTTTGCTTCAGCATGCAATAGATTGGCATGGAGTGGCTTAAAATAATGACAGTCATTGGTTGTAAAAGTAAATCAAGCCTCCTTAGCTAAACATCACAGAGCTAGCAAGCCTGTCAGAATGTCTACAGATTGACAGAAAAATGCCACACTACTACACTAATGAACGTATGGCTGAAAACAAAACATCATGATACATTTTCAGAAAACCCTTTCTGACATCCTTCAATGAAAATGATAAGGACTGTTGTTTCAAACGTATCGTATTTGTTTTTGTTAGTACAACATTTACATAAAGCATTACGAAATACAGGTCTAAAGTAGCTGTTTAAACTCCAGACTCGTTTGTATCGAAACGGTGACACACATTAAAAGACGGTGTTTTCTGAAATAACTTTGTAAATTGCAAACATGTGTTCCCAGAACAAACCGCATGTGCTATTTCAATGTGTAAGTCTACGAAAGTTTCCGTTTAAAGGTATGTTTATTTACGCTTACCTTTCATGGAAATATATTTTATAGTACAATGTATTGATATTTGTCCTATAATAACAAGAATCATACCCCTTAAATAAACTATTATCGGTTTTGTTTATCTGGGTGCCTGTTGGTGATTGGCAATGACCATTCATCCAGTTTTGTATTCTGAATTCCAATGCCCAAAGTTGTTGGACCAATGTATGAATCTTTCATCATCAGTCCAATCAGTAAACTACATGTACATCTGAGAAGTTGGGTCTAATACTCAGACATTTCTTATATGGTTCTCTGTGATTTAAAGATAGTTTCTTTTCTCCACCATGGACAGTGTCTTAGTCCAATCCGTATATAGAATAGCCCAGGATTGATGTGACAAGAGCCCCAGTCCGTTCAGGGTGGTTTTCACTGCCAGTGTCGCATCTGTGATTACCTATGCAAACAGTTTGGATCCAGATTAGACGTCGAGTAACCGTTTATTACTGTGAATGTCTCTTGAGACACAAACGAAGAAAAATTAAAATGGAAAATTGTAGCAGAGGACACAGTTTACATACGACACACTTTGCCAGTGAAGGAATTAATGAAAAAGTAGTACAGTCAAGCAGGAAAACACACAAACAAAACGCAATCACCACCAAAACATCGATAGAAAGCAAGTAACACACATACACAACCGCGCGCACACACAGACCTACACAATAACCTACACCCGCATACACAATACAACCCCCCACACGCACGCATAATACACATGTGCAATATAATGGGGTCATAACCATTTTTGTTAAAGTTTAAATGAGTTTAATAAACAAATCATGAAAATGGATATGACCCCGAACATGGACTTTTTATGGATATATCCCGTTACCATGAATATAATTGAACATGAAACATTTAGCATATACACACCAAGATGTTAGTCGTTTTTTTATTTTTTTATTTGCTACACTCTTTTACTTAAACTGTCGTCTTGCTGCGTTGTTAGAACCGTAGATTGCATTTATCTAAACTCCAGACTAGTTTGTATTGAACCAATGACGCAATAAATAGAAAGTGCTTTTGGAAATTTTATTTGAGAATTTGCTAACTTGTGTTCCTAGAACAAATCACATTTTACAGCTTTCACTTAAATGATTATCCCTTGAGGCACGTGTCGGCTTTGTTACAACAGAACGTTGTATTTGATAAAGTATTATACTGATATTTAGAAACAGATTGGTTTGATGCCTTTGAAATATCATATAGCTTAGTAGAAACTATTTCATAAAAATCCTAGGGCATATCTTCCGCCATAGATTAAGCTGTCTGATGCCCAGAAGGCTTGTTCTTATTATGTTTATGCAGTGGTCGTTTTAAATAAATATTTTGGGACAAAATCGCCTACCTATTGCGAAAACAACACCATAACAAATACAAATAGAATAGAAGTCAGGCAGTGCATTTGAAAATGACACACGCTAGTACACAGCATCGCCAGAAACACAAATGCAATGCGCGCTCGCACATACAAACACGACATTCATAGACTTGTCCTTACCGTTCCACATTGTCATTTAGAGTACTGCGATACGTAGGTCACGTAGACTGGACATTGTATTATTTCGTATGCAGTGTTCAGAGGTTCCATGCATGGGATGCATGTTGCGAAAATTATAATGTTTTGTTTTCAATTTATATGTTCATTCAAGTAAAATTAATTTGGAACGAATTGTGTGTATGGAACACGGATGTCCCGCTTTCTGCGATATTTCTCTATTTCTAGCGGGTTTGCAGGTGAAAAGCGTTACTAAGTCCCGTGACCATGACAACATCTTGTTTTTCTGTGAAAGTTTGATAGAACTTCTCCAAATGGTGTATGCGGACACACAACATTTGTTTCATTATTTCTCATAATTATAGTGGAAACATTTTCAAAGTCCATTAACCTCGGTAACACTTGTCAGAGGAGACACTTCCTTTACACAACATTATCCTTCTATGAAGGTGGGGAGTATATCATTCCATCATTGGTGTAGGAGGAGTTTGACACACAAGATGTAGGTACGTACGGTCAGACGGCCGTACTTACGTACGAACATACAGACATACACGGGGAGAGTACATGCATCCCATCTTGTGTGTAAGAGAGAGAGAGTACAAAACTAACCATGAATCCAGATCGGCTGATAAACAAATCAAAGTGGGACATCTGACATGATCACTGTACTTATAGTTTAAAATGACACGCTTATCAGAAATAATTATACACTTTTGTTAGTGCTTATTATTACGTACCTGGCAGATACAGTCTACATGATTCTACCGATTACCAGGGTCTGTCAATTAAAAGTGAGACTGGGCTATTTTCAGGCAAAATATATGACACGTTTTGTTACCTTTATACATTCCTTCAATGTAACATTCCTTCTGCTGATTTACCTTCGTCCAACTTTGCGGAACAACCAAATCGCCCAAAGTTCATAGCCCTAATTCGGGGGGGGGGGGGGGGGGGGGGCACCTCCTCTTGAAAATCATCTAAATCATGAAATCTAATTTCGACGAGTTTCTCTTTTATCATGGGAAATAGATCAAAGTCAGGTGGACTCATGTCAGATATATAAGCAGGTTGAGACAAAATATCCCATCTGTATGATGTCAAAAGTGACGTCACCCTCTCAGCCTTGTGCCATGCGGCGTTGTCATGCAGAATCACCAGTGTTTATTTAATAAGCTCTGGACGCTTTTCCGTACAGCCGCTCGCAGATATTTCAATAGAAAAAATCTGTAGCACTCTGTGTTAACAGTTTGTCCCTCTGGAACACGATTTGCTGTAAATATACTTTGGTTACCATATGCAAAATCATCGTCATCTTCAACCCTTGCTTTCTTTTGAATTTTAACCCTTCGCTTGTTATTCATGTCAATACACCTACCTGTAAATAGTGAAGACACAGATGAGACAGCTCCTGCAGGAGCTGTCTCATCAGGGTCTGCACTATTTACAAGTTGATTGTGCATCCAATGCACTCCACAGCAGTGATGATTGCACAGCGAAATACGTGTACACTGTGAAGATATATGTAATTATACAACAGGGCATGGGTAAAGAAGGAGAAATGTATTTTAAAAGTCAGCAAGAGAAGGTTTAAGGGCCTTGGAGAAGCTGGTTGGTGCCAGTCTGGTGATTGCCATTTCAGTTCTGAGTCCATAACGGAATGGATTTGAAATATATCACTACTAATATTTAGAACACATGTGACAGCTTAATGCAGGTTTAACGTAAAGCTGAAAGCTCCTGCAGGATTTTTTGCAGGAGTTTTCAGCATTGCTTTAGACCTACATAAAGCTGTGAACTCGATCAATTGTCCAGATAAGAAATCGGATAACAACTTGAATGTATATTCCCTTCAAGTTCGAGCTATCGAAATTCTACTGTAATGGTAAAAGGACAAAGGATATTTTTGATTTTGCAACGAACTGTAGAATCAGTAACCATAAGTAAAAAGAGAAGACCTTCATCAAACGACTTCTACAGGTGACGGCTGAGTTGGGCCTATCCGGTTTTCAAATACCCGAAAATGCGTCTTTGTCAGATTAATACACAACATAGTTAAATGCACTGACCATTCCATTAAAATATCTGCACGAATATACATTGCTTGTTATAAACATTGTACACCTTTTGAAACTAGAGCAGACCTAGCAATATAGGTATATTATTACTACTGCTGCCCTTATACATTGTATTCTATTCTATAAGTGCATTTTAATATTGATTTATACTAGACACCTAGTCTAGTCTGAATTAAATCGATGAGGACCATTGGCATTACTTGTTCAACATGAATTACTTTACCAGACACATTTGAGAAACGATCCGATTTTGATATACTTTCCTTTCATGGAAATCCTATTACGTAAGTTGTCTGGGTTTGGCTTATGTATGCAATGATATACTCCATATTCTCAGACTAGCAATCTATCTGCAATGATATTGATTCTAGTAGAACCTGTCCTACGCGAGCATTCATTTATATAGGAGTGTTAAACAGCAGGTGGTTGCTTAATGCAGGACAAACGTAATACAGAAAACTCCTATATATTTTTTTCTACATTGCTTTTAAAATGAATTAAGCTACTATCTGCCTAACACTCCCATAATTAGACCTGTTTTGATGACCGCTGAACCCTTCGCCTGCTAATCGCGTCAATATACCTACCTGTAAATAGTGAAGACCCAGATGAGACAGCTCCTGCAGGAGCAGTCTCATTAGGGTCTGCACTATTTACAAATTGATTGTGCAACCAGTGCGCTCCACAGCAGTGATTGCACAGCGAAATACTTGTACACAGTGAAGATATATGTAATTATACAACAGGGCATGAGTAAAGAAGGAGAAATGTATTTTAAAATTCAGCAAGAGAAGGGTTAAGACAGGATCTACTGCATATGTATTGGAGGTTTTACCGAAACTGATAGGTGGATGCAATTGTCACATGACTCGGTTGCCCAATTATTTACTTATCACGACCAGTTGACAAAATATTGTGAATCACAATAAAGAAGACATCTCAATGGTATCCACTAATTATCAGCACAAATATATATAATGACAGTTTCAAGTAGCTTGTAACTTATAACTCATTTTTAGGGAAACGTTAGTACACAAGAAACAAAATCCTTACACGTCAACCTAGCAAACGGAAAGGACTAAACTATTTGGGAATATTAAGGTATTCTCCCTAATCAACACTCCACTCTAATAAACGCTCCCTTACTTGGAAGTGGGAGGGGCTTACGGTGCAGAAAAAACATATCGCCTAATATAATGACCATCTAATAAAGACATATACAGTACAGGTACCCTAATGCTACGCTAGAAGCTTTCTGCAATGCTTTCATTCTGCATTAAACAACCACCTGTGTAAAACATTTAAAAGCTACTTTTCAAACATGTAACGCGTTTATATGAGCTAATACGGTAAGAAATTATTTTAAAAACATACTTGGACATTCGTTTAACCCTTTTACCGCCAATATCGCATAAACGCACCACGACAAGAAGTGCAGCCCCAGATCAGACGCCGCCTTTTCAAGGCGGCGTCTGATCAGGGACTTCACTTTTTGTCACAAACTCTGTTTCTATATCTGTGCTTTATTCGTTTAAAATTGGTGTTTATTTATCTTATTTCCTTATTATACCGTATGATTTAACAAAATTAGGTTGCAGACGAGAACTAGAAATTTGGCACCGAAAGGGTTAACTCTTTCGGCGCCGCCAATGTCGCCTGTTGGCAACATTGAAAACATTTCAAGGCGGCATCTGACCTGGGACGTCACTGTTTTCTGTATTATTTTAGCCCAAGCATACATATTTTTAAAAACAAATATTTGACTAATATATCTTTATTATTTAGTCTAGAATTATATTTAATATGAAATTATTATTGCAGACGACACTTTTGAATTTGGCGCCAAAAGAGTTTATTATACAGTCATGTAATTAGTCAGTGTCAGCTAAAAATAAATTGGTGATATATACATGTATACAGAACAAACAACCGCCCGAACAGCAACACAAGGAAACAGCAAAGATAAATTGGTGATTTACGTTATACAGTTTAACTTCGATATCTAAAACGTCAAGGGGCAATATAGATTACTTCGAGATGACAGCAGTTTCCAGTTTGGCATCATTCGTTTCGATGTTATGAATTTTGAAGATAGAATACCGCTTTTATAAGCCGATACTACGGGACGTGAGCAGTGATACGCTGCTCATGAACAGACTCAATAAAACCGAGTTCGCAATTTTCTCTTCCTGCATCGCTGCTTTTGCTTTCGAATTATCTCCTACCTTCAGTATATTACAGTACAACCTCTCTATTACGGCCACTAAATTACATCAAGTATTTTGTGTACAAGGCAGGTGGCTGCTTAACGCAAGCTGAAAGTAAAACAGAACTCTCATATAGGAGCGTTCTGTTTTACTTTCAGGTTGCTTTAAGCAACTACCTGCTCTAAATACTAACCGTTATAGAGAGGGTTTACTGTAGTTTTACTATATCAGTATTCCTTCAGATTTCACATTGGTACAAAGCAAATTGCAGTAAAACCTCTCTATAACGGCCACTAAATTGTGTTAATTAGTTGGTATTTTGGACAGATGACTGCTTAAAGCAAGGTGAAAGTAAGAAGAACGCTCCTATAGGATCGTTCTGTTTTACCTACACCTTGCTTTAAACAGTCACCTGCCTTTAATACGAAATACTTGATGTAATTTAGTGGCCATTATAGAGAGGTTTTACTGTGGTTGTTGCTCATGGATGGACAGGTTCCCAGTTTGGTATCTGATATCTAGAGTAAACACAACCAACGATCTGTAATGTCTTACCTTTTGATTGCACATAAATACTTACTTGTGTAGCAATTCATATAAAACTCAGACTCAGACGTCATCGCCAGCGGAATAAACATGAATTTACTACATGTATATACATGTATATTTGTTTTGCATGAGAAAATGAAATATTCTGAGATCAAAACATTTTGAACCGAATATGCTTTAAATAGTTTGTGACAGCTGTCTCATTAGAAAAGTTAACTAGTTTCCATGTGACTGGGCTCAACTGCTTTTTAGATTTTGATAAATAAATTGTCAGTGTAAAGTTGTTTTAATATTAATTAAGATACAGTTTCATATTTAGTTTTTCGCCTTTGACAAAATGGATACTTTCGCATTGACGCTTTTCAACAATCGCATATCTTCTTTTGTCTTTCACAGAGATTAGATAAATATTAAATATTGCTTTTGTCGCATTCCCTGGAAGTTCGTGCATAACCCAGTAGGCCAAAGATCCACACAAATCGGTATATAATTGTCCTATTTCAGGACAAGCGTCTGAAATTGATTCCTCAGAACCATCAACGAATTGGACAAGTAAGACCTACTTAACTCTCAACCCTAATGCGATTGTCAATATGTGAGGTTTTAAACAGCTCGAATGTTATCTAAGATATTCTATCAAAATCGCAGTCGTTATCGGATACTTTTCTCGGAAGATTTGTAAAAGCCTAACGAGAATTGTTAAAGACTATCTTAAATGTTAGATTTCTTAACCCGTGCCTCCATAGGCTATTTTAGAGACAACATTTTTTTAATTTAATCTACCGAAAAGGAGCATATACTAAGGAAAAGGATCATTTTAGAAGTGTGTAGTATTGGAACCATTGTGATAAATAGAGCACTTGCTTCTAAGGAGCGAATGTTCTATTGATCACAATGGTTTCAAAAAGTGACTTTTACAGAGGCGTAGAAAGGCGTATTTATGGAGGAAAGGGTTAAGCAATTGAGCATCAATAATGATTCAGGACACTACATTACAGTACAGTATATAGTTTGAGATAATGAAACCAGTGGCTAGATGCGTAATATCAGCTAGGCGTCGATTGGCTTGCAAGCGATATTTTAATCACATTGGTTTCAAAACTAAACATTTCTAAAGTTTTCCTTTCCTCTAGTAAATGCTCCTTTTCAGAAAATGTATTCATAGAGGTTGGATCTACAAACAGTCTTGGAGAGAATGTGTTAAGGTTTAGTCGGTAGAACATCGATTACATATTACATACATATCCCGCTAATGCCAAAACACTGACATACCAAGACATTGCAACAGGAAAAACGTTGGCCCCGGGAACGATAGGTCGCGGATTCGATACCAAGCAGAGACATACCAAAGTCGTCAACATGGAAATACGGTATCATGCTTTGTGTTTACTGTATTTTGTGTTTATGGTATGTGTTTACTGTTATTTGTGTTTATGGTATACTGTCAAATTGTGACAGATTTGTTTATGTCTCAAGTAGACACGTCACCATAGCGGTCATCCAAAATGGTCTAATTATGGGTATGTACGGCATGTGGTAGCTGAATGCAAGTGAAAGGTAATACAGTAAGCTCCAAGGAGTGTTATGTATTACCTTTGCCATGCATTAAGCAACCACCTGCTTTTTGAGACTCATATGTTTAACAAATGACGCTTTAGACAGGTTCTACTGTAACTGAACTAATGTTTTTTTAACATTACATTATTACACACATAATTAATAATCAGATGCTGACAATTCGATTCTCATGTAATCACAATGATGTGTAATAATTATACTTCCAATTAAACTAAACTTGGTGATATGTCTGGTTCCTACAAAAGTATGTTTCGCTGGAGACATTGGTTGTCTGCACAGATAATGGTGCCAGTGGCATTTTTAGTTTTGATACTTTCTTGTTAACAATATTGAAAAATGCTTTAAGATAGAAACTTAAGTTCCGATTACCTCGATATCTAATCTGAGTAATTTCTTAAGTTTACAACGTAATGCAGGTCGACAGTACAGTATTTATTTTCGACCTGCATTAAGCTTTCACATGTGTTTCTAGATATGTGTAGTGGTACATTTTAAAACAATTCTTATTTTTAATTTTGGGTTCGAGCTATTGAAGTTCAGCAGTATATGTTTGCATTAACTCTTTCAGTACTACATTTACAAATTGGAATACTCTATTACTGTTTAACGGTAGAGTTCCTTTAATTGGATGACGATAATCCATAGTATCAGAAGAGTTATACAAACGCATAAATGATGCAAATAATACTACGTATGTAAGCAAATGTAAATGTAACCAGCGAATATGCAGGAGCTTTCGTAGGTACTTTTGGCATGCATTAAACAAACACTGACAGGCATTAAGCGAACATTCACCTTCAGTGATACCAAAATATGTTCATTAAGTGGCATTAAGTGTTGAAAATACATCTTGTCGAAATTTAACACGACGAAGTTGCATCCTCTATCTTATAAGTTTTCTGTCACTGTATTCTGAATATTTACATACTCTTTGTCATGCACAAACCAATTTATCAACAAAGTGCCATTATTCAGTCAGATATGGTATACTCACAGACGTGCGAGACATATTAAGTATCAAATTATTCTAGATATTATTCCCATATGACCATGATCAGTTTGTCTACTAAAACATGCAATCTGAGTTCCAAACAATACGGATCCTGATGCGATGCCGAATTAACTCGGCGTCTCATCTAGATCCAAACTGTTTACATACTAGGTAATTACTAATTCTTCCGCAGCAGCTAAAAGGTAAATACTAAAGAGTGACTTGGACAAGAGCATAGTTTGACTAAACATTTTATATGAAATTTTCTAGACTGAAATAACAGCTTTGGAAAAAATGAAAATGTGTATCAAACACACAGGTAAATCAGAATTCTAAACCGGAAATGTAATAGAGAAGAATTGATAACTTTTAGGCAAGTGATTGCTTAATACAGAGTGAAAGTCACAAAAAGCTCTTACAGGAGCTTTCTGCATGGCTTTCATCCTGCATGAAGCTGTCATTTGTTTCCAAGACCGATATTTATATTATACTGAATGCTCAGCATGTAACTGCCATTCAGAGAACCGTTAAGCATTGACTGTTTATGTTCAGTTCCGACATATTTATTTTCAGTAAACCCTCCGGATACATAAATAGTAGTCATTGTTGATTTTAAAAACTGGACACAGCTAAGGGCAGGGTGAAACTCACACTGAAAACTATTATCTTCACGTCCCTTATACTACATTTAGTTGGCATAAACTTCTGATTTCTTCATTATTAAAATCGACGTAAGGAAATTCTACCGTAGTTAATTTCTAGTCTAATGATTGACAGTGAAAGAGCATGCATTGCCCACACTACGTAAGTAAACACGTTCATGAATACCATGTTTTTAAGTGTCTGCTCGCGCCATGGATCTCCAAAACACAGTTTCTGCAGTTGTTTGATGAATTGTCCGATATCATTGGCGATTATAACATGCATCAGCCACAGACTATTCAGTGGAGAAACAAGTCGTAAAATGCATTTGTGGTGCATGTTATTTGATTTACAGTGGTTAACAAATAAGGAAAAGTATGACCATTGGACAGACAGTACTAGTTTAATTACAGACATGTATGTTTTGGCATGTTGCGTATAAGAGACATTGGGACTGATAAAAGACATTTATCACATAATCTGCCTTGTGGGAGTGCCGTAACAGAGTGCCGTAAATCGCGAAAATGCACTAGTGCATTTTGTATTCAAATTAGTAATCTTTAGCGAATCATAAGGCTCATTTAAGCGTTCGACAAACGTAGCGCTCCATGTGCGTCGTTCATTGTATTACTACACTGTTTGCAAGTAATGGCCGAAACAGCCGTCAGATATAGCCTGTTTCTTTTTCTATGCCATTTTAAGGCTTGCGACGGTGTTTCACATCCTGAATTTTATGGTGATGTGATTTACAAACTTCGTAAAATTATTGGACATACCCATTTCTCACTTTGTTCATCAAATATGTTAAAAAAAATCATTAAAAAGGAATTTGATCCTGTAATACTACAACACACTGCATGTTTGGTTGTCAACCCTTTTACAGTTGGCAATCACGCTGGCCTCTTTGCATGTACGCCGACAAGAAAGGTTTAGTACTCTATGAAGGCGACCTCTTAAATTCAGAAATGGAAGGATAACGTCGGATATCTGTACTATTTCGTTTTTGTCGTACCCTTTATTACTTTTCTACAGTTACTCTGTTTGCAGCTCAATCATTGAGTACGCTAGCGATAGGTGGATACAGTTTGTTCACTTAAATGTTTTCGTTATAATGCACTTTGCCGTCGCGGCTGTTGTAGATTAGTCAGAGTGGGGATACGTTTATTTACACTGTTTGTCTTTTAGGTGGGGATTGAATAAGTGTGAGGTTGGACGCCTATAAACCGGTTTAACCCCCCCCCCCAGTGACTTTTGTCACTGACCGTTCCAAGGCGGTGCTTCCATCGTCCCCCTATTGTGTGTTTGTTTTGTCTTTGTGCGTCTCTTGTTGTTTTTATAGTTATGTACATTTGCTGTTTCCTTGTGTTGAAGTTCGGGCGACTGTTTGTTCTGCATGTGGTGTTTCCTGCATGACTCATTTTTGTACTTTTATGTGATAAAAAGAATCTTACATTCCATTCGTGTTCAATACATGTTATTTTCATGAAACTCGTTCACTATGATGAACATTACACTCGCTAAAGTTCGTATCATATTAGTATAGTAAACTCGTTTCATAAAAACAATTTATAATGAACACTCATTTAAGGTCCTCTATATATCGAACTTATAATAAGTTATATATCTTGACGGAAACAGAGGCCTTGTTAATACATTTAAATGCACTGATTTGTTGGAGAACACTAATGTACTTTGATCGTTCTTCGACGGGTTGGAAACATTGAAAGACAAAAAGAGTAATAACATTTGTTTTATTTGACTGACAACGTAAAAGGTATACATTATGATAAAATCATAGTACAGTGTAGTAGGCTGTTATTGGTTATGGCAAGTCACACTGTCGGTCTATAGTTTACTAGTATATTTATTCCTGTCGTGCCTAACTAAATTTACAGTAAAATACCTACTTACATGTATTATGGTTTTCGTTCCAACAGTTTATCAAACAGACAACCGTAGTATACACAGTAGAACCTATCTTAAGCGGCCATTCATTTATTGAGCATAGGAATCTTAAAAACATGTGGTTGCTTAACGCAGGACGACAGTAACACAGAAAGCTCCTATATGATCTTTCTGCATTCCTTTTGATCTGCATTAAGCTACCACCTGTTATACAGACCCATAATTAGACATTTTCGATGACCGCTTATTCATATTGTACTGTAAGCAGCAACATGCTTTGTCGAAGGCAAGGCGGTAGAGAAAAATAAACGTAAGTTTAATCAAGCATCATAGGAAATTTGGATTGACAGTTCATTAGTGGTAATGTTGAACTCTATGTTTATTGCAGTCCAGAAATGGATAAGATTTTAATGAGTTGTGATAGTTGATTGCATTTGCACGCACTTCATTTGTGCTTCTGATTTTGCTGTAGACTTAATGTGGCACCTCCTGTCTGACCTCTGTTCTATATGTGATGGTATCTGTCTGAGAGCGTCAAAGAAACATTCGCGGCAGTCATGGTATATGGCATTCAGTCATTATATATTGACAATATTTGTATTGTCAAATATATAGAAAAAAACCAACAACAAACAAGCAAAGGCAATACACCAAATCCAACAAGTTCAACAAAAGCTATGTCTTTCGAGGTTATATCACAATATTATGAAATTGAACATATTTATTAAACCGTTAGTTGAACAAATAGGTTTCATTTGAGTGCTTATTTTTGAGAGTGATAAAAGCGATATATCCTAATGCAAGTTGAGAACTCAAAGAAGATAGCCAAAACAAAATTCAAAATCTAAATTAGACATTGTTTTGATAATATATTAGTCGAAGACGTAGACTGGGAGACCCGATACAGTCATCCTCAATATTAGACAGGTACAATTTCATGCTCTAAAATCGTTATTGCAAATTTCATTTTTAGAAGTGTTTATCTGTCAAGTGTGTATTGTAATTCCCATGTGCATGAAATCTGCTGACATGCAGTTACGTACACTATTTTGCTTCAGATACAAACACATGAAGACATTATTTTGATGTCTATGAACACAAGGAAATAGAACCCTTTCACCGCCGATGTCGCATAAATGCACCACGATAAATAGTGCTGTTCCATCCAGATCAGACGCCGTCTTTTCAAGGCGGCGTCTGGTCAGGGACTTCACTTTTTGTCTCAAACTCTTCTATATCTGCGCTTTATTCTTTTGAAATTTGCATTTATTTATCTCATTTCCTTATTATACCAAATGACTATTGCATACGACAATTAGAAATTTGCGCTGAAAGGGTTAAAGACGTTTTCAAATAGAAGAACACATTTTATTCAGCAATATATTAAGACTACATTATACACTATTTTCCTAATATTATACACTCGATTATATATCATATCGGCTAAAAGTATACATTGTGTAAAATCTTGAAACGACTACATGTAATTAAAATGTGTGGGTATGTATGTACGTGTGCTTGCGCACGTGCGTGTGAGCATGTACTTGTGCTGTTAGTATACGTGTACGTGTGAACGTTTATTGTGTGTTTGATTAATTTATCCATCAAACCCTATACTGTTACCACTCTTTAGAATGGTATCGAAGAGACCATTCTAAAGTGTAGTTATGACTTAGGGGTTGTCGGAGAAATGACGATTTTAGTACATGTATTTGAGTAGGCACCTGTTAGCAATGAATAAAGTAATCCAGGGCTCCAGATTATAAATTTTAAGAACAACTTACTTATTTCTCCATCATATCCTATGCTTTGACCACGTTTTAGAATCGTTTCGAAGAGACTATTCTAAAGAATGGTTACAACATAGGGTTTGGTGGAGAAATGACGAGTTTAGTATTTGAGTACGCATATTTATCTGTCGCGCTGATTTTCACAGAGCAAAGTGACTGCTTCTAGAGAAAACGTAATATATTCTTTGAATGAATCGGGGAAAAATAAAAATGAGTAGATCAGAAAATGTGCTTTGGAAGTGTGCATGTATAAGTGACGGATATCGTATATCCTGACATGAATACATCAATTATAACTGTGGTCATTAGAAACAGATATTTTCGAATTGTTTATTTGCAATATTGTGTAATCATTATCTGAATTCAGACATGAGTTGCTTGTTATTTAGTATAAATTGTTGGACTGTATTGAGGAATTTGGGTATTCAACACTAACGAGAGATTATGATTAACTTCTAAGACAAACAATTCTAGATTCATAGTATCTCAACAACATTCTGACCAATTCTTTGTATTTTGTTTGGATGTTGTTGAATGCTGTTTTATTATTGCAAAGTTTTCACTGAAACTGGCAATCGACCCAAAGTGAACACCACACTCATTATGCGTCAATTTAACTTTTTTGTAACGTTACCTGTCGGTCAGTAATGTATTGTCAAGCGTGAGGAAAGTATGTCGATATTTTAAAATTGGATATAGGAACAGATTCTATCATACGCGTCAAGCCAATAACATGAATATACAGTAAAACCTCTCTATAACGGCCACTAAATTGTGTTAATTAGTTGGTATACTAGGGCAGGTGGCTGCTTAAAGCAAGGTGAAAGTAAAACAGAACGCTCCTGTGCCTTTAACACAAAATACTTGCTGTAATTTCGTGGCCGTTATAGAGAGGTTTTACTGTATGTACCACGCCTAAAAGTATTGAATAGACTAAGTAGCAAATCAGTTTGTCATTGGTTGCGTGTTTGGTAGAATATATTGTCGTTCTGTGTGCATGGCATGTGTTATGAAAGTATCCGTTGATAGGAAATGACAACAAATCGGCAAGTGTCTTATCAAATGAATTGGTTTTAAAACAATTGGTGTATATTTCAAGTTCAGTCATTTTGTATTTCAATATGTTCATATGAATCTGATAGAAACGTTGATATATATTAAGTTTTGCCTTGCTAAACTGCTGATTATGTGAAATCTCTGGTTTTAGTATTGCTAAAAATGCATTGCAAGAGACAGGAGCGTGACAGGCTTGACAATAAAAACTGTCATTAGCTGTAACCTTAAATCAAGTTTCCATACTTAAACATAACAGAGGTATCAAACCTGTCACACATACTTATTTGGGCAAGAATAAATCCACTCAGTATTTGATGTTCGGAACAAATTCTGAAATGCTATGCCAAATTGTGTACAGGTTGACAGTAAAATGCCACACTACTACTGCAATCCACGTATTACTGGAAATAGAATCGCAATGGTGAAGTGCTAGAAACCGTAACTGAACCTTGGTAAATCACCTACAATACAATCCATGTTTTTATTTGTGTTTGTTATTACAAATTCCAAGATACGTGCGTATGTAGTTGTATTCATCAAAACTCAAAACATGTTAGTGCTGAATTCCGATCAAGATATTTGACTTTTAATGCGTGAAAGCCTTCAAGCTGGTTTGCAGTAGTTTGGTGGTCTACACGAGTGTGTGTCTGTTCACGAACACATGCAATTTGTTCCGTGCACAGACCTTATTCCATTTGTAATTAGTTGGATATCGCGATAAGACTTGAATACCATCTTAAAGATGTATTATGCGCATTTTTGTATTAATCAATCAACACCAGAAGCTGTACGCGTATACATACAATGACAATAAGGCTTACAATCCATTTTCCGACAGGATATATTTGTTCAGCTAAATATTATCGCTATCCGAAAACTGCTAAATTCTTTAAAAGCAGCTTCCTTTTTAGAAACGGTGATTCTGTATGGAATTGAACGGACATCTTCGGCCAAGTTCTGAATGACTCAGATAATCTTTCGGAAGAACACTTTAAATATTAACTAGGTTGTTATCACATGTACAATGGCTGACACTGGTTGTTGGCCTAGATATACATCGAATGATTATTTCCGGTATGTAAATTTGAATCTTACGACTGATTCCGGCCAATGGCGAACGCTGTTCCGTTGGTTTCCGTAGCAATCCATTTTTGTATTTTTTTCGACAAAACAACCATTTACTAACCGTGCTGTTTAGTGTTAAATAATTGTTAAGGTACATAAATTCAGATTCTGAAGTCAGTTTAAAACGCAAAATTTGCGGAAATTTGCGCAGCATACATCTTTAGAGTTACCTAAAACTCCAATACAAACAAACGAACAAACAAGTAGTACTGACATTGTGCTGAGGTACATGGGAAGAAAGTGCTTCTGAAAATTGCTTTGAAAAGTGACAGCTCATTTTCCAGGTAGGAGACGCATTTGACGGCGTGCCTATTGCAGTGTTAACCCTTCGCTTGCTAAATTGTAAAACAATTGTCCTTCTTTACCCATGCCCTGCTGTATGATTACATATATCTTCACTGTGTACAAGTATTTCGCTGTGCAATCACTGCTGTGGAGTGCACTGGTTGCACAATAAATTTGTAAATAGTGCAGACCCTGATGAGACAGCTCCTACAGGAGCTGTCTCATCTGGGTCTTCACTATTTATAGGTAGGTATATTGACGTGAATAGCAAGCGAAGGGTTAAACATTTTGATAGAAACACTGATAAAGTGCTGAACAAATGGTCCGTCAGAACTCTGAGCAAGTATTTCGCTGTACAATCACTGCTGTGGAGTGCACTAGTTGCACAATCAACTTGTAAATAGTGCAGACCCTGATGAGACAGCTCCTGCAGGAGCTGTCTCATCTGGGTCTTCACTATTTACAGGTAGGTATATTGACGTGAATAGCAAGCGAAGGGTTAATGCCAACGCAAACTTCCTGTTTTAGCCTTTGCCTATTGAATATTCATGTAAAAATAATGCCATTATAAATATAATAGGTTATTAACTCATAATAGCATACGAACACCGCTCAAACAGAAGCAATATATTCAGATCTATATTATACCATAAGCAAACAGATCAACGCTGACCAGGCGACACATATCAGAGCAGTTTGATCTGTGTTTATTCTGTTTGTAAAGCCGTGAAAAAGCGTCTACATGAAATAAAGGGTTAAGAAACCGATGTTCGAAGATCGAGCCTCGCATATTTACTTGCTCCGAGTTTGCGTTTCCCAATCAGATGCTTGAGAATGAATTCAGGTAATGAAATTAATAAGATCAGGGTCTGTTCTTTGTATTGTTTTGTTTTCAATTTCAGCTTGATTAATATTTGTAGGACATATATGCTAATCAAATGTTTGCCCCCCCCCACCCCTTCAAAAAAAAAATAAAAACAACAACAAAAATCTACAACAACAAAAAATATAAGATGTATGATTGTCTTAATAAGCAACAAGATTTTGAGATATTCCTTAAACAAGACATTTAATGTTACTACATTTCTGTAGTTCTGAGTGTCATTTAATGATGACAAAATGACCCCGGGTCCAATGCTGTTCACTGAACTCCCAATATACTGATATCCTTTCTCAGAAGACACACATACTTGAAGAGTTCATTAACAGTCGAGAAAGGATAATGTAATTGCCTTGACAAAAAACAAGTGTTCATTGTAGAAATTCTGAAAGGAGGTGATCCACCGAGAGCAAAAATTGCAACACAAAAAGAGAAAATTGCAGACTTGGTATTATTGAGTCTGTTCATGAACAGTAATTGAAAGTACAACACTGCTCACGCCCCCTAGCACCGGCTTAAGCGGTATTCAATTTTCAGAACAAGAAGTACTGAACTTTATGATATCGAAAGATCAGAAGGTATAACAACACTGAGAATGAAGTACGGGGCGATGTTTTACGGCCGCCACACAAGCACTTAACACCTGCTGTTGTGAAGATTATAAATTCTGAAAGGAGGTGATCCACCGAGAGCAAAAATTGCAACACAAAAAGAGAAAATTGCAGACTTGGTTTTATTGAGTCTGTTTATGAACAGTAATTGAAAGTGCGACACTGCTCACGCCCCCTAGCACCGGCTTAAGCGGTATTCAATTTTCAGAACAAGAAGTACTGAAATTTATGATCTCAACACTGAGAATGAAGTAGAAGTTGCATCTAATATTCCAGGGTTGATATGTAATGGTCTTCAGTCTATTTATAATAATTTTACAGTAGAATGCAACTAAAGTGACTATTGATTGACTAACCATAGGCTTCTTTAACCCTTTCATCGTCAATGTCGCAAAAACGCACCACGACAAATAGTACAGTCCCAGGTCAGACGCCGTCTTTTCAAGGTGCCGTCTTATCAGGGACTTCACTTTTTGTCTCATTGTTTTTCTATATCAGTGCTTTATTCCTATGAAATTTGCACTTATTTATCTAATTTCTTTATTTTACCCATACGGGTATATACCGCTTCATTGGGGTCTATATGTAGTATATATAATAGCAAGGGTTCCAACTAGCAGAACGGACATCCGTCATATAAAATGTAAGAGTTACAGACTTGTTTGTACTTGAGGTACACGGGTGTCCGTTCTGTCCGTTAGAACCCTTGTTTATTGTATAGTATATGTAGACTGTCATGAAGCGGTATAGACCCCTATGATTTTACCGAATGATTTAACAAAATTGGGTTTATTAGAAATATAGCGCCGAAAGGGTTAAAAGCAGGTGGAGAAGCAGGTGGTTGTTTAACACAGGAGGAAAGTAATGCAGTTTCCCACATCGTCCTGTATTAACCCTTACAGTGCGAGACACGAGTCAGTAGTGTTCTTTGCAAACAGTGTAGACCCAGATGAGAGGCCTCCTAATGTCATGATACATATTTCTATTAAAAAGTCCATAAATATTCATCGTAAGATTGACCTGTTTTAATTTTGGAATAATCTATCTGAAAAATTAGCGTTGTAAGAGTTGAGCAACCACCTGGCTATCAGACCTATGATTAGACCCCCATTCTGGTGATGGCCTTAGAGGGGTGTAACTGTATATATTAGCAGCATATCAGTAACAGCTACAATCTACACGGTTGTATCGAGTTTAACCCTTCGCTTGATGAATTTTAAAATGCATTTCTTCTTCTTTACCCATGCCCTGTTGTATAATTACATATATTTTCACTGTGTACAAGTATTTCGCTACATGCAATCACTGCTGTGGAGTGCATTGGTTGCACAATCAACTTGTAAATAGTGCAGACCCTGATGAGACAGCTCCTACAGGAGCTGTCTCATCTGGGTCTTCACTATTTACAGGTAGGTATATTGACGTGAATAGCAAGCGAAGGTTTAAACATTTTGATAGAAACACTGATAAAGTGCTGAACAAATGGTCCGTCAGAACTCTGATCCAGTGCATATGTACTTATTTCTGATTCGTACAAGCATTTGAGAAGGTGGCGTCTAATCAGGATCCAAACTGTTTGACAACCGTCACTTGTTTAATTAAATAGTTTATAAAGAAAATGAACAAATGCCATCTGAAACACCTCAGACGATATGACAATGCTGGCAATGAAAGGGTTAATCATTTCACCAGATCTGATTGAGACACAATGTGATTCTGATGTACACTATTTTCACAGAAATGGTATTATGTAAGTTGTCTGAGTTCGTCTAATTATGCACTGATACATTCAATACTGTGGTCCGTATTGAGAATAACAATTTATTTGCAATCAGGACCGTAGCCGATCCAAATGTAATTTGCGCACAGTGGATATAGAGGTCCGGGGCATGCTCCCCCGGGGAAGTTAAGAATTGTGTAGTTTTGAAACCATTGTGATAAATAGAGCATTTGTTCCTATAGGAACAAATGCTCTATTTATCACAACTGTTTCAAAAGGTGATCTTTACAGCGGCGTCAAAAGGCGAAAATATGAGAGAATATGTTAAAGCGTACATGACAAGTCAGAACGTTTATTAAAATCTACCCTTTAGTCTTCTAATTTTGTTTCATTTTGGCCATGGTAATGTTTTCCCCTTTCAGATTGATGTTACGTACGTGCGTAAGTGCGTATCGCTTCATGTAGCTACGCCCCTGGCAATGATACAGATTATGGCATTGAATGTTTTTTAGAAACTGTTAGTTACTTTCAAATGATGGAGTTACATGTGGTAAATACGCTATTCCTACCAACTTAACGCGTTTCTTACGCGTTACCTACCCGTTTCTTAGCCGTTTCTTAGCCGTTTCGTTAAACGGGTTTCTAACCGTTTGTTTACGCGTATCTTAACGCGTTTCCTAAACGTTTAAGAGCCCGGATGAAAGGGGTGTAATCATGGACGAAAGGGGGGTAATCCTTGATATGGCCTTTCTTTGAAATGGGAGACATTCTCATTTACCTGTTGACACTCCTGTTATGTAAAATTAAGATCAACAGTATTTAAAATTTTAATTCTCGTTTCATAAGATCTAGCTAGATCTAGATCTAGATCTATATTAAAATATAGATCTACAGTCTCACTGCATTCATCTACATGTATGTGCTGTAAAATGTCTTTTTTTGCTACTCTACGTACAGTACCGTAGCAGATATAGTAGAAGTATTTTAGAATAGATCTAGATCATATCAATCTAAACTATCTTTAAAACTATAATTTATATTAATCTAAATTTTAAATTGGTTTAAAACGTTTGGATTTAACTTTGTGCTGGGCCATAGATCTACAATTAATCAAAACATAGTTTTCTTGTATTTTTGGAGAAGCTAACAAATCATACTTTTAGATCATTGGGCACATTATTTGGCATTTCTGTTACGTAATAATTCGTAATTTTGTTGATAAGAAAGCAGTGGTGTGATCACTGTCAAGACTAGTGTCCCCTGCTGAGAAAATAGCTACTGACCATCTGGCAGCTTTGATCGTATATTTAGGCTGGGTAAATAATTAAGTCTTCAACTAAGACAGTTTATATATTTTCATGCATTCATAACAATTATATAGTTAGTATTTTTTTTAAATCTTTGAATGCGGGGAACAAACGAACTGACATTTGAAAGCAGTGTAAACACAGACAATATAGCTCCAAAATCAAGGTGTTGCTCAGGGTCTTCACTAGTATTTTCATAGGCCTAATTTAAAATCATCTAGCAAATTTAAACCTAGTAATAATGAATTGAATACATGTATACAGTAAAACAATAATTCCATTCCACTTTTAAATTTCGGCATACAAAGGTTTAATCTTCACAAAGTAACAAAATAATAAGAACGTTTTCATAGTTATATGTGAGCATAAAATATGCTTATTTGTTTAAAACGCTTTAGATCTACCTCATAATGATGAAAACACCTTTGAAAACAGAATAGGTTCAGATCAGATTGCTCACGTGGAAGCCGTTTGATCTTGGGTCTGCACTATTTGCTTATCCCATTACATACACATGGATATAACACTCTAACGCCTTTGCAAACAGAGTAAACCTAGACATGAAGGCTCTTGTACGGACCGTCGGACCACGGCCCACTCTGCTTATGACATTATAAATGGATAGACCTGACTATATTTTCTACAAATATCAAAAAGGCGTGTGCATTTATACCGTTGTTAAATTCAGCAAGATCTAATAATACTCATGATGTCGTTTTTTTCTGACAGAAATATTCAAATGGGAAAGGGTTAAGAAATAGAATAGATCTGAATCCTTTAGTAGGTTTCTTCATTCTAGATAAAAAAAAATTGGTGGTTTACTTTGTGACAGTTTTTTATCCGAAATATAGAAACCTACTCAAAAAGAACTAACTCTTCAATCCATTTGTTTGATGTACAGTGGATATCTGATATTATAGCTTTGTACAAACAAAATTTAAGAACATATCGTTCCCTAGCCGGGATTGAATCGCTAAACGTTCGTTGAGTGACGAATCGATTCTTATTTTGGTTAACCCGTTTCATTCGGACTTTTTTGAAAACGGCTATCATCGATAATATCCGAAATCTCCGCATGAAACGGAAAATTTATGCACCTACCGCAACTTCTCTGGTATAATCGTTTCTTTACGCGTTTAACGCGTGTAAACCGTTAATCGCGTAACCGTTCGTTAACCGTTCACTACCCGTTTCTTACGCGTAGAAAAACGGGTAAATGGGTAGGAATAGCGTATTTACCACTGTGTGTATCTGTTTCTACCATTTTATATCAGTTATTGCGTTACGTTTGTAATTTTAAGTAAAGATATGAGTATGTACATTCTACTGGAACTTTGTAATATGTTTAACAAAAGAATTCTTACTGCAATTCAGGTTGAAATAATGTTAATAGCTGAGAGAATATTTTATCAAAGTTGGATTATAAGATTAACGTTTTATCGATTCCTTATTAAGATCGTTAAAGTTTGCAACACTATGGCACCGTGATGATAATTAAAACAGATTGTCCTGCACAATTTTTCATCTAATCAATGTAAATTATCATAACAGGCTGACGTTTTCAGAAAGGCTGATTAAGATAATAAATAAGATTATTACGTGAAATAAGTAGATTATGTAATCAAACCAAACTAATAGTGTCTTATAATAAAGTGACAGCCCGTACACATGGTTCACTATAAAAGCAAACACTCAGAGACAACCGAATTGGTGGTTACTTAACCCATCTCTTGCTGAATTTTAAAATACATTTCTCCTTCTTTACCCATGCCCTGTTGTTTACTTACATATATCTTCACTGTGCACTGGTTGCACAATCAACTTGTAAATAGTGCAGACCCTGATGAGACAGCTCCTGCAGGAGCTGTCTCATCTGGGTCGTTACTATTTACAGGTTGGTATATTGACGTGAACAGCCAGCGAATGGTTAAGAACAGCTAGCTTTACAACCTATTTCCTCCTTCTGACGCCTTATGACACGCGTCTGATAACGACATTTTTGAAACCATTGTGATAAATAAATCATTTATTCCATAGGAGTACATACTTTATTTATCACAATGGTTTAAAAACCTACACAATTCTAATGTGTCCTTATCTCTAGTAAATACTCCTTGCAGGTAGATTTATTCAAATAGGTTGGATCTTAGAATACTCTGGGAGGAAATGGGTTAACATAATAATTGGACTGTTTGTTTTAGTCAATCTTTACTCTCATGACTATTTAAGTGAAACATAAGGAATGTATGAACATTATAATAGTGTTAATAACAAGAGGAATTGTCCCATTGGATTATCTGTACAATAAAATCCTATAGGAGCCGTCTGATCTACTCTGTTAGCAAAGGCGTGGAAATGAGCTTATGGAAACCATGATCAGACGTCACAGGTGCAAAGGCTCAAAATATGTTTATGAGAGTGAAAGGTTAAACCGGTTTAACTCATTCTTTCCTAGGCTATTTTAGATCCAACCTCTTTTAATTAATCTACCGAAAATGAGCATTAACTAGAGAAAAGGGAAATTTTAGAATTTTGTAATTTGAAACCATTGTGATAGATAGAGCATTTGCTCCTATAGGAGCAAATGCTCTATTTATCACAATGGTTTCACAATGTTAATATTATAGAGGCGCAAAAATGCGTCAATAGAGGGGCAATGTGTTAAGCAAGCGCACTATAGATTAGAACATAAGGCAACTAGACGATAATTTACACACCATACAACTTGTATTGACTATTCGAGCAATGTATCATTTATCGTCGTAAGTCTCTTTTGTCTGCAAACGGTATGAGTATTTGCATAATGCCTGTCATACATAACACACTCTATCAATAAAGGGTCATTTATTCAGCGAAATATGGTCTTTTCACAGACGTGCTAGACGTGCTTCGTAGCATTGACAGCAAGTTATGCGATGTTTTATCCTTGTAGGGCTCTTTTACATACAGAATTTGATTATATTTGCACAATTGATACCACAGAGAATCGTCAAAAGTTTAGAATTAGATTAGACGTGAAAAGTCCCAGATATAGTTTGAAATCTAAATCGATGTTTGGGGATTTTAAAGTGTGCGAACAACATATCATGATACTAGGCTTTATGCTACATGGATTACTTCGAATATATACAGTTGAACTTCGATATCTCGAAATCGGATAACTCGAACTTCGGGATAATTCGAACAAAAAGTTCAGTCCTTCCAAAACTTACAATACAGAATTGCTCTAAAATGTATCGCTACAGATATTTAGAAACACATGGCCTTGAGAAATTGTTCAGATTAGAACTCGGATGACTCGAACTTCTGTTATCTCGAACTGATTTGTATGGTCCCTTGACGTTCGAGTTATCGAAGTTCAACTGTATTTGTCATCGATAAAAGCATACCCAAATTAACTCTTTATTTACAATTATTAAATCTATTCGCAATCTGATTTGTACTTACAATCAGCTTTTATGATTCAGATGATTGAGTAACTTGACGTCTCTTCAGGGTCAAAGCTGTGTTACACTATGTCAACAGCTTCCCTAAAGCTTGCGACACAATTATACTTGATCAAACTTTGAGCAAACACTTGTTTATAAAACCTGGGTATGGATTAAACCACTATTACGACGTGTTCCGTTATTGTTCTGTCCATTTTTTATTGTAAATGGGTATTTTCTGCCATGAAACTATTCTCTCAAAGGGGCTTTCTGCATATCATTCATCCTGCATTCATTAGCTATCTGTCCTTTTTAATAAGATCTAATTTGTTCTTTAATAAAATTCCCTAGAATGGTTTTACTGAGCTCGCACCATATATAAATATTGATCTTAGGAACATTTTCTATTAAGTGTGTTGGGCGTTTGCTTTCGGAGTAGGAGGCCGGATCATATCAATGTCATAATCCAAATGTTTCATATGTGCCAAACTGACAGTAATATTGTTTCTAAATGGGGAAACGAAGCGAGATTGATACTAGAACTGGTTCAACAGGTTGTCATGAAGTTATGAAGCAATCACGCATTAAACTGTAGTTTAACGAATATTGTATAATTATAATGAAGAAAAGAAAACACAACGGGGTTCCATACATTTCATTTTTACATACAAGTAAAGAAATCATATATTAACTTAAATACTCACGAAAATGATAGACTTTACAGCGAAAGTGATCCCTTCCACCTCCTCTGGCGCAAAACTAGGACACAATTACGAAACTAAGATGGAGTCATCATAGTAACTATACATAAGATAACTCTGGGAGAACACTGTTGTTTACCCTCGGTCTGACTTAGAATGCATTGTATATTGGTGAAGCTCAACATGCTAAAGCTATACACGATCTCATTTTATTTGCAATATATTTTACAAATATTATATTTTACTTCTGAACTGTCTGACATGACCGAAATATCTTGGATATGTCAGACAGTTTAGGCCCCGATGTTATAAAATATTTTGTTTGAGTCTGAGATCACTCGCAAGCATCTGATTGTTCAGACTCTTGAGCTTGCTAAGAATCTGACCAATCAGGTACTTGTGAATCATCTCAAACGGAGATCCAGAAGTTTTATAACCTTGGAACCAGATGTAAAGTATAGATTGAATAAAATATTTATAAAGCATTTTACAAAAAAGATGTGGGCCATGTATAGACACTCTCAAGACCAGTAATTGTAACAATACTATAAATTCAAGGAATGTTACAAGAGAAATAGATTACCTAAATCAAATACGGAGAGAAAATCAAACTATACGAGTATTGCCCTGCATGTCAAGATAACAAACAAGAAATAATGTCTCGCCGTTTAGAGGCCGATATGCTTAAACCACATGCCTGGAATGTGTAAGTTGGAAATGTTTTATCTAGGAATGTTTAATAAAACCTGAAATTTACATACAACAGCAACAGAAGAATTAACCAGTCTACCATAGTTTCGGATGGGATACTAGATCCATTAGATTTTCATGTACAATTGAATTTAAATATCTGGAACTCAGATAACTTGGCCGTCGGGATATCTACAAATAACAGGTAGGTCCTTCCAAAATTTACAATTCAGTATTATCATTATGCATATCTAGAAATACGCGCGACAGCTAAATACATGTCGAAAGTAATGCTGAAAGCTCCTTCAGAAGCTTTCCACATTACTTAAGCTATGAACTAAGATATAGAATTGTGTTAAACATTCCTAGTTAACTATTTCCAATGTACACATTCCAGGTCTGCGGTTTAAGCACATCGGTATCTAATCGGCTTTCGAAGGATCTACTTTCAGAACGTATGTACTTTAACTCTTTCACCGCTGCAGTCGCATAAATGCACCACGACAAATAGTGCAGTCCCAGATCAGACGCCGCGTTTTCAAGGCGCTGTCTGATCAGGTACTTCACTATTTGTCTCAATCACTATTGCTATATATGTGCTTTATTCCTTTGAAATTTGCATTTATTTATCTCATTTCCTTGTTTTACTGAATGATTTAACAAACTTGGATTGCAGACAACAATAAGAAATTTGGCGCCGAAACAGCAGGTGATAAGTGCTTGTGTGACGGCCGTAACAAATCGACCGTACAACATTATCAGTGTTTTTATATTTTCTGGTCCTTCGGGGTCCTTAGTTTAGATGTTATTAGTTTGACAAAATGAATACTGCTTAAGTCGGTGCTAGGGGCATAAGTAGTGTTGCACTTTTAATAACTGCTGATGAACAGACTCAATAAAACCGAGTCTAGCTTTCGAAGGATCTCCTACTTTCAGAACATGAGAAATTGTCAAGATTAGAAACCGGATGACTCGAACTTCTGTTATCTCGGAGTACATTTTATGGTTCTTTACAGTTCGAGATATTGAAGTTCAACTGTATTTAAAATGAGTTTTCAACTGAATAAAACAATGGCCTCTACTCATTCATCTTGAATGGTGCCAGGATCATGTGCAGTCTCCAGCTCGCTGATGACATGGACTTGATGACCGGATGTAACAACGAGTAGAAGACCAACACGTCATTTGAGAGGTGTTGCAGGGTGTTGAACTATAATACTTATACAATCAAATAGTTCACTAGAAAGGTTTGTTACTCAAATTAGATAAGAAGAAGTGAAATACAATATAACCTCTCTAATGCGACCACTTAATGAATAAACATAGGTATCGTTATACGTAGGTGGAAGCTTAATGCAGGATAAACGTAATGCAGAAAGCTCATCTATGAGCTAACTGCTTTACTTTTGTCCTGTATTAAGCTACCACCTGCATGTAGCACCAAAAATTAAACCTCTTTTAGGTGGTCGCATAAGTGGGGTTTTACTGTATAACGTATGTTCATGATTATAGACCTAACTATTGTTTCAATTGTCACATAGGGTTTGGTCAATTATGAGTTTATGGTTAACGGACAAAGGACGATATCAGCAGATTTATTTCGTCTATTTCACGCAATACATGGGATGGGATGAAAAACACCAACCATCCATCCGTTTACGTTTTGCCAGAATGGATAATACTCGCCAAATAATCAACAAAATATCCACGTGAGTACCACAAACATGACAAAGTAGTTTGTGGAAAGATATATAAAATACTGGCATATATCGACACTATTGACAATAGTTCCTGTTTAAAAAATGAGATGCTTTATATCACGTGCAATGCTATTGAATATTCTAGTTATAACGGTATATCATTTATCCATCTTTTCATGTCACCGATGTCTGCGATATTCCTGACTATTTGCATAATGTTTGTCAATAAAATGCCATTTATTCAGTCAGTTATGCCTATTCACAGACGTGCGGGGAATGCTTAGTAGTAATAGCAACAAATTGTGCGAGGTTGTATCCTCTTATGACTAATTTGCATATTCAATTTGTATCCGGTAAAACCCCACTAAACCGGCATTCTAGTAGAGAAGAATTGAGATACTTTTATTCAGGTGGCTGTTTAAGGCAGGATGAAAATCATGCAGAAAGATCCTAGAGGATATTTCGGTTTGATGTTCATCCTGCATTAAGCTGCAACCTGTCTCCAAGACCGATATTTATACTGAATTTAACGTCCGGTTTAGAGGGTTTCTACGGAATATTTATAACAATAAAACTCAATTTGAATACCAAATAGTGCATCATAGTGTAGTGACCCTGAAATATTTTAAAGTCAGATAGTTTGAGAGTATATGTCACTCGTACAATCTGACTAGACTGTAGTCTTTATGCATAAATACACCGCAGAACTGTAAATAAAGTAAAAGGCCACTAATGCGACCACAATAAAGCATTAACATCGGAGTCTGTACAAGAAGGTGAATGTTTAGTGCATGGCAAAGGATCTACAGAAAACACTGCTTTCTGTATTATCTGTGATCGGTAGTAAGAAAATGTGCTTTTTGATGGTCGTTTTAGCTAGACATAACTGAGAACACATGTATCAAAATATCGTATTTCTTAAACCATTTTTGCCATCACTCTTTAACCTTTTCTCTGCAAACAAGGTAAACCAACATCATACGACTCCTATAGCAGTCATTTGATCAGGGTCTGCTCTGTTTGCTACTGAAATTTGAAAGATATGTTTCTTTACTTTCTAAAATAGCTATAAATGTCACATTTCATATTCCATTTAACTACTTTGACCATGAATATTTAGTACGTATTGAAATTTGGAATGCAATTAGACCAGGATAAGGGTTAAGATAACTTCGGAGAAGCGATGCTAATAAGTGGTATAAACAATAACTGAGTTTTATTTCGTAAATCCACGCTTAATTTACAGTTCAATATACATGTAATGACTTATATAAAATACACCGAACATTTGTTGTTTTCACAGAATTAGCCATTGCGTTTCGTTTTATGATGAATAGAGAATATTCCTCTATGGAGCAAATGCTCTATTTATCACAACGTTTACAAAGGCGTCAATATGAGAGAATGGATTAAAATGTAGAATAATACTAGATATTACGCTATGACTGAGAGTATCCATATTCAGTATTGATAATGGATTGACAATATATTACGGATATCGCCGCTAATATTAGAGAAGTGAATGGGGATAATCAACATAAAGATGCCGTCTGTCCTCAATATATCTTTTCGATACCTTTTTGTACTAGCCGTATAATTGCGCAATTTATACGTTTACAATGAATCATTTTTGCAGACACATTATGAGACGTGAGTGAAATGATGATATACCCGTCTTTAACCACAATACTACGAATAAATTCGGTTTAATGTTGGGTGAGTCATGCAGACAGCTCCTAGAGGAACTTTCTGCACGACTTTCACCCTGCATTAAGCTGCCACCTGTCTCCATGACCGATATTTATACCAAATTTAACGTCCGTATTAGAGAGGTTTTACTGTATATAAAATGAATTATAGAATGGTTTCATTAAGCGTATGACATTGATATACACATGACTACTGTAAAATTATACAACCATATTCCTAGTTATACATCCATGTTGGTTATAATGCCAAACTTACAACATCTAAAATGACGACGCAGTCACACAACGACGGTAATGCATGGATTGTGAGCACATGAATGGCTATTATGAAAAGGCAATTTGTCGTGATTCAGAACAGTCAAATAAATGCACTTACACCATAGGAACTGTAACATAATAGTAATGCACCGTTTTCTGTTGTTCTGCATATCATTCGTCCTGCATAAAGCTATCAGCTGGTTTTAAGACGAAAAAGAGAGTATTTAATACTAATAAAATTATTACGATGAATTTTAAATCTAACTGTTATCGTGTTACCACAATGATTATCTACCCCGGTCGTACTATTCATAACTTATGCTAATTTGCGCCAATATCCAATACATTAATGCAAATCCTGAAAATTTACATGAATGTTACAAACGAAATCAATTCTAAAACAACACATGGCACTGAAAAATCACATTCAATTTATAACAATATGATCTTAATTCCCATTCCTCATCAGAGTACAACTTTAAGAATGAATGGCACAAACTTCAAAGTGTTTCAAAACAACGCGAGTGTGCAAACCAACAAACGGTGTACAGTACGTTTCACTGTGTGAAAAAAATACCAAAACAAAACAAAGATACATGAAAACCCGAATTACTAGGCATCGCAATTGGTTCCAAACTGTATGCAAATACGAGTCTGATAGCAGATAGCAGGACAATGGTTAATGCATTTTAAATGGCGGAATATGATTCAGGTAGCACGTATCAAAGATTGATCAATTTCAATACAAAATATCAGACTATCAGTAAACAACATTAGCCTAGACAGAGCTACAGATAAATGTGCATACCCAAATACCAAAATCCTATACAGTGACCACTTTTTAAAATCGTCTCTTCGAGACGATTCTAAAGAGTATTCACAGTGTAGGGGTTTGTGGAGAAATAAAGGAGGTATTGTTGAAAATGTTTAAATTTACACATCTTATCTGGACCTTAGCCTAGACACATTATCGTCGTCCATAGCAAACTGAATTCTATGCAAATTAGTAACATAGGAATTCCGTGCTATTGCTGCGATAATGTCTATAAACAAGACATTATGAAACGTAAATTATGGAAAATGTCTAGTGTGCATTTGTTCTTGTCCCGGTTTCACGAACAATAATAGACCGACCAAATGAATCTGTTATTTCAAATTCGTTTTTTTTTTCATTGTAAATATCTTAATGTTTTTTTGTAGGTAGGCGATTGTGTTTATCAATATCCAATTTAAATCACTAATAATGAAACATTGATTTGATCTAGCTTAGTGATTTTGAATATTTTCTGCAGTACATTTCTTTTTATAAAACTCCCCTTTCTGTAAATTAATTGTAGGTTATCGCATATCTCTATAAGGAACAGGTGGATATGGATTAAAAACACTTTGTGCATTAACAATTGTTAATGTTTTACCAGAATAGTAAAACTCCTTTAACCTAGACTTTGAAATCAATATCAGTGCCTGTATTTCAGACAGGTGTCAGCCTAATGCATGGACTTTCTGCATGTCTTTCAGTCTCCCTTGTGTAGCCACCTGTATAAAAAGACATAATTGCTCTTTATTAAAATCCGGTTTAAAGAGGTTTTACTGTACATGCAAAATCAGCTGAGCTCTTTACTAAGCTTAAACATAACCTTATTCGTGAAACTGAGACCAAGTTTAATAAGGCATACTTTTGGAATTCTTTATCTGTTGGCCATGTACCACGTGTCTTTTTCTAGAAAGTCAGTAGCTATACATGGGCAGTTTAGACCAGACCATATATGGGTGCCATTTCTTATCCTTGCTTTTCGTATATGTAACAATCACATCAAATAATAGGTGATGTGCAAATACATCGCATATGATGACAACTAATTACCCTTGTCATTAACGACATCGGCAATAATGGTGTTAGTTGTTGTTGTACTTAACAAGAACTTACACAACACTGGTGCATATTTACCAAACAAACTGCAACATAAGTTACCATAGTGTAGCTCTATTTGCTTAAGAACGATATACATTTTTCACTGCCGTCCCAATCCCTCAAATAAACACAAATATCAGTGGTCAAGAGAAGATGCGTGAATTAAACATTTTCAAGAATAACTGCTTTATTTTTCCGCCAGACGCTATTTCGTGACCACTCTTTAGAATCGTTTATTTGAGAAGATTCTAAAGAGTGATCAAAACATCGTGTGTGATGGGGTATGACGATTTAAGTACTTCAGTAAGTACGTGTGTCTGTTGCTCTGAAATATAGGATAATAATATGTAATTATAAACATTCATAAGTTCGTAAGTCTGTGCAGGGTCCATTGTATGATTACACATAATTTGGATCCAGGGTCCATGCTTATAAAGCTTTCTAGTTGAGTCTGAGTTTGTTCTCAAGCTTTTGATTGGTCAGATTTGAGCCAAAGGCTCAAATCTGACCAATTAAACACTTGAGAACGAACTCAGACTCAACTTAAAAGTTTTATAAGCATGGAACCAGATGAGATAACGAGTAACTCGATGTCCGATCAGGATCAAAACGTTATGATATTTTGAAAATAATTTTGAAAGAAATGTTGAAAAAGAAAAAAATGAAAAACAGAAGCAGATGATATTTTATAGACAATACTTAGCAGTCGTTATGACAATACGTGTATACTAAACATTTAATCCTTAGCCTGCTATGAAAATGAGACCTACTTAAGCTCCGATCTGTTGCCGTCGTCACTTACGACTGATTTGTTCAAGCTTTTGAGATACTATTGACAAAGTGTCAAACAGCTTGGATCCTTATGAGACACATTGTTACCCGGCGGCTCATCTGGGTCCAAGGTGTTTGCAAATGCCAGTCAGTTCGTGAATAGCAGGCTAAGGGTTAATAAGCCATTATAATGGAATAAAATATTTGACAGACAGGACTTAATATGCAGTAAAACCTCGATACTACGAACACTCAAATACGTACCATTATTGATCTTTAACACAGGTGACATATTAATGCAGGATAAAAGTCATACAGAAAGCTCCTCGAGGAGCTTTCTGTATGACTTTCATCCTGCATTAAGCAGACGCATGCTTACAAAGACATATATTCTTCATTACTAAAATTTCGTAGTATCGGAATTGTACTGTACATGGTAATTATGTATTAGTTTTCATGCTTCAGGTAGCGTATAGGCCCAGTGTGTCTTACCGGGTGTCTTAAATATCTTTTTTTTTGAAAATATTCCATTCCTGCATATGTAGTATGTAAACATGCCACCATAATGAAATAAATACTTACTTATTTACTTGCATACTAACACGTCATGTACGTTCGTACAAACCACAATCAAAGGAAGAACAACAAACAGCATACAATAATGTTCTTGTCACTGCACGTGTAAGCTATAAATCGGGAATATCTTACCCCTTATCAGGTTAAACTAAATGCGACTCTGCTTGCATTCACCAGCAGATTAGGACCTGATGAGACGCCAAATAATGCGGTCAATAGTTTCTCAAAACGCAACGGAAGTACGAAACGTGTACCATATCTGAGAGTGTATACAGCATGTATTTCGTCTGTATCTCCTATACATACGTTTTTGTTTGTATTTCTCTCCAATACAACCGCATAGAGTAACTCAAAATTTCTATTTTAAATGTATATATATAATTGTTCATGTTTATGTTTCCACTATCAGATATTTGTCTGCCAGGTTGAGTAGATGCCCTAAAGTAATCACCCTGTCCGTCCGTCCGTATGCCAGCCAGTCCGTCAGTCAGTCGGTAAGTCCGTCCGTATGTCAGCCAGTCCGTCAGTCAGTCGGTAAGTCGTACAGTCCGTCCGTATGTCAGCCAGTCCGTCAGTCAGTCGGTAAGTCGTACAGTCTGTCCGTTACGGTGTTCCATTTTTTGTTCACTCTATAACCGAAATACAGTAAAACCTCTCTCTAACGGCCAATTAATTACATCAAGTAATTTGTTTTAAAGGCAGGTGGTTGCTTAAAGCAAGGTGAAAGTAAAACAGAACGCTCCTATAGGAGCGTTCTGTTTTACTTTCATCTTGCTTTAAGAGAGGTTTTACAGTAATTTTCATCAGACCTTCACCAAAATCCTAACCATGTGTGTGGGTATGACATCCAGATAAAGCTTGCTAACCAGCCAAATCGCATCAGACCTTTCAGGATTATGGCCATTGAATAACTAAAAATCGACAAAACTAGCATTGTCTGCTCTTTAAGCTGAGCAGACAGTACTAGCTGCAACAGGAAGGAACTAGCTACAGTAACAGTGCCAAGCATTTGGCATAGCTGACAGTTGGGAGCACTGTGCTAGTTAATAACATAACCTGCATACCTATTGGCGATATCTTTCTTATCCGTCTGTACTTTCAATCCAATTTGATAGCATTTTATAGAGCTCTGTCTGGTTTGGTCAATGTTCTAAATAAAACGGAATTAATTTGAACATGTTCGTATTAATTTCTGAAAGGTGATTGGATGCAAACCTTATAATTATTGACTTGATATGACTACGTGTCCACAATGGCACCCCTCCGGTTTTATTTTTTTATTCAACATCATGGCATTTTCACCCAAAACGTTTAACAGTCGAGTGGAACGTACATGTAGCTACAGTATTGTTTAGCTATAAATATTCGTATTTTCAAATGTAGATATCAGTTTATAGTTTGCCTATGACTTCACTGTTTTCTGTATCTTTTAGCCCAAGCATGTTTTACTAATATACCTTTATTATTTAGTTTAGAATTATATCTAATATGAAATTATTATTACAGACGACACTTTTAAATTTGGCGCCAAAAGAGTTAAATGTTCGACATTTTAACCACAAGTAACACAGAATCGCCAGCTTCGATCGTTCTAAACAATTGATGTAGTATTAGAGCATTTAAAAGTATGTTAATACGATACTTGCCCCTATCTAGGAAACATCGAGACTCGAAAAAAGAATTGCATCATTTATATTTCTTTACAAAATACATAATAATAACTTTCAACTCCTTCCGAAACTTTCTAAAGCACCCACACTTCCAGAAAAGATAAACTGCAGACCGACATAAAGATCAAACCAAGAAAAGCGTCGATCATGCACCCTTTACACTGATAATCTGCACCAACATGCACAAGAACAATAGTGCTACTTTTGTATGTTTGTCATTAGAATGTGAGTGAGGCTGATTGCAGTCGAAATAATGGAAAACAGTGACATCAGACATCAGGGTCCATGCTTATAAAGCTTTTAGTTGAGTCTGAGTTTCGTTCTCACGCTTTTGATTGGTCAGATTTGAGTTCTCAAGCTTTTGATTGGTCAGATTTGAGCCTAAGGCTCAAATCTGACCAATCAAAATCTTGAGAACGAACTCAGACTCAACCAAATGTTTTATAAGCATGGACCCAGATTGAGCAGTTGAAAACGATTAATAGCATCAAAAACAGTGATTCCATTAGATTGTATATGTACAAACCAAGTACTTTATCTTTTATAGAGCATCCGAACTGAAACTATTGGTCTAAGAGTGCAAGTTTTATTGGCTTTCTTTAAGATAAAGTGTTTACTTTGCATTTGATTTGCACCAGTTGTAACATAAAGTATGTGTCCTTTATTTTATTTAACGTAAATGATTAGATAAGAATTGTTTAATGAAAATGCACTGACAGAAGCAGAATAAATGGGATTTTAAAATTGGGTTACCAAGAACCTGATATAGTCATAATTACTTTCAAACATTTTGTTTCTTATGCCTGATTTTTATCGATGAGTAAACAGCAGCCACGTTATGCCATTTTTTTTTTTAAGAAAAGTGTTTATTGTTCATAATCATTATTAACGAAGTGGGAGACATATCTTTATACATCATAAACAGTGGCGGTATGCTGGAGAACAATGATGAATGTTACGTCTTTTCAAACAGGGAAAACCCATATCAGATGTTTCATGATGGAGCCATCTGATCTCCGTCTGTTCTGTGTGCTTCCTAATTTAGTTCGATTAGGGTATGGGTTATTTGTTCAACTTTTTCTTTCCGAATTTTTGGTGTAATTAGGGTAACATACATTCGAAAACCCCTGTAGCATCTACAGGTGAACTTCGATAGCTCGAACTCGGACAACTCGAACTTCGGGATAACTCGAAGTAAATATTCGGGTCTTCACAAATTTACAATACATAGTTTTTCTAAAATGTATCACTACACGTACTTAGAAACACGTGTAACAACTTAATGTAGGGCTAAACTAATGTTGAATGCTCCTAAAGGAACTTTCAGCATTACATTAGGCCTACATTAGGAGGTGAACTTGAAGTTATCGGATGACTCGAACTTCTATTTTCTCGAATTAATTTGTATAATCCCTTGAAGTTCGATATCTCGAAATTCAACTGTATATGAAAATTCAAATCGAAAATTTGCGACACACACGGCTACCTTTATACTCTGTTCAGAATAAAGTCCAGCTTTAGATAGTCTGTCTGGAATAAAGACTCTCCGTCGTAGTGTATTTTATAATACGGAATTGTTCTAAAATGTATCACTGCAAGTACAGTGCACCCTTATTATACCGGCATTCGTTACAATGGCGCCCTCGGCATACCGGAAGTATGCATTGAAACAAAATTGCCGTTTAAGTCTTAGAAACAACCACTGAATAAATAGGTACAAGGTGCCAAGGGAGCTTTTTACACTTTCTGTGTTCTGCACTAAGCGTTCACCTGTTGATACTAGCTTAACCCTTCTCTTGCTGAATTTTAAAATACATGTCTCCTTCTTTACCCATGCCCTGTTGTATAATTACATATACCTTCACTGTGTACAAGTATTTCGCTATGCAATCACTGCTGTGGAGTGCACTGGTTGCACAATCAACTTGTAAATAGTGCAGACCCTGATGAGACAGTTCCTGTAGGAGCTGTCTCATCTGGGTCTTCACTATTTACAGGTAGGTATATTGACGCGATGAGCAAGCGAAGGGTTAAAACTGGCCAACTTCGTTGTACCAGCAAAACATCTGGAAACAAACACCACCGTTAATATGACGGTTCACTGTATCTAGAAACACATATAAAATCTTAATGCAGGTCTAATGTAGTGCCGCCAAAATCTCCTAAGGGAGCTTTCAGCATTACTTTAAACCTTCATTAAGATGTGAACTTTAGAACTTGAGAAATTACAGGCTGACTCGAATTTTGTTATCTTGAAGTATATGGTCTCTTGAAATTCAAGATACCGAAGCTCAACTGTATATGAGAATGCAAATCGAAACATTGCGGCACACACGGCTAATTTCGTACACTATTAAGAATAATTTCCAGCTTTTTGACAGTCTGACTGGAATAAAGGTTCTCCGTCGTAGTGTATTTTCATAATATTCCATCACCGTTATTGCTATGAACATCTCACAGTAATCGCGGCTCTACGGAACACGCAATATTGTATTGTAACATAATTTGGCTGTCAAACAATATTGCGGTTCTACAATTTAAGTGTATTTATGATATGCCGCATTGCAAAACTAAGCTTTTAACCCTTATAACGCTGAGGTTTCAGAGTGGAATCACACATCAATGTTTTGCTATAGAGTCAACTCAGAATGATAGGCTTAAACTTGCTAGTGGAGTCTGAATGACAAACATTGTATACCCTTATTAGAATGCTTCTCTAGGATCCCTATGACATGAGTCTCACACTTATAACGCTGAGGTTTCAAAATGGAATCACACACCAATGTTTTACTATAGAGTCAACTCAGAATAAAAGGCTTAACCCATTACCTCATAGGCTATTTTTAGATACAACCTCTTTGAATAAATCTACCGAAAAGGAGCATTAACTAGAGAAAAGGAAACTTTTAGAATTTCGTAGTTTGAAACCATTGTGATAAATAGAGCAATTGCTCATATAGGAGCAAATGCTCTATTTATGACAATTATTTCACAAAGTGACTTCTACAGAGTTGTCAAAACTCGTCAATATGAGGGAATGGGTTAAACGTGCTTAAACGTCTGAATGACCGACATTGTAGACCCTGATCAGAAGGCCTCTCTATGAGCTTTTATACTCTGAGTCTACACTGTATGCTGGCAACCAGTTTTTTCGCATTCAAAGGGTTTAAACGATACCGCTATCAACTGTAAATGAATAATTTGTTTTTGAAACACAAACTAATACAAATAAAGGGTATGGCACAAATGAATTCCTGAACAATATAAACCTCAGAAATTTAACTCACTTACTTTATAAATGCAATACCATTTGCTTTAAATGGAACAACCTAGATCTTACAATATTCAATATAGCACGTATCGCATGCTGCTTTCATATCTCAAAAGGCCAATATGTTTTAATGTTGTATGGTTTCAATAGGTTTGTATGTTTTACGTTTGGCCACACACGTTTCTACGTTCAAAAATTTACCACAACCAAGACCATATGACATACGGGTACACTTAATCTTAATGGTGTAAGTAGTTTTAATGTGTTGTGGTGAATCATTTGCGCTTTTTAACAGTGCATTAAAGTATATATCAAACCTTGAGCAATTAATAAATGCAAATTAGCAATCAGGTAATGAATAAACATGGCGGACAGGTATTTGTACAAACATTTTAACGCCAGATAGTCTTCATCTGCAAACAATGTCGTCTATTTAACGTAGAATTTCTCAAAGTAAAGGTTAGGGTTTACCAAAATTACGATACAATATTGTTCTTTAAGGCATCAGTATGCTTATCTAAAAACGTATGTGACAGGTTAATGCAGGTCTAAAGTAATGCTGAAATATCTTAAAGGAGCTTTCAGCATTACTTGCGACCTGCATTAAGGATGTTCAGATTAGAAATCGGAAGAATCGAGCTTCTGTTATTTCGAAGTAATTTGTATGGTCCCTTGAAGTTCGAGATATTGACGTTCAACAGTATTATCAAAGATAATTTCATATTTGGGTTGCCGGCGACTTCGGCAGTGGAAAAGTCAATACAGATAAAAGTAATACAGTTTCGAAACTTTCCAAATAGCTCGTTGGAGTTTTCTATACATCTTTAGTTTTAAAATATTTTCCATTTATGGTCTTCTGTGCAAGAAACCATGCAATTTGTTCCGTGCGCTGAAAACCCACAGGAGTCCTCTAATCAGCTAGACGTCGCGATATATCTTAGTACTGTTAACCATTTCCCTGCGGGACACGGGCCACTATTGTCCTTTGCGAACAGTGTAGATCCAGATGAGAGGGTTCCTAGTAGAGCCCTCTCATCAGTGTCCGCGCTATTTGCCATTTCTTTACATGTTTTTTTTATATAAAAATCCCTAAATAATCACCATAAACTTGACCTGTTTGAATGTTGGAAAAGTCCTTTTGAAAATCCGGCGCTGTAAGTGTTAAAACGACGTAAAACCACAGTCTAAACAAAAAACAACAACTTTAGTTAAAGCATAAAACTACAATCTGTCTTTAAAACGCGAATTCGACTAGTTATGAGTGGCCGTTTAGATCGGTTTTAATTTAATTTGCCAATGTTTTCTGGAACATAGACTGTCTGACAATAATTTCTCCTGAGATATAGGGTCATTGATTCATAGGGTCTGCTTAATTTAGTATCTAGCACATAGTGCCAAAGGCAATAGGAAATATTGAACCAAAATACTAAGTTTGTTAAATTTGTTCATATACTGTAAAAACCTTCTAAACCGGAATTCTAGTAATGAAGAAGTTAGATACTCGTAGATGGCTGCTCAATGCAGGAACGAAATACATGCACAAAGTTGTTAGAGGAGCTGTATGTATTACGTTCACAATGTATTAAGCTGCAACCTGTCTCCCACACCAATATTTATACTAAATTGAACGTCCGGAATAGAAGGGTTTGACTATATTGCCTTAATGCACTCATTCAAATGTCCGTGAAGTTGGCTACTTGTTCCTTGTTCCCAGTTCGACATTCAATGGATTGTGAATGTTCAATAGCAAACAAGTAGCTAACTTCACAGTCCGTTACTTATTCGACTGTTTTCGTTTTTGTGAATAACGAACCGGGAATAAGTAGCTAACTTCACACCAAGTTTCTTATTCAATTATATTCGTTATTCTGAATAACGAACCGGGAATAAGTAGCTAACTTCACATCCCGTTATTTATTCAATTATTTTCGTTATTTTGAATAACGAACCGGGAATAAGTAGCTAACTTCACATCCCGTTACTTATTCGATTATTTTCGTTTTTGTGAATAACGAACCGGGAATAAGTAGCTAACATCACATCCAGTTACTTATTCGATTATTTTCGTTGTTCTGAATGACGAACCGGGAATAAGTAACTAACTTCACATCCCGTTACTTATTCGATTATTTTCGTTATTCTGAATAACGAACCGGGAATAAGTAGACAACTTCACATCCCGTTACTTATTCGATTATTTTCGTTTTTGTGAATAACGAACCAGGAATAAGTAGCTAACTTCACATCCCGTTACTTATTCAATTATTTTCGTTATTTTGAATAACGAACCGGAAATAAGTAGCCAACTTCACGTCCAGTTACTTATTCGATTATTGTCGTTTTTGTGAATAACGAACCGGGAATAAGTAGCTAACTTCACATCCCGTTACTTATTCAATTATTTTCGTTATTTTGAATAACGAACCGGGAATAAGTAGCCAACTTCACGTCCAGTTACTTATTCGATTATTTTCGTTTTTGTGAATAAGGAACCGGGAATAAGTAGCTAACTTTACATCCCGTTACTTATTCGATTTTTTTCGTTTTTGTGAATAAGGAACCGGGAATAAGTCGCTAACTTCACATCCCGTTACTTATTCAATTATATTCGTTATTTTGAATAAGGAACCGGGAATAAGTAGCTAACTTCACATCCCGTTACTTATTCAATTATTTTCGTTATTTTGAATAACGAACCGGGAATAAGTAGCTAACTTCACATCCAGTTACTTATTCGATTATTTTCGTTTTTATGAATAACGAACCGGGAATAGGTAGCTAACTTCACATCCAGTTACTTATTCGATTATTTTCGTTTTTATGAATAACGAACCGGGAATAGGTAGCTAACTTCACATCCAGTTACTTATTCGATTATTTTCGTTGTTCTGAATGACGAACCGGGAATAAGTAACTAACTTCACATCCCGTTACTTATTCGATTATTTTCGTTATTCTGAATAACGAACCGGGAATAAGTAGCCAACTTCACATCCCGTTACTTATTCGATTATTTTTGTTATTCTGAATAACGAACCGGGAATAAGTAGCTAACTTCACATCCCGTTACTTATTCGATTATTTTCGTTGTTCTGAATGACGAACCGGGAATAAGTAACTAACTTCACATCCCGTTACTTATTCGATTATTTTCGTTATTCTGAATAACGAACCGGGAATAAGTAGCCAACTTCACATCCCGTTACTTATTCGATTATTTTCGTTATTCTGAATAACGAACCGGGAATAAGTAGCTAACTTCACATCCCGTTACTTATTCGATTATTTTCGTTGTTCTGAATAACGAACCGGGAATAAGTAGCTAACATTACATCCAGTTACTTATTCGATTATTTTCGTTGTTCTGAATGACGAACCGGGAATAAGTAACTAACTTCACATCCCGTTACTTATTCGATTATTTTCGTTATTCTGAATAACGAACCGGGAATAAGTAGCTAACTTCACATCCCGTTACTTATTCGATTATTTTCGTTGTTCTGAATGACGAACCGGGAATAAGTAGCCAACTTCACGTCCAGTTACTTATTCGATTATTTTCGTTTTTGTGAATAAGGAACCGGGAATAAGTAGCTAACTTCACATCCCGTTACTTATTCAATTATATTCGTTATTTTGAATAAGGAACCGGGAATAAGTAGCTAACTTCACATCCCGTTACTTATTCAATTATTTTCGTTATTTTGAATAACGAACCGGGAATAAGTAGCTAACTTCACATCCAGTTACTTATTCGATTATTTTCGTTTTTATGAATAACGAACCGGGAATAGATAGCTAACTTCACATCCCGTTACTTATTCGATTATTTTCGTTGTTCTGAATGACGAACCGGGAATAAGTAACTAACTTCACATCCCGTTACTTATTCGATTATTTTCGTTATTCTGAATAACGAACCGGGAATAAGTAGCCAACTTCACATCCCGTTACTTATTCGATTATTTTTGTTATTCTGAATAACGAACCGGGAATAAGTAGCTAACTTCACATCCAGTTACTTATTCGATTATTTTCGTTGTTCTGAATGACGAACCGGGAATAAGTAACTAACTTCACATCCCGTTACTTATTCGATTATTTTCGTTATTCTGAATAACGAACCGGGAATAAGTAGCCAACTTCACATCCCGTTACTTATTCGATTATTTTCGTTATTCTGAATAACGAACCGGGAATAAGTAGCTAACTTCACATCCCGTTACTTATTCGATTATTTTCGTTTTTCTGAATAACGAACCGGGAATAAGTAGCTAACTTTACATCCAGTTACTTATTCGATTATTTTCGTTGTTCTGAATGACGAACCGGGAATAAGTAACTAACTTCACATCCCGTTACTTATTCAATTATTTTCGTTATTTTGAATAACGAACCGGGAATAAGTAGCTAACTTCACATCCAGTTACTTATTCGATTATTTTCGTTTTTATGAATAACGAACCGGGAATAGGTAGCTAACTTCACATCCAGTTACTTATTCGATTATTTTCGTTGTTCTGAATGACGAACCGGGAATAAGTAACTAACTTCACATCCCGTTACTTATTCGATTATTTTCGTTATTCTGAATAACGAACCGGGAATAAGTAGCCAACTTCACATCCCGTTACTTATTCGATTATTTTTGTTATTCTGAATAACGAACCGGGAATAAGTAGCTAACTTCACATCCCGTTACTTATTCGATTATTTTCGTTGTTCTGAATGACGAACCGGGAATAAGTAACTAACTTCACATCCCGTTACTTATTCGATTATTTTCGTTATTCTGAATAACGAACCGGGAATAAGTAGCCAACTTCACATCCAGTTACTTATTCGATTATTTTCGTTATTCTGAATAACGAACCGGAAATAAGTAGCTAACTTCACATCCCGTTACTTATTCGATTATTTTCGTTGTTCTGAATGACGAACCGGGAATAAGTAACTAACTTCACATCCCGTTACTTATTCGATTATTTTCGTTATTCTGAATAACGAACCGGGAATAAGTAGCCAACTTCATATCCTGTTACTTATTCGATTATTTTCGTTATTCTGAATAACGAACCGGGAATAAGTAGCTAACTTCACATCCAGTTACTTATTCGATTATTTTCGTTGTTCTGAATAACGAACCGGGAATAAGTAGCTAACTTTACACCCCGTTACTTATTCGATTATTTTCGTTTTTGTGAATAACGAACCGGGAATAAGTAGCTAACTTCACATCCCGTTACTTATTCAAATATTTTTCGTTATTTTGAATAAGGAACCGGGAATAAGCAGCTAACTTCACATCCCGTTACTTATTCAATTATTTTCGTTATTTTGAATAACGAACCGGGAATAAGTAGCTAACTTCACATCCCGTTACTTATTCAATTATGTTCGTTATTTTGAATAAGTAACAGAGAATAAGTAACTAACTTCAAATCCAAATACTGATTCAATTATATTAGTCATTTTGAATAAGGAACCGGGAATAAGAAACTATATACATGTATACAATGGACTCTCGTTACCACGGCATTCCTTCCAACGTTAATCTTTTGTAGCGACAGTATACTTTTAAACCGAGTTACTGCATCGTAACTCTGCAACTCCATCGTAGATCTTTATGTGTTTGCTGCGTTAAGTAATTACAGTGGAGAAACTGTTATTCTTTCCAACTTATTGCGTTTCAAATGCGTTTTAAAGCCGTTTAATCCAATGACTTGGGTCTACAATTATAAAAAAGGATATGCTACATTCTATTATGAATGTGACTTTAGATGTTAGCACTGTAGGTTAATGGGTCTTTTCGTATTGGAAAATTATTCTATTCAAACTTTTTGTTAACAGCGTAAACCTAAATCACGTAGAAACTGTCTGATCAGGATCTGCTCTGATTGCTTAGTCCGTAGACTTATTTCTTTAGCTTCGATCATGGTTGTCTAGCGTCTCTGTAATCCCTGTAAATGAATATGCAAGAGGTCATGAAATCTTTAATAAATATTCTTAAGAGAAAAAAGAATTAATAAACACCAGTTAGCTCTGTTGACAGCAGACACCAAATTTGCTTTAAAATCAATTTCCCGATCCTTCTCGTATTATGTAAACGGCTTCACGCACGTTTGCAAATAGAGTAGATCCAGATCGGACAGTTCCTGTAGGAGCTGTCTGACCAGGTTCTGCTCTGTTGCTTATGAAATTCTGTTGATCTAATCCTATAGTTTCTGTCAGAGCCAAAGATCCCTTTGAAAAATTAGCATTGTGAAAAAAAAGGCGTGTAAGAAAAAAATGAGTTCATGGAGATCGAGTTTTTGTAATGATACATGAGTACATGAAAGTTTGGCTTTGACAGTAATTGTACAACCAGACCTACCGGTATATTATTTCATAAGCAAACCGATAAGAGTTAGACCCTGATCAGTGATCAAGGAGCTACAGCAGAAGCTGTCTGATCTGGATGTACTCTGTTTGTAAATTTATTTCATTACGTTTGATCTGGGTCTACTGTGTTTGCATTGACATAAACAGGCACGTTGAGTGAAGGGTTTATAGTCGTGAAGAGATTTACTCACACATAATTTTTCATCGATTTCAATACCTAAAGATATTGGCAAAGAACACATCTTGCATTTTTCTTTCGGTGATCGAATTTTTTTTATCAGTGTTTAAAATTTTACTCCTTCTTTTATTTTGATAAGATCTAGATCTTTTACTCCTCCTTTTAATTTGGAAAGATCTGGATAAGATATATTATAACATGTATTTATACAGTCTCATGTCGTTCATTCATGTTGTGTAAAATGTCTTTCCGGCTACTTTACAATAGGGTCCGTAGCAAATCTGGTAAAATAATTGTTGAATAGATCTAGATCAAATCAAGCTAAACTATCTAGAATTCACTTTATCTAAATTTAAAAGATCTAAATCGTCGGGATTCAATTGTGCTAAGGTATAGATCTAATTAGTCAAAATATAGATTTCTTCTATTTTTTCGTGAACTAGTGATTCAATCCAGATAAGATCCAACTCATATCCAGATCAGATTAGATCATACCATATCAGGTCAGAAGTGATTCAGATCCAGATCCAAATCAGATCAAGATCAGACGAGATCTAGATCCAGATCAGATAAGATCAGATCGGGTTTGTTCATGTAATGAGAGTAGTTGAGTAACTTAGCGTGCGCAATTGACAAATTCATGATTAACAGATGTTCGACTCAACTCTATGTCATGTTATCAAGTCACACATACGTTGTAGCAGGTTGTACACATTGTTAGTAAATAAACATTACCAGCCTAGATTAAACAAGACGTATCTCATCGTCTGATTTGAATCCAAACTGTTAAAATATGTAACCAGATAAAGATCAACAAAGTCTTGAAATAATGAAAATCTACAAAATAATAAATGTATGCTCTAAAATGTGATGTCGGAAATCTTACGTAATTAGTGTGATATAAAACAGCATAGATCGAGGTTCTCTATCTATTAAACTCTATCACCGATTATCCTTTCACTCGTTCTCCTGAATAAAGCTGTTATTTATCTAAGAGTTTTGTGACCTTTATTATGCTAAGCACGATATGACTTGCATTTGTAAACACCTTGTATCCAGATGAGGCACCGAGATGAGGATCCAAGCTGTTTGACACTTGTTCAATAGTTTCTCATACAGTTTCTCAAAGCAGAAGTAAGTAAACAATGTAACAAAGCAAGTAAAAATGAAACACATCAGAATAATTTTCAGCACAAAATGAGTTAATTTAGATGCTGTGCAGTAACTGCAAACTCCGCCCAATTAGCCGGATTAACACATCTATATAGATCTTGACTTAGACTGGATAAACATATGATCTGATCCGATCTGATCTGGATCAAGATCTGGATCAAGATCTGGATCTGGATCTCATCTGGTCATATCTAGTCTGACTTTATGTAATCTGGGATGCTATGATCTAATCGATTCTTAACTGATCTGATCTGGATCTAGATCTAGATCTGATCCGATCTGCTTTGATCAAAACAAGTACACTATTAGATTTAGATCAGAACTAGATCAGATCCAGATCAGATTTTGATCTAATATAATCGTATCTGGATCTGAGATGATCTTGATTTGAGCTGATCTGATCGGATACAAGCCAGATACAGATCAGATTCCGATCAGCTTTATATCTGATCTATTCTTATCTCATTTCATCTCATCAATTCACATGAATCTCATCAATTCACATGAATATGTATCTAGGGATTATAGAAGTCGAATTTGAAGCTGGCTGCCAGTTGCCAGCTGACTAGTCGTGATCAACTCTGTTTTGATATGTTAAGAGCGAATTTGAAGCTGGCTGCCAGTTGCCAGTTGACGGTTCGCTAGTAAACAATTTCTGAAGTTACATTTGATTTGGCAGCTGGCTGCCAATTGCCGGTCGACTATTCAAATGAGTATTTATTACCAGTCAGAGTAAATCCTTGGAATTTGATTGGCAAGTTTGCTAAAAACTGCCGGGGTGTACAGAACCGTATTCGGGGGCTTCCACGGAGAATACAGAATTCAAATTTGACGTCGATTCGAAATTTCATATCGTCCTTAGCCCATTAATTCTTGACGGATTACGACCAAAAATCGATAATAAACGTAAAAGATTGTTCCTCGTATGTTCCTCAATTTGACACTATCAACTTCTAGGTACAAAGTGTAACCGTTTAAACTCAAATGTTTACAAGTGAATATTGAATTCCTCTTTCGAAATTGTTCTGAGACGACGTCATATTTGCTCTGTGATGACGTCCATGTCAGCAAAAATAAAAGTTGTTCCTTTCTTAATTAGGTAAGTCGGATCTCTGACTGGTAATAAATTAATTACACGGTAATTTGGCAGGGTGTGAAGTTAACTACTTATTCCTGGTTCCTTATTCAGAATAACGAAAATAATTGAATAAGTAACTGGGTGTGAAGTTAGCTACTTATTCCCGGTTCGTTATTCAAAATAAAGAAACAAATTGAATAAGTAACTGGATGTGAAGTTAGCTACTTATTCCCGGTTCGTTATTCAGAACAACGAAAATAATCGAATAAGTAACGGGATGTGAAGTTAGCTACTTATTCCCGGTTCGTTATTCAAACTAACGAAAATAATTGAATAAGTGACTGGATGTGAAGTTAGCTACTTATTCCCGGTTCGTTATTCAAAATAACGAAAATAATTGAATAAGTAACGGGATGTGAAGTTAGTTACTTATTCCCGGTTCGTCATTCAGAACAACGAAAATAATCGAATAAGTAACGGGATGTGAAGTTAGCTACTTATTCCCGGTTCCTTATTCACAAAAACGAAAATAATCGAACAAGTAACTGGATGCGAAGTTAGCTACTTATTCCCGGTTCCTTATTCAAAATAACGAAAATAATTGAATAATTAACGGGATGTGAAGTTAGTTACTTATTCCCGGTTCGTTATTCACAAAAACGAACATAATCGAATAAGTAACTGTACGTGAAGATAGCTACTTATTCCCGGTTCGTTATCCAAAAGAACGAAAATAATTAAATAAGTAACGGGATGTGAAGTTAGCTACTTATTCCCGGTTCGTTATTCGGAACAACAAAAATAATCGAATAAGTAACGGGAAGTGAAGTTAGCTACTTATTCCCGGTTCCTTATTCAAAATAACGAAAAATAATTGAATAAGTAACGGGATGTGAAGTTGGCTACTTATTCCCGGTTCGTTATTCAAATTAACGAAATTAATTGAATAAGTAACGGGATGTGAAGTTAGCTACTTATTCCCGTTTCGTTATTCAGAACAACGAAAATAATCGAATAAGTAACGGGATGTGAAGTTAGCTACTTATTCCCGGTTCGTTATTCACAAAAACGAAAATATCGAATAAGTAACGGGATGTGAAGTTAGCTACTTATTACCGGTTCCTTATTCACAAAAACGAAAATAATCGAATAAGTAACTGGATGTGAAGTTAGCTACTTATTCCCGGTTCCTTATTCAAAATAATGAAAATAATTGAATAAGTAACGGGATGTGAAGTTAGCTACTTATTCCCGGTTCGTTATTCAGAATAACGAAAATAATCGAATAAGGAACGGGATGTGAAGTTAGTTACTTATTCCCGGTTCGTTATTCAAAATAACGAAAATAATTGAATAAGTAACGGGATGTGAAGTTAGCTACTTATTCCCGGTTCGTTATTCAGAGCAACGAAAATAATCGAATAAGTAACGGGATGTGAAGTTAGCTACTTATTCCCGGTTCGTTATTCAGAATAACGAATATAATTGAATAAGTAACTGGGTGTGAAGTTAGCTACTTATTCCCGGTTCCTTATTCACAAAAACGAAAACAGTCGAATAAGTAACGGGCTGTGAAGTTAGCTACTTATTCCCGGTTCCTTATTCAAAATAACGAAAAATAATTGAATAAGTAACGGGATGTGAAGTTAGCTACTTATTCCCGGTTCCTTATTCACAAAAACGAAAATAATCGAATAAGTAACGGGATGTGATGGTAGCTACTTATTCCCGGTTCCTTATTCACAAAAACGAAAATATCGAATAAGTAACGGGATGTGAAGTTAGCCACTTATTCCCGGTTCGTTATTCACAAAAACGAAAATATCGAATAAGTAACGGGATGTGAAGTTAGCTACATATTACCGGTTCGTTATTCACAAAAACGAAAATAATCGAATAAGTAACTGGATGTGAAGTTAGCTACTTATTCCCGGTTCCTTATTCAAAATAATGAAAATAATTGAATAAGTAACGGGATGTGAAGTTAGCTACTTATTCCCGGTTCGTTATTCAGAATAGCGAAAATAATCGAATAAGTAACGGGATGTGAAGTTAGCTACTTATTCCCGGTTCCTTATTCACAAAAACGACAATAATCGAATAAGTAACTGGACGTGAAGTTGGCTACTTATTCCCGGTTCGTTATTCAAAATAACGAAAATAATTGAATAAGTAACTGGATGTGAAGTTAGCTACTTATTCCCGGTTCGTTATTCAAAATAACGAAAATAATTGAATAAGTAACGGGATGTGAAGTTAGCTACTTATTCCCGGTTCGTTATTCAGAATAACGAATACAATTGAATAAGTAACTGGGTGTGAAGTTAACTACTTGTTCCCGGTTCGTTATTCACAAAAACGAAAACAGTCGAATAAGTAACGGGCTGTGAAGTTAGCTACTTATTCCCGGTTCCTTATTCAAAATAACGAAAATAATTGAATAAGTAACGGGATGTGAAGTTAGCTACTTATTCCCGTTTCCTTATTCACAAAAACGAAAATAATCGAATAAGTAACGGGATGTGATGGTAGCTACTTATTCCCGGTTCCTTATTCACAAAAACGAAAATATCGAATAAGTAACGGGATGTGAAGTTAGCTACTTATTCCCGGTTCGTTATTCGGAACAACGAAAATAATCGAATAAGTAACGGGATGTGAAGTTAGCTACTTATTCCCGGTTCCTTATTCAAAATAACGAAAAATAATTGAATAAGTAACGGGATGTGAAGTTGGCTACTTATTCCCGGTTCGTTATTCACAAAAACGAAAATAATTGAATAAGTAACTGGATGTGAAGTTAGCTACTTATTCCCGGTTCGTTATTCACAAAAACGAAAACAGTCGAATAAGTAACGGGCTGTGAAGTTAGCTACTTATTCCCGGTTCCTTATTCAAAATAACGAAAAATAATTGAATAATTAACGGGATGTGAAGTTAGCTACTTATTCCCGGTTCCTTATTCACAAAAACGAAAATAATCGAATAAGTAACGGGATGTGATGGTAGCTACTTATTCCCGGTTCCTTATTCACAAAAACGAAAATAATCGAATAAGTAACGGGATGTGAAGTTAGCTACTTATTCCCGGTTCGTTATTCGGAACAACGAAAATAATCGAATAAGTAACGGGATGTGAAGTTAGCTACTTATTCCCGGTTCCTTGTTCAAAATAACGAAAAATAATTGAATAAGTAACGGGATGTGAAGTTAGCTACTTATTCCCGGTTCGTTATTCAAAATAACGAAAATAATTGAATAAGTAACGGGATGTGAAGTTAGCTACTTATTCCCGGTTCGTTATTCACAAAAACGAAAACAGTCGAATAAGTAACGGGCTGTGAAGTTAGCTACTTATTCCCGGTTCCTTATTCAAAATAACGAAAAATAATTGAATAAGTAACGGGATGTGAAGTTAGCTACTTATTCCCGGTTCGTTATTCACAAAAACGAAAATAATCGAATAAGTAACTGGATGTGAAGTTAGCTACTTATTCCCGGTTCGTTATTCAAAATATCGAAAATAATTGAATAAGTAACGGGATGTGAAGTTAGCTACTTATTCCCGGTTCGTTATTCAGAATAACGAATATAATTGAATAAGTAACTGGGTGTGAAGTTAGCTACTTATTCCCGGTTCGTTATTCACAAAAACGAAAACAGTCGAATAAGTAACGGGCTGTGAAGTTAGGTACTTGTTTGCTATTGAACATTCACAATCCATTGAATGTCGAACTGGGAACAAGGAACAAGTAGCCAACTTCACGGACATCTCATTCAAAACCAAATACAATTTGGTTCCAGTAATCATTAACGTCATCTGCTTCAATCTTATGAAAAACTAATCGTAAGAGTTGTAAATAATTTAGAATCGAAGAGATACCGAAGTACCAGCGCTTATCTAAACATTATCCCACCTGGGGGACACCGAGAATTTTGGTGTCTTTGTAGGATCCAAGCTGTATTGTATTAGGTCAGTAGTTTCTCAAAAGTTTGTAAAACAGGAAGTAGTGCTTAACCCATTCCCTCATATTAACGACTTTTGACGATTCTGTAAAAGGTTACTTTGTGAAACCATTGTGATGAATAGAGCATTTCCTCCTATAGGAGCAAATGCTCTTTTTATCACAACTATTGTTTCAAACTTCAAACTTCTAAAAATTTCCTTTTCTTAATTCTAATGTTCCTTTTCGGTAGATTTTTTCAAAGATTTGGATCTAAAAATAGCCTATGAGGTAACGGGTTAATTGAGTAGACACTTTTTTTTCACAGCTTGGAAAGCAATAATCGGAAGTACAGTAAATCCCCGCTAATGCAGGACAAAATTAATGCAGAAAGCTCCTCTATGACTTTTGTCCTGCATTAAGCTACCACCTGCATCTAGCACCCAGAATTATACCTATTTTAGGTGGTCGCATTAGCGGAGTTTTACTGCATTTTCGAAACAATATTAGAATTACGTGTACATCAGAATTTTGTAATGGTTACAATCATTATGGAAGGCAAATCAATGTACTGTTAGATATAATGTGTCCATGGTATTATATTTCGTCGGATGAATATTCCGTTTTATTGGTGGCTGGCGATCTGAGTGTCATTTGAATATAGTATCAATTATAAGGCTAGCATCGTTTTATTAATTAATTAATCCTTACAGTACACGAGCCACTAATATCATTTGCGAACAGTTTAGATCCATCTTGTTTTGCAGTTTGTCATGTACATGTAACACTTATCTTTAGGAAAACGACCCGTATCGTGTTATTAATTAATGACAGCGTTAAATTAATCACTTAAAGTCATTCTACACTGGTTGTTCTTTAAACATTTACTTGATAACTCCACTTTTATACGCTTTTACAAACAGAGTAAATTCAGTTCAGACATCCCTGTTGGAATGCCTGACCAGGATGTCTGTTAACTGTCGTATTCTCTATATTTACCATAGCAATGTAATAATTTGGTTTATTTTTTTTATACAGGAATTTAATTAATGCATATTCATAAGTGTCGATATATGAATATTCGTGAAGTGAAAGTTTAAAGCAAAAGAGGGCCTTACATATGTTTGAATTGTTAGATGCTATCGAAGTAACCGTTTTAATTTAACCCTTACTCCTTGAATATTCATGTAAGAAATAACGACATCGTGAATATTATTTAGATTCAATTTTATAATGGCACACCGACACAGGAAAGTTAGGTCATAGAAGAAACTAAAGAGTCATATCTATATTATTTCAAAAGCAAACAGAACATACCCAGACCAGATGGTCCCTATAGGAGCCGTCTGACCTGGGTGTACTGTGGAAAGGCGTAAAACTGCATTATTATAGCATAAAAGTTTAATAGTATACAATTCAGTATCATGTTTATGTTTGCATGATCTAGCCGTATGCTTGTTCCGGGATATAGTCATGTATTATTGTAAGATATCATTGAGCAGTATTTTTGTTTTTATTAGATTTGTTTCCTGCGCATTATTTGTATTGTGTTACGGTCGATCTATGTCTGGTTGTCATTATATTACATACACTATTCCCTGACATCCGATATCTACTGTAAAACCTGTCTAAACTGGCCGATCAACTTAAGTATAAATATCGGTATTGGAGACAGGTAATAGCTTAATGCAGAGTGAAAGCCATGCAGAAAGCTCATCTAGGAGCTTTCTGCATGACTTTCACTCTGCATTAAGCAACCATTTGCATAAAAGTAACTAAATTCTTCTCTACTAAAATTTCGGTTTTGAGGGGATTTAATGTACAGGGTAGTTCATTCGCCACCTACATGTAGCTGTAGTAACCTATCATAATTACACCTGTATTATAGGAATTACTATACATTTCATCGCAAAGTTAAGTTTTTGCCACACTTACCACACAAGAGCTTTTCCTAATACTGTGCACATTTCTGTCGCAAGTTTAATAACGCGGAATCGGGTTTTTTATTCTTTATTGCAACTACAATACTAAACCGGAATTCTAGTACCGAAGCCTTTAGATACTTTCAGGCTGGTGACTACTCAATGCAGGGTTAAAGTCATGCAGAAAGCTCGTCTCGTCCTGCATTAAGCTGACACTTACAGTAAAACCTCTCTATAACGGCCGTTAAATTGTCTTAATTAGTTGTTGTTTAGGGCAGGTGGCTGCTTAAAGCAAGGTGAAAGAAAAACAACGCTCATGTTGGAGCGTTCTGTTTTACTTTCACCTTGCTTTAAACAGTCACCTGCCTTTAACTCAAAATACTTTGTGTAATTTAGTGGTCGTTATAGAGAGGTTTTACGGTATATAAAAAACGGAAGTTCATACTAGATTTAATGTCCGGTTTAGTGAGATGCTACTGTACTGTATTCCTGTCGTTAATTGGCATCTTTATAGTTTCATGACTGCCTTAGTACATTATAGACAACCGATGGGCTTAAGTAATGCCATTGTCTCTTTTGGTTGCTTTAGGTAGTTACAGCTCCTGTATGCCTGTAAGGTAATGCCTGATTTTTTTTATCTAAATCTTCGTTGCTAAGTCGCTGCTTTGCTCTTTACGCTCTAGACATGCCTTTTAATCCTTACCGTCATACAAAAGCATTTTCAAGCATTTGCAAACAGAGTAGACCCAGATCAGACGAATCATGTAGGAGCTGTCTAATCAGGATATCCTCCGATTGCTTATTAAGTAATGTAGGTGTGTTTCTACACATCTGCTTTAGTTGCTATAGTTAAAGTCCCACTGTTCATGAAGCCATTATTCATAAATATTCATTATATTCATTATTTCTTAATTACTCATCATGAAGCAAAGGGTTGGTAGTGGTTCTCATGTATGCACATATATGACTGTATAAAGATGTACCATGCAACGCACAGATACTGAGCTATTGCTACACGTTGAATCAACTCATTCCCTCCTACTGACACATTTTTACGCCTTCTGGCGTCATTGTTTGAATCATTGTGATAAATAGAGCATTTGCTCCATTGGAGCAAATGCACTATTTATCACAATGATTTCGAAACTACACAATTGTAAAATTCTAAAATGTTACTTTTCTCCAGTAAATGTTCCTTTTCGGAAGACTTATAGAAATAAGTTAGGTCTAAAGTAGAAGGGAATGGTTAAACAAGAGCACTACAGTTAAGTCTTGCTAAAGCGACCAAATGCTTTATTAACACTTTCCTTGTTCTATTTTCATGTAAGAATTAGTAACACCGTTAATAGTTGTTAGCTGAAGTCTTGAAGGATATGTGTTGCTTTGACAAAACTATAGAATTAGATATGTATCATGTCAAAAGCAAACAGAACAGACCCTGATCAGATCATTCTTTAGGAGCCGTCTGATCTGGGTCTACTATGTTTGCAAATACATGGAAAGTGTTTGTATGAGGGAACGAGTATTGAATGGTGTAGCTAAATATGCTCAAATACTGACGACTCTTAACCCTTTCACCGCCACAGTCGAGTAAATCCACCACGACAAATAGTGCAGTCCCAGATCAGACGCCGCCTTTTCAGACGCCTGATCAGGGACTTCACTATTTGTCTCAATCTCCAGTTCTATATATGTGCTTTATTCCTTTGAAATTTGCATTTATTTATCTCATTTCCTTATTTTACTGTATGATTTAACAAAGTTGGATTGCAGACGACAATTAGAAATTTGGCGCCGAAAGGGTTAAAACGCTAAGGCATCGGATGACAGGCTAAGTACTTTTATCTATACGTGGCATCAGTATGTACGCTGTATCAATCTCTCATTCTCTCTTTGAAACTATCTTTTTAAATTATCTGTTTCGGTCTCATCAGGATAGAAACTATTTTACACTCGGTCACCGATTTCTCAAATGTTTTGGAGAACAGGATGTACGTGAAATCGGGTTTTTACGGCTAATGAGATGTATATTTAATCAGGGCCTTTCGTGCGAAAGGTTTGCTTAGTGTATGATATTGCCGGGTAGCTAGGGAAGTTAACCTATTTACAATTCAATAGATTTGCAATAAAGCTGCGTTTGTATTGTATTAAACACGTATTAACATCTCATATTGAGTATAACATCAATACAATAACCCTTTCCTTCATATAAACAGATTTTCACGCATTTGCAAACAGAGTAGACTCAGACCAGACGGCTCATATAGGAGCCGTCTGATCAGGGCCTGCTCAGTTTGCTTATGGAATTCGATAGATCTGTTTCTTTAGTTTCTGAAATGGCTACAATGTTTCCATATTTAATTAGAACTCTTGTGTCCATGAATATTCAGTAGGTATTGATATTTTAAAAAAAAAGCATAGAACAGGGAATGGGTTAACTCTTGACATACTATGTTTGCGCAAATTTGGATATTGTGTAATGCTGACTGTGTTGTATTCGAACAGGCGTTTGAAAGACTATTCAACGATTGCCAAAAAGCTTGAATTTTGATGAGACGACGAGTTCTCGGCGTCTCAGTTGGACCCAAACTGTTTGCAAATTCAAATTAAGCCGCATGGTTATCAGGAGAGGGGTTAATCATTTAAACCATATCGCAAGTAAGTTATTACATGTAATGTATCATTTTTGTTTGAAAGGCAGAATACACAAAGGGAAGAGAGTCGGACCGTGAGCGCCCCGTATTTGAGGGACCATACTAATTCAGTGTCTTGTTTTTTAATTACTTTTATCAATCATACCATTTTCAAAACAGTAAAACCTCTCTAAACCGGACGTTAAAAGTTGGTATTAATATCGGTCTTGGGGACAGGTGGCAGCTTAATGCAGGGTGAAAGTCAAAAGCTCTAGGAGCTTTCTACAACACTTACGTCCTGCACTAAGCAGTCACCTGCCTAAAGGTATCTAAATTCTTCTCTACCAGAATTCCGGTTTTGAGGGGCTTTGCTGTATATCATAGTTTTGTTTCATGGTTAGCTGAGCGTTAATTTAATCAGCTACCCTTCAACATGAGTATTGATATTGATTTATCTTCATGCATGACCTATTCTGACTTAGCGAATATTTATGAAGGTTTTTATATAAAAACCATTCTGTATGCAAGGGTCATACTGGTGCACATAAGCGATGTTTCAGAAATGAGTAATTACTGTGTGTATGGTGCGAATGTAGATAACTGAAAGTAGATTAATTACTGACAATGAAAGTTTTACGGCAGATGAGTGCTGTACAAGTAGGTGAACTAGGTCACATACTGAATGACCGAACACAATCTATGGTCAGTAACCATTTACACCATACATACGTATTGTTTAGGATACAATTTAGACCCAGAATAGACGATCCATCTTATGAAGGTCTGCTCTGTTTGCTTATACGATTATAATTATGTCTGATAATGCCGTTTCTGCATTGGTCATAACATGATTGTGTTAACCCATTATCTCATAGGCTATTTTTAGATACAACCTCTTTGAATATATCTACCGAAAAGGAGCATTAACTAGAGAAAAGGAAATGTTTTAGAATTTTGTAGTTTGAAATCATTGTGATAAATAGAGCATTTGCTCTTATAGGAGCACATGCTCTATTTATATGAATGGGTTCACAAAGTGACTTTTACAGAGTTGTCAAAAGTCGTCAATATCTGGGAATGTGTAAATGTGTCAGTATAAGATAATTCACTTTCAGTTAACCCTTGTACTGATTGATATGCTGTTTGGTTACTTTTCAACACAGAGTAAAACCAGGACCAGATGGTTCTTTTAGGAGTCATGTGATTGTGTTTGCCAATCGAATAATGTAGATATGAGTTTGCAATTTCTGCTATGACCAAACGTTTCTATATTCATATGCCATCATAAAACATTTTTATTAACCCGCACAGTGCGGGAAACGAGTCACTGATGTCCTTTGAAAACAGTGTACGCCAGGGTCTGCACTGTTTGTCATGTTACATCTTTCTTTAAATAAACCCTAGACATTTACCATAAGTTTGACTTGTTTGAAGTTTGGAATAGTCACTAATGTCCTTTAAAAACAATGTACAATCCAGATGAAGGGGCTCCTAGTGGAGCCCGCCCATCAGGGTATGCACTGTTTGTCATGTTACATATTGTTTTAGATAAATCCTACATATTTACCATAAGTTTGACTTGTTTGAAGTTTGGAATAGTCCATTTGAAAATTCAGCATTGTAAGGGTTAAGTAAAGTGTTAATACCATACATGCCTTCACAACATACACAAAACCGGTCTTAACCCTTTCCCTATTCCTATAGGAGCCGTCTGATCTGGGTCTTCTCTATGTGCAAATGCGTGAAAACATATGGTGGAAAAAACATTTATTAATTAGAATAGGTGGTTGTTTAATGCAGGTGAAAGGGAATGCAAAAAAAGTTTCAATAGGAATTTCTACATTACTTTCGTCTTGTATTAAGCTACCAACAGCCCAACAGACCCATAATATTTAGATCTTGATGATCGCTTAAAACATATTATGCTGTATTACAGAATGACAATATAAACAATCTACTAATCTGGAACACACTTCCCAGTCTTCAAACATGATAAAAACCGGAAAGTGCGTTATGACCCACAACAAATTAATATTTAATATGCTCTATATATTTCAAGCGTAAGAAATGTTATGGAAATATTTGCCACGAAAACCTCGTTAATGTGCGCATTTTAATCACACATATTATCAAGAACTTTTGAAATCTTGACAGTAATGCATTCTGTAGCTGAAGATATTTGCATTAAATTAAACGTTAAATCTATCTGTTGTACATGTCTTGATGTGATGTCAGCTATATTGATCAAATGACTCAGTTTCCCTGGAAACAAACTTAAATCTACTATTAAATGCATTTAATAGTATCCTGTAGACCAAAATAAACATGCCTTGAAGAGATATTACTAAAGTCAAAAATCAATACACAGAGTGTTCATTATTGTATAAATTACAGTAAAACCTCCCTACAATGGCCAGTTAACGTATCCTACGTCTGTTTTTATTTTCAGACAGGAGTCAGCATTATTAACCCCTTTCCTCCATAACTACACCTTTTACGCATTTGCAAGCAGAATTGAACCAGATCAGACGGCTCATAGAAACACCGTCTGGTCAGGGTCTACTCTGTTTGCTTTTAAGATACTATATAGATATGATTTTACACTCTCTGCCAGTCAAAAGTTTCTTTAATTTATTACGGCACATTGTCATGCCGTCATTATTTCTTACATTAATATTCATGGTGTTACTTCTTTATGCATATTTATATAAGAAATGATATGAACTATTTTTTATTGTGGCACGGGGAATATGTGTCATGGTAGACACTATAAAATCTATATTTTCTCATAAGCAAAACGGAGGACTTTTGAACAATGTATTATTTCGGTATCAAGTGCTCGCCTGCCGTTAAAGACGCTCATTACATTTCTGACCGCTCTAGGGAGCTTGCACTCCATATATTGGGTACATAGAAAGCCGGACCAAGTCCTTCGGACGGGACTATAAACCGAGGTCCGATGTATCAGTGCTTTACACTGGGCATCTAAGAGAACCAGAGAAACTCAGTCGATAATAAGAGTATGGCATCGCGCCCGGTTTCTCTGTATCCTCTCCCCTCTCTCTAGGGCGTCCAATCAGCCCAGAGTGAGCAGAAATGGACGTTAATCAACACAAACAAAACAAACAAAAACATAGCAAGCATTCATAAAACGTACCCCATAGTTCACACTTATCTGTTTCAGGATCAATTACACTAAAAACCTGCACACAGGACGTCAAATTTAGTATCAATATCATGCAAATGAGCTCTCTGCATGATTTTCATATTGCATTAAGCAGCCACCTGCCTAAAAGTATTTACATTCTTCGCTATTGTAATTCCGGTTTAGAGGGTGATTTGCTGTACTGTAATTTGTGAGATATATTCCACAAGTATGTTGAGTCGTTGGCAAGAATACTGATATGGTCAATACGACGTTTAATAAACAAGATCAAAGTATTCATCCCCCTTCCAAAATCTTTATCGTGGCTCATTCATTGCCCAGGCAGCTCATCAATCTTCATCGAGACAGATAAAACTGCAGCCCGTGTCAGTATAATAGCTCAGCAAGCCTTATGTAGAAGATAATACTTTTCAAAGCAAGTGAATGCCAAAAACGGATTAAGACGTTAACCCTTTAACCCTTTCCCTGACATAAACCCATTTCACGCATTTGTAAACAGGTTTGATTCAGATCAGACGACGCATGTATTGACCGTTCTCAAAGTCTGCTCGAATGCAATTATGGACTTATGTATAGATTTCATTCTACATTTTCTTATCAAGGTAAGTGAATGCTAAGATCGGATACACACATTAACCCTTAAACCGTCTCCTTGAGATAGACACCCTTTTCATGCATTTGCAAACAGAATAAAACCAGATCAGACTGCTCCTATATTTTTTCTAATTTCTTATTTCGTTATATATAGACTCTATTCTACTCTTTCTGTTCATGGCAAGTGACTGTTAATAGCGAATACAAATGTCAATGCGTCAATAATCCCTCAGGCACCGCTCCATGTCTTTTGTGCGTTTCCTCACGTTTTGTCTTGTAAATGTGTTGTTCATGTTCGATGTTTTGGTTCCGTGTGGCACTCCCTGTAGGACTGGTTTCCAACCTTTGTTCCATGTATGGGTTCTCAACAGTTTATGGATAAAGTGTCCATTTCTGTTGGATTTCCGATAATTTCGACTCGTAAAAGTCGTAGTTTTGTTGCGATTTATTATCAAGTGCGAGCAGTAGCATGAACCATAATGAAAACATGTGTGACATGACAATTCATGAATGAAACAACAGACAACATGTCTCAGACTCATCTCCAAACTAAACTTTACCTGCAAATACGCAGGCGTTACATTGAATGATATTTTTGGGAAAGGTCTCGGCGGTTTTCGCCATACATTGATTTACATGTTTCAGTTCTACGATTTAACCATTTACTCCATAAATACGCCTTACTACGTATTTGCAAACAGAGTAGACCCAGCTCGGATGGTTCCTATAAGCGCCGTCTGATCAGGGTCTGCTCTGTGAACTTTTTCAAGTGTTGTACATCTTATCTTAGCTGCACATTTTCCCATTCACTTGTGGTATTAGTTTTTGTGTATATCGATGAATCATTTACATTGTATGACAACGCAATAATTTAAAAATTGTCAAGGAGTCATTTGATCTTAGTATTCACTATTTGCCAATACGCATGGCTGAAGTCAGTGGTTTAACTCGTTACACCATACATATTTACCTATGAAATTACAATGATACATGTAGCATGAATATTGATGAGCTGAATGTTTATAATCGGCGATGAACAATGCCAGTTTAACCATTGCTATTCACGTCAATATACCTACCTGTAAATAGTGAAGACCCAGATGAGACAGCTCCTGCAGGGTCTGCACTATTTACAAGTGATTGTGCAACCAATGCACTCCAAAGCAGTGATTGCACAGCGATATACTTGTACAGTGAAGATATATGTAATTATACAACAGGGCATGGGTAAAGAAGGAGAAATGTATTTTAAAATTCAGCAAACGAAGGGTTAAGCTATTTCATAAATTGTGGAATCAGATTTTCATAATTCTATAAGCAAACAGAGCAAGTACTACAATCTTGTTCCTACAGAAGCCATCTGATCTGGGTCTACTCCGTTTGGAGTAGAGGGTATTTAAAGAATTCATTGCAAAGTTTAAGTTTCTGCAATACAAACCAAGAAGGAGCTTTTCCTGAAACTGGGCACATTTCTGTCGCAAGTTTAATAACACCGACTGTGTTATCTAATTATCTCATATCGTAACTACTGTATTCCCATCATTCTTTAGCATTTTAGATATTTAATGGCTACATTAGTTCATTATTAATACCGTCGTATGTCTTTATTAAGCTGCTTTAAGTAGTTGAATCTCTTACATGGCTTCTATTTGTGTTATTACTTCAGGATTTGTCTGATTTACTGATCGTAGTGTTTATTCCAAAGTTGCCGCTTTACCATTTACTCCACACAGAGTAAACTCATTAGAGTGATATTAATTACATGCATTTCTATAGATATATATTGCATATAAACTCAGGAACAGTTTGTAATGACAGAAACTGCAAACATTGGTCAGACTCCTCCTACATGATCATCTTGTTCAATGCTTATAAAACTTTTTAGTTGAGTCTGAGTTCGTTCTCAAGCTTTTGATTGGCCAGATTTGAATTGAGCCTTTGAGCCAGTTAATTGAATAGTTTTGCTTACATAATCTAAATATACGTTTGACACAAAATGGCAATTGAGAAAATGAACAAGAATCGTTTACACTTCACATATATGAAACTTATCTGCCGTTTTTGTTAAAACAAATTGTGTGTATCGATGAATCGTTTACGTCTTTTGACAAACTCGTCGAGGAGCATCCGGATCCAAGCTGCTGTGTGCAAGTGAGACTCAAATCATGTGGTTAGCGGAAGGAGAGCTTATCAATGAAGGAGTATTACGTGAAACTTATTAGGGGAGATCCAGATAAGATGCGTGAATATTTTTAAGAGTTAATAGTTTGCCTTACATAAATATTCATAGCGTTAAGTGTTGATAATGCTGCCACCTATCTCAAGCAAAACAGACATATGATACTTTTGAGTGACCATTGTAGAGAGCTTGAACGTATTGTATCCAACAATGAACATAATGTACATGTATATTGATTTGCTCTTCAAGACATGTTTATTTTGGTCTACGGTATAATATTAAATGCAATAAATGGTAAATTAAAGTTTGTTTCCACGGAAACTAAGTCACACTGGATCAATATAGCTGACATGAAATAAAGACATGCACAGCAGAGAAAATCAACGTTTAATTCAACGCAAATATTTTCCACTACAAACTCCATTCCTGTCAAGATTCCAAACGTTCTTGGAAACATTGATAAAATGCGCACATCAATGAGGTTTTCATGGCAATTATTTCCGTAATAATTCTTAATATTGAAACATATACAGCTCATTAATTATTTATTTCCTTTAAGAGTTTTATATCCGTGTACAGGCAAACATTTACATTTGAATTTATTGTAGCATTAATACAAGATTTAACATGCACTTAATAACATCGTACTACAGTAAATTCTCGATACTACGAAAATCTGAAAGCTCCAACAAGAGTTTTCTGCATGACTGTTACCCTGCATTAAGCTGTCACCCGTGTTGAAGATCAACAATGTACGTACATGTATTTGAGTGTTCGAATAATGGAGTTTTTATTATATGTCGTATTAGCATTTTCCAACTTATTTGTGGTCATCGCTATATTTGCTACTCTTTTGAGATGAGGGAAGTATCTATATTAGCTCACAAGCAAACAGAACAGAATCTGATTTTATCGGACTTTTGAACAATGCTTTCTTTCGGTATCAAGTCCGCACCTGCTTTTAAAGACATACATGCTGATTAGTGACCGCTCCAGTGAGATTGTACCACTTAAATTGTACACAGCAAGCATTCACAAAACGTAGAGTATTATTATTATTATTATACCACATTTATATAGCGCTCTTTTCATACAGGATATGTGCGTTCAAAAGCGCTTCACAAAGATACATTTTCTGTACAATAATGCGTAAATTACAGAACATTTAAAATAAAATATATTTAATACTTATATATAGATAAGAATAATAATAAAATAGAATTTATTTAGGACATTGGTAAATAAGCTACATCTTTTCCGTAAGTTTATCTGTCTTGTCGTATTATGTTCTATTATAGTGTGTCAACGCACTCAGATTATATATAAAAAAAAAAAACCCAAAAAAAAACCAAAAACAAAAAAACTTGAATGCAACATTCTATGCGCAGTGCCAGTACGTCCCATAATTCTGACCCAGACTCAACAGACTTGGGTACATTCGTTTAACATACAACACTGCACATAAAATATTGCCGGAAAATTGGGTAACAGAACAGATCAAATTGAAGTTCATGCATATAAACTAAGCAATACAAATACACAACTGTTATATACGCTCACTATGCAACCCCTCCAGTCAAACACTATTCGACCCGCTATGGCAATGAGGGAGTACACAGCGTATCATATTTTAATAGAGTTGTAATTGGGTATATCCAAAGTTTAATTACAGAATAAAATGTCTTATTATGGGAACCCAAAAAGCCCAGCCAAAGTAGAGTTAAAGAAGGTATCCCGTATACTGTTCCTGCAACATATCCCACCGGCTGCAATGGCAAAGGAATCACATCGGACAAATCGAGACTGATTGAGACACGCGATGCTGCATTAGCCGGTACAACCTAATAGGAGTAGAACCTGTCTTAAACGGCCATCAAAAATAGGTATGATCATGTGTCTGTAAGGCATGTGGTAGCTTAATGCAGGTCAAGAGTAATGTAGAAAGCTCCTATAGGAGCTATTTGCATTACTTTTGTCCTGCATTGAGCAACCACCTGCTTTTTAAGACCCTTGTGTTCAATAAATGAATGGCAGCTTAAGACATATTCTACTGTACTCCTGTTTCATACTTTTCTGTTTGGTGAGATGTATTATTTTACATGTATGTTGTGTCGTTCTTGAGCATACTGAAATGTTCAAAATACGACATTTAATAAGAAACATCAAAGGATTCAATATACAACCCTCTTCCATAATCTTTAGCTTGGGTCATTCATTGCCCCAGGCAGTTCATAAATCTACACTGAACCAGAAAATAATTTTATCTAGAAAATAACGCCTTTTCAGGGCAAGAGAATATTTATCAATATCGGGTCCAGACCCTTAAACCCTTTCCCTGACATACAACCTTTTCATGCCTTTGCAGATAGAGTAGACACAGAGAGTAAGAATAATTTACAGCAAGAGTATACGTGACATAGTGTAATTTGTAACCATAGGAAATGAAAGTTATTTAACTATTTCCCCAATAAAAACGCCATTTTCATGCCTTATTGGCCTTGTTTGCTTACGTCATGATATACATATAATTCTAAACACTCGGTTGCTTAATATACATATAGTCATTACTCTTACTAAAATGTTCACGAGGTTTAGGTGGGTTAATTCTTTTGGCGCCAAATTTAAAAGTGTCGTCTGCAATGATAATTTCATATTAAATATAATTCTAAACTAAATAATAAAGGTATATTAGTAAAACGTTTGTTTTTAAAAACCTGTATGCTTGGGCTAAAATAGTACAGAAAACAGTGAAGTCCCAGGTCAGATGCCGCCTTGAAAAGGCGGCATCTGACCTGGGACTGCACAGTTTTCAATGGCGCCAACAGGCGACATTGGCGCCGAAAGAGTTAATTAAACATCATTTGAAATTATTTCCATGCATCAGAACATAGAACACTGATTTTACATAGTAAATAAAGTTTCCCTTGTGAACCTTTTAAGCCTAGATTTTCTATAATGCTAACGTCAATAGGCATGAACTTGTTTGCCCTGTTTTAAATCATTTGCATCATTAAGTATGTGGCTAACAGTGCATAGAATATAACCATCATTGTAGTGATGATTATACACTGGTTTTGAGAATGTCCCTATTAAATTAACCCTTCTCTTGCTGAATTTTAAAATACAGTTCTTCTTCTTTACACATCGTCGCTGTGCTGACAAAACCTCGTATAATGAAAATCATTACTTTTCAGGAGAAGCAAAACACTGATTTTTATGAATTCGTCTTTATGTGACAAATGAGGTCTATATTCTGGTACCATATTAAAACACAAATTAATTGATAACACTTTATTTATTCTATCATTGATAAAACTTTATTTTTTCTACTTATACGAGGTTTTGATATTGAAAAATTCAGACCAATAAATATACGAGATCTAGTCACAGGCGACTTTTGACACTTTTCATTGGTCGATTGCGCTGCAATTTTGAAAGGATGTGGGCATTGTACATTTAAATCAGAAATAGTGAAGAAACGATTTTCGGCCAAAATAGATATACGAGGTTTTGTCAGCACAGCGACGACATGCCCTGTTGTATAATTACATATATATTCACTGTGTACAAGTATTTCGCTGTGCAATCACTGCTGTTGAGTGCACTGGTTTCACAATCAACTTGTAAATAATGCAGACCCAGATGAGGCAGCTCCTGCTATTTACGGGAAGGTATATTGACGTGAATAGCAAGCGAAGGGTTAAGAAAGCACACCTGATTGAGATACTAATACACGTTTGTAAAGTAATTCGCCTGTGTACAGTAAACAAGCTAGTTGGGTGCTACAACACGTCAGCTTCTAACAGAAACACAAATGCTCTGCGTACACAAATAGTACAATCGCCATTTCACCACCAAACACAATACTCTGACCACTATTTAGAATAATCTCTTCGAGACGATTCTAATGAGTCGTCACAGTATAGGGTTTGGTTGAGAAATAAAGAAGTTGTTCTTGAACTTGTTTTAATTTACGCACCCTATTTGGACCTTTGTTTTACTATACATTTTGATTTGTCTTGCACATTCCTACATTTATCAGCATATGCCGCGACACTAATTCTGTGACATGTTTGACAAATATTTAGGAATCACTATAAATACGAGTAATGGAAAAAACATCATGGGGTTGTCAATTGGTAATTAAAATTGAAATCATAATAACAAGACCTTACGATATGCATGTTGATTAGTGATGAAGGATGGGTATGTGGATCATGAGATCATTCTCAGGCATCTGATTGGTCAGATACTTGAGAATTAATCAGACTCAGACGTATAAGTTGTATAACCTCGGACGCAAGTAACTCTTGATTTTGATTTCGTCGGTTTCTGTAGTATCAAGGTACATGTAATGTGCATGATAGGAGCCGTCTGATCAAGGTCTGCTCTGTTTCCTTATGGTGTAATATAGATCTGATTCTACAGCTTCTTTCTGAGGCAAAATGTCATGTACTCATAAGCCATTATAAAAATTATCTTAATATGCATGATTTAGGATACATAATATTTATTATATATTCATGTACTACGTAACCCGCTTGAAATTTGAAGCGTTGCGTGCATGTATTAACTCAAACACACTAAGTAAAATATTATTGCGTCTGCAACAATCGCTGTCTGCTTCAATTATTGAAATAAAACCTCTCCCATTTCTTTGCAAAAATACGGTTTAACATGTAAAAAGTTGGGATCCTGATGCGACTGGATCCAAACTGCTTGAATAGGCAATTACGGGGTAGTCCCTAGCGTGAAAAGGGGTACATACTGGTGCATAATTCAACTATGAATATTTAGTTTTCAATTGGCTACGGATACATCGAATATACCACAGGAATATGCAAACATAACCGGAAACTCAGACAGTTAATAAAGCTACGCGTTCGTCTCTTTGATTGGACTGTACTGAAGAGAATGGAGGGAAATGGAAATTGTTGAACTCATTGGATGCTTTATGTTCAAAATGGCCAATCACTGTTTAACGACAGTGTCATTTCAGAAAGAAAGGCTATAATTTACACGAGGAGTTTGAATGGCAAACAGTGCAGGCCTTGACCAAAAGGCTCTACTGTGATCCTTTAGATCTGTGTTTACAATACAGTAAACCCCCGCTAATGCGACCACCTAAAACAGGTATAATTCTGGGTGCTAGATGCAGGTGGTAGCTTAATGCAGGATAAAAGTAATGCAGAAAGCTCCTCAAGGAGCTTTCTGCATTACTTTTGCCCTGCATTAAGCAACCACCTGCTTACGAAGACACCCATGTTTATTCATCAAGTGGTCGCATTAGAGGGGTTCTACTGTATTTGCAAATGCTGATACAATTGGTTCGCACATTAAAAGGATTCAAGCCCAGTTTGCATTTGATCAAATTCTTATCATACGGGGGTCATTTCGGTGCGAACAATTCAAGTTTTAAAGTAAATAATGATTACTTTTATCATCGGCAGTGCATTACCAATGGTTCAAACAGTCAGAACAAATACTAAACATGATAATCGTTTTAAATGGACGATATCCACAGAAGTTGGATAGTTTATCAGAAGGTGAATAAGTACAAATATTGGTGAACCAGTTAGATTTATTTCCATTTATGCGGACGTGTGACATTATATAATTAAAGACTATGTTCAATATATCCCCGATCTTCAAAATGCTTATTTCAAATAGCGAGTCCAAACACAATTGCTATTAAAACATTTCTCCTCTTTTTTCTAAGTTAATTTGGTTTTGTCTACATCGTTAAACTAACTTGATTTTATGTGCAGAACGCTTTTTATAGTTATGTCGAACATCAAATATCTGTTCAATGTATGCAACGTTTACAATTTTATAAATTGATGTTGGGATGAATTTTAATTAACTTTGAAGTGTTGTTCATTTTGTTTCAGACTCAATGACAGGGTAAAACGTATTATGTTACAGAATCGTAGCTTGTCCACGCTGTTTTACTGTCGCCAGGGTTTGCAGTATCACAAATCCTGAATGTATAGTATTCAGACCCCAAATATACTACTCTATCAGTTTGTAAAACTGAATAGGTCAGTTGAGGACCATGTTTACAACACTCGTTTAGATTGACGTAGTAGCATATCCTAAGATCCTGATAAAAAGATTCATCTGTTTCGTCTAGGTCTTCACTATTTTCAACCGGTTGTATGTCGGAATACTATGAATATAGTCTCGAACATTTGATATGGCGATTTGTGTATATCTACAGTGTTTGCCTAGTGTTAGAAGGACGTCATTTTATCTATATTTTATGAATGTTTACACAGCAATAATTGACCACCCAATCATACCTAAGAAAGTTGAAATGAATTTGAGAAGGATGTCTCTAAATAATCCATCACTCGTCATATGGTTTATATGAAAAGTTAACACATGATCCTAAAGTATTCATGTCTGTTTACAATCGATTTTCAAGTCTTCAACATTTATATTATTCATTGCACATGTTTTGAATAAATATTTATTTCATTCTGGCGTGTTTCAGTTTCCCTGGCAACATCTCTTGACTCTTTATGGTATTGTACATGATATTGTAGACAATTCAAAACATATAACTCAAATATGATAAAAAGGGTGTGGTGTTTAATAGAACTTGATTAATAGTAACTGGTGCATCGTTTATAAGACGAATGATAAGTAACCATTTATTTGATGAATAGTTATGCAGCATTCGTCCCATTATAGACATTAATTATTTACATGTATTAGGTTAGGAAATGTATGCTGAGCTTCGTATTTCATTGTTCCGAGCGTATCTAAAATGTGTAAGTAGTTCAGATATTTACGAACAAGTCCTTAGTATAAACAGCTTTGAATAAAAAATAATCTCCAATGTTATATTATACACAAGCATTCCGTCGTGTTGCATATTGTAAAAAGAATCGCTCAGCGATATCAGGGAGAAAAAATAACTGCAAAAATAAATTTGTAATATGAATAAAGCTTTCACTCTTTAGGGAGGAGAATCCTTGAACATGCTCAAATTTAATTTTTTTGGTAGATTAGCTTTTTGTTAATACTCAAAGGGGACTGTGGAAATACGAAAATGACCGGTTTGACAGGGAATATGAGACATTATAAATGCTCGCAGCTACAGATAATATTTATTTTTTGTTTTCTTTTTGTTTTCAAAATACATTCGGAGTGATGGCAAAGGCCACAGCAATATGATACTGAGGTTTTTGTGTTTAGACAAAAGTAATTAAGTACAATGATACAAATGGCGAGCTTGTAATAATCAGCGTTATTATCGAGACACCTTCGTATATTGCTAAACCTGCGAATATGTTTTGTGGTAATTGGCGTCGTTTAAATACATGTAAATAATTATATGAAATATTGGTTTGCGGGTGACTCTAAAACTATGACTGCTAAATGATTCCCTGACCTCATCCAGATAATGAAAGTTGATATGACTCTGTAGATGTTGTATATTGTAAACCTTAAACAGCTAAATATAACACATAGACAGAAAAACGTCATGTAATGGAAACATGATGCTAAATAGGAGACAGAAATTGTCACTGAGAAAACAGACAGCGAATCAATGACTGGCAAGCAGACATCGTGGTTTTGATCACACTGAATTGAAATGCAGTCATTGAATCAAAAACACATTAACCACTGTTCTCGGTTTTAACCCATTTGCGCCTGGTGGATTATTCCATGTTTACGTAATGGATTAGTCCATTTTTATCTAAGGAGTGCCTGGCGTAAATTTTCAATTTCGTTTTGTTTTATATTGAAATTCATGTCAGCAACAGTGTAGACTCTGATCAGACGCCGCATTATGTGGCGTCTTATCAGATTCTACACTGTTTGCATATGTCCCATATATGGGATCGTGGGAGCAAATGGGTTAATATCATAGACATAATTCATTTAAGCCGACATAATCCATTTAAGCTGAGGCAAACTCATCGTCTAATATTCTACAAATATGTAAATGAACTGATAATGCTGACAAAATTGCATACATAACTTTCATCTGATGAAAAAGAGACATCATGAAAGTTTATTAACTGAACGTTTACGATTGCCTATGAGCACAGGATCGTTTTGACATGACAGAACATGTAGAATCAGATGTTCCATAAGCCAACAGAACACATACTGGTCATACTTCAGATACATTGTACTTATTTTTTCCTTAACCCATTACCTCATAGGCTATTTTTAGACCCAACCTCTTTGAATAAGTCTACCGAAAAGGAGCTTTAACTAGAGACAACGACAATGTTAGACTTGAGTAGTTTTTAAACACTTGTTATCCATAGGAGCAAATGCTCTATTTATCAGAATGGTTTCATAAAGTGTTTTTTACAGAGTCGTCAAAAGTCGATAATATGAAGGAATGGATTAAAGGTAGATGAATGAGTCATGCAAGAACCACCATATACAAAACGTACAGTTGTCCGAACAGCACCATGACTAAAAGAGAACCGGAAATGTAAATGCCTATCAAAAAACAAAAAGAGACGCTGAAAAAAGCTTTCTTTACTGACGAGCCAATGCAATATTCCACCAATTGGACTTGCTCGGAAGCTTGCGAATCACGTATCTTTCTTCTGGATGACGTATTTGTACGTTATGGGAATGCTATATATCCTCAGTTTATTAGTATTCCTATGAGTACGAATTGTGCACCACTGGTCGCCGATTTGTTTTTATACTGCTATGAGAGAGATTTCATTTTAAGTTTGAACCCGCAATCCCAAGCAGATGTCAAAAAAGCCTTCAATAAATCTTCTCGATATTTGGATGATGATATTGTCATAATAGATAACCCTTTCTTTGATGTTATGATTCCAATCATCTACCCCAAAGTACTCAAATTAAATAAAGCTAACCTTTCAGACACTTATGCAGCTTGTTTTGGTCTAGACCTTAACATTGACACTGGAATGATTTCTTCTAAACTTTATGACAAAAGGGACGGTTTTGATTTAAATTTTCCTCATCTTGACGTCGATGATCCCCGTGCCCAATCTTACGGGGTCTACATATCTCAGATTATTCGTTTCGCAAGAATTTGTTTTTTCTGTTGACCTTTTCATTAAGAAAAGGATATGACCCTATAGTACTACAACATACTGCATGTCTTGTTATCAACAACGTAACAGTTGGCAATCACGCTGCCCTTTTTATGTGCGCCGACAGGAAATACTCTATGTAGTCGCCCTTTAAAATCCGGAAATGGAAGGAGGACGTCGAATCGTTGTTGCTGTCGTACCCTTTATTACTTTTCTACAGTTACCATGTCTGCAGCTCAATCAATGAGTACACTAGCGATAGGTGAGTCCAGTTTGTTTAACTTAAATACGTTTTCATTTTATCACTGTATTTGCCATCGCGGTTGTGGTAGATCAGTCGGAGAGGGGATATGTTTATTTACAAACAGTCTGTTTGTCTCTTAGGGTGGGGTATAGAATACATATGAAGTCGGGCACCCCTAAAATGCTTTAACCCCCAGTGACAATTGTCTTTGACCGTTCCAAGACGGTACTCCCGTCTCTGCCCTAATGTTAGTTTAATTTGTCTTTGTGTGTCTTTTTTTGTTTTGATAGACATGTACACTTGCTGTACTTTCTTGTCACGGTGCTGTTGAGTCGGCTGTGTGTTTTGCATGTGGTGTTTCCTGCATGACTCATACATGTATTTATAACATATACAACTTAAAGAGACACAAACAGACTCCCGCTATTTATATCAGCACATATACATATCCGACATCTGTTTTGATAGAATTTAAGAAACTTTGAACCAATCATATGTTTTAGAATGCCAAAACATTCTTGAAGTTTTCTTCATTCGCTAAAAGACAAATATTTGTCTAATAGCAGTATTCTTTATCATATGTAATTCTTATTAACCATATATATGTGTTTTACCTCTTAAACTTCAGAAGAATTTTCATGAGGATAGTAATAATAGTCAGTACCAAAGTTGTAAGAAGTGTAAGCAAAAGGCTAATGAATACCAGTCCCTGTCACTTTAAAAGTACAAAAATGAGTCATGCAGGAAACACCACATACAGAACAAACACTCGCCCGAACAGCAACACAAGGAAACAGCAAAAGTACATAAGTAGAAAAAACAACAAGAGACGCACAAAGACAAAACAAACATACAATAGGAGGAAGATGGAAGTACCGCCTTGGAACGGTCAGTAACAAAAGTCACCGGGGGGGTTAAACCGGTTTATGGGCGCCCAACCTCACACTTATTCCATCCCCATCCTAAAAGACAAACAGTGTAAATAAACGTATCGCCTCTCCGACTAATCTACAACAACCGCGACAGCAAATACAGTGGTAAAGTGCATGTATAACAAAAAAACATTTAATTGAACATACTGTATCCACCTATCGCTAGCGTACTCAATGATTGAGCTGCAAACAGAGCACGTCGGCTTCTTATTCGTATATTATGAACAACCTCGTGATGGGGGCATACATCCAGAAATAGCATTCAGATCCAAACGAATTTTGCATATGCATACGTTCCCACGGAGGAAGAAACAGCACTTCCAAATTTACGTATACAGATGGCCAGACAGAAGCACGGTCGATATGCAGACAGACTGACAACCTGATTCCAGTATATCCCCATAACTTTATAGATTTTGAAGATAAATAATACAGGCCATTTGTATTTGAAACATGTAGCTTTAACTTGCATGGATATTTCCCTAAATGCAGTGGGTAAGTGTAGTATATACGAAACATGATGAAAAACAAATAAACATTACCGTCGATGCAATGCTATCACCTATGCAACAGCTAAAGGTGCGAACTCAAATACTAAAATCGCAATTTCCACATCAAACCCTGCATGTAACAACTCTATACAATCGCCCCCAAGAGACGATTCTAAAGAATGGTCACAACATTGGGTTTGGTGCAGAAATAAATGTTATTTTTGGAAATGTTTTGATTTCACGCATCTTGTCTGTAAAATAATAGTTGGTTCCTAAAATAGTACCAACCAAATGTATTGGCTTGTCGCTTATCAGAATTATCAAATGGGAATAAATAAATGTTGAGCATTAATTCTTTATTTTGCTTTCCACAGTACAACCATTTCGTAAAATAAAATGAAACATAATACATTCGCTAATAACGTTGGGGTAGTTTTGTTAACGCAGATATGACAGTGAGCTCAGTATTTCTTTTTATAAAACGGTCAGTTCATGCCCTTTTTGCATTAATCGTAACCCTGTAAAAGTTTCATTTCAACGGGGAAAGGGTCAGTCAGTATTTAACATTAGAGTATATTCCATATGAGAGGATATGATTTGCTAGAATATTCTTAAATACACATGGGTCAGAACTCGATCAGGGAGCTCTTCTTGGAGTGCTCTGATCTGGTTTTATACTGTTTCTAAATGACAGGTGACTTATTTTCCACGTCCAAAGTATGTACACAAACGCACGTGTATTAGATTGAAATACTGTGAAAAATTCACCAACCTTTTGAGTGCCGATGCAGAGTATAGGTCTAACGTATCAATATAGGATTGGTTACGAATGTTGTGACAAATAACTGTACATTGAGTTTACCTGAAGACACATAAGTACTTGAATGTTAGATTTTGCGGTTTTGTTGACACATGACAAACACATGCTAACATTGTCAACATGTGATACATGTAATCATAAGCAAGGAATATTACTCTGCTAGCATTTCAAATTCAGCGTTACTCAGTGTTCAGTGTTCCATCGGGAGTCGAACTTTTAGACATTCGTATCGTATACTTGTATAAAACACATCAATACGAATCGGATATTTGCTACTTTCAGGCAAAGGTATATTGCCAATTTCAACCATCCAGCTTTACAAACTAGTTTGAAAGTTAGAAGGGCTGGGCGCACGAAGTCCAGCATTGTAACGGCTGGTGTACACTTGTTCATAATTAACCTGCATGGTGAAACTTGCGTACAGTAGAACCCATCTTAAGCGATCAATCATTTACTGAACATAGCAGTCTTAAGCATGCAGTTGCTTACTGCAGGGCAAACGTAATACAGAATTATACTTTTGACTTGCATTAAGCTGCCTCCTGCGTTACGGATCAATATTTCATTATGGCCGCTAAACCCTTTTCTCCATAAATACGCCTTCCTACTTCGTAAAATACGCATTTGCTCATGCAGAAGCCTTCTGGACAGGGTCTGCTTTGTTTGCCTATGATATAATGTAGATAATTATGATTCTACAGTTTCTGACATGGAAAACAATGCATATGTCCATGTATTATAACAATATACCTAATTAATATTCATGATGTTATTATTTCTTAAATGAATATTTTTTGGGAAAGGGTTAAGATAAGTTCTACTGTATCTTTTATTTCGTCGCCATTGGCGAATCCGTGATAACCTTTGCAAATAATATGGATCCAGAGGGGACGACGGGTATCTCTTCGTCGTCATCTCAATGTCCAACCTGTTTGATTATAGTGTTAAGAAGACCCCCAGTGGTGAATTTGCTACTGACTGTGCCAAGGCGGTTCTCTCTTTGTCATCCTTACTTTTGTTTGTCTTGTGTGTCTTTGTGCTTGTGTTTTGTTCATGTTTGTCTCTGGTGCTCGTGTATTTGTTGGTGCTTTCTGTGTTCTTCTCGTGTGTTTGCGTGTGTTTGGTTGTGAGTGTGTGTGTGACATGCTGTCTATTGATGTGTTGGTGGTGATTGCGTCTTGTATGTGACTTTCTACTGTATGTGTGTGTGTATATGAGTATAAATTGCTATGCTCTCTGTAGGTCTTTTGGTGATGGTGGCGTTTTGTGTGTGGCTTTTCCTGCTTGACTTTACTACTTTTTCACTGAAGAAATTGCAGATTAAATGTATGTTCAACCCTTCGCTTGCTGTTCACGTCAATATACCTACCTGTAAATAGTGAAGACCCAGATGAGACAGCTCCTGTAGGAGCTGTCTCATCAGGGTCTGCACTATATACAAGTTGATTGTGCAACCAATGCACCCCAGAGCAGTGACTGCACAGCGATATACTTGTACATAGTGAAGATATATATAATTTTACAACAGGGCATGGGTAAAGAAGGAGAAATGTGTTTTAAAATTCAGCAAGAGAATGGTTAAGTGTCTGCTTCTTAAAAAATGTAGAATTGGCAATATGAATCATGTAACTATGTACTCAGCGAGAGTGCAGAACTACAGATTGGATTCTCGTTATGGTATAGCTATTATATTACTTCATTATCGTATTTTATAGCTTCACACGCAAAACGTCTATAGTCTGTGTGTTTCTAAAATTGCATTATCGTCTTTTATCAAACCGAATAAAGTGGAGACAATTTATGTAAATTCGATGTTACGGTGTCGTTAGGCGATAAGCGTATGACTGTTTTGGGCGAATCTTTGATCACATTTGCAAACAGCTTAAAATCGGTGAGACATGAAGCAGACACATGTTTTACAGAGTGCCAAATTTGGCATTGATAGCATTAAAACGCTTACGGGTTTTTATCAATAACTTGAGCGTGTGCATAAACGGCACACAACATAAATATTATAATGGCAATTTCGTTTTTATTACCCATTCAGATGGTAATTCTGTATATCATAAACGTACATTGCCCTTTGTCTTTCCTTGCATCAATCAGTCAGTGTTTGCAAATAATATTCTCCCACCACATGATCTTATAAAACAATACTCGACAATCTTATTGAAAATTAACATTGCCAGATAAAAAATATTTCTCGCATGGCAATGCTGATTATACATTGTTTACGCATGGTACCTTTAAGCATTATACTATGCGGACTTGATCCGCGTTTTGTGAATCGCTCGCCTTTATTCTGGACAATACATTTGTGCGTTATGGAGATGCCTTTTAGCGTCAAGTAATTGGTATTCCCTTGGGTACACATTGCACATGTAACCTAAAGTTGCTCCTGTAACAACACATTTTCGCATTATGGCGATGTGATTTACTAACTTCGCAAGATAGTGGGAACATCCATCTTCCAAATATATTCAGTAAAAAAGAAAACAATTCCTGAATTGTTTTTAAAATACAATGATATTGGAAATCACTGCATGTCTGGTGGTCGATTTCTCTACAATCGATCACAACGCTCCCCGCTTTACTTGCCTGGCGACAGAAATGGCTTCTGTACAGTTTCTCCGACTTCTCTGACTCTGACTTCGGAAAATCATCGAATACATTTGAGGTCAATTTCAAACTGCACACTAGATGCGTTGAAGGCACGTGCTTGGGTATTTTGGTATAGGCCAAGTTTGTGTGTTTAACGATTCCCTTTTCTATTTATGTTTCTTGTTTAACATGTGTATACAATGCTGTATTAATCGTCACTTTCGTTATGAAGCAGTCGGAGTGGGGGTATATATTTTTACATTCCTCGCCTGAGTAAAGAGAGGATAAGTGTGAGGTTGGATGCGTCCCCTAACCATAGTGTACACCCCTCATACACACTTGAGATATTTCCAAGGCAATGTTGTACTCCTGTCTTCACCCTATTGTTATGTTTATATCGTGTATTAGTCATTCTTCCATGCATATGACTGTATTATGGGTATTGTGTGTATGTGTGCGTGGAGTTTTTGTCAACACCATTGTAGTAGTGTCGCGGCTCAACCGATAAAATACTTTTCAGTAAGGCGTTTTTGATGCTATGGCCTTTCTATCGCACCCTTGTGAAAGTTACTGCGTCATATCCTTTCTTTTGTTTTACACTAGTTTGATTGAGTGTTGGTTTTACGACCTTGTGACATATTTTGGCTATATAGTGTCGATGTTGAGCATGCAAGGGACAGTTATGTGTCATTTGTACTTATTATGTTACACTGAAATTTCGTGTTGCTCATCATGTCGACTGTTGTGTCTATGTTTTAAATTTCGTAGGGATTTAAAACTCGATTCTATACTAAAATTGGTCTTCAATCATGAGGAATATTGCGCAAAATACTTTTTATGCCTCCTCCCCCCGGGGTACTGTTTTTGCTCTGTCTGTATGTCTTTTTGTTGGTTTGTTGGTTGGTTTGTCCCCAACTTTAACGTTGGCGATAATTTTGTAGTCATTGCACATACATACTTCAAACTTTGCAAGAATGTGCAATTTATAGAGGCAAACATTTATAGGGTGACTGATTAAGATCAAGGTCATACATCGATGTCAGAGGTCAAATTACGGGTCAAATTTAGATTAGCGATAACTTTGTCGCCATTCAACATACATACTTCAAACTTGGTATGCATGTGCCACTTACATAGGCAAACAGTTTTAGGGGTGACTTAAGGTCAAGATCATACATCAAGGTTAAATGTCATGGGGCAGAGTGTTTCACAAACACATCTTGTTTAGTTTCATTTTATACATGGTCACATGCTCATTTACATGCATATCGTTTTTTCAAAGCTGTTTGCTGTCTCTCTCCCTTGTGTAGGCTTTGGTAGTATAGTTGGCAAAATCAAGGAACCCAGATAGCTTGGTACATGTAACCTTAAAATATTGAAAGAAATACATACATGTCAGATTGAGACGTACTTAGAGATAACTACCTCAATACAAGAGACAACTATCTAAACAAAAATGAGAATATATTTACTATTAAGAATGTAGAACTTATTTAGAAATATCATTTGACTTTACTACTTTATCATTGGTAATAAATACTTTCTCGGTGATAATACAGATAATTCCTTTGGTTTTATATTTAGTATGATTCCTTATGACATTAGTTTTAAAATACTGGTATTGGGTAAGAGATTGATAGAACAGATCCTAAAATGGTGGATAATAGAACAAATCCTGTTACTACCAGAGTTATATATTTTTTTATATTTAATCTCCGTGTATCCAACACGTAAATATTGGTTATAGCCGTTGCTGTATTTGATGCACATGTTTTGATTAAATTGGTGCTGTATTGATCGAGTATTTCTCAGTTTCTCAGGCAACAAATGTCACTGTTAATTGCTTTTGATGTGCTATCGTAGATAAAATTGAATAGCGATCACGTAAGATATGTTTAGACATTGAATTACGAGGGCATTATAGCAAAATATTCTGCACATCAAATATCATTATTGACAGACTGGAAGCTACTTGATACCTTAACAGTGTTCATTTTATGATATACATCAATCTAATGGCTACCTTTTATATCCTTTACAAAATGTTCGGACAATATTTTACTCGTAGAGAAGAAGGTTAAATACGGACAAGTTTGTTCAGCATTGACATCATATTTGCAAAGCTTGGAACAACAGTTAAACATATATGATAAGAGCCGGCAAGTTTCAGAGGATTGATAATCGCATAGGATAGTACAGTGCTCCCTCTCTACAACGACACCCTTTGGGATACGAATATTGTATGTGTTGTTCAGAGGGAGTTGTTATAGGGAGGGAAAATCAAACATAATTAGCTTGTTTCCAGATCCCAAGATCAGGTGTATTTCGAGAACTAAAACAGTTATGCCTCAATCAAACCCTATGTAATGACCACTCATTAGAATCGTCACAAAGTGGCATAAAGAAAATACGATGGAAAAAGGGTGTTTCTGGAGACTTGTTGTTTCGGAAACAGTGACATGCGTTGTTGTAAGGAGGGAATCGTTATTGAGAGGGCCGTTGTAGGGAGGGAGCACTGTATTACAATTAATAGATAAAAAGTACAAAACCAGTAACCCTCCTCATGGTGAGTGGGTTATCATAGCAAATAGGAGCTCACATGAATCTAAACTATTTGCAAATGCAGATATGTGTGATAAGAAAAGGGTTAATTTCCAAGTTATGTCTCAATGTTGCAAAAGTTTCAAAGCGTTCATTTGAAACCTTATATTCGTATATAGACGTAAGGTACATCCCAACTCAACCATTTTCAACAGGTCGTATCAATGTGGTGTGCATAGGACATATCTTACAGGGTGTGGACTTAAGATTTAATAACATTTAACCAATTACCTAATAGGATATTTTTAGGATATCTTTGAATTAATCTACCGAATAGGAGCATTAATTAGAGAAAAGGAAAAAAATAGAATTTTGTAGTTTGAAACCATTGTGATAAGTAGAGCATTTGCTCCTACAGGAGCAAATGCTCTATTTATCACAATGGTTTCACAAAGTGACTTTTACAGAGTCATCAAAAGTCGTCATATTTAGGAAAGGGTTAAAGCAGTAATTGTGTTAACAACATGTTAAGGCAGACTGTTTGTGTGGCATCCTTTTTAAAGTTCCTTTCCGGAGGAATCCTAATCACTTAAAACATAGGTAAATCGATCAAAATTAATTACGTATCAAAGCAGATGTCGATAATAAAATATGGGCCCGTTGACATGTCTGGTCCTTCGGGATCATGAATTCCAATGCTTTTAGTCATGATATTTGAATACCGCATATGTTGGTGCTAGGGGTGGGTGGGGCATGAACAGTATTGCACATTAAATAACTGTTCATGAAAATACTCGATAAAACTGAGTCTGCAATTTTCAGAATTTTCGAAACGTTTGTTTCACATTTCATTGTAATTCATTCTTCAACTTTTAAAGTTACACCGAAGAAACTTATGTCAGTGGCGCAGAACCACAATCGCCCTTTTGACTTAACTATCTGTTATCAAAAGTGAAAGTGTAAATAGAAACAACGACATTGAAATAAAACTTATCATAGTTAGATCTGGCGCAGTGTTGACTCTGTCAAGCTTTTTTAACATTAAGCCTGCTGAGCAAATTATTTTTACAGTATTTGTTCACCTACTACATTTTCAAAATTCAAGCTATAATCAATTTGTCTACCAAAATGCAACCAGGGTGTCAAACAGTTTTGATCCTGATAAGACGCCGTGTTACTCGGTGTCTCATCTGGATCCAAACTGTTTGCATAGGTAATCACTCATCCGCCCAAAGCAGGCTAAAGATTAAGAAAAGACTGACATATTGTCAAACCATATGGATCGCGATGATAGCCTGGGTCGTACTCTGACGCCGAGTTACTAGGCATCTCATCTAGGTCAAAGCTGAATAAGGTTTAAAAGTTACAAGAAAATGACAAGAAATATTATTCATTGCAAAACCTCGATAATAAATATTTAGTTCAGTCAGGCATCAAGAAATACTGATGTTCTGAATTGCAAAATAAAATCAATTGTAGACACACTGGGTGAAACAACGAACGTATTCTATTGTCTAGAATGTCACATTTCGAATTCTGTGAGTACGAAACACGTACACTATTACAAAATAGATTCTCCCTGTAGTGAAAACTTCATTTTACCTCATTATTTCCTTTTTTATAGTTTCTCACGCAACAATTCTAAAGCTTGTATGATTTTGAAATTACATTACCGTCTTTTATCAAACTGAATAAAGTGGAGACAATTTGTGCAAATTTAATTTACGTAGTCATTTGGAGATTTACGGTTTGACTGTTATTGGGGCAATCTGTGATCACTCCTGCGAACGGTTTGTCTGTATTTGAGACATTAAGTTATAGACGTCTTATACAGATCAAGATCTCTTGCCACTGCGTCTATAGATGTGTTTGAAACTAAGAGCAGAAACGTCTTCTTTACATTTACATTGATTGCCATATACTGAATGTCGGATATGCACACAATGAATGTGTTCTGTATGTAAATCTAAATGCTTTTTTGAGTATCGATTCAGTTGATAATAAAGTATAATATTGAAATGGCAAGTTCCGGATCCAATTAGTGCATTATTCATTACATGTATGTGTGACTGTAAATTATGGTTAACCCTTCTCTTGCTGAATTTTAAAATACATTTCTCCTTCTTTACTCATGCCCTGTTGTATAATTACATATATCTTCACTGTGTACAAGTATTTCGCTGTGCAATCACTGCTGTGGAGTGTACTGGTTGCACAAACAACTTGTAAATAGTGCAGACCCTGATGAGACAGCTCCTGCAGGAGCTGTCTCATATTGATGTGAATAGAAAGCGAAGGGTTACGATGACGTTGCATTGATATACAGTTGAACTTTGATATCTCGAACTTCAAGGGACCATACAAATTAGTTCGAGATAACAAAGTTCGATTTATCCGATTTTTGATCCAGACAATTTCTCAAGTTCACAGCTAAATGTAGGTTTAAAGTAATGTTGAAAGATCATGTAGGGGCTTTCAACATTACTTTAGACCTTTATTAAGCTGTCGCATGTGTCCCTACATATGCGCAGTAATACATTGTAAAGCAGTTCTGTATTGTAAGTATTGGAAGACAGAACTTTGAGCTCGAATTAACGGAAATTCGACTTATCCAAGTTCGAGATATCGAAGTTCAACTGTATCATGCAATATTGTTTTTTTCTACGTACACTAAACGTTTCCATAAAGTTCTCCTACTGCCCTACATACAATATAATCTCTCTAAACTGAATGTTTGAAAGTAGAGTCTGGAATACATTTATCCCTTTCTTTAATTTAAACTCTTTTCCACACCTTTAGAAACAACAAACTTAGACACAGATAATAAGGCTCCTGCAGGAGTCATCTGATCACTTAAATAGATCTGACTCTAGCGTGTCTATCAATACCAAACAATAGTCTGTGTACATTTTCCATTGTTGAAATTCATCTAATAAATATTGATGATGTCATTTATTACAGGAATATTCAACAGGGAAAGGGTTACAATGGATGATTAGTTAACCCTTTACGCCATGAATATCAATGATAGAAATAATGCCACCATGGTTATTAACCCATTTCCTTATATAAACGTGTTTTAACTCATTTGCAAACAGAGTAGACCCAGATCAGACGGCTCCTATAGGAGCCGTCTGAGCAGGGTCTGCTCTATTTGCCATTGGATTTTGAAAGGTCAGTTTCTTTATTTTCTAGAATGGCTACATTGTTCCACTTTCTATATTTCATTATAACTATTTTGTCCATGAATATTCATTAGGTATTAAAATTTGGAATATGTCAGGAACTGTAGAATCATATCAATATTATTTCATAAGCAAACAGAACAGACCCTGATCAGGCGGCTCCTACCGGAGCCGTCTGATCAGGGTCTACTCTACTCATGGTTTGTAAATGCGTAGGAATGCATATTTATAGCGTACAGAGTTAAGGTATGATCAGTCTAAAGAGGAAAGATCCCACGTGAGCATTTTGCATAACATTCATCGTACACGTATCTACCACCTGACCCTAAAATCCATATTCAGACCAATCCGCGTATCTTCTGGGTCCAAACTGTTTGCATATGTATTCACCGATGCGACATTGCCAGCGAAAGAGTCAATCATGTTATTACTTTCGTCTTTATTAACCTTTTCAACATGGGAAGCACATGAACTATCATTTGCAAACAGTGAATATCCGGATCATTTAACCCTAGAGGAGCCCTATGATCAAGTTATGCACTGTTTGCCTCTTAAACTCATCTATTGTACCTATACTGGACTCTATAGTTGAACACTGATTGGCTTTTGGCAGGGCATTAATCATAATCATAAATTATACGATGGTTTACCAATAAATCCATTTGAATGCCAGTGTCCTTTTGATTACTCATTAAACGGATGTATAAAAATATAACAAATATATCAGTGTAAATAATCAGTGATTGCATATACGAATTGCAAACATGTTTTCATTGGATAACTAAGGCAAACTATCTGCGTTTACATCCCCACACCACCTTACCCCACTCACCCTCACACCCATGACAAGCCCCATGGCTGTTGAAGTTCTGATTGGTCGGATTTAGAGCTCAGTTTAAAACATGGCCAGTCAGATACTTGAGAATGAAATCAAGCTCGAGCAAAACGTTTAATAGACTTAGAGCCTAGTGTTTCCGAACATGTTCTACCAAATGTTTCAGAAATCTCCGTCTGTTTTCTTTGAAAGTTCCACATAACAATCTAAATGACTGACGATGTTATAATTGTCGGAAGTTGCAACACGAGTTAACCCCTCTCTTGCTGAATTTAAAAATATATTTCTCCTTCTTTACCCATGCCCTGTTGTATAATTACATATATCTTCACTGTGTACAAGTATTTCGCTATGCAATCACTGCTGTGGAGTGCACTGGTTGCACAATCAACTTGTAAATAGTGCAGATCCTGATGAGACAGCTCCTGCACGAGCTGTCTCATCTGGGTCTTCACTATTTACAGGTATGTATATTGACGTGAATAGCAAGCAAATGGTTAATCAGCCATCTTAGGTAGCTACGGCAGAAATACATCATAATTCGTTAACTGGTTTACCACTGCAACACTATCGATAATTACTTGTAACCTTTAAAGGTTCACTGGAATACATGCCAAAAATATGTTTGCTAAAAGCAAATTACCACATTAAAAGACAAATACTCATAACACAAATCACTGTAGATTCAGAAACACACTTGTACAATTATTCAAAATATACTATTTAGAAAGAATGTTGTTAGCACGATATTAGCGAATTAATGTACTGCCGATGGTGCTATTGTCAGTAATAAATATGTATGTTTGATTAAGCTATCAGTTAATGTGTGTTCGTTACATAACTTCTACAACAGAAATTGAGCATACATTGTATTCAGTCTGAGAAGCGTTAATACCATTATGATGGTGAAACTGTGATAAAACAATAAATTGAATCATGTTACATACTTGGCAATGTTTTCCTTTTTTCTTTTCTTGTTGGAATACTGTACTGTCTACATACAAATGTTGGCGTATTTGAAATTTTGTACTGACCGGCTTTTGCTCACTACAGTTTCTTTAACGATACATATCGTTGTTAATTGATTAATTAACAAGTCGAACGTAACTGTTTCATCGCCATGGTCGCCGGAAAACAATTCATATGGTTTGCCGCAATGGGGAAATCTGTGGGAATCCTTGCCTACGATTTGGACCGAAATGAGCGGAGGTGCACCGCTGTGGCTCAGCATGCTCCAAGCTGTTTGACGCGTGACATATGTATGGAGAAGAAGCTGAAGTAAAATCAAACCTGGAACTTAAAGGCAGATTACAGTGTCTGCAGGTGTAATTTATTTGCCACCATAAGATATACACAAGAATGACATCAATAAAGTTAAGTCATTTATTTAACACACGTAGTTATCATATTAACTAACTTAACCCTTTCCCTGTTCCAAATGTATTCCAAATTTCAATACCTACCGAATATTCATGGACAAAATAGTTATTATGGAAAGTGGAATATTGTAGCCGCCTTAGATACTAAAGGTGCAGCTCTATCAAATTACATTAGCAAATAGAGCAGACTCTGACCAGACGACTCCTATAGGAGCTGTCTGATCTGGGTCTACTCCATTTGCAGATGCATGAAAATGCCTTCTATGAGGGAAAGTGTTAACACTTAGACACATTGCAGACTAATATATGACCCGTTAAAATATTTTCATTTATTAAAATACCAACAGTTTCCTTTCTGTGAAATCTATGCTCAACATTAGCTTTTTATTTATTCCCTTAAATATGTCAACACTTGGAATATGACATATTAACATTTAAGTGCTTATAAACATTAAATCATTATGGTGCAAATAATAAATACAGCACTTGGTAATTAAATGGCAGTGAAGAAGAATATCCCGCCTCTTAAAGAAAACAGCAGGAAATTAAAAGTAAAATAAGTAAGAATTGACAACTTCAGGTTCATGCGTAATGTATATGTTTAAAGCTGACCAGTATCAAAATATATCGGGTATTTGTTGTATTTGTTGTGAATATATTGTGCCCAAAGCTCACCCATCACTGGCGTTATCAATTTATCCAAGTGGTACAACCTCTCTATATACTACATCGTTTAAACAATTGTTTAACTATGATTATGTAATACTAAAAATGTTCTTAGGTATGATTATAGAATTGTAATTTCAGGACTCTGTACACCCTTGACATATGTAAGGTTGAGGGATCTCAGTCAAAATTAATTACAGATCAAATCAGATGTATGTACCTGTCTGTAATCAGATATATGCCCATCGTTTTCAAAACCTATGTTACAGCACTGTAACCGCAACATTCAGCATTAAAACTTGGACTAACGATAACTCAGTCCTGCCATACGGGAACCACTATTGTCTTCTTTTTTAACTCTTGCTATTCACGTCAATATACCTACCTGTAAATAGTGAATGACCCAGATGAGACAGCTCCTGCAGGAGCTGTCTCATCAGGGTCTGCACTATTTACAGGTTGATTGTGCAATCAGTGCACTCCACAGCAGGGATTGCACAGCGAAGATGTATGTTATTATACAACAGGGCATGGGTAAAGGAGACATGTATTTTAAAAAAATCAGCATGAGAAGGGTTAACTCATGGTATGCTAAGCGCGACATAAACGACATTTGCATACAGTTTGGGTCCAGTTATTCGGCGGCGCATTAGTACCCAAACTGCTTAATACTTGGTCCGTACATTATCGAGTACTTGCGCGAATCAAAAGATATAACAGTTACAACAGATCGTAGTTTGTTCAACTGATAGGAAGATATAAATGATCAGGCATGGTAAGTGATATTAGTCAGATTTGCTTTATACAAAACATCCCTAGTGATACATTTGGTTGTTATGCATAATTATATCAGTACGAATATCAATAATAACATTTAATTGAATATTCATCAGTTAAATGGTTAATGCATTAATAACCTCATTGCAATATATATAAACATCCCTCCCAATGACGAATTTTTGATTACCTGCAACAATATTCTAAATCAAAGTGAGTCGGCGTCTCATCGGGATCTAAAATGCTTTGTTTAGAATAAAAATGAAGGAATTTGAAAACTGAACATGGAAACAGATGTTAACTTATGCAAACGGTAATACTTGGCAGCGAAATCGTTCAGCGATCACACGCCAATGCACTTAAGCCTACAGGTGTAGAGTAATCCGTTAATCGCTAAAAATCATATGGACTGTTCCAAAGTACAAACAGGTCAAGCTTACCATGAATATTCAGGGATTTGTTTTAAAGAAAAGGGTAATATGACACACAGTGCAGGTATTGCTATGAGCCCCCTCATCTTGCTTGGCAAATGACATTAGTGACTTGTTTTCCACACTGAAAGTGTTAAACATATGCATGCCTACGTTCTAAGGAATTAAAATTAGTTGCAACGCAGGAGCATGTCGATTGCTCGATGCACGTGCACAATTAACGGGGCAATGTGATGCCTTGTTGACCATTCAATAGTATGAAACATATTGAGAAATTAATTCGAAATAACATGGATTTTGAGAAGATGAAATGCAGTATCAGCAGCTGTAATAGGTAAGCAAACAAACGGTTACATATTGTAACTTGTATTCCAGACATTCTTTAGAATACACATAGATTTCCTTAATGTTACCGTTTAGTACGAGAATGGTTTTAAAATAAAATGTACAAGTATAGTTGCATCTACATACTACGCCATGATTGTTCGTGGCTATAGATTTGAAAGAAAACTATGATCGGCGTTGTTTTTTTTTATATAATTATGAGTTTCAGAATTTAAAACTGGTCGCCGGAAACGGTTTGCTGCAATGCGCGCAGAATTATGTGATTACTTTTGCAAACAGTTTGGCTACAGAGAGACACTGAGTCAAACAGTGTCTGATCAGGATCCAAACTGCTTGATACTCGATGTGTTGTTTAACCTTTACAATGCATAATGTTTGATTTGACCATTCCTAACTTCGAACAAGTCAAGCTTACGGTAAATATTTAGGGATGTTTCTAAAGAAAGGGCTAACATGACAAACATTTTAGATCCTGATGAGAGGGCTCCTCTTGGAGCCCTGTCATCTGGGGCTATGGCCATGTTAGTGACCATATTATGGCCATATTATGATTTGATAGTCCTGTCACAAGGTCATATTTAAATGTACATGTATTATGACACGTTCGAACACCGCCAGTGCTATGCTATTCTGTTACACTATTATTGACTAGCCGCTACTATTTTCATTCGTCGGTGGTAAGCGACTTTTCATTCAAATTTACAATGTTAAGTGTGAAATCATTCATTGAGGAGTCTATTCTTTACATGTTTCTTTGTGAATAAGTTATATATGTGTTTCAACCCGTTTTATATTAAAATGTATGTTAAGTGGAATGTATAAATTTATGGCATATGAATACATCACATAATACACATATCTGCTCTTTTTTGCCAAAGGGTTTCATAACCAGCGTTGTAGAAAACAAGTATTGGTATTTTATGACACTAGGTCGTTTACAGAAGAACCTGTCTTAAGTTCTGCATTAAGCTACCGTCTACCTTTACATACTTAGACCTACTTTTTAATGAGAGCTTAACACAGTATCTCGTATTGACGCCCATGACGCCTCTGTAACATTCACCGTTTGAAACCATTGTGATAAATAAAGCATTTGCTCCATACAACATGTAGGAGGAAATGCTCTATTTGTCACAATGGTTTCAAAACTACCAAATAATAAATGCTCGTTTTCGGTAGATTTATTGAAAGAGATTGAATCTAAAACTAGCCTATGAGGTAGTGGGTTAAGACAAGTTAACTGTATGAGACCTTTGCTTGCGTTTTAACCCGTTACTTAATTGCCAATCATTTATTGATTAAATTCAAGTTATGTTTCATCCATCTACATGTAGCAATCAAGTTGAACTTTAGAATAATTTTATAACAATAGCATCACCTACGGCAGTTCACATAATGATGATTACTTTGTTATCACGTGTGTTAAACCTCATTGAAACAGTTTTGATAACTTTCCAGTAAATGCATACGATTACACGTAATCAGCTGGCGGCGTACACGTAGATCTGTTGTTGATTACACTTCTCTGGTGCAGGAGCGTGTTTTATCCATTGTAGGATATGTTCTTTGCCCATCACAGAGACAATCTATTTGTTAGTTGAACGTGTATCCACGCTCTGCAAACAGGATAGCATATTGTAAAAAGATTCAACGGTTTGGATTTGTTCCAATATGGAAACACATGCAGTATATCTTCGTTATATTTTTTTAAATGTGGAATACACTGCATCATTACAAACCATCATGTAAGTGTTTTCCCCGTGCAGAGAACAAGAGTACATGAAACGCGTTAAGACATATTGTTCGTTACACTTTTGCAATATCATAAACTGACCCAGTTGTTTTCTAATTCTGTTTATATTTCCATGCAATGTTTATTTGCATATGTAACACACTAGATGCGTGTACGTCATTGTCAGTGTTGGTATATTTTCTGGTCCTTCGGGGGTCATTAGTTTTGATGTTATTAGTTACGAAAATTGAATACCGTTTAGCCGGTGCTAGGGGGTATGAGTAGTGTTGCACTTATAATAAGTGAAAATAAAAACATTCCTGACATGTTAACCCTTCTCTTGCTGAATTTTAAAATACATTTCTCCTTATTTACCCATGTCCTGTTGTATAATTACATATATCTTCACTGTGTACAAGTATTTTGCTGTGCAATCACAGGAGCTGTCTCATCTGGGTCTTCACTATTTACAGGTAGGTATATTGACGTGAATAACAAGCGAAGGGTTAAATTTAAACACAAGTGTTAGGTTACGAGGGAAATACTTTCTGTATGCGTAATGCGGTGATGTGGTGTTCCATGACATCATATTGAATTTCGACCAACAGCAAATAGGAAATGACTTAAAGTGTTGTTTGTTTTTATCGTCTATATCTACGGATGCATAAGAATAGGGATAACCGTTGCGTACTTGAAGATTTACAGCAGTATATCGGTGGTTTATATGTCGCAAATAACCGTCACATGTAAAACTAAATTTGCGACATATTACATGTAACCACCGATAAACTGCTGTAAATATTTATATACGCAATCGTTTTCTCCCAAATATCTTCTTACATCTGGTACCAGTATGACTACTTCCGATTCGATCAAACAGAAATCATTGGCCGACAGCGAAACAGTTTGTATACTGTGTTTTACAAAAAGGAACAAAAAACAAAATACAAGTAATCGGGATGACATGCAGTTTTACCTTTCTCCAGAGAAATAAACTACAGCGGACAAGGAAATGAACTGTTATGAAATATTGATAAATTGTTTAACTTCTTATTCTATAAATATGCCTTTTTCCGTCTTTGCAAACAGAGTATACCCTGATTGTTTTAAGAGGAAGTCCCTACACTGAACGCATATTTTCAATAATATCATAAAACTTGGTATTTGTTATGCTCATTCATTATTATGAAGATTGTCAATTTGAACTTATATCGAAAGATGCTCCTGTGGTACAAAATAAACCGATTCATCAATACCTATAATTTTTGTTCTACAACAAAGTATTATCGGCCTTTTCCGTTCAAATATTGCGCGTATTGCCGATGATTATCCGATTTCTCCATAGTTTATGCAACAGCTTTTCTCGGAAGTGGTCGGAGAGACTCGAAAAGTGCGCACAGATACGAAACTAAAACCCAACCCGAATAAAACTGAAACAGCGGCTAAAAAATCGCGATCGTCGATATGAAATACATGGATATTTTGCTATTTTCAAAGTTTATTTGATAACTTTTCTTGCCATATACTACTTTTCAGCATATAAACAAATGAGTTTTGTATATTTAAGGTATTTTTAAAACTCGTCGAATGTAGGGACTTCCCCTTTAAGAAGTAATATAGATATGACCTACAGTTTGTGCTGGGCCAAAGTGTTCTGTGTTCATATATCATCATAAAATGAATTTAATTGATATTCATGACGATCGTTATTATTTACATGAATATTCATGGAGTAAAGGGTTAAAACCAATATCTGACGCATTCAGAAACTAAAACAGTAACTTTGCTCTCTCTCAGTTTTCACATTTTTTTGGGTTTGTTTAATACATAATAATGTGTTCATAACTACTTCCCAAGTGGTTTACGATTTGTAAACATAGTTGACATAAACAAGTAATAACCCATTTGCTCCAACGATCCCATATATGGGACGTAGGCAAACAGTGTAGAATCTGATCAGACGCCGCATAATGCGGTGTCTGATCAGAGTCTACACTGTTTGCTGATAGGAATTTCAATATAAAACAAAACGAAATTGAAAATTTAGGCCAGGCATTCCTTAGATAAAATATGAACTAATCAAAAGAATAAACATGGAAGAATCCGCTGTGTGCAAATGGGTTAAATTCTGATATGACAATGCCTTAGAGTTTTCACAATATGATCCACCTAAATAACTCAGCGATCAATACATTCCGATGTAAACATCAAACAAACCATCCATCCCCCCTTATTAGGTAATATATATTCAATATCAATTCATAGAATCTCTTAGAAAGAACTTTGAAGTAGTAGTGGCATTGATGTATTTGCAAAATGGTCATGAATAATGAGTAGTAATGTCGAATCGTTCTGAATTCCCCGCTTTTTCAAGGAACTATTCTTAAATGAAAGTGATTGGAAACGAAGGAAGACAATGAGAAGTTCCTCTCTTAGCTCCGCTCTTGAGAATTTAGCTATTTACTGCATGAAACATTCTTTAACGCCTGTGTAAGGAGAGTAGACACAGACCAAGATGGCTCCTATATGAGCCGTGTGATAAAGGGATGCTCTGTTTGCTTATGGAGTTATGTAGGTCTGATTCTACAGTTTCTGCTATGGTCAAACTCGCTTGTGTTCATGTACCGTTATCAAACATTCAGCTAAGTAATATTTATGATGCCATCAACTACATAGATATTTATTAATTAACCATTCGCTTGCTGTTCACGTCAATATACATACCTGTAAATAGTGAAGACCCAAATGAGACAGCTCCTGCAGGAGCTGTCTCATCAGGGTCTGCACTATTTACAAGTTGATTGTGCAACTAATGCACCCCAGAGCAGTGTTTGCACAGCACAGAGAAGGGTTAAAGGGTTAATAAAAATCCCATATGATTATTCATGGATCATTAGCCCTTTGAATACGCGAAACGAGTGCACTGTCAATGTATACCCAGACCAGAGGACTCTAGATAGGTTCTGCACTGTTTATCATTAAAAATCCTTTAATATAGGAAGGCTCCTCTAGGCGCACTCTCATCTGTGTCCATACTGTCTGTTAAGGACATTTGTTTCCCGCACTGAAAGCGTTAGATACAAGCATCAATGTAATTCAACCACGCTGACAGTTTATTGCAATTTAAGAAATAATAATCATAGCAGTTGCATCTGCTAACAAAATGCGCTTACATAAAGGAAAGGGTTAACCCTTTTCCTTATGTAAGCGCATTTTGTCGCATCTGCAAACAGAGTAGATCCAGATCGGAGCCGTCTGACCAGGGTCTGCTCTGTTTGCTTATGGTGTAATAAATATCTGATTCTACAACTTTTGTCATGCTATATTTATATTTATAAAGCATTACGGTTATTTCAGATACATTTCAACAGCAGGTGTTAAGTGCTTGTGTGGCGGCTGTAAAAATAAATATTTAATAAGCATTTGTCTATTTTAAACACAGTTAACAAATAAACAAAACATGTGTTTATCCTTATCACAGAGTGGAATGCATGTATGTTCTTTTTGTTCAAATATTTAATTGTGAATTAAAAGGATAAACATTTCACTCCATAACTGGACCACCATTACTTAGTTGAGTATTTCTTTAAGGTCGTCGAAATCCCATCTCTAGTCATACTTATCTAAACCACACTGTTGGTTGTGGTAGGTAGATTCACCCCCAATGAAATCAGCACACTATACCTTCATAACACATTCAAACAACCACTGCATCGTAGTAATATAATCATCTCGTATGAGTACTGATAACGAGTTGTCTTGACAATATGTACACATGTGCGTTTATCAGACTATTCGCCATGCACCATGCGCCATATAACTTCAACAGGGATCCCAAAGCTCTACATCTGGCTGTATTAAGGTATTGGTAATCAATTGGCAATGAGTTTTTAATCATTTACTCTATAAACACGCCATTTTACGCCTCTTTAATCAGTGTTGACCCAGACCAGACAACTCGTGTTAGAACCGTCTCACCAGTGTCACTGCTCTGTTGTTTATGTTATAATATACAGTATAACCTCTCTATAACGACCACTAAATTGAGTGAACTAGTTGGTATTTAGAGCAGGTGGCTGCTTAAAGCAAGGTGAAAGTAAAACAGAACGCTCCTATAGGAGCGTTCTGGTTTACTTTCACATTGCTTTAAGCAGCCACCTGCCTTTAGTACAAAATATCTGGTGTAATTTAGTGGTCGTTATAGAGAGGTTTTACAGTAGATAAGAGGATATGGTTTCTGCCATGGCCAAACATGTATGTGATAATGTGCTATTATAACAATTAATCTAATGAATATTCATGGTATAATTATTTCATTCATGCATATTCGTGGAGTAAAGGTTAACTCTTCCCTGTTGCATATTCGTATCATAAATACTGACATCATTAATACTTATTAGCTGAATGTTTATACTGAAACGTTTTCAAGGAAATAGTTTGTATTGACAAAAACTGTAGAATCAAGATATGTATCATGTAATAAGCAAACAGAGAGGGACCCTGAGCAGATGGCTTCTATAGTCGTCTTATTTGGGTCTACTATGTTTGCAAAGCAAATGCATGAAAAGGGGTTTGTATAAAGGAAAGGGTTAAGGGGTCTGATCTTGAAGAGTGAGTGATAAGACACCGCCTTCATAGCCATGTTGTCGTAACACAATAACAACATTGAGTGTATGTTGTGCTGGGTTGGTGTTTTGAAACGACCACACGTAATATGCTATATGGCGACGTTGATTGAAGTGACAAAGATGGCGATACTGACAAATGATTATTGGAGCATGACGTCGGCTTACATTTGTATATCCAGTCGTTTACGTTCTGTCAGAAGGGAGTACGGTTTAGGCAAAGACACAAAGTAGACCCAGATCAGGGGGTTCTTGACTGAGTTCTATGATCAGAGTCTTCACTGGTTTTATCAAAAGTTGTCATTTTCCATAGGCCACCTAAGTTTCTTCCTCCTTACAAGCTATCTGTACACCAAATGTTAACCCATTTGCTCCTAGTGGATTCTTCCATGCGTATATATTGGATTAGTCCATTTTTTATCTAATGGGTGCCTGGCCTAAATGTTCAGTTTCGTTTTGTTTTATATTGAAATTCCTATCAGCAAACAGTGTAGACTCTGATCAGACGCCGCATTATGCGGCGTCTGATCAGAGTCTACACTGTTTGCATACGTCCCATATATGGATCGTGTGAGCAAATGGGTTAAACATTAAAGCTGAATCAACAGTGGAAAACTAGTCTCGCCAATGACAACCATATTTCTGTTGTATAATGCATCATTTGGTAGACGATAAACAAAGCAAGCATGTCTCGAAATATATTTTAAATTGGATTGGTAGTTTCTGATGTTTTAAAATCTATAATATATCCATAGGCCCAGATAAGATGCGTAAATTAAGATAGTGTTAAGAATAAATTCTTTTTTTCTCAACCAAACCCTATGCTGTGACCATTTCTTATAATCGTCTCGACATTAATGTTTTATGGAAGAGGATTTGGTGAAGAAATAACGATTTTAGTATTTGAGTACGCACCTTTATCTGTTGCTCTGATATCCACATTTAGAAAACAAACCTTGTCCATGGCGGTCAAGGTCGTATCGTATAAATCTAATTTGATGGAATTCAATGCAAAATCAAGCGAGGAAATTTTCTTTAAAATTAAGTCAGCAGTTTTTTTTGTATTTTTATCTGATTTCTATGGCAGCTATAACTCACATTCAGAAGGAAAAATCACTTGAAAATCATTCCTGTGAGGTGTGGTTAAATTTGGTCATGTAGTATAGTGGGGTGTACTTTAAACAAGTGTTAATGACGAGTACTCAACTTGGTGCCAACTAACATTCAAGTTTTAAAATGTAAGATCATCAAATTGAAATATACTGTTTTGGACAAATTACGATATTTATTTAAAATGTTACCATGGCAAAAACAGCTCAACTGATATTAATGATAATTTAACAGTAACCCCGGTTATATTTATCTTAGAATAAATGAACTTCTTTGCCTTTCAAAGTCAAGGTCACTTCTAAATAAAACATTTAAATCGTACTTCGAGGAGGCATGGTTTACTTGCCTCTAAAATCTAAGCGCCTTACGACAAATAGCCGCTGTCACTTTCAAAATATGTTGACACTTTCCTTCATATAAACGTGCTTTCACATATTTGTAAACAGAATAGACACAGGGTCTGCTCTGTTTGTTAATTGAATTTGAAAGATTTGTTTCTTTACTTTCTAAAATGGCTACAATTTTCCACCTTCCGTAATTCATTATGACTATTTTGGCCATGCATATTCTGTAGGCAATGAACTTTGGAATAAACATAGAACAGGGTAACGGTTAATTATGTACTACCAGAAAGGCGTTGGCTCACACAATTAAGTTTAAATTAAACCCAGTTGCACCATACAAACTTCCGACAGAGAAATGTTTTTATCAATTTCATTCAAAACATAGTAATAGTAACAAACAGTTTGGATCCTGATGAGACGCTGGATCCAAACTGTTTGCATAGGTAATCACAGATCCGGCATTGGCAGCGAAAGGGTTAAAGTTGCATTTATTCGAAGCGTAGGTACCACGCTATTATCTGTAAGCGCCTTTATATCTCCACCAAATTCGATATTTGTGACCACTCTTCGAGACGATTCTAAAGAGTACTCATAACAATGGGTTTAGTAAAGAGATGGTAATTTTAGTATTTGATTACACACCTGTATCTATAAGCTTAAATCTTACATGTACAAGTGTACAATTATATCTGTTAAACATATACTTGAACTCTTTTATAAACTTATTTTACCAACCTTAAATTATGGGAGCGAAGTTTGGGGGTTTAGCAATGAATCTAAGCTCGAACGTGTCCATTTACAATTTTGCAAACAACTACTCTGGGTACGGCAACAAACCCACAATAAGTTTATTCATGGGGAGCTGGGTAGATCCAATTTAAATGTACACATGTTTATCACTACTGGTTAAACATTACACACTGCTCTAATTCGAAATTCATCAAAGTTGTTTACAATATGGAAACATATCCGAATAAGCCATCTTTGGCATAGAAACTCAATAATGTACTGGAACACTTAGGACTAAAGTATGCTTGGTTAAATTAGGGTGTGGGTTGCGTCGATTTATTCTTGCAACTGTGTTAACAACGATTATCTGATCAATTCATTCAAACATAGAACTCAGAAATAAGTATTTCGACGCGCGCAGATACCTACTGACTGTTTACAGAGTTTGGTTTCAAATCGTACTTGGATCACGTAACACTTACAAAATTTATTTAGATATGAACTAACTAGACTCAGGCCTTCCTTACACAAATTAGAAATAGAAACGTGGCGTTGGCATAAACCTAAACAAATACATAGAAATGAACGGAAATATCACATATGTAACATACACGAAGACGAGTTCCATTTTTATTAGAATGTATTTTATACACAGAAATGAGAAAATGTATATTAAGCCTTATTTCTGGCGAACTCCAAATATTCCTAAGTTTATAGAAATGTTGCAAATGGAAAATCCCGTGTTAATAAGGAAACTAGCCATGTATGTCTATAAGTGCTTTAAAATAAGAAATGATAATCTCACGCTGAGCTGGCTCAAAATCATTTTGTAAGTTGTTTGGATCCAGATCAGATGCCTAGTAGCTGAACATCTGATCATGAAACAAACTTTGTAACATTAACCAAGATAAAAGGAAATGAAATAATTTTTAGATCTAGTTCAAACCAATCAGTACATTTATAGCAAATTAGTCGATGATTAGAGCTGATGAATTTTGTTTAATTCTAGAACAATAATTACAATAACTACAAATGTGTTTTCAGAATTATTTATTCAACTTCTATAGATAATTACCTCCCTGTCGCGGGTAAGCTCATTTCACGGTCAGCGCGCGCTTGGTATATTGTTCACTAACTGATTATACAAACGCTACATCTTTCGAAGTTCACAGAGTGCTGATCGTGCAATTGAGTGCCTGAAGCAGTCGGAACTCTGACTGGTGATTATGTTATATCATTTGTTTTTTATTGATTTTTCTTATGTGATAGGTAGCAAAAACAAAGAGCATTTCCCTCTCGCACTTGTTGCATGTGTATGGTTGTTGGAATTTATTTAGAGTATATGAGGATCTTTAATTCATTCTGCTGTTGATCATGTGTCACCTTGTACTGTTTGGCCTATGCCCTTTGTACTCAATTAAATCTATCTATATATCTATATTTCTGTTTTATTTACACTTGTTGTCTTATCTGTCTATGTACCGTTATTTCTTAACCCTTTACTCAAAATGCGCATTTGTGTGCCATTGCAAACAGAGTAGACCCGAACCCTATAGGAACCGACTGTTCAGGGTCTGCTCTGTTTGCTGTTTATATGGTAAAGATGTGATTTTAAGTCTCTACTCTGGTCAACAAATCTTCTGTCCATGTGCTATACAAGAATTAGTGTAATTAACATAAATATTGTCGACATTTCTGGCATGACTATTCATGGTGTGAGGATTTTATTCGTCCATAAAATATTAAACTACGTATGTATGTTTAGATTATAACAATCAATGAAGGTATGCTGAACAACAAAAAAGGACAACAAAAAACCAACACCATGAACACAACAGCTTCATGCTATTTCTCTCACTTTATATTGACTTTCATATTCCTTTCGGTATTCGCATAGAGCCCGGAGAACGGGTATTATTGATAGCTTTGACAAATAGTCTGACATAATGAGAGAATAGTTGAATATTTGGCAAACATCGATGATTTCGACATCAATAATTGAAATCCCCTGTGACGAGAAAAAGGAATCGCAAGGCATGGAACTAATTTAGCTTTCATCTGCAAGCCTGTTATGAAAATTTCACATTACAATTCAAATATGAATTCAATCTGTCATCCGTTCTATGCATAATGTTTGAGTGTTAACTGCGTTTCTACAAGCGCGTAAAATTGCTTTCAATCTGAGATAGGAATTTTAACTTTTGGAACAAGATATATGATCGTAAACAATTCTATGAATAAAGAGATAGGAAGGGTTAAACGAATAAAACAGATGCATATATAATGTTCAGCAAACGGAGCTTAACAGATCAGACGGCGCCTACATGGGCTGTTTGATATGATTCGGCTCTGTTGGCAATGGCGTTACAATTACAGGGCGTATCTATCGAATACGTGGTTATATTATCTGCAACACAAGGCGATATCATTTTTATACGTCCGTTTAAAAAACAGGACGTTTTATGGAATGGCGCTGTGCGTATGTCTGTCCGTCTACTTGTCCGTCTGTCTGTCGTCTGTCTGTCCGTCGTCTGTCTGTCCGTCTGTCTGTAACACCTCTAACTCAATTTCTGCGGGGTGGATCCTTCTCAAATTTCACCATCGTGTTTATTTAGACATGGTACAGTAGCATGTCAGGTCCCGGTACGTATATCCAAGGTCAAGGTCGCACAATTATACTTAGAATGTGTTTAGCAAATATGTTAAATGTATGTCTGTCTGTAACATCACTAAATCAATTTCTGCTGGAACCTTCTCAAATTTCACAACAGTGCTTACCTTGACATGCTACAGTAGCATGGATGTGTCCTTGTACGTATATCTAAGGTCGAGGTCGCACAAATGGACTTAGAGGTTGCGTTTAGCATTTGCGTTAAGCAAATATGTTGACCTCAATTGTTGTTGTAAGTCCACTTATTTACATAACCCTTTGAGATAAAGCTTTGAAACTTTGTACATTTGTTTACCATCACATGCTTCACCTTTAGAACACAACTCTGTCAAACATTTTGACAGAATTGTATCCCTTTTTAACTTAGAAGTTTTGGTTAAGGTTTTTGTTAAAGTCCACTTATTTACTTGGAGCACTTGTTCAACATCACAAATCACAAGATTTATCTGTATGCAAGAGTAAATAACCCTGTCAAGCATTTTGACAGAAGTATTGTCCTTTTTAATTTAGAACTTTTGGTTAAAGTGTTTGTTAAGGTCCACTTATTTAGACAACCCTTTGAGATAAAGCCTTGAAACTTGGAACAATTTTCTAACACCACAAGCTTCATCTGTTTGAAAAAGGGGACGTACTATGGAATAGCGCTGTCTGTCTGTCTGTAACATCTCTAACTAAAATTCTGCTTGGTTGATCCTTCTCAAATTACACTGCAATGTTTATCTGACATGCTACAGGAGCATTGGTGTGTTCAGGTATGTTTATCAAAGGTCAATGTCGCACAATTAGACTTAGAATTTGCTTTTAGCATTTGCTTTAAGCGAACACGTTAACCTCAGTGTATGTTGAACAAAGCCTAAACGAGTGTATATCATGCCCACTGGCACTCTTGTAGGGGTGAATTCTTTAGACGAGACCTCATTCGTCCAATATGTATTTAACGTTTGTTGTTTAGATCAAATAACAGAGTCAAGACGTTTGGTGTATATTATCTGCATGTATGTGTTAGGAACGACATACCAGTCAACAAAACAATTACTAGATGCATTGCTATCATAGCTGAATTTTATTGCAGTAAATTATTTGCATTGACATCAACAACACAGTATTTATAAGTTGTGTATATATGTAGTAAATCAGTTACTTAAATTACCCCGACTAATTACAACATTCCGACGGTGGTACATTTTGTTGTGATGTGACATTGACCCATTTATTCCCGTATCACAGCAAACAACATATGTAATGGTATAAGCTCTTGGCATCGATGGGTTTGGCAAACAGTGAAGACCCTGATGGTCTGAGATGTCAGAGGGTTCATTCAGGAACCCTCGAATTGTTTCTACACAGTTTGTCTTTGTCTTTTTAAAGACAATGGGGACCAGTTGGTTAAGTAGAGTGCATAAGTTCTGATAGTAGGAGATACTTCGAAAGCAAAAGCAGCAAAATGAAAAGAGAAAATTGCTGACTTAATTTAATTAAGTGTTTTTTAAAAGTGCAACACTACTCATGCCCCCTAGCATCGGCCTAAGCGGTATTCGTTTTTCAAAACTAATAACATCGAAACTAATGATCCCTGAGGACCAAACATAAAACGGCACCGAGAATGAAGTACGGGGTCTTTATGACACATCTTATTTTCAGGAGCACTTGTTATACGGCCGATATCGTGTGTCTTGTTTTCCGTGAATTTGAAGGATACATATTGATAAATAATGAAACGAAAATGCAGTCATTGTTTGCTACTAATTCGCACAACTAGAGACTGTTTAGATTTATGCAAGAGACGGTAACTCTTGGGCTGTATGTATATGGGAACACATTCAAGCTACTTAAACATACATATTTACCGTCTCTTGGTATAAACAGTGTGAGAAAATAAGCTATACTCTATGGCAATACATGTTTAGAAGCATTTAACCCTTTGGTTGCAGGAAACGAGTCAACTGGCATCGAAAACGACCAGAGGGTTCCCGGAACAGCCATGAACGGTGACCATGAAACATGATTTATTATACTGTTTCAGATTAGTACATGTCATACGCCGGATATTTTTCATGATACTAATAAACTTTCATACACTCGCAACACATTTAAAATGTACAAAATAGGATTTGTCACTTCGACAACCATGCTATCCGTAGTAGATAATGCTGTAGATTATTCTGGGTTTTCTTTTCTAATATTCCATGTGTTGTCATTTGTTATAAGTAATTGTTATTGTGTGTTACTGGTAATTGTTGTTGTATGTTACTGGAAATGATAATTATATATTACTAGTGCATTCAATCTGTTCTTCCACGTTGTACAGCATCCTGTCAACATTAGAAAGCTGGTACATTGAAGGCAGAATATATACTGGCGAGAATGTATAGATGGATTTATGTTTTACTCCATAGATACGTCTTACTACGCCTTTGCAAACATAGTAGATCAGGATCAGACAGCCCCTGTATAATCCGTCTTATCAGGGTCTGATCTGTTTGCTTATGAAATGATATAGATATGATAGATATGATTCTACACGTTTTACTATGACATTTACTATTCTCGTGTCGGTGTGACATTAAAAAAATAATCTAATTGCAATAACTCGGATGCTTGCCTGACCGCATATAAAATCCGAATTATCGCATGTTCCGAGTTATTGTAGTTTCACCTCAAAGATCGGCCATGACTTGTATGTCGTAATTGTCGATGTATCACAAAAATACTCAATATACAGTGTTATGGGTACAACTGCATAAAGTAGTACTAGTCAAACCTTACCTGCACTTATCTTGGAACAAAATACGACATTAAACTCCTTTTAATTTCAGTTTCTTAACACTTACGATGCTGACACACACAAAAATCATCTGCTCATATATTTTGAAATATTGTCCAAATTTCCCACAACCCTGGTGAATGATGTTAAAAACTATGTGCATATTGAATAACAGTCGCCCTTGGATGATAGGGGTGAAAATAAAACGAGTGATTTCTGATGGTTGTTGACCTCGAGTAACATCCTGTAACCCTTTGCCTGTTATGAAAAATTGCACATGTGAAGAATCCCGTCTGCTTATTAAAACTTCACAAATTCGCTTTTATTTATTGTAAAAATGTTGACTGAGCGTCAAATATCTTGGATCTGGATCAGACACCGAATTACTCGGTCTCTCATCCGGATTTAATATGTTTGCATACATGCCATGACGCTTGCAGACCAGCAGATTAAGGGTTAAAAGTGTCATTTAGCCATGGTGAAATAAAGACAACATAGATGAAACAAAATCAAACATAGGGCAGGCTACACGTTTATAATTGTGAATGTGATGCTCGAAGTGAATTACACACACGCTCACGTATGTCCACGGAATTGAGGAATATGCAACACAAAAAGTCAGTAGAATATTGGTGCAGTTCATTCTTTTTTCTTTCTTTCTTAATTTAGTAAAAAAAAGTCTCCTCTTACTTTTGTCGTAATTCAGATCGGTCAAATATTTCTTACACCCAGTTTCACATTAGGAAACTCGTAAAGATGAGTGCATGAATTAAAATTGAACAGTGCACACACTTTGCTGGTCTTCTCGGCAAAATTTCGAACCTGAAAATGGACAGCTTATTGCTGACTATCTGTGTCACATTGTGTAACCACCGATAAAGGTGAGAAATTTAACAATAGAGCAGGAACGCTGTAGCATAAAGGTGTGAAAATACGACGTGCGACAATCTTAAGCACTGCCAATCTCACCGATCAGAGTCAATCCGACATAAACAATGGGATTAATGAAGGTAGGGGCCTGTCTACACATCCGAATTTTTGAATTTTCCGAGTTTTTCAGTTCCTTATAATTGCATCATTTTTATATAGAAAACAATAGGCAGTGTACTGGGACTTTGCAATGAGTACGCGTTATCCCATCATTACGAGAAAACGAGATCCGAATTAATGCAATTGTACGACAGACCCCCAGCAAAGCTATTGAAAAAGTGTCCTGATAACGGTTGTAAGTGGACACTTTTGTACGCACGTGATTCTTGTGGTTAAAACCTATCTACCTAAGATTTGAATTGGGTGAACCAAGGAGAAAACATTTTGTACTCATTTGTGAAATATTCATTTTTAATCAAAATTAAAATTCTACAACGTACTGTCGTACAAGTAAGATACATGTACTCGTCTTACTACCAAATTGTCTTCGTACAACCGTTATCAGGACAGTTTGTTCGCATGACCTCAGACAAGTGTCCTCGGCTATGCCTCGGACACGTCTTCGGTCATGCGAACAAACTGTCCTGATAACGGTTGTAAGAAGACACTTTGGTAGTAAGACTCGTACTGTATCTATTACTTTGACTGTAATTAGTATTCAAGATGTTATTTCTTAAATGAATATTCATGGAGTAAAGGGTTTTTGTGATTCCTTTTTATAGACATATCTAATAATGATACAGTGCATACAGAATGCCCAGTGTGGAACTAGAACAAAGTTCATATATAGAAACGCACGGACTCATATTTCTAAAGCTAGTGGTATACAGTTGACGAGACATTTATTTTATTTTAAACTAGCGTGACATTTTAATTTCAGTGTTCAGATAGCACTGAAAGCAAACACATGTCGTTAAATCAGCTTCAATGACAACAGTTAGACAGAATATACTTGAGCCAATGCATTCGTCTTCCCTGAATTCTATTATAGCTTTGAGAACATCAAACAAACTGTTACACAAATCCATTAGAATTAGATTATTGAATAAGAGAAGCCGGATTTATGGAAAGTAAAGTCTGGTTCATTCCATGTAATTTGATTATCATAGCACACAACGAAGATATCCCAGACAACTTATTTAAATGTAATTATTAAGGGATAACAATGGAAAGAAACACAAATGATACTAGTCCAATACGGTTCTTTTGTATAGTATATAATACTAGGTTTGAATATGATGGAATATCATTTTAGTTTCTTAACTCTTTCGGCACCAATGTCGCCTGTTGGTACCATTGGAAACAGTGCAGTCCCAGGTCAGATGCCACCTTTTCAAGGCGGCATCTGACCTGGGACTTCGCTGTTTTCTGTATTAATTTAGCCCAAGCATGCAGGTTTTCTAAAAAACAAATGTACATATATATTTAATATGAAATTATTATTGCAGACGACACGTTTAAATTTGGCGCCAAAAGAGGAGCCGTCTGACTAGGATCCGTTCCGACTGCTCATGAACTTATATAAGTTCTGTTTTACAGTCTTTTATTGCCAACAGGTATAATTATGTTCATGTGCCATTATAACACATACAAACTTATCTAATTCAGAGTGACACTGTCAACATTTCTTACATGAATACGCATCAGGTAAAGGGTTAAAATAAACAATTATAATGTAAATGATTAAATAAAAACACGGTTTAATATACCGTTGTGTTATTTGAAATGGAATGAATGAAATGTTTTCTACAGTTACTCTGTTTGCAGCTCAATCATTGAGTACACTAGCGATAGGTGGATACAGTGTGTTCACTTAAATGTTTTCGTTATACATGCACGTTACCACTGTATTTGCCATCGCGGTTGTTGTAGATAAGTCGGAGAGAGGATACGTTTATTTACACTGTTTGTCTTTTAGGGTGGGGATGGAATAAGTGTGAGGTCGGGCGCCCATAAACCGGTTTAACCCCCCACTGACTTTTGTCACTGACCGTTCCTAGGTGGTACTTCCATCTTCCCCCTATTGTATGTTTGTTTTGTCTTTGTGCGTCTCTTGATGTTTTTATAGTTATGTACATTTGCTGTTTCCTTGTGTTGCCTTTCGGGCGACTGTTTGTTCTGTATGTGGTGTTTCCTGCATGACTCAATTTTGTACTTTTAGTATTTCAACATTATTTAATTATTTCAGCATTGCATACAGACACCTGCTCTAAAGAAAGGTGATAGTGCAAACAAATGTAGTGATATCAGGCACAGAATATGTATGATATCTATATGCATTCTGGAAATATCGTACACGTTACTTTTACCTATATATTTCAACAAACTTTAGATCATTTCATGAAATGTGAAACTATTGAATAATACGCAAGCATTATTAAGAAAATAATATAGAGTAAAACATCGATACTACCAAATTGTAGCAATGAATAAAACATGACTTTGTGGGGCATATATTACCTCATTTGCTATTTTTAGATACAACCTCTTTGAATAAATCTACCGAAAAGGGGCATTAACTAGAGAAAAGGAAAATTTAAGAATTTTGTAGTTTGAAACCATTGTGATAAATAGAGCATTTGCTCCTATAGGAGCAAATGCTCTATTTATCACAATGGTTTCATAAGGTGACTTTTACAGAGTCGTCAAAAGTCGTCAGTATGAGGGAATGGGATAATGCAGGGTGAATGTCAAACAGAAAGTTGCTAGAGGATATTTTTGCATCACGTTCGCCAAGCCTTAAGCTGCCACCAGTGTGGCAATAATAATGGTACGTATTTGAGTGTTCGTAGTATCGAAATTTTACAGTATTTTATTAATGTTTTACTCGTACGTACATATATATGTGAATGAAATAAACAATATATTAGACGATTGCATATTCTAAATGACACTGTTCAGTTGTTTTATATTGGTACTACAACACAAAACAGACTGTTGGTTGCCATCTCATATACGTGCTCGATATCAACAAAACAATTAATGTCTCGCAGCACATCAGGAAATTAACGTAATTGGAAGAGATGTTTTTCGTGGTTTCCTCTCGTTCTCGAAAGGAAATACAAACTAACGAAAGTGTCTCATCAGATGGATTATATTTCACCGATTATTAGCTGAAATACATAAGTCATATCTAGGTTAGATAAAATGTTCTTTGGCCAAACGTCCAATGTACATAGCTTCCTATGCAATATATAAGAAGGTCAACAGTTTTTATTTACTAAAGAATAACTTCTAAACAGTACCGTTTTATATGCCATGAGTCGTATTTCAATTCGTTGCCAGCTGCAACGAACAAACAGTTAATTGTTTTGATTAATAAACAGCCCAAGTACTGACTGTCATAGTCACTTATTCACAATATAAGTATAAGAAACAGATCTTTCAAATTCCATTAGCAAACGGAGCAGACCCATATCTGGTCTACTATGTTTGCAAATGTGTGAAAACACATTTATATGAAGGAAAGGGGCTAATGACTTAACACTGTTGTCTTTGTCTTTAAAAAACAGACGACTGTCTCATGCAGAAGGAAAAGTAGTAAAAATAGAAAATAGTTCTATGGGAACTGTCTTAACTTCCAGTATTCAAGCGCATAATTATAAGAAGTGCTATTTGATCTGTGACTTGGACATTGTTTCGTTTACACTATCTGGTTACAAACATTGACGATAGAAATGTGCCTTCAACTTAGATACCAATCGTGCATAGAAATTCCTGCCATATTCCCTCCTATGGTATTTGATAGCAAACGTCCTGGAATAATTATACGGAAACGGAGCATTTACTAGAGAAACGGATTTTTTAAGAATTGTGTAGTTTTTAAATCATTGTGATAAATAGAGTATTTGCTCCTCTATTCATCACAATGATTTCCAAAAAAATTATACTTTTACAGAGGCGTCAAACGGCGTCAGTAGGAGGGAATGGGCTAACACTATACCTTATGGACAATCATACGAATGACATCATGGACCTTTATCAGCTGAATTGCAATAATGGTACAGTAAAGCCCCTCTAATGCGACCACCAAAAGGGGGCATAATTCACAGTGGCAAAGCAAAGGCAGGTGGTAACTTAATGAAGGACGAAAATTATGTCGAAAGCTCATATTTCTGCATAATTTTTGTCCTACATTAAGCAACCACCTGCTTCATTAAGTGGTCGCATTAGAGGGGTTTTACTGTACCATTATTGCAATTCAGCTGATAAAGGTCCATGATGTCATTCGTATGATTGTCCATAAGGTATAGTGTTAGCCCATTCCCTCCTACTGACGCCGTTTGACGTAATACATTACTTTTTTACCAAGGAACACATTGTAGACCTAGATCAATACGAGTCCATACACAAACTGTACAGACCTTGATCAGACGGCACGTACATGGATCGTCTGATCGGGATCTACTCTGTTTGCATAAGCGACAAAATACGATATATTATATAACGAATAGTTTGTTTCAAAAGAGCCAGTCTGTATCAACTAATCAAATTAGCATCGTACGCTGTGGTCAAACCTTGGGGAAATCGCATTTTCAGCAATATTGGTGGCGTCTAACGAAGCAATGTATACAATTTGTATTAAGTTCTCAAATGTATGTAATACTGTCGAAGTTGATCGGAATTACATAAATAATCCCATGGTCGTATAGTCATTTTTTTAATACAGCAATACAAATGGACACTATTGCTCACACAAATGGACCAATAATTTAGATCGTACAGTAGTGTACAGTATTGATTGTACAGTGACGTAGGTCATGACTCGTACAGTGATGTACAGTATGAATCGTTCAGTTATTTACAGTATGGGTCGAACAGTGAAATAACGTATTGATCGTACAATATTGTACGGTGTGTGTCGTACAGTGGTGTACAGTATTGATCGTAGGGTAATGTACAGTGTGGATCGTATAGGTATTTACCTAATGGAAACTATTGGTCGTACAGTAATATACAGTATTGACCATATAGTGCAGTATACTATGGATAGAACAAATGACAATATGAATTGTAAACTAATGAAATTGATGAGTCGTACATTATTTTACAGTATATGTCGTACAGTGATTACAGTATAGGTCGTACAGTAATGTATAATATGGTCGTGCATTAATGTACTGTATTGGTTCTATAGCAATGAACCCTGTGGACGGTACAGTAATGAACAATCAATTTACTTTATTCGGACAGTATGAACTCCTGTGAAGCATGGCTGATTTACATCCATACAAAACATAGCTTATCATCAAGATTGTTCATATCTTAATATTAATCCGCCGCATTTGTCATTTGTTTACGATTTAATTACTTTTACAATGCCCAAGAGTTATTAATATTTCAATACTGGATGCAATAAAGGAAAATCATTTATCTAAAGTAGTTTTATCATTAAGATAATCTTGTGATGTTCGACGACAATCGGAGTATTGTTAATGAGATTGATAACAGTGCATGTTACAAGTGACTGAATGTACAGAAAGCCCCCTCTGATGCGATCACCAAACACAAATAATACTGGGACTTACAGGCAGACGGTAGGCAATTACCTCATAGGTTATTTTTAGATCCAGCCACTTTGAATAGATCTACCGAAAAGAAGCATTAACTAGAGAAAAGGACAGCTTTTAGAATTCTGTTGTTTGAAACCATTGTGTTAAATAGAGCATTTGCTCCTATAGGAGCAAATGCTCTATTTATCACAATAGTTTCAACATGTGACTTTTGCAGAAGCTTCAAAAGTCGTCAATATGAGGGAATAGGCCCTACCAATGTTATGTAGAATGCTGTAACGGGTTTTCTACAGCAACCACCCGCTATGAAAGACGTTGATGTAGATTTCTTAAATAGTCGCTTTAGTGTGGTGTTGTACTGCATCTGATACACGTTGCGCACCGAAATGCTAATTTGTAACTAACACTTGTTTTTACTCTCGCAATACATTCGAAGTTCAACCACAAAATACATTATTATCTTAATTACTTTCCTCCTAGTAAGATGTACTTGTACATTGTAGTTGTCACTTGAAGCAACAAACGAACTTATGGAAATAACGTTTTACGCATGCATATACCTCTGTCTAAGGATAGAACAAATAACCCTTTATGCCAAGATTATTCACCAGAGGTCCAGATGAGATGCGTAAATGTAAACATTTTTTTTTAAAAACAATGCTTCTTTATTTCTCCACCAAACCGAATATTGTCACCACTCTTTAAAACATTGATTACACCATAGGGTTTGGTGGAGAAAATTTGAATACGCACCTTTATCTGATTTATGACAGAATGTATGATTGTATTAGCTTAAACCTTCGCTTGCTATTCGCGTCAATATACCTACCTGTAAATAGTGAAGACCCAGATGAGACAGCTCCTACAGGAGCTGTCTCATCAGGGTCTGCACTATTTACAAGTTGATTGTGCAACCAGTGGACTCCGCAGCAGTGATTGCACAGCGAAATACTTGTACACAGTTAAGATATATGTAATTATACAACAGGACATGGGTAAAGAAGGAGAAATATGTTTTAAAATTCAGCAAGAGAGGGGTTAAGCTTTTTTTTTATAATGGTATATGAACACAGGACATTTAGACCAAAAATTATAGAATTGGATGTGTATCATTCTATAAGCAAAAACCGCAGAATGTGAGCCGTCTGATCTGGATCTACTACGTATGCAAAAGCATGAAGTGTCTTCTACATCAGGTAAAGGGCTTATGTCCATTTGCTAATTATGTATCCCCCTTCTATGCTATGGATACATTAAGCTATTCTCCATTAACATCATTTACTAATATAGCTTCTGGAAACCTTATTTCAGTACTTTCCGAGAGTGTGTCAGTTTCAATTACCGTAACGGGTTGGATCACGTACACGCTGCCATTAACCATTTACTCAATAAAATTCGCTTTTCTGTGCATTAGCAAACTGAGTAGACCCAGATGTTTTGTTTGCATATAATGTGCTACAGATATGATGTAGATGCATTATGTGGTCGCTTTAGTGAGACTATGTTAAACCAGCAATTGTTAAATTTAAAGTACTATGGAACCTCGATATCTCGAACTCGGATAACTCGAAATTCGGGATAACTCGAATTAAAGGTTTGGTCCCTCCAAAATTAACAGTACAGAATTGTTCTAAAATGTATTACTACAAATATCATGTGACAGCTTAATGTAGATCTAAAGTAATGCTGAAAGTTCCTACAGGAGCTTTCAGCATTACTTTAGACCTACATTAAGCTGTACACTTGAGAAAGTTCCCAGTTTATAAATAGGATGAATCGAACTTCATTTATCTCAAAGTAATTTGTATAGTCCTTTGAAGTTCGAGATATCGAAGTTCAACTTAAATTCGTAAAAACGAGTGTTTTGAAAATATCTAAAAAAACATTGAAATGATTAGGTCATTGTTTTAAGATTAAAATTTTCTCTAAACAACCTTACCTTAAAACGCATTTGTGAATCAAAACAAACGATTTACATCGCTACTAATAACGGCATGTTCTGTATGAAACTATTATTGTGATAATATATACAGGACCAATCGGAAGACTTCCGGAATCCAATTGGACCGCAGGCGAGTACTTACGATTGATACGAAATACGTAGGCGAATAACATCGGCAACATAGATGATACTTTAACACCAAGCCTTTCGCAAGTTTAAGCGATTATTTGAGTTATTGTCACGTTTAGTTAAACAAACAAAATGATTGTTCTGTTCGCAAACCTTTAAAACGCGTCATTTGCAGACATATTGCCTTGAGACTTTCTCAATGTACGCAGTTCATTATGAATAATTTGCATAAATTTTGATTTGAAGAGTTAAACATACTCAGAACAAGTGAATGGTAAGATGTATCTTACCGTACTTTCATAATGAATATACAATAATTTACGAACTAATGTCTAGATGATGATGATGATGGTGATAATGATGATAATAATACTGCTGATGATCTGATTATATTAAATGAACATATTCAAGCTAGTCTCCTGCTACAGAATAACACTCTCCTGTACATTTGTTCAGGTCTTGTCAGGGGCGATAAGTTTTGATACAACAATAAGAATATCCTCAATGCCAGATTAACAAATAACTTGTTTTCATGCATGCAAAGGGTTTTAACCCACTACCACAGTAAGGTATAAAGGAATGTTGCTTGTTTTCAAATCAAGCCAAGTAAACATCAACTTGTGAACAATACGAACCCATATGTCAAAGGCATATCGCTCTAAGTCCAGTCATTTCAGAATGCAGCAATGGTGTTTAAAATGTTTAAAATGAGATTTCTATTTGTATTTGCATTACTTAATAAGTTCAATACCTTCACATATAATTATCCTTAAGTTACGTGACACAATTCGGTGGTACACATACTTCAGTCGGTCAATTTTGTTGAACATATAAAAGGAAACCGCCACAATTCATCAACCTGTGTTCCATCAACAACAATAAACTTCCCTGGCACTTTGACTGATGATGATTAATTTCAACATGCAGTTTCCACAGTGCTTCATTGTAAGCTACAGTAATGAAATATCTTCGATCAAACCCTTCATGACAAACATTGCTTTCTTGCGCCGAAAGCAATCAGGGGCCTCAATGATGTTCTGTTAATATCTGCTCTCGCACCAGAAGCAATGACCATTAACTAAATGACTTTCTAGGTCGAGATTTTAACCATTTGCTTTAACCCTTTCATCCATAAACACGCCTTTCTACGCCTCTGTGAAAGTCACCCGTTGAACCATTGTGATAAATGATAAATGTGTCTATTTATCACAATGGTTTCAAACTACAAAATTCTAAAATTATCCTTTTCTCTACTTAATGCTCCTTTTCGGTAGATTTATTTAAAGTGGTTGGATATAATAAAATAGCTTATGAGGTAATGGGTTAAGGATACACATAATAACGCATTTGCAAATAAGATTTACAAAGATCAGAGAGCTTCTGCAACAACTGTCTGATCATGGTTTGGTAAGTTTGCGTTATGGACTAATATACATCTAGGTCCATGCTTATAAAGCTTTTTAGTTGAGTCTGAGTCGTTCTCAAGCTTTTGATTGATCAGATTTGAGTTTACAAGCTTTTGCTTGTCAGATTTGAGCCAAAGGCTCAAATCTGACCAATCAAAAACTTGAGAACGAACTCAGACTAAACTAAAAGTTTTATAAGCATGGACCCTGGTTCTACAGTTTATGCCACGTACAAAATGTTCCAGTCTTCAAATGCTGTTATTAAGATATCTAATTGGTATTCAAATTGTCCGGATTTTATTATGTAAATGGTTGATATCTCCAAGCTCACCAGATGTAATGGCTATTAAATATATAATTTTATACGTCAACAGTTACATGAATACCAATATTTACTTGTGACATGATTAGGGCATTCTTAGTAGGCATAACTTCTGTAGGAGCCATCTGATAAGATCTGCTATGTTTGCTTATTCAAATATATAAATTCTATTATAGCTTATAACTCCCGTGTTAAAAGAAGATTATATAAAATCCTCTTATCCAAAAAAGGTAAAGAGTATATTATATTGCTAAAGGCGGCATTTGCTGCAGAAAAAAATGCTCAGCAAACATAAATGTTTGTTTTAATTATTAACACATCAAACATTAACCTTTGTCTCACTTTTTGCGTCTCATCAGGAGCAAATCAGTTAACATATGGTCAGGTTTTCAGAGTTGATCAAATCAGAATTTGCCAAATTCAGATTAGATCAAACTTTGAACAGACATTTAGTTTCACAGCGAAATAAAAGTCACCACACATATATTTGGCACGCTCTCATGCTAAATAGAAAATTTAGCCCTAATGCTTTACACACAGGGTAGGTCAACAATAACAAACACGTCATAGAAACATTTCTAACACTCTTAATGCTAAAGTTTGCATTAACCCTTTCTGCGCCAAATTTCTAATTGTCAGCAATCCAATTGTGTTAAATAATTCGGAAAAATAGGAAATAAGATAAATAAATGCAAATTTCAAAGAAATAAAGCACATATATAGAAATAGAGTATGAGACAAAACGTGAAGTCCCTGAAAAGGCGGCGTCTGATATGGACTGCACTATTTGTCATGGTGCAGTTTGCGACATTGGCGGTGAAAGAGTTAATAGTTAGTGGTAGAGTCCACTTAGTATGAAAGTGTTTTAGGAATGACAGTCAGTGATAAGGATACATTTTTTGTATTAACAAGTACAGTAGAACCCTTCTAAACCGGACGTTGCATGTAGTAGAGATATCCGTCTTGGATAGGTGGCAGCTTAATGCAGGATGAAAGTCATGCAGAAAGCTCCTCTAGAGATTTTCTGCATGGCGTTCACCGTGCATTTAGCAGCCACCTGCTTAATTATTCTCTATTAGAACAACGGTTTAGAGGGGGTTTATTATATACGCTTTCCGCAATTAAAGGTCTAATTAGGATATACACTATTTGCCGATCCTTAGTCTGTTCACAATTTGCATGTCTTAATCAGGCTTAGACGCCAAAAGCAGGAGAAATTGTAATTGTATGCATAGTACATGTATGTACAGGATAAATTAAGTGCCAATTGTGTATTGCTAAATTAAGTCTTCTTACATGTAACTCTTTTCCTGATATAATGCATTTTATGCATTTTCAAACAGCGTAGACCCGGATCAGACGGCTCCTTTAGGAGCCGTCTAATCCGGGTATGCTCCGTTTGCATTTGACATCATATAGATCCGATTCTACAATTGGTGTAACAGCTTAACATTTCTTGACAAGTTTACATTATAAACAATCAGCGAATAAATATTCATAATGACATTATTTCTTATATGAATATTGGACAGGAAAATAGTTAAATGAAGGTCATGGCGTAAAAGAATTTCGCTTTTCATATATTCAATGTATAGCAGCATTGGATAATGACATCACTAAAGTTGTTTTTTTAAATGTCCTGCATCCGGCATTATTGAAGCAAGGTACTACGTAAGCCGAATTAGCTGAATAATTGACACATGTTCATGTCAATTGATATTTGATTCGTGCTTTGCAATTAACATGTAACCACTGCAGTAAAAACATGACATCTCTGAACTTTTAGTAGAAAAAGAAATGAGAATCAATTAGGCATAATGTGGAGTGAACATCCCAGAGGAGTTTTCTGCATTACGTTCATCTTGCATTTGGCTACCGCTTAAAGGCCGATAATGATATTAATGTTTGTGTTCGAAGTAACGAGGCATTAATTTAGGTAATATTTTATTAGTTTATTTAGTTAATAGCTTGATCAGATGATATACAACGCAAAATGATGCTCGGACCGTTTGTGCTCTATTTATCACAATGGTTTCAAACTAAAGAATTCTAAAATATTCCTTTTCTTTAGTTAATGCCCTCTTTTCGGTAGATTTATTCAAAGATGTTTGGTCTAAAATAGTCTATGCGGTAATGGGTTAAACACGGAGTTACTTGAGTGATAAGTACATACTCCATGCGTATCTCGATCGAGAAAGTAATTAAGTCAATTGCTATTGCTTGTACCATGATATCAGGCATTAATAGATTATCTGAAAGAACTCTGATTACTTTCGCTAAGTAAGGTAATGGTTTAGATGATCGATTTAATCCAAGATAATTTAATCACTATAACCTATAATGAAAATTTAATGAAATTGCATGTTGAAATTTATCATCTTCTGACAATGAATATCGAAAGAGGAAATGATGTTTAGATCTAAACAAAACGATAACTTGTGTTTCTCCTTAAGAATATTGGACTATGATTTTTGTGAACTTAGTCTTGTGATGAGATTTAACACATTCGACTACATAATTACTACAGATTGAACCAAAATAAGAACTATTTTCACACGCATTTAGTCTCGCAGTTATTTGGTCAACCCTTTATTTGCAAATTGCGAATATGTTGCAAACTCAGCGTCTCATCAGGATCCGAACTATCGTATTTCCTAAAAGAAGATGGAAGGTAATAGAACAAAAATGTAGCAGACGACACACTTTGCAGACGACATGAAGTGGTTTACTACACATCAAAGAAATATAGACGTCTTTTGAACTTCGAACCTAAGACAATAAGTGTATGTTACTCGTAGCCAACATATACTTCCATAATGTTAACCCACTGTATAAATGTACAGTCGGCTGAGCGGTCCTTCGGACTGAAAGTAGACTATAACTAGTTACTTTATTTTATGTATGTTTCTTCGTTTAAACGGGCGATATGTCTTGCCATTGACCACTGTTTGAGATTTCGACTGTGAAACATCATCAACAGAAGAACACGCTCTAGCGAAGAGAATAAGTTGAGATATGTGTACCCCGTAGGAGGATTATCGGGAAAAATGGATGTCAAGATGAGGGGAATTAACAACATTAAAATCAAAATCTTCTATTTTGTCATAAATCTTAGAAGAAATAATTTCATTGTCAATTCTAAAGTCTTTAGATCAGGAAAATCTAGATCAGAAAAAGCCGCGTATGTGTTGGAAGAATTAACTTTATATAATTTGAGTCCTTTCGGGTAAATGGTAGGAATCACAATATCAATGAAAGGGTTATCGATGTTGAAAATGCCATCCATATATCGAGAAGTTTCACTTAAGGCTTTGATGATTACTGCTTGAGATTGTGGGTTCAGACTCAACATGAAATCTCTCTTATAGAAGTATAAAAAACCAGTGGTGTACAATTTCCACCCATAGAAATACCAATAACCTGACGATAAATACCATTCCCATAACGCATGAATATGTTATCCAGAAGAAAGGTTAGCGATTCGAAAACTTCTGAGAAAATCCAATTGGTATAAGATTTCATTGGATCGTCTGTAAAGAATGCTTGAAATGATCTTTTTTCTCTGGCAAATGTTTCTTGTCTGAATATATTTAGTGAGTTGATATTAATTAAATCATGAATATGAGTCGGAGACAAAGTAGAACAATCGTATGTACTTAAATTGGGTGGAAGAAACCTTTTACTCTTAAGTTTATTTAAGACTTCTGAAGAGTGTTTAATAAAACAGAAGATATTTATACCAGACTTTTCATAAGTTTCATTAGTTAAACAAGAAGTCAAAAGTATTGACAATTTTGTGGTTGCACAAGTGCCAGAATAAGAAGTAAAAGGCGACTTATGAGACTTTATATGTAGTTTGGGTAACCAATACATGTATATTGTAAGAAGTTTATGTTGTGCAGTTTTAATATCTGGTCTAAGTTGTTCACACTTTTTGATACGGTCTGAAAAAAACCGTCTATTCCTCTGTAAAACTGAAGTGCATGACTTGGTATTAATAATTTCCTGTTTCAAGACAGTGATATAATGTAATCGTCAAATAATAATTACATTATTCGATGCCTTGTCAGCGGGAACGAAAACGTACTTTGAATGGAAATCCCAGTGGTAGATTTACCACTGGTCATTTCGTCACCCTATCTTTTATTCTTCATTGTTTTGAACATATGAATGTAAGTGTGTGTCTGCGTGTACATGAGTGTACGTGCGCGCGCGGGGTGTGTGCGCGCGCGCCCGTGTGTGCTCTTAATTGGCTGTGACACGGTGCTTTTGGATTTCTTTTATAATCGTCATTGTTATTATAGCGCTGTATGACCTACATGTATTCAGTGTCACTGTGCCCTAAAGACAATTCCTAAAGACATGACCATCGCAGTGCCCGAGACCCAACCCAATCTAATCACTATTTTTGAAAGACGCGTTCTCTGACGATATGTCTTATCTTGCTCTTATATGAGTAATGGCTTACATCTGTTTAAACCACCAGTGACTTTTGTCACTGACCGTTCCAAGGCTGTTCTTCCATCTTTCCCCTATTGCATGTTTGTTTGTTTTCGTGCTTCTATTTATGTTGTTGATAGTTATTTGCTGTGTTTTCTTGTGTTGCTGTTCTCGCGGCTGTTTGTTCTGTATGTGGTGTTTCCGGCATGACTCATATTGGTACTTTTCACATCATGTCTTTTATCAATGACATAGAGTTTTGATTTAATGGCGCTGCGACATATTAGGTCCCGTGTTAAAACTTTTGAGTTTTAGTGTTAGTTCATTCTCAGATAAGTATGTTCTTTGAGAATGTATTTAGACGTTTTATAATCCCTGTACCAATGGTTATGTATTATGCTCAGAGGATATTCTTCATTTATGTTATTTATCAAGTCCTTGACGAAATGTCCGAGTGATACGAAGTTACCGTTTCGATACGAAGGTGCGACCTGACGACATCCATGTGCCAACGATATGGATCACGACGCTAGGCGCGCCTTGATTTCGCGCCTTGATTTGCATTGGCCAACCACATGGATGACGATGCTAGGCGCGCTCTGATTCGCATTTGTCAACGGCATTGATCACAATGATAGGCGCACCTTGACTCGCGTTTGTCAACAATTTGCATCCAATTGACGCGACCTGACACGCTGTTGACAATTTGGACCCATATGTTAGACACGACCTGACATCATAGGCCAACATTCTGGGCCCAGATAAGACGCGGAACAACCCGGATTCTCATCAGGTTCCAATCTGATTAACCCATTTGCGCCCAGTGGATTCTTCCATGTTTATATATTGGATTAGTCCATTTTTTATCTAAAAGGTGCCTGGCCTAAATTTTCAATTTCGTTCTGTTTTCTATTGAAATTTTCATCAGCAAACAGTGTTTAAACAGCAAACAGCATTATGCGACGTCTGATCAGAGTATACATTGTTTGCCTATGTCCCATATATGGGATCGTGGGAACGAATTGGTTAATACTCGGTCAATAGTTTCTAAAATGCTTGATCGGATCGGAAGTATTCAATATTACAGCGGATCCCAATTTGAGCAGATGTTATGTTTTGAATTATGATTCCGTTTTCAACCTTACTCCCTTGGATTACCATCGACAATGATTCAATTAAGTTAATGTTATAAATAGGTCGAATGAATGATGGTACCTTTATTGCATAAAGTGAAATAATATCAATGATATATCATGTTGATATTATTCGCTACGTGCGAACGAATTACAAGATACATTTTAGCATACTCTTAACCAGACAATGCTCTCAAATATCTGCCAGACAATGCACTCAACATTTGCAGGATTTTAGAAGAGAATAGAAAATATTTGCATAACGTTACCGAATAGTGACCAGATCAAATTTTCACGATAGTGACCATTTTTGCGTAATATAGCAAGTTACATTCCAATTATGCTAGTTTCGTGAACTGTTTTCGCATAAAATGTTGCCACAAAAGCATTTTTTGTGAAAACCTCTCCTTACTAATTAATTGAAATGTAATATAATAGGAATTACTCAGAAAAGAAATAATAATATAACAAAATGGTTTTAAAATACACTTAGTCCCATGTGACTTAGTATTTAAAAAATATTTGACTGTATGACTATCACCCTGCGTTAAGCTGAAATCTCTTTCCAATAACTATATTTCATTTTAACGTCCGGTTTAGAGGGGATTAACTGCAGTAGCATTACACGGGTAGGAGCAGATAAACTTTGAGTGTACTGGTTGAATTATGACCATCCTTTCAAGCACTTCGGATCCAGGAGAGACTCGAGTAAGGTGGTCTCTCCAACCTGATTCTATAATTTCAATTTGGAAGCGAAAAATAAAAACAAGCTACAATCCAGATTTGACAGCCTTTCAACCTCATCGTGATCCACACCAATAATTTTTATCACAGAAAATCGACATCGGCCTTTAACGACAATTGTATGAAGACAGCTCCTCGCCATGCTAACGATACTATAAGCTATTAATCTAATGTAGTACTAAGTGTATATTCTCGTATTATTCCGGTCATGCCGATCAGTTAGTATAGTATTGGCCATTAATGCCGAGGGCGTTTCGATCGATTTGGTGGATGCGTTTAGTTGGTTCCCGGAGTCGATACTGCTTTGACTTATACTTTTAATTCGATTCCATAAGAACACACCGTTAGATGAGGGGCAAATTAGAATACCGTTACAGATGAACGTATGGAGCTAAACTACTGTATCTGAGATGTTTACAAGTGCCGTTCATGGTTTCATTTGGTATCAATAATTAACCCTTTACCTCATAGGCTATTTTTAGACCCAACCTCTTTGAAAAAATCTACCGAAAAGGAGCATTAACTAGAAAAAAGGAACATTTTAGAATTTTGTAGTTTGAAACCATTGTGATAAATAGAGCATTTGCTCCTATAGGAGCAACTGCTGTATTTATCACAATGGTTTCACAAAGTGACTTTTATAGAGTCGTCAAAAGTCGTCAATATGAGGGAATGGCTCAAAAGTCGTCAATATGAGGGAATGGGTTAATGCACTAAGTACTCAGTAGTTAGGATTACAAAACGCCGTGAAACACTAATTTCAGTAATTGGATTTTCAATTTAGTATACCTTTTCGTGAGTTCTCAGTTTACACCTTTTGCAAAATATTGGAGAACATAGGTCTGGTTGTGTCCTTGAAATTACTTGGAAACGAAAACAAGTGATAGTCTTGCCAGCTTTATTTAGTCGGCAAAATATTCTTCGAAATTTACTATTCAGTGTATTGGTTGGGTGGTTGTATTGGTATCAATAATTAACCCTTTACCTCATAGGCTATTTTCAGACCCAACCTCTTTGAAAAAATCTACCGAAAAGGAACATTAACTGGAAAAAAGGAACATTTTAGAATTTTGTAGTTTGAAACCATTGTGATAAAAAGAGCATTTGCTCCTATAGGAGCAAATGCTCTATTTATCACAATGGTTTCACAAAGTGACTTTTACAGTGTCGTGAAAAGTCGTCAATATGAGGGAATGGGTCAAAGCACTAAGTATTCAGTAGTTAGGATTACAAAACGCCGTGAAACACTAATTTCAGTAATTGGGTTTTCAATTAAGTATACATTTTCTTGAGTTCTCAAATTATACCGTTTGCAAAATATTGGAGAACATAGGTCTGGTTGTGTCCTTGAAATGACTTGGAAACGAAAACAACTGATAATCTTGCTAGCTTTATTTAGTCGGCAAAATATTCTTCGAAAGTTACTATTCAGTGTATTACAAGAATTGAAATTGCGGCTTTACCTATGCTTGTGTTTATTATAAGGGTTAGTCTGAGTTTAGTTATTGAAACATTCTGCAAGGCTTGGAATAGTATTAATTAACGTCAATTTGCGAAACTACCATAGTTTCCTCTGGTCACGTTGTAAACAGTTTTGGGCATACAGTAAAACCTGTCATAAGCGGCCATTCATTTATTGTGCATAAGACTGTTAAAAAGCAAGGGGTTGCCTAATGCAGGGCAAAAGTAATGCAGAAAGCTCATATAGGGGCTTTCTGCATTGCCTTTGACCTGCATTAAGCTTCCACCTGCATTACAAACCCATAATCTAGCCTAGTTTTGATGGTCGTTTAAGACAAGTTCTATTGTAGTAGAATAATAAGGTTTTATGACATTCACAGTATTTGCTTCAGGTATGATACAAGTGTATGAGTTTTTAATAAACGTATCTTGATATGTTTTGGTCGAATAAAGAGTAATGTTGTTCACATACAGCAATCCGTGTGTATGTCCATTAGTCAGTCCGTGAGGTTGTCCGTGGATATGTCCGTGGGTATGTCCGTTGCCTAATTTTGGATTTGTCCGTGAATTTGTCCGTGAGATTGTTTTCCGATAGGAATTTAAAACTATTTATTCTAAAGCCATCAAACTTGTCCGTGTCATAGGCCATGTAATACTCGTAATTTCAAAGTCTAGCATTACTTATGGAGCAAGGGTACCGTGTCTTATGGAGCATGGATACATGTCTAATTCGTCTTATTGATAATAGGTTTCGTCTTATGGAACATGGATACATTACGAACTCGTCTAATGGAGCTTGTGACTGTAAAGCTCTAATTTGTATGTCAAATTGGGTTTTAAAGTGTTCTGCATCAGACAATATTGAAAGGGGTTACTTACCAAGTTGTTAAAGGATGATTGTGATAATAAGAAAATATGTAAATATCCTAGTAACATAGGAATAAATTATTATGTAACGCTGACTTGTTTAAACTGTACATGCAAGCAGCGAAAATATCAGTGTCTGCAGAACTTGTTTTGCTCTCTGTTCTTTGAGTCGGGCAGATAAGCATGAATCTACATTTGTTCTTTGTATCGAATTAAGGGCTTTAATTGTTACATTTATGTATTGACGGAACCCTTTGATCTTATGCTATGGGCAATGTAACTGGGTTCAATAAATCAGATTTATTTGTGTCTATCTGCACACGCACCTTGTCGGAGACCTAGCTGTTTGGAGACGATTCTAATAAGCCCATTTCATGTAAGTTTCCTTGAAATACTTATATTGTAAAACGAATTTGTGGATAAATACTAAGCGTTAACATTGATTTCATAATGTGTAGTTCTAGAACAATATATTTTGCGATTTCTGGAACAAAATTACGAAACCAATCGGAATACTTCCGGGAACCAATCGAACCACTGTTGAGTAGTTACATGTACCATTAATACAGTACTAAAACGCTCGCGGCTTTAATCTAAAAAAAGTTTACTGGATAACGGGGATTAATCATTAGATGTATCATTCCGTATACGACATTTATGATAACCTATTCTTATTACCATTACCCCGTAAACAGTTCAATTATTTTCATTTAAGCTTTTGAGGCACTATTGAATGAGCGAGTATTAAACCAACTGATCCTCGTGTGATGCCGAGCTACTCGATGTCTCATCTGGATCCAAGCTGTTTGCAGTTGACATCTAGATCTCTATTACAATGTAGCAGACCAATGGTTAATTGAGGATAGACCGCTGTATTATCTGATAATTTGAATATTTGACAAAATCCATTTTTACTGCTACAGTTATATAAATCAAAGGGACCAAACATAAATGAACCTCCTTGCAGAAACATACGAGGTATGACATGAGCTTTTTCCTGGGAAGATCATACACTAAACCCCCTCTAATGCGACCACCAAAAAGGGTCAACGTCTTTGGGTGACAGAGGCAGGTGGTAGCGTAATGCAGGATGAAAGTTATGCAGAAAGCTCTTATAGGAGCTTTCTGCATAACTACCGTCCTGTATTCAGCAACCACCGGCTTATTAAGACTTATGAAGGTTATTTTGTCGCATTAGAGGGGTTCTACTGTATATGCTTTAGTGCGAATACATTATTAACCCCTCCCCTGTTCAATGTTCCCGTAAGAAATTAACCTATTCCCTCATAATGACGCCTTTCTACGCCTCTGTAAAAGTCACGTTTTGAAAGCATTTTTATAAATAGAGCATTTGCTCCTAAGGAGCAAATGCTCTATTTATCATAATAGTTTCAGAACTTCATAATAGTTTCAGAACAAAATTCTGAAAAAAATCCTTTTCTCTAGTTAATGCTCCTTTTCGATAGATTTATTCAAAGAGGTTGGGTCTAAAAAGCCTATGAGGGAATGTATTAATTATACAGCGTGCAAAGTGGTGAAGAAAGCGCCCAAATACTTAGGGAAAGCTCTTATTTCTACCGCATCTTCGATTTTATGACGCAATAAAGTGTGGTGTGTGTCCTTGTCGTTAATGCCACTAAACGAATTATGTAAATGAGACACTGCTCACATCGTAATTAAAACTTTATCTTGCTGTAAATTGATGTCTGCTTAAAATCCGACCTGTTGCTTGTTTAATTTAAGGCCGATCATATCAATCTTTCAAAAGTCAAGAGGTCAAACAGCTTGAACACTGATGATACACTTGGCGTCTAATCTGGATCTCGGCTGTTTGGAAATGTTTATCAGGCCGTACCTTGCAAATGAATATGCAATCAAATACAGTAAAACCCCTCTAATGCGACCAGCAAAAAGGGACATAATTCACAGTGGCAAAGGCAGATGGTAGCTTAATGCAGGTCGAAAGTTATGCAGAAAGCTCCTATAGGAGCTTTCTGCATAACTTTCGTCCTGCATTAAGCAACCACCTGCTTATAAAGGCACCCATGTTTATTCATTAAGTGGTCGCATTAGAGGTATTTTACTGTGCCTCTAACCGGAGTTTTGATAAGGAACACTTAGGTATTTAGGTAGGTGGCTGCTTAGTGCAGGGCGAAAGTCATGCCGAGATCTCTCTTGAGGACTTTCCGTATGGCAATTAGCCTGCTTGAAGCTGCTATATGTCTGAAAGACCGGCATTGATACAATGCTAATTATAACGCCCGGTTTAGAGGGTTTTTACTGTATACCAGGCAGGTTAATAATTAAACAAAGTCGCTGTTGGCAATTATCATAGATGGTCAGTATTTTTGACACTGAAATGCTACGAACATACAGAAACGATACAGTTAGACGAGCATGGCACATTGAATGAGATAACCCTCAAGCTGCTGTAGAAAACAATATCTGCTTAACCTTTTCCCTATTGAATATTCATGCAAGGAAAAATGCCATCATGATTATTTATAAGCTGTTTTTATACATGCAATAGCAAATGGACACAAGATATTTTGGAACAGGTAGGAATTGTAGAGTCGGATATATTATAAATTCAGAAGCAAACAGAGCAGATCCTGTTCAAACGGCTCATATAGGAGCCTTTTGATCTGAGTCTACTCTGTATGCAAAGGCGTGAAAAAGCGGTTATATGAGGGAAAGGTTGTCGACCCTGATGAAACGATGTGTTACTCGGCGTACCATCTAGATACAAGCTGTTTACAAACGCATGTTTGGTCGTATTTGACAGGATAATTGTTTATTGACCAGTACGTGTAAGCAATAAGTATCGTCAAATAAAACGAACACATGGAGACCGTCACTTTAACTCATTACTCTATGAATATTCATGTAATATATAATGGCGTCATGAATATTAATTAGATTAACTGTTATAATAGCGATGGACGCAAGCTAGTTTGACCATGACAGAAAATGTAGACTAATATCTATATTATATCATAAGCAAATAGAGCAGACCCTGTACAGACTGTTCTTATAGTAGCGATCTGATCTGGGTCTTTTCTGTTTGCAAATGGATAGAACGGCGTATTTATGGAGTAAAGGGACAACCCTTTAAGAAATACTATTGCTCAGACTAGATGGTACCTGTATGGGCGATCTGATCAGAGTCTGCTCTGTTTTCTTATGAAGTTATAATAGGTTGGACTTAACAATTTCTACCAATTATAACAATTCATGAGTACATATATCATTATAAAAATTGAGCTAATAAATATTCCCGATGTCATTATTTCTAATATAATCAGTCAATAGAGAAAGGTTTATATTACAAAGTTGCATTTTGTTATGCTTATGATATGCTATGGGTGACGGCAAAATGTAATAACATTTTGCTAACTTGGTGGTGTGTGCAAAGTGAAGTAAATATTATGGTTTAGCCCATTACATGTACCTAATGCCAGAAATACTGACATCATGAACAGTAATTAACTGTTTTTTTTACGTTGGCATAGGAACACAGCTACCTTTGAATAAAATATACATGTACCTCACCCTGATCAGACAGCTCATACAGAACATGTCTGATATGCGTCTACTCTGTTTGCAAAGACGTTCAAACGGCATATTTATGGAGTAAACGGAACGAATCGATTCTGTTTTGAAGTTTAGCGACAGCAAAGTGCGAATATACTTTTAACGTAAGTGGTTTTTCACATATTTGTATATGAAATATGTATATAAGCTTGTATACTGACCAGCTAGAGGACACGTGTTGAATTATTTACACTCTAAAGACAGCCATCTGCAAACGGCTATGTGAACTAAATATTGCCAAGATCAGAGCAAACCAGAGTTACACGTTGTATTTTGTAGAAATTGTTCCGATATAAAGGGCTAAAACAGAAACGTACCCCTAACTCTAGGCGATATCCAATAAGGTTAACCCTTCTCTTGCTGAATTTTAAAATACATTTCTCCTTCTTTACCCATGCCCTGTTGTATAATTACATATATCTTCACTGTGTACAAGTATTTCGCTGTGCAATCACTGCTGTGGAGTGCACTGGTTGCACGATCAAGTTGTAAATAGTGCAGACCCTGATGAGACAGCTCCTGCAGGAGCTGTCTCATCTGGGTCTTCACTATTTACAGGTAGGTATATTGACGTGAATAGCAAGCGAATGGTTTATATGTTCTTATGAAATAATAATCATAGACGTGAATCTACAGTATACATATCAAACAGGTCATTGTTCGTTCTGTCAGTATATGCCTTGAGGTAAGTATTATACATACATTCACTTTTAATTATTTATTAACGCCATAAATAAATGCAAGTGTGTCATATGGATACATCTGTTTTTCATGTATACCTCATGTTCGTTAACTGATAGTTGCAAGTTATATGTGTATTTCACACATGGACGCACACACGCGCTGCAGTATGCAGTAAATGTATATGGAATAAGCATATTTATTGATAAATGCATTCCATAAAAAGGGCAATTTGCAAAACACATGTACTGAGAACAATTCTACCGGGCATGCGAGTTCATGAAACATACGCGAATGGACTTATGTTATTGATATATACTTACATTAATGTCAGTGTAGTTTGTAAATGAGTCTGGAAACTAATCATCGTAAATGGCACAGTAATGACTGACTGTCAACAAAACAAAAAAATCTACCTTTTTGCTAATTGGTTGTCAAAATGTTGGTTTACGCGTACTTAACATTTCATGAGGAGGTATTGACCTGACGATTGTCTTCAAGTTTGTTTTCTTTGTCATATCATATTATACATACTGACAGAACATTTACCTGACAGTTTGCTATATAGATACAAACTCTAACGTCCCTGCAAACAGGGTCAGAACATTTAACTAACAGTGTACTATATGGATACAAACTCTAACGCACCTACAAACAGGATAAGAACATTTAACTGACAGTTTACTTTATAGAATATAGATACAAACTCTAACGTCCTTACAAACAGGGCCATATTTAGGACAAGCTTTGTTTGCTCGTGAAATAATTTAGATTTGTGACTAGCTTCTGCTATGTCCGGAATTTAATATTTCTTTATCCATATTCCATTTTTCAAAATTAATGTAATCTTTTTTTTATTATGTTGTTATGTCATATACATTCATGAGATTAATATTCAATTCGAAAATTACGTATATTTGACACCTATAAGAACGAGTAAGATACACATACACCTGACAAGGTTTAACAGACTTGTAACAACGATTTCACGCAGATGATTTCATTTGAACAACATTTAGTTACTTGTCAAAACATCTCGTAAGTCATAAAGTCATACTCAAACAATACTTCAGACTTTATAAACCACACCTCCTTTAGATAAGACTTTATGAATCGAAGTCCGATGTATCAGTGTTATACACTAAAAGCACAAGTCTGCGAGAAACTCTGTCGATAATAAGAATAAGACATGTCGCCCGAGTTTCTCTGTATCAACTTCCATCTCTCTGGGGCGTCCAATTAGCCCATATTTGGCGGAAACGGACGTAAATCAACACAAACAACATGTGGAATGAATACAGCAATATTGCGGGTATCGTTGAGTGTTAAACACTTTAGACAAGACTTCTAGTCCCAGACACGGTTGAGTTAGATCTGCTAAAACCTTACTCTCTGTGACAAAACAAATGTCTGCTCCAATTTGAACCCGGTACATTTTCACGTAACCTTTCTCTTGCTGATTTTTAAAATAGGTTTCTCCTTCTTTACCATGCCCTGTTGTATAATTACATATATCTTCACTATGTACAAGTATATCGCTGTGTAAAAACTGCTCTGGAGTGCACTGGTTGCACAATCAACTTGTAAAACGTGCAGACCCAGATGAGACAGCTCATGCAGGAGCTGTCTCATCTGGGTCTTCACTATTTACAGGTAGGTATATTAACGTGAATAACAAGCGAAGGGTTAAGCGACAAGACGTCTCACTTGGACTAAAATTTATTTTCAAATGCGTATCTATTAGAGAATAGTGGGATAAGGGTTAATGTGTTTGGAGCTCAATAGCATCATTCCTACTAAACCCGCCACCTGATAGAGACGCCCCTTTACGGCCTTTTGCATCAAGAGTAGACCCAGAACATATGCTCCTGTTCAGGATCTTCCATATTTGCTAATGAATAACACAGACGTGATAATGATTATACAGTTTTGTCATTATAAAAAGCTCTTTTGTTCGTAATGTTAATATAAGCAATTAGCTTATGAATATTCATACATGCATTATTTCTGTCACAAATATTCACCAGGTTAAGAATTAATACCATTCACACTGCCTTTATTTAGTCATAACAATAATCTCATTGAAATTGAAGAATTTCAAGTGTGTGTGTTAATACTGTGACTGCTTTAACCAATTCCCTCATACTGACGCCTTTTGACGCCTCTGTAAAAGTGACGTTTGGAAACCATTTTGATAAATTTTTGTCACAATGGTTTCAAAACTACACATTCTAAAAGTGTCCTGTTTCCGAGAAAATGCTTATTTTCAATAGATTTATTCAAAAAATCTTGATTCTTCAATGGCCTATGAGGGAATGTGTTAATGATTTACTCCATTAACATGCATGGTGCAGTCCATCCATTGTGAGAGTTAATTTAATAATCATATCAAATCTTTATACAAAAGCTATACCAACTACTCGTAAATAGTATTGAACTTGATATAAGATATATAAACAAACCGACCACTCCTCATTAGACGGCTGCAGTACATCTGAACTAGGTCTACTCTATTTGCAAAGATGTCTAAAGGTGTCTCAGTGGAGTAAAGGACTAATGATGATTGGATCTGACACTTCTTAAATCAAACAGACACACTTTCATTTTTGTTTACTAAAGACTTTACTTGACAACAAAGTCCTACAAAGAACAGTAATCGCTAAGGGCATTTATTTTAATTCTGTTTGCCATTATTGATGAAGCTTCGTGGTTTAGCATATAATCACCTTATATATTAGCGCCCATAGGAATTTTTCCTTGTAAACTTTGCAAACAGTTGATGTCTAGTGAAGTCTAGAAACGACGCAGACTTTGATTCTCCGAGAGCAGTTACGCAATGAAATAAAAAGCAAAATAAAACGAATATTGATGCAACATTGATGTAAGTGTTAACAGGGCTAATGGCTTACAGATGCAATTTGCTCCATGTCCTAAGGAATAGCCCTTTCCTTCATATAAATATGCTGCACGCATTTGCAAACAGAGAAGACCTAGATCAGAGGTTCCTATAGGAACCGTCTGATCAGCCTCAGTTCTGTATGCTAATGGAACTTCTAAAATGGCTGCAATTTTTACGTTTCATGTTTCGTAAATAACTATTTTGTCATTGAATATTCAACAGGTATCGAAATTTGGAATAAACACTGAACAGGGAAAGGGATAAGAAATATTCAAATTGCTGAAATACACTATCCTACTAATTGATATCTATGGTTTGTAATTAACAAATATATTCTGAAAATGTGTGATCCTTCGAAAGCAAAAGCAGTAATGCAAAAGAGAGAAAATTGCAGACTCGGTTTTATTGAGTTTGTTCATGAGTAGTAATTAAATGTGCAACACTACTCATGCCCCCTAGCACCGGCTTAAGCAGTATTCAATTTTCAAAACTAATAACATGAAAACTAATGATCCCGAAGGACCAGAAAATATAACAACACTGAGAATGAAGTACGGGGCGACTTTTTACGGCCGCCACACAATCACTTAACACCTGCTGTTGTGAAGAACATAATTATATTCTGAAAATGGGTGATCCTTCGAAAGCAAAAGTAGTAATGCAAAAAAGAGAAAATTGCAGACTCGGTTTTATTGAGTCTGTTCATGAGTAGTAATTAAAAGTGCAACACTACTCACGCCCCCTAGCACCGGCTTAATTGGATCCAAAAGAGATCGATCCGGCATAACGCAGTTTCTTATCAGGATCCAGGCGGATCGTATCTACGCCAATAATTTAAGTATTATCTGGATATTCATTGCCCGATTCTCATTTGCAAACACACTGGATCCAAATCACACGCCGATTAACCCGGCGTCTCATTAGGGGATCCAATCATTTTTTTTCAAAGCCGGGTAAGGGTTAATAAAATAAAAATGAATGGCGAGTCGTAGTATGTTCAAATAAGCAGGATGTCAGCAAACTGAACAGGCGACAGTTTTCTAGCAGAGTAATTATCACCGAATTTCAACTTTAGTTATGGTATTCATATATTTACACTGTTTGTGTTTTAGGATGGAAACGGAATACATGTGAGGTTGGTCGCCCGTAAACCGGTTTAAATCCCCAGTGACAAATTAATGTCACTGACCGTTCCAATTGCAAGGCGGTACTTCAATCTTTCCCCTGTTGTTTGTTTGCTATGTCTTTGTGCGTCTCCATTTGTCTTTTGATAGGCATGTGCATTTGCTGTTCGTTTTTGTTATGGTGCTGTTCGGGCGACTGTGTGTTTTTGTACATGTATGTGGTGTTTCCTGCATGACTCATACATGTACTTTTATACATGTACTTATCAATGTGGCGTCTCATCTGGATCTAAGGAGTTTGCAAATGCCAGCTAAATTGTTCGAGAAACCATTGACATGGTGTCACACAACTTGGGCCCTAAATAGACGCCGGGTTTTTGGGCGTCTCGTCTGCATACAATCTAGGCCCGTATTATCAACATTTACTTTGAACTCGGGCTCAGTCTCAGACTCAGGCTTAACCATTTCTCTGGTGTATGTTTATTTAAATGTTAAATACTTACTGAATTTCCATGGATAATATAGTTATAATGAAATATGGAATGTTGGAAATTATGGCCATTTAAGAAAGTAAAGAAATAGATCTTTCAAATTCCATTATCAAACAGAGCAGGCGTTTTGATCTGGATCTACTCTGTTTGCAGATGCGTGAAAACACGCTTTTATGAAGAAAATGTTTAACCATTTTACCGCCGATGTCGCATAAAGGCACCACGACTAATAGTGCAGTCCCAGAAAAGGCGGCGTCTGATCAGGGACTTCACTTTTTGTCTCACTCTTTAGTTCTATATTTGTTATTCACGTCTTTGAATTTAAATTTATTTATAACATTACCTTAATTAGCCGAAATATTTAACAAAACTGGGTTGCAGACGACTATTAGGAATTTGGCGCCGAAAGGGTTAAACTCAGGCTCTGTTTGCAAATACTAGTCTGGGCGTATGTTTGTCCTCAACTGGTTGCTTATCTGTTTGCAAAGGTGTATGTCGACTGTTTGTGTCTACACTGTCGACAAAGGCGTAGAAATGCGTATCTACGGAGTGAAGGGTTAAATAAATGATTGATAGATTAGGTTGTGAATGATGCTGGGCTGTAATATTGCATGCGAACGGATGTTGTTATCTGACCTTACTAATTCTCATTTTACTTTTTACTTGTACTTTTTCAGTTGCAAACAAACGTATTATTATTTTATTAGTTTTGATTAGAATAAGCTGGAAGTGCATTGTTTGTTAGAGTGTGGGTCCGTCCGTGATATATCTCTGTAACATAGCGATTTGATAGTTGAATTAACGTTAGAAATTAAATAAGAAACTTTTAAACACATAGTGATGTTGTTACTGTTTTCCTCGCAAGTCGTATATACAAATGTATTACAAAACCGTACTTATTTCTCATAAAAGTTCAGTCTCTGGTGTGGTCCGCATGAATGCTTCATCGATTATTACACCATAAAATCAAATCGATGAATCATTGGATATTTTTACTTATTATAGATCGTTTAGACAGATAGCACTATCAACAATCAATTATTGACACGTTTGATTCGAAGACAAAATTACAGTGTCTCCTTAATCACTTTCGAATGTTTATCTATTGTATAACTGCTACTTTAACGTCAATCCGATAACGATACAGCGAGCTAAACCTTATCCCGATATCGGCATCATGCCTTCCATATGGAAACAGCTTGAATCCTGATGAGACGCCGAGTTACTCGGCGTCTCATCAGGATCCAAGCTGTTTGACACCTAGTTTATATTTTCTCAAACGCTGAATCGGATATGTAGTAGTCAAATTTGAACTTATCCAAATTTGAGCTGATACTTGCTTGTACGACTGCTGAGGGTTAATAAGGCTACAAATGCCACAGCCAGTTGGCTTCACCGACCCATACCGCTATTTGTATATCGGTTGATGTATTGGATTTACGCAGCATTCGTACTCTGGTTTGTGTTTCAGACAATAAGAAGGCATCAGTAATATGTCAGGGCATCAGACACGTTCAGCAAATGAAGTTCAGTCTGTAAAGAACTCTCTACATGGTGGCGACTGCGCCGGAGAAAATCACCGTATAATGCCAGCTGTAACAAACAGTTGTGTTCGCATATGAAAGAGCTCTGGTGGTACATGAAGTCGTGATGTAGAACAATTTGTAAACGATGGATTCTGGGGGAGAATTGTTGAATCAGCTTTATACGTGGGTGAAGGAGAATAGTTACCGCAAATCGATAGATTTTCCTTCATAACGACATAACTATTACCAAGGATATACAGCACCAACGAAATCATGGGCGTGGACAGTGACGCTGTCACCATGGACGGGAATACAACAACGAAGTATGTTACGGGAATAAGCTTAATCACGAACAGCTCGATTCTAAATGTAAGCTATCCAGATGAAGAAGATGACTTGGTTTGTAAGGACTGGCTCGACGCACAGCACGCAGTGTTCCAACTAGCCAACCTCTGTGTACTCATTTCCTTTTTGACGCCAAGCGGTTTCAAACACCATTGTTTCTTTCTCCGTGTGATGCTTAATTTTGGATATCTTTTAATTGTGATATGGGCTGCACTATTCGTCTGTATGCCGGATATTCTGGCTTGGAATTCAGCATTCTTTATTTTCAATTCTCTCCATTTGATGTACTTGGGATATAAAATTGTACCGGAACGTTTTCCGAAAACGTTGGATGATGTCTATATACACACTTTTAAGCCACTGCGTGTTTCAAGAAAACAGTTTAAAGAACTTGTAGAGTTCGGAAGCATGATGCTTCTAGCCAAAGGTGCTATATACGCTCGCCAAGGACAACATCAAACAGGCCATAAGCTTTCACTTTTGATAAAAGGCAGGTAAGACTCACATTTCATTTTCTGCATCAATAATTTGTCTTTAAAATTGTTTCGTATCAGAGGTCCTGATAAGATGCGTAAATTAAAAAAAAATCAAGAACAATTTTTTTTCGACCAAACCCTATGCTGTGACTTCTCTTTACAATCGTCTCGAATAGTTCGATAAACTCCGACGAAATGACGTTTGCATTATAATCATGTTTCCTGACAGAGTTGCTGCAAATGAGATATACGCATGTGACAATCTTTGACATAAATCGGTATACCATGCATTAAAGACTCTGGTCAGCGAGCTCCTGCACCAGAAGCTCTTTGTTCACTGATTTCTTATATTCCATATATGGGAACACGAGGGTAAATCGGTTAAGCTACATTGCTAAACATTTATAGGAAACTCATTTTATAGAAATCTCTTTACAAAACTGACAACACTGCATCTATTCTGTAAATACATATATGGACAGCTTGTTTATGTCAAATGCACGATATTAAATCCTATATCCATGTAAGAACATAGATATCATGAATGTCTATTACCTTATAATGTCTCAATGAAATATGTACACAGGATTGTTTAGTATTAATAGAAACTGTAGCGTCAGATTTATTATAATTACGTAGCAAACAAAGCAGGCCCTACAGGAACGGTCTGATCTGGGTCTATGTCGTTTGCAAGGGCATGAAAAGGCGTTTTATGGGGAGTTCAACATGCTTTTATTTTGGTTATTTATGTACATTGTAAATCATTGAATGCAGTTAATTGAGGTTTGAGTACAAAACTGTTTTAACTATAGAACAAAACAATGATGATATTTGCAAAGAGTCAAAATCAATATTAGACTCCGAGTAACTTGGCATATTCTAACTGTTTGATACCCCGAGTGTGAATTTATAATGAAATGGAAAAAATAATCTTTATAGAATATAATAACTTTTTTTCCTAATACTTAATTGATATCAAATAATAGAATTACAGATTTCCAGATAAGATGCGAAAGTTACGAGCGTAACACATTTCCAAGAATTGCTTCTTTATTTCTCTACCAAACCCTATGTTGTGATCACTCTTTAGAATGGTCTCTTCGAGACGATTCTAAAGAGTGGTTACAACATAGGGTTTGGTGGAGAAATGATGATTTTAGTATTTGTGTACGCACAGGTATTTGTTGCTCTGTAATTACAATAGTTTTGCGCTCAGCCCTGGAAATAGTTATGTCTTTAAAACTATTCGTAACTGAATTATGTTACTGTTTTGATCGTCTTTATTTAAACGATTTCGCATCACTCAGCACATTTAAAGGCCAATACTTATCAAGCTCAGGGTTACCCGATTAGTGTTTGCAAATCGCATGACTCCAAATTAGACGTCGAGTACGGCGTCTCTTGAGGATCCAAGCTGTTTGACATTCGGAAACTACTTTAACAGATGTTTGCGAATCGGAAATAATAAAAGAAAAAAAAGAGAAAAGAACAAAACCAGCAGATCTGAGTTTTAGCGGAACTAATTTTATTCAGCACTATAAGAGTTAAGAAAATTAGTACTCCATTCCTGGCTACTGTGTCGATAATTATCATTTACTCCATTAACACACATATAACGTCATTGCAAACAGAGTAGACCCTGATCAGATAGCTCCTGTAGAGGCCGTCTGGTCTGTTTGCTCGTGAACAATGTAGATTAGGTTCAGCGGTTTGTGCCATGGCCTCAAAAGTCTGTGTTCACACATGTCATCATGAAAAATCATTTAACCCATTCCCTCCTAGTGACGCAGTTTGGCGTCTCTGTAAAAGTCACATTATGAACTATTGTAACAAATAGAGCATTTGCTCCATAGGAGCAAATGCTCTATTTATCACAATGGTTTCAAAACTATGCAGTTCTAAAACCGTCCTTTTCTATAGTTAATGCTCATTTTCGTTAGATTAATTCAAAGAGGTTGGGTCTAAAAATAGTCTGGGAGGGAATGAGTTAATCGATATATACGCTGGCTTTATTCCTTGCATGCATATTCATGAAGTAAAAGGTTAAAGACTTACATGTATATAATACAATAGATATGAATTACTCACAAAGGGTTCCCAGTCTAGACAGATTATTACGCTATCTCTAAATATATATATCCGTACTCCCCCATAAAAATACCTTTACAATTTCCTTTCAATAGTAATAGATACGTATACAGACACTACCCATCAAATACAGTATAACCCTCTAATGTGACCAATAATACTAGATATGGATACAGACACCACGCATCAAATGCAGTATAACCCTCTAATGTGACCAATAATAATAATTTGTATACAGACACAACCCATCAAATACAGTATAATCCCTCTAGCGTGACCAATATTAATAGTTATATATACAGACACCGCCCATCAAATACAGTATTACCCCTCTAATGTGACCAATAATAATAGATATGTATACAGACACAACCATCAAATACAGTATAACCCTCTAATGTGACCAATAATAATAGATACGTATACAGACACAACCCATCAAATACAGTATATGATAATAGATAAGTATACAGACACTGCCCATCGAATACAGTATAATCCCTCTAATGTGACCAATAATAAAATATATGTATACAGACACTGCCAGTCAAATACAGTATAACCCCTCTAATGGGATCAATAATAACAATAGATAATGTATACAGACACCGCCAATAAAATACTGTATAACCCTTCTAATGTGACTACCTCCGCTTAATGATAGATATGTATACAGCCACTGCCCATCAAATACAGTACAAACCCTCTAATGTGATCGCCACCACTTAATACATAAACCCATATGATTGTAAAGCAGATTTCGGCTTAAAACAGAGTATTAAAGTAATACAGAGAGTTTTGGAGCTTTCTGTATAACTTTTCTCCTGCATTAAACTACAAACTGCCTTTAAGACGCTGATTTATACCCCATTTCTATTGTTGCCTTGGAACTGTCCAGATTGTTTTCAGAAACAAGATTTAAGTTTCGAACTCGTTTTGTCATGTTGATAAAAACGGAGTTTAATTTCGTCTCGTTAGAAAACAGTACTACGAGTCAGGGGTATTCTCTCATTTGAACAAACGCCTCGCTGTCAGGATATCCTCATTTCGATAATGTTCTTTAGAAACTTTATCTGTAAGGAAATGATTGTGTATTATGCTTCGCTTTGCTATCAGACACGCTGATATTTTAACCTTTTGATACAAAATACGCGTTGCTAAGCCTTTGCAAACAGAGTAGACCTTAATCAGACGGCTCATAATGGGGCCGTCGGATCAGAGCCTGTTCTAATTTGCTTTTGAAATGATATATATATGATTTTACAGTTTCTGCTTAGGCAATCATCTCATGTGTTCATATGCCATTTCACAACTTAAGCTAATAAAAATGTATGATGTCATCATTTCAAGCATGGCTATTCATGGAGTGAAGGGTTAATCATTTAACTCTTAGATATTCATGAAAGAAATAATGACATCATGAATGTTAATTAACTGAATGTATAATTATGATAGTACGTGTATATGAACATGGGATTATTTTGCCATGGCAGAAACTGTAGAATAGGATCTCTATTCTATATAAGTCCATTAGCAAACAGATTAGCAGACCCTAATTAGACAGTTCCTTCGGGAGTCATCTGATCTGGGTCTATTTTGTTTGGAAATGCGTTAAAAGGTTTTTATTTAAGGTAAAGGATTGCAAAATATTTCAGGTATAGGTTACAAATATCACAAATGTCACCCATTTCTTAAAGGTTCAGACCATTTTCTTAATGTTTACACGACCGATATATCCAGGCAAAACATTTGGATGTCTGAAATCAAATTTAGATATATTAGGCTACTGAGGTATGTAATAAAACTTCAATGTTTAGATAGGTAAAACTAAAACACTGGCCAGAATATCGCCTTTATATCTCCTACTATCTCCATGTTGTGACCATTCACAAGAGAGAATCCTAAAGAATAATCAAAACATAGGGTTTGGAGGAGAACTGAGGATTTAAGTGTTTGAATGAGCACTTAACCCATTACACCATATGCTAATTTTAGAACTAACCTTTTTGATTAAATCTACCGAAAGGAGCATTTACTAAAGAAAATGAAAAATTTAGAATTGTGCAGTTTCGAAGCCATTGTGATACACAGAGCATTTGCTCTCATGGAACAAATGCTCTATTTATCACAATTGTTTCAAAATGTGACTTTAGCAGTGGTGTCAATGGGCATCAATATGAGGGAATGGGTTAGCGATAGCTCTAGGGAGTGTTTATTTCGTTATTCTACGAAACTTTTAGCGGCTCCGTCCAAAGATTTGCACACATATATCTGTGCCAAAATAAGCAAGACCGTCCATCAAAAACAGATAACACAGTGTGCCCAAACAATTTACTTGAAGAACGAAAACACATACTGGCAATTTAGATACACTCTCTATATCAGCTAGTTCAATCTTCCGATCCATTGTTTCTGAATATTTTCATTCCCAGACAATTTCATTGATGAAGTTGAAACTGCACGGTGCAGTGGACCTGTCGTCATAAATCTCCCCTCGACTGAACACGTCCCGACATTGATTTACCAGATTGTGTTGATTGTTCAGTATGAGACTGACGGCCTTATTGGAGACCCGTCATCCGTCTGAAATTAATGCTTGCTCTCCCAATTTGCGCGTGTTGTTTTAATGCAAATTTATCACATGAAGCACAAAGTGTTAATATCCGCCCAATCACTCGTGTGTGTGCGTCTGGATGTCTGTCTCTTGATGTAGTGTGAAAAACAGGACAACTTTGCCATGCATTCACTCTAAATTTTGTGTCAGAGCAATGTCTGTTTCAAATGACATATCTAAAATTACGAATGATTCTATGCGTATCCTGAGAGTAATTAAGCAGATTAGCATTATTGCATGAATACGGCTTAGAGAACGTTTTAATCGTAAAACATCAGGATGATGACTTCGGCAAAAAAAAACAACATGAGCACGTTTTTCAAAGCAGAGCTGATAGCTGGTAGTTAGAGTTGGTGTGATCGCGCAGCGGGGTCATGATGGTCACGGGGTTAAAGTCTAGAGACGCGATAAGGTCACTAGCTAAAAATTAAATAATTAACCGGAGAATCGTGTTGCTAATATACTACCACTATATCACGCCATTATAAAACGCAACTTTCATTTCATACATGTAGTAATCCATCACCTAGACCACAGCGTCGTATGCAAGTTCTGTAATGAAATACATTTACATTACAAGTTTACCCTTGTACTCCGTAAACATTTTCAAGAAGTTGAGATCTAGATCAGACGGCTCCTACTTGCGTATGTAATAATATAGATCTGATGATACAGTTTCTCTGTTGACAAATATTTCCTGTAGTAATATACCATCTTAATTTTCTTTCTGGATCATCAGTTTCAATGCGTTTAGTTATGAAAATTCAATGCCGCTTAAGGCGGCGGTAGGGGGTGTGAGTAGTGTTGAACTTTTAATAAATGCTCATGAACAGACTCAATAAAACCGCGTCTGCAATTTTCTCTTTTCACATTGCTACTTTTGCCTTCAAGGGAGCTCCTGCTTTCGGAACTTATACTCATATAATTAATATATTTTATGTATTTGTTTACATCATTATCCACGGAGGATAGGGTTAACATTTCAATTAATGGAACATTGATCTGAACCTTTGTCTTCTTCACCAAGTTTAGATTAAAGTACACTTGTATTTCATGTCTTTTGAAAACAGTTTCAGACTCTGAATTTAGGTGTGACTTACTCAACGTACGTCTGCATTCCATCTAGATCAAACCTTATTGCAATGAAAGCGATCACATCTGATTGTATAGGTCATCAACATTTTGTCAGTAGTGTTAAACTTTCTTTCATATAAACGGCATTTTCAAACAGAGTAGACACAGATCAAACGGCTCCTATAGGAACCGTCTGATCAGGGTCTGCTTTGTTTGCCAATTTTATTTGGTAGACCTGTTTACTGTACTTTCTAACATGACTACAATGATGTACCTTCCATATTTCATTATAACTTTTTTATCCATGAATATTCAGTAGGTGTTTAAATTTAAAATAAACATATAACAGGGAAATGGTTAAAAGAGTCAAGCTAAATGTCTTGCTTAGTTCGAACACTCATCTGTATAATTTAATATCCTCTAAATAGTGATTAAAAAGAGTTAGTGTGTGGGTCGGGTTTTATGTCACACTCATGCATTCGCTCTTTTAATAATTATTTAGAGGATATCAAAGAAGAAGTATACACTAATCCACACTTTCATGACTTAACCCTTCGCTTGCTATTCACGTCAATATACGTACCTGTAAATAGTGAAGACCCAGATGAGACAGCTCCTGCAGGGGCTGTCTCATCAGGGTCTGCACTATTTACAAGTTGATTGTGCAACCAGTGCACTCCGCAGCAGTGACTGCACAGCGAAATACTTGTACACAGTGAAGATATATGTAATTATACAACAGGGCATGGGTAAAGAAGGAGAACTGTGTTTTAAAATTCAGCAAGAGAAGGGTTAACTGGTCATTACAATTTCTGAACCAATTAACTTGAATATTATTGAGATAACATTCAACCACTGTTTTGCGATGCGCGATTAGGCTAGCATTTGCAAACAGGCTAGACCCAGATGAGACGCCGATTTGTTTTACTTTCACCTTGCTTTAAGCATCCACCTGCTTTTAACACAAAATACTTGATGTAATTCAGTGGCCGTTATAGAGAGGTTTTACTGTATAGTATGTACCCAATCTCTGCTGTACTTTTTAATGACTTTTTGCCGAATTGTTCAGACATGTAAGAATCTACTTACCGAGTGTCAAACAGTTTGGATCCTGATGAGACCTGAATTTCTCATCTGAATCTAAGGTGTTTGCAGATGTCATTCAGGCCACAGTTAGCATGAAAAGGATAATACATTGGAGTGGCTCCAGTACGGCCACATGATTTATTAACAGATGAGTCTGTAAAAGCAGACAGGCGATTGCTAATGCAGGGTAAAAGTAATGCAGAAAGCTCCTATTGGAACATTTTACATAACCTACATAACATACATTGTCCTGTATTTAGCTACCATTTGTTTAAACATCCAGAATTACACTTCTTTTGAGTTGTTGTAACAGTCAATATTTACTGAATTATTATTCTATGATAGGTGTTGACTATATTGTCGTATCTTGTTGACATTCATACGAATGGCATCTTTGGTGCTATTCTACTGAATACCAACATGATAGGATTTGATGGAAAATCAGATAATTGGATAGAACAATACGCATTTTTGCGAAGCTCTAGGATAATTGCACCCGACAACAGTATTGCAAATTGCTACACATATGATACCATATTATGAACAGTCAGCTCGTTCATTATGGAATATGAAACATGTCCATTTATCGTGTTAACCCTTTGTCTTCATTTAAACGCATTTTCACGCATTTAATAACAGAGTAGATCCAGACCAGTCGGCCCTTATGGGTCGTCTGATCAGTGTCTGGTCTGTTGTGTTTGACACGATGTAGATCTGTTTCTATAGTTTTCTTCAAAATGAATAAAATCCCTTTAAAGGTATATTTTATGATAAATACTGATGATGTGATTTTTCGTAAATGAAAATTGAAAATTGAAATGGTTAAGGGCACCCCTCCGGTGTATCCAGTGGTTCGGAAAACAGTGCATATCATATTTAGAGAGTTCGTTCAGCGATTATTTTTCGATTGGGTCTACATTGTTTATTTTCAACAAATTTACATGTGACCTGACAACAAGATCACGGTAATGGATTGAAGTATTTGCAAAATATGATTGTACAGTATGAACTCGACACTACGAACAGCTTAATGCATGGTGAATGTCATGCAGAAAGCTCCTCTAGAACACCCAAGTGCCTACAAAGACATAAATTCTTCATTACTAATATTTCGAGACGATTCTAAATAGTGGTCACAGTATAGGGTTTGGTGGAGAAATAAAGGATCTATTCTTGAAAATGTTTAAATTTGCATCTTGTCTGGTCCTCTGTACTTGTGTTTACCATAATGTCCATATATCCCCCTCTTTCCTTGACACTTGACATGGTTATTCTTTTGAAACAGATGCCTGTGTCTTTATTTCCAGTTTAAAGGTTTCGTATGACGACATCTATCTACATTCCATAGACGCCAATCAATTCGTTGATTCCCCGGAGTTTGACAACGCCTATTCCACCAACAGCGAAGATGTATTTCAGGTAAGCATTAGTCTGTGATACAATCCTAAATCAAATACTTTAACCCTATACTCCATGAATATTCATTGAAGAATGACCACATCATGAATATTAATTAGATTAATTTTCAAAAAGCATTTAACACTGGAATTTTAGCCTTGACAGAAACTGTAGCAATATCTATATCGTTTTTTAAGCAGATCAGACCCTGGTCAGATGGCTCTTACAGGAGCCCTCTGATCTGTTCTACTCTGTTATGGAGTAACACCTGGGGTTAACTTAACCCTTTACACGATATATACAGCTTTAACTCATTCTCTCCTAGGCTATGTTAGACCCAACCTTTTTAGTTAACCTACCGAAAAGGAGCATTAACTATAGAAAAGGAGAGTTTTAGAATTGTGTAGTATTGAAACCGTTGTGATAAATAGAGCAAATGCTCTATTTACCACAATGCAATGGTTTCACAATGTGAATTTTATAGAGGCGCAAAAATGCGTCGCTAGAGGGGGTGGTGGTAATGTGTTAACACTGTGGCACACAGTGTAACACAGTAGACCAAGATCAATGTTTACTATATTACTATAAAATATATCTAAATTAATCAATATTTATGACGTCATTATTTCTTACATGAGTGTCCATTGGGTAATGAATTACCGGTTCCAAGTTTTGTATGTCTTTTTTGTGTTGGTTATTGTGGAAGAAAGGGGTCAGCATCTGACGTTCTATATGTGAGTTACGTCAGACAGTGACCATTCACAGTAGAACCTGTCTTAACCCTTTCCCTGTTGTATATTCGTGTAAGAAATAATGACGTCGTGAATATTATAAGATTGTTTTTATAATGGCATATGAACACAGGACATTTTGTCTCAGGCAGAAGCTGTAGAATCAGATCTATATACACCATAAACAAACAGAGCAGACCCTAATCAGACGGCTCCTATGGGAGCCGTCTGATCTGGGTCTACTGTGTTTGCAGATGCGTAAAAATGAGTTTACATAAGGGAAAGAGTAAAGCGGCCATCATAAAAAAGGCCTAAATGTGGCACTGTAGGGCAAGTGCTAACTTAAATGCTATAGGAGCTTCCTGTATTAGTTTTTACCTGCATTGAACAACCACATTCTTTTTAAGACTCCTATGTTCAATAAATGAATGACCGCTTAGGAAAGTTTCTACTGAATATTTAGGCAATAAGGCATATAATTAGCGAGTGACGCAAATGCATCAAAACAATTCAAGAGAGCATTGCAATTGAAATTCTAAAATGATAGTTTTGCTCTATAATCCTTAAAAAAGCACCAAAGCAACAATAAAATGGAATAACATCTAGCACCGTGTAGAGTATCTCATAGAATGACATAATTGAAAGTTAAAGTTAAGTTTTATTGAGTCTGTTCTGTTCACGAGTAGTTACGAGTAGTTATTTAAACTGCAACATTACTCACGCCTCCTAGCATCGGCTTAACCGCTATTCAATTTTCAGAATAAGAGCATAGAAACTGATGATTCCGAATGACCAGAAAATATAAGAATAGTGAGAATGAAATACGCGGCACCTTTTTACAGCCCATCATGAGCACTCAACACCTGCTGCTGTGCAGTACATAAAATCTTAAAGTAGGAGACCCTATTTCATTTCCAATATAACTATTTATTGAACACTCTATGGTAGTCTAACCCATCGCTTTGGCAAGTTTCAATCATAAAGATATAAGTAGGTGTTCTAAATGTCATCACTATCTCTATAACTTTTAGCTTACTGAGCAAATTATTTACACAATGTTGTATCCACTACAATTTCAAAACCCAAGCTACAATCAATTTGTCTACCAAAATGTCACCAGGGTGTCCAACAGTTTGGATCAAGTTGAGACGCAGAGTGACTAGGTGTCCCGTCTGGATCCAAACAGTTTGCAGTTTTAATCATGGATCCAGTGGCATCAGGCTAAATCTCAAATGAAACAGTAGATCAATACAGAAATATATTCCCTGTACAGTACAACCCATCTACGTTCAATTTAACCGATTCCCTCATAGACTATTTTTAGATCCAACCTCTTTGAACAAATCTATCGAAAAGGAGTATTAACTAGAAAAGAGGAAAAGTTTAGAGTTTGAAACCATTTTGATAAACAGAGCATTTGCTCCTATAGGATCAAATTCTGTATTTATCACAATGGTTTCAAGAAGTGACTATTGCAAAGGCGTGTTTATGGAGGAAAGGTTAATATAACAACTGGTGGCAACTTAATGCCGAGTGAAAGTCATGCCACCTGCCTAAATGTATCGCACTTCTTCTGTACTAAAATTCCGGTTTAGAGTGGATTTACTGTACAAGAAATGATTTGTAGCTTTGTCTATATCTGCCTTTGTGATAACATTGAGCACAGTCGTGGTCTACTTTGTTGGATATATATATACCCAGGTTGTACGCTTTCAATATACCGTAGAACCTCTCTAAAGAAAAATCTTCAAACTAAATGAAACAATGTCAAACGAAAGGTATTAACCCTTTACTCCGTTAATATTCATGTAAGAAATGATGACGTCATGAATGTTAATTAGATTAATTTTCATACTGGCTAGTGATACAAGTAACAAACGAGTTTGGCCATGGCATAATTGTAAAATCATATTATATAAGACAACTGATATTGGTCTACTCTGTTTGCAAAAGCGTAGAATGGCGGATTTATGGAGTAAATATTTAAGAAAGTTCCTAAGGAGCTTTCTGCGTTGCTTTCGTCCTGCATTAAGCAACTTAATGCCTTCTGCATTACTTTTGTGTTGCATTAAGCAACCACCTGCTTTTAAACGAATGTATGTTCATTAAGGGATCGCTTTAAATGTGTTCTACCGTATCGTACTAAATCAATAACAACTGGTATTCTAGACTGACTATAACACCTCTGTAAATATGTCACAGTATAACCATTGACAGGTGTTGTTTACAAGGAGTATACAGTAAAAATCTCTAAACCGGAATTCTGGTAGAGAAGAATTTGGATACTTTTTGGCAGGTGACTGCTTAATGCAGGGTGAAAGGCATACAGAAAGGTCATAGAGGAGCTTTCTGCATGACTTTCACTCTGTATTAAGCTGCCATGTCTCTACAAGACCGATACTTATACTAAATAGATCATACGATTTAGAGATGTTTTACTGTATATAAAAATAATCTGTTTAGTTTAACCCTTTATTCAATGAATATTCATAGTTAACAGTATGAACATTATTTAACTTTTCTATATTTTTATATAAAACAAATATATAGCGAATTTTAAACGACTAAATAGCTATGTCATATAGTATAGCATCTGTTCTAAACTGTTCTATAAGCCTGGCTAGAAAGCTTAATATAGGAACCGCTTAATCTACCCTGTTTGCAAATGTGTTGTAAAATGTCTCTGTGGGGCAGTGGGGTTCAGCTAACATTATTCTATAAGCTAACACACTTTTTGTCCTGAATGCCCACACTTCATTTTATAATTAAGAGCAGCACAAAATCACTATGTAAGAACAGCCAAAGCTAGGCACATGCTGACTCTATATTAACATTTTACTTCACAGAAACACCTTTTTATGAAACCAATGTTCATGTATTTGCAAACAGAGTAGACCCAGATCATGATCTGTCCTGATTGCTTATGGAATCATTTAGATTGGACTCGAGAGTTTCTTCCAATATAAAAATCCTCTGATCATATACAGTATACACTTTTATCTAATCGAATTCATGTTATCATTATTTGTTACATGAATATTGAATAAGTTTAAAGGGGGTATCTATATCGTAGGTATGTCAAGGTATGTGTATGCATACAATGTATAAAGTAATACCGTCTGCACCGGAATTCTGGTAGAGACGAATTTATAGATACTTTTAGGCAGGTGACTGCTTAATGCAGGGTGAAAGTCATGCAGAAAGCTCCTCCGGGAGCTTTCTGCATGACTTTCGCCCTGCATTAAGCTGCCACCTGTTTCCAAGACCGATATTTATACCCAGTTGAACGTCCAGTTTAGAGAGGTTTTACTATATGCGCATTATGCGGTTAACCACATGTGTTATTCATAGGCATCAGAAAGAATGTTAGTGTTGTGTACAAAACTATGTTACTTCCCGTAACATTTATCCTGTTGCATGCGATCTCACTGGAATTTGCAAACAGCTTAGGTCCAGATGATTCAGATAAATTGAGAGGTATAATATAATAATTTAAAAAAGTAGATTAATTTTGATTATTGAATTTATGCAGTTTACATCAACTTCATGTTAATGTTTAGCAAGCCAATGATTAAATTCTAAAATAATGTCTGTAATCAGTGTTAAAAGCCTGTGTAATAATTCGAAACTCTTTTGTCGAAAATTTGCTAACTGTTACAATGAAGGTTTTTCCAAACGACTGCAGTGTCTAGTATGTTTTGTCAGTGCTTTCAAGTATTACATAAGTTTGACGTTGAGATACTCAAGCCCGCTTAGCAGGACAACTATTATAGTGTCACTAAATGCTGAAATTGGCACTACCTCACCAAAGATAAATAAACATATTCAATATGTTTATTGGTTCATTCTCTCCTACTGACACCTTTTTGTGCCTCTGTAAATCTCATCTTTTAAAACCATTGTGATAAACAGCATTTGCTCCATAGTAGCAAATTCTCTATTTATCACAATGATTTTCCAAACTTTACAATTCTAAAAATTCCCCTTTTCTAGTGTTCACGTTCCTTTTCGGTAGATTAATTCAAATAGGTTCGGTATAAAAAAAATAGTCTAGGAGGGAACGAGTTAATTAGAAAGCCGTAAAGTCTTTCTAATGCGACTACTCAAACGAAATACAATTATTTTATACAAACAGATCTGACCTATATCAGACGTCTCTTATAGGAACCGTCTGAACAGGGCTTGTTCTATTCGTTTATGATATAATATATATATATCTCATTCTACAGGTTATGCCACGACCAAAACTGTGTGTGTTCATGTGCTATTATAACAACTAATCTAATTACTCGTACATTCATGATATCATTATTTCTTACATGAATGTTCATGGTCAAACAAGTGGTGCAGGACAAAAACATATTTTGTCTTGCATTGAGCAACCACTCCTATCTTAAACGCATTTTCACGCATTTGAAAACATAGTAGACCAAATACAGACATCACCTATATACATGTGTATGTAATTATAGAGATCTGATTCTATGTTCTCTGTCACAGCCAAAAATTAGTTTGTTTGTAATACTTTAAATAGTTTTGCTCATTAATATTCATGATGATATCTAACTTTGTTCACCTTTCCATTCGTGTTCTTCAAAACATGATGAACTGCTTATTTCATGTCAAAACGTGCCTCTTAGTGGGCTGGAAAGCATGTCCGAAATACAGTGAAACCCCGCTAATGCGACCACTTAATAAACAGCTACTGGTGTCGATTAAAGCTGGTGGTTGCTTAATGCATGACGAAAGTTATGCAGAAAGCTCCTATAGGAGCTTTCTGCATAACATTCGTCCTGCATTAAGCTACCACCTGCCTCTGCCACCCAGAATTATGCCTCTTTTTGGTGGTCGCATTAGCGGGGTTTTGCTGTACATACTTTAGGCGAGCACAGACATAAAAGAGGCGAGGTGCTCATATTGACCCTGTCATCCATCTGTCTGTCTATCAATCCGTCTGTCGGTCAAACCTTTTTTTTTGACATGTACAATGTGTTACTTGGTCAAAAAGCATATTGTTTTTTTCTGATGAGTGGTACGATTTGCACGGATTAGGCTACCAGCAAAGTCATAGCCATAGTTATAGACCATAATAAAGTACTCATTTACTTCTCTTGAACTGAAACATACCTATGTGAGAGGAACATACTTTATAAGCACAGTGTGTTTAATTATATTGGTATTTCGACCTAATCACCACCATTGGCGTGCAAAAGTGCTGTTATTATTCTAAATGATAAGGTTAGATAATGCGCACTGAATTTTCTATTTTCAAGGATGCTTGATCCATTTGAGTGCGGGACACACTTGTTCTTATGTTTGAAAACTGTTTAGATCAAGATCAGAATTTCTCTAAGGAACACTCTGATCAGGCTGTGCATTGGTTGTTATTCAAAATCATCTAACCAATTCAAGCCTTTTACACTCATTGGATATTGTAATTAACTCTTACCTTCATATAAACGCATTTTACGCATTTGCAAACAGAGTAGACCCAGATCATACGCCGTCTGATCAGGGTCTGCTCTGTTTGCTAATGGAATTTGAAAGACATGTTTCTTTACTTTCTAAAATAGCCACACTGTTCCACCTATCATAATTCATTATAACTATTTTGTCCATGAATATTCAGCAAGTATTGAAATTCGGTATAAACATAGAACAGGGAAAGGGTTAAACAATGATGGGTTATTCTACTATGAAAAATCAGCATTGAATGGCTCAACATTGTTACTGGTTTATATATTTCTACTTTTACAGTAGAACGTGCGCTAAGCCGCCATTCATTTATTGAGGGTAGGAGGTTTTAAAAGAATGTGGTTGCTTAAATGCATGTCAAAAGTAATACAGAAAGCTCTTACAGGAGCTTTCTGCATTACTTATGAGCTGCATGAACCTACCACCTGCCTTACAGACCCATATTTAGACCTCTTTTTGATGGTCGCTTAAGACAGGTGTTACTATTACAGTAAAATCTCTCTATTAACGGCCACTAAATTGTGTTGATTAGTTGGTATATTAGGACAGGTGGCTGCTTAAAGCAAGGTGAAAGTAAAACAGAACGCTCCTAATGGAGCGTTCTGTTTTACTTTCAGCTTGCTTTAAGCAACCACCTGCCTTTAACACAACATACTGCATGTAATTTAGTGACCGTTATACAGAGGTTTTACTGTATATGTATTTTCAGGTAACAATAAGCGCTATTGATGACAGCTTGTTATTTACTTGGCCTTACAAACGCCTAGTGGACCACCTATCAAGTAACCAACAGTTATGTCACATATTCCGACAGATAATAGGAAAGGACATCAGCCAGAAGCTCTACGAAATCCAGGAGCGATTGATGGCTAATCCGAACTACTTGGAAAGCATGGACAGACGATCATCTATGGTAAACGTGCGACACAGTATTGTATCCGGCTCAACGACAAATCTCACAAAACTTAACTGTTTACAAGGTATACAAACACGGGAGTCAGCACGGTTTGTAACGAATTCGCACAACGCGTCGCTGTTCAAAAACTGTTCACATAATTTACTATAGCCGATTACAATTAGTTTTAGATTCGTATTCGATTTAATCTTATTAAAGTGTTTTAACTCTTTCAGTGCATTACACAAGTCACTAATGCCATTTGCAAACAATGTAGACCAAGACGAGAGGACATCTATCGTATTCGATATTGACAAGACACACGGGAATACTGCGTAAAACGCCTGTCCGATTAGATATGATACGTAAAACACGCATTATATATCATTACATGTAGCTATGAAAACGTGTACCCTTTTTACGTGTTGGTTAGTAAGTTCACTCTGTTGATATAATGGTAATATTTTACAACTACTAAATTTATTATTGCTGACACTGAGTGAGAGCTTAACCCATTACCTCATATTGACGACTTTTGACGACTCTGTAAAAATCACATGTTGAAACCATTGTGATAAATAGAGCATTTGCTCCTATTGGAGAAATGCTCTATTTATCACAATGGTTTCAAACTACAAAATTCTAAAACTTTCCTTTTCTCTAGTTAATGCTCCTTTTCGGTAGATTTATTCAAACAGGTTGTATCTAAAAATAACCTGTGAAGTATTCGGTTAATATAAGGGTCTGTAAAAACTAAATTACTGCTTAAAGCAGGGTAAAAGTAATGCAGAAAGCTCCAGTAGGAAATTGCTGTATTACATTGGTCCTGCATTAAGCTACCGTATGTTTTTTGAATGGTCGTATTAGCGACATGTTACTGTATCTGTATAGCTTCATAATAAACAAACCAGAATATCCATGCTGTAGAGGAGTTACACGTTTACTACTTTTTGTTGTAGAAGCATTTCCTTTCGTTCTGATTTACCGCTGATTTCGTAATAAATGCTATCTGGCATTTCTGAGAAAATAGCGTTTTATGCGCGGATCTCGTGACGAGTACCCTATTGTGTGGAACGAAATAAACAACAAACACGTTTGAATAAAACTAACTGCGCACTAGACAGAATTCTCAGAAAGTCTATTAACAGAAACCGGATTATTATCTATCAATTTCACGTATATAATCGTTAAATTGCGTCGGGGATAATATGTACTCAATCTCCAATGCCAGAATGTCTGAGGCCTTAACCCTTACAGTGCGGGACACGAGTCACTAATGTCCTTTGCAAACAGTGTAGACCCTGATGAGAGGGCTCCTAGAGGAGCCCTCTCATCAGGGTCTGCACTGTTTGTCATATTACACTTTTCTTTAGAAAAATCCCGAATTATTCACCATAAACTTGAGCTGTTTGAATTTTGGAATAGTCCATTTGAAAATTCAGCATTGTAAGGGTTGAGTAATAGAGGTTGCATGAAATCCCAGTTGAGTTAGAATTGATCGAAACATTTCAACAATTTATCGAAGGCACCTCTATATTTACATATCAACTCGTCGATAGAATTAAGTATAGCGAATATCTAGAGGTTTTATTTCAAATTGTCTCGCGAAATATGATAACCTTTGCCAAATGTGATGATGTAGATATACGCTGACCATAATCTAAATGTATGATTGAGCCACAATGAATTCCGAATATACCCTAACCATTAGCCTGCCAAATAATTAAAACTGACGCCTCTATTTCTAAATATTTATCAACCCTTTTCCTGTTCAATGTTTATTCCAAATTCCAGAAATATTCATGAACAAACTATTTAACATGAAATATGAAGGGTGGAACATTTTAAACATTTTATAAACTAAAGAAACAGATCTATCAAATTCCATTAGCAAACGGAGCAGACCCTGATCAGACGGCTCCTACAGGAGCCGTCTGATCTGGATCTTCTATGTTTGCAGATGTGTGAAAATGCGTTTATATATATACAATGCGTTTATAACAAGGAAATGGTTAAACAAAAATAATTTATCGCTGAAGAAAATGAGTTTATGACCAACAGTGCAGCCCCTAATCAAATGGTTCTCATAATGCATACAGCAGCACCAGTCTTAAGCGACCATTTATTTATTTAACATAGATGTCTTAAAAAGTAGATGGTTGCTGAATTTAGGTCAAACGTAATGCAGAAAGCTTCTGCAGGAGCTTTTTGTATTACTTTTGACATTCATTAAGCTATCATAATTATACCCCTGTTTGATGGTCATTTAAGACAGGTTTTACTGTAGCAGGCTTCGTTCTAACTGACTCGGAATGTAAAAGACCCAAGGAAAAACGAGTTTATATTGATTATAGACATAAAAGCTGCATAATACATGTATTTAAAAAGTAAAACCGAAAATATTATTCCAGGAACTTTTGGCTACTAAGTGCCTTCAGAAACTATGTAATTTGTGTTCAGTTAAACAACTCTGAAGCGAAATACATGAATAAATACATTGGTCTTTGAGTGCAGATTGTTGGTACATGTACATTGGTCCTTGAGTGCAGATGGTTGCTTAACGAAAGTAATGCAAAAAGCTTAAATCGGAGTTGTTAGCAGCGCTTTAGTCCTGCATTAGGTTACCGCCTGTGTTTAACCCTTTCGGCGCCAAATCTCTAATTATCGTCTGCAATCCAATTTTTGTTAGATCATTCGGTACAATAAGGACATGAGATAAATAAATACAATATTCAAAGGAATAAAGCACATATTTAGATATAGAGAATGAGACAAAAAATGAAGTTTCTGATCAGAAGCCGCCATTAAAAGGCAGTGTCTTGTCTGGGACTGCACTATTTGTCGTGGTGCATTTATGCGACATTGGCGGTGAAAGGGTTAAAGACCCAGAATTAGTCCTATTTTAAACGGTCGTTATAGTGAGGTTTAACCGTTTCTCCGCTGAATATATATTTAAGAAATAATGACATCGTGAATAGCTATTAGTTGAATTGTTTTAATGGTGAATGGATACATTATTTTGGCTATGGTAGAAACTGTTGATTCGGATTTATTATAATTCAATAGGCAAGCAGACCAGACAATCAGACGGCTGCTACAGGAGACGTCTGATCTGGGTCAACCCTGTTTGCAAAGGCATCAAAAGGCGTTTATATGCGTGTGTGTTTGTTGGTGTTTTCTGTGTTCTTCTCGTGTATGTGTGCGTTTGTTTGGTTGTGGGTGTGTGTGTGTGTCTGTGTGTGTGTGTGTGTGTGTGTGTGTGTGTGTGTGTGTGTGTGTGTGTGTGTGTGTGTGTGTGTGTGTGTGTGACATGCTGTCTATCGATGTGTTTGTGGTGGTTGCGTCTTTTATGCGGCTTTGCCTGCTTGACTTCACTACCTTTTCATTAATTTAGTTGCTATATAAACTATATTTCTAACTATTGTTGTTATTTTCCAGGATGCATGCCACATTTCGAGCACCACCATGCACAGTCATCGAATGGAACGTATGAGACCAGCGTGTGATATGTGGTTTTGACATAGCTTTACAAAACAGTGTAGTATTCGATATCAACACTGAAAGTTCTTATTTCAAAGAATATGAAATTACATACACCGTAAGTGGCTCTGTCGCCGGACTTTTTCTACATCAATGTACAAAGTAATTAGACACCACCACCAGTTGAAGTGTTCTATTGGGACCCTAGTATCGGTATGTGTTTTAACCCTTTCCTCCATAAATACGTCTTTCAACGCCTCTGTAATAGTCACTTTTTGAACCATTGTGATAAATAGAGCATTTGCAGCTTAGGAACAAATGCTCTATTTATCACAATGGTTTCAAAACTACAAAATTCTAAAATTTTCCTTTTCTCTAGTTAATGCTTATTTTCGGTAGATTTATTCAAAGAGGTTGGATCTAAAAATAACCTATGAGGGAAAGGGTTAAAATTAACAGACCCACATGCCTGATATGTGATTACTAAACGGTTTTAACACGTCAGCATACAATGAAGTTAGTGTTTCGTGTGATATAACCATAGTGCGAAAGCCCGGTGGTGACATTAAAAGTTCCTACTTCATAGTTCCAACTTCCAAGTTCCATGTTCCGACTTCCGTGTTCCGACTTCCAAGTTCCATGTTCCGAATTCCAAGTTCAAAGCTCCATGTTCCGACTTCCAACTTCCAAGTTCCGACCTCCAACTTCCACATTCCGACTTCAAAGTTTTAAGTTTTCTCGTGACGTCATATTTTCGCCCCCTTTACTTCACGCATGTCAATGCAGCTGATATGCATCCCAGTTGGTCTCAAGTTTTTAAAGGTTGCTTCGACTCCCAGATAAGAAAAATAGATGAGAAATGTATTGGTTATTGGCATTATAAAACTTTGCTTTGTATCCAACTTGTGGCTGTTGAAAAATGATTTCAACAAAAAAGAACCAAAAGTTGACCTCAAAACACTAGAGTTAAAACAGATAAATATCTAAAAAGCTTCCAAACAGTTGCCTCCATTTTATTGTTTACACCATTTACATAGTTTCTGCAGACGTGAAAAGTTGGAAATCGGAACTTGGAACTTGGACGTCGGAACTTGGAACATGTCGGAACTTGGAAGTCGGAACTAAGAAGTAAAAACTTGGAACTCGGGCATAAACAATATACAATAACCATATAGTAAATTATCTTAGGAGTAAGAACTTGGAAGACGGAAGTTTGAAGTAGGAAATTAGAATGTCACCACCGGGCGTCCCATAGTTATGTCTGTCTGCAGTTCAACATTCGGTGCTACAGTTTGACGGGCGTGTATTTCTTTAGTCAGTGAACTATGTAATACTTCTGTACAACGGCAAGTCAGACATGTACTGTCTTACCCTTTACCTGATGAATATTTATGTAAGGAATAATGACATCATGGATATCAATTAGCTCATTAACCCTTTCACCGCCAACGTCGCAAAAATGCACCACGACAAATAGTGCAGTCCCATATCAAAGGCCGCTTTTTCAAGGCGGCGTCTGATCAGGGACTTCAGTATTGTCTCAAACTCTATTTCTATATATGTTCTTTATTTCTTTGAAATTTGCATTTATTTATCTCATTTCCTTATTTTACCAAATGATTTCATAAAAGTAGTTTGCAGGTGACACTTAGAAATTTGGCACCGAAAGGGTTAAAATAACGTATGCACATGTGATGTGCATAACAGAAACTGTATAGTCAGATCTATATTATTTTATAAGCAAACAGAGCAGACCCTGATTAGACGACTCCTCTGTTTGCAAAGGCGTAAAACATTGAGTCTATTTTGTTGCATAATGCATCAAAAGACGCTTTAATAATGAGGGAAGGGGCTATTGCTTGGTTGACTCATACCCATTCGTTCTGAATCACTTTCGTTCAGCATTAAGCAGTCACCCTTTTTAATCTTTTACAGCATAGAAAGACCTTTTGACGCCTTTGGTAACACGATTGACACGGTTCCGGTTCCGATGGCTTCTGTAGCAGCCATGTGAGCGACGTCCTTCTGTCCGAATTTAATTTGTCCACGCAGTTTCTCAAAACCCTTTGGTAGGATTTTCATGAAACTTCTTATGATTAATCAGCAACATGCCTAGTTGTTCATATTTTATTCCTGTTCGATTTTTTCAGCAGAGTTATAGGATTTTGGAAGTTTTGTCCGCGCTGGTGGTAGGGTAGGTTGGGTGGGACATACGTTTTTTTACCAAAAACAATTCTAGTTAGTATATGTACATTCATTATTCATTGCATGAATATTTACGAGGCCAGTGGTCAAGTTCATGCAGTTTTATTCATTACATGTCTACTATAAAGGGACTGTAGAGCGCCACCTGAGATGGAAGAGCGTGTCCGAAGCATTGTCAACTCTGTAATAGTGATATTAGAAAACAAATTCTACATAATTATGCTTAATAAACTCTTAAATATATGAAATAATGACACAATCTCATTGTGAGCAAGGACATATTTTACCATGGCATAAACTGAGGCATCATTTTCATAAGCAAACTGAGCATACCCTGATCAAACGGCTCCTACATGAGCCGTCTGATCTGGGTCTACTCTGTTCGCAATTGTGTTAAAGGTGTATTTATCAGGTAAAGGGTTAAACTAAGAAAACACGGGAACAGAAAATCCTTAACCCATTCTCTCATATTGACGACTTTTGGCGACTGCAAAGTCACCTGTTGAAACCATTGTGATAAATAGAGCATTTGCTCCTATAGGAGCAAATGTTCTATTGATCACAATAGTTTCAAACTACAAAATTCTAACATTTACCTTTTCTCCAGTCAATGTTCTTTGTCGGGAATTTTTTTTAAAAGTGGTTGCATCTAAAATTAGCATATGAGGTAATGGGTTAATGATGTGTAGATAGTAAGAGTTTGGATTTGATGAAAGCCTAACAGGCGGGTGCCCTGTGTGTCGGAGATAAATAAAGTTGAGTGCCTTAAACTGTAAATAGATGTCCTCCATACTATTAACGCTTCGCCCGCCTTGCACAATTTTGTTCACATTTGCAAACAGCTTGGATCCAGATGAGACGCCGTAATTCGGCGTCTCGTCAGGATTTAAACTGTATGACACTCGGGTCATAGTTTCTCAAACATTTTATATAGTAAAAACGACGTCAGATCCAAGTTTTAGCCAATACAGTTGAACTTCGATATCTCGAACTTCAAGGGATCGTACAAATTAGTTCGAGATAACAGGAGTTTGAGTCATCCGATTTCTAATCTGAACGATTTCTCAAGGACACAACTTAATACAGGTCTAAAGTAATGCTTACAGGAGCTTTCAGCATTACTTTAGACCTGTATTAAGTTGTCTCATGTGATTCTATATATTTGTAGCGATACATTTTAGAGCAATTCTGTATTGTAAGTTTTGAAAGGGACTGAAGTTTTTGTTCGAGTTATCCCGAAGTTCGAGCTATCCGAGTTCGAGATATCGAAGTTTAACTGTATTATATTTTCCACAGCGGGATAAGTGTTAAAGTGTTATCGATGTAATTATTACTAATTATATATAATGTGTAATTGTAGTTTTCAACCTTATCCTTCATCTTTATCCCAAAGTCTAATTCAATTTTATTCCGGTATACAATAAAACCTCTCTAAACTGGAATTCTAATATAGAAAGAATCAGATACGTTTAGGCAGGTGACTGCTTAATGCAGGGTAGCAGCCATGCACAAAGCTGATAGAGGAGCTTTTTGCATTGCATATCACCCTGCATTAAGCAGCCACCTGGCTTTAAGACCGATATTTATACAAAATGTAACGTCCGGTTTACAGCGGTTTTACTGTACATTTCTTTTGTTCTGATTGGATGTGATAAATGATATGCACTCATACAGTATAACCCGCTTATAGTGACCACATAATGAACAAAGATGAATGTCAATAAAAGCAGGTGGCTGCTTAATGCAGGACGAAAGTAATAAAGACAGCTCCTAGAGGAGCTTTCTGCATAACTTTCGTCCTGCATTAGGCTACCGCCTGTCTAGAAAAAAAACCCAACAACAAACTTAGAGTAAAACCTCTCTATAACGGCCACTAAATTGTATTAATTACTTGTTATTTATGGCAGGTGGCTGCTTAAAGCAATGTAAAAGTAAAACAAAACGCTCCTATAGGAGCGTTCTGTTTTGTTTTCACATTGCTTCAAGCTGCCACCTGCCTTTATTACAAACTACTCGATGTGATTTAGTTGTCGTTATAGAGAGATTTTACTGTACATTGTAGCTCTAATTATAAGTCGTTATATACAGGTTTTACTGTACACTGTTCTATCCGGAAAAAAGAAAGGCGTGACGCCATCTATTATAACAGATTTTTCTATTCACTTTCTTTCTTCTGGGGTGTTTAAAATATTGTGCGAAATATATTTTAACACAATTCTTATTCATTTTATAATTATGCATTTGACATGATCTACAAGTAACTGCTTTAGTACAGTTGTAACCCCTTGTTCCATAAAAAAGCCGTTATACGTTGTTGCAAACAATGTAGAACCAGATCAGACGGCGCCTGTAGCAGTCGTCAGACCAGGATTTGCTCTGTATGCTTATGAAACAATCTAGACATTATGCAACAGAGTATGCAATGACTAAATTTCAAGTGTTCAAGTGCTGTATAACAATTAATCTAATAATATCTATGATGCCATTATTTCTTACATGGATATTCATCGGGTTAGTATTACCTGGGTCAATTGGTTTTTCCCAATAACTCTCTTTTTATTTTGTGTCATGAATATTTGTGTAAAAATAATGACGTCATAAATATGTACTAGCTGAATTGGTATCACTTTATGAAACATTTGTAATAAATAGAGCATTTGCTCCTACAGGAGCAAATGCTCTATTTATCAATTTGGTTTCAAACTACAAATTTTAAAAAATATCTTTTCTCTAGTTTATATTCCTTTTCGGTAGATTTATTGAAAGAGGTTGGGTCTAAAATAGCCTTTGGGGTAATGGGTTAAACAATAAACCCTTTCTACCCTGAATATTATCAGAGTAGAATAACTCATATAAGAGCAAATGCTCTATTTATCACAATGGTTTCAACAGGTGACTTTTGTAGAGGCGTCAAAAGGTGTCAATATGAGGGAACGGGTTAAAATTGATTGTATATAGTAAAACCTGCCCTTAGCAGTCATTCATTTATTCAACATATGAGTCTTTAAAAGCGGACGATTGCTTAATGTAGTATAACAGTAATGCAGGAAGCTCCTATATGAGCTTCCCGAATTACGTTTGACCCGCATTAAGCTACCACCTGCCTTACAGACCAATAATTAGACTTCGTTTCGATGGCCGCTAAGACAGGGTCTACTGTATATTACCAAGTCTGCTTACTTCCTTATCGTCCAGGCTTTAGTGAAGCTACTGGTCGAGTGTCAAACGACCATCTGGAACCAAGTTCTTTGTGACAGCAAGACAGTATACGGTAAGCATTGGACACCGATCCTTATTCCACTCTGAACAATTAATGTCTGCTTAAATTTGGATCCGGTGCAATTTTGACTTTTTCCGATTCGGTCAAGCATTTGAAGTGCTGGCTTGTCCTAGTGGTTGAACGTTGAGCTGATAACCCAGGGTTCCGGGGTTCAAATCCCGGCTTGACCAGCTCGTAATTTCAGAGACGCTATTCAGTTTATCCTATCAGCACGAGGTTGCCTCCTCTCCACTAAGGGTTTAAATTGTGTATATGTGAAGGTCACTAGCCGGTTCTGCGGCAGCGTAATCGCGCCATATGTTAGCAGTGCTCAGTATTGTAGGCGAATGGCTCATTGACCAGTAGAGCAAATGTGCAGCCGGTTGAGCGGTCATTCGGACAGATATTAGACTATACCTTGGTACTTTACTAGGTACTAAACTATTTTATATGGGAAACTACTGATCGAGTGTAAACAGCTTGGGTCCTCAGTTGCTCGGTTACTCATTTGCAAAAGCAAACAGTTCATGCTACATATGTAAGCACGACATGTTAAAAGTACAAAAATGAGTCATGCAGGAAACACCACATATATAACAAACAGTCGCCCGAACAGCAACACAAGGAAACAGCAAATGTTCATAACTATAAAAACATCAAGAGACGCACAAAGACAAAACAAACATACAATAGGGGGAAGATGGAAGTACCACCTTGGAACGGTCAGTGACAAAAGTCACGGGGGGGGGGGTTAAACCGGTTTATGGGCGCCTGACCTCACACTTATTCCATCCCCACACTAAGATACAAACAGTGTAAATAAACGTATGCCCTCTCCGACTAATATACAGCTACCGCGATGGCAAATACAGTGGTAAAGTGTATGTATAACAAAAACATTTAAGTGAACAAACTGTATCCACCTATCGCTAGTGTACTCAATGATTGAGCTGCAAACAGAGTAACTGTAGAAAAGTAATAAAGGGTACGACAAAAACGAAATAGTACAGATATCTGACGTCCTCCTTCCGTTTCTGGATTTAAGAGGTCGCCTTCATAGAGTACTAAACCTTTCTTGTCGGCGTACATGCAAAGAGGCCAGCGTGATTACCAACTGTAAAAGGTTAACCCTTTCCTTTTTCTATGTTTATTCCACAAATACAATACCTACTGAATATTCATGGACAAAATATTTAAATGATTAAATGTGGAGGACGGAACATCTTAGATATTTTAGAAAGTAAAGAAACATCTTTTAAATTCCGTTGGCAAATAGAGCAGACCCTGATCAGACGGCTCCTATAGGAGCCGTCTGATATAGGTCTTCTTTTTGTGCAAATGCTTGAAGTTGCGTTTATATGAAGGAAAGGGTTAAGGGTTAAAAAAGGATAGCTGGAGAAGGGTTGAGGTGAAGGGTTAAAGCTTTTTATTGACAATGCACTCTTAGGTTCTTCGACAGTGTTTCAAAACTTATACTATTTACTCACGCAATAGTCGGCGTTTTTATTTCTTAAATCAAGTTGTCCTGGCCTCATGAATCGTGATTTCCAGGCAAATATCGCGAGTAGAACGCATTAGTTTTCATTACAAACAAAAACGCGACCATGAAAACAAAACAAACAAATTAACTAACAAACAAAACAATATAAATTCAATAACTTTTTATATGTGTTTAAATTACACTCTGTGATTACTTGAGATTATCTGGCGTAGAAACTCTACATTAATATCGACAAAATAAAACTGAAATAAGTGATAATATAGTGACAATAAGTACATATGAATTGCTATAATTCTAACGAAGAATACATAAAAATGTACTTGGACGGGTCTTAATAAAGACATTTCGACCAAACTATCTTCTTACATAATAAATTCTTATTTACCATAATCACCACTGCTTGAATAGCAGGCAATTATCGAACAGCCTGATGAGTAGCAATATTTGGAACATGGTACTTCGAAATATGTAAGTTCTGAATACGACGAAAGCAACTTCCACTTGCTATCGTCGTAGGTTAGAAAATACATGTACGATTATTTCAATCGTATGGTCTGAGTATGACGGATACTTTAGAGAGGTATTTTTGTATTCCTGTTATTATTATTATTATTCCACATTTATATAACGCTCTTTTCACACAGGATATGTGCGTTCAAAAGTGCTTCACATAGATATAATTTATATACAAAACAGGGTATATTCAATGTGTAATTATAGAACATAGAACTGTTATACCCCGTTTGAATGACTTTGCAAACAGAGCAGACTCAGATCCTACAGGAGCCGTCTGATCAAGGTATGTTAATGATATTGATCTGTTTCTACTAAACTTTGTGTTCAAGTACAAGGAAAAAAATTAGCTAGGTATTATCAATGATGATATTGTTTCTTATATAACATATCGTACAATTAGGGGTTTACAGCAAACATAGACTTTACGTCTAAAGTTATATTGTAACGTTTTAGAAATTCTGAATAAAACTAATCTCAAAGGAGTCGTTTAAAGGAACTAGATAACGTAGCGGGTGTTCACGATGTGAGGCTAGTTCAGTGGGAATATCAATAACCACATAGACTTGTCTTGTCTATAAGCCTGAACATTAAACACCATGATGGTGAATCTATGCTTCCCTTTGCAAGTAATCTGCTCTTATGGAAAGGGGGTCTGCTTACAAAGCAAACGACGTAAGTCCAGATCAGACATCACATCTGTGACATTTTATGAAACGATAAAGTTCACAGTGAAAGTGTTACACAGAGTATTTCCAAAATTGTAATTTTCAATTGTATTTTATTTCTTTACAGATATCACCGTATCAAATGTGTTTAAACATTTCTAAATCAACGATTATGACTGCATTTACACAGTTCCTTGTAAAGTAAATGCTACCAAAAAAAGAGATACGCATTTCTCGGTCGGACAGGCAAGTTTAATGCAGGATGAAAGTTATGCAGGATTTGTCTGCATTACTTTCGATCTGCATTAAGCAACCTTATGTTTATTCATTAAGTGGTGGATTTGGTAAAGTTCAACCGTATACATCGTAACTATTTCTATGTATTTTGATGGCAATTGGAGTATTCAAATGTTTCGCAATGCGTCTAATGTATTTAACACATTAGAAACTAATATGTTATTAACGCGATAGAAACTCTCATAAGAACGCGATTTCCAAGACTTTATGTCGCTGTTTGCACCACGCATGGTGTCTGTGTATAACTTATTTACTGTGTTTCTTAACCCTTTACCGCATATTGACGACTTTTGACGACTCTGTAGAAGTCACTTTATGAAACCATTGTGATAAATAGAGCATTTTCTCCTATAGGAGCAAATGCTCTATTTATCACAATGGTTTCAAACTACAAAATTCTAAAAAAAATCCTTTTCTCTAGTTAATGCTCCTTTTCGGTAGATTTATTCAAAGAGGTTGTATCTAAAAATAGCCTATGAGGTAATGGGTTAAGAGAGAATTATATTAATAATAAAACATGAGCAAACACTGCAAGCCCTCGTAAAATCCGCAGATGATTAATGGGTGAATATTATACTTTAATGATGTATAATGTTACGAGATGAGTAATTAAATACGGTAGACTGCAAATGCCAACTTGGAAAATATTCTGTGTAGTTAATGATCCTGGGAACGACGTTGTAACTTAATTTCAATCACATTTATCCCATTTACTTCCGCAGTGGCTGCTTAACGCAGGATGAAAGCATCACAAACACGCTCCCGAAGGAGTTCCTGTGTGATTCCCAAACATTAAGCAGCATCCTAAATTCGTCTTGACTATAGTTTCTGTTAAGGGGGAGTTAACGGTATGCGCATAACGGTGTTACGATGGGGGAGCATGCTTGAGAAAGACTGACATGCATTCAGATTTATTTCAACTCTCCGCCTTGACGACTAAACGCTAGAGAAATGAAACTCTTGGATTTTTATCTTAATCCTATTATTGAAGCAATGTAGCCGCGCCATGAGTTTATCTCTTGCTCTGCCTTGTTATTCTGTGATTATACTTGCAAACAGTTGGATCCAGAAGAGACGAAAAATTCTCATTTGGATCAAAACTGTTGATATTGAGAGTATGTACTTGGAACCCAATGAAGAATGGATATGAATTGAAGCAGACGACACATTTTGCTGACAAAAATATCCAGAGGAACAGATAAAGGTGCGTACTCAAATGCAGTGCACCCTCATTACAAATGAGATGTTTGTTTCCAGACATTGTGCTGGTATAACGAGGTTGCCGTTATAACGAGTTTTAAACTAGCACCAACAGGTGATCGCTTAATGCAGAACACAAGAAGTGCAAAAAGCTCTCTTACGGAGCTTTTTGCACTTCTTGTGTTCGGCATTAAGCGATCACCTGTGTTATTGGCATTGCACCTAAACTGTATGTATTCAGTGGTTGTTTCAAATAATTAACTGTTTTTTTTTTTAATGCATACTGCCGGTATAACGAGGGTGTGATTGTAACGAATGCCGGTTCACTATAATGAGGGTTCACTATACTGAAACCGTCATTTCTCCACCAAACCCTACGTTGTGACCACTCTTTAGAATAGTCTCTTCGAAACTATTCTAAAGAGTGGTAACAACATAGGGTTTGGTAGAGAAATAAATAATTTGTTCTTGAAAATGTTTTAACTCATTCTCTCATATACTATTTTTAGACCCAACCTCTTTGAATTAATCTACCGAAAGAGAGAATTTACTAGAGAATAGGAAAAACTTAGAATGGTGTAGTTTTTATACCATTGTAATAAATAGAGCATTTGCCCCAATGGAGCAAATGCTTTATTATTCACAGTGGTTTCTGATTTTGATCTTTACAGAGGCGCCTTCATACGTCACTAGGAGGGAATGTGTTAATTTTCGCATCTGATATCGAGCCAACGTAATCTTGTGGAGATGAGCTGTAAATTACGTATGAGGTTTCAGTTCAAACAGGGTATGAAATAGCTTCATAATCTTCGGTAAAGGTCATAAAGCAATAGTATGTAATAACCACTGCTGGTTTATAATTGCCGTATTAGCCCTACCCGTCTATGAAAACAAATGTCCGCTAATCTTTGGATCTGGTGCAATTCTGACTGCTTACGAATCGATCCAGCTTTTGATACACGGAAAGGATGTGCATTTATAAAGGTCGATGTGAGCATCTGCATTCAGATTATGTGCCAGACACTCTTGTATTTCTTAAACAAAAAGTAATTTCTCCTGGGCAATCGTATTTGTCTTTATCCAAAGAAAACAACGGAAGTTATGATCAAATTTAGGGACCCAGAAAGAAAACAATAGGAATGTATATCTTGCAATTTGTCTGGAAGCGTATATGTGTTACATTCGCTAGGTCCTATGAGTATACATTGCAAGAAACATCCGAAACAAAGAAACAGAATACTTAAAAACAAAATTAATTTTATTCTATTTCGCAATTTTGTTCAATATAAAAAATCAAAACATTTAACTAGTATATAAACAAATTCCGAAAACGACGAGACAGTAAAAACCTTTGAGTACAGTAGCGACCATTTATTTATTGAACAAACGAGTCTTTAAAATGGGTGGCTGCTTAGCGCAGGACAACAGTATTGACAAAAATCCCATAGGAGCATTTTGCATTACGTCTGACACGCATTAAGCAACCACCTGCCTTACAGACCCATAATTTGATGTCATTTTCATCGCCGCTTAAGACATGCTCTACTGCAGACTGATTTAAAAAACTACTAAAGGAGTCAAACGTTATAATGCATTAAAGTAAAACCCCATCCAATGCGACCACCAGATAGAGGTTTTATTCAGGGTATTAAATGCAGGTAGTAGCTTAATGCAGTACGAAAGTTATGCAGAGCTTTCTGCATAACTTTCGGCCTTCATTAAGCAACCACCTGCTTTTAAAGACATCTATTTTTATTCATAAAGTGGTCGCATTAGAGGGGTTTTACTATATTAGTTTAACTTGACGCATTTAATGCTAGATATTCAAAGTAAAATTGTCCATCAGTCCATTCTGTATGAAATAATTAAATTGTTTAAATGATATTAAATTACAAACATTGCAGACTCTGATAAGAGTATTCTCCCAAGAGCCATCTGATATGAATCTATACCGTTTGTAAAAGACAATATATACGTAATGTATACATGCATTTCCTGGCTTCAAAGAGCTAATACATGTAGTTGTTAAACGACTGCCATACACCAATAAAATCTAAATATATTACCACGTTCGTTCATGGGTGGGGAATTAGTTACAGAATAATCCGTTTGTTTTGTTTTGGTTCAATGATTCTTTAACGTGCCATGTATAAATGACAGATACAATATGGATGTTTATCCACTCGATTTCACACTATTCTGACACTGGGTGACACGAACGAGGGCTGCCCACTGAAGTCGCGAACATTGTTGTGTTACGATATCAAATCTCTAGCACAAAGTCATACTAAGAGCTTCTGATACTATTATATACTCGCCAGACGCTGTGCACTGCACAACTACAGTTTCAAACTGGTTCGAATAGGAACAGATATTAGTTTCCATTTTAACCCATTCCCTCATATTAATGCTCTTTGACGCATTTGTAAAAGTCATTTTCTGAAATCATCATGATAAATAGAGCATTTGCTTCATCAGAGCAAATGTTCTTTTTATCACAATGGTATTAACACTACACAATTCTACAAAAATCTCTTCGTCTAGTAATTGCTCCTTTCTGGTAGATTCTTTCAGAGAGGTGGGATCTATAAATAGCCTATGATGGATTTGGTTAATGGAGCAACAAAAAAAAAATACACCGAAACATATTCTCAAAACGCCTAAATTTAAAGCAGACGGAATTCGAAACATTAACAGAAGCACTCTCGTATATTTGACAAAGCATACTTAAGCTAAAACCTATCAACATGATCTATGTCTGCTGAACTTAATGTCGATGTTATGTTCACTACCCACAAAACATGCTTTGAAAATTGCTGCACATTGTTATGCTAATATGCACACCGGTTGAAAATATACGCCGTTTTCAACATCAGTTTAAGTGGTTTAGAAGCCGGAATTCTAAAACAAGTTTTACTCGCATGCAATGTAAGTAGTTTCAAACATATGTATTAAACATAACAATTTTAGTGTTACACTTATTTGAGTTGGATAGTGCACGGCGTACGTGAAATACGTTTGGAATCGTTATTTAACTTTGTGAACGCAGCGACACCTAACCCATAACCTCATGAATATTCATTTAACCCATTACCTCATAGGCTGTTTTTAGACACAACCTCTTTGAATAAATCTACCGAAAAGGAGTATTAACTAGAGAAAAGGAAAATGTTAGATTTTGTAGTTTGAAACCATATAGGAGCAAATGTTCAATTTATCACAATGGTTTCACAAAGTGACTTTTCCAGAGTCGTCAAAAGTCGGCAATATGAGGGAATGGGTTAAGAAGTAAACCGTTTATTACCACGAAGACATGTCTGTTGTGTTATAAACAAAAGGTTTGGATCCAGATGAGACGTTGAGTAATGCATACCTTAAAACTCCTCTAAACCGGACGTTCAACTTAGTATAGGCCTAACCATCGGTCTTGGAGACAGGTGGCAGCTTAATGCATGGTGAAAGTCAAGCAGAAAGCTCCTCTAGGAGCTTTCTGCGTGACTTTCACCCTGCATTAAGCAGCCACCTGCCTAGAAGTATTTACTTTTTTTCTCTAGTAGAATTCCGGTATAGAGGGCTTTTACTGTACATTTCTTGCACTAGACGAATCGCAAATCCTAGAGGGGTTTTAACCTTTAGCCCGCGGAGCAAATTATTTTGTCTGAACTTTTCACCTGATACATTTCCAAAATTCAAGCTATAATCAATTTGTCTAGCAAAATTCAACCAGGGTGTCAAACAGTTACGATCCTGATGAGACGCCGAGTCACTCGGCGTCTCATCTGGATCCAAACTGTTTACATAGGTATTCACCCATCAGCCCATAACAGGCTAAATGTTAATAGTGAACTGTTTTGCATAACTCTTGTTTGTGTTTATCAAAATTGATATATTATGCATCTCCGTGGGCCAATCTAACTTCTTGTTTACCATGTAACAAATGTTACCATGATTATGATAGATGTGTTCAAAGGATTAAAATCACTCGGGGCATGATGTATAACTAATGGAAAAAAATAATGGAAAATACTAAAGCTTAATGGTAGAAGATGATGGACAGTACTCAGGAAATTGACAATTTTATAAGATAGTTTCTTCTATCATGGACAAAGGGTATACTATTCACATTATGAATCAGAATGTCTAGTTGTGTCTGTACTTCAAATTTACGATACACGTTTTATTTACAAAAAAAAATTATGTTTAGTTAGATTGAAGGCATTATTAATTTCGTCAACTTGGATTTCGAATGTTTTAGTAATTTCAGCACATTGTTGAAGGTCAAACTCAGAATTTGTGGAAAACAGAGGAAATAAGACACGCAAACAAAATAGAGATTTTGTCAAATGTTCTAATTATGTTCACTAATGGAAAAGTAATGTAAATAAGGGGAGTTAACAATGCACTATATGATTAAAGCATCAACAAGTTTCTGTAAGGATCAAAGTTTTATGTTATATTTTAATAATAGTTCAGTCACTTAATAAATATGAAACTAGTCCTTCTGGATAAATGTTAATATAAGAATAGACAACTCCATATTTCAGATAATAATACAAACCAAAATACACATCTCAAATGGAATAGGTTTTCAATAGAGTATGCTGTTGCATGCTAAAGGACTTCCTAAAGGAGTTCAGCTGCAGACATTAACGAGCACCGCTGTATGAATACCAACTTTTAGACTTTGCAAAAGAGCAGATCATGATCAGCTGACGCTGGTTCTACACTGTCATTTATTTTTCGTGCTGCGGTGTTCAAAGACCTCTCTAATGCGATCACGAAAACAGGTTTCATTCTGGGTCTCAAAGGAGGGTGGTAGCGTGATGCAGAACGAAACTTATGCAGAAAGCTCCGACAGGATTTTCTGCATTATCTTCACTCTGAATCAAACAACCACCTGTTCATTAACTCTTTACTCTACAAGTACGCCTTTCTATGCCCTTGCAAATAGAGTAAACCCAGTTCAAGGTCTACCCTATTTGTTTTTTAATTAATTTAGATACAGTAAAAATCTCTATAACGGCCAATAAATTACATCAATTATTTTTGTTAAAGGCAGGTGGCTGTATAAAGCAAGATGAAAATAAAACAGAACGCTCCTATAGGAGCGTTCTGTTTTACTTTCGCCTTACTTAAAGCAGGCACTTGTCCTAAATACCAACTAATTGTCAAACTTTATAGGCCGTTATAGAGAGGTTTTACTGTATGATCCTTCAGTTTATATTATAACCAAAATTTCTTATATTCATGTGCCATTATAAACATTATTCTAACTAACATTTATAGCATCGTTATTTCTAACATGCATTAGCATGGAGTAAAGATGTCCATTAATAAACTCGTTGCCTTAAAGGGAGTTTACTGTATGTTGATAGCAATGACGCTTACAAAAGAACCCCGAAACGTGACTACACTAGAACCTGTTTTAAGCGGACATTCATTTATTGAACACGTGAGTCTTAAAAGGTAGGTGGTTGCTTAATGCAGGGCAAATGTAGTACAGAAAACTCCTACAGGAGTTTTCTGTATTACTTTTAACATGCATTTAGCAACCACCTGCTTTTAAGACCAATAATTACAACCTCTTTTTAATGACCGCTTAAGACAGAGCTCCATTATTTTAGAGTCTGCTTAGGGTACATGTCACCAAGAGGGCTTTTATCAAATTTAAATTCATTAATCAACGAGCGATAAAACATGGTCTTTATCATGAATTAATTGGTACACTTGTAAAGTACAAGCAGTGTAGACACAGATCGGTGTGCTTCTGAAGAGCCCCCTGATCTGGTTCCGCACTGCTTGTCTTTTTTGGGTATACAGTTTTAAACCATGTGCCTAAGTTCTTTAATTGCCACTCTTGTAGTGTACAAACAGTGTAGACACAGATTAGGGGGCTCCTGAACCCCCCTCCTGGTCTGGTTCCGCACTGTTTGTCTTTAGAGTGTGCTCGCCAGTTATAAACCATGTACCTTTAATTAGTACACTTGCAGGGTACAAACAGTGTAGACACAGATCGGAGTGCTTTTGGGGAGCCCCCTGATTTGGTTCCGCACTGTTTGTCTTTTTGGGTGTACAGTGTTAAACCATGCACATAAGACCTTAATTGGCACACTCTTGGTGTACAAACAGTGTAGACACAGATCAGGGGGCTCCTAAGAAGCCCTCTGGTCCGAGTCCGCAATGTTTGTCATTCGTAGTGTTTGTTAATAAGGCACATTTAGCATTACATATTATGAATGACTGCCCGTCATTACTTGTTTTTACTATGTATTATATAATGCTGATGGACATGTATGTCTTTTGCAAATAAAACATACCATACCATGAAACGAAGGATAGGATTACGTTGATATGGACCTGTCTTGTACACACAGCCCAATACAGTGTTATTTACAGAGTAATAGTATCAGCAGTAGATGGTCTGTCGGCAAACAATGGATGACTTGGAACTAAACTCCGCCATTGAAATTGTTGTGATGTGTTGTCCTCACTATTTGCCTCTATGCAGCAAAATATAATAACAAATATCCCTATTTGGCAGTGAAGACAATTAATATACCCAGGGGTCCGGACAAGATGCGTAAATTTAAACATTTTCAAGAATAGCTTGTTTATTTCTCCACCAAACCCTATACTGTGACCACTCTTTAGAATTGTCTCGAAGAAACGATTCTAAAGAGTAGTCACAGTATAGGGTTTGGTGGAGATTGGTGGAGAAATTACGGAATTATATTATTTGGGTACGCACCTTTATCTGTAGCTCTTATCATAGTATCCAGTTCAGACTTGCTATATCATTGCATGGTGGGATTTTGAATTACACTGAAAACGTATTCGGGCGCCATTTACAGCATACCTAACAATAATTATTTTACCGTAATGCTATGCACTATTTGATCATATCAAACCACAATACATCAATTGTAAGTAGGAGGCCTAACGAGGCTTGGCAAAGTTTACTTGCTAGCGTGTAGTGGAAACTTCCATTCAAAGCAGTACTGTAGCAACGTATTATTAATGGAAAACAATAGCCTTTGAAAACAAGTATCAACTCTTAGCGTTTTCATGTGCACACAATGTCGTCTGCTATAGATATCAATGTTGATTTATTTTTTCAAAACATAATTGGAATACATGTATCAAGCCGTTTAAAACCCCAATGTGACGCCGAATTACTCGGCGTCTCATCCGGATTCAAACTACCTAATACATGTACATCGATAACCACATATTCGCTCAGTGCAGCTAGCCCTATGAGTTGCTATCCAGCGAGTCTGGTGGTGGAAGATATATACACGTACGAGTATACATGCTTATAAAAACTTTTAGTTGAGTCTGAGTTCGTTCTCAATGTTTTGATTGGTCAGATTTGAGCCTGGTTCAAATCTGACCAATCCAAAGCTTGAGAACTCAAATCTGACCAATCAAAAGCTTGAGAACGAACTCAGATGTTAGCATGGCATCCGAAACTGCAGAAAGTTATATTCAATAAAAGGAAATGTCTGAAATCTTTATAAATTTGTCATAAAGTGTAGTAGAAGAGGTGGATGAAATGAAATGTTCGACACCTTGACTGATAGTTTGATACTCGTACACACATCATTATATTGCATAAGTTCAAAATAAACTACCCTAATTGCCCCTGTACTTAAACCCCCTATCAACATGAGTGTAATTGTGTGTGTGTGTACTATTGCGATAACTTTGATTTAAACTGGCATAGCAGCAAACAATGTAGACCGTTTGATCTGGGTTTGTACTATTTGCCAACTTTTGTTTGTCCAAATATTTAGTAATTAGAGTAGTACGTATTCGCCTTTCACATTCACTTGTGTGTGTGTTCTTTTAAACATCTCCATGGGAAAGAGGATCAAGTTTCTAAATCGTGATGTGTAAGGAGATAGGTTAAAATCCAACACTTAATGTAGACAACACATTAGAGCTGTACATGTAATCCTGTATGGGTGACAGACAGCAGTGTTCATTTCAATCAATATACCGTGAAGGCGCGCTGTGATTGCTTTATTAACCATATGGCAATTGTAATGAGACTTTAAAACAAACGATAAAGCACGTGTGAAGTGTTTATAGAAGTTCTGTGTATAATTTCTAAAACTGCACCAACTGGCTGCTGGTTTTAATTTCCAACGGCAAGAATAGTTGAATTTCCGTAATACATCTTCTGTCGATTGATCAGGTCCAATTACTGAATTTGCAGATTCATATAATTACACTTTAGGCCAAATGGTGGTGAAAATGTGGCACTGTCATTTGTTGTTGTATCAACGTGAGATTCGGAACGAATCGCGGAAACACACACACTTATAACAATGTTTATATTACCTCGTTGCGCAAGACGGTATTTGTGGCGAGGTGGTAAAGGTCGAATGTTGGAACTCGATTTCTTACCCATAAAGGGGATCGTTTAAATAGTAATAGAGTACCTGTTACACAAGGCTAGACTGCACTTTACCAGCACATACCCTCATTCAGTACTGTGTATCAAGTTATAATGTCTGTCAAGGTCATGCGGGATAACAATGTTTCTCATGCGTTTTAACTTCTTGGTGAAAACAGGATTCTGTTAAGCGCAACGCTAGTTGCCACTTGACACACACAAACATGTGCGGTGTGTTCATATATGAACTGTGTACGTGTCACTTTGTTAATCCATTCCCTCATATTGACGCCTCTGTAAAATTTGTTTCTTGAAACCATTGTGATAAATAGAGCAAATGCTCTATTTATCACAATAGTTTAAATTCTACACAATTCAAAAACTTTCCCTTTTGCTAGTAAATGCTCATTTTTGGTAGATTTATTCAAAGAGGTTGCGTCTAAAAATGACATATGAGGGAATGGATTTAAGAGGCACTTTTGATTTCTATTCCAATAACTTTCAATTTATTACAGTTGCATGGTACAACAAATAGTCAGTTTAGTACCTAGGTATGCTCAAGATGAAATATTTAGAAACTCGATGTTCTTATTATTAATATAATACTAGCCAAATTGTGGCGTTTCCTATCCTTTGTACATTCATATCAACCGCTTCCGGCTACCTTAGTCCTATCCAGCTACCTTAAGCCTATCCCGCTACCTTAACTCTTTTCTCACGATCTTATCCAATTTCCAGTTAACCATGACCTTACTTCATTTCTAAACAACTTGGATCCAGGTCAGACACCTAGTTACTCGACGTCTCATTGGTCAATGAGTTCTCAAAAGCTTGATCGAAACGGTGCAATCAAACTCCACGAGATCCAAATGTCAGTAGACGTATTTCTTTACATCAGGTTAAGGCTTGAACCAACCGATATTTTCTGTAGAGGCAAAACAAGATCTGCCTCAGGGATTCAGTATTGAAACAATTTGTAATACGAACATTTTGGTCTATGCAAATCGATACATTGTATATCCTTTTGGGGCCTATCCGACTTCTCGTTTATCAAGTAACAAATATAATCAAGGTTATAATAGATATGTTCATATTATACAGCCCAGAATATGCTAGAAATACTGCTACAGGCAAGTGATTATCGTATTTGTTACAGCGATGGAGGTTTAGATGAATATAGCATTAATGTGCGATAGCACACGAATATGCAACGATGTTATTATCAAATCATATCAACAAAGTTTGTTTATAATTTAAATGTTAGAATCATTTTTCACATAATGAAACTGAATAATATATCGATCTTGATACGATGGTTACATGTATGTTGAGGTAATATTCAGTATTGGATATCTAATATCATGCAGGAAGGTGGATATCTAATATCATGCAGGAAGGAACCCATTTTATCCTAAAGTCGCCTTAAGACATGCAAAGCTAATATCAGAACAACACATAAATGTGCGTACTAAGATATTAAAATCGTAATTTCTCCACCAAACCCTTTCTTGTGACCACTCTTTAGAATTGTCTCTTTGAGACGTGTCTAAAGAGTGGAAACAGCGCAGGGTTTGGTGTGTATCCCTGTGTATTGCAATCCCAGCATATTATTACCTGGTGTAATACACCCCACTGTTTATTTTCGCCATGAGGCACAACTTTGAATCAATCCTTTCCCTACACACATATAAACGTGTTTTCACGCATCTGCAAACAGAGTATACCCAGATCAGACGGCTAATTGAATTTGATAGATATGTTGCTTTACTTTCTAAAATGACTACATTGTTCCACCTTCCATATTTGATTATAACTATTTTGTCCATGTATGTTCAGTCGGTATTGAAATTTGGAATAAACATAGAACAGGGAACGGGTTAAAATCTAGCTAAAATTGCAAGATTATTGTGTATATGAGACTAAACTATATGCACACATCTCAACCAGTTTGACTCGAACTAATTTTCGTTAGCAAACTTAGTCTTATGCTTCATGCTTCAGAGTAGGCTTTCATCCAATAAGGTGGTTTACACACATTTGTTATCCTTATGAGACACCGCGTTACTCGGCGGCTCACCTGGATCCAGACTGTTTACAAAGGTAATACAATGTACAAAGGTAATAAGAGATTTGTCCGTTATAGCAAACCCAATGAATCGTTTTACGGAAATTGTGAAGGTGGAACAATTAACCCATTCTCTCCTAGGCTATTTTTAGACCCAACCTGTTTTAATCAATCTACCGAAAAGGAGCATTAACTAGAGAAAAGGATTTTTTTTTAGAATTTTGTAGTTTTAAACCATTGTGATAAATAGAGCATTTTCTCCTATAGGAGTAAATGCTCTTTTTATCACAATGGTTTCACAATGTGAATTTTATAGAGACGCAACAAGGCGTCACTAGGGGGTAATGTGTTTAACCGATTTCAAACGTAACAGTCATTAGTTAACACTCTGCGCTCATTTCCACCATTCGGGGTTCAGGTTCAGATTAAGTTTTATTTATTGAGGTAAGTAATTAACTCTTTGTCTGACTGATGACTTTTCACACCTTTGCAAACAAAGAAGACCCCACGATAGAATACCCCTGTGGACTCTGACTAGATGTTTGCTTGTAGAAATGTATAAATATGAGTATTCGGTGACTTTCAAGGCCAAACATATCCTTTGTCTATACGCCATTGTAAAAACAATTTCATTAATATTCACGATGTCATTATCTATTAAATAAACATTTACCAAGTAAAGGGCTACGCTGACGCAAAGGGCAGCATATCTTTACAATATTATATTTAGGGTTGTTCTGAAAGCGAAGTAGTAATGCACATTATACCACCATTCGGAATATTCTCGATGCACGGTAAACCCCATATAATGCGACCACCTAAATGAGGTATAATTCGGAGTTGTAGATGCAGGTGGAAGCTTAATGCAGGATTTTGTCCTTCATTAAGCAACCACCTGCTTATAGAGACACCAATGTTTATTCATTAAATGGTCGCATTAGAGGGGTTCTAATGTACCCTTAACGTTGCGATAGTTCATCATGAAACAAACACACCAGGAATGGGCTACCAAATACCATAACATACGACAGATCAAGTCACCAAGTATGAAAAGATTCCTAGTAAAACATAAAATAATCCAATAGAAATCAACTTATATTGAGTAAAAATGAGAAAAACACGCCTTCACTCGGGAAACGCAACACACAACAGGACACGGCACCCAAACACCACAAAACAGGAAACGTCATAGATACAAAAGGCTAATGAGGGTTTAAACCGGGGTTGTGGGCACCCAATCTCACGCGTATCCTACCGTCACCCAAGTCAAAGTGTAAAGAAATGTCCCCGTTCAGACATCTCCAGAACATGATTAACCCTTCTCTTGCTGAATTTTAAAATACATTTCTCCTTCTTTTCCCATGCCCTGTTGTATAATTACATATATCTTCACTGTGTACAAGTATTTCGCTGTGCAATCACTGCTGTGGAGTGCACTGGCTGCACAATCAACTTGTAAATAGGGCAGACCCTGATGTCTGGGTCTTCACTATTTACAGGTAGGTATATTGACGTGAATAGCAAGCAAAGGTTTAAGTACGCCAAAACAAAATATTATTCATTTTTTATCATCGACTGTCGAAGTTGTTTGCATAGTTTTATCATGAAGGTCTCACACTATTAAAATGCACATATCAATTGTCTGAAAGTACTGCTTTTGAAGAGGTAAACTTTATAACTGCGTTAGAACGCAATGCTACGAGAAAACCGAATTACGTAATCAATCAAACATTGCCGAAAGCCTGAAAATGGCATTTAAACGAACACCTACAGTTGTTGTATGTCAATCAAATGCCAGCGTATACTTGTTTACTGTATAATTGCTTCCAAAAACCTCATTTATTCGACAGGTAATAAGACCTGTAAATACGTTCCGATTTATTAAGTACCGCGAGAATGTCCGAAGCCAGACTTTATTCCTGTGATACACAACTTCTTGCAAATGTACACCATGACTAGATCTTGTGTTATGTTAGTCCAACTGAGTACCCATGACTGAACCACCGGAAATAGTAGTTCAAGTGATTATTAAATACACACAAAAATAAACACAAATGCACACAAAATATACCTCATGGTATAGGAGCCGGATGACTAGGGTCTGCTCTGTTTGCTTATGAAATAATATTGATATGTTTCTATAGCTTCTGCCAAGGCCAAGAATACTTATGTTTATGTGTCATCATAAAAATATTCTGATTAATATTCATGACGTCATTATATTTTACATGAATATTCATGGAGTAAAGGGTTAACAAATGTAATTGCTAAATAAGCCTCCTCGTAGATGTAGACCTCAACACGTGTGCAACACTATGGTATTATGCAGGTCGGCAATCAAGAAACGATATGAAGTTAAGACTTGTGTTTACAAAATGTTCTGGCAAACCACATGTGACTACAACGAATTGGTTTTAAATTTTGCTTGATCAATCGTTTCCATTTATTTATTTTACGCGTCAGAATGACACATTATCTGCCATGTTCAAACAGGATTTATATATTTTCCGAATCAAAATAATTAAAATAATGACGTTAAACGAACGACATGCCAAAGAAAAACATAATATTCAATGCATGCTGAATATTCAAAATGGAATGGTCCACACATGTCAACTATAGCTTCCTCTAGGTATTATTGATTAGGTATGCTAGCGAAGGTTGAGTGAAATCAGTTCAGTTCCTGATCACTTGGATCCGTCAGATCCGGATCAACAGTTTATAAATACAGTAAAAACCCATATAATGCGACCAGCAAAAAGGGACATAATTCACAGTGGCAAAGGCAGATGGTAGCTTAATGCAGGACGAAAGTTATACTCTGCATAACTTTCGTCCTGCATTAGTCAACCACCTGCTTATAAAGGCACCCATGTTTATTCATTAAGTGGTCGCATTTTACCGTACAAGTACATTCGTTTCCCGCATTGAACATAGTAAATTCATCGATAAAACAAACACCATGATTTGAAGACTATATGGCAGTTTGTGACTACAGTAATTCACCTCTAAACCGGACGTTTAATTTAGTATTATCGATCTTAGAGACAAGTGACAGCCCCGTGAAGGGTATGCAGGGTGAAAGTCATGCAGAGTGCTCTCTCTAGAATCACCTTGTATTAAATAGCCACCTACTTAAAGTATCTAAATTGTTCTTTATTAGAATTCCGGTTAAGAGGGGGTTTACTGTAAAAGCAGTTGCAAATACAGCCCACATGTAATATGTGGTGCCATGGGCAGTCTGGTATTTCTCAAACTAGTCAAATTTCCCCCAGGCAAGCCAATTTGATCCTGTGCCAAAACGACCGAGGTCACTTCACCCATCAATAACTGCGTTCAAATAAAAGAATGAGAAAAGCTGTGTTGTTTGATTTCACTTTAATGAATTAGCCTTTGGAACAAAGGAACGTCTCCTTCCGATTCTAGAAATCAGAGTCCATTGATTCTTCTCATGCTGGAAAAACTTAAGTCTGCTATAAAACCCTAGCTTCTTTTGGTTTAACGGTCTTGACACGAAACATTTTGGATAGGTGCGGTTAGTGATGAGCAGACAGACCAATTCTGTGAATGTTGCGCGTACAGTATAACCTGTCTTAAGCGGATATCAAAGAGAGGTCTAATTATAGTCATATACGTAAGGCTGGTGGTAGCTTAATGCAGGTCAAATATAATGCAGAAAGCTCCTATAGGAACGTTCTGCATTACGTTTGCCCTGCATTAAAAACCGCATGTTTTTCAACACTTCTATTTTGAATAAATGAATGGCCCCTTAACCAGTTCCCTTATGTAAGCGCATTTTCACGCATCTGCAAACATAGTAGACCCAGATCAGAGCCGTCTGATCAGGGTCTGCTCTGCTTGCTTATGGTCTAATATAGAGCTGATTCTACAACTTCCGTCTGAGCAAAAATGTGTTCATATGCCATTATAAAAATAATCTGATTAATATTCATGACGTCATTATTTCTTACATGAATAAACACCAGGGAAAGGGTTAAGACAGGTTCTGCGATAGATGTGTATGTGTGCTTCTTGTGTTGTGGTCAGTCATGTCGCATCTCCTGTCTGACGTCTGTTCTATTTGTACAATGTATACGTAGATATGTTTCGTTCAAATTTTAAGAAACAATTCATCGAATGCAAAACCACTTTGATCCTGATATGACGTTGATTAAACTGCCAGTAACATCGCACTTAGCATGAGAAAAGGATTATCAAATTATCAACTTATGTTTTTATATGCTAGAATAATGAATTTCCATTGTCGGTATTTGTTTGAAATAGTTCAATGGCAGTAATACACATGTTTATCATAGAACATAATATAACCAAATATCTCAGTCAGAACAGAATTCAATGCACAAATTGTAATAATCCAACCAAACATTTAGTTATTAGAATTAGAGGGTCACTATGATATCTGCCCATGTATTTAATGTAATTAGCTTTGTTATATTAACCATACACAATGGAGAATCAAATCTTCTAAATACAATACAATTCAATTAATTAATAAGTAGAATTGTTAAACAGTTTTGCAGATGTCTTTTTAGTGCTGAGTGAAAGCCAGGCAGTAAACTCCCAAATGGAGCCACCTGTTATAAAGACCGATATTGTTACAGTAAAACCCCTCTAATGCGACCACTTAATGAATAAACATGGCTGTCATCATAAGCAGGTTGTTGCTTAATGCAGGACGAAAATTCTGTATAACTTTCATCCTGCATGAAGCTACCACCTGTATTTGATACTGGGAATTAAGCCCATTTTTGCTGGTCGCATTAGAGGGGTTTTACTGTACTCAATTAAGTATTTAGAATAGCGAAAGTTTACTCCAATACTCGAATTAAACATTGATGAAGATGGAATACATTATAAACGGCATCGTTCGCGGTTTTAAAACAATATTCTGTCATAAAATGTATACAATAGAACCTGTCTTAAGGGGCACTTCATTTATTGATCATAATAGTATTAAACAGCAGATGGTAACTTAACGCAGGTCTAAAGAAATACAGAAGGCTCTTACAGGAGCTTTGTGCATTACATTTGACCTACATTAAACTACCAAATGCTTAAATACCCATAATTAGACATCTTATTGTTTAATGGCCGCTTTTTATCTTCCTTCATAATTACGTCGATTAACCTCTAGAAAACACCACGATGACTTCGTTTATGATATTGTAAAGTGAACTGTGCATCTATTATTTCAGTACTGTAGGTCGCTATAGCTCACCATTAAACCTTTCCCTTATTTAAGCGCATTTTGACGCATCTGAAAACAGAGTAGACCCAGATCAGATGGCTCCTATAGGAGCCGTCTGATCAGGGTATATTCTGTTTGCTTATGGTGTATTATAGATCTGATTCTACAGCTTCTGCCGCAGACAAAATGTCCTATGTTCACATGCCATTGTAAAAAAAAAATTCTAATTAATATTCATGACATCATTATTTCTTACATGAATATACAACAGGGAAAGAGTTAATCAATTAACATCATTTAGATTAGCCTACACCAGTATATCATTTACATATCATTGGGTCTCTCAAACAAGTTTGTATCCATTCTCGATGTGCATCAGAAATGTTCCACCAACAATACATTAGTTGCGATGACTTCTCCCTAGTACCGTGCAATATTTGCAAGCTCTGCTTCATTTGACAATAAACAGGCACATCTCATATTATAATAAAAGTTAACTGAGGCCATAAAATCGGCGACAATGTAATTCTTTTGTACTAATCACTATGTATGTACAGTGTTTTCGGTACTACTCACGCACTATTCATTGATTAGATATTCCCCAACCCGTATCTCTTTAATCGTGGCCTGAGTATTATAATACAATACAATTTAGCAGTTCAGCTGGAATTGAAACAGGTGTGTACGTGGGTGGACTGCTTGTGTGCGTGCTTGCGTACGTGTGTGTTTGCGTACGTGTGTGCTTGCGTACGTGCGTGATTGCGTAGATGTGTGCATTATAAAAAGACGTAAATGAAAAGTGTTTTTTTTCTAAAACAGTTTTTGAAACTATGGCATTTTCAAAGAATATTGACAGTTTATTTCATTTCGGGATTTTATTACAGTTCAGGTTGACAACCCACATGTAATAACATTTATGGCACCACAAGCTTTGTAATGATTTTATTATAATTCTGATTTTTATTACATTTCAGGTTGTAACAAACCCTAGACTGAGTAACTCGGCGTCTAATCAGGTTTCAAAATGTCTGTCACTATGGTAACGCTTTGAAAACAAAAAAGAGAGTAAATTAAACAAATGCAAATTGTAACACAAATGAAATTGCAGACGACAATAATTGGCGGCGAAACCGCACATGGAAATGTCGGTCAGTGTCTTATGTAAACTAAAGACATGCCAGGAACACATACATGTACATCGAAATTATCTGAAACTCTGTCTAGTAGTTTTATTTTATGCCGTATAATTTGAAAGAGGTTCTAACCAAATTATTAGAAACATCTTTCAAATCACACATGTGGTACAAAATATATGCTACTGTCTATGATCTTCGTCGTGATATATTTAATGTAAGAAGCTACATTTAGTAAACAGAAACTTGTGAACAATAAAACAGTTATATCTTTAGAATCCCTTTTGTATTTATATTTGTTTCTCTGTTTTCAAAACGTCAGTGTGGAAAAGATTGGTGCCTGTTACGTCACTTAATTTATGGCATAGTATTTGATCTTGACATCATATTGTGGAGTTGTCCGGTAGGGTAATTGTACATTGCAATTACATTTCTCGATATTTGGATAATAATTTCAACATAAATAACTCTTTCTTTGATATTATGATTCCTACCATGGATTTGTTTTCTAAACGTTTTCTAAAGATGTATTTTGTAACATAAGTGGTCACCACGTTAAACTAGCTACATCAGCTGTTTTCAGCAACATGTCATGTATAGATTTGGTTTGACACTATGAATGAATATTTCAGTCGCAAGAAATTACTTCACGTCAGAAGAAGATGTAAGTAAATGTTTCTTTCGCTATACCCTGATATACACATTTTTATCTAATGGCAGTATTCTATGTAAGGCTTGGACGTCACTATAATTATGACGAGAGAGATTAACCGTTTCGCTGCCAAACTCTGTCGTCTGCTTTGTCGTCTGCTACAAATTTTCATTTTGATTTTCTTCATTTTTGTTTCAAAAACATAGTAACAGTAACAAACAGTTTGGATCCTGATGAGACGCCGAGTTACTCGGGGTTTCATCTGGATCCAAACTGTTTGCATATATAATCACAGATCCGGCATTGGCAGCGAAAGGGTTAATAGAATCAAGCATGGGAGCTTCTAAATCCGAGGTTGGTCTGTTCCCATTCGGAAACGAGCTCTAGCGATTTCCCGACAGGAACAGACCAACCCAGGGTATAGAAACCCTCAGCTTGAACAAAATACATGCTTCATTATTCTTCTCGCTTACATACACCCGAAAAACAAGAAAATTATCGAATTTTATAAAGTACTACTCCCCACTGCGTAGTGCGACCTCAGTATTCAATAGCAGCAATAAACGGCTTCATAAAGCGAGACGTCAACTGACATTTTGGCGTAAAATATAAATGGGAAGGGGTCACAGAACTACGTCTTCGGTTAATTAAATAGGCTTTTTAAATGTTTATATGATAAATACTTATCAATCTAATTCATAAACTCGTTGACCACAGTAAAACCTCTCTATAACGGCCACTTAGTTACATCAAGTAGTTTATGCTAAAGACAGGTGGCTGCTTAAAGCAAGGTGAAAGTAAAACAGAACCTTCCTGTAGGAGCGTTCTATTTTACTTTCACCTTGCTTTAAGCAGCATCCTGCCCTAAATACCAACTAATTAACACAATTTAGTGGCCGATATAGAGCGGTTTTACAGTGTAGAAATTTTGGAATCATTTTAAAATAGTTACATTTTCCTTGTATTGATTTTCGCCTAATCGGACGTACATGTATGAATACATAAAAAAATGGCTGTTTCAGATAAGGATTTCTAGTACTGCTATTTTTAGTAACTCATGTTATCTAGCACATCTGAGAAGCGAGAGGCAAATCTCAAACACCAACAAATACACAAGTAAAAAGACACAAAGGTAAACGACAAACATAATATAAAGACCAATATAAAACACAAACCACTACCATCGATGCAATTTTATCACGGATTTGATAACTACTGAATAATGTACTTCTTGTTGCACATCGTAGTAATAATAATTCCCCTCAGATTGTACCTACTATCCTTATTAGCCCATGGCCTACAGCGCACTAAGCATTTCTTTAAATATTTTCTGAAAAGTGGGTGATCCTTCGAAAACAAAAGTAGCAATGCCAAAATAGAAAATTGCAGACTCGGTTTTTATTGAGTCTGTTCATGAGTAGTTATTAAAAGTGCAACACTACCCATTCCCCTAGCACCGGCTTATGCAGTATTCCATTTTCAAAACTAAGGATCCCGAAGGACCAGAACATATTATTACAAGACTGAGAATGAAGTACGGAGCGACTTTTTATGGATGTCACACAAACAATTGAGCCTTAATGTCTGGTTTATTTTTCAGTTGACGCATGAATAATATCAAGATAAAAGAGCTGCCCAACGTCGATGAGATATCGTCCTTAAAGTACTCAGATAGTGAATGCTAATCTGTTATTAATGACGCACGTTGACATTGCGAATGTGAAAAATCTGCCTTATGAGAACTGAGCATGTGTGTAAACGAGGGGCAATCCACCGATATTACATAATATTTCCATTGTCATTCGTTCATGTTAGATTGAAATTTATTATGATTTTAATACATGTCTAGTCACGCTCAAATTTATTTGTAGTTCTATGTCGATTTAAAAGCAATAGTCAATAAAATAAATACCAAAACAGGAGTGGATACTAATAGTAAAATGTGTTAAATGTAAAATGAAAACAAGACAATCTCTTTTCAGCCTCCTTTCAAATTCAGCTTTCATGATACTCAAATCGGGATTAGAAAATGCATAACACAATAAATATTTTGCATTTATTTTGAAAATGTAGGACACCCCTTATTAATTCGTAATATATTGTGAAATTTCAAACAAAAAAGAAATTTACCCATTTGCTTTAAACAAACAACCGTAACCCGTTTGTGACACTAAATTCATATAAAGTCCCTGCAGACCTAGAGGCCGACAAATCCCTGCATACCTAGTGGCCGAAATATTTCTGCAGACCTAGTGGACGAAATATCCTAGCAGAACTAGTGGCCGAAATATCCCTGCAGACCTACTGGTCAAAGTATCCCTGAATACCTAGTGGCCGAATAAAAATGTTTTCGTAGTCGGCTAGGTTAAAATGTTGTTTCAATGAGCTGCTATTTCCCAGTATCCTTTCTACGTTGCCGTTTGCAATATACCATATTTAATTACCCATCTTGTAATATTATGCACCAGCAACGCACATTAAACACTCATTAATCAAGCAGCATCTTGGGAATTAACATTGCCATGCAGAATTTACTTGATTTTAATGGAAATTCTCTCCAAAATAACACTGTAATTAACCCTTTCCCTCATAGTAACGCCTTTCCATGCCTCTGCAAAAGAGTATTCCCAGACTACAGAACTCTGTGTCTGCTGTGTTTGTTATGGTATATATATATAGATCTATATATTGTCCCTAACAGTTCTTGTCAATGAATAAACATCACTTGAGATTATTTAAAAAGGTCTAATGAGTATTCAAAATGAAGTTATCAAATGATGCATGATCATGTCATTAGTGAAATGGTCACGCACATTGCCGTTAATTTTATGAAAACGACCATACACATTAGAATTCCTCTAAAGCGACCACTTGCTAAACATAAGGTTTTTTTTAAACCGGGTTGTTGTTTAATGCAGGACGAACGTAATGCAGACAACTCCTATATGTATCTTTCGTCTGGTATTAACCATTCACGCATATAAACGCCTTTTCACGCGTTTGCAAACAGACTAGACCCATAAGAGCCGTCACCTGGGTCAGCTCAGTTTGCTTGTGACATGATATAGATATGATTCAACAGACTTTGTGAAGGCAAAATTTTCCCTTGAAAAGTTTACAAATATTCAGCCACAAAATAACCATAATGTAATTATTTTTTGCAGGAATTTTGATCTGGGAAAGGGTTAAGCTACCACCTGGCTCTAAGACCAATAATTAAACCTTGCTTTGGTAGGTGTGTTAGAGGCGTTATACTGTTACTTCGTGGTGTTGATATCTATAGGCGAGTGTTTTAGGGAACCGTGCGAGGTGAACAATTTGAAATGCAAACACAATTTAGATCTTGAACAGGTTGAATATAATCTGAGTTGTATTCGTTCTAGAATGAATGTGAACCGTCAGCGAGTCACGTTTACCGCAGTTATTCTTTGAAATGCACACACAATAATTATGTTCGATTACGTGCGCGCGTGTGTGTGCGTGAATGAGTGAGTGTGTCGTGTAACTTTGCGTCTCATCAGACTCCAATCTACTTGTCACGCTTCTCAAAACATTGATCGGATCGGATGAAGTCAAACGTATTCAAATCCAAATCAATCAAAGCAACCATTTCCTTTTTTACAAATGGGTAATGGTTAACCCATTGCCTCATATGCTATTTTTATATCCAACACTTTGAATAAATCTACCGAAAAGGAGTATTAACTAGAGAAAAGGATTTTATTTAGATTTTTGTAGTTTGAAACCATATAGGAGCAACTGCTCTATTTATCACAATGGTTCCAACAGGTGAATTATACAGAAGCGTAGAAAGGCGTATTTATGGAGGAAAGGGTTGAAACCTCCCGTCCTTGAAAAAAACAAATAACAACAAGGCTCTTGAAATTGAATTGTAAATGGTCCCGTAATTTGTTTTCATTTTGTTTGTCTTTGAATGATGATGAAATATTACCTGTCAGGTTAAGAGAGTCCCATTTGAAATTCCGCCACATTAATCATTGCGCTGCTAGACGAATCGCCTTTCAAAATGTTTGAATAAGAAAAACACATAACAATCAAGCGTATAATCAGCATTCAATTTGTTTGACACTTTGACACAATTATGTTTGATAATTGCAACAGAGAATAGATCAATTCTTGCAGACAATAACTGTGTAAAGCGCAAAGGGTTGGTATTTTTTCAGTCTGTATATACAGTAAAACCTCTCTAAACCGGACGTTAATTTTGGTATAAATATCGGTCTTGGAGACAGGTGGCAGCTTAATGCAGGGCGAAAGTCATGCAGTAAGCTCCTGTATGAGCTTTCTGCCTGACATCCCACCCATCATTAGGCAGCCACCTGTCTAATAGTATCTTTTTACCGGAAAATCTAGTGCGACGCCATGTTTTATCTAAAACTATCCATCTAATATCAACAAGACCATTCCGAAACCTAATTAATGCTTGGGTATCATATCACAATCGGAAATAGTACCATCAAAAGAAATAATGTTGAAGCATTAATGGTATATATCTGTATGTGGTGACATGGATGTGTTCAGTGGTTTTTCGCTGCACAATGTCAACGTGACTTGATTAATGTTGTGGTAAAGAAGGGTTCGGCCGCACGGATATACTGAACGTTATACAGTGCTCCCTCCCTACAACGACTCTCTCAATAACGATTCCCTCCTTACAACAACGCATGCCACTGTTTCCGAAAATACAAGGCTCCAGAAACAACATTTTTACATCGTATTTTCTTTATGCTTCAATCAAACCCTATGGTGTGACCACTCTTTAGAATCGTCACAAAGTGGCGATTCTAAAGAGTGGTCACAACATAGGGTTTGATTGAGGCATGACGGTTTTAGTTCTCGAAATACACCTTATCTGGGGATCTGCAAACAAGCTAATTATGTTTCATTTTTCCTCCCTATAACAACTCCCTCTGAACAACACATACAATCTTCGTATCCCAAAGGGTGTCGTTGTAGAGAGGGAGCACTGTAGCCACTAAGCGAACAATCTTATGTATGTCATGGATTTGATTGCATATTAAGTATTTAAATCTAAATTTGACTGTAGAATATCCTAGCTTATACCATTAGTTACCACTTAAAAATGATGCCATTAATGACAATGCATATACGCATACATTGCTTTACATTAACAAAGTAATTGCACACAACCAAGGCAAACCTTTTCAGCATGAAAACAAAACTTAATTCCACTTATGATGTGCTCATACGCAATTGCATTAACGTAATAAGTCCCAACACCGAACAGGAGTGTGTACTTTTTTTTCAATGAGTGTGCGATGATCGCCAAAAGTGTAAATCGCGGCCACATCAAACTACATGCTGTTGCAAGATGGTACCCCATTTGGCCAACTTACAGCTATATTGTAAAACAAAACTATATAACGCACAGACAAATGGTTGCTCGTAAATGAACCGGCTGAAAATGGAAACTGAAACATCTGGTGTGACATTCAAATGTATAGTAACGTATTTATGGGGAATTCCTTTTTTCTAGGAATAGATCACTGGGTAAGGAGGAATCTGGATAGACCAATACACACCCATGGCCAAGTATGAGGAACACAGACAAACAGTGTAGACACAGATCTAAGGGTTTCTTCATGAGTATTCTGATCAGGGTCTTCACTGTTTGTAAAACCAATCAATGTCAAAAGTTGTAACAGGACATATCTTTGTCTAGGACCCCTCTGCCATGAAAAATGGGATTGGTTTTAACCCTTTCTCTCATAGGCTATTTTAGATCCAACCTCTCTGGATAAATCTTCTCAAAAGTAGAATTAACTTGAAAAAAAACAATATTTTAAAATCGTGTAGTTTTGAAACCACTATGATAAATAGAGTATTAAAATTTTGCTCCTATTGAGTAAATGCTCTATTTATCACAATGATTTAAAAAGTGACCTTATAGAGGCGACAAAAGACGTCAATATGAGGGGATGGGTTAAATTTCAATTTGGACGAGGTTACCAATTAGTTAGGGAGTTAAGGGCTAATAAAACCTCTCTATAACGGCCACTAAATCGTGTTAAGTAGTTGGTATTTAGGGCAGGTTGATGCTTAATGCAAGGTGAACATAAAACAGAACGCTCGTATAGGATCGTTCTGTTTTACTTTCACCTTGCTTTAAGCAGCTACCTGCCTTTTACACAAAATACTTGATGTAATTTAGTGGCCGTTATAGAGAGGTTTTACTGTAATGGATTAAGGAGACCACGCTGTGTGTAACGTATAGGCAAAGTTACCATTGAACTTCACATTTTCTTTTATTGGTGTCACGGCAACACTGTCGTGAATAGTTCATCATGATTAATTCCGTATGCGTTCTGCTTTTCGACTTTTTATCTCAAATTTCAGTCCTTGTCTGTGTTTAACCAGTTTAATGTCAACACAACAGTCTGGCTTTTCCAGATAACAAAGCACACCGTCGCGATCAATCATATCACATATTATAAAGAAGGACAATAAATAGAATACACTAGAGGGTGCTAGAGGAGTGTTTGCAAACCACAATCAGAACCAAATATATAATAAATGGTATGTACATTTTAGTACGTTGTTTGCTACATAACCGGGTCCAGTAAGTAGCGAGGGCGTTCAGACCAATGAGAACACAGACTTACTCGATGATAACCAGAATATTTTTTTTGACAACTAAACTTTCTGAAGGTTGAAGTATATGTAGTTGTGGATGCTGTCAGGGCATTAACTGGTTGCAATGTCGTTGGCAATTAATTGGTTCACAGGCCTGTAGTATAATGATGTAAATGTGTTGATGCATGTACTTGTTCAGTATTTCAATAGACGTTTTTTAATAGCTCTGATAAATGAACGTAGAGTATTATCATTCCTCTTCCTTAGAAAGTGTTGTCAACCTGAAAAATAATTATAGAGGGATATTAGAAGTGAAACACACAATTCTGTACTCTCTAAACATGTAACAGGCTATACTGAAGGGAATCAAAAATCTGCGATAGAAGGAGTGGCTTTATTTCGGTTATACCGTAGCTGATAATGCAATATACAGTAAAACCCCGCTAATGCGACCACCAAAAAGGGGCATAATTCTGGGTGGCAGAGGCAGGTGGTAGCTTAATGCAGGACGAAAGTTATGCAGAAAGCTCCTCTAGGAGCTTTCTGCATAACTTTCCTCCTGCATTAAGCAACCACCTGCTTTAGACGACATCAGTGGCTGTTTATTAAGTGGTCGCATTAGCGGGGTTTCACTGTACTATTATTCAGTTATAACAAAATATGAAACAAGAATCTAAACAATGCGATAATCACTGCCACCTGTCAAAACAGGTTTTATCTGACCACACCGTATTGTACATACCACCGGTTACAAAACAGTATTAGAGTTATATTTTATTAATATATTTACAAACTGTTAAGGAATATCTGAGAACTATCCATGTTCAAACTGAATTATTGTCCGATTGGCCAACGACAATGATATATACATTAAGTCCCTTTTTATTTGTCCGACTTATAAATGATTGGCATAGTTGTAGTTTATTGTGTCCATCTAGTCACTAAAATGAAATGATGAAATTCATCCTTATGTTCTCGGATGTCATTGCTTTTTTGCAGATATTGCTTTGATCCCAGACATTATAGAAATTATAGAAGCGGTGGTTGCTTAATGCAGGACAAAAGTAATGCAGAAAGCTCCTCTAGGAGCTTTCTGCATTACTTTTGTCCTGCATTAAGCTACCGCGCAAATAAACATGTGATTTGGTTCTACCGAATTAACAGATTTAATGAAAATATTGTTAAATGGACTATTCCAAAAATCAAACATGTAAACATTATTGTAAATTATCAGGGAATTTGTTTAAAGAAAAGTATAACATGAAGTCCTCTCATCTGGGTCTACACTGTTTGCAAAGTACACAAATGACCCGTTTGCCGCACTGAAAGAAACATTGGAGAAGATTGGCAGGAGGCGAACAGATGACGTTCAAAGACATTCTGGATGTTGAAAGGGGTTTTATCATCTAGGCATTACTTAACCGATATGATTTCTACTATGTATAAGATGGCAGAATCCATGTATGTACATAAGACTTATTCATTTAGCCTTCACCCGTTTACCATGTATAGCTTTTTAACGCTGTATTATGAAACATTGTTTCTATTCTGCCATTCTTGAATTTGACTCTGACTTGTAGGGCCATACAAATATGCCGTGTGTTGAAGATATGCAGATACGAGTAAGTGCGAGCTTTTTATTACACATGCGGGTAATGTCACTGTATTAAGCAATATGGGCACACACGATGGTGCTGTTTGCTGTAAGAGATGTTGTTAAAAGTATTGATTATTTTTGCTAGCAAAGTATAAAAAGATCGATAATTTCGACTATGTCAAGACATGTTGTTATATTATGGCGGAATTGGGTATAAATACTGGGTGAGAAAATTAAGGCAATTTTCGATATGTGTAGGTAAGTCAATGTGTACCTTACCGAAAATTATTCATATATCTGATTAGTAGCAGCATATTACAGCTGCTATATTACATACACAGCTGTGCTCCTCCATCGAACAAGCCTCAAATGCTGGTAACATCAAAACTATGTACGAAGGTATAAAACAAGCTACAGGTCCAGCCACAAAGAAAAGTGCTCATCTGAAGTAAAAAAACAACAGGGGAAGTCATCACAGACCGCAACAGACAAATGGAGAGATGGGTGGAACATTACCTTGAATTGTACTCTGCAGAAAGAAAAGTCTCTGAAGAAGCCTTCAACAGCAGCCTTCAACAGCATCCCACAATTGCCAGTTCTGCAGGAGCTTGGTGCTGAGCCAACAACTGCAGAGCTGAAAAATGCTATCAATCCCTTAGCGAGTAGCAAGGTACCAGGTAATGATGCCATTCCTCCAGAAGTCACCAAACAAGGGAAATCTGCTCTACTACCACATCTCCATGAGCTTCTCCAACTCTGCTGGATGGAAGGGGAAGTACCACAAGACATGCGTGATGCAAAGATTGTGACACTCTTCAAAAATAAAGGCGACCATTTTCCTTCTCATAATTTCATTAATTAATGGCGAATATTTTATTGTAATGTCGCACTGCATCAAAATCAACCCACTAATTCGTAGGGCCTAACAAATTTGTTTTCATTTCTTGTCTTAGGATAAAATTTCAATAAATGTGATAAATCATGTATCATGTGGCCTTCAGTTAAAGCCGCGTGCTACTAGATCCTGCAAACGTCTGCCGGAGCATTGTGCCGAAGCTAAAATATTCCATAGCAGTATACTCGATTAGCACTGTCTGTCATTTCATGTTGAGATCGAATATATTCCCGAGGATCCAATGTTGAATAATTATATTCAATATTTCTGGAAGACGAACTGTTCTGTGCGATTGTATTCCTTGGATAGCCTCTTGAGACTTAATCTTACGTATGAGCAACACAATAAAAGTATTGTTTTATTATGTGTGTTCAAAGAATTCATCCCACACATTACGACATCACTTGTGTAAGCTAGTTTTACGTTTAAAGAAACTATTTGTTGAGGTCTATTAAACCTCAAATGTAGGTGGGTCACGTGCAGGAATTGTTCCGACTGTGTGATTGTATAGAGGGAAACTTCTAAAAGTACCATCTTTTTCACCAAGGCTCATTATAGGAATCGATTATAGAAATCGCAATACAGAAACACGAGGTATTCATTTGGAACCAAATATAAAACCTACCTTTTGGTAGGGTATATTCTATGCTGAAACCATTTTAGCCAATTACCTTTTCATAAGAGACAAATACGATTAAGGGTGAAATGTAGTTATTTGATGAGCCACTTGGCCTTAAGGGGAACACACATTGCAATTATGATTCGAACATCAAAGGGTTATAGAACTGTGTAGTTTGTAACCAGTTAATGTGTCTGTGCATTTGAAAGTAATTGGATGCACGATTAATAACTGAGCATGCAATCTCGAAGGAACTATAACTGAATCCTGATAACCTTGTACATATAACGGTTAAACTCATTTACTCAAATTATCGCATAAAATATTGTCCCATAAAAACGACCAGAGACAGGAAAGGGATGGTGCTGCATGCTATACCAGTTAATGTCAAATTTTCCCCACAGCATGCATTTCCCTTGAAGGAAACCATTCATGTGAAAATTTGATTATTCAAAAGATCACCTCTTATATAATGAGGACTTACTGGTTAAGTGTAAAGAAATAAAAATCAACGAAGGAAAGATAAATGTTTGAAGAATTCCCAGCAATATCATGTACGTCTATAAGCTGCTCTACTTCGATAACAAATCTCATTATGCAAATGTGTCTTTCTCTAGACAACTTAATTATACCAAAGCATAATAAAGAAATATATATGCTTGTGTAGTTCGTTGCTGATTTACAAAGTAATGTATGGTAACAAGGGTTATAGTATCACTAGACACAAACAAGTAGGTCAACGTTTTACCCTTTCAATACTGATTTTTCAAATGGACAGTTCCAAAATTCAAAAAGGTCAATATTTCCGTGGATATTTTGGGAGTTTTCAAAGAGAACATGTACCATGACAACAGTGTCAGGCCATGAGGAAAATGCTCCTGTTGGAGTCTTTTAATCTTGGTCTACAGTGTTACCAAATGACATTATTGATTAGTGTCCCGCATTAAAAGGGTTAAGTTTTATGTGCTAGTCGGCTTATAGTGCTTCGACGAATTCATGATTGATGGGTTGACGGTGAATGCAAAACAGAAAACGGACTACATTTTCCGATAACGAGTCAGGGGTTTAAACACCCTGTCCTGTCAAACATTCAGTTTATCTCAGATTAGTCCTCTTTAAATAATCTAAAACGCGATTATAGTGTATATATTTAAAATAAATTATTTCCTATAACGCCTTGTGTATTGGGCGACTGTCTGGAATTGAGATGTAGAGTTACGCAGATCTAATTACCCACATCTCAACGATCCTTAGTCTAATACAGCAAACATTACTGGAATAAAACCATTACTTTGATTCTAACACATCTGTTGTAAGCTACATATTAACTACAAAATGTACACATCCTTCAAACAGAAGCATATAACGTCTTTACACTGCTGGAACGGGTATGTGAGGTTTTACGTTACGTAGAGTTGTGTGTACAGTAATTTATTGTGAACTAATTGTACTGTTATGTGCGGAGGCATCTAGGTTCCGTAAGTCACAGATGAACAACATGGATATGACAATCAGTGTAAAGAAAATAATTTTTAATAGCAATATTATTTATACCGAATTATATCACTTTGTAGTTTCGGTGTTAGCTGTATGACGTACCTCCTAGATGCACAATTACAATATTAACATTACAATTAACAATAATACAGTGTACATGTTGGCCGATGTATTAAATTTGTTTGTTGCATTTACAATTGTCACATACACGTAGTTATACATCCTCACATAGTCGATACCTTTTGGGGTAGCCTATATCAACACAATATTATAATTTTGGTGTGGTGTGGGTAAATTGGGAGTGGTGGTCCAGTGGTTGGACGTTAGACTTGGGATCGAATGGTCCCCGGTTCGAATCCTGCCATCGGACTATCAGAATTTTTCTGAGCAAATAAATGCATCCCACGTTTGCTCCTCTCTACCCAGATGTATAAATGGGTACCTGTGAGGGAAATAAGCCAATGTACCATGGCTCCGAGTGTTAATGGCCGACTTATAATCCAGTGATCAGGGGGTAAATTGTGAAGTCGGGAGAATATGTACATTGTATGTACTTCCAGACTATAAACCTCACCTTTACCTTTTTACAATATTATAAAAAATGTTTTTAAATAAGTTCCTTTACTTTATTTACTAATATACAGCCTGAATAGTGGAACAGACAAAATGGAGTACCTTATTATTCCAAGGCTAAAAGTGCGCCTACTTTGAGTAGCAAATACCCGATAACTGAATCTAAACGGTAATTATATCATCTCAGCTGGGATCTACCTGTTATTATAACATCGGCGGTGGATTATATGTTGGTAAAAAGAAGTTCAACACTCGACCAACATGCCTTGTAATCTGACTTGGTTCACACTTCAACTACTAGCAGTGCTCTACGTAACAACTGCAGGAGCGTTCCGTTTTACTTTCACCTTACTTTAAGGAGCCACCTGTCTTAAATACCAACTAATTAACACAATTTAGTGGTCGTTATAGAGAGGTTTTACTGCAAACAGCTTTGATCCAGATACTACGGAGAGTAACTGGATATAAGCTGTTTTAAAATCGGTCAATAGTTCCGCATACGATTGATCGAATTGGAAGAGTTTAACCCATTACTTCATAAATACGTCGCCTTTCTACGCCTCTGTAACAGTCACTTATTGAAACCATTGTGATAAAAAGATTTATCATAATGGTTTCTATACTAAACAATTATAACATTTTCCTTTCCTCTAGTAAATGCTCCTTTTTGGTAGATTTATTCAAACATGTTGGGTCTAAAAATAGCATATTGAGGAAAGGGTTACACCAGATCTAAAATTGATGTCAAATGAGATACAGCAGATTACGTTGTTCCCCCGAGCATTCGCTGATTAACTTTAAATAATTATTAAGCCCGTTGCACCACTTTCAGTCTACTGTATTTAATTACTCATCTCACAGAACCTTGCATCATTAGAACAAATCAAGGAGTCATTAATCATGAAGCAACAGGAGATTTAACATGAGCTGGCAGTGTTCATTCGCAGGAGAAAATATCGCGGTAATCAGGAACACTGTTGGTTGCAACTGACGCAAATGAAAATGAAGTCTCAATGGAAATAGTGCTGAATACCGATACACTTTAACCCTTGGTCTGCTGTAAAAACTGTCATCTGCTTTCCTCGTTGAATATTAAGCTAAGAATATAGTAATACATTGCTATTCATGACCTTATTATTTATTACATGTTTACAAGGAAAATACTTCAGAATCAGCTTTTTATCGTTCTATATTCAAATATGGGTGTATGTTAATTTTAATTGTCGTACGCAGTATGGATTCCCATTTATCAAGCAAAAATGGATACCACGAGAAGGCTCCTTATTAGGTATCTGATCTGGATGACGCAAGCGCAGTATCGTAGTTTTAGTATCGCAGTCATTATCTGAAGTCCAGAAATTGTACGATTTCATAATGCTCATGAATACGTTTCATCGTAAATTTCTGTAAAAATATTTTCTTATAAATGACGTTGTTTTTTCAGAATCCAAACCTAATCAATGAATAAAAACAAATGAGAAACATACTTTAAATACTAAAATATTAACTTAAGAAGTGTATTGACTTCTTAGTTGATAGTCGATACATTGTAACATACAGGAAAGTTCTTAAATGGTACGACTAGTATAGCTTTATATCAAATCTTTTGAAAATAGTACTTTCAGCCATAGACTAGATTGATTTTCACATCACTTTCATAGCATTCTAAATCAGCTAAATAATACCATTTATTGATTGTAACACTTCTTTAAACGCTTGCGGCTGAAGTAGTCAAAATATCACAAGACTCACATTTGAGCAGGCTTTGTTTTTGTGTTACAGCGGGAAAAGAATTAACCCTTTCCTCCATGAATTTTCATGTAAGAAATAATGACGTCATGATTATTAATTAGATAAATGTGTTATAAGATAAATACGTTTTGGCTGTGTAATAGACTGTAGAATCATATTTATATCACAGTAAAACGTCTTTATTAACGGCCACTAAATTGTGTTAATTAGTTGGTATTAAGGGCAGACGACTGCTTAAAACAAGATGAAAGTAAAACAGAATGCTCCTATAGGATCATTCTGTTTTACTTTCACCTTGCTTTAAGCAGCCACATGCCTTTAACACAAACTAGTTTATGTAAAGTAGTGGCCGTTATAGAGAGGTACACTGTATATCATAAGCAAACAGAGCAAATAGGGTGTATTCAATGGTCTGCTACGTAATAGTTTGGAATGGCAACATTTTATTTTTTTGACACGAGATTTGATTTAAATGGATAAACATTGATATATAGGAAAACCCCTCTAATGCGACCACTTTATGAATAAAAATAGATGTTTTTAAAAGCAGTCAGTTGCTTAATGCAGGACGAATGTTATGCAGAAAGCTCCTGGTGGTAGCTCAATGCGGGGCGAATGTTTGCATGTAACATGATGTAGATCTGATTCTATAGTTTTTGTCAAAGCAAAAGATTCATTAGAAAAGTTTACATTATATTTCAGCTAATAAATAATCATGATGTCATTATTTCTTACATGACTAGAGGACAGAGAAATGGTGAATGTGTCATAAACAATCATAGCAGGCCCTGATAGGAGCCGTCTGATTTAGGTCTACTCTGTTTGCAAACACTGAGAAAAAACTATTTATAGAACAAAGGGATAACATTTTATTTAGATAAATACATTGGTTTAATTTTCAAAATTATCCTATCATAAAAATGTTGTTTCACTTTAAATTAAAAGTCCACAGTCGAAATGTACTCCCAAGTGTCATTAAACAAGGTTTCACTTCCACAGAGAAAATCAACGCATCTATTCAAATTGTCAAACTATACGCCATGTAAAATGCTATTATGTACTCCATTCAACATTTGCAAGCTGGTATAGACGTGTTTGCAAATATAAACATTATTTATTTGTCAAGATCTCATTTCGTATTTATATGTAGTTTATTACAAAACATTATAATGAAACAAACATTTGCTGTTTTGATCATCTAAGTGTTTAGTATGAATACACAAAAAATGGTCAACAGTTTGTTTTATGGAACTAGAAATATATATCTATTGCGGACTTTTTATTGTTTAGGCATTAAAACTTCTGAGAATGAAAACAGCGTAGACGAGATAATCGATAATTTTGTCGATTTTATACAACAGAAATCCCTTCCAAATTTTGATAAAATCCGTTAATAAAATAGCGGGAAAATATTTAAAAAGAAAAACAAGTGGTACAATGCTGAATGCCACAATGCACGTAAGTTATTTACGACGGCAAGAAATAAATATCTGAGATCTAAAATTGACGTAGATAGAATCGCTTTTGTACAGGCTAAAGTCTGCTCCTTTATTGTTTTGTGAATGATATTTTAAATAGTATAAATTCCAACATTGAATGTATATTTACAATTTATGAATTATATATGTTCATGCTGCTATTTGCAGACGATGCTGTATTATTTGCCCATACAACAGACGCATTGCAATAAACGCTTATAGCGTTACAAGTGTATTGCAATTTATGGTGTATTAATATAAACACAACTAAAACCACGATATTTAAAAAGGGAAGAAGTACTACTTATGACTTTATTTATGCGGTACCATACTAGAGACGGTAAAATCTTTCAAATACTTGGGCATACATCTTTTTAAGAACGGTTCCTGGAATAGAACTGAAAACGGGCTCCACAGGATTCTTCATATGCTCTACATAATTTATTCATATTGTTTAATCAAATGTAAAATATATCTTTAACTATAACGCAGCTGTATGGGACTTCCATGACCCAAAAAGTATCGAGCAAGTGCATAGTAAATGTCTAAGAAATATCCTTAATGTGCAGAAATCAACTAAGCTGGAATGTCTTTATGGTGAGACTGGTCGTTTTCCTCTAAACATAAGCAGAAAATGTATATAATTGCTAAATTACTGGTTAAAATGTTTAACAACCAAAAATCATCTTCTAAATAGCGTTTACAGAATGCTAGCAACAGGTTCAGACTTAAATGAAAATTACCATAATACAAACTGGTCTTCTCAAATGAAAAATAAAAACATTGTTAAACAGTATTGGTATGTCAGATGTATGGAACAATCAGTTTACACAACCATACATATATTTTCTTTCCATGAAACAGCTCATTATAGATATATATTAGCAGTCTTAATATTCAAATAAATAATAATTCAAATTAACTTTCTACATATTGCTTATTCAAACATGACCTAATTGCGGAAAAAATATCTGGAATGCACAAACGAAATTAAATATAAGACAGCACATACAAAGTTTAGAATTTCGGCTCATGGTCTTGCAATAGAAACAGGTCGATACTCAAATATTTATCAAAACTTCGAACCTGCTTATTTTGCAACATGGGCGTAGTAGAAAGTGAGTAAAGAAAGCGAGTGTCCAAAATATAGAGACATTAGACTGAAATGTGTGGCTCCATACTTTTACAGATGGCCAACTTTAGTTTTCGCATGAGTTCAAGCTCAGAGTGTATAAACAACAATGTAACAAAACTGATCTATCATGCTTTTAAATTAAGAACACAATCACAATAAGCACTCCCACAGAATTTTATATTGTTAGTATGTATTGAAGATCTTGCTTTGATTAAGTTTTCCATGAACTCAAAACATTTTATGGAGTTGAATTATTTCTGACCTGTTAAATGGGATTATTATCTCTGCAACATGTACAAACTTGGTTTTCAAAATGGACATGACAGATCAAATACTTTTAGCTTTTCTTCTTCTGGGAGATACTTCGAATGTTTGCGTTTACTACTCTGTTTGTTAAGGCTATACAGTGCTCCATCCCTATAACGGCCCTCTCAATAACGATTCCCTCCTTACAACAACGCATGTCACTGTTTCCGAAACAACAAGGCTCCAGAAACAACTTTTTTCCATCGTATTTTTTATGTCTTCATCAAACCCTATGTTGTGACCACTTCGTGACGATTCTAAAGAGTGGTCACAACATAGGGTTGATTGAGGCATAACAGTTTTAGTTCTAGACATACACCTTATCTGGGGATCTGCAAACAAGCTAATTATGTTTGATTATCCCTCCCTGTAACAACTCCCTTTGAACAACACATACACTCTTTGTGTCCCAAAGGGTGTCGTAGTAGAGAGGGAGCACTGTAGATATGTATGTATTTTATGCCGAACAAACGATATGTTATGTTATGTTAAATTCAGAATACGCAATCCAACACATATTAATCAGCTCAGCTGTTTCTGATCTAGTAAAGCTTTTATCTAAATGGTTATACAGAGACACATCCATTCCTGAATGAAATTGCTTACGGAAACTATTCAAAGTCTTATTGATAGAGCCTTGTAATTATTGATTGCTTTCACGAATTGAAATTCAATCTACTTAATATAAACACTTTATTTAAAAGCATTGAACTACTACAGAAGGAATTAAATTTATTTCGATTCATATGGGAAATCTGTATCAAGAACAACATACTCGTATCATAAATCGCAAGCCAACGAATAGTGTAAATGCATGATACGATGCATACACCATACTATCTTAAATGGTTTATTTTGCAATAACTGATACGCGTTCTGATATTTCAATATCCCGGCGTGTCCGTTTTGCAATATTCCTGAAAAGATTGGTACACTGCTACAACTTATTCTATTTTCAATTTCTGTAGTACCGACCATGCTGTTTTAGCAAGATGTCATTCATTTTAAATGCATATAATAATGATAATAATAATTGTTGTTCATGCTAGCGATTGAAATATTTTTAAAGTTTCTTACTCTGTAGCTGATAAAAATGCATAATCGATATCAAAATCACACATTTAGATATTACACTGCTGTAGAAATAGTCACGATGTTTTCGTACGATTAGTATCAGCCTGTCAAACTTTAAAAACAATGTCAGGTGCAGTACTTGTATGCAATCCAATCCACGATGTTTAAGACATGTGATTATTAACCCTTTAAATGCAGGACACGCATGAACTCGAGTTTGCAAAAGGTATAAACAAAGATCAGTTTCAGTAAATATGGGTTTGCTGTTTTACATTAAAATCATGTAGCACGTTTACGTTTTTCATACTGTATGGACATTATACTGTAGCTTAATGGAGGTCGAATGTAATGCAGAAAGCTCCTATTGGAACCTTTTGCATTAATTTTGTCCTGCATTAGTAACCACCTGCTTTTAAAGACTCATGTGCTTTATAAAGGAATGGTTCTACTATATTCACAATTGGCAGCGAAAAAATTAGCACATCCCTGCACATGCTCTCAGAAATTACATCAGCTAAACAATTCATTTTAATCATTTGCGTAACTGTGCCCATTTGGTTTAATTGTTTAAACGTAAAATTGGCCTAGTGGCAAACAGCATGGATCCTGATGAAACGTTTGCAAATGCCAGGCAACGTTAAGTTGTTTGCCAGGTCGCAGTTCGTTATTCAAATAACGAACTGCGAAATATTTCGCAGTTCGTTATTTGAATAACGAACTGTGAACTGGCAGCCAACTTAACGCTGCCCAAGTGCCAGTCAATACTCGCTAAGCACAAGAATGGCTAATTGTAATGCAAATGCACTCAACCGGTTTTACGAAGTTCGTACGACTAAACTTATCGTAAGTGCTAATTTACGACTGCTATTACTCTTCACATGGTCGAAATTATCCAACCTTCTAGCAAGCAATATTGTCGGTTGTCGCTTTGTTATTTCTTTTATACTAACGTAGGACGATCGCAAATTGATTGTTTGTTTATGTTCATTAACACCGTTTCTATTGACGATTGGCTAATTGAAGTAACATATCGTCGTATATTAGAACATACGATAATATCCACCTTACGATATTTCGTAATCCTAACCCATGAATTTGAAATCTGAGTTTAGTTGTAATTATCTGGCTGGTCAGTTGTTTAGCTTGCCAAACAGCTAAGCAACTAGATGCATGTGAATAAACCTTATAGACAATTTGTAACATTTAGGGCTGATATCAGTTGCATTTGAGTCAAACTTTCAGTTAGTGTTTAGTTTCATACTAGCTGATACACATATAAACATATTTAGCGTTAGTATTTATGTATCAAACCCACGTGGAAAACTCAGGAAACGAATGAATAGCAGCTAAATAAAGGTATATATATATATATATATAAATGTAAGATCTAGCAGCAGATCAGGTTTGTTTACAAATCATTATTCATGCATTGTATAATGAGGTCTAAATAAAGATTTAAATGGATATTCTTGAACTATCAACAGAACCTTAACTAGAGTAGTATGAAATAATTACTCATGTAAATGCTTCAAATACACACTTTCATAAATTCTGAAACCGACTCTAGACGTCCCCAATCGACCAAAGTGATATGTTCAGTAATACATGTAGTTACGTTCAGACTCCCCAGAATCAATACCTTTTGTATTCCCCTGATAACAATTTGGCTCCTTGCTTATTCTATAACAAATATGTTTTCATTTATGTTCAAAGTATTAGTCCTTAACCCATTCCCTTATAAGCTATCTTTAGGTCCAACCACTTTGATTAAATCTTCCAAAAAGGAGCATTAACTAGAGAAAGGAAAACTTTTATAATTTTGTAGTTTGAAACCATTGTGATAAATGCTCTATTTATCACAATGATTTCAATAGGTGATTTTCAAAGAAGCGTAGAAAGGCGTATTTATGGAGGAAATGATTAATAAACAAATAATTAATTGTGCACGACCTAACAACGGCTTGGGTCCAGATGAGACTCCGATCCACTCGGCGTCTCATCAGAATTGAACATGATTGACACTCGGTCAATATCTTCTTTAAATATTTTTCGGAAGTAGTCAAATTTCTTATGATTCATATTTGAGCGGACGTATGTTTTTCGCAAAGGCATATGTGTTAAAAACGGGAAGTCCCTACATTCGACGCGTTTCAAAAATACCTAAAATATGCCAAACTCGTTTGTTTCTATGCTGAAAAGAAGTATATCGCAAGAAATCCTATCCAATAAAGGTTGAAAAAGACAAAACATCCATGTGTTTGATATCAACGATCCCCATTTTATTCCCCGATGTTTCAGTTTTATTCGGGCTGGGTTTTACATGTAGTTACGGATCTGTTTACGCACTACGCGTCTATCCGACCACTTCCGAGACAAGCTGTTATATAAACAATTGAGGGATCGGGTGACCATCGGCAAAACGCGGAAAGTTTGAACGGAAGAGGCCGACAATACTTTGTTGTAGAACAAAATATATAAGTATTGGTGAAATGGTTGATTTTGTATGACAGGAGCATTTTTCGATATATTAAGTTCATATTGACAATCTTATAATAATGATTGAGCATAACAAAAACCAAGTTTTATGCTATTATATAGCGTTAACTGCAGGGACTTCCCCTTTAATCTTATGATCTATGAGGAATCTGTATTATAAGGAAACAAATGATCGAGAATAGTTTGTCTTCATAATTATGACTAATACGAATGCGCACAGAGATATCAATTTTGTTTATATTCAACCTTTGCATTACTGTGAACAAATAATGGTTCTACAAAGTTTGATCTTGTGCAAGTTTTGAATACGATCATGCTTTACAGAAACTATTGCCAGGTCGCGTATGGCAAGACAAGGGTTAAGGTCCATTCACACTCAATAGTAGTTACCGTTCACAGCCGCATATTCTATCTTATTGCTTTTATAAGTACATGTACGAGTATATTGAGGATATGTATTTCACAGAAGTTCCGCATTAGTCTGTGTACAATTGTTAAAGAAATCAGTGTTTGATACACTAGAGAAAAAACAAAATGTAGAATAAGCATTTGAATTGAAGTGTGTGAATTGTTTGAAATCGAACGTATATTCTGTTTCTTTTTCATATTCGTCAAAATCACTAAGTTAAATATCGATGCAATTTATAAAAAAAATAGTAATGCGTTAAGATGGTCCTATTGTAAAGTGTACTCTGAAAATAAATGCTATACAATGATAATCGCTCATGTCGGCTGTTGGTATTACAAAAATCAAATAATTCCTTATCTTCGACAAGATTTGTCTACCAAAATGGAGACATCGGTTTTTCATTCAAATGATACTTCTATAAGAAGCTCATTTACATGCACGTAGATATACATGTAAATGTTTAACCGTGTGCTTGCTAAGTACAGCCTAAGAAACATTTGCAAACATAAACAGTTGTATGTAGATTATATGTCAAGTAACTCGGAATCTCATTAGGATCCAACCTGGTGGATGATTGAGGAATCAAAACTCCAGACAAGATGCGTAAATTAACCCTTCGCTTGCTATTCACGTCAATATACGTACCTGTAAATAGTGAAGACCAGATGAGACAGCTCCTGTAGGAGCTGTCTCATCAGGGTCTGCACTATTTACAAGTTGATTGTGCAACTAGTGTGCTCCACAGCAGTGATTGCACAGCGAAATACTTGTACACAGTGAAAATATACGTAATTATACAGCAGGCCATGGGTTAAGAAGGAGAAATGTATTTTAAAATTCAGCAAGAGAAGGGTTAAAACATTTTCAAGAATAACTGCTTTATTTCTACACAAAACCCTAGTATGACTGCTCTTTAGAATCTTCTCGAAGAAACTATTCTAAAGAGTGGTCACAGAATAGAGTTTGATGGAGAAATTACGATTTAAGTATTTGTGTACGCATTCTTATCTGTAGCTCAATATTTGCTCAAAGGGTCCAATGAATCGGAGGTAGGTGAAAGTTGTAACAGGGTGATTTAGCAGACAAACTCTATTATAGCAAGCAGAGCGTTAACCCCCGATAAGTTTTGTTTTCAAATGTTCATTTATTCAATATTTGTATTCAAATACTTCTGGGTCCAAGGTTATAAAACGCCTGAATCTCAAATGTTTTGTGAACAATAGTTTTCACAGAATGACATTTACATTGCTACATTGCCATATGTGTCTTAGCCTTTATTTATTTATTAAAAAACAACAAAACCACACACCACATGTCGGCGTAAATTAGTATCTCGTGCAATTTGGACTGTTTCCGATTCGATCAAGCTTTTGAGAAACTATTTACCGAATGCAAAATAGCTTGAATCTTGATGCGAGTTAATTGCCGTTTCATCTGAATTCGTTGTGTTTGCGACTAATGCGCAGCAGGTCACGGTGAGCTTGAATACCGCTTAAGCCGGTGCTAGGGGGCGTGAGCAGTGTTGCACTTTCAATTACTGTTCATGAACAGACTCAATAAAACCGAGTCTGCAATTTTCTCTTTTTGTGTTGCAATTTTTGCTCTCGGGGGATCACCTCCCTTCAGAATTTATAATCTTCACAACAGCAGGTGTTAAGTGCTTGTGTGGCGGCCGTAAAACGTCGCCCCGTACTTCATTCTCAGTGTTGTTATACATGTACCTTCTGATCCTACGAGATCATGAATTTCAGTACTTCTTGTTCTGAAAATTGAATACCGCTTAAGCCGGTGCTAGGGGTGTGAGCAGTGTTGCACTTTCAATTACTGTTCATGAACAGACTCAATAAAACCGAGTCTGCAATTTTCTCTTTTTGTGTTGCAATTTTTGGTCTCGGGGGATCACCTCCCTTCAGAATTTATAATGGTTAATGACCTTGTGGCCGTTACATATTTCGTACATGAAACATTGTATACAATAAGTCAATCTGAACAGTATGAAGCATCCCAATAAATATTGCCGCTGAAAGAGCACTAGCATGGCTCTTGTAACGTTTAACCCTTTGCTCGATGAATATTCAGTTTAGAAATAATTACATCATGAATATTAATTAGATTAATATTTAAAATGGCACATCATGAATACAGGAAGTTATAGCCACAGAAAAATCATATCTATATATTTTTATCAGCAAACAGAGCAATCCTTTATCAGACGGCTCCTACAGGGGCCATCTTATCTGGGTCTACTTTGTTTGCGAATGCGTAGAAAGGCGTATTTATGGAATTAATGACATGTATTCCATCATATTAAATTCCAAAATATAAACAATGTTACCAAAATGCAATGTTTGCCAATTTGTTTATTAATGATAAACTCGTTGTGATTTTAGTTTATTGTAAGTACATAACAAGTTTTGATAAACTGTTTGCTTGCTATGAAACCCATATCTGTTTGATATCCGATCTGTTCAATGTATATGTTACTTACTTCCTACTCGTTCATGCATAATAATTATAGGAACGCAGTTTTGTTAAACAGCCTGGAGCTTCATAAGACGCCGAGTAAATTGGCGTTTCACCTGCCAGTGTATTATCCATGCGGTTTGCATATGTCAGGTAGGTCGGATGTAGAACTGTTTATAAACTTCCTTTTATGATGAATTAGTCGCACGTAATATCAATGTTTCTTGCTTGTAAACAGTGGTACTAATCATGTGACAGACAGAATTCTAATGATGTCAATTTTCATTTTCCCTTTCCGCACATTGTCCATTTGATTTAGTGAAGTGTTAATATCTTTCAAGAACGGGTGACAGTAGAATCTGAAATAAGTCCATGCTGTGTGATATACTCATACGGTTGCATTTGAGGCTTATGTTACATTTGTAACTCCCTTAGCTGCCGGTACTTTTTTAAATCAAACATTTATACAGGTTAAATGATGTTCGGTTGAAATTACATGTATATTAAAGTTAAGCATGTTGCACATAATGTATTTATGACTATGGCTAACACGGAGGAGGCATAATGTAATAAAGCTGACATATCACCAACAGTATGATGTTGAATTTACCGAATTACGTTTGCTTAGTAAGTGTAATCACTTTGCATGTTCAATGCATGTGTATGCAGAACTATCTAGACATGTTTTTTCACAATATTCTACCAATGAATGTAAAATACTTGCAACGAATACATGACTTGAAATAATTAGTTGAAAAACGATTAACTTCAATGATTTACCATTTTATACACTTGCCTGAAATATAAGATACGTCTGCCATCACAATATATTAACATATTTATATTCACATCAAATAATACGTAGTTCTGAAATCATCGACATGCCTCTCACAGTAACTTATTGCATGTGTTATACAGAATGACCCAAGTAGTATACCCAAGGATATGCTTCTTTTGCGCAAGATGCTTTGATCGGTCGATGTATTAGCGGAATCTAAGCTCAAGATGTCTATACACGTCATTACATCCATGCACAGAGTCCTGGCCCCGAGGTTATAAAACATGTTGCTTGAGTTTGAAACCATTCTCAAGGATCTGATTGGTCAGATTGCTCAGAATCTAATCAATCTGATACTTGAGAATTATCTCAGACTCAGAAGTTTTTATAACCTTTGACCCTGGCAACGAATAATGATCGAATCGCTAATGACGATATGTTGAGCATCATTACAAATGCGTTTTTGTTTTACCCTTTACTCAAAGAATATTCCTAAAATTGATAACGTCATACAGAATATTAATTACGTTATTTTGTAGAATAGCACATTTACACAGTGGCGTGCGGCCATGACAGAAACTATAGACTCATATCATAAGTAAACAATGTATGTAAAGCGCTCTTCAATTGCTGCAGCTCGGTGCTTGTTGGGTTCTTTTATGTTCAACACCCTTTTGCGCTACGTGACCTTTTCAGTATCGCAGTTCCTAAACCCCCAATCTATCAACCAACCAATATCATTTCTCAGTAAGGCGTGTTGTGTCATTATCTCTTATACTCTTGCGTAAGTTATTGCGTCATATCTTTGCTCTTTTATCGACGAGTCTGCTCTTTTGTTTCACGGCATTGACATTGTGCTATCAAGGTTTAGCAGTTAAGGAATAGTTTTATGCATGTGTGGGTATGTGTGTGTACTCCAACTGTTGTGAATCAATGTTTGTAGAGTTTCTTTATGTTCACTTGTTCAGCATCCTTTTGACAATACTTGATCTGTTGAGTGCGCAGTGCACTTAACTGCTAACTATCCTTTTGGTGTCTTGGTGCCCCAGACCCAGCCAATCTATATATAGTATGGCGTTTTCTGACGTACAATGTATATGTCTTATCATACTCTGTATTAAGAAATTAAGTAGTGGACGTTTAGCAGGCAAGGAACAGTGTTTGTGTGTATATCATTTGTATGTGTGTATGAACCCTCGTCCTTTGATAATTTCCTATTTGACTTCTGTTCTATTTGAATGCTTATTTGTCCAAATCTCAACTCGTTTATCGTATAACGAGCCGTGCAAAATAATTGCTATTTTGGTCACGGGGTAATTTTAAATATAGATATGGACAAACCACAAGAGCGCTGCATGAAAATTAAAAAAATAATTGCTCCGCTGTTTGTTTACACTGGGGCAAATTGGTTAATATATTATTAACCCTTTCGGCGCCAAATTTCTAATTGTCGTCTGCAATCCAACTTTGTTAAATCATACAGTCAAATAAGGAAATGAGATAAATAAATGCAAATTTCAAAGGAATAAAGCACATATACAGAACTAGAGATTGAGACAAATAGTGAAGTCCCTGATCAGACGCCGCCTTGAAAAGGCGGCGTCTGATCTGGGACTGCACTATTTGTCGTGGTGGATTTACTCGACTGTGGCGGTGAAAGGGTTAAATTCAAAATACTCTGCATATGTCTAATGTTCAGTTGTTTCTTAGCATTTAGCCTGCTGAGCAAATGTTTTCCAGAAATGTTCGCTGACTATATTTCCAAAATTCAAGTTATAATCAATTTGTCTACCAAAATGCAATCAGGGTGTCAAAAATGTTTGGATCCTGATGAGACGCAGAGTTACTCGGCGTCCCATCTGGATCCAAATTGTTTGCATAGGTATTCACTTATCCGCCCATGACAGGCTAAAGGTTAGTTGGTAGAGGTTTTATATAAATGGTTATAATGAGACATATCCGTCTCGAAATTAAATTGCTTACGATAATTCCCCAATCTTATCAATAGAGCCATTAAATTACTGTCTTATTTCACGAGTTGAAATTCAATCTACTTAATATAATCACTGCAGAATGTATTACATTTTATATCAAATCATGCGGGACATTTATATCGAGAATGAGAATGATTCTCGTCAGAGATGGCAAGTCAACACATACAGTAAATACATGATCGGATACATACTAGACGATAGCTTTACCCTTTTCCTGCTGAATTTTAAAACACATTTCTCCTTTACCCATGCCTTGATGTATAATTACATATATATTCACTGTGTACAAGTATATCGCTGTGCAATCACTGCTGTGGAGTGCATTGGTTGCACAATCAACTTGTAAATAGTGCAGACCCTGATGAGACAGCTCCTGCAGGAGCTGTCTCATCTGGGTATTCACTATTTACAGGTAGATATATTGACGTGAATAGCAAGCGAAGGGTTAAGTGGTTTATTTTGTAATAGTTTTGGCATTTACTGATATTTCGATAAAAAGTTCGATGTAGCGGTTTTGTAATATTTCTGAATAAATTAATATATCGATAGATACGTTTCTGCTTGACTAGTTTAGTGAGGTTTTATTGCTATTCAAGATACAATATCATCATCATAATAATACTAATCATCATCACTTGTAGTGGTAGTAGTAGTAGTGATGGTAGTAGTAGTAGTAGTAGTAGTACTAGTGGTTGCAAGATCCTTGGAACGTTTTGCTCAGTGGCTAATGGAAATATGTATTTGATACCAAATTTGTACTTGTTGATATTACACCGTTTTCCGAAATATTTAGTATCAGCATGTCAAAATTTAAAAATAAAAAGGTGCCTGTTGCGGTACTCGTATGCAGTCCAATCCACGATATTAAGGCCTGTGTTAATATTAAAAGCATAGTCATCAATCGTTATGCGTCGTTATGCTAAATCAAATGCACCTTCAAAACTATTAACCCTTTCCCTGTTCTATATTTTGTCCAAATTACAATAATACATGTAGCTAAATATTCATGGACTAAATAGTTATTATGAAATATGGAAATTGGATTATTGTAGCCATTTCAGAAACTAAAAAAAAACATGGCTATCAAATTATATTAGCAAACAGAGCGGACCCTGGTCAGACGGCTCTAATGGGTTTACTCTATTTGCGAATGCGTGAAAACACCTTTATATGGAGGGAAATGTTAAATTTGTTCTTACAATCTTGTGAAAACCATTTTTAGTTGTATTTATATTCAAGCTGTGGTGCAACATAATGCACTGGATTCAACTGGAAACATTTGACAAAAGATGTCATATTTAAATCAAATATGCACCGAGAGTCTAAAAACAGTGAAAATCAACATCATGTTGTGTTGCCTTATGACTAGACCATTTGCTATAGGAAACACGCATTTCTTTTCAGAAGACATATGCCTTTTAATATCGCATTGTGAGACCATGCCATTTCACATCAGAAATGTAAACATGGCATCTGCACATATCAAAAGTACTACTAATCGTGTTCTTGTTGATGCCTATGTAGTATAGTATTTCATGATGGCTGTATTATAATGCTATTGTTTCAGTAATCGATTCTCCCTTTGATTTATGATAGATGATTTTGTGTAGACTTACATACTAGTCAGGATGTTGATACATGCAGACAATAATATATCAACCCGTCAGATTATTAGGGTTTCAAACGGAATTCGTAGTCTATATTGCAAGGTGCTCACGATATCGGCTGCCATTTTTATTACAAATGCATACAGAAATTCCTTTGTATGTTTTGTTTTATGCTATTTGTTTCACATACAGTAAAACCCCTCTAATACGACCACCAAAATTGGACATAATTATGGGTGGGAGAGGCAGGTGGTAGCTTAATGCAGGACGAAAGTTATGCAGAAAGCTCCTATAGGAACTTTGTGCATAACTTTTGTCTTACATTAAGCGCCCCCTGCTTGTAAAGGCAGATTTTGTTTTATTCAAGAAGTGGTCGCATTAGAGGGGTTCCATTGTATATTGTAAACATGGTTTTGCCATAATATATCAATATGTATATATGCCATTCTGTGATTTATGCATTTTGTATATAATAGTCGATAAATTAGGATTACCTTGAATGGGGTTGTTGTTTTATACTTCAAAACGCACATTAAAATTAAATTTGAATCTAAGAGATTCTGTCAGCTGTAATGTGCAGTAAATGTCATTTAACGTTTCGAAATCTTGACATTCTAAAGTAATGGTTAATTTGAATGCACAATAGTTCAGGCCAAAAGGTTATAAAACTTTTGACATAGAGTTTGTCGTCATTCTCAAGTATACGATCAAACGCTTGAGAATGAGCTAAGACTCTAGCAGGATATATTGTAGTATACCTTATCTAAGTACAGTAAAACATATCTCTGTAACGGCCACTAAATTGTGTTAATTATTTGGTATTTAGGACAGGTGGTCGCTTAAAGCAAGTAGAAAGTAAAACAGAACGCTCCTATAGGAGCGTTCTCGCTCCTATAGGAGCGTTCTGTTTAACTTTCACTTTGCTTTTAGCAGCCACCTGTTGTTAGTGACCGTTATAGAGATGTTTTACTGTACGCTCCTTCTGTTGCTATATAAAAGGCACCGGTCACTATTTTGCGATAGTGTCTGCAAAAATTGCATAATCCGAGTGGTGGTATCTGTACTTACGGACACGAAGTATTAGACTAGATATTGCAAATAATACAAGTGTTAGCCTTAAATTCCTAGTCTTGATCTGGAACAGTCGGTCAAGAATTAAACCCCGGGGAAAACGCAATAAAATGAACGTTGTGTCAGCCAATGAAATATATACATAAGAATTAGAAGTTTCCCTTTCAAAACGTTATCCATGCATGGAATAATGATTGTATTAAATTAGACTAAATTCTCGAAATATTGGAAGACTATTGAATAGAGCATTATGAAACAATTACTACTGTATATGTTCCAAATACACACTTTAATTAAACCGACACAAGAGGTACCATACACACTTTAATTAAACCGATACAAATATGCACCGAGAGTCTAAAAACAGTGAAAATCAACATCATGTTGTGTTGCCTTATGACTAGACCATTTGCTATAGGAAACACGCATTTCTTTTCAGAAGACATATGCCTTTTAATATCGCATTGTGAGACCATGCCATTTCACATCAGAAATGTAAACATGGCATCTGCACATATCAAAAGTACTACTAATCGTGTTCTTGTTGATGCCTATGTAGTATAGTATTTCATGATGGCTGTATTATAATGCTATTGTTTCAGTAATCGATTCTCCCTTTGATTTATGATAGATGATTTTGTGTAGACTTACATACTAGTCAGGATGTTGATACATGCAGACAATAATATATCAACCCGTCAGATTATTAGGGTTTCAAACGGAATTCGTAGTCTATATTGCAAGGTGCTCACGATATCGGCTGCCATTTTTATTACAAATGCATACAGAAATTCCTTTGTATGTTTTGTTTTATGCTATTTGTTTCACATACAGTAAAACCCCTCTAATACGACCACCAAAATTGGACATAATTATGGGTGGGAGAGGCAGGTGGTAGCTTAATGCAGGACGAAAGTTATGCAGAAAGCTCCTATAGGAACTTTGTGCATAACTTTTGTCTTACATTAAGCGCCCCCTGCTTGTAAAGGCAGATTTTGTTTTATTCAAGAAGTGGTCGCATTAGAGGGGTTCCATTGTATATTGTAAACATGGTTTTGCCATAATATATCAATATGTATATATGCCATTCTGTGATTTATGCATTTTGTATATAATAGTCGATAAATTAGGATTACCTTGAATGGGGTTGTTGTTTTATACTTCAAAACGCACATTAAAATTAAATTTGAATCTAAGAGATTCTGTCAGCTGTAATGTGCAGTAAATGTCATTTAACGTTTCGAAATCTTGACATTCTAAAGTAATGGTTAATTTGAATGCACAATAGTTCAGGCCAAAAGGTTATAAAACTTTTGACATAGAGTTTGTCGTCATTCTCAAGTATACGATCAAACGCTTGAGAATGAGCTAAGACTCTAGCAGGATATATTGTAGTATACCTTATCTAAGTACAGTAAAACATATCTCTGTAACGGCCACTAAATTGTGTTAATTATTTGGTATTTAGGACAGGTGGTCGCTTAAAGCAAGTAGAAAGTAAAACAGAACGCTCCTATAGGAGCGTTCTCGCTCCTATAGGAGCGTTCTGTTTAACTTTCACTTTGCTTTTAGCAGCCACCTGTTGTTAGTGACCGTTATAGAGATGTTTTACTGTACGCTCCTTCTGTTGCTATATAAAAGGCACCGGTCACTATTTTGCGATAGTGTCTGCAAAAATTGCATAATCCGAGTGGTGGTATCTGTACTTACGGACACGAAGTATTAGACTAGATATTGCAAATAATACAAGTGTTAGCCTTAAATTCCTAGTCTTGATCTGGAACAGTCGGTCAAGAATTAAACCCCGGGGAAAACGCAATAAAATGAACGTTGTGTCAGCCAATGAAATATATACATAAGAATTAGAAGTTTCCCTTTCAAAACGTTATCCATGCATGGAATAATGATTGTATTAAATTAGACTAAATTCTCGAAATATTGGAAGACTATTGAATAGAGCATTATGAAACAATTACTACTGTATATGTTCCAAATACACACTTTAATTAAACCGACACAAGAGGTACCATACACACTTTAATTAAACCGATACAAGAGGTCCCCAAACCATCGAAGTGATATGATTCTTTTATTGTTAAGTTTAGATTCTTCTTCGGAATCAATACCATAAGTATCCCCTTGATAATCATGGCCCCTTGTTTATTCTGTAACAACTATATTTTCATTCATGTTCAAAGTACAGTAACAACCCGATACTGCGAACACTCAAATACGTACCATTATTGATCTTTAACACAGGCGGTAGCTTAATGCAGGGTGAAAGTCGTGCAAAAAGCTCCTCTAGGAGCTTTATGCATGACTTTCACTCTGCATTAAGCAGTCACCTGCCTACGAAGACATAAATTCTTCATTACTAAAATGTTTTTACCTGGATTAAACCTTTACCAACTACATGTATACTGGACCTAGATCGCATTTGAAAACAACTTCATTCGATTCACTCGGGGACACGTCAGGATAACAGATTCTCAAAGGTGTTATCGGCTCGGATATAGTAAAAATGCACCTGGTCCAAAGTTGACACTTTTGTTTCGTTTGTCTCAAAGAGATATGTGTAAACCTCGAGATTTACTAAGCAATTATAATTTAAAGAAATAACTGGTCGAAAATAGTCTCCATGAGAACGGGGGTAGAACATTTGTGTATATTCAACCCATAGCCCGCTGTGAAAAACAAATGTTGCATAATTTTGATCTTGCACAAGTTTTGACTCCTTCAATTCGATAAAAAATGATTGACCGTCCACGTATAGTGAGATAAGTGTTACAGTCTATTTACACTCAATAATAGGTTTCATCCGCAACGGCAGATTGTGTTTATCATTTTAACCCTTTACTCCATGAATATTACTGTAAGAAATGATTCCATCATGAATATTAATTAGATTATTGTTTTGATGGCATAGAATCACTTGATGTTTTATAGAAAGCTGAAATTATAGAATCCGATCTATATCACCCCATAAGCAAACAGAGCATAACCTGATCAGACGGCTCCTATCCGATCTGGGTCTACTCTATTTGCAAAGATATAGAAAGTCGTATTTATGTAGTACAGGGATAACGTAGAATTGGGTATATGAATTTACGTGAACAGTTGTTAACCCTTCTCTTGCTGAATTTTAAAACACATTTCTCCTTCTTTACCCATGCTCTGTTGTATAATTACATACATCTTCACTGTGTACAAGTATATCGCTGTGCAATCACTGCTGTTGAGTGCACTGGTTGCACAATCAACTTGTAAATAGTGCAGACCCTGGTGAGACAGCTCCTGCAGGTAGGTATATTGACGTGAATAGCAAGCGAAGGGTTAACAATTCAGTGTTTGATTCAACAGAGAAAATAATTTTGTACAATAAGCTTTTCTTTCAACGTAAGAATGTATTAAACACTTTAAAAACGAATGTATATACTGCTGAGTAATTACGTGTGTAGGACGAAAAATTGTATAACTGGTTTTTATCCTTTCGAATGACAGCGTGTGCAATGCACAAGACAACAACTTATTCTTACTTTTTACTCTCACTCTCGCAGAATTAATATTGAATACGTAGATAATCGTTAATATACAGAGACTCGTTAAAACACAGTAAAAAAGCATTTCATCTGAAAACACTACTTAATTAGCTGCGTTAATTAGTATCAGTTTTACAATTGGGAATTATTGGAAATAAAAGATTGCACTTTTGTTTTAACGAAATTAGTGCATCATTTAATTATCGTTCAAAATTGAATCCACGTAAAATGTAACTTTTGTGAAAATATAGACACCATATGACGAACTATTTACAGGAGGATTATTTGTTTCTTAATATGGGTTAGACACGTCTTCCATTCATCCACTGCCCTTACAATCCCCTCTAAACCGGAATTCTGGTAGAGAAGCATTTATATACTTTTAGGCAGGTGGGTGCTTAATGCAGGGTGAAAGTCATGCAGAAAGCTCCAAGAGGAGCAAGACCGATATTTATACTAAATCGAACGTCCGGTTTAGATATATTTTACTGTGTATATTTCGGTGTGAAAATCATGAGATGGCTGAGATGGTTCTCTGCTTAGTTATTGCACAAATCAAATGAAGACGTAAGCAAGCTTCTAAACCTATGAAAAATAACATCTGCTCCAATTTGGATCTGGTACCAGTTTAACTACGTTCGATTAGCTCAAACCATAGAGAAACTATTGCCTGAGTTTGAAGCTTCAAACAGTTTGGATTTTGGTGAGAAGCCGAATTAATCGGTGTTTCATCTGAATCCACCCTGTTTGCCAATGCAGATAGCGGTTAAATTTAACATTGGTGACACCTATTTAGCTTATTTGGGTCTTTGAATATCTCTCTGTTTAATTCAGAGGCACCGAACGGATGAGTGATGTTTTCCATTTTATCAAATTTATGTAAGTTTCAGGTAGATCGTGTTCGTAGAATACAATTTCTATATAAAACGTCGTTCATTTCTTGTATTATGGCAAAATAGTTTTATGACGCATTTTAATTTAATTTAATAATGGCAGAAATTAAGCATATATTCATAACATACTATGCGTTATTCGGAGCATATGAATGAGAGGCAAAATGTTGAGGATGTATTATTTCAGCATAGATCTTTTGTAGTGTCTGTTACATTCGGTACTTAACGCAGCCTTTGAAAAAACACCGTTCCAAAGTTCGTATATATTTCATATATATGTTGCCGATGTACATGTAATACGTCCCATCGTATCACTACTAATGCATGCCATTAAAGCCTGAAAAGCTTCGTTGACTTCAGTTCAAGAGAACCGATATCGATCCACAGTAGGGGAGAATTAGTTCACTCCTTATTTATTTCTTCTTTTAATATTCCTCATCAAGCTAATATAATTCCCATCTCTCCAGGTTTACGCCTACTACATTACTCAGCTGTTTTATATCCATGTAACGTTTCAATAAAATTCTAAAACCTGCTGTTTCTTCTTGTTATTCCTGCAATACATTATATTGCATGACCCCATGCGCTGAGTACTTAACGACCGAGATAGACCAAAATCGTCTTACTGATATCATCAATCAACATTATCACAACAATATCATTCCCTGATCCTGTATGGCTTAATCAAATTCACAGCCCCATAAATCCCACTCATCATTCCATCAATCCATCAAAGTATTGTCTGTTATCTCTCTTATCAAGTATCTCGCTATAAAACACATGTTAACTCAAATTTGTATCTAGTGCAACTTTGACTTCTTACGATGCGATCATTCCTTTGAGAAACAATTCACCGAGTGTCATGTCACAATATTTTGGTGAACTACAGTAAAACCTATCTATAACAGTCACTAAATTACAACAAGTATTTTGTTTTAAAGGCAGACGTTTGCTTAAAGCAAGGGGAACGTGAAATGAAACAAAACGCTCCTATTGGGTGTTTTACTTTCACCATAAAATTTAGTGGTCGGTATGGAGAGGTTTTATTGTATGTCAAATCTCTTGGGTCCTGATGAGACGCTTGTTACTTGGTGTCTCTTCTAGATCCAAATAGTTTGCAAATGCCACGCTGGTTTGGGCTAGCTCGGTAAGGGTTAACGCTTAACCCATTACATCATATGCTAGTTTTAGACCCAACCTATTTGAATAAATCTACCGAAAAGGAGCACTAACTAGAGAAAAGGAACTTTTAGAATTTTGTAATCTGAAACCATTGTGTTAAATAGAGCATTTGCTCCTATAGGAAATGCTCTATTTATCACAATGGTTTCACAAATAGACTTTTATAGAGTCGTCAAAAGTCGTCAATATGAGGGAATTGGTTAATGGTTCCATTAGCAGCCAATGGTAACTGTTTTATTAATTACCCGTCTTTATGAACATCAGTAGAACCTGTCTTAAGTGGCCATCAGATGGGGTCTTATTATAGGTGTGTAAGGGAGGTGGTAACTCAATGCAGGTCAACAGTAATGTCGGCAGAGTAAAGGGTTAATAACATTATATGTGCCAATACATCTTAAATATGAACTATTCACTACGAAATGTAAATTGAAACAGTATGAAAAACATCCTACAAATTTTGCCCATGCAAAACCACTTATGTGGGCTATGTCACTCACAGTGTTTATAAATACATTGGTTAAATATTTATACAGTAGAACTGTCTTAAGTGGTCATCAAAAAAGAGCTCTAATTATGGGTCTGTACGGCAGCTGATAGTTTAATTAAGGTCACAAGTAATACAGAAAGCTGCGATAGAAGTGTTCTACGTTACTTTCGCCATGCATTAAGCAACAACCTGCTTTTTACACTTCGATGTTTAATAAATGAATGACCGCTTAAGACAGGATCTACTGTAAAGCATATCCGACTTAAGATTCATACAAATGAGACAGTATTAAAACAGGCACTGTGTTATTAAACTTAAATTCTAAAATAGCTGTCTGTATTGCAATATCTGCCATTTTCCGTAAATATATGAATGCGCACTGTTGTTTACTCGGTCTGGTCTTGATCAACGCTGTTTGCAAATTGTTAGCCATTTCGTTTTATGAATAATTATCTGCATAAAAGATCAATGTTATTGTTTGAAACAGTGGTAATCATGTGGCAGACGGAATTCCAAGGTTGTCCATTTTCATTTTCTCCTTTTGCGCATTGCTTGCTTCCTTTGGGAAAGTGTAAATATCTTACAATAACGGATGACAGTAGAATCTTAGCTAATTCCGAAACAAACACCATAAAAACCGGAATTCTGGCAGAGAAAAAATCACATGCTTTAGGTAGGTGGCTGCGTAATGTATACTAGAGGAGATATATGCACGCCTTTCACCCTGCATGAAGCTGCTACCTGTCACCAAGACCGTTATCAATACTAAATTGAACGCCCGGTTTAGAGGGATTTTACTGTATAACTATATTTACGTTAAGCACGTTTCACACGTGCAGATGAACTTGTGGAGTTGTCTAAGATGGAGGCATAATTGAATGTAACAGAGCATACTGTTATTGGTATACACAACGTCAAAGGCTAGTGTTGAATTTCTTTAACCTTTAAGATCCGTTTTAATATTCAACACATAAACATGCAGAAACGGTAACTGAATACATATATATATATATATCTATACAAACGGTAACTGAATGTAAACACGGTACCTGAATATACATCCTTACAAACGGTAACTGAATATACAAAAATGTACATCTCTACAAACGGTAACTTAATATACAGAATTGTACATCTATACAAACTGTAACTGAATGTAAACACGGTAACTGAATATACATCTTTACAAACGGTAACTGAATATACATGTATACATGTATGTACATCTCTACAAACGGTAACTGAATATACAGAAATGTACATCTATACAAACTGTAACTGAATGTAAACACGGTAACTGAATATACATATTTACAAACGGTAACTGAATATACATGTATGTATATATACATCTCTACAAACGGTAACTGAATATACAGAAATGTACATCTATACAAACTGTAACTGAATGAAAACACGGTAACTGAATATACATCCTTTCAAACGGTAACTGGATATACATCTCTACAAACGGTAACTGGATATACATCTCTACAAACGGTAACTGAATATACAAAAATATACATCTATACAAACGGTGACTGAATGTAAACACGGTACCTGAATATACATCCTTACAAACGGTAACTGAATTTACAAAAATGTACATCTATACAAACGGTGACTGAATGTAAACACGGTAGCTAAATATACATGTATACAAACGGTAATTGAATATATATCTATACAAACGGTAACTGAATATACATCTACACGATCCTTTTACAACATCTACTAATAAATGTGCATATGAATTTTTTAAATTCTCTTTGATGTTATGGCTAAATGCATGTAACAAAAATGTGAAGTGTATTTTGACATGATAATATTTGAAAAAGGCCCTTAGTGGTCGAACTATTAGATCAGAGCTTATCAAGTATTTATGTATTATATTAATTCCCTTTTTGGAATATTTTCTTCACTGCGAAAGATATTTGGCAAGGAATATATGACGTCACCGTATTTTTATGTTTGTATCATGTACCATATCCCTTTGTACATATATGCGTGGTATGACACTATTAGGCCAAGACCAACTGATATCAACTTCCAGGGGTGCGTTTTGTGACTCGTGTCTTATACTTACTCTTGTGTAAGTCACGGTGTAACATCTTGTAATTTTTTGGGTTTTTTTTTTTTCGATGGAGTAGATTGAATTTATTTAGGCTTAACAGCGCTGCGACATTATTAAATAATACGCTGCCGGTGCTGCGCAGGCACAGAACAGTTATGTGAAGGTCATGTATGTACATGTATATGTGAGCGCGCACGTCAAATGTGCTTCTGGTGTTGCTATGGAATTTCGTGTGTCATTTCTTAACCCATTCCCTCATAGGCTATTGTTAGACACAATATATTTGTATAAATCTACCGAAAAGCAGCATTACCTAGAGAAAAGGGACATTTTAGAATGCTCTATTTATCACAATGGTTTCACAAAGTGACTGAGGCGTAAAAAGAGGATTTAGATGTTATGAGTACTTCTGTACTGGCTGTCTTGCAGATCAATATGTCATAAATGTTCGGACCAGTCGTTCTCAGACTGATCTAATTTTCCCAAGAAAAAACAATTGGCATCTATTTATGGAAATTGTTCTGGTGGTTTGTATTCAATCAATGGAAGCTAAAAATAAGAAAAGGAAATGATTGACTACTTACATGCAGCACGTGCCTAAGCGTCTTACGTTAAATGGAACACTAGTGACCAGCTTCACTTCTCAGCAATACATCGTTTTAATTGAACCGTTTACTCAATAATACGCATTTTGCGCCTTTTGGAAACAGAGAAGACACAAATTAGGCGGCTCCTGTAGGAGCTGTCATATAAGGACCTGTTCTTTTTTTTGCTTAGAAATTCATCCATATTTGACTCTTCAGTGTCTGTCATGATATAAAATTCTTTTGTTCGTAGTGCCATTCTACAAGTCAGCTAATTAATAGTCATGATATCATTATTTCTTCCGCGGATATCTATGGATTAAAGGGCGAATGAATCCAAATGACTATCGGGTTTTCTTTATAGTACAGTAAAATCATTTAACCCTTTACCCCATTATTTGTTCAATAGTGCATGCCTTCTAATTTGATTTGTTCACAATTATCAATAATCACAGCAAAATTTGGCTATGATAGTAACCAGGTGTATATTATGTCCATTAAAGAGCATACCATGACTAGACGTCCCCTTCAGGAGTTGTCTGGCCAGGGTCTGCTTTATTGTATATGTGTCAGAAGTTGTCATAATAGGAGAAGAGGTTAAAGCTACGTTGAAATGAATGAGGACTTGTTCTGGAATTTAAATCAGGGTAGCTTAATCCAGGGCAAAATTTATACAGGAGCTAACTGCTTTAAGATACTGTTGTCCTAAAACCATCTGCTGTTAAATACACACGGCTTTATCCGTTGCGTTTGAGAGACATAAATGTGTATTACAGTATTTACTTGCGACATGTTCGTTTCACTAGTCGAATCATGTTTACCTTTCATCACGTTCGTACTTGCCAACTATATAAACGTATAGCCCATTATCCCAGAGAATCAACTCGATTTGCAAACAGCTTAGATCAAGATAAGACGCCGAGTAACTTGGCTTCTCATCAGAATACAAACTCTTTGGTACTCGGTCAGTAATTTCTAAAACACTTGATCGATCGGAAGTTTTCAAAAGTGATCTAGATTCAATATTTGAGAAAGAATTATTCACAGCGGGATAAGAATTTAAAAATGGGTATTTGGTCCGTGCTATAGTATATAACTACCTCAAATTAAGCGCTTTTGAATGCACTTATCCTGTTTGAAAAAAGTACTATATAAATGTGGTATATATTAGAAATAATAATAATAACCCCTCACGTCGATCTTTCAAAACGTGTGCAATATCGATGTTTTTTAGCGTCTTTTGGTTAATTGGTATGTAATCAAATATTGTGGGTGATATTTTCCCGGTGTTGTCACTCGGGACTTTCCATCATCTTTTTACATTCATTTGTCAAGCACGTTTATGATGCTCTTCGGGCGTCTATGGAGACCCGTACGAGTATTGACACAACCCAATGCATTACATTTTGAAATACATACACATAGTTAACATTACCTTCTTTTGGCATGGTAGTTGAAACCGTAGGCTAGTTGAGTTGAAAAGTATGTTTTTTGAATAATTAGGCTAGTTGAACAAGCAATTTTTACAATATTTACTCTCATTGGGATGACTGTTTCTGGCACCTTTGCAAACAGAGTAAATTGGAGAGCTCATGTATGAGTTGTCTGATCAGGATTTGCTCTGTATGCCAATGCAATAATACAAAATCTGTTTCTGAAGATCCTGTCACAGTCAAGTAGTCCCTTGTTAGCGTGTTAGTATATAACATCCAGTCGTGAGTAAATTCCTAAATTAATACTCATGACGGAAATTGTCAAAAGTGATACAAACAAGCATTAACGTATTGAACAAATCATTGTCATTATACAAAATAATTCCTGCTGTTCAATTATGTTTTCATATAATGAAATCATTATAATAATATATACCACACAATATACCTACAATTGCATAGCACTATCACCGACAGCTTTTTGCGCTAGACTGTCATTTACAAATGTATCATTTTGATGAATAAACAAGATTGCTCTACAGGATTAAAAGCAATGGATTTATTATACAGCAACAACTTATTGTTATTCGAACACTCAAATACGTATCATTATTGATATTTAACCTTTTCCTTTATGTACATGTAAGCGCATTTTGACGCATCTGCAAACTATAGGAGCCGTCTAATCAGGGTCTGCTCTGTTTGCTTATGGTGTAATATAAATCTGATTCTACAGCTTCTAACTAAGCCAAAATGTTCTCTGTTCATATGCCATTATAAAAAATAATCTTATTAATGTTCATGACGTCATTATTTCTTACATGAATATTCATCAGTGTATTGAAATGATATTTGGTATTATGGCAATGGACTATGGCATTGCTTTCAATGCTCCAATTATTTGTTATAGTGTTTCTTAAAAAAATTGTTTCAACCAGCTATAATGCCATATGCGATGTGGGGTAAAGAGAAGAGATCAATATCAGTTTTTTCGCTATAAAGAATGTGTTTTTTTATATTATGAAGAATGTGTTTTGTATGTTATGATATATGCCATGCCGTGTATTTATTTATTCATAGGCACAGTTGATTGCTTAGTTTTCCCTCGTGACGAGTCCATGATGAGAACCCTTAATGACTACAGTCATTCCTTTATGGTTTGCTTTTAAACACTGATAAATTAGATTTGGCTGATGAATAGGTTCTCCAGAACCCCACGAAAAAGTCTCATTACTCTAGTGGCTTTTCAGAAATCTTTTAGCAGTAATGAGTATGATGCTAGTAGAATGTCGAGAGATCAGTGAATATAACCCTAATACCATACCACATATACCTATAGATAAAGTGATATACAACAGATCAACCAGATCCACAATATTTAAGAGAATATAGCATTATACATGTACAGGACTCGTGCATATACGATTTCAGTGACACGACTCATTTCGTCTCATGACGGATTTTATCCATATGAAAATTGAAAACGGTTTGACAGTTGTGATCATGTAACGTGTATTTCTAATTGCGTGTCGAAATATCGAGGATAATCGTAATTCTGGCAGCTCAACCTTAACCCTTCGCTTGTTATTCACGTCAATATACCTACCTGTAAATAGTGAATACCCAGATGAGACAGCTCCTGCAGGAGCTGTCTCATCAGGGTCTGCACTATTTACAAGTTGATTGTGCAACCAGTGCACTCCACAGCAATGACTGCACAGCGAAATACTTGTACACAGTGAAGATATATGTAAATATACAATAGGGCATGGGTAACGCAGGAGAAATGTGTTTTAAAATTCAGCAATAGAAGGGTTAATTACTCTAATTCAGATGGATGGTAAACAATGATAGGAAACGTATCGTGAAATCACCATAATTATGTAAGAAAACCACTACGTTGCATCGAAGCCTGAAAATGTGCTGAACAACTAATGCACATCTTTATTCAAAATGACATTGACTTATGCCGATAGTGGGCAGATGTCCGTCTTACGAACATAATTATCATAAGTCTTACTTCATAACGAGCAGACACGGACATTAATCAACACAAACAAACAAACAAACTTCATAACGATCGCCATCACTTCCATAGCCGAAATTGTCATTTTCTCTAGCCTGCAATAGTTGCGGATAATCTCGTACAACGGCAATAATGTTGAGAAAGAACGATTGATTATTGACACATGAGCATTCGTAATACTGGAAAATGGTGTAATAAAAAGTTTCGCACAAACGTTATATCTATTAATACCACTACAGTTATGTCCGATTTCAATTTGAAAAGATTTCATAGCGAATGATAATTAACATGTCCCCTCAAATGAACGCTTGTTGCGCCTTTGCAAACAGAGTAGACCCAGATCGGACAACTCATGTGAGAACCATCTAATCAGGGTCTGATTTGTTTGGTTATGACATGGTCCTACATGTTTTGAAAAATTTACCTTATGAAAATGAAGTTAATTAATATTTATGGCATGAGCAATTCGTGAAAAGATATGAATGATCATTAGGGAAAGGATACACTGAAGATTTACAGTGCAGCTTAACCCTTTCCTCTCCATGAATACGCCTTTCTACGTATCTGTAAAAATCACCTATTGAAACCATTGTGATTAATAGAGCCTGTCAAGACTCATGAAAATACGATTGCATTTTAAACATGTAGAGCAAATTCTGTATAGCATACAGCGTACTTGACAGGTTATGGTCTCTGACGTTTTTTGTATCTTTGTATAATGTTCAGAAATAATACATTGCGAATTAAAGATATAGTACTATATTTAACTTGAGTAGATCTAGATAATGTTAAGAAACAATGCATTGCATATTAACCAATTACCTCATAGGCTAATTTTAGATACAACCTCTTTGAATAAATCTACCGAAAAGGAGCACTAACTAGAGAAAATGAAAAAAAAAAAGATTTTGTAGTTTGAAACCATTGTGATAAATAGAGCACTTGCTCCTATAGGAGCAAATGCTCTATTTATCACAATGGCTTCACAAAGTGACTTTTACAGAGTCGTCAAAAGTCGTCAATATGAGGGAATGGGTTAAGAGATACCGTACTATATATTGAAATTCAGAAGAGTATGGTCAGAAAAAAAATATTGCAAGTTAACCCATTACCTCATAGTTCATGTTTTGATCCAACCTTCTTGAATAAATCTCCCGAACAACAGCATTAATTAGAGAAAGGGAAACAATTAGTATTTTGTAGTTTGAAACCATTGTAATAAATAGAGCATTTGCTCCTATAGGAGCAAAAATTAATACTCTATTTACCACAATGCTTTCAACAGGTGACTTTTGCGGAGGCGTCAAAAGGCGTCAATATGAGGGAATTGGTTAAAAGGTATCGTACTATATGTATTTGCAGTAGCTCGTAAGTCACCAATACAACATGGATAATGTTTCAAGTAGTGTCAAGATGGGAAAGTTGCAGGGACGTAAACAATTATGCAGCAATGGGTTTGCTATCAGAAAATTATATTTTGCATTATCAGAGAAACCGTAGCATGTAGTTACAAATGAAACATGCAATGCGGAAGTAAAGCAAAAATACATGTCAGTTTATCCCAGTCACTTTTGGGATTGATCCTCAAATGATCCTCCACTCCCAGTACATCATCAAATGTGTGAACTGCGACTTACACATGTACACAATATTAATACAATGTATTTACTGAATACCAATCAGGATATAAAAACGGCTCAACACCGTTAGACATTGACAATCCAGTATCATCAAATTAATGTATGAAATTAATAGCTAAGTCTAATGAGCTAATCAGTGTGATGTATGCTGTTTAGCGAGCAGTGCGATATGTGCTGTTGAGCGGGACGGAAAGCTCATTTAACCCTTCTCTTGCTGAATTTTAAAATACATTTCTCCTTCTTTACCCATGCCCTGTTGTATAATTACATATATCTTCACTGTGTACGCGTATTTCGCTGTGTAATCACTGCTATGGAGTGCACTTGTTGCACAATCAACTTGTAAATATTGCAGACCCTGATGAGACAGCTCCTGTAGGAGCTGCCTCATCTGGGTCTTCACTATTTACAGGTAGGTATATTGACGTGAATAGCAAGCGAAGGGTTTAATATGTCATTGGTCAGGGTTGCAGGCTGTGATACATGTACATACCTATCGTATGCTAACTCAATCATTTCTGCGTTTGTAATTTATTGTTGAGTTACCGAGTTTGTAAAAATGTTATATATGAACGTCAGTATTACGGAGTGTCTATAATGCCACATCATTATGATTTGCAAATAGCTGTTAGCCCGTTCCATCTTACTGACGCCTCAGTAAAAGTCATTTTTGAAACAATTGTGATAAATAGAGCATTAATTTTGCTCCATTGGTTTAGCTAGATCATTCCGGGGATATACCAGTCCTAAAAAGAGCAAATCCACGTGATCAAAGTTAGGACTTGTTTTTTAATTTGTTTTGAATATAAGTCAATATTCGGAATTGTCAATTGCCAATAATTATGTTGCATTTCGCTTTAATTTCTAGACATTGATGGTCCAACAGATCAACGGGTAGATCTGTATTCGCGTTCATAGGACTTATCATTATCGCAATGACTAACAATTATATAAACGGGTATACTACTTTTCCCATATGAATATTCATACCAGAAATAGTGACTACGAATATAGTAAAGCTGATTTTATAATCGCATTATATACAAGGGTTTGGTTTACCATTTCAGATGTTGTAGAATCAGATGATTTAATTAACAAGCAGACCAGAGCCTGATCAGATGGCGCCTAGTCTATTTACAAAGATGTGAAACGGCGTCTCGATGATATTAGTATGCGTTATATAGGTACATGTATTTATGTTTGCTTAGTATTTGCAGCTGAACCTGTTCTAACCGTACAGTCGATTATTGAACATTGGAGTTTTAAAACGCAAGTGGTAGCTTAACCCATTTGCTCCCAGTGGATTCTTCCATGCTTATATATTGGATAAGTCTATCTTTTATCTAAGGGATGTCTGGTCTAAATTTTCATTTTTGTTTTGTTTTATATTGAATTTCATATCAGCAAACAGTGTAGACTCTGATCAGACGCTGCATTATGCGGCGTCTGATCAGAGTCTACACTGTTTGCCTATGCCCCATATATGGGATCGTGGGAGCAAATGGGTTAATACCGGACAGTCGTAAGTCAGAATGACCGTATGTGAGCTGTCTGCATTATTTGTGACCTGCATTAGGGTACCACCAGGTCCTGCCTTACAGGCCCACAACTAGACCTTTTCGATTGCCGCTTAACCCATTCCCTCATAGGCTATTTTAGATAAACCTCTTTGAATACATCTACCGAAATGGAGCATTAACTGGAGAAAAGGAAACTTTAGATTTTTTTAGTTTGAAACCATTGTGATAAATACAGCATTTGCTCCTATAGTCATCAAAAGTCGTCAATATTAGGGAATGGGTTAAGGCATGTTCTATATTATCATTATCATTTAAGGCAGGTTCTATTGTATCAGTATCACCATGAAAGGCAATAGAAATAACGAGTCAACTAAAATCGTATCAATAATTTCATATTACGTGAATACAACTGTCAACATTTAATGTCAATCAATCTGGATGAGACTTAAACTCCTCATTTCTAAATCACAGTTAAAACCCTGTCGTTATTTAGTATGATTTTGGTAACCGATGTGTAGATGGTATCGTCGATGCCTAAGACAAGCGATCAAAGTCGATGTATTTTTATTGATGTGCCGTTTAAAATATGAGTCACGTATATTTAATGGCAGGTCATTTTCGTTGGGTAGAATTCATGCCGCGTTTGGTATTAGCTGTGTTTGAAGAAAACTACATTAGTGCCATTACATGTATGTGCACGATTCCATGGCAGACGGTTTGTCAGATCACTTACTGCTTCTGGTAATAATTCGGCTTAAACGAGTCAGATGCTAATATGAAATATGTGTAAGTCGCTCAAAGGACTGGGTTCATTTCCTTTGGGTCACGTATCTGGAGAGTATAAATGGTTTTATATTTACCCTTCGCTTGCTATCACGTCAATATACCTACCTGTAAATAGTGAAGACTCAGATGAGACAGCTCCTGCATGAGCTGTCTCATCAGGGTCTGCACTATTTACAAATTGATTGTGCAACCAGTGCACTCCGCAGCAGTGATTGCACAGCGATATAATTGTACACACTGAAGATATATGTAATTATACAACAGGGCATGGGTAAAGAAGGGGAAATGTTTTTTTTAAAAATCAGCAAGCGAAGGGTTAAACATTTGATTGATTTCCTTTGAGAAATATATACTAGCGGTAATATAATTTCATAGGCGACTTATAGTGGTTTTAAAGTCGACAAGGGTATACACCCTCAGCAAAGTATAGATTAGTTTATGATTACCACGGTTTGGTTGCGGATGAAGCAAACCTGATCGACTCTCTGAATGCCCTCCTGTGTATCTGAAAAATAGAAGAAATTTTATTAGAAGTACGAAAGTAAAGTCATTTTCTATCGAAGAAGACTTTACTATGCATGCTAGTGATTAGTTCCAACCACAGCTATGTTTTCGTATTCTTAAATCCATATGTCACAGTTGAAGTGGAAGTGCAGAGTACATCAGTTGGTTGAATCTTTCGCTGCCGATGTCGCCTCTGTGATCACTTATGCAAACACTTTGGATCACTCGGCGTCTCATCAGGATCCAAACTGTTTGTTACTGTTACTGTTTTTAAACACAAAATAATAAAACTAAAGCATTAATTTACCGTCTGCCTTTATGACTTAGAACAATATCTTGTTTTGGTCATTGCTTTAGAGGGATTTTCTGTATATATGTATTCATTGTATGTGTACAATGGAAGTAGCGATGTGCTGAAGCAAACACAACGACATATATTATCAGCCCTATCAAACATTACTTTGTGGCTGCACTGGGCGAATCAATGATTACTTTGGCAAACAAATTGAACCCAGATGAAAGTCCAAGTAAGTTGGCATCTCATCAGAATCCAAATTGTTTGATACCGCAGTTACTTATATACATGTATAGTGAAATCCCGATAGTTCGAACACTAAAACAAGTATCATTATCGATTTTTAAGACAGGTGGCAGCTTAATGCAGGGTGAAAGTCATGCAGAAAGCTCCTCCTCTGGCAGTGTTTTGTATAAATTTCACTCTGCCTTAAACAGCCACCTGCCTATTGAGATATAAATATTTCATAATTGAATTTCGTAGTATCGAGTTTTTACTGTATTTCGTAGTATCAAGTTTTACTGTATGTTTGAAACGAAAGGGGATACACATTCACTAAAGAAAAATAAGTGTTGCAAGAGTTGTATAGATACGAAACGTATTTAGGGGGGGGGGGGGGGAATCATAAAGTTTTATATGTCTCCGCTAATATCTACCAAACTCATTAGAATCTCCTGTCTGGGGCGATTCGTAATATAGGGTTAGCTGAGAAATAGGAGAGTATGATAGATCAGTACGCATGTTATCTAAAGCCCTGATAGTAAATAGTTAAATATTAGAAGTGTTACTGTGCTGATATACGAGTGTATGAAATGCAGTGTTTTGTTTTGTTTAACCCTTCGCTTGCTGTTCACGTCAATATACCTACCTGTAAATAGTGAAGATCCAGATGAGACAGCTCCTGCAGGAGCTGTCTCATCAGGGTCTGCACTATTTACAAATTGATTGTGCAACCAGTGCTCTCCACAGCAGTGATTGCACAGAGAAATAATAGACAGTGAAGATATATGTAATTATAGAACAGGGCATAGGTAAAGAAGAAAAACTTTTTTTTTAATTCAGCAAGAGAAGGTTTAAGTAGAGTCTTTGGTAAGTGCATGTCGATATTGATATTAGCTATGTGGCTAGACTGTAACATGTAATCCGGTCTAAGTGCTCCAATTCAATGGCATTTATTCTTTGTCAGCAAAATCTCCCAGACCTATCGTCGTCAAATAGTGAAAACATCGGGAATGACATTAAAGAAGTTGACACTGGAGACAACTGTCTTAACATAAAATTGCTATCATGAAAGGTATCTCCGCATATAAAAACTATTGAAATATATCTCATCTATTGTGACTGGGTACCATCCTCCATGTATAATCATGCCATTGCAAAGGTTTCCACTGCATGCGCCACGAACGGGATATCTTCTGCTAGTTAGTATTAACCAAATGCTATAAAATAAGTTTTTCATAATTTTTGAAAACGAACATGCATTGTTTCAAAAAAAATTATTGTTCAATTGAACCATGTTTATTTTCATTTGGACCCCAGTGGAAATAAGTTTTTGGACTTTTCTGGGCTTTCCCATCAGCATACTCTTCCAAGTCATGCTCAAAGTCAAGTTAGATCTATTTTTTATCATCATCATTTTAACATATTATACCACCTTATTTTGTCCAACTACACTACTGTAATATTTCAATATAACTGATTAAAAATTGCTTCATTGTAATATTTAGGGGATAACCGTTGCGTATTTGAAGATTTGCAGCAGTATATCGGTGGTTTATATGTCGCAAATTTAGTTTTACATGCGACGCGTTAGCGGAGCATGTAAAACGATTATTTGCGACATATAAACCACCGATATACTGCTGCAAATCTTCAAATACGCAACGGTTATCCCTATTCTAATGAAACCATAGATCCAGATGGTAAAAAACAAACAATACTTTAAGTCCTTTGATATTTTCTCTCTGTCGTCATAACATGACGTCATGAAACACCGCATATCTCCGCATTACGCATATGGAAAATAGTTCTCTCGGAACCTAGCAATTGTGCTTATATTTAATATACCAAGAACTGGTGTTTTCACTTGATACTTTGATTTTCACAAATGAAAACCGTTAAGTCATGGTCCTTTGAATTTCTGACGGTAGGTCAAATTTGACCTCGACATTGCTCGAAATTCCACAATAATTGTGCACATGGACAACGGAATTATTTATTTTTAAATTGTTTGCAATGTGGAACTGGTTGCATATTCAAGATACTTTGGCTGATTGGTGTATTTGATGAGAATGATGATAGGCCAAGTGGACGTGCAAATGGAAATTATCAGGAGCGACAATCTACAGGCATGTTTGGAATCTAGAATGGGTGGGGTGAATTTTCATTATGGGACTGTCCTTGAAGAATTGTAGAATACTGCCGCTTCTGATTGTCGGACGAGTCGGCATTATAGCTTCGGACACTGGCTTCATTCTGATGACCGGGCTTTTTCATTATTTCCCTGGTTTTGACACCAGCATAGGCCAACAGCTAGTGCATGATTGCGGTCTCTCGGACACAGTGAGTTGTGTTTTAAAACTTTTGACGAAACAAGCCGCAGGAGAAATTGTTTTCATCATTTCGTTCAGCACACGCTCACCAACAGGCCTGGATGTGTATATGATTCTTCATAATCGACTGAACGTTTGGGTTACTGAATGAAATGGTTCGATCACGGGTGCAGTTTTATCAGGTATGTTTTCAGAGATTTACAGGACATGTTTCCTGCATGGCTTATAAATTGTACTTTTGTCAGAGATCTTAGGTTTTCTATGTATACCACGAAGAGCGAAATTCAAGGTTATGTCAAACCACTTTTCTTTGGAAAGATTTGTGATTATGGCAGAGAGGAAACCTGAGTTTTTTAGTGTTTTCAGATCATTGTCTGTGATCGGTTGGTAATGTTTAAGTGTTGTCAGGTCCTTCTTAAATAGTTTCAGCATGGATATAAATCCCACAGTTACATGGTTATATACCTTAATTCTTATATTTACAGGGTCCAGGTACCACATATACCTCAAAACAGAATAGAGGAAGAGAAACGTTTGTTCAAGGACAGTGTCAACATGTGAAATAATTTATGGACTCAGGATCAACTTGTGGGACTTTGCGATAGATATTTGAGTAGAATCGCCAGACTCACATTGACTACAACCATAAAGTGTGTTGAAAACAAGCAAATTGAAAACATTTGACATTTGATTCAGCCAGTGTCTTCGTTCATTCAGACCCATTCATTCAATTTTACTATGAATGCGCGTATGAATATTTCGTAGTAAATTTTCTAGTGATTCGGTTTCCGACAGTATATTAATTTTTCCGACAGTATATCGGTGGTTTATATGCTTCAAATTTTGTCACGTGGACCAATCAGAATGCGTGTTACAAAAATGTTGCATTAGAATTAAATATTTATATGGGAATCATTACAATTTTTGATTATACAATATTTTTTAAATATGCCATTTTATGTATTAATATCTTGTAAATTGTATGCAAATTTACATGCTAAATAAATATATCTATTTAGTCTGCTATGGGCGGATGAGTGAATACCTATGCAAACAGTTTGGATCCAGATGAGACGCCGAGTCATCAGGATCCAAACTGTTTGACACCGTGAATGCATTGATTAGAATTGGAGTTTTAAAATGTTGTTGATGAAACAGTATGTAAAAATGTTTAACTCAGAAGGCTAAAGGTTAATTGACACGTTCACTAGTATCCCGTTCCGTAATGAATACTTTATGTAAGAGATTTATTAATTAGCTGATCATTTAAAATTACATTATGAGCAAGGCAAATATGTGGCCATGGCAAATACTTTTATTCAACAAATGTAGCTGTCTAGTCTGGGCAGAGGTCCAGATAATATTCATAATTTTAAACAGTTTTCAAGAGTATTTCCTTTATTTGTCTACCATACATGCACCTATGTTGAAACCACACTTAAGATTCGTCTCGTAAATATACGTCTTTCTTAACCTTTCAACGATGATGTTGCAAATGAACTATTCAAAATTCAACATTTCAAGCTTACTGTGAATATTGAACAATTTTTAAACGAACAGTGTAACATAAAAACGATACATACCCTGATCAGAGGGTTCCCGTAGGATCCCACTCATCTAGGTCTACACTGTTTACAATTAACATCAGTGGCTCGTTTCCTGCACTGAAAGGGTTCATCGTTCACATACACCTGGCTGTTCATTTGTTTTATTTTATAGAAATATAATAGTTTTATTATTTCGAAATATTCACTTTCGTAAAGCTCGATATATTCCATACAACTATATCTGGGTCACATAACATACAATTTATGAAAGAGAAATAATTATGTAAATGCCTTGTTCTTAAATCTAGTTATCATAGTCCTTGTTACATACGCCTTTGTAAAAACAGACGACCCAGATCAGACTCTCTAATCAGGGTCTGCTCTGTTCTACAGTTCCTTAATTGGCCAAACAAAATATCTCTTATCCATTTTTCATTATAAAGGTCTGCCAATATTTGTTTATAAGGTCATGTAATCTTGAATAATGTTAAAGAGGTAGTAATGGTGTTATTACAACGTATTCGTATGACCCATCTGGCCTGTAAGCATAATATAAGCCAATATAATATTCCATAACAAACATGACAGCATATTAATATTATAGCATTTGACATTGGCCCTTTGAATGCGGAATACATATCAGCTGACATTAGCAAACAGTGTAGAAACCAGTGTAGATCCAGATCAGACGGCTTCTGATATGGGTTTGCACTGTTTGTCATTTACAATATTGCAGTAAATTTAATCAGTTTATACGCAATGGACGTTTTAGTTTAACCATCTCCCTCATATTAACGTGTTTTCACGCAATTGCAAACAGAGTAGACCAGAATCAGGGTCTGCTCTATTTCCTAATGGAATTAGATAGATTTGTTTCTTTCTAAAATGACTGCGATTTTCCATCTTCCATATTTCATTGTAACTATTTTGTCCATGAATATTCAGTAGGTGTTGAAATTTTGAATAAACATAGAGCAGGGAAAGGGTGAATACTGATGTGACATTCTACTTTGGACACACAATCACAATCACAAGAAGATGTCACAAGAAGATGTTATGAAAGCCTTCAATGGTACTTCTCGATATTTGGAAGATTTTTTTAATTTATATAACCCTTTCTTTGGTGTTCTCATTCCTACAATTTACCCAAAAGAACTCAAATTGAATAAAACTAATCTGTTCGACACTTATGCAGCTTTTCTTGATCTAGACCTTAAAATTGACAAAATTTTATGACAAAGAGATGATTTTGATTTTAATATTCTCAATTTCCCTCACTTTGACGGAGATGTTCCACGTGCTCCATCTTACGGAGTTTATATATCTCAACTTTTTCGTTTTGCTAGAGCTTGTTCATCTGTTGACGATTCTAACAGCCAAAATCTCATTTTAACTGAAAAGCTGTTTAGGCAAGGATATAGATACCATAAACTAAGAAATACTTTCTCTAAATTTTATTATCGAAACCTTTCACTTATTGGCAAGTACAAATGTAATCTCAAGGCACTCCTGCGATATGGTATTTCACATCCTGAATTTTAAGGTGATGTGATCTACAAACTTCGTACGATTATTGGGCATAACAAATTTCTCAGTTTGTTCATCAAATATGTTAAACAAAGCCTTTAAAAGGGGGAATTTACAGTTGGCAATCACGCTGGCCTCTTTGCATGTACGCCGACAAGAAAGGTTTAGTATTCAATGAAAGCGACCTCTTAAATCCGGAAACGGAAGGAAGACGTTAGATATATGTACATGTACCTCGTTTTTGTCGTACCATGTATTACTTTTCTACAGTTACCCTGTTTGTAGCTCAATCATTGAGTAGATCAGCGATGGGTGGATACAGTTTGTTTCACTTAAATGTTTTCGTTTTACATGCACTTTACCACTGTATTTGTCATCGCGGTTATTGTAGATTAGTCGGAGAGGGGATAAGTTTATTTACAATGTTTGTCTTTTAGAGTGGAGATGGAATAAGTGTGAGGTTGGGCGCCCCCTAAACCGGTTTATTTAGAACCAAAATTGTACCCAAAAAGCAGAACATCAACTGTAGTTTATCAATAAGGACCGATATCTTTTTAGCGCTATTTTAGTTCTGGGTAGTTGAACTGCTCCCAAAGATATTATCTTTAACTAAACTAAATTAGCTTCAACTTTAACTATATATTTGGTATCTTCTAAATGGATTTGTTTCATGGATCAGTTTTATTCCTTTCAGTACGGGAAACGAGTCATAAATGTCATCTGTAAACAGCATACATATAGTCCCACTTGAGAGGGCTGCTAGAAGAGCCCTCTCATCAGAGTCTGCACTGTTGTTTGACATATTACACTTTTCTTTTAAAACTAATCCCTCAATATTCACGATAAACTTGACATGTTAGAATTTTGGAATAGTCTATTTGAATGGGTTCAATAATAAATATCATTCTTTGAGAAAATAATGTTTCTTCAAAATGCCAGAACGGCATCACCAAATTCGATCATATTTGAATTTTTAATGTATTCGTATTCAACTAATCATAGAATAACGCATTTACTCACATTCCGTGTCAATCGTGTTATTGTTATCTGAATGTTGACAGTTTCAGTTTAAGTTTTCACTAAAGCAATTCGTCTCTGTTTTAGGAAGATATTCTGACCTGAAATTAAATATTGTTTAACATTTACCCCACTGTAAACGAATGTTCAGATTTAGGGCTCTATAATACAGGCCAATTATACAGTAAAAAGATGTAGTTTAGTTTTATTGATAACTGAAACATATCTAGAATCATAAGTAAATTAATGTATTAAACTTAATTCTAAGCTTATTTTTTATCAATCATTTGATAGCATAAACTATGTACAGACTATGTACAGCATATGTCATCTACTGCAATATGTCAGTCTTGAAGGATTGTCATTGATGCACGTATATTGGTGTAATTTACTCATTCTCTTATATATTATTTTTAGACCCAACCTCTTTGAATAAATCTACCGAAAAGGAGCATTTACTAAAGAAAAGGAAACGTTTAGTATTTTGTAGTTTTGAAACCATTGTGATAAATAGAGCATTTGCTTTCTTTTTCTCTCTCTCTCTCTCTCTCTTCTCTCTCTCTCTTCTCTCTCTCTCTCTATCTCTCTCTCTCCCTCTCTCCCTCCCTCCCTCCACCTCTCTCTCTATCTCTCTCTGGTTTCTGTTCGAATCAGCTGGTCTCTCACTAGCTCCCGAGATTATACAGATGAAAACGGAACATATACGAGTAGTGCTAAACTGCACAAACCATATACGTATATAGTAGCTTCTGCAGATCTACTTTCTTTGAATTTCCGAATTTACCGTTTGCTCTCCTCTATCAATCTATAGTCTAGAATTGTGATTGTAAATCTCAATAAGGCATTTCCTGGAATCCAAATTAATTCCTAATGTCTTAGATTTCGCCAGCTATCATCTCTTTATTAGATCGCTAAAGAGATTTGTTTCTATTCATATTACCCCTTGGTGTGAGGGAACCGAGTGTATACGATGTATAAAGCACTGTAGACGCAGAACAAAGGGCATTAAAAGGAATCTGCATTGTTTCTCATTCATTTTTTTTACTGTAGTGATAAATTGTGATACTGATATTTGTTTTTGTTTAATTATATTAAGAAAATAATGAGCCAGTTTAATTATCCAGCAATTTAAAGTTTTAACCATTTACTCCATTTCTACCTCTTTGCAAACAGCCTAGACCCAGATCAGACGGTTCCTTTAGGAGCCGTCTAATCCATGTCTGCCCTATTTGCTTATGGTATAATATAAATCTAATTCTACAGTTTCTGTCTGAGCCAGAAAGTCTTGTGTACATGTATATATACCATTATAAACCATAATCTAATTAGCACTGATGATGTCATAATTTCTTTCATGAATATCCATCAGGTAAATGATTAATACGATTTCAACAACGTTTTTCTCCATTTAATCCTTAACCCTTTCCCTGTTCTGTGTTTATTTCAATTTTCAATACCTACTGAATATACATGGATAAATAGTTATAATAAAATATGGAAGTTAGAACATTGTAGCCATTTTAGAAAGTAAAGACACAGATCTATCAAAGTCCATAAGCAAACAGAGCAGACCCTGATCAGACGGCTCCTCCAGGAGTCGTCTTATCTGGGTCTACTCTGTTTGCAAATGCGTGAAAAAACGTTTCTATGAGGGAAAAAGGGTTAACCAGCTGAATAATCAAAATGTCGTATCAGACCCTTCCATGCACAATACATAACCTTGAATCGACACGGCGTGTCTATTTCAAAATATTCAAACAAAGCGGACAGTAGAAATGTCAGCGAAACGGAACAAGAAATTGTTTGTTTTCCTTATTCTTATGGATGTATATGAATATGGTTAATACATTACTTGGTACAGTAAAACATCTCTATAACGGCCATTTAATTACATCAAATATTTGGTGTTAAAGGCAGGTGGCTGCTTAAAGCAAGGTGAAAGTTAAACAGAACGCTCCTATAACTTTCACATTGCTTTAAGCAGTCACCCGCCTTAATATACCAACTAATCAACATAATTAAGTGGTCGTTATAGAGAGGTTTTACTGTAATTAACGATTACTCGGTATGTAGATTGTTTAATTGTAATGCATTTGCAAACTTAGTTGACCCAGATCAGACGACTCCTGTAGACTCTTATCCTAAAGGTGTGTCACGAAACATGCATTTTACACCAGATGCCTTACATCTAATACATGTACAGTAAAACTCCTATAGTTAGAACACTGAACAAATATCATTATCGGTCTTGTTTAATGCAGGGTTAAGTCATGAATTTCATCCTGCATTAATCAGTTACCAGCCAAAAAGGTACCCTTTCTTCATTCCTAAGATTTCGAAGTATCGAGTGCTTATTGTAACTGTATTTTGGGTTAAGACAACAAATCAATATTACATGCAAGTAAAGATTAAAAAATGTCTAGAAGTATTCCTATGGATCCACTATTGGAATGCCTTGCAATACTAAACCTTTTTGCACTGCTGCAAATCAATAGCCTATGGATTCCCACGTGCCCCATCTGGGCATTCGTTTATCACATAACAGGCAATTGTATCTTTATTTAAATCGATTCAAAGCAATTGGCTGACACTCAGCATAAAACTTTACTGTAGGAAAATATATTTGAACTATTAGCATACGGGGTATCGTTCATCGACTGAGCTCGTTTTTCACCAGCCGTCTGGTCTAGGTCTACTCTGTTAACAAAGGAGAATGTAGAAAACAAAGGCTGTCTTGATGAGCTATAGTAGAAAACGTAGAACCTCTCTAAAGCGATCATCAAAATATTTGTCAAAATTATGTGACGTACTGGCACTGCGCATAGAATGTTGCATTCAAGTTTTGTTTTTTATGATCTGAGTGCGTTGACACAATATAATAGAGCATAATACGACACAGACAGATAAACTTGCGGAAAAGATGTAGTTGATTTACCTATGTCCTAAATAAATTCTATGTTATTATTATTCTTATCTATATATAAGTATTAAATATATTTTATTTTAAATGTTCTATAATTTACGCATTATTGTACATAAAATGTATCTTTGTGAAGCGCTTTTGAATGCACATATCCTGTATGAAAAGAGCGCTATATAAATGTGGTATAATAATAATAATAAAAGAGGTCTAATTATGGATCTGTAAAGCAGGTGATAGCTCCTTTATTTCTCCACTAAACCATATAACTGTGACGATTCTAAAGAGTGGTCACAGTATAGGGGTTGGTGGAGAAATGACTTATTCTAGTACAGAAGAACCTGTCTTAAGTGATCTTATATTGATTAGGCACCCGGTGGTTGCTTAAACCCTTCGCTTGCTATTCATGTCAATATACATACCTGTAAATAGTGAAGACCCAGATGAGACAGCTCCTGCGGGAGCTGTCTCATAAGGGTCTGCACTATTTACAAGTTGATTGTGCAACCAGTGCACTCCACAGCAGGTGATTACACAGCGAAATACTTGTACACAGTGAATATATATGTAATTATACAACAGGGCATGGGTAAAGGAGAAGAAATGTATTTTAAAATTCAGCAAGCGAAGGGTTAATGCAGGGCAAAAGTAATGCAGAAAGCTTCTATATTGATTTAAGTGTGACATTTTCAACAACTGGTGGCCTGATAAAAATCTCCACCGGTGGTCTATTATAAATAATGGTGTTTGTTTAGGAATGCTGATTATTTTTCTACTTTATTGGCTTTACCGGTGCTGAAATATGAAACAAAATTGAAAACTGTTGAAATCAACATTCAAAAAATAAAAACAAAAAACAAAATGTTTTAGCTAAAATCCAGCTAAACAACTTGTGTTGGCAGTGATGGCTTAGTTATTATTAGATCAATGTGGTCCATCCTGCCAGTAAACTATTATAATGCCACATATCGTAGGCTTTGATACTTGTGTACAGTTTAGTACTACGTGTATATAGGTAACTGAAACGATTGTGCTAGTCGTAATTTGACGATATGAAATTATTACACAAACATATCAGATAAACAACTGTAAACTACATTGCTGCAAAAATACTTTCAATATTCCCGGTATGTCTTTCAAATAAATTCTTAGCCAGTCTTTGAATTTATATGTCGGTTAGTTTTGTTTTCTCTTCCGACTCTTTCTGTTCCTCTTATATCTCTATCTATCTGTTTCCCTCAGTTCATCAGTATTTCTATCAGCATGCACTGTTTAAGCCATTATAAACATATGGACTGTAGGAGAATGGTCGTTCCTAATATTGACATAACTTGTGGTTCTATATATAGTGTTAAATGTGTTTAAGCTAAACTATAAGTATATTATGCTAAAGGTTCTGCCACGAAACCACGTGTAGATGTGCTATTATAACAGTATAGATAATACAGAACTTCTCACATATTCATGTGGTAAAGGGTTAAACTATGTATTTAACCATCTACTCCATAAATACGCCTTTTAACCATTACATCATAGGCTTTTTTATACAACCCTTTGAATAATTCTACCGAAAAGGATTAACTCTATTACCTAGAGAAAATGAAAGTTTTAAAATGTTGTAGTTTGAAACCATTGTGATAAATAGAGCATTTGCTCATAAGGAGCAAATGCTCTATTTATCACAAGGTTTCAAGAAGTGGCTCTTACAGAGGCGTAGAAAGGCGTATTTATGGAGGAAAGGGTTAAAACATTTGCATACAGAGAAGACCAAGATTAGACGCCTGGTTATGGTATGCTGTTTGCTGATAATATAATATAAATATGATTTTAAGTTTCTGCATAGATAAAACATTTCTTTGTTTGCCATTACAAAGAAATAATGTAATTAAAATTCACTATATTATTATTTGTTTATATTTATGAATATTCTTGGAATTAATGATTAAGACATGCGTCGTTCATGTAGTATGATCGATACACATCTTGATACGTAGTGACAGTCACGCGTGACGTTTGATTGCTTGTCATTTTGAAAGGCACTAGCACAGTTTGCAAGATGTTATTTAGTGATGTCGTCACACTAGTTGATTTAACTCATAATACAAGCAATTTGTTTGTATGCCAAACAAATACCAGACATAGTATTGCCAATATTGACTTTAAAACGAAAGGCAAACATAAATCGCCTTTGTTCACTGGTTATGGGATAAGGTATCGGGGATAACAGAGACAAAACTACATTAGAGCCAGTCTTAAGCCTTCTCTTGCTGAATTTTAAAATACATTTCTCCTTCTGTTGTATAATTGCATATATCTTCACTGCGTACAAGTATTTCCCTGTGCAATCACTGCTGTGGAGTGCACTGGTTGCACAATCAACTTGTAAATAGTGCAGACTCCTGCAGGAGCTGTCTCATCTTGGTCTTCACTATTTACAGGTAGGTATATTGACATGAATAACAAGCGAAAGGTTAAGAGGTCATCAAAAAGAGGTCCTGATCTGTGTTTGTTCCAAGTTTCAATACCTACTGAATATTCATGAACAAAATAGTTATAATGAAATATGGAAGGTGGGTGCAACATTGTATCCATTTTGGAAAGTAAATAAACAAATGTTCTAAATTCCATTAGCAAACAGAGCAGACCCTGATCAGACGGCTCCTATAGAAGCCGTCTGATCTGGGTCTACTCTGTTTGAAAATACGTAAAAACACGCTTATACGAGGGAAAGGGTCTTAAACGCAGGCGGTAGCTTAATGCAGGGCAAAAGTAAATTAGAAAGCTCCTATAGGACAACCATATCAAAACTTACTTTGTAATATCTATATGCATGTTAAGCCATGCTATACAGTAGAATCTGTCTGAAACTGACATCAAAAGAGGTTTTATTATGGGCATCTAAGGCAGTTGGTAGCTCAATGCAGGTCAGAAGTAATGCAGAAAGCTCCTATATGAGCTTTCCGTATTACATTTACTCTACATTAAGCATTAATCAACCACCTGATTGTTCGTCTCCCGAGTTCAATAAATGAATGACTGCTTAGGTCTACTTTATACATGTATGTATATCATTTACCAGTACGAATTTATCACATGCCTATAGTGCGAGTTTGCAAGTACAATGCAAGTGTGATTTCATAACATACAGTATAGTCGTGATGCTACTATTACCCTAAAGACGTTAAAATGGATTAAACAAGAAATATCTTTTAAAAATAAATTAACCCATTCCCGTATATTGACGCCTTTTGACACTTCTGTTAAGGTCACTTTGTGAAACCATTGTGATAAATAGAGCATTTGCTCCACAGGAGCAAATGCTCTATTTATCACAATGGTCTCAAAACTACAAATTTTCCCTTTGCTCTAGTTAATTTTCCCTTTGCTCTAGTTAATGCTCCTTTTTGGTAGATTTAATCAAAGAGGTTGTATCTAAAAATAGTCCATACGGGAAAGGGTTAATAAATGAGCGGTTAGTTATAGCTTTCTGCATTACCTTTGACCTGCATAAGCAACACATGTTTTAAGACTCCTATGTTGAAACTATGCAGCCAATATCGTGAACACTTTATCATACATGTATAGCTGATTTTATTATATAATAACTCCTCTTATTCGATCTCGTTTTGGGAACACTATTGACCTAGTGTCGCATACCTTAGATCCTGATAATATACTAATTTATTCGGTGTCTCATCTGAAACCAAGTTAGAAAAGCGGAAAGGGGTTTAGTGTATACAATTAGGGACTCGACATGTATACTGCATACACGGTGTATTCCGCTTTTAATAAATATCTTCTAATTTTCAGTGTTTATCAAGTGAAAATGATGACAAATCAGCACATCTCAAAGCTAAATTTGGGATATTCCGAACTTCATTGGACCATACAAATCTCTTCGGGATACAGAAGTTCGATTCTTCTGATTCTTATCTGAACAATAGTTCAAGTTCGCAGCTTAATGCAGGTCGAAAGTAATCCCGAAAGCTCCTGTAGGAGGTTTCGGCATTACTTTTGACCTGCATTAAGCTGTTTCATGTGTTTCTTGATATGTGTGTGATATACTTTAAGTAGGACAATTTTGTATTGCACATTTCGGAAGGACTTCCAAATTATAATTTTTACTCGAGTTATCCGAGCTCGAGATATCGAATTTCAACTGTATCTTAGTCTAACTACACGACACTTGTCACCTCACCTACATTCGAATGTTTACAGTTATTCTTTACAAATTACAGACTGACCTACAGCAAAGAATTTCCCTCTTAATCGGGTCAATGTCATTATATACAATTCTAGATATCCAGGGAACACACTGCTTCTGAATTTCAGACTTATAGAAAACTGTTTCATCCAATATCTGTCTGACACAGTTGATTAATTTGATTTTCCCTGGTGATGTATTCGTGATATGTAATAGTAATGACATTATCGACACTCTTTTATATTTTATTCTGAGACACAAATACCGATAATAGGTCTATCAGAACAAATCACGCAACATGTATGCCACTATGACCTCATTCCATTCATCGCCAGCTCATATCCTGTAATACTTGTGAGATTAACACTTTGGCTTCAATAGGAGTGTCTATGATCCCTTATGCAAGCAATTATAATAAACCCTTTCCCCCATGAATATTCACGCAAGAAATAATGACGCCATGAATATTAATTAAATTATTCAGTTATAAAACAAACATGAATTGTTGGCTATGGCATAAACTGTAGAATCATATCTATATTACATTATAAATAAACAGAGCAGACCCTGATCAGACGGCTCCTATAGAAGCCGTCTGATCTGGGTCTACTCTGTCTGCAAAGGCATAGAAAGGCGTATTTATGGAGTAAAAAGATAAACAGATACATTCCACATACAGCCAAATGAGTGATGTTTCTCTTCGTCAAACCCTTTGAATGTTGAATCTTTAAAATGGAATATTCCATCATATTGTTTATCGGTATAGTCTATTCAGAACGAAAGGATACACTTTGCGAAAGAAGGGAATCAGGCCCAGAGGTTATAAAACGTTTTGCTACTGAATAATGATATTAGACAACACCTTAGAAGTTTTGTAACCTTTGACCCTGGGCCCAAAAATGAGAAAAACGGAGTCATTCAACAACTGAGAATTGCTTTTGCAAACAGTGTTGACCCAGATGAGACGGCTCCTGTAGGACCGTTTTGCTCTGTTTGTACATGGCATTATAATAATCCTACTTTACAGTGTCTACCAAATGAAAGTTGAAGCAATGCTTTACTTTATTTACAAATGTAGCATACTGCAAATGGCAATATATGGCAAAGGATGAAGAGTGTTAGACCACTGCCATGACCGCTGGTAGGAGGCTACTATTGTTTCGAGGTAAGGCTTATGGAGAGTATTTCTTATCCATTTCGGCAAAGCAATATATGATCTAAGTTATGCACTCATTATTCTTGTTTGGTAAAATGCAGACGGTCATATGTATTGTTTAATGGCTTAAATGGCCAAGATGTCACAAAACTTGCATTTGTTTAGATGTTGAAAATAATCTGAAATTCCATTGGATTTGTTCTAGAGTCACGGTTTGGTTTGTGAATAATAGTGTACATTTGGAATGAAGTAACTTACCTTGGTGTGGCTTATGCAAAGTATAAATACATATATCTTCACTGCGTACAAGTATTTCGCTGTGCAATCACTGCTGTGGAGTGCATTGGTTGCACAATCAACTTGTAAATAGTGCAGACCCTGATGAGACAGCTCCTGCAGGAGCTGTCTCATCTGGGTCTTTACTATTTACAGGTAGGTATATTGACGTGAATAGCAAGAGAAGGGTTAAAACGCCTTTGCTTCTCGAATTTGGATCTGGTGCAATTTTTGACAACTCCGGATTCGTACAAGCTTTTGAGAAACTGTTTAACGAGTGTCAAATAGCTTGGATACTGACGAGATGCGGAGTTACTCTAAGATGTTTGCAAATATTGATCAGTTCGTGAATAACGAGATAAGGTTTAAGATGGGCTAAGAACACACCCTTCTAGTAAAACAAAAGCAACAATTAAGTATCAAACTGCAGAAAGCAATGCATATGCGGACATTTATATTTTTTATGAAAATAAATGACCGAAATACAGAAGAACCATGCTTAAGCGGCCATCAAAAAGATGTTTAATAACTATGGGTCTTTAATGCAGGTGGTAGCTTAATGCAGGTCAAAAGTAATGCAGAAAGCTCATTTAGAAGCTTTTTGCATTACTTTCGCCCCGCATCAAACAGCCACCTGTTTTTTAAGTCTCCTATGTGCAATAAATGAATGGTCGCTTAGGACAGGTCCTACTGTATCCATTGAAAAGTAAACCCGCTGTAAGAATATCCCTAAAGATTCATTATCCAGATAGTATACTATACTGAACACTTTTCTTCATGTAAATCAATAGCTGGTGGATTCCCGCAAGACCCTTGTTATATATTGTAACACATATAGTTAACGGCACTTCGTTACTGTTCAACGGAACCTGTTCTTAACCCGTTACAATATAGTTACGACTGTCTATGCATTTGCAAACAGAGTACACCCATATCAGACGGCTGATGTAGGAGCCCTCTAATCAGAGTCTGCACGTTTTGCTTGTGATATAATATAGATATGATTCTACAGTTTCTGATATGGCTAAAGCTTTATGAGTACATGTGCTATTGTAGCAATTAATCTAATTAGTATTCATGATGTCATTATTTCTTACATACATGTAATTATTCATAGAAAGTTAAACAATCATGTATTTATTGACCCTGCGTTTTAAAAAGGCGATTGTTGCTCAAATCCGTTCCCTTATGTAAGCGCATTTGCATGCATATGCAAACAGAGTAGACCCAGATCAGACGACTCCTATAGGAGCTGTCTGATCAGGGTCTACTCTGTTTGCTTATGGTGTAATATAGATATGATTATACAGCTTCTGCTTGAGCCAAAATGTCCTGTGTTCATATGCAATTATAAAAAATAATCTTATTAATATTCATGACTTCATTATTTCTTAAATGAATATTCATCAGGGAAAGGGTTAATGTAGGACAACCGTAATGCAGAAAGCTCATATACTAGGCACTTTCTCTTTTACTTTCGATAAACATTAAGCTATCACCTGCCTTTGTCGTCGGTTTTCCCCGGCTTTGGTGACAATTGTGGTGGGTTCAGTAGACGACTAATAAGAGTTTTTGACGTTTATTTCCTCATAGCATACTAATGAATATGCATATCTGAAAGTAAGATAATAAGACATTATGAGTAAACTAAACTCACTAAAACATGAGACCTGAAAAGGGTTTACACACAAACTGTAAACTAGATAACTAGAGTTACAAAAATGGTCTCTGCTATACAAAAATTAACATACAAATAGTAATGATATGATCATCAGAGGATAATGATAATGATGATGATTAAGAGAATGGAATATGGAAATATATTTACCTGAATATATAAGAAATATATATTCTAATATAATGCCAGAAAATGGCGACTGTCTTCTCTGAAAGCTATCGTACGAGTGTAGGTGCACGTGCAAATGCGGGAAATGTTAGTCATGCAGTTAGTTAGATTTACTTCCCCTGAAATATATGAGTATGCATTAACTTTTCCTTAAAAGATTACCTATTTGGATTAAGAGATAAATCAAACAACATATCATCAAATTTATTTATTATTTCATACACAATCACCCTACGACACCTTAAAAACGCCAGATTAGACATATTCCAATTCGCGTCTAACCCTTTCGCTCATATTAACGTGTTTTCACGCTTTTGCAAACACGGTAGACCCATATCAGATGGCTCCTATAGAAGTCGTCTGGTCTAATCAGGGTCTGCTATGTTTGCGTATGGAATTATAATAGGGCCAACTGTATTGTTTCTACCAATACCAAAACAATCCTGTCTACAAATGCTATTGTAAAAATTCAGCTAAGAAATATGTATGATATACATATTTCTTACATAAATACTGAACATGGAAAGAGTTAAGGCTGACTTTACTAGTGATGACTTTATTGTACGATAGTTGATACTTTGTCTGAAACATTGCTAAAGTAGTGACTGAACCTGATGACCAAGTGAGTTTACCTCCTAGTGACGCATTTTGCGTCTCTGTAAAAGTCACAGTATGAAACTATGGTGGTAAATGGAGCATTTGCTCCATATGAGCAAATGCTCTATTTATCACAATGGTTTCGAAACTACACAATTTTAAAATTCTCCTTGTCTATAATTAATGTTCCTTTTCGGTAGATTCATTCAAAGAGGTTGGATCTAAAAAATAGTCTACTAGGAGTGAATGAGTTGAAGTAAAATCTCCCTGAAGTGACCACCAAAACCAGGACTTATTCCAGTCCTAAGGCAGGTGGTAGCGTAATGCAGGATAAAGTTATGCAGAAAACTATAGGAGCATGGAGCAGCAATCTGCTTTAAAATACACCCGTACGTATTTATTTAGTGGCCGCTTTAGAGATGTTCAAGTATACTACAGTAGAACCGGTTTTAACCCTTCTCTTGCTGAATTCTAAAATACATTTCTCCTTCTTTACCAATGCCCTGTTGTATATTTACATATATATCTTCACCGTGTACAAGTATTTCGCTGTGCAATAACTGCTGTGGAGTGCACTAGTTGCACAATCAACTTGTAAATAGTGCAGACACTGATGAGACAGCTGCTGCAGGAGCTGTCTCATCTGGGTCTTCGCTATTTACAGGTAGGTATATTGACGTGAATAGCAAGCGAAGGGTTACACATGTAATGGCTCTGAAAAAGAGGTCTAATTATGGGTCTGTAAGGCAGATGGCTGTTTAACCAATTCCCTAATATTGATGTCTTTTGACGCCTCTGCAAACGTCACCTGTTGAAACCATTGTGATAAATCTAACATTTTCTCCAATAGAAGCAAATGCTCTATTTATTAAAATTGTTTCAAACTACAAAATTCTAATTTTTCTCTTTTTCTCTAGTTAATGCTCCTTTTTGGTAGATTTATTCAAAGAGGTCAGATCTAAAAAATAGCCTATGAGGGAATGGGTTAATGCAGTTCAAAAATAATGCAGACATCTCCTATAGGAGTTTTATGTGTTACTTTCGTCCTGCATTAAAGAAACACATGCTTCTAAAGACGCCTGTGTTAGACAAATGAATGCCCGCTTGGGACAGGTTCAACTGTACACAGCAGGAAAATGGCTTTGTAGTGTTAATTTAGTACATTTTCGATATTTATTGCCTCTGGAGTTTCAGAGTCTACTAGGACAATATGGTCCATATATCATTTATATTGTGAATAAACCCAAATGTTAAAATGAATTAATATGCAAAATCCATCTAATGAATAATCAATTAGAACATTTACCACGCGTAAAATTTCAAAACGTCATATTCGATTAATGCGTTTTTATTTCAATTACGTTCAGAAAAGCATTTACATTCAACACGATCGGATGCTAATGTCATGATTGCTTTGGTTGTCTACGTCATTTGCAGATCACTTCCGCTCTTCTCACTAAACTTTTAAATACAGTTTATATCATATTAAACCCTTGGTCAACTGTGACATTAAATCAGACAGTACCCCCTTCTGTGGAGTTCCTGTGTGCGTATCGGCGTTCATGTGTGCGTGTGCGCGATTCATTTGTGCTTCTGAGATTATGGTTGTGTTTTCGTTTGTGTGTAACGGAGCGGGAGAGCTTCAGATATTGTTCTGGTGACATGATATTTCGTGTGGCATTTTCTGCCAGATGTCTGATCTCTTTCTATGTTGTGTATTATATATATATACATTTGAATACAGAACAGAATACCATTCCTAGGTAAAATAGTTTAATTTGTATGCATTTGTTTTGGTTTAATCCATATCAAATATAATATTCTTGAAATGCTAAAGTTGTAATAAATAACTCCCTTATTGCGTTATTTCTCGTTATAATTTGCTATACGACACTATTTAAACCCAATACACTACTCCCATCCAATTATTATTTGGTGTAGTTAGTGACGACTATATTTCGAAATGTCTTTCCCGACTGTCCAGTTTAACCTGAAATCTCATTCCCTGCCATGCAATTTAATGAGGCAGTTGTATTGATATACCCCTTTGCATATGAATGAATATCGTTTATTGCGTTTACATACCGCTTGCATTATTCGATCACTAAAACACGCATCATTGTCGATATATAAGACTCTCACCCTGCACTAAGCAGCCACCTGCTTAAATTGCATCAATTCTTCATTATTAACCCTTCTCTTGCTGAATTTTAAAATACATTTCTCCTTCTGTACCTATGCCCTGTTGTATAATTACATATATCTTCACTGTGTACAAGTATTTCGCTGTGCAATCACTGCTGTGGAGTGCACTTGTTGCACAATCAACTTGTAAATAGTGCAGACCCTGATGAGACAGCTCCTGAAGGAGCTGTCTCATCTGGGTCTGCACTATTTACAGGTAGGTATATTGACGTGAATAGAAAGCGAAGGGTTGATAACTGGAAGTATTGAGGTTTTATTGTATTACGTAATTTAATAAGGCATTTGTATTGATATAAACATTAGCATATGAAATAAACATCGTTTATTGCATTTACATACCGCTTGCATTTTACTGGAGTTTCATAACATGCATTGAATACAAACCAAAGATAGTGAAGGAAAATGGATGTTCTTTATTTATAACTTGGATATTTGCATTTACACAGCTGTTATTGTATGGTAGAACAAACTATAATGCATGCATTAATGACTCTCTTTGCATATGAATGAATCGTATTTAAATAATTATAGGATATTGAATATAAATGATTCCAAACAGAAGTTTACGTTTGAACTCTTTCCCGTCTGTGAAAACAAAATATGTGCGCCGATTTAGATCTGGGTCCATGCTTATAAAACTTTTAGTTGAGTGTGAGTTCGTTCTCAAGTTTTTGATTGGTCAGATTTGAGCCTTTGGCTCAAATCTGACCAATCAAAAACTTGAGAACTCATATCTGACCAATCAAAAGCTTGAGAACGAACTCAGACTCAACTATAAAGCTTTATAAGCATGGACCCTGGTGTTTACAAGTCCGATTCGAACATGCCTTTGGGGATGTTTTGACCGAGTGTCAAACAGCTTGAGACTCCAGGGTCCAAGGTTATAAAACTTCTGAGTCTGAATCTGAGATCATTCTCAAGTATCTGATTGGTCAGATTCTGAATCAGATACTTGAGAATGATCTCAGAATCGAAGTCAGAAGTTTTATAACCATGGGGTCTGGTTTCCTGACGTTTCATCTAGATCAAAGTTCTTTGCAAATACGAGTTAATTTGTGGATATTGGGATATGGGCTAACGTACTCAATGTCACAATACATGATAGACATCTCGATATTACTTAACCCATTCCCTCATAGGCTATTTTTAGATACATCCTCTTTGAATGAATCCACCGATAAGGAGCATTTACTACAGAAAAGGAACAAAATATAAGTATGTAGTTCTGAAACCATTGTGATAAATAGAGCATTTGCTCCTAAGGAGCAAATGCTCTATTTATCACAATTTTTTCAAAGAGTGACTTTTACAGAGGCCTATAAAGCCGTATTTATGGAGGAAAGGGTTAACTCTTTCATTCATATAAACGCGTTTAACGCATAGGCAATCCGAGAAAATCCAGAACAGACGGTTCCTATAGGATCCGCCCGATCAGGACTTGCTCTGTTTAATTACGAAATTACACTAGATCTGGCCATACAGTGTCTACCAGTGCCACAACCTCCTGTGTATAATATTAAATGCTTATAAAAATCAGCTTATGAATATTCATGATATCTTATATGAATATTCAACAGGGAAAGGGTAGACCTTATAAAGCAAAAGTTTCAGCTGTTTCATGTATGCAGCTTTAACTCTTTCACTGTAAATGGCAATAAAAATGCTTCACGACAAACAGTACAATTCCAGATCATGCGATTTTCATAGCGACATCTGATCAGAAACTTCAGTGTTTGTCTAGTTCTATGTTTGTTGTTTATACCTTTACAATTTACACTTATGTATTTGGAATTTTGATTTTACTACAATTAATACCAATAGTGGTTGTCAGCGACAATAAGACACTTGGCACCGAACGAGTTATACAAACAATACGTCAGAAAACAACGTGATGGTAGTATTAACACCATCTTTGTCTTCAAATAAACAATGTTGTAGAACATCACAAGTGAGTCTTCAGCAAGCATTTCATACCGCCTGCTAAATTCCTATACGACAGTTATTTTAACCCATTGAGTTGTCTTTCATATACAAACAGTATAGACCCAGATCAAAGGGTTCCAAGACAGACCCTGTTATCAAGGTATGCACGGTTTGTCATTCACAGTCCTCTCTCAAATTTTACACTTCAAAATGAGAGGCCTCTGCCAATAACCAATGACGGACTATTCGATTCTGAATATTTAGCGTTGAAAGGGTTATACAAGCTATCCTGAATGTCATTTTGTTCTATGATAGGACGTCTGATTTATGGTTCTTATTACAGTAAAATCTCGATTATTCGAACGCTAAAATACGTATCATTATCGATATATAAGACAGGTGCCATCTTTATGCAGAGAGAGCTGGGAGCTTTCGGCATGACTTTCACCCTGCACTAAGCCGCCACCTGCTTAAAAAGCCATCATTTCTTCATTATTAAAAACTCGAATTATCAAGGTTTTACTGTATTACGTCATTCTGATATATTGTCTTCTGGTATAACTCGTGGAGCATTTGATTTATGACACTTCAAACAAGAAGATATTTATTAAAACATGGGGGAAATTACGTGGCAGACGGAATTGCTATTATCGGTTGTTCGAGTATATTGCTAGGAAAGCAACTCTATTGTCTTTTAACCCTATATCTGATGAATATTCGTATAAGAAATAAAAGACAAAATGAATATTTAATTAGCTGATCTTTATAATGACATGTACGCACATAAATATTTTGCCATGGCAGAAACTGTTTAATCAGATTTATATATTTCTATCAGCTAACAGATCGGACCCTGGTAAAACGGCGACTCCTACAGGAGCCACCTGATACATGTATGTCTTTATAAGAATACATACGCTATTTGATACGCATACACTTACAATGACACGCCATGCTACTCTGCGTACCATTTGGTCCCACACTTTTTGTAAATACCTGTTAGTCCCCTTTGAACCCATTCCCGATAGACTATTTTTGGAAAAGTCACAATTACAGAGGCGTTGAAAGGAGTCAATATGCGGGAATAGGTTAATAGTCAACTGTTTTGTGTAAGACTGGTTGATAAAAGTCTCCGTAGATTCATTGAAACATTACTTTTTGATGGCTATCAGTAATTGGAGAATGAGCTTATGAACACCACATACAATACATGGATCAGCATTTGCGTGTGTCACAGATGAAAACTAGATGATTGTTGAACTAAATTAAGCAAGCAATAATTGTATGTGTACTTTTGATTTCTTCTATATCCATTTATACCAATGTGTGATACATTTGAGGGTATATAATATATAGAGATATATATCACAAACAGTAATATAATTTATGTATTTAATTGTTACAAATTGAAATGACCTGAACAGGATTCAATACCTTAAACAAAAATGATAGTATAATTATGTATGCGTCTTTATTATATTACATAAAGGAAATGTACTTGATGTTTCAGTTGCATTTATATACAATTTGTTACTTTTACCGTGGCCGCTCTTCTTTTCAATGGGACTAGTCGAAATGGAGACATTGAAACCCCTTTAAGGCATAATTTAATAAAGAAGACTTAAGGTCTAGTTAGGCAGGTAGTTGTTAAATGCATGCTGAACGTCATACAGAAAGCTCCTTTTGGAGTTGTCTGCATTACTTTAACCCTGCGTTGAACTACCACCTGGCATTGGAACTAATTGGGACGTTCAGGTTAGAGGGATTTTAATCCTTTTCTCCATAAATACGCCTTTCTACGCCTCTATAAAAGTCTCCTTTTGAAACCATTGAGATAAATAGAGCATTTGCTCCTAAGGAGCAAATGCTCTATTTATCACAATGGTTTCAGAACTACACAATTCTAAAATGTTCCTTTTCTCTAGTTAATGCTCCTTTTCGGTATATGTATGAGGTTGGATCCAAAAATAGCCTGTGGGGTAATAGGTTAATGTACCTTTTTTCATTCAGAAATAAACCTCAAATCGCTTTTACGGCGGACAATTACACTTTTCCCCAGGACATTTGCTCTCCATATGATCACCAGAGCTGTTTTGAATCGGGACTTCTAAACACACACATTTACTCCGTTTTCCCTGCTAGTCATCCGTTCGCTTTTAGACTGAGTAATCAACCCGTTCCTTCACAAAAACACATCTGCAAACAGAGTAGACCCAGCTTAGAAGGTTCCTGTAGGACCCGTACGATGATGGTCTATTCGGTTTCCTTAATATGAAATTATAATATATCTGCCTCTATAGTTTCTACTAATATCAAACATACAATCATACACCATTTTAAACATCCGTCCAAAACATATCATGATGATGTTCTAACATGAATATTCACCAGAGACAGTGTTAAACCTTGGTTAATATAATTATGTGATAAATGAATAAAGGGTCTTGAAGTGATTTGAAACTACAGGGGAATCTGTCTTAAATGACCATTCATTTCCTGAGCATGGGAGTTTAACTTAAAAAGCAGGTGTTTGCTTAATGCAGGGCAAAAATAATACTAAAACTTCCCTATAAGCTACAACATGCCTTACATGCCCATACTTATATCTCATTTTGATGGTTGCTTAAGACAGGTTCTACTGTAGCATAAACTAAGATCAACCGGCGCATCTAAATACACCAATAGTCTGAAATATCGAATTTCCTTTAATATAGTACAGACTAATCTGTTATGTGACCATGGTTCTTTTTCAATATATCTTATTCAATACAAATACATTTTATATGAAAGGTCACAAACAAACTGTTATACACTGGCGATTATTTTGATCTGTTCTTATAAGATGACCACGGGAGGTAGTCGTTATAGGTGTTATGCATCCAGGACATGCTTGATTACACTTTATATTTGCTGATGTATTGGTGTAACATAATATTGCAGAAAGTGTGTCACTAAGTCGATTTTATAATGAAGCAGATTAAACTGACATGACACTGCATTACAAATAGTTCACAAGTGCCAGTTTAAGTCTGCTTGTCATACTATATTTACGACGTGACTTCATTGTTGCTTTCTTCGTAAAAGCGCATAAAAACAATAAAATCACACGTCAAAGGCGCTGATGTTCATTCTATTAAAGCGATTTAAAAATGGCATTCCATTAGTTTGGCTTTAAAGAGTTAATACAGGATTTCAGTATCAAAGAGTTCTTTCCGAAAGGGTTTGTGGCTGGCTGTTATTTAAATAATCAATGTAAATGATGAGAGTAACCACTGCCCCTGATATGTTGCAGACAAAAGTCTCTGATGGACCGGGGTATTGTTGGTCCTGTATACTTTAATATCAATTGCTTATAGGAATGTGTGAAATCGATTACATTATATTACTAATCCGTCTGCACTCAAGTCTATTAAATATCGCTTGGCGCGATGATTGATAGACAAGAATGTCCAATTTATCCTGAACACACTTTTAGAAGTTCTCTCAAGGCCAACAGACGACTGGTACGGATGAAGGTTTACAAAGCATGTCATTTACAAATACAGTTGAGCTTCAATATCTCAAACACTCGGATGACTCGAACTTCTTGATAACTCGAACAAAAAGTTCAGTCCTACCAAAACTTACAATACAGAATTGCTCCAATAATGTATATCTACAGATATCTAGAAACACATGTGACAACTTAATACTGGTCTAAAGTAATGCTGAAAGCTCCTACAGGAGCTTTCAGCATTACTTTAGACCTGTTTAAGCTGTGACCTTGAGAAAGTGTTCAGATTAGAAATCGGATGACTCGAACTTCTGTTATCTCGAACAAATTCGTATGGTCCCTTGAAGTTCGAGATATCGAAGTTCAACTGTATGTGTGTTGCTCCAAACAACCTCAGTTTAACAAGTACAGTGCAAGACATTCCATCCGAATCACTGAAAAGTCACTTAGCTGATCATGAATTGATATGTTTGATAGCTGACCCGCAGAACATCAACTTATAATTAACTTTTATTTAAAACGCTTTACACAATTGCAACAAATAGTCTGTAAATATCGAGTTAATCGCAATAATACCGGTAACTGACTATATGAGCTATATGCACCAAGACGACAGAACTATCTGAAAAGTATAATTATGTGCATATCCAATGAATAAAGCTTATGTAAGCTGTACTTGTTGCATATTCACGAATACAACTCACCGTAAATGGTATACCTTTTTACAGCCAACGAATGTAGCTCACGCATGACCTGTATTCATTGTAAGATGTGCAGTCATTATATGTTAAATAAATCATCACATGCCGTTACACAGATGTTCGTCAATCTACATTATCACAAACCCATTTGTTTAGAATTGGTACATATAAGTATAGACGACCGAGAACATGTGTATTATACAATAAACACGATCATTTTTATAAAATTACAGTAGCAGCTTAATGCAGGTCAAAAGTAATGCAGAAACCTGTTATAGGAACTGTCTGCATTACTTTTGCACTGTATTAAGCATTGACCTGTTGTTTTAAGACTCCTATGTTCAATTAACTAATGGCTGCTTAACCCTTTACCTCACATTGACGACTTTTGACGACTCTGTAAAAGTCACTTTGTGGAACCATTGTGATAAATAGACCATTTGCTCCTATAGCAGCAAATGCTCTATTTATCACAATGGTTTCAAACTACACAATTCTAAAGTTTTCGTTTTCTCTAGTTAATGGTCCTTTTCGGTAGATTTATTCAAAGAGGTTGTATCTAAATATAGCCTATGAGGTAATGGGTTAAGACAGACTCTACTGTACAGTGCTCGATCGAGTTAGAATCTATGTTTGGTTTTAACCCTTTCCCTGTTGTATATTCATGTAAGAAATAATGACGTCATGAATATTAATAAGATTATTTTGGATAATGGCACATGGACACGGGGCATTTTGGCTCGAGCAGAAGAAGCTGTATAATCAGATCTATATTACACCATAAGCAAACAGACCAGACCCTGATAAAACGGTTCCTATAGGAGCCGTCTGATTTGGGTCTTCTCTGATTGCAGAGGCGTGGAAATGGGCTTACATAAGGTAAAGGGTTAATGGCAGTCCACAACCATTAGAGGAATAAAATGTTATCTCACTGCTTCATTGTAAATTCTATCAAGACGAAAATCAATAACGTTTAATCAAGTACAAATTTTATCACAGCATAATGTCTAATAACTATCTTATCCGCAGCTGTAAAATGTCTTTCAACATTTTCAAGCTTTACATGGCGATTCTGTTGTTCCTGTTTTTTATTAATCATTTAGCTGTTAAGGAAGACACACGACTTAAAGAAGGTTTCCTATACTACAGTTTGTCTGTGAGTGCTTACTATAGTAAGACTCATACCATTTACCGCATAAAACAATTGACCACAAAACATGAACTGAGCTCTAAACGCATAAATGAAAACGCAAAATAAACCAATTACAACATCAAGACGCATCATAAATTAAAATATTTTCAAGAATAAATTCTTTATTCCTCCACCAAATCCAAAGTTGTGACCACTCTTTAGATTCGTCTCGAAGAGACGATTCTAATGAGTGGTCACAACATAGGGTTTGTTGGAGAAAAGACAATTTCAGTATTTGGGTACGCACCTCTATCTGATGCTCGGCATGAACGTAGCGTTTTATATAACGATTTCATGTTTTCAAGTTACCAGTCTTTCGGTGTTTCCCTGTCCTTATTTCAATTCGTTCGCATGTTTTTTTTATATTTTGTCCATTTAAGTAAAATAAGAAAGTTCTTGCTGAATACACTAACTAATGTAAAACGCTTTGTTATAGCAAGTATCCTGTCCAGTAAGCCAACATCTTGTGGGTGCCCTTGGGTCATAACTCACACGCTAATCAATTTGTAACCTATTGCTGCATCGTTATATTATGGATTTAAGGTTGACCATATGCACAATCTAAAAATACAAAAAGATCTAATATATGTTACTTAATGGTATTCATTATTATCAACAGATTCTGAACATTTGTGAACAACGATAGTGATATATTTCCACGATACATATATACAAAATGATACAGTTAAAATACTACACGTGTTCCATATGTATGGAATGTATAAATTATAAGAATGTATGAATTAGGATTATTTATCTTTTTATTAATATATTTTATTAATATAATTTTAAGGACCACAGTGGAAATAAAAGTATATGTTACCCTTTTTTGTGTCAACTTTGGCATATAATGTTCATTGACATGACTTTTTTAAAATCATATATATTGTTGCTTGTTTATTATGCATGTTTTAATAACAGATTGCCATGTGGTTGTACATTTTATGTTGAAATAAATCTGTCTATCTATCTATCTATCTATCTATCTATCTATCTATCTATTTATCTATCTATCTATTTATCTATCTATCTATCTATCTATCTATCTATCTATATTCAACATGTAAATATGGAAAAATAGTCAAACAGGGAGAGCCACACACGGAATGACACCGCACCAAACACCATCTAACAAGAAACGGCAAAGCCACAAGACAAAACATAACAGGACGCAAAAAACTGTTTTTCAAACTGATTAGACACTTGGACTACTTTTGAAGAAAGACGTATAGTAGGGGACATTTTTCGAAATTTTGTTACCTGGTTTACAATGACAGGATACTTTCAGATAACGAAGAGTATGACTTAACAATCAAAATAAGAAGGGTGGCAGCATTGTAGTACAATAATAAAGCACTACAATTTGAGTTTCCATGGCAACGACTATGTCGTAGAAATAAAATAAATATCATACACAAATATCTCTTAATATCTTTTTTAACTAATGAAGGGATTTTTATATAACTTTATGATTAAATGACTAATATCAAGGCAATGTTAAAAATATAAGTTTCAATTGATTCCCTATAAGGTCAATGTCATGGTTAGGGGTCAAAAGTCAAATTTGAGCTTTTTTCTCTGTTTCAAGACCTTTTCGTTCTACAATTTTACATTAACATTGGTATTTTTAAGTAAAACTTGGCACAGATATTCATTTAAAAAAGGAGGTTTCCTTTACCACGAGTTTTATAGGTGTGTCAAGGTCAATGTCACAAGTAGAGGTCAAACGACACATTTCAGAAGTCAAATATCATTTTTTACTAATTTGTGAATGTTGAAATCCATTTGTTCTACATATGTGATGCATTTCTAATAACTTTGCAAGATGAACATACTAAAACAATATCCTCTACCAAGGACTTTGTTACATACTGCCAATGTCAAGGTCGCAAGTAGAGGTCAAATGTCACATTTAAGAAGTCAAGGGTCAAATTTGTACTTTTTGTGCAATTTCAGTACATTTTCCCATGTATGTGATGTATGTTTTGTAATAAATGTGCACATGCACCTTACGAAGTCAATATCCTCTACCAAGGAAGTTGGTACATATTGTCAATGTCAAGGTCGCAAGTAGAGGTCAAAAGTCACATTGCCAAATTTGTACTTTTTGTGCATTTCAGTCATTTTTTTCTACCTATGTGATGTATATTGTAATTAATGTGCACAACATACTAAGACAATATCCTCTACCAAGGACTTGGTACATAAAATCAAGGTCATTAGAAGGTCAAAGGTAAAACTTGAGAACTATTTTCTTAACCTAACATGAATATTTCGTAGATCGAAGAAGAGACATAAATATAATGGTTATACACAACAGTTTAATGATATATTATTTTAGATCAATAATTTTTACCTTATAAAAATCTTCTTTCAGCATTTCAGATAATATCATCATAGTTAGTGTGCGCCTTGTTAACGTTTGCATGATCACAATTTTCTCAGAAATATCAACTAAGTGTGTGTTTTTTTCAATTTCATTAATAACTATGACAAAGCACATATTTATCACAAAAGTGCTGTAATCATAATGTTAAATATCACAAATGATTTAAAAATCATTATCACCGCCATTCAAAATCACTATCACCGACATTCAAAATCATTTTCAGACAATCAAAATCATCATCACAGACATTCAAAATTGTAACAATAACAGGGTACATGTATCAATATCTTAATAGTGGCATTATTATGCCTCCCCACATCAAAGAGGGGTCATGTTGTGTTTTTTCATTGTCTGTTGGTTTGTTGGTTGTTTTGTTCCCAACTTTAACGTTGGCGACAATTTTGTAGCTATTGCACATGCATACTTCAAACTTAGCATGTATATGCAACTTAAAGAGGCAAAAATTTTATGGGGTGACATATCAAGATCAAGTTCATACATCAAGTTCAAATGTCAAATTACTTGTCAAATTTAGAATGGCGATAAATTTGTCACCATTCAAAATACATCCTTCAAACGTGGCATGCATTTGCAATTTATGGAGACGAACGTTTTAGTGGTGACTTTTTAAGGTCAGTGTCATACATTATGGTGAAGTGTCAAATTACGGGTCAAATTTAGATTGGTGATAATTTTGTCGTCTTCAACATACATCCTTCAAACTTGCCATACATGTGAAACTTATGGAGGCGAACATATTTAGGGGTGACCTATTAAGGTAAAGGTCATACATCAAAATCAAACGTCATATTGGGGACATTGTGTTTCACAAACAGATTTCGTTGTTTTTAAATCACAACGTGTGTATACCACAGACATTATTTACAACATGTACACACACTACATTTGTCACAGAATATGTCAGTAGACTGTATTTTATTTGAAAAAGTACAATAACAATTGTTTTACAGCATATGGGAACTAAAAGGTTTCCTTGAAAAGTAAGCTTGGTTTGTTAAAATGTTCATTTAAAATCATCTGTTTTGAAACACCAAGAACGAAATTGATTTCAGACCAAATAAGCAAACCACTGTCAATATGACATATCTAATAATGTATCGGTAGTCACATTCATTCATTGAATATCGCAAAGTTGATTGTGGCCAAATACAACTGATCTATCACTAAAGGTGATTATTACAACAAGAACTATCACTAAAGGTGATTATTACCCCTGCCCGCCACCTTGTCACAAGATCCACTGACTTCAGTACAAGCGGCAATAGCTCAATAATCCTTTCATCCACTTAAATTGCTTATGAAAAGTAACAAAGGGGAATAAATCCTTCAAAAATGAATTTAGAGTTACAGCCCTTGTTGACTATACGTCTTCTCACCACCCTCTTTCCATATATAAAGTTTCACAGTTGTGCCTACAATACTTGAGAAGTTATGCTCCAGACAAACAAATTGCTTCTAAAAAGTAACTATGGGGGAAAACTCCCTCAAAAATGAATTTAGAGTTACAACCCTTATTGACTGCACATCCTCTCATCACCCTCTATCTATATATAAAGTTGCACAGTTGTTCCTACTGTTGTTCCTACAATACTTGAGAAGTTATGCTCCAAACAAAAATTGCTTCTTGAAAGTAACTAAAGGGAATAACTCCCTCAAGTTGCAACCCTTATTGACAGCACATCCTCTCATCACCCTCTCTCCAGATATAAAGTTTCACAGTTGTTTTTTTACAATACTTCACAAGTTCTGCTCCGGACGAAAACTTGCCCCTGAAAAGTAATGAACGGGAATAACTCCCTCAAAAATGAATTTAAATTTACAACCCTTGCTGACTGCACATACTCTCATCACCCTCTATCCACATAATTATGAAGTTTCACAGTTGTGCCTATAACACTTTAGGAGACGGACGGACACACGCGATTCCAATATAGCCCCCACTTCTTTAGAAGTGGGGGTATAATTACATATTTACATGTCAGTTTATTTCACACTTAAGCAGCTCATAACTATTGAAAATCCAAGTATTTCCATAAGTTTCGTGTGTTCAAATATCACACGAATACTGACAGCTAGCTGAGCATTGAAGAATCGCTTCGTACATGAGCCTCAATTGGTTTTGCATGCGCACAGTGTAAGCTCCTGAAATCCCTTCATGATAAAGGGCTTGTCTGTCCACAATGTATGAGGGTGGACTTGCCAACCGAACAAAGCTCAGGTCATGGAAAATCAGTTTGGAAATTCAGACATAAATACCAAATGCTGTCACTGTTTCAGCTACTTTGGTAGAGTCACCAAATGATTATTCCCATCAACTTATTTCGAAATCTGACCATCGGTTTGTAGAAATATATTCTGAAAGTGGGGAGATCCTTCGAAAGCATAAGTAGTAATGCGAAAGGAGAAAACTGCAGACTCGGTTTTATTGAGTCTGTTCGTGACTAGTTATTAAAAATGCAACACTACTCACGCCCCCTAGCACCGGCTTAAGCAGTATTCAAATTTTCAAAATTGATAACATAAAAACTAATGATCCCGAGGAACCAGTAAGTATATCAACACTGAGAATTTAAATATTGTTTTTGTCATGGCAACCAGATTTCCGCATGGTTTCAAACCTTTTTAGCTAGTTTTGGAAGTGGTTTCCAATTAAATTATTCTTATGTCAGACCATTGGTTTTGGTGAAGGGGAGATTTAAAATTTTGCTATGTTTTCTATACAGACAAACAGGCCCCGTCCCTAGCGGCCATGTTGTTTTAGATATTGTCATGATTTTAGCTACTTGGGAAGATAGTCACCTAATGATTATTCCCATCAAATTATTTTGAAACCTGACAACCGGTTTCGGAGAAGAAGAGGTTAGAAGATTTTTCTTTTGGTTGCCATGGCAACCAGAGTTTTACATGGATCCACATTTTATTAGCTAATTTGACAGAGAATCACCCAAAGACCATCCTTGGAAAGTTTCATTACATTTAACAATAAAATTTTAGAGGGGATGTCACTTGAAATAAAATATTGACGACAGACGACACACAATGGACGACGCCTGACGACCGACACATGATGATCACAATAGCTCGCCTTGCACGTTGTGCCAGGTGAGCTACAAATAGACAGTCTTCTTGAATCGACTTGTTGTTTGATACAATGATGGAAAGAAAGAAAAAAATGTAAAAAATGTGAAAATATTGTGCAAAAATCACTAAAAATAGTTCTTTTATAGCCGTTGCCATGGTAACAAAGGATATGTTTACTGTTAATTTGTAAATAAAATGTTCCAACAATAATCACATGGAAGACCACACCAATACTTTATACAAATAACAAGACAAACATGCTGTAAAAAGAAAATGTAGGCTAACTTTATATTTCACTAGAAAATGTTAATTTCAGAACCACAAATGAATTCCATATCATTTTAAGAATATTTTGGTTGCTATGGCAACCAGATCTGTGTCCCAGAATGTAAACATAATATTTGCGTAATTTTGTAAGTAAATAGCAAGGTCTTACAATAACTCATTATTTAGACATTTAGAAAAAACAATAAGGATTTGTTTTCAAAAAAGCAAAAAATTGGGCAAAATTACATACGTTATTGCCATAGTAACCAGTCATTGAGGAAAACAATATTTTAATTTAATTTCAAATCAACACTAGCCATCTCTCATTTCCAAAGAATAAACAATGGGGACATATTTACATCCATAAGCAAACTGGCAGTCCTTTTAAATTCTTTATATCATTTTGAAGCTTTTGCTATGGAAACCATGATTTCCATCAGAATATTATTGGGAATGTTCTGCCACCCTTCTAAAAATGTTAGGTAAGGTGTTAAGTTTATATATGTAAAATATGGAGTTATTGTAAATCAGGTAACAAAATCGGCCAAAATCAGGCTTTTTGTCCCCTACTAGTAGACTTTATAGTGTATCAAGTTGTAATAGTATTTGACAACGAAAACACCTATGTCAAACTACGATGGTTATAGCGACGCTTATTGGCATGGACATCGATGCATCTAACTATTCCAAATGATTTGATAAACCTTTCCTTGATATAAATGCTTTTTTCACGCATTTGCAAACATAATTTTATAAATATGTTTCTTTACTTTCTAAAATGGCTACATTAGTCCACCTTCCATATTCCATTATAACTATTTCATCCATGAATGTTCACTAGGTATTGAAAATTGAAATAAACAGGCTAAACATGTTATCTTATGGTATATCTGGAGCAACAACAGGCCATGTTATACAGTGAGTAGCTACCTATACCTTCAATAGTGTACCTGCCAACCCAAATGACGTTTGGTTAAACATGTCGAACGTTTTACTAATTTCGTTGGATGAACTGAACAATTTAGATAGGGTAAAAGTTCTAAAGAAACAAATTGAAATCTTGAAACTAAATGTTTGTTCATTTCATGCAATACTGGAGGACATCTATTAGTTTGACTATTATCTTCTACCATGACACAAATGATATATAGAGGATCTTACATGAGTGTTCTTGATTATTGGATTTATTAAATGAGTCTTTTTAAAACGATAAAAACAAGATTTAGCGAGTTTTTTTATCGTTTTAAAAAGACGAATTTAATAAATCCAATAATCAAGAACACGAATGCAAGATTCTATTTATAACATAACAAACACAAATGTTTTTTCAGTCACTATTTCAGCAGTAACGTGGATTGTTATAAATTCTCCTTACATATAGAAACGATGAATGAAAGGTGTTATTAGGTTCGCTTAGTAACTGGGATAAATTAGTTCCAAATTTCCAACTGTTTAAACTGACTTCCTGTCATATCAATCGGGATCTAATTTAGACCTCTCTGATATTCAATTCAACTGTGATAGTTTATGTTAAAAAAAACCTACAGAAACACGTCAAAATAAACTTTGGAGTTACAGTTTCGACAGACAAACACGTCACAGTATGACGTCACTGTATACAACATGTGTCTATGTAAAGTTTGCCATTTGCTCATAATTTGAATGAAGACACATATGCAGTTCGCCTACACGTCACTCACTGTCAATGGGATTCAAAATTGTATAGGACATGGACATTTCCACCGTGAAAAAATCTCGATTCAAATTATTCAGTGAAAAAGTTTATTGAAATGGACAAAAGATTCAGTACGAACTGCTGCATATTTTTAACTGTGTCGGAACAGGAGGAAGATTTTCGCGATCAGCTGTTTTGGAGTATAACATATTTGAAATATGTGCTGTGCTGGATTCAGATGACTATAGTTGTTGATTGACGAGATATTTTTTATGAGTAGAACCTGCATTATCTGATTTGCCGGGACGTTAAAATGTTATTCAGCCTTTGAATTGTGTATTTGCGTGTACTGTGGTTGGCTTATTGTTTGGACTGAGACCTGATTTCGTGACCATACGTAACGGCGTAGAGGATAACGTGTTAATTCCTACGGGATTTCTTTTAAACAAAAGGACATACGGTGAAGAAAATGTAAAGTTGTGGCGGCAATGTGGAATGGATGGTTTGGGTCAGAGTAGCTGGTAGGTCTTTTTTGGCATGTATTTGGTAGACATTTACTGGACAACGATCATGATTTGTATTAATTTATCGAAATGAAGGCGCAAGTGCCAACAGTCCTTTGCCATCTATTGTGACTCAATAGTTGACAGATAGGTCACCGTCCGCCAGTTTGTTTGTTTTGACAGCGCGTATGAATACAGTTAGGTCGTTCGAATGTTATTCACTAGTGAATATATGCCCGTGAATATCAAAATATACATGATAGCGTTACGTCACGCTGGAGCCACGAGTTATGTTATAAAATAATATATTAAACAATAAAATAAATACTACTTGCCAGTGAGTGAGATATTCATATCGCCAAAACGGGACAGAATGTCACACGTAACAGACTGTCACGCAAAGCGTCGCCTCCCTGTCTGAACTTTTAAGCTTATCAAACAACATTGATGAATATTACATTTTACCGATATTCTTATCAAACGTTAAACGAGTAGGTAGTAAATAGCACCCCTTGTGCAACATCACAATACTGAAAGCAGACAGTAGCTACGTCCTGAAAGGGGTGGTCTATTATTGCACTAAACTCATTAATTAATGTTCAACCCATTCCCTCATATTTATGCCTTTTGACGCATTTTTAAAAGTCACTTTTTGAAACCTTCGGAAATGCTCTATTTATCGAAATCGTTTCAAAACTATCCAGTCAAAAAATTCCTTTGTGTTTAGTAAATGCTCCTTTTCAGTAGATTTATTTAAAAAAAAGTTGGGTCTGAAAATAGCCTTTGAGGTAACTAAACTGACGCTTAAATTATGCGTTGTTTGTAATCTGATAAACGAATGCGTATGTATTCCGTATCGAATCAGCAAACTCAACATGATTTGTCTACGACACTTATCTAGGGCACTATCCAAGCTATGCCTCAAAGCCGTATCTACTATGTACCTTCAGCAGGATAATGCAGCTTCGTAGTGTCGACTAATCCCATTCAATGGACACTTTGGATTGTTTGTAAGAGCAACAGTTATTGAATTCAACTAAAACTAAATTAAATATGATTTCGTGACCGACTGCCATTTTAATGTCGCTTAGTCAATTGTTCAAATCCAATCTACTCGTGACCTGCTGACATGAGAATTCCATCTAGTCACATGTAAAATGTCCCTGATTCATTCGTCATAATTGGAAGTAATTTATTTGGTTTGCAACTTGTGGTTTACCTATCTATGGCCTGTTAATATTGCAAATAAATAAAAGTGAGGCATGATCAACTGACTTGTAATCGGCCGTATATTATGGGAACTATGTATTTCATCTCACTTATGGTCTCTGAATGCCAATACATGGTTTTAATGTATTGAAAACGCACAAGTAGACACAATAGCGGAGACGGTCATACGTTCATAACTTGATTTTGTCCATGCTCACGTTTTTGTGGTAAATCGTATCGGGATACAAGTATACCGTATATGGTGCTTCTAACTGTTCCTGCAAAGCGTTGTCACTTCCAAAGAACACTTTAACCCCTTACCTCATAGGCTGTTTTTAGACCCAACCTCTGTCAATAAATGTACCATAAAGGAGCAATTACTGGAGGAAAGGAAAATTTTAGATATGTGTAGTATAGAAACCATTGTGATGAATAGAGCATTTGCTCCTATGGTTCCATAAAGTGACTTTTACAGAGGCGTCAATATGAGGGAATGGGTTAATCAGTAAAGTGTATACAGTAAACTTTGTATTAAGCGAGCTTACATGGACACAGGAATCTTAACAAGAGTACCGCATACGGTACATAATACGCCCACTTGCAAACTTTCTCTGATTCAACATGCCTTATAAGTGTTGACATTTTCTAATCTGTGCTTCAGATCTTGATTTCCATATTAAGGTGATACTATTTTTTTTTAAAAATGAAGTGAATATCTTATTAAATAAAAAAAGTTACAGCTAATCCTCATTTTTGCAGATTTTTGTAAAGTGCAACGGCCATAACTCTGTAAAGACAAACTGAATGAACCTCAAAATAAACTCAGCTTCAAATGTTGTTGCTTAAAACATTTGTGTTAAGTTTCATTTATATCATTTTAATAGTTTTCCCAGAAAACAACAGACAAACTAAAAGTTGACCGACAAACAAAGCAACGAACACACAAAGTTCAAGGACCATAACTTTAGAATAAAATGACATATCAAAACCCCCGCAATATATGTGAAAATTCCCATTAAGGTTTAACCATATAAAAAAATTGAAGTAAATATCATTTCAAATGAAAAAGTTATGGCCATCCTCATATTTGCATAGATTTGCATTATTTTTTTAAGTGCAAGGGAACAAATCAAATGATCCTCAGAATCAACTTGGTTTCAGGTCTTGATGCATTAAACATGTGTATGAAGTTTCATTAATATCTGTCATACAGTTTTGCCAGAAAACAGCGGACAAACTATATGCATATATTTGCATTATTTTTTAAGTAAAAGGGCCATAACTCTGAAACGACAAATCAACTAAACCTCAAATTCGACTCAGCATCAGATCTCGATGCATTAAACATTTTTGAAGTTTCATTAATATCTCTCAAATAGTTTTCCCAGAAAACAGCTGACAAACTATTTGCATGTATTTGCATTATTTTTTAAGGACACGGGCCATAACTCTGAAACGAAAAATCAAATGATCCTCGGAATCAATTAAGTTTCAGATCTTGATGCATTTAACATTTGTGTGAAGTTTCATTAATATCTCTCAAATAGTTTTCCCAGAAAACAGCGGACAAACTATTTGCATTATGTTTTAAGGACAAGGGCCATACCTCTGAAATGAAAAATCAAATGAACCTCAGAATCAACTCAGCTTCAGATCTTGATGCATTTAACATTTTTGTGAAGTTTCATTAATATCTGTCAAATAGTTTTCCCAGAAAACAGCGGACAAACTATTTGCATGTATTTGCATTATTTTTTGAGTAAAAGGGCCATAACTCCGAAACGACAAATCAAATGAACCTTAGAATCGACTCAGCTTCAGATCTTGATGCAATTAACATTTGTGTGAAGTTTCATTAATATCTCTCAAATAGTTTCCCCAGAAAGCAGCGGACAATCTATATGCATATGTTTTAGGACAAGGGCCATAACTCTGAAATGAAAAATCAAATGAACCTCAGAATCAACTCAGCTTCAGATCTTGATGCATTAAACATTTGTGTGAAGTTTCATTAGTATCTGTCTAACAGTTTTCCCAGAAAACAGCGGACAAACAAAATGTTGACGGACGAACGAACGAACGAACGAACGAACGAACGTACGAACGAACGAACGAACGAACGGACGGACAGGGCCACGACAATATACGACCACCTTTATTAGGTGGGCGTATAAAAAGCAGATGGGTAGCAGATAACACAGCGAAAAAGTAAAGCATAAAGCTCTCTTATAGGAGCCTGGTGCATTTCTCTTGACATGTATTAGGCTACCACCTGTCTTTCAGACTTATGATAGACGCTGGTCGGTTAAGGCAATTTCTACCTTATATAGTAAGATCAAATTTATACATTGATACTTTCTGAATTGTATACATTGACTGATCAGTTATATATAGTAGCTTTATTAGTAGCAATTAATGCCTGTTGTCTGGGCAGGGCACATCAGCATCGCTTATAAAACTTCATTCAAAGCTATCATATTAGTCCTTTCCCTGTTCTGTATTTAGTCCAAATTACCTACTGAATATTCATAGACAAAATGGTTATAATGAAATATGGAAGATGGAACATTGTAACCATTTTAGGAACTAAAGAAACAGATCTATCAAATTTCATTAGAAAACAGAGCAGACCCTGATCTGGATCTACTCTGTTTGAAAATGCGCTTATATGAGGGAAAGGGTTATTTGAAAACAAGGAATTATATAAGAGTTGCGAATGATAATTTCCCTGACGGACCGTTTCAATACAGAATGAACGTTATATGTTATGGCAAGTGGGTTTAATGCCTGTATATTATTATGGGTCTAATGCCTGTATATTATTATGGGATTTTTCTGCCACAATAAACGATCTGGTTTTTCTCTGACATGCCTAGTTACCCATCGTTCAAGACAATTGGCCTCTATTTCACAAACAGCTTAGGCTAAGTCGATAAACATCGACGGTTTAATAGTAGCGTTCTCATCGTACTTGCTGTTCTCAGTTCCGTATACAGCGACCATTCATTTAATGAATTTACATACAAAAGAACCTGTCCGAAGCGGCTATTCATTTATTGAACACAGGCTCATTAAAATGCAAGTGGTTGCTTAATGCAGACCAAGAGTAACACAGAAAGCTCCTATAGGAGTTTCCTGTCTTACGTTTGACCTTTATTAACCGTTTCCCTGATTAATATTCATGTAGGAAATAATGACGTCATGAATATTGATAATATTTTTTTTATAATGACATATGAACACAGAACATTTTTGCTCAGACAGAAGCTGTATAATCAGATCTATATTACACCATAAGCAAACAGCAGACCCAGATCAGACGGTTCCTATAGGAGCTGTCTGATCTGGGTCTACTCTGTTTGCAGATGTGTCGAAATGTGCTTACATAAGGGAACGGGTTTACAGACCCATAACTAGACCTCTTTTATATGACCGCTTAAGGCGGGTTCTACTTAATAGTTAAGTCTGATTCGCCTGTGGCGGCTGAAGTGTTAGGCAGCGTATAATTAAAGTCCTTGAAAACATTGATTAGTCCGTGTTGGTACCATTTGTTGTTGCTTCCTAATTACTGTATGACGATGCTCCCTGAAAAGGCAATATACCAGCGTAATAAACAGAAGTAAATTTGTGATTTATACATCTATATATTATCGAGGTGAAGATAAAAAGGTCATTTACCTGTATTTCTGTCGTATAATCACTTAAAGTACGTGCGCAAGTACAGGGAGATCAGTTACCTTGGCAACAATTGACTTGCGTTTAACACAATTCTTCTGAATATTCAGTTGAAGCGTGATCAGTAAATGTTATGATTTTAATGAGCAATTATGGCCAAGAATAATTAAAGTCCTATGAAATGAATTGTTCGTGACTGGTCATTATTGACCTATTTAAGTCCACCATTAATTAAACTCTTGCCTAAATATGTATTACGAAGGAATACATCTACACTACTTATTTTACGATAGCTTGTTGAGCAAGTAGTACAGACACTGATCAGGGGACACAATCAGGGTCTTAACCCTTCGCTTGCTATTCGCGTCAATATACCTACCTGTAAATAGTGAAGACCCAGATGAGACAGCTCCTGCAGGAGCTGTCTCATCAGGGTCTGCACTATTTACAAATTGATTGTGCAACCAATGCACTCCACAGCAGTGATTGCACAGCGAAATACTTATACATAGTGAAGATATATGTCATTATACAACAGGGCATAGGTAAAGAAGGAGAAATGTATTTTAAAATTCAGCAAGCGAAGGGTTAAGTTTCAGGATATGTCTTTCATTAACTCTTTCAACGCTTAATATTCAAATCCACTACAGTGCTCCCTCTCTATAACGACACCCTTTGGGATACGAAGATTGTATGTGTTGTTCAGAGGGAGTTGTTATAGGGAGGGAAAATCAAACACAATTAGCTTGTTTGCAGATCCCCAGATAAGGTGTATTTCGAGAACTAAAACCGTTATGCTTTTATCAAACCCTATGTTGTGACCACTCTTTAGAATCGTCACAAAGTGAGGATTCTAAAGAGTTGTCACAACATAGGGTTTGATAAAGGCATAAAGAAAATACGATGGAAAAAGTTGTTTCTGGCGTCTTGTTGTTTCGGAAACAGTTATTGGGAGGGCCGTTGTAGGGAGGGAGCACTGTATTCCAAAATTCAAAAGTGATTATTCAGGTTTTTTAAAGAAAATCGTTCCATGACCCAGTGTGAGGTAACCCCTAGGAGTCTATTCATCTCGGTGTACACTGGTTGCAAATGAAATTAGTGACTCGTTTCCCTCACTGAAAATGTTACTAAAACTAGGCATAAATGGGTCATTATTTACTGACGTCATTATATATCATGTCGAACGCACCTTACGCTTGTAAAATACCAGCTTAATCATAACTCACTCTTTCACCATTTGTTACTTACAACACTAATGTTTATGAAAACCAATCCATGGATATTTCCTATGTTGAAAACAAATATATCTTTAAATGATTTCCAAAGTACAATATATATATTTGTATGTTTTATATTGCTGTGGTAATATGTGATTTAGGAGGCACAACAAAGTAAAAATTTGCTGTAATACTGATATTAATTTTGGTCAGAAGTAATGGAAAAGTGTCTGGATTTGTCTGTGATACAGCGAACATAAATCCCATAACTCTTTGACGCCCTTTGCCAGCAGAGTAAGGTTGTTACTGTTGATATGACAGAAACTGTAAAATCAAGTAAGCAAACAGAATCGACCCTGATCAGACTGCTTTTATAGACCTGATTCTACCATTGGAGAAGCTAGAGAATTAGATAGACATGCAAATTAGACCTTGATAAGGCGTGTTTGCAGGGTCAGTCTGGTGTATGCCTACACTGATTGCAATTCCATCAAAAGGCATGAAGATTCCGAGCTTGTTCAGAATCTGACCAATCAGATACTTGAGAATGATCTCAGACTCAGACTCAGAAGTTTTATAACCTTGGAACCAGAAAACAATTTGCATCTGCTTCAGTCCCAATGTAATTTGTTTTCCAAATTTGTAATTCAAGAGTCACAAATCACAGAATTTTCCAGTGTACGATCTTGATCCAAACTGTTTGAAAAAGGTTATATTGAATTCAGTAATAGTCCTGAAAATACTAATTTATAGACAGAATGAAATGCGCGAAATCAATAAAAAATTGCTTAGCCGTCTGCACCTAATGCCATAAAATATCGTTTCTAGTTGTGATTGAGAGACTCTCGTTGCTAAATTGTCTGAAAAATCAATGGAAAAACCAATGCCAATGTCAAGGACTATTTCCCCAAGCTTTTAGCTGTACGACAATCAACATTTAGACTATGCAACCAGTGTACAACAAGGCACCCTTGTAGAGCCTGTCTTAAGCGGTCATTAAAAGAAGTCTAAATCACGATTCCTAAAACAGGTGGCAGCTTAGTGCAGAGAAAAGATGAAACAGAAAGCACAGAAAGCTCATACATGTATAGGAGCTTTCTGTATTAATGTACCGCTTATTTAAGCAACTGCCATCTCTTTAAAGACTTCTATGTTCAAGAAATAAATTATCGCGTAAGACACGTTCTACAGCATTTATGTTATACATAGTGACTGTAATTAGCCTAACCCTTTTTTATAATACCATTGAGCGCAAGCCAGGGTTTGATAACGACACAGAACCAGGGCTAATGTGTTTAATAAGCAAGCAACATCAGAGGGATTTTACAGGGACCGTCTGTTCTAGGTCTGCTCTGTTTGCAATTAAAATGAGTCTGCATTTGTTAAGGGTTAAACACAGGGCATGTTCAGGTTCCGTACAGTATGTCACCCTTCAGAGTATATTGAGAATTATAATTATCTCAGTTATGCTTGTATAGAAATTTGTGAGGAAATGTTTAATACTTTCCTTCATACAAACTCCTTTGCAAACAAAGAAGACCCAGCTCGGGCGGCTCCTTTGGGATCCTTCTGACTAGGCTCTGTTTCGTTTGCTTATGAGATTATCCTATTTGCTACAACGATCCCTTATATGGACCAGGGTCGTAGGCAAACAGTGTAGACTCTGATCAGACGCCGCATAATGCAGCGTCTGATCAGAGTCTACACTGTCTGCTGATAGGATATTCATTATAAAACAAAACAAAAATGAAAATTTAGACCAGATATCCCTTAGATAAAAGATATACTTTTCCAATATATAAGCATGGAAGAATCCACATGGAGCAAATGGGTTGAAATAGATCTGACTCTACCAGTTTATTTCAGTACTAAAATTCCTTTGTACAAATGTAATTATAAAGCTCCAGCTTATACATACAGTAAAACCTCTCTATAACGACCACTAAATTACATCAAGTATTTTGTGTTAAAGGCATGTGGATGCTTAAAGCAAGGTGAAAGTAAAACGGAACGCTCCTATAGGAGCGTTCTGTTTGCTTTAAACAACCACCTGCCCAGAATATCAATTAATTAACACAATGTATTGGTCGTTATAGAGAAGTTTTACTGTAATCGTGATGTCCTCATTTCTTACATTGATACTCACATTTATAATTATAAAACCATACTTTTTAAATCTGTGGATAAAATTCAGTCTTCTTAGCAAGATGTATAATATATTTTACTCTCAACCAAGCCCCCTTTGTTAATCAAGCTACATATGATCTAATCAATGTATTTATGGCTTTCTTACACCCATTTTCTAAGCAGTGCGACAATACAGTGTTTACCAAATTCAGTTTGTACTTTTGTTTTAGGGCAGTCTTTAAATATCAGATTAATAGCGGTGGTGTTGGCTTTATGTGTAAGATAAATTAGTGTGATAACGAACTGAATAAGGAATAATTATGTATATGATGTCACTCTTTAAAGCGTGGCTTAGTATCTGTGTATATTCTTTTAATATGGCGTTTAATGTCTGTATATATACATTGATGAGGCTTTGATAAACACATATATGTACACGTATGTATTTAACGGGGGGGGGGGGGGGCGGTTAAATTAACCCATTTGCTCCCACGATCCCATATATGGGACATAGGCAAACAGTGTAGACTCTGATCAGACGCCGCATAATACGGCGTCTGATCAGAGCCTACACTGTTTGCTGATAGGAATTTCAAAATAAAACAAAACGAAATAGAAAAGTCTTTAGATAAAAAATAGACTAATCCAATATATATACATGGAAGAATCCACTGGGAGCAAATGGGATAATGACAATGCTGTCAGTGTGTCAGTTGTTATTTCTCACAGATATAGATTAACCCTTTACTCCATAGATATGAATTTTTACGTCATTGCGTCCTATAGGAGCCGTCTGATCAGGGTATGCTCCTTTTACTTATGAACATATAATAAACCTGACTTTACAGTTTCTACCAATACCAAAACATTATATGAACGTGCTCCATTATAAATATATTCATAGTATATTTTTTCTTGCATAATTTTATACACTAAACCCCCGCAAATGTGACCACCTAAATGAGGTATAAGTATGGGTGCTAGATGCAGGAGGGAACTTTTTGCATTACTTTTGTCCTGCATTAAGCAACATCCTGCGTATATGTATATATAAAGGCGTATATGTTTATTCATTAAGTGGTCGCATTTTAGAGGGTGTTTACTGTATATTCATGGGGTAAAGGGTTAACCGCGTCAATTACTCCATGAGGAGTCATGTTAGAATGCACTGTGGAATCAGATATACATACAGATGAATTTCGATATCTCGAACTCGGATAACTCGAACTTCGGGATAACTCGAACAAAAAGTCCAGTCCTTCCAAAACTTACAAAACAGAATTGATATCTACAGATATCTAGAAACACATGTTACAGCTTAATACAGGTCTAAAGTATTGTGAAAGTTCCTACAGGAGCTCTCAGCATTACTTTAGATCTGTATTAAGCTGTGTCCTTGAGAAATTGTTCAATTTAGATATCGGATGAATCGAACTTCTGTTATCTCGAACTAATATGTATTGTTCCTTCAAGTTTGAGTTATCGAAATTCAACTGTGTTTCCATAAGCAAACAGGGCGGACCCTTGTAGCATTCGTCTGGTCTGAGTCTACTCTGTTTGTAAAGGCATTATCCATGGAGGAAATGGTTAAGGGTCCTCGAGTTAAATAAAGTCTAAAGAAAGCAATTCCATATAAACCGTCTTTGTAGCTGTAGACTGTGATGGTTCAATACAGATAGTTTACAACTACGAGACTTTAGCTTCAGCCTTGTCCTCATGGAATCATCAATTTTTCATGTTTCGGGAAATTTAATATGTTTTGATTTGATCCACGGCTCCATGAAATTTTCCGTTAGACACTTGCTACTATAAAATACTCTTTTTATGATGTCTAGACAGCACGTTCGCGTATTTAATGTTTATGTCCAAATAAAAATTACTTATTTATGGAGATAATATTAAATCAAAATGAAACTATTTCAGCTGAGTTTACTATATAGATCAAAACACCTCCAGAGCGACTATTTTCACATTAAGTTCGTCTTGCATTAACAGAGGTCCAGATAAGATGCGTAAATCTAAACAATTTCAAGAAAAACATCTTTATAACTCCAACAAACCCTATACTGTGACCACTCTTCAGAATCGTCTCTTCGAGACGATTCTAAAGAGTGGTCACGGTATAGGGTTTGGTGGAGAAATAACGAGTTTAGTATTTAAGTACGCATCCTTTATATGTAGCTCTGCATGAAGCTAGCACCTGCCTTTAAGACCAAGAATCTGACCTCTTCATTGCTGCCACATTAGGTATTTACTGTATATACATTTGAACACTCATACCGGACAATGCCGGTCATCACTGAATCCATATACTACATGAACGTCATTAAAGTATCGAATTGTTTCATTAGTCGTACTGACTTATTTCATAACTTGTAAATGTGGAACTAAATTCAATCTACAAATGTAATTGACCCGTTCTGCCTTTTACCCTGGTTTTAATTCATGCACCGTGGATTAGTGGGAGTGGCGGTCCAGTGGTAGGACGTTAGACTTGGGATCGAAGGGTCCCCGGTTCGAATCCTGCCATCGGACTATCAGATTTTTTCTGAGCAAAATATGCATCCCACATTTGCTCCTCTCTACCCAGGTGTATAAATGGGTACCTGTGAGGGAAATAAGCCAATGTGCCATGGCTGCCTTAGGCGCCGAGTGTTAATGACCGACTTATAACCCAGTGATCAGGGGGTAAATTGTGAAGTCGGGAGAATATGTACATTGTATGTAGTTCCAGACTATAAAACAGACCTTTTACCGTGACAAACCGCAATTTCAGTATTTCCAATGGGTTTTTTGATCAAGCACTACGCTATCTCAGCGTTTGCATTTATCTATCTCAAGTCTGTATTTTATCGTAATGTTTTAACAAATACAAATAAGATACACAGAGTGTTGACCCCAAAACAGTTAATACTGTTTAGTATTTACTCTGAAATTATTGTCACAAACGAACCCTCTTTTTTTTTTTATCTTTCTGCGAACCCTTGGAGTAGCGTCATCTGGATTCTAATTTTAAGCATTGTTAAAGGACAGCAATGACCGCTAGCGAGTGTAATATTTCACAGAGACAATGCAAATGATGCGAAATTAATGTAATCATTGTTTCTCTATCACGTCTACCTACAAAAATGTAGTTTATCTGTTTATTTGATTTTTATAATTATCATTATTTACAGTCCCCATGCCCTTTAAAATCTATAAAATGTTGTAGTTATTATTTATGTTTACAATTACCTATGTGGGTCTTCTGCAAGAAACATAATATTTTACATATTACTTAGAAGAACGACATATACTTTAACAGTGTATGACCTAAAGCTGTTATGGCGTTTACAAAAAAAATGCGATTGAGATCGAGTTTATCGTAAAAAAAATCATGATCGGTTAATTCAACAAATTCCCTATTGTTTAACCCTTCGCTTGCTGAATTTTAACATACATGTCTCCTTCTTTACCCATGCCCTGTTGTATAATTACATATATATTCACTGTGTACACATATTTCGCTGTGCAATCACTGCTGTGGAGTGCACTGGTTGCACAATCAACTTGTAAATAGTACAGACCCTAATGAGACAGCTCCTGCAGGAGCTGTCTCATCTGGGTATTCACTATTTACAGGTACATATAAGAAATAATGACACCATGAATATTAAGTAGTCAGTCAAAATAATTAATTTGATTGATTGATTGATTGATTGATTGTTGTTTATATGCACACAGAGCACACCCTGATCAGACAACATGTAGGAGCCTCCAATCTGGTTCTACTATGTTTGTAAGTGCGTGGAAATGTATTTGTAAGAGGGAAGGGTAACGCTTTCATACATTTCTTGAAAATGCATTAATCTGATGTAAATATTCAGTTAGGCGGCATATTTGCACTCTTGGTCGTTTAACCATAATTACTGATATTCGTAAATCATAGAATAGTTTACGCGTTATTAAATCTTTCGCTGCCAAATATTGTCGTCTGCAAATCTTGCAAATAGTGTCGTCTGCAAATATTGTCTTATTCAAACTATCTCGACTGCTACGGGTTTTTCCAATTTCTTCCAGAAAACATGATCACAGTAGGCAACAGTTTTGATTCTGATTAAATATCAAGTTACTCGGTGTCTTATCTGGATCCAAACAGTTTGCATACTAGGTAATCTCATATTCGCCATTAACCCTTTCGCTGCCAAACTCTGTCGTCTGCTAACTTTGTCGTCTGCTACAAATTTTCATTATTTTGATTTTCTTCATTTTTGTTTCAAAAGCATAGTAACAGCAACAAACAGTTTGGATCCTGATGAGACGCCGAGTTACTCGGCGTCTCATCTGGATCCAAACTGTTTGCATAGGTAATGACAGATGCGGCATTGGCAGCGAAAGGGTTAAGAGTTAAATTGTTACCTCCAATATTTGATATTTTGAGATGTGAATACTGACGGAGTTTTTAGTCTTCTTCTCAGGGCCTTTTTGTCGGAGAAACGTTGGAGTGGATAATTGGGTGCTTAGACGCCTGTGGCCAATCGAATTTTCCTTTGCGTGTCACAAGGAGTGCTGAACCCTGAAAATGCTGAATTTTCAAAGTGAAATGATCAATCATTGTTTTATGGTAGAATCCATTCAGTCAGAAAGGAATAATTCGCGAGTGGATTTTGAATGGAAAACAGCGCAGACCAAGAGCGTGGGGCTCCTTCAGGAACCCTCTGATCTGGGTCTACACTGTTTGCAAATACCAGTACATTCACTTTCTGTATTCAAAGGACTAATGAACCTCTTTGAATGAGGGTCATGTCCAAAATGATTGATTGCAGTGAGCAAAATTTTAGAATGTAAATTAGTAAAGCTCTTTAAAACGACATTTCCAGTACCGCCTAAATATCGCATGTCAGACTGTGTGTAGCTTAAAACTCTTTATAACGGCATCTAAATTACATTAAGTATTTTGTGTTAAAGGCGGGTGGCTGCTTAAAGCAAGGTGAAAGTAAAACAGAACGCTCCTATAGAAACGTTCTGTTTTACTTTCACCTTGCTTTAATCAGCCACCTGCCCTAAATACCAACTAATTAACACAATTCAGCGGCCGTTATAGAGAGGTTCTGCTGCAGTTCATTGCAGGCTCATTATATACAGGTTCTTATTCACTGTTTTCATCAACAAAATTCAAACTATTTCGAATACGCCACTGGTTATGTTAACAAGTGTTGTTTTAAGTTGTTTCTATTGTAATTAAACATTGGCAGGGGCGTAGCTTGGCTGAAACAAATGTGTAGGCACGACTTTATATAGGGGGGTCCGGACATTTTTGAAAATCTACAACGATGGAGGCGTATTTAAGGGGGTTCTGGGAAGACACTTTTATATAAAGTGTAAATGATATAAATGCTTCAAATGTCAGGGGCGTGCCTGATCCTAATTATTGGATACGCAACAATGCTAGGAAAGGTTTAAGGCATGGACCCCATCCTCTCCCAGGAATAATTGTTTCTAGAATCGTTGAGGTACAATCGTGAATGTATTTCGGCAAAGATACTGGCTAGATCATCAATTTTAAACACATACTATCTAACGTGTATATAATGTCCAAAGTTTGTGTTAGTAACAGAAGAATATTGAGATAAAAAAAAACATGACAGTAGCCGGGGCCTTGATATTTCAATATATTTAGCTCAAATATGCGTGTATATATACAAACATTAAAACAGTAATTCCACTATCCCAAGGCCGACAAGGGTTTAATTACAACTAATCTAACATCAACAAAACAGACGTATTAGACGGGAAAGTAATTGAATGGAAGAGAATCAATACATGTTATGATGCATACATTAGGATCTTAATTAAATGCATGTTTTTGCTCTAGTTCAAATTTGTAGATCTTAAATGGTGCAAAGTATAACGACGACTTTAAATAAGGGCATGTGCATTGCGCAAACGACTGGTATATAGACAATGGCTATCAAAGTACCACCAGTATTGATATGGTTATATATCAGGGCTTGAACACAAACATTTTATTTTGATCTTTAGCCTTTGTGTAACGTTTAACCTACTCAAAACTTGACCAACGTCGTATTTAAAACGTACGTCAAAGTGTCTTTCTACAACCATTTAATTCGAATTCTAATCACTGAAAATGCCGAAAGAGCTACCCATGTTGCATATCATTTATTTCAACTGCTTTAGCTAAAATAGGCACTCAATGTGAACTATTTTGATAGTGTTTTATATATCCGTTGGCATGCATTGTCCGTCATAAACAATAAACTTAAACGAAACTACTTCTAAAATACCCGGGCCAACAGTGACAAAAGTTCATAGAATCAGTCATTGTGAGGAATCTTTCATTTTTTGTTCAAAACATAGAAATGTGTGCAGAACTCCTTCTGCCCTGACAACCAGCAGAAAAACTGTTCGCTTGGCCGATTTCACTGTAATTCACTAAGTTGACAGAATTATCTTTAGTCCACCCTCTACCAACGTTGTTCAAAATATCTTATTTGTTAAAAGTGTGACCATCAGGGGCAGACTGACTTTCTTTAAATGGAAACAGTAGAGTGTTTTAAAGGCTACCCTTTACCAACATTTCCAAAGCCGTTGGGATTCGTTCACAAATGTTGATGCCAGGGGCATAGATAATTGCCTTTATAAATATGGCTACTAATGTAGTGAAATGTTACAGATCATTCTATATATTCTCTGAAACCAGTGGTCAGATTTTTGAATGAGTGACCCTCTATCTTTCGTTTTCAAACCATTGTTATACGTGTTACATACTTTGCCGCTACTGGCATGGCTAATTTCCATGACTGAAGTGGAAGTTTCAAAATATTCTCCTGTGAAATCACTGAGCACTAAGACTTCAATATAATTATCTTGGAGTGTCGCTTAGGTAGCCCTTATTTGAGCTGTTAATTGAAAAAAACATGGCCACCAAGAAGGGTGCAACTTTTCAAAAGATACCAATAAGCCATGTTGGACTACTGTAAGCAATGATGGAATAGTTATTAAAGGATTAGACTTCTGCTGTGCGTGTTGAACTGGTAAATTTAACGAACAGCGTTATATATTTATCCATTTATCCTTTATCTAAACTTCAAAGCTTTTGAAATCACATAACTCTAAATTCTGGACATTTGAGTGACAGTCTCGGAGACCTTACCAAAGAGAGGTATCAACATTTTAAGACCGTTTCAGCATTTTTAAGTTTCTATTTGTTCAAGCACTTGTGCGCGCGTGCGTAAGTGCAAATGCCCAGGCGCGCCCCTGAATGTGAGAGAATTTACATTTTGGGACGGAAAGATGTTGGGTAATTTTGTCAGATTTATTTTAGATTTATAGAGTATCTTTCATATTCCGACGTGAGTGTTTCTACTCAAACTGGTAACACAACACTCTGATGCACATTATAAAGTATGTGTTGCACATAACGTGCAAGCCTAGCTGATCATATACTATGTCGAAGGCATGGCAGAAGATCTGGTTTGATTTTTGAATGTTTAATAGTTAGAGCTCCTGCAACACAGCCTTGTCTCATATAGAATTATTGTAAAGATATATAGATCTGTGAATTTAAATAAATTCTGTGTCAATTGCATAACCCGTGGAACCAGCAAACTGCAAACTGCGTACAACCGGCGGAACGAGGATTGATCGCAGTTTGCTGGTCCGCTGAAATGTAAGTCTTTGTCTACCATGTTGCTAGTCTACTAGCCTGAGAGCTGCTGCCTCTTTAGGTAAAAGTGATCTGCTCTTTAAACCGATCATCAGAAATGAAAACGTGTATTCTAAATTATTGCCGGCGGTATTTTACTTGTTACGCATTTAATAATAATAATAATAACAATGTCACGAGGTGCAGTTTACCTGTATCAACACTTGCACAGCCTTGGTGTGCAAGCAGGCTTATACGGCGATGTGATAGAGTGCTTGACTAGGAGTATCGAGGTCTCTAGTTCGATTCCCACACCCGTTGGATATATTTTCTCTCGGAGAAACCCCGGTTACATTTGGCGCCAAACGTGGGACCGAGACCGTTTGTGCTCCGGAGACATTGCAAATTGCTCTCCGTATCCATAGAAATTCGAGAAGAATTTCAACTTGGTGGAATTTCAACTTGGTGGGGGAATATGTCACGGGATGAAGTTTACCTGTACCAACACTTGTACAACTATATTAAACTCAAATTTTAAAGCATCGAGTATGAGTATTACTAGTTTATCTCATTATTGTTTTCATTTCTATTTTAAATATATATAAATATATCTATTTGGCACTTTCTTAATCTATTTATACATTGTATTCTTTGTTCCAAACAATACATGTAAAAGCTGAAGCCTTTTTTTCGTGCTTATCTCACATTGTGCAGTCAATATTTTTTTATATACAGAACGGCCTTCTTACCTGATTGGAAATTGATAAAAAAAAAGAAAAAAAGGCACGAGTCCCGTGCCTCATTAAGGATGCAAACGTTTGTATTTTCATCTGTAATGCTGAAGTTCGAAATTCCAATATCAGGGTACGGGGGACCGGGATCGCCCATGCTTACGTGTTTTAAATATAGATATGTAGATCTAACCGCGCCTAGAAAACTTGTCAGAACCGGGATACAATAGATTTAGGAGGCGACATTGTGTAATTCGCTGATAATTTCTTTGGCCCACTGATTATGACTGAAACGGACTGGTAGCCTAGGCTATACATCTATAACCTGAAATAGAAGATCTAGAAACATTTACGAGTGTTTATGAATATTTCTTGTCATCGATCCGATATATGGGGTTTACTCCTAACCCCATTTAGTCGTCATTTTTATTGCATTTTCGGCATTTTTAGCCTTTTTTATTTTTCGACTTCTGAAAATAAAGTGTAGGCCCGTGCCTTTGTGCCTAATAGGAAGCTACGCCACTGTGGGTTATGTGCAACCTAACAGACACAAATGGGGTACATCTCTCTCATATACAGTAACCCCCCTCTAAACCGGATGTTCAATTTAATATAAATATCGGTCTTAAAGACAGGTGGCATCTTATTGCAGGGTGAAAGTCATGCAGAGAGCTCCTCTGGGAGTTTTCTACATGACAATCAGATTGCAGTAAGTACCCCCTGCCTAAAAGTACATGTATATAAATTCATCTCTGCTAGAATTCTGGTTTAGAAGGATTTTACTGTAGCAGTTATCGTTTGACATTCAGCTGGAGGTTTTGGAAAAAAGAATTGATACCAACTCCCGAGAGTTTCAGCATATGGAAAGTATCGCAGAAAAACGTCTACTAATTGTTTCACCCTTTACATAATGAATATTGATGTAAGAACAAATGACGTCATGAATATTAATTATTTATAATGGCATATGAACACAGCTCATGTCGGTCATTGCAGAAACTGTAGAAATGCATCTGTATTATTTCATAAGCAAACAGAGTAGACTCTCGTCAGATGGCTCCTACGAAAGCTATCTGATATGGGTCTACGCTGTTCCCAAAAACAAAAAAGACGTATCTTATCTACCAGGTAAAGTTAAGTACCTAGTTATAGTCTACTTTCAGTCCGAATGACCGCTCAGTCGACTGTACATTTACTCCCCTGGTCATTGAGTCATTCGCCTATAACATTGAGCACTGCTAACATATGGCGCAATCATGCAGTCGCAGTACCGGCTAGTGACCCTCACAGGTACCCATCTTAACCCCTGTGTGGAGAGGAGGTGCGGGTTGGAGACATTGAACAGCGTCTCTGAAATTTCCGGGAGGGACCGGGCGTTGATCCCCGGGCATCCGGATTGGTAGTCAAGCGCCACTAAAATTAAGGGCTAACATATGGTTTACGTAAAAACAAATATACATTTTTATGAAGTAAAGGGCTGAAATAGTTCAGATAAACTTGGGTAAAATGAATCAAACAACCAGTGATATTTAGGACGTTTATGGGGACAACAAACAAACGTGTAAACAAACATTTAAACCAGCATACATGTATATGTATATTCAATTGAAACAAAAATCAACCAATAGGAAAGTCTATGGCATATATCTTTTATAAAGTCTTTCCGAAAGTTCGCCTATCTCGAAGACCATCACAGAGTGACTACACACCAAGAGAAATATACTGCAATACCCCTCCAAAATAGAATTTTAGTAAAGAATCCTTTTATATATATATCCTTTTGAGGTAGGCAGCTACTTAATGCAGGATGAAAGTCATACAGAAAGATTCTGTGGAAGCATTCTGCATGACTTTCGCCCTGTATTCGCCCTGTCACCTGACTTGCACACTGGCATTGATACTAATTCGAACGTCCTGTTTAGAGGAAGGTTACTGTATACATTTGGTCTATTTAATAGATATCGGTCTTCGAGACGGTCGAAGCTTAATGCAGGGTGAACATCATGCAGAAAGCTCCTCTAGGAGCTTTCTGCATGACTGTCACCCTGCATTAAGCAGCCATCTGCCTAAAAGTGTCTAATTTCAACTCTACTAGAATTTCGGTTTATATAGGTGTTTTCCGTATATGGTATTTATTTTCCGTATAAGGTATTTACAACATTGAGCGCACTACGGACGATCCCGTGCAACCTAACTAGACCCAGATGGGACACCGAACGGATCTGTACATCAACAAGATCTAAACCGTTTGACAATAACTCTTCTCCCGCTAAAGGCGGTCTCACTCGCATTTGCAAACAGCTTGGATCCTGATGAGACGCCGGGTAACTCGGCGCCTCATCAGGATCCAAGCTGTTTGACACACGGTCAATAGTTTCGTAAAAGCTTAATCGAATCACGAGTGGTCAGCTGTACACAATGTGCCAAACGTGTGCAGGCATTGTTTTCACAGAGATATAAGAAATAATATTTATGACTCGAAATGCAAGGTCACATTTGAAAGCTGTTGTTGACAACATTCTCAGCCAAAGACTTCTTATTCAATAGGATACAGGTTATCCCTTACGCTGGATTTTCAAATGGACTATTCCAAAATTCAAACAGTTCAAGTTTATGATGAATATTTAGGGAATTTTCAAGAGAAAAGTGTAACAAACAGTGCAGACCCTGATGAGAGGGCTCCAGAATCGCCTTTGATCGGTGGAAACACTGATGTGTCTGATCAAATGGCAACACTGTTCAAAGAGCTGATCAAATGGCAACACTGTTCAAAGAGCTGATCAGATGGCAACACTGTTCAAAGAGCTGATCAGATGGCAACACTGTTCAAAGAGCTGATCAAATGGCAACACTGTTCAAAGAGCTGATCAGATGGCAACACTGTTCAAAGAGCTGATCAGATGGCAACACTGTTCAAAGAGCTGATCAGATGGCAACACTGTTCAAAGAGCTGATCAAATGGCAACACTGTTCAAAGAGCTGATCAGATGGCAACACTGTTCAAAGAGCTGATCAAATGGCAACACTGTTCAAAGAGCTGATCAGATGGCAACACTGTTCAAAGAGCTGATCAAATGGCAACACTGTTCAAAGAGCTGATCAGATGGCAACACTACACAGCCTGGTCAAAAGGCAACAATGAAGGGACTGGCCAGATGTTTTTTACGCGATTATCGCTCTAGTTCTACAGTTTTGTAAGGCCTAAACCGTGATTTGGATATATATAACAGAGCTCAGTTATATCAGTGGTACTAAATAACTCGGAATTAAGCCTGCTTAACTGATGCATCTCGATTCTGTCTTTCTATGCTAACTAATGTTTGCCTGTTTTAAGTTCCTTCAATTTCTTCTCAAAATAGGTATATATCTCAAACAGTTTGGACCCCAAATGAGACGCCGACTTACTCGGCGTCTCAGTCGGGTCCAAACTGTTTGCAAATGTAATCAAATATTGGCCGATGGCAGCAAATCCTATCAGTCGCTTTCCGGTAACCGTGGCTTGCAAAAGACTTAGAAAAATCCTCCTAACTATCCATCCAAGAGCTGAATCATCAAAAAATCATCATACATTGAGTTGGTACCCATGGCGTTCGCTCCGCCCACGAAGGGCGAAACCGTTACAATCCCATTGTTCTGTACATTATAAGCATTTCCCGCAACGCCGAGATTCGTAGGCGCCCCCGCAGACCCAGTCTAGCCATTGTTTACAATTGTTGTAGAATTTCCGACTGTGCTCTGAATACCGGTATTTGTTCCGGATGGCGTCTGTGCCGTGCTAGGTACAAACAATCCTCTATTTTCCATCCACTTTCTCCCGCGTTTGGCAATGAAATTCTGCATCTGAATGAGTGTTGGTATACCAGAAGTGCCATTTGGCTTGACGCCATGTTGATAGGCAAGTTCTATGTAATAAGGATTGTAGTCATTCATCATTTGTAGGTTGCTGGGCGGTCCTTGGTGTCTCATAGCTATTTCCATAATTGGCTGCGTCGGCACAGCGCTTGGGTGGACTATTTCGCGCACTGCTCTTGCCAGCAGTGAATTCGGACCGAAGTACCGTTGCATATTTCCGCCTTCAAATCCACCAAATCCACCAAATCCTCCGAAACCCATACCCATCTGACCGAATGCTGTAAATATAACAGGAACAATTAGGTTGAAAATGTAGGGAATTGGTCAGTATGGAGGGAATTGGTCAGTATGTGTGTTTCATCGTTCAAAAGAACGTGTTTAACCCATAACTCCATGAATATTGATGAAAGAAATAATGACATCGTGAATATTAATTTGATTAATTTTTATAACGGCACATGGACAATGGAAGTTTTGAAACCGTAGAATCATTTCTATATCATTTCATAAGCGAACAGGGTAGACCCTCGTGTAGGAGCCATCTGATCAGGGTCTGCCCTGTTGGCAAAGTCTTAGAAAGATGTATTGGTTATTTTTTAACCTGACGAAATTCATGCAAATACAGGCATCGTGAATAGTTATTGGCTGATGATTTGGGTGCTTGTTTTTTTGGTCCTGGCAAAAAAAACTGTAGAATCAGCGCTGTACATTTCAGTAAGTTAACCCTTTCCCTGTTCTTTATCTGTTCCAAATTTTAATACCTACCGAATGTTCATGGACAAGATAGTTATAATTAAATATGGAAGGTGGAACAGTTTAGCCATCTTAGATCCTGATTACTCGCCGTGTTTTTACGGCATATGATCTGGATCAAACGTACTGTTTGCTTATGTTATCCTAATGTTGCCGCTAACGCACAAACATGCGAAAGATAAACGGCAAGTGCCTGCTTAACTGTGTACCTCGTATGTAAACATACAGTAGAACCCCTCTAATGTGACCACTTAATGAATAAACATGGGTGTCTAAATAAGCAGATGGTTGCTTAATGCAGGACAAAAGTAATGCAGAAAGCTCATCTAGGAGCTGTCTGTATTACCTTTGTCCTGCATTAAGTTACCACCTGCATCTAGCACCCAGAATTATACCGCTTTTAGGTGGTCGCATTGGCGGGGGTTTACTGTAATTCTATTTTGAGTATTAATTAATTGTATATGAGCAAAATAACTTTTGACTAATGGCAAAAACTGTGAAATAAGTTGACCCTGATCAACAGTAGAACCTGTCCTAAGCGACTATTCATTTATTGAACATAGAAACATTAAAAACAGGTGGTTGCTTAATTTATGGCAAAAGTAATGCAAAAAGCTCCTATAGGAGCTTCCTGTATTGCTTATCACCTGAATTAAGCTACCTTCTTACAGACCCATAACTAGACCTCTTGATGGTCGCTTAAGACAGATACTGTATCTGTACTGCGTTCCTCCTTCATCAAATAAGAACACGTATTCCTTGATTCCTGATAAAATGCTGGATCATATTTCCTCATAGCAAAATATATCATAAACAATAAAATTTACAATCTATAAAAATTATATCTGGCCCAGGTGTGTGTGGTAGGTGGAAGCTCAATACAGGACCAATGGAATGCAGAAAGTTCCAGTACGATCACTATTACGAAACCACCTGTGGATTCGTTTTACGAAAGATCGTACGACTGAAAGTGACTGGAAAGTTGCGATCGTCGTATGCTAAACCTTACGATAATTTCTGTCGTACGAAGTTAGCCTTCATTACGCTAGAATGTGCAATCAGGTTGATTAGCCGAGGAGAAACGATTGACATATACAGTAGGACCACTTAGTCAATAAACATGGCGGTCTTTAAAAGCAGGTGGTTGCTTAATGCAGGACAAAAGTAATACAGAAAGCTCCTCTAAGGAGCTTTCTGCATTACTTTTATCCTGCATTAAGCTACCACCTGCCTCTATCACCCAGAATTATACCTCTTTTAGGTGGTCGCATTAGCGGGGTTTTACTATATTAGGACTTACGATAAGTTTTAGGAAGAGAAACCCTTGCTTTCTAAGACTTCTTTAAGATTATACTTTATCTCCATGGCAAATTTAAAACGGTGTTGAGTCTGTTGACTAACGTTTACGGAATGATGTGTTAGGATTTTCTCTATTCCTTTGACAGGTGGTCTAGCCAAAACACGGGATATTTTGCAGGAGAAACAGCCGATGGAAAATGCTGGCGTAGTAATACAGACACTAGTTATAAAATTGTTCTGCCTTTGAGACGAAATCGAAACTTTACGCTTTGCAACCAATATAGAACCAGACCAGCCTGTGTATTTTTAACTACGTGTTCTTAATATACGCTTTTCTATGCCTTTTTACAAACAGTGTAGACCCATATTAGACAGGTCCTAAAGAAGCCGTCTAGTCTTGGTCGGCACTGTTTGCACTCAATATATTTTAGATCTGAATTTGTCCCGTCTTCCATAGAAATAATTGCCAATATGTGCATATCAAAGTATTATTTGAGATGATAAATATGCCATGAGGTTGGGGCTAACTCATAAATATTCATGGGATATGCATTCATTGTTTGTCATCCATCCATCTGTTCAGTTTAGCAGACTTATGTAACAACGTGTAGGACCAGTGGCTGATCTGGTTCTATACCATTTGCAAAGTATATGGGTTGATTTACGCACAAGAAAATGAGACGGTAAGTTAATCTGATATGGTTATTCTCGAAAGGAGTTGGACGAAGGTGTACATTTCGAATTTTATGCAGACGACAACTTTTTTTTGGCCGGCGTAGCCGCCATTTCATTTAGGAAAACCAGTCACTTATGTAATTCGTAAACCCAGATGGGAGGACTCCTACAGGACCATCGAGGTCTGCACTGTTTGTCGTATTATACTTTTTTGTACTCCCTGAATATTCACTCTAAGCTTGACTTGTTTGAATTTCGGAAAAGTCCATTTGAAAATTCAGAAAAGCTTTGACAATTCTTTCTACGCCTTTGCAAACAGAGTAGACCCGGATCAGACAGCTCCTGTATTAGTCATCTGACCAGAGTCTGCTCTGTTTACTTATGACATAATATATATTCTATATATGATTCTACAGGTTCCGTCATGGTAAGCAATTCCTGTGTGCACGTGTCATTATTTTTAAAAAAAAATCATATACATGTAATAAGTATTCATAAGTATCCATGGTGTCAATAGTTCGCACATTAATATTCATGGAGTAAAGACTTACCTGTGGAGGTCCATAACTGAAGCAATACCCCTACTGTAACTACGCGGGTCATTGTGCAGGTTGGCATGGCTATCGACGCCTGGAAACAAACAGTGGCATGTGAGCGAGCTCGGCAGCACCATATATAGGTGACAAGTCCTAGTGCATACAGGGGCGGACAAAGAGGGCGGGTTGACGGGCAGCACTGCGACCAGTGCATACAGGGGCGGACAAAGAGGGCGGGTTGACGGGCAGCACTGCGACCAAGTACAGTAGAAACTGTCTTAAGCGGCCATAAAAAAGATGTCAAATTAAGGATCTGTAAAGCAGATGGTAGCTTAATTGCAGGTCATTTCTGCATTACTTTTGCCTTGCATTAAACAACCACTTGGTTTTTAAGATACATGCGCCCAATCAAGATAAGATCGCTTCAGACATGTTCTACTGTACTTACAGTGTCGATTCGGATCAGTCGCTGTGTTTCAAACGCGGCATCCAATCAGTGTGATCACTTTCCATAAAGTTACAAATTAAATAGTCTATATGCTGATTTGTTTTACCCTTTCCCTAATACAAACCCTTTTTCATGTCTTGGCAAACAGAGGAGACCCAGATCAGTAGGCTCCTGTAAGGCCGTCTAAATAAAACAAGGGTCTGTACTGTTTGCTTATGAAATTAAAGTAGACCTGACTCTACGGTTTCTATCAATACCGAAATTTTTGTGGTCAAAAAGAAAGGGTTACAACAGTGTTGATCCTGACCAACTGTCGGATCTCGGACACTGCAACTGGCCTTGATCTAAATTTTTGCATGTGCATTATATTTTGGTGTCATTTTCATATTACAGAGCTTTAGCTAGCCGTAATAAGAAAATCTAAATAAATTGGTTTGTTTATATTTCTCAGCCAAACACTATCAGAATCGATGCCTTTTCAGACAGGTGGCTGTCTAACCCTTTCCCTGTTATGTGTTTATTTCAAATTTTAATACCTACTGTTTATTCATGGAAAAATTATTTATAATGAAATGTTGAAGGTGGAGCATTGTAGCCATTTCAGAAGGCAAAGAAAACGATTTATCAAAATATATTAGCAAATAGAGCAGACCCTGATCAGACGGCTCCCCTAGAGCAGCCGTCTGATCTGGGTCTACTCTGTTTGCAAATGCGTGAAAACACGTTTATATGAGGGAAAGGGTCAATGCAGAGAGGAGCTTTCTGTGTAGCTTTCATCCTGTATTAAGCTACCATCTGTCTTAAAGACCGATAATGACATATGTTTTAGTGTTCTAGCTATCGGGTTTTTACTGTAATTGTAAGCAAATTACATGATGGAAAACTGATAATCCTCCATGTACAGTAAAACCCCTCTGAACCAGAATTCTCGTAAAGAAAAAATTATATATTATTAGGCAGCTGGCTGCTTAATGCATGGTGAAAGTCATACAGAAAGCTCCTAGTGGAGCTTTCTGTATGACTTTCACCGTGCATTAAGCTGTCACCTGTCTCCCAGACCGATATTTATACTAAATTGAACGTCCGGTTTAGATAGATGTTGCTGTACATTCAACTGTATTACCATTAGTTGACACCTATAGACAGCAACATAATATGTAATATGCACATGGTTTGATGTATTAAGATTTCCAATGAATTTGACAGCACGTGTTTGACATCATGAATGTATGATGTACTTTGGGACACAGCAATCAAGTTAGATGTAATGTGTTTGTTTCGTAAGCTACTAAGTGACCGAGTTCAGTGAACAAAACATAACAACAGATTTTAATAGTGCATATACATGCCGCACATGCGTTTGGTAATACAATACATTAAATAGATATAAGAGTAAGAATTCAAGCCAATGAGTCTATAAAAGTTATGCCCGTGTCACTATTATTTTGTTGGTCAGTTATGCTGATTACCGCCCGTTTCTGCCAACTATTGGCTAATTGGACGCACCAGGGTAAGGGGAACTGATTCAGAGAAACCCGTGCACAATACCTTACTCTTATCATCGATAGAGTTTCTATGGTCTGTTATTTTGTAAATAGTTTTATACATTGTTTAACCCTCCCCTCCATGAATACGCCTTTCTACGCCTCTGTAAAAATCACCAGTTGAAACCATTGTGATAAATAGAGCATTTGCTCCTATAGGAGCAAATGCTCTATTTATCACAATGGTTTCAAACTACAAAATTCTAAAGTTTTCCTTTTCTCTGATTAATGCTCCTTTGGGTAGATTCATTCAAAGAGGCTGGGTCTAAAAATAGCCTATGAGGGAAAGGGTTAACTCTTGCTGACAATGGCGACTCTGTGATTAAACAGTTTAGACCCAGATGAGTCGCCATGTGGGAGGGGAAGGTTATGACCGCTACGTTATAAGCATTTACTTGTTTTAACCCTTTCCCTGTTCTGTGTTTATTTCAAATTGCAATATCTACTGAATATTCATGAGCAAAATAGCTATTATGAAATATGACAGGTTGAACATTGTAGCCATTTTAGAGAGCAAAGAAACATGTTTATTAAATTCCATTGGCAAAAAGAGCAGACCCAGATCAGCGGCTCCTATATGAGCCGTCTGATTTGGGTCTACATGTATGTACTATCATTGCAAATGCGTGAAAACACGTTTATATTAAGGAATGGGTTTTATTTAATTCATTTATTCAAGATTGTACCACCTCATCAATATTCATGGACAGCATCTATAACCCATTACCACATATGCTATTTTTAGATACAACCTCTTTGAAATTATCTACCGAAAAGGAGCATTAATTAGAGAAAAGGAAAATTTTAGAATCTTGTATATTGAAACCATTGTGATAAATAGAGCATTTGCTCCTATAGGAGCAAATGCTCTATTTATCACAATGGTTTCACAAAGTGACTTTTACAGAGTCGTCAAAAGTCGTCAATATCAGGGAATGGGATAAAATGGAAAACTGAAAGGGAGTTTTTATCACCGTGATGGAAACTAAAATCAGATAGCATTCCATAACCAAACAGAGCAGACCCTGATCAGATGGTTCCTATAGGAGCCGTCTGATCTGGGTCTTCTCTGTTTGCAAATGCATGAAAAGGTGTTTATATGAAGAAACTGTTAATAAATTACGTGACTGCATTAGTCGGACCTTGTACTATACAGTACGAGCGTTCACGCGACAATTACGGTTCCCGGGCAAGTTGAATGGGCCCGTTTGTCAGTTTGTTAGAGTACAGTGGCTGTAACTCGACGTCTCATTAACCCTGTCGTCGCTGAATTTATTTTCATATGGACTAAAATTCAAACAGGTAAAGCTTATACTGTGAATATTCAGGATCTTCGTTTCATCAGGATCCAAACTGATTGACACATCTGATACTATTTTTGAATATTTTGACAATTGTCGTGGAGAACAGTGTCTGAAGACGAATGTTACTAAGTGTATAAAGGGATTAAATTCTGAACATGCGGTATTGAACGGTATAAAACACTAACACTATGATGATTGGTTTTCATTTTTTTTTTCGATCAGCGGACGTAAATAATGAGCTACCGCAGAGGAAAATAGTTTCGATACTTACATTACAAGACGTGCTTTAATTTGAAAAATAAGATCATTTGAATCGAGAGTCGATATGTTAATTCAAACAGACATGGTTATTATTCTACCGGAGGCTCTACATGGTCAAATTCGAGTTCCGTCGTCTCCGTTTCTATTTTTAGATAGGGCTAACGTCACTCGTCAATGGAACTGAACAGGCTATATTTAGGTCTATGACCATCACCGCCCTTGTAAGAGTTTATCGATTAAATTATCATGAGAGTGATGAATGCTTTAATGAAGTTTTATTGTTTTATTTTATTTTTTAAAAAAACGCGTCAATGTAGTAGCATGGTAACTTTATATACATCTTAAATTTCCCTTACAGTATGTCTGGCCTGATAGCGTAGTGGTTACAATGGTCGCTTATTGTGCAGTCAGTCCCGGTTCGATTCTCACCACAGACTAATCTTTTTTTTTTTCTCTTTTTCCTTTCTATTATTTTTTTTAATGACGTTTTGGGGTTTTACTTGGATACTTAATGATAATTATCCATATTAAGTGTTTTTTCTTTCAATTTAATACGTTAGTTTTGGTAAAACAATTTTGAAGAAAAATTAAAAATAGTTCCTGTTGTAAGAAGAAATTCCTACACCTACTATACAAATAAACCTCTACTGTACGTATAAACTTAGGTTTATTATGCTACCCCTTTATTACGTCACTAGCGGCTGTAGTGACGGGATAAAATGAGCTACCGCAGAGGAAAATAGTTTCGATACTTACATTACAAGACGGGAAAACGTGCTCGAATTTGAAAAATAAGATCATTTGAATCGACAGTCGATATGTTAATTCAAACAGACATGGTTATTATTCTACCGGAGGCTCTACATGGTCAAATTCGAATTCCGTCGTCTCGGTTTCTATTTTTAGACAGGGCTAACGTCACTCGTCAATGGAACTGAACAGGCTATATTTAGGTCTATGACCATCACCGCCCTTGTTAGAGTTTATCGATTAAATTATCATGAGAGTGATAAATGTTTTAATGAAGTTTTATTGTTTTATTTATTTTTATTTAAAAAAAATCGTCAATATTGTAGCATGATAACTTTATATACATCTTCAATTTCGCTTAAGGTATGTCTGGCCTGATAGTGCAGTGATTACCACGGTCGCCTATCGTGCAGTCAGCCCTGGTTCGAATTTCACCGCTGACGAAACTTTTTTCTCTCTTTTTCCTTTCTATTTTTTTTTAATGACGGTTTTGGTTTTTACTGGGATAGTTAATGATAATTATCCATTTTAAGTGTTTTTTCTTTCAACTTAATACGTTATTTTAGGTAAAACAATTTTGTAGAAAAATTAAAAATAGTTCCTGTTGTAAGAAGAAATTCCTACACCTACTATACAAATAAACCTCTACTGTACATATAAACTTAGGTTTATTATGCTACCCCTTTATTACGTCACTAGCGGCTGTAGTGACGGGATAAAAACCTTTCTACGTCTCTGTAATAGTCACTTCTTGAAATCATTGTGATAAATAAAGCATTTGCTCCTATAGGAGCAAATGCTCTATTTATCACAATGGTTCAAACTACAAAATTCTAAAACTTTCCTTTTCCCTAGTTAAAAAATAGCCTATGAGGGAATGGGTTAAATAATACAATTGCATGGCCAAAACGTTCACGTGTTTAAAATGCCATTATAAAGTGTCAGCTAATTGGTATACGTAAGGCCATTATGTCTTATATGGCGTTAACCCTTTCTTTGTTTGAAAGTTCATGCAAGGAATAATGACATCATGAATATTAATTAGATTATTTCTATAATGGCATGTGCTTACAGTATAGTTTGGCTCAGACAGAAACTTAAGAATCAGGTCAATATTATATCATAACCAAACAGAACAGACCCTAATTAGACGACTCTTATATCTGATTTGTGTCTACTGGGTTTACTTGTGGTGTGCGGTGGTCTAGTGGTAACGCACTTGACTACCAATCCGGAGGTCCGGGATTCAAATCCCGGTCCCTGCCGGAAATTTTAGAGACGCTTTTCAGTGTCACTCGCACCTCATCTCCACCCAGGGCTTAAAATGGGTGCATGTGAGGGTCACTAGCCGGTACTGCGACTGCATGATTGCGCCATATGTTAGCAGTGCTCAATATTGTCGGCGAATGACTCAATGACCAGGGGAGTAAATGTATAGTCGGCTGAGCGGTCCTTCGGGAAAGTAGACTATAACTAGGTACTTTACTATTTTACGTTTTTTTTACTCCGATTGCAAACGCTTCAAAAGCGTTTATATGAAAAAAATGGTCAAACGGGCCACTAAAGAAGAATTTTACGCTACACAAAGATCCACAATAAACCCCTCTAACCGGAATTACAATAAAGAAGATCTTTGTTTGTAGGCAAATAGTCTCTTAATGCAAGGTCAAAATCATGCAGAAAGCTCCTTAAAGAACTTTCTGCACCACTTTCATCCTGCATTAACCCATTCCCTCATATTGACGACTTACTTCTGACGACTCTGTAGAAGTCACTTTGTGAAACCACTGTGGTAAATATAGGAGCAAATTCTCTATTTATCACAATGGTTTTCAAACTACAAAATTCTAAAATTTTCCTTTTCTCTAGTTTATGCTCCTTTTCGGTAGATTTATTCAAAGAGGTTGTATCTAAAAATAGCCTATGAGGTAATGGGTTAAGCTGCTATTTTAGACACGTATTGATACTGTACACGGACAACCAGGGCCATGTCGAAACACTTGGCTCATTAATGGGGCATGTCATTTTGACAGGTCTACAGCTGTAGGACCACCGCGTATTGATCGAACGTAAGGTATGATCATTATGTAATGCTTAACCCATGTATATAAGTACATTTGACGCCCTCGTTAACCCTTTCGCAGCCAACTTTTGTCGTCTGCAAACTTTGTCATCTGCTACAATTTTCTTTTTATGATTATTTTCCTCGTTTCAAAAAGCAACTACAGCAGCAAAGCAGTGAGGGTCGAGATGAGACACCGGGTTACTCGGCGTCTCATCTGGATCAAAACTGTTTTGCATAGGTCACCACAGGTGCCACATCGTCAGCGAAAAGGTTAACCTAAAAATGAACCTTGGTAAAAAACAAAGTGCATTTGACGTCAACTTTGACAATCATCATGCTGTTAAATGGATGTCCACTCTGATGCGTTTTAACCCCTCCCCACTTTTTTCACTTTGGCTGTTGGTCTGTTGATTGGATGGTTAGTTGGTTGGTTGATTTCAGGGGCGTAGCTTGGCTGAAACAAATGTGTAGGCACGACAATAAAGGGGGTCCGGAAAATTTTGAAAATCTACAACGATGGAGGCGCATTTAAGGGGGTTCTGGGAAGACTTTTATATAAAGTGTAAATAATATAAATGCTTCAAATGTCAGGGACGTGCCTGGGCCTAATTATTGGATACGCACCAATGCTAGGAAAGATTTAAGGCATGGACCCCATCCTCTCCCAGGAATAATTGTTTCTAGAATCGTTGAGGTACAATCGTGAAGGTATTTCGGCAAAGATACTGGCTAGATCATCAATTTTAAACACATACTATCTAACGTGTATATAATGTCCAAAGTTTGTATTAGTAACAGAAGAATATTGAGATAACAAAACATGAGAGAAACCGGGGCCTTGATATTTCAATATATTTAGCTCAAATATGCGTATATATACAAACATTAAAACAGTAATTCCACTATCCCAAGGCCGACAAGGGTTTAATTACAACTAATCTAACATCAACAAAACAGACGTATTAGACGGGAAAGTAATTGAATGGAAGAGAATCAATACATGTTATTATGCATACATTAGGATCTTAATTAAATGCATGTCTTTGCTCTAGCTCAAATTTGTAGATCTTAAATGGTGCAAAGTATAGCGACGACTTTAAATAAGGGCATGTGCATTGCGCAAACGACTGGTATATAGAAAATGGCTATCAAAGTGCCACCAGTATTGACATGGTTATATATCAGGGCTTGAACACAAACATTTTATTTTGATCTTTAGCCTTTGTGTAACGTTTAACCTACTCAAAACCTGACCAACGTCGTATTTAAAACGTACGTCAAAGTGTATTTCTACAACCATTTAATTCGAATTCTAATCACTTAAAATGCCGAAAGAGCTACCCATGTTGCATATCATTTATTTCAACTGCTTTAGCTAAAATAGGCACTCAATGTGAACTATTTTGATAGTGTTTTATATATCCGTTGGCATGCATTGTCCGTCATAAACAATAAACTTAAACGACACTACTTCTAAAATACCCGGGCCAACAGTGACAAACGTTCATAGAATCAGTCATTGTGAGGAATCTTTCATTTTTTGTTCAAAACATTAGAAATGTGTGCAGAACTCCTTTTGCCCTGACAACCAGCAGAAAAACTGTTCGCTTGGCCGATTTCACTGTAATTCTCTAATTTGACAGAATTATCTTTAGTCCACCCTCTACCAACGTTGTTCAAAATATCTTATTTGTTAAAAGTGTGACCATCAGGGGCAGACTTACTTTCTTTAAATGGAAACCGTAGAGTGTTTTAAAGGCTACCCTTTACCAACATTTCCAAAGCCGTTGGGATTCGTTCACAAATGTTGATGCCAGGGCCATAGGTAATTGCCTTTATAAATATGGCTACAAATGTAGTGAAATGTTACAGATCATTCTATATATTCTCTGAAACCAGTGGTCAGATTTTTGAATGAGTGACCCTCTATCTTTCGTTTTCAAACCATTGTTATACGTGTTACATACTTTGCCGCTACTGGACTGGAGTGGAAGTTTCAAAATATTCTCCTGTGAAATCACTGAGCACTAAGACTTCAATATAATTATCTTGGAGTGTCGCTTAGGTAGCCCTTATTTGAGCTGTTAATTGAAAAAAACATGGCCACCAGGAAGGATGCAAATTTTCAAAAAATACCAATAAGCCATGTTGGACTACTGTAAGCAATGATGGAATAGTTATTAAAGGATTAGACTTCTGCTGTGCGTGTTGAACAATTTAACGAACAGCGTTATATATTTATCCTTTATCTAAACTTCAAAGCTTTTGAAATCACATAACTCTAAATTCTGGACATTTGAGTGACAGTCTCGGAGACCTTACCAAAGAGAGGTATCAACATTTTAAGACCGTTTCAGCATTTTTAAGTTTCTATTTGTTCAAGCACTTGTACGCACGTGCGTAAGTGCATATGCCCAGGCGCGCCCTGAATGTGAGAGAATTTACATTTTGGGACGGAAAGATGTTGGGTAATTTTGTCAGATTGTTTTTAGATTTATAGATTATCTTTCATATTCCGACGTGAGTGTTTCTACTCAAACTGGTAAAAGTACAAAAATGAGTCATGCAGGAAATACCACATACAGAACAAACACTCGCCCGAACAGCAACACAAGGAAACAGCAAATGTACATGGGTAGAAAAAAACAACAAGAGACGCACAAAGACAAAACAAACATTCAATAGGAGGAAGATGGAAGTACCGCCTTGGAACGGTCAGTGACAAAAGTCACCGGGGGTTTAAACCGGTTTATGGGCGCCCAACCTCACCCTTATTCCATCCCCATCCTAAAAGACAAACAGTGTAAATAAACGTATCCCCTCTCCGACTAATCTACAACAACCGCGACAGCAAATACAGTGGTAAAGTGCATGTATAACAAAAAAACATTTAATTGAACATACTGTATCCACCTATCGCTAGTGTACTCAATGATTGAGCTGCAAACAGAGTAACTGTAGAAAAGTAATAAAGGGTACGACAAAAATGAAATAGTACAGATATCCGACGTTCTCCTTCCATTTCTGGATTTAAGAGGTCGCCTTCATAGAGTACTAAACCTTTCTTGTCGGCGTACATGCAAAGAGGCCAGCGTGATTGCCAACTGTAAAAGGGTTCACAACCAAACATGCAGTATGTTGTAATAATACAGGATCATATCCCTTTTTAATGAAATGTTTTATATATTTGATGAACAAAGTGAGAAAATGGGTATGTCCAATAATTCTACGAAGTTTGTAAATCACATCACCATAAAATTCAGGATGTGAAATACCGTGTCGCAAAAGTACCTTGAGATTACATTTGTACTTGCCAATAAGCGAGAGATTTCGATAGTAAAATTTAGAGAAAGTTTTTCTTAGTTTATGGTATCTATATCCTTGTTTAAGCAGTTTTTCAGTTAAAATGAGATTTCGACTGTTAAAATCGTCAATAGATGAACAAGCTCTAGCAAAACGAATAAGTTGAGATATATAAACCCCGTAAGATGGAGCACGGGGAACATCCCCGTCAAGATGAGGAAAATTTACAATATTAAAATCAAAATCATCTCTTTTGTCATATATTTTAGAAGAAATCATTCCATTATTAATTTTAAGGTCTAGGTCAAGAAACGCTGCATAATTGTCGGACGGGTTAGCTTTATTCAATTTGAGTTCTTTAGGATAAATTGTAGGAATCAGAGCATTAAAGAAAGGGTTATCTAAGTTAAAAATATCATCCAAATATCGACAAGTATCATTGAAGGCTTTTATAACATCTTCTTGTGATTGAGGATTCAAACTCAACATGAAATCTCTCTCATAGCAGTACAAAAACAAATCTGCGACAAGTGGTGCACAATTCGTACCCATGGGAATACCAATTACCTGACGGTATATAGCATTCCCATAACGTACAAATATGTTGTCCAAAAGAAAGGTTAGTGCTTCGCAAACTTCTGAGCAAGTCCAATTGGTGTAATACTTCATTTGCTCGTCAGTAAAGAAAGCTTTTTCAGCATTACATGCCAAGAATGATGTTTTTTCTCGGGCAAATACTTTCTGGATCAAGTTAGTAAGCTTATCCTTAATTAAAACATGAGGAAGAGTTGTGTACAGAGTAGAAAAATCGTACGTGCTTACAGTGGATGCAAGATACCTTTTGTTCTTAAGTTTGTTTAAGACTTCTGAAGAGTTCTTAATAGACCAGAAGAGATTTATTCCAGAATTTTCATAAGTCTTATCACAGTAAAATCTTAAATGTTCCTTTACCTTCGTTAAGCAAGAAGTCAAAAGTATAGACAATTTAGTAGTTGTACATGAACTAGAATTTGCAATGAAACGCGCTTTATATGGTTTTTTATGTAGTTTTGGTAACCAATACATAGTAGGAAGTTTATGTTGTGTAATTTTAATATCGGTTCCAAATTGTTCACACTTTTTGACATGGTCTGAAATGATGGTCTTTTCGTCAGTGGTAACTGAAATGTATGACTTGGTATTAGTAATTTCCTGCTTCAAGACATCGATATAATGTAATCGTCAAATAGTAATCACATTATTTGATGCCTTATCAGCAGGAACAAAAACGTATTTTGAATGGAAATCCTGTAAACCCTTTTTAAGATGTCTAAATGAAGTTCTAGGTTTAGGTGGAAGAAGGTGTTTATTAGAGCTGTAAAAGGAAATGCGTTTATCAATTATATCAAAAATTAGTTTTTTCCAACAAGAAAGGGCAGTAGACTCAACATGTTCTCTTCGACACCATTTAATACTAAAATTTTGTAAAGCCTCCGCAATCTGAACTCGACAAGAGTTAAAATCTATCAAGGATGGTATTCTATATTTGGGACCTTTATTCAAAAGAGATCGTAGACGTTTATCTTTAATTATCTCAAAATTACCAGTAATCACATGACCAGCCGGAGAATAGCAAAATTTTGAGGTGGCGCAATCTCAATTATCAGGAATATTATCATTAATATTAAGGTCGGCCACAATTTTATTGTAGTTGAAAATTGTATTTCTGATGGGTTTGTTATATTTGTAGCAGATGATAGGTGGTTCTGTATTTTTAAAGTATTTAGGAATAGTGTCAATTACATTTTTGTCTCTAAAAATACTTTGTAGGTCAATAAAATCAATACCTTTATTAATAAAAGGAATTTTCAAGAAGAATCTTTGGTGTTCAGATAATTTGTCGATGTGCGGTCTGAGAACATGTAGAGTAAAGCTTTGTATCAAACTAGCAGTTCCTATGAGAGGATCTGATCGAAAAATAATTTTATCGGCTTGCTCGTCAATTTCTTTTAATGAACATATAGATAAGGAGGAAAGTCTAGAAAGCATGGCATGTTTACCCGAAATTAGGCGTAAAGTATGTAGATCAAGAAGAGTCAATTTCAAACGAGATTTTCGTTTAATATTACCATTCTTGCGAATGCCATGCGATCGAGATTTGCGTTTTCTAATAGAAAACATTGAAAAAATATCTATATCTGGTTCTTTTGAAATATTTCCAGTCTGGTAAATATTATCATTCAGTCCTAAAGGAAAAGGTGTTTGCAATTTTTTGATCCAATTTAATTCAGATATAAATCTAGCTTTCGATTTAAAGCTACTAGTCGCCTCCTTATCGTATGTTATATGCTCAACAATTTGTACTAAAACATCTTTAAAAGAATGGCCAGATTTCCGAAAGTGTTGGTATAAAAAATTGTTTAGTTTACGATTTCGACACTGATATGCATGCTCACGAAATCGAGTTTTCAAAGCACGTCCTGTTTGTCCTACGTACTGTATACCGCAACTAGGCACGTTTCAAGTTAAAACATAAATAACGTTAGTAGTAGTACAATCAACGTCTGAGTTTATCTTGACATTAAATGTTCTACCATTAACTGTAGATTTTATAGTGGAATTACAAGAAATGTTACTACAACATATGCACCTCTTAGCAAAGCACTTTTGGATAATTGGATACACTCTGTGTCGTCTGCATAAGGACCGTTTACGAATAGAAGAAACATTTTGGATAACAGATTTTAAAGGTGAAAGTACAACTCTTGGTCCATTGAAAAAACATTTATTAATAGAAAGAGATGGTATGTGAAAAGATGAAGCCGACTGAAGATTAAGTTGTTTTAAACGAACAAAAGGTTGAAGGGAAGAGAAATTAGAAATATTTCTGGGTACTTGTACAGACGACACAGATTGCATATTTAAAGCTTTTAGTTCTATTCGAGGTATTTTAACTTTATTCATATTGGAAAGTGATAGAGGGGCACCTGTATTGTGTTCAACAACACGTCAATTACATAAGTGTAGCTACCAAGTGCATCAAATTGTTGGTGAACACAACACCTACCACGAGGTGCATGACATACTTATGATGATGTAAGAGGCGAATGAGAGTTGTGTATGTTACTTGCATATCCTGCAAGAGAATGATAACAACATCGATTACGTGTACGGGGAGACTTTTTACGGCCACCACACGGCACAAGCAACACTGTTGTGATAATAAAAGTACAAAAATGAGTCATGCAGGAAATACCACATACAGAACAAACACTCGCCCGAACAGCAACACAAGGAAACAGCAAATGTACATGGGTAGAAAAAAACAACAAGAGACGCACAAAGACAAAACAAACATTCAATAGGAGGAAGATGGAAGTACCGCCTTGGAACGGTCAGTGACAAAAGTCACCGGGGGTTTAAACCGGTTTATGGGCGCCCAACCTCACCCTTATTCCATCCCCATCCTAAAAGACAAACAGTGTAAATAAACGTATCCCCTCTCCGACTAATCTACAACAACCGCGACAGCAAATACAGTGGTAAAGTGCATGTATAACAAAAAAACATTTAATTGAACATACTGTATCCACCTATCGCTAGTGTACTCAATGATTGAGCTGCAAACAGAGTAACTGTAGAAAAGTAATAAAGGGTACGACAAAAATGAAATAGTACAGATATCCGACGTTCTCCTTCCATTTCTGGATTTAAGAGGTCGCCTTCATAGAGTACTAAACCTTTCTTGTCGGCGTACATGCAAAGAGGCCAGCGTGATTGCCAACTGTAAAAGGGTTCACAACCAAACATGCAGTATGTTGTAATAATACAGGATCATATCCCTTTTTAATGAAATGTTTTATATATTTGATGAACAAAGTGAGAAAATGGGTATGTCCAATAATTCTACGAAGTTTGTAAATCACATCACCATAAAATTCAGGATGTGAAATACCGTGTCGCAAAAGTACCTTGAGATTACATTTGTACTTGCCAATAAGCGAGAGATTTCGATAGTAAAATTTAGAGAAAGTTTTTCTTAGTTTATGGTATCTATATCCTTGTTTAAGCAGTTTTTCAGTTAAAATGAGATTTCGACTGTTAAAATCGTCAATAGATGAACAAGCTCTAGCAAAACGAATAAGTTGAGATATATAAACCCCGTAAGATGGAGCACGGGGAACATCCCCGTCAAGATGAGGAAAATTTACAATATTAAAATCAAAATCATCTCTTTTGTCATATATTTTAGAAGAAATCATTCCATTATTAATTTTAAGGTCTAGGTCAAGAAACGCTGCATAATTGTCGGACGGGTTAGCTTTATTCAATTTGAGTTCTTTAGGATAAATTGTAGGAATCAGAGCATTAAAGAAAGGGTTATCTAAGTTAAAAATATCATCCAAATATCGACAAGTATCATTGAAGGCTTTTATAACATCTTCTTGTGATTGAGGATTCAAACTCAACATGAAATCTCTCTCATAGCAGTACAAAAACAAATCTGCGACAAGTGGTGCACAATTCGTACCCATGGGAATACCAATTACCTGACGGTATATAGCATTCCCATAACGTACAAATATGTTGTCCAAAAGAAAGGTTAGTGCTTCGCAAACTTCTGAGCAAGTCCAATTGGTGTAATACTTCATTTGCTCGTCAGTAAAGAAAGCTTTTTCAGCATTACATGCCAAGAATGATGTTTTTTCTCGGGCAAATACTTTCTGGATCAAGTTAGTAAGCTTATCCTTAATTAAAACATGAGGAAGAGTTGTGTACAGAGTAGAAAAATCGTACGTGCTTACAGTGGATGCAAGATACCTTTTGTTCTTAAGTTTGTTTAAGACTTCTGAAGAGTTCTTAATAGACCAGAAGAGATTTATTCCAGAATTTTCATAAGTCTTATCACAGTAAAATCTTAAATGTTCCTTTACCTTCGTTAAGCAAGAAGTCAAAAGTATAGACAATTTAGTAGTTGTACATGAACTAGAATTTGCAATGAAACGCGCTTTATATGGTTTTTTATGTAGTTTTGGTAACCAATACATAGTAGGAAGTTTATGTTGTGTAATTTTAATATCGGTTCCAAATTGTTCACACTTTTTGACATGGTCTGAAATGATGGTCTTTTCGTCAGTGGTAACTGAAATGTATGACTTGGTATTAGTAATTTCCTGCTTCAAGACATCGATATAATGTAATCGTCAAATAGTAATCACATTATTTGATGCCTTATCAGCAGGAACAAAAACGTATTTTGAATGGAAATCCTGTAAACCCTTTTTAAGATGTCTAAATGAAGTTCTAGGTTTAGGTGGAAGAAGGTGTTTATTAGAGCTGTAAAAGGAAATGCGTTTATCAATTATATCAAAAATTAGTTTTTTCCAACAAGAAAGGGCAGTAGACTCAACATGTTCTCTTCGACACCATTTAATACTAAAATTTTGTAAAGCCTCCGCAATCTGAACTCGACAAGAGTTAAAATCTATCAAGGATGGTATTCTATATTTGGGACCTTTATTCAAAAGAGATCGTAGACGTTTATCTTTAATTATCTCAAAATTACCAGTAATCACATGACCAGCCGGAGAATAGCAAAATTTTGAGGTGGCGCAATCTCAATTATCAGGAATATTATCATTAATATTAAGGTCGGCCACAATTTTATTGTAGTTGAAAATTGTATTTCTGATGGGTTTGTTATATTTGTAGCAGATGATAGGTGGTTCTGTATTTTTAAAGTATTTAGGAATAGTGTCAATTACATTTTTGTCTCTAAAAATACTTTGTAGGTCAATAAAATCAATACCTTTATTAATAAAAGGAATTTTCAAGAAGAATCTTTGGTGTTCAGATAATTTGTCGATGTGCGGTCTGAGAACATGTAGAGTAAAGCTTTGTATCAAACTAGCAGTTCCTATGAGAGGATCTGATCGAAAAATAATTTTATCGGCTTGCTCGTCAATTTCTTTTAATGAACATATAGATAAGGAGGAAAGTCTAGAAAGCATGGCATGTTTACCCGAAATTAGGCGTAAAGTATGTAGATCAAGAAGAGTCAATTTCAAACGAGATTTTCGTTTAATATTACCATTCTTGCGAATGCCATGCGATCGAGATTTGCGTTTTCTAATAGAAAAAATTGAAAAAATATCTATATCTGGTTCTTTTGAAATATTTCCAGTCTGGTAAATATTATCATTCAGTCCTAAAGGAAAAGGTGTTTGCAATTTTTTGATCCAATTTAATTCAGATATAAATCTAGCTTTCGATTTAAAGCTACTAGTCGCCTCCTTATCGTATGTTATATGCTCAACAATTTGTACTAAAACATCTTTAAAAGAATGGCCAGATTTCCGAAAGTGTTGGTATAAAAAATTGTTTAGTTTACGATTTCGACACTGATATGCATGCTCACGAAATCGAGTTTTCAAAGCACGTCCTGTTTGTCCTACGTACTGTATACCGCAACTAGGCACGTTTCAAGTTAAAACATAAATAACGTTAGTAGTAGTACAATCAACGTCTGAGTTTATCTTGACATTAAATGTTCTACCATTAACTGTAGATTTTATAGTGGAATTACAAGAAATGTTACTACAACATATGCACCTCTTAGCAAAGCACTTTTGGATAATTGGATACACTCTGTGTCGTCTGCATAAGGACCGTTTACGAATAGAAGAAACATTTTGGATAACAGATTTTAAAGGTGAAAGTACAACTCTTGGTCCATTGAAAAAACATTTATTAATAGAAAGAGATGGTATGTGAAAAGATGAAGCCGACTGAAGATTAAGTTGTTTTAAACGAACAAAAGGTTGAAGGGAAGAGAAATTAGAAATATTTCTGGGTACTTGTACAGACGACACAGATTGCATATTTAAAGCTTTTAGTTCTATTCGAGGTATTTTAACTTTATTCATATTGGAAAGTGATAGAGGGGCACCTGTATTGTGTTCAACAACACGTCAATTACATAAGTGTAGCTACCAAGTGCATCAAATTGTTGGTGAACACAACACCTACCACGAGGTGCATGACATACTTATGATGATGTAAGAGGCGAATGAGAGTTCTGATGCACATTATAAAGTATGTGTTGCACATAACGTGCAAGCCTAGCTGATCATATACTATGTCGAAGGCATGGCAGACGATCTGGTTTGATTTTTGAATGTTTAATAGTTAGAGCTCCTGCAACACAGCCTTGTCTCATATAGAATTATTGTAAAGATATATAGATCTGTGAATTTAAATAAATTATGTATCAATTGCATAACCCGTGGAACCAACAAACTGCAAACTGCGTACAACCGGCGGAACGAGGATTGACCGCAGTTTGCTGGTCTGCTGTAATGTAAGTCTCTGTCTACCATGTTGCTAGTCTACTAGCATGTGAGCTGCTGCCTCTTTAGGTAAAAGTGATCTGCTCTTAAAACCGATCATCAGAAAATGAAAGCGTGTATTCTAAATTATTACCGGCGGTATTTTACTTGTTACGCTTTTAATAATAATAATAATAACAATGTCACGAAGTGCAGTTTACCTGTATCAACACTTGCACAGCCTTGGTGTGCAAGCAGGCTTATACGGCGATGTGATAGAGTGCTTGACTAGGAGTATCGAGGTCTCTAGTTCGATTCCCACACCCGTTAGATATATTTTCTCTCGGAGAAACCCCGGTTACAATTGGCGCCAAACGTGGGACCGAGACCGTTTGTGCTCCGGAGACATTGCAAATTGCTCTCCGTATCCATAGAAATTCGAGAAGAATTTCAACCTGATGGGGGAATATGTCACGGGATGTAGTTTACCTGTACCAACACTTGTACAACTATATTAAACTCAAATTTTAAAGCATCGTGTATGAGTATTACTAGTTTATCTCATTATTGTTTTCATTTCTATTTTAAATATATATAAACATATCTATTTGGCACTTTCTTAATCTATTTATACATTGTATTCTTTGTTCCAAACAATACATATAAAAGCTGAAGCCTTTTTTTTCGTACTTATCTCACATTGTGCAGTCAATATTTTTTTTATATACAGAACGGCCTTCTTACCTGATTGGAAATTGATCAAAAAAAAAAGAAAAGGCACGAGTCCCGTGCCTCATTAAGGATGCAAAGTTTGTATTTTTATCTGTAATGCTGAAGTTCGAAATTCCAATATCAGGGTACGGGGGACCGCGATCGCCCATGCTTACGTGTTTTAAATATAGATATGTAGATCTAAACGCGCCTAGAAAACTTGTCAGAACCGGGATACAATAGATTTAGGAGGCGACATTGTGTAATTCGCTGATAATTTCTTTGGCCCACTGATTATGACTGAAACGGACTGGTAGCCTAGGCTATACATCTATAACCTGAAATAGAAGATCTAGAAACATTGACGAGTTTTTATGAATATTTCTTAAATATAATTTATCTTGAAGTTCAAACTTGATCTTGTCATCGATCCGATATATGGGGTTTACTCCTAACCCCACTTAGTCGTCATTTTTATTGCATTTTCGGCATTTTTAGCCTTTTTTATTTTTCGACTTCTGAACATAAAGTGTAGGCCCGTGCCTTTGTGCCTAATAGGAAGCTACATCACTGATTGGAACTTGCAAAACGTGTAAACCTATATCAAAGGATCTACACTATTTGTCATTCAATATTCTCACATACCTTCCCTTATCTCCGAGTAAGAACAACGGGTTAAGATTCCCTTATTTATCTGTAACACGTGTAAGATTACTTTAGAACATATATGACGTCATACGTTATATATGACGTCAAGCCATGGACACCGATGTTTACATGTCATTTAAACGACGAAAATACACTTTTTTGTTATGTGAGAAAAATAATCTGATGCTCGTTGTCTTTTAAGATCACATGTTCCTAAACCCACTAAGAAAATGTTATTAAGCTCGCCAAGGCTTGCTTAATGACATTTTCTAAGGCTCGTTTAGGAACATGTAGTCAGATCCTTTATTCATCTAGCCAATTTGATACTGAATGGACCCTATGGTTAAATACTAATGGCCCATTCCACGTTCAATATTCAGCATTCAAATGACGGGCTTTAGCTAACAGCTTTCTTCCTGTGTCTTAGTTAAAGTTAAATCAAGCTGTAAGACTTGTGCGTTCAAAATCTGATCTGGCTCATTACAGCTTGGATCCTGGTGACATACTGCCGTGTCCGGTAATATTGCGCATCCGGTCATTTTGCGCACTCGTATATTTATTGTCGTTTGATCGTTAGTTTACGGTCATGGGTGAAAATTTCAACAAATTGAATACTTTGGCATACTGTGAACTCAGCTGAACTACTCCAGCAATGTAATTTAAAAATAGTATCTGTTAAACATACCTGGGGTGTGTTTGATGTGATTTACAAACATCGTAAAATTATTGGAAATACCCATTTTCTGACTTTGTTCATCAAATATGTTAAAAAAATCATTAAAAATGTTTAATACATGTCATATCAAACTGTTTTAATACCATAGCAATCGTGATCAAGAGTGTGTGTATAATAAAAATCATGATTTAGGAAATAAAACACACCCCTGTTTATATATTTTGTCATCATATAGTTATTAATGCATAAACACGCCCAGTGACCTATTTTACAATGAGTGCTGGTGTGTAACAATTATTCCAGCGTCCAGTCAGAATGAATATAACACCTTTAAAATATTCCAAGTGCTAAAATGCAAATATCTTTGCACTTACAAATGTCATGTGCGCAAGATCACCGGACAGTTGAATGCTGGGATAAAACATGGTGGTAAGCATGTTTGCACTGTTGTACTTAGTGGTTCAAACAGTTATTTCCAAAAAATGTTTATGTCATTATATGCCTGGTAGGTATTTGTAAACAGATAAATAATAATGACAAAATTGCATCTCTTTGATCTGTAATAAATTAACCGATAACTGCTTAGGTGCGAAGAAGACCGGACAGCATCATATACAATTACACGGCGTTTTATTTGGATACAAGAGGTTTGCCATGCCAGTCAGGCCGGGTTTAGCATAATCTATGCTATTAAAAGAACGAGCTCGATTTATTGTCGGATTTGCCGTACATATTGGGTAATGTTATGTGAGGGTAGCTTACACATTGAAGTTGTGTTATTTGACATAGAAAAAACATTATTATCAGCAGTTTGGATACAGACAGAGATATTCCCCTACCTACAGAAATAGTCCATCTAAAAATAGACGAGAAAAGACCTTCCAATGTGAGTAACGATTGGTGAATATTCCGATACGGACACAAACGTTTGTTTTGTTTCCCTTTTATTATTTGTTGACAAACACTAAACGGTGTGTGACTGTTTATACATGCATTTGGTGATGTTTTCAGTTTCCTCCCTTTCGGGTCAAATTTATTTTCGTTTAGACTAATAGCACATGGAGAGCGAATGCATATACATATCATGCAATACCAGGTGCCACTATCAAAACGCTGATGGCCGATATTCAATTATTTAATATCTCAATGTTCGACACCATAATTGTATACATAGGTGGGAATGACATTTCATGTAAGATGGACATTGAACTGGTTGAAGAACAGTATGACCAGTTTGTGGCTACTCTAAAGGCGTCAAACCCAGCCATTAGAGTTTGTTTATGTAAAATTGCACCAAGAGGTGATGCTGACGTTTCGCCACTCAACTCCATTATAGAAAGACTTTGTGCGCATCATGGTGTGGAATCTATAGACATATTCAGGGCGTTCCACGACAGCAATGGAATGGTGTGCATGAGATACATGAGTCAGCATGACACTGTTCATCCATCAACATCTGGCATAAAGCGGATACTTGGTACTATTAACAATACTATAGACATTGTTCACAGCTTTGATAATTCTGTTTCTTTACAGGGGGCGAGGAAACTTAGACAGGGTAATCGTTTCAGAAGGAATGTCATAACTCTTGGTCAATCAGCCCGCACATGTTTCAAATGCGGTGAAAGTAACCATGAAACTTTTAAGTGCAGACACCGCTCAGCTGTTACATGTTGGTCTTGTGGAAATATTGGTCATAAACAGGAACATTGTTGGTCATTTGACTAGGGACACGGCAATGATGCCATTCAAGAATTGCGGTTTAGTTCTAGCTCTCAGCAGTTGTGTTCAAAATGTAAATTCATATCTTGTTTATGCCAAAATGCTAAAAGCAACTCTTATAATGACGGTAATGATTTTAACCCTACAATACAGAATCTAGGACTACGTGGAAATGGTTTAATTATTGGACATTTAAATATTCAAGGTTTATGTTCGAAATTTGATGATCTGCATATCCTTTTGTCGTCGAATAACATCGACATATTTGGGGTTAGCGAAACCAAATTGAATGACATTCATCCCACACAAAGCTTCTCTATCAATAATTATCAGCTTCCTTTCCGCAAAGATCGAACAGAAAATAGAGGTGGAGGGATATTAGTATATATTAGAGATAACTTACATTGTATTAGACGTAATGATTTAGAAAGTCCTGAATTAGAAAGTATTTGGATTGAAATCAAACAGCCTAATTCAAAATCATTTTTACTTTGCATAATATATAGGCACCCTGAAGCTAGATCTTCATGGAAAGATCTTTTTGAAACTAATATAGAACATGTTCAAGTTGAAGATAAGGAGATTTTGATATTAGGGGATTTTAACAAAGATTTGAATAACAACCGCATAAAACGAGACTGGTTGAATTACACCTTATCTCTTGGTCTAACGCAACTGATCAATGACTCTACCCGAGTATGTAGTCTATCTGAAACTCTTATTGATCACGTATACTCTGATAATCCCCAGAACATAATTTCAACGTCAGTTCCGAAACTTGGCTTAAGCGACCACTACCCAATATTTTGCTCAAGAAAAATAAACTGCAAAAACCTTAAAATGAATCATCATTACATTAAATACAGGTCTTTCAAACACTTTAAGGAACAGAACTTTCTGAATGATATGAATAATGTAAATTGGAATACCTTTATGCAATGTTTAGATGTAAATGAAACATTAAATTCATTTATGGAAATTTTTTCATCTATAGTCGACGAGCATGTGCCTTTGAGATGACACAGGGTTAAAAAAGTACATCAGCCGGATTGGATTAATGGAGACATCCTTGATGCCATGAATGATAGGGATAAATTCAAAGCTAGAAACGATATGGATAACTTTAGAATTTATCGAAATAAAGTCACTTGTCTAATTGATAATGCAAAACGAGCTAATTACGAAAGGAAAATCACTGAAGGTCAAAACGATCCATCCACTATTTGGAAGTTATTTAAGGAATTTAGGACACCTAGTCGTGATAATAGTTCCATTCGCACTCTAACAGTTGATGGTAAAGAAATCAGTAATTTGGAACATGTCAGATGAATTCAATACCTTTTTCACAAATATTGCTACTAATCTGAAAGAAAATATTCCTTTCTCTGACTTTGGAGATGTCAAAGACTTTGTAAATAGTCGAGTTCCTTCACCAGTGTTTTTCAATATTCCTTATGTAGACAAGGAAAAGGTTCGTAAGATGTTATTAAATCTTGATATTTCGAAGTCCACTGGACTTGATAACATTGGTCCAAGGTTTTTAAAACTATCAGCCAATAGTATTTACCCAATTATTCATTACATATTAAATCTGAGTATATCACAAAGTACATTCCCAGCTATGTGGAAATCAGCGAAGGTTAATCCATTATTCAAGGCTGGTTCCAAGTATGACGTAAATAATTACAGACCTATTTCTATCCTCCCTACACTTTCTAAACTTCTGGAAAAACATGTTCATGATAGTTTTATTGCATATTTGAATCATTATAATCTAATCAGCCAGACTCAGAGTGGTTTCAGGAAAATTCATAGCTGTGAAACTGCACTAGTTCATCTGGTAGATAAGTGGCTCAAGGCATTGAATGATGGCTATATTGTTGGAGTTGTAATGGTTGACTTTAAGAAAGCGTTTGATCTCGTTGATCATGGAATTTTGTTGAAATAAAAATCGGTTTATATAAATGCTCTTTAAAAACAATTACGTTGTTTAAATCATATCTAAATGACAGAAAGCAAAGGGTAAACATAAATGGTGTCATGTCATCGGAACAAAACATTACATGTGGCGTTCCACAGGGATCCATTCTAGGCCCATTACTATTTCTTTTATTTATCAATGATCTTCCTTTTGCAATTTCAAGTAGTAACTGCAGCACAGATATGTACGCAGACGATACTACCATTTGTAATATTCATAAATCAAAACATACAATAGAACTTCATTTACAGTCTTGTTTAAACCTACTTGAAACTTGGTGCACTTGCAATGGAATGGTCCTGAACACAGATAAGACGAAGGTTTTAATGATTACAACTCCCCATAGACGGGCCAGGCTTTCTGAGAACAAATTCTCTCTTACGTTTAAAAATATTGAGCTCAATGCATCAACAGGTGAAAAATTATTAGGCGTATATATCAATGAAAATCTGAAATGGGATAACCATGTTTTTAAAGTAAAAAAGAAAATATTAACCAATCTATGGTTGTTCTGTGGTGGATCTTGATGGTAGGGATAGCCCAATCTCATTGAAACCACCCGGATTGCGGCTCGGGACAGCCTTGTGTGTCTCATTTAGTGTCAGTTGATCTAGTTTCAGTTTATGATGCTCCTTCTTTAATGATGCTCCTTCTTTTCAGAAACCCCTTAATATTAACCATAAGCTTAACCTGTTTGAATTTTGGAATAGTCCGTTTGAAAAGTCATCGCTGTAAGGGTTATATACATGTATTCGGTTTAAACCCAGTTAAGATGCATGGTTACGTTTGCATCTGACTTGAGTTCAAACTGTCTGACACGCATGTTTCTTCGAACTTGAATCAGATTCAATCTAGCAGATGAATTATTCTGCAAATGAATATTGTCTTTGTACGACTTAGAATTTGTCTCTGTACTATAGGTATTAATCCATTGTATATAAGTTATTACTGTTCATACTTTTCTTGTTTTTTAACTCTTAGCCTGTTTCTAGCTTAACTTTCCTGCCATTGAAAACATATGTAAACAGTTTGGATTCAGACCAGGTTGAACGTTTGCGCGTGTCTGATCTTAGATCCACACTGGTTGTCACAAACACTTTATTACTTCAAAATATGAGGATACAGAATACAATATTATTTTCCCTGATGCTGTAGATCTAGATGACAACAGAGAAAACAGGAAATACCTAGCATACCAAGAGTTAAATAACACATTTAAGTTGTTGTCCATTATTCATCTGAATGTCTCATTGACCAGGTAGATAATCATGTTGTTCCTACCGGTTAGTGATTTCATACTTATTATATATATCTTTTTTATTGTATATCTATTACATATCTTTCATTGACTGGGTAGATAATCATGTGGTTCCTACCGGTTAGTGATTTTATATTTATTGTATATCTATTGCATATATTTCATTGACCAGGTGGATAATCATGTGGTTCCTACCGGTTAATTATTTTATATTTAATGTATATCTATTATCTATTGCATATGATTCATTGACAGGGTGGATAATCATGTGGTTCCTACCGGTTAGTGATTTTATATTTATTGTATATCTATCGCATATCTTTCATTGACTGGATGGGCGATCATGCGATTGCTTCCGGTTTATGATTTCATATCTATTGCATATCTTTTGTATATCCTTCATTGACTGGATGGACAATCATGCGGTTCCTTCCGGCTAGTGATTTTATATCTATTGTAAATCTTTCATTGTCTGATAGATAATAATGTGGTTCGTTCCGATTATTGATTTCACCCATGTGAAGCGCTTTTGAACACACATATCCTGTGTGATAAGAGCGCTATATAAATGTGGTATAATAATAAAAAAAATTTTTATAATGTCTGCAATATCGGAAATAATAAATCATATATAATTAGGATCCTAATTGTGTGACACTGGTATTGCACTAAGAATCTCTTTTCGTAACTTTACTAAACTTTGGCAGCCGACAAAAATAAGCACAAAACAAATTCTCTGCAAGCTGAAAGTCACAGGGTTTTCTTCTGCCAAGTGTATTTATTTAAAAAAAATTGTATGCAATAACGGAAACGTTTTTCTTTCACCTATAAATTTGCAGTGTGGGACTGGATCAGACACTAAGGGTTTTAGTGTCTGATCTGGCCCTTTATTGTAAACATAATCCTCATTGCCCGAGTCTCTTATTATTTGTCTGGGGCAGAAGAGCGCTTTCGCACATTGTAACTGAATTGTTACTTTGTTTAATGTTTGGCACTTTGTATGAGATTATTTTAATTGATGGACTCAATGAAGATTAGTTACCCTTGTTAATTAATGTTGTTCATTTCATTCAATATTCATTCATAGACGCTGTTCAAGTTTCTTGTCTAAATCTAGGGGACGTATGTAGGTTTGTAACTCACAATGATGGAAGTCGTCTAGCATTGTTTTTGTTTTTATTTGCATATGTTACTAAGATACTGTTGTTATTGTTTTTAAAGCAATTTTTAAACCAGTTCAATGCTACACAATAATCACATTAGATTATTTACTAAATTTATTTCTCTGCCTAATTCTATGCCTGAATAAATATGCAATTTCTTTGTAAAGGTTACATAGGGTACATGGTTTGATATTTTTAATCTTTTGCATCAATGAAACTTACTTTTTTTCAAAGTTAACATGTTAATAGCACAACATTTGATTACTATTAATGATAATTACATCATCAAAACAAAAGTATAAATGTACATGTATATAGAAACAGGGCGCAAATGGAACGCATCCAATTAGGAAACTTTCCAATGAGGTTTCTGGCTTGGTTCAGTTCTATTTGTTGCTGTAGTTTGTATAATTATGCTGATTTCATTTTGCATTATTGAAATGGTTTAATAGTGTAACTACTGTACTTGACACATTGTTTAATAATATGTTCCGTGATTGATATTTTTGCCCATAAATGTATGAAATGTACCGATTCAGAGGGCATCGGGGTAGATTAGCCATTTGGCTAACCGAACTACCCTTATTGATTAAGGTATTTTATTCATTCATTCATTTAGATTAATTGAGTTACTCTGAAAGCCCTTCATTCATTCATTCAATCCGTCATAAACCTTCTGCATACAGTTTCGATCCAGATGAGACGTTGAATATTTCAAAAGTCTCATCAGGTTCAATTTGTTTACACATAACTGAATTTTTCAAAATTTGAAGCAGAGGTCATTTTAGTTTAACTAGTACTGAGCAAAAATATTTTCTCGTATTTATAATAATGACAGCGTGGGTAAATGACGTCACAAATATGTGATTTTAATAGCGCGTGCATCCATCCACCTGAATCGGGGTCAGATGTCATTTATGCATTTCATTTTTTTTTATGTGCAACACTTTATATATTATAGCTTTATATTAACTATTTGGATGCTAGTGGCAAATCAAATCTATGATAACAGATTGGATCCAAATTAGACGCCATGTAACTCGGAGTTTTATCAGGATCCAAATGCGTGTCCATAAAGAATAAATCTACGAATTGAAGCAGACAACATTTATTAATTATCCAGACGCAACATTACTAATTTATCTGAACATTGATTTCTTGTGTATATAGATCTGTGTTTTACTGTTTTGTATTTTGTATGAAATGCTTGTTTTGAGGGCCTCAAGGTAGATTAGTCATTATGACTAATTGAGCTACCCTCGTTAATAAAGTCTTTCATTCATTCATTCATTTCATATAAAGAAACAGGCTGCCTGCACAGAAAGGCTAATTACCAATAATATAGATTATATATTAAATGCAAAAAGGTTGTTTTTTCAACATTTATCGGCGTTATAGCTGACTGTTTTTGTTTACAAAAGAGTAAGAAATAAAATGACAGACGAAAAGCAAAAGAGCTGAAGCGTTCTCGGCCAAATCACCCCAAGGCCTAAATAAGTGTGTAGTTATCACAGACTGGCATTGTGCATAACTGTATAATGCTATTTAAAGCACCGTTCTGAAAGAGAAATTCTTGGTGATTAAAGGATTTTTGTTGAAACAATATTGTTACTAGCCTACACAATTGTATTTAAATTTTCACAATATCATAATATGAATTACATGTATAAGAAACTAAATTAGCTGAAACGACTGCATTCCCCGTGCAGCTGTAACAAAACACCAGGAAATATATTTCTTGAAATAAAAATAAACATCTTTCCTATATTTACAATTATGCCCAGCTGCTCCAGATTTTAAATGCATCTCTTTTTTAGGTATTGATTACAATCATTTATTTCATCACACACCAAACGCATCGGGTTTTAGCTGTTACTCTTTACCAAGTAGTGTTTGAGAAATAACAGCTAAACTAATAAACCGTTGCTTAAATGGCACTTAAATTAGTGTTCTTAACATGTTTGTATTAATCATTTATTTGTTTTTACATGGCGTCAGTAGAATTTCAGTTTACTTACAAGCCGGCTGGAAGATATCCTTACTTGACAGATAAGACAAAGAACTGGATCAAACCCAGTGCTATGAGAAGCAAAGTAATTGTCATTTAGGGACTGCAACTACTTGACCAATGAGGCCCTATGGATTTGAATGTTATATTTGTGTTATATACAATATATTTAAATTGAAATACATCTTGGTATAAGCAGTACTTGAGTTGGTCTTTTTCTGAACTATTATCACATTATCTACTATGGTGTAAAGACGTTTATAATTTGATAAAGCGTTTACCCTTAAATAAACTATGCTTTTTTATATTTTGTCCTGTAAACCAAAACAAATATCATAAAACTTAAGGTCACATTATAATTAATAACGATTTTGAAAAAGCATTGTAATGATTGTACCTTGCAATTCACCAGAATGTACCAAACAGTCTGCCCGCGCCTGCGTGGGCTCTTTTCTAAAGTTTAAATACCAAATCGTTACACACAAAATCGTGGCTTTTACTATTTTCGCCTTTAACTAATTCTAACACGTTTAAATCCACTCCTGTTTTAAGATAAAGTCTTCAAGAACGTTCTTCATTCACGCAAACCCATTAACCCTAAGGCTTAATCTGCTGAATAATTATAACTAACTCCTCCCATTCTGAATATCAATAATTAAACGAAATAGTGTATTAAATTGTATCACTGAAGAAAATGATTGTTATACAAACAACTTGGATACAGATGACACAAGTTGTCAGTCAGTAGTTACTAAAAGGCCTGTGACACTTGGTCAATAGTTTCTTAACCCTTCGCTTGCTGTTGACGTCAATATACCTACCTGTAAATAGTGAAGACCCAGATGAGACAGCTCCTGGAGAAGCTGTCTCATCAGGGTCTGCACTATTTACAAGTTGATTGTGCAACCAGTGCACTCCACAGCAGTGATTTCACAGCGAAATACTTGTAAGCGGGCCGCTCGGTTGTAGGGGAGAATGACTGATTCTGAATAGTTTGATTCGTTTATTTCGTTGACGTTTGAACCATCAAAACCGTAAAACTGAAAATACAATTAAAACACAATTTTACTAACAAATCTCGACTTCTCAATTAGCTCCTATATGATTTGATGCAATAAAGCTTAAGGAGAACTGCAAGTGCTTTGAACAGGATATACACAGCATTTACAGCGATCCATAAGTATACATGTAGATAGTAAATGACATTTGACTATCATGACTAGATCTATAATACTGACATGAAATGACTATGCATGACCGACATGACTATGCATGACCGACATGACCTTGCATGACTGACATGACTATACATGACTGTGCATGACTATACATGACGGTGTATGACTATACAGGACCGACATGACTATGCATCACTGACATGACTATACATGACTATGCATCACTGACATGACTATTCATGAATATATGCAATGTAAATAATAAAGCTCAACAAGAAACACTTGTAATGAAGGCATGTCTAGATCTACAAGGTTGTTGGCGTCAAATTAGACTGCAATACAATATGACAGAGAAACGTTCTACTACAAACAAGTAAAAGAATACTGCATACACATATATCCAATGTTAATTCAACAGAGGGCAGATGATATCATGCAGTAAACTGTAAACTATGTAGATCAAGCACAACTTCGTTACGGTATACTTGCAATTAAACCTCATACATCTATTGATATTTGACTAGATTGACAATGACTAGATTCGTTAAATGTGCAGGTTTATACACCAACAATTTTAATAGACAAAGGGAAAATACTCTTGCAAGAATCTATGAATCACGTTAGACAACTCTAGATGAGGCGCGAAATGAGCCCCGCATTGCTAATCACGAACGACAACTCTGTTCGAACCACGTTGTCGGTTATGAACGACAACTATTTAAAAGAAACACCAACAATTTGCATTAGGGCATTAAACTATAGAGTGACATCTTGCAAATGTATTACATACATTATTCTCTAAGTAAACGTTATAACTAAACATCAAAATACCCAACATTTCTTCAGAAACAATAATATCGGTGACAACTTCCATGCCCGAAAGTTGGCGCCATGCGATGTTGGTACAAAAAACAGTTATATTCAAGTCTATATCAACTACCACACACTGACAGCATTTCTACGTGTTCACAGTAATATTATTACCTCTATTCCTCTACCGAGCTGCTGCTTAAGTTCGTTTGATCGTTAGAATTTGGCAATTTCTCGACATCGTTATCGTTTTCCTCGTTGTGCGATAGTGAAAGTACCAACTGCGCATGTGCAATGTATATCCGGCTGGGACTAAGTAAACCGCTTTATCAAAAGTTCGCCTGCGGTTTCGCGCACGATCAACAGTGCCACAAGGACATTTACACTCCCACCAAAATCCTAAATGATTTTCAACTAATTCACAAGTCCTTTAGCATCTGTAGAATCTAAGTTGACATCCAGAAATTCTCAAATCATAATTATCTTAAAGCTATATACACTATGTACGTAAACTATAAGCACTAAAGCACTAAAACACAATTTGATATAAGCAAATGTTTCAAGTAAGACTTAACATATAACTGTTCTCACACAATTGTTCAAGTCTTGTAATAGATCTATGTAAACCTATGATTTTTCAAAGGTATCGCATCCTCTAACAAAGTATTTTAAATCTTAAGTGTATGCGACTCCCTTGAAGAATCAAAAGTATAGTGCTGAATGTTGCTACTACTGTTCCAGCAACAAAACAAGTTTGTTCACACTGCGTTCAAGAACTGAAAATTGCTTTGTATCTCCCTTGGCTAGTGTCACCTTGGCTCTACGGACAAGACCATCGTCATCCGCAGTAACTTCGGTGACTCTTGCCAAAGGCCACTGATTTCTTGGTACATCAATATCTTTCACAAGAACAATATCATCAACCTTAACATTTCGTTGTGGTTTGTGCCACTTTTGCCGTAGACAGATCTGGGCAAGGTATTCCTTCTTCCATCTTGCCCAAAACTGTTCCAGCAAAAATTGCACACGTCTCCAGCGTTTTCTGAGACACAAATCCTCCTTCGTGAACTCTCCCGGAGGAGGTAAGGGAATTTCTGACTTGGCTGTCAGGATGTGATTGGGTGTTAGTGGCTCTACATGGTTATCAAATTCACTGACTGTGAGAGGACGACAGTTTACGATCGACATAACCTCGTAAAACAAGGTTCTCAAGGATGAATCGTCCAGTCGCCCAGGACATAGCAGAAGTACCGAGTCTAGCACTGACCGAACAGTCCGTATTTGTCTTTCCCAGACTCCTCCTGTGTGACTCGAACTTGGTGCGTTGAACACAAAGTCACACTGTTTAGTACTAAGAAACGATGCCATTTTGTCGACGTCGATGGCCTTTTTGAATTCGTTTCTGGCCCCGACGAAGTTAGTTCCTTGATCAGAGCGCACTTGCCTCACTGCACCTCGTATTGCAATAAAGCATCGTAGGCCATTGATGAAGGCATCCGTTGACATGTCTTCAATCATCTCGATGTGGATTGCACGCGTACACATGCACGTGAAGAATAGACAATACCGCTTCATTTCCTTGCGGCCTTGTTTCGTTAGGAAGGGTCCGAAGCAGTCCATTCCGCAGTACAAGAATGGTGGAAATGATTGAACTCTGTCTTCTGGCAGATCTGCCATCTGCTGGGTTTCCGTTGGTCTTCTTAGCTTTCTGCACACAACACAATTCCGTATGTATTGAGCGACAGCTTTGTTTCCTCCAATTATCCGGAATCCATTTAATCGTAGGAAATTCAGTGTCATGCCACGACCTTGGTGTTTCGCCTTGTCATGCACATGTCGCAGTATAAGGGTTGTGACGTGACCATTCTTGGGCAGGATAACTGGATGTTTAAAGGGGGCCGACAGGTCTGCCTTTCTCAATCTTCCTCCAACACAGAGGAGATTATCCTTGACTGTTGGGTTCAGCGAATAGAGGTTATTCGACTTCGGTAGCGTCTTTGAAGCCTTTAGGGCGGCGAGAGTGTCGTCAAATGTTTCCGCTTGAACAAGTTTGAGAATGCTGTTTTCAGCTCGTTTTCTTTCTTCGACGGATGGAGGTTGAGTTCCCTTGACTCCTTCTGCCAACCTCTGTATTCTGGCAACAACCGAAACTACCATGCACCAGGATGAGAATCGTTCAGTCAGGATTTTCAGTAGGCTGGCTTTGTTAGTCATTTCTCCTCCTTTTGTACACAGGGTAATTGCAGCTCTTACTTCAGGATCACCCAGCTGTAGACTAGGTTCGACCGTTATCTGCAGTTCAAGTTCTTTCTCCCACAGAAACTGGGGTCCACTAAGCCACTTTGAGTTCATGATGCCACCCGCTGTTAGACCTCTGGAAGCAAGGTCTGCTGGATTTTCTTCCGAGCTCACATAAAACCATTGACTGGGATCAGTGGCATTTCTGATTGTTTGCACACGATTTGCCACAAACACATGGAACCGTCGTGCATCGTTGTTAATGTATCCTAGTACAACACGTGAATCGGTCCAGAAGTACTCATGGTCGATCTGCAGGTCAAGCTCCTCACGTAAGAATAGGCTCATTTTTACTGACAGCACAGCGGCTGTCAGTTCCAATCTTGGTATAGTAACTATGTTCTTTGGGGCCACACGAGATTTGGCCATCACCAACGTACAGTGGGCTCCGCTTTCACCGATGTATCGGACATATGAGCACTGCCCATACCCACTGCTGCTTGCATCCGAAAAGTGATGTAATTCTATGCGATCTGGTTTGCCGAAGTCCTGTGGTTTCAATGCTCTCGGAATTTGTATAAGCTGTAGATTGTGAAGATCATGAACCCATTTTCCCACTCTGGTTTTAGACTTTCCGAGATGGGTTCATCCCAGTCAATCCCTTTCTGGCACATTTCTTGAAGAATTATCTTCCCTTTCAGAGTGAACGGAGACAGGAAGCCGATTGGATCAAATATTGACGCAACAGTCGACAACATGTTTCGCCTCGTGGCTGGTTGATCTTTGACTGTAACCTCGAACTTGAACATATCACTCTCTGCACACCACTTTACTCCAAGTGCTCTTTCTATTGGTAACCTTTCTAATGACAGATTTACATCTTTGACCTCTGCGGCTCTCTCTGTTTCTGGGATTGAGTTCAGGACTTCTGTGTTGTTTGACATAAACTTATGTAAGTGCAGTCCACCTTCCTCACATAGCGTGCGCGATTCGTTGACCAAGGCCATGGCATCTTCTACTGTCTCGACACTTGTGAGACCATCGTCTACGTAGAAGTTCCTCCGTATGAAGCTGGAGGCAGTGGGAAACCTCATTTCCATAGACCTTGCTAGGTATTTGAAGTCGTAGTTTGCACAACCAGGGGAAGAGGCTGCACCAAACAGGTGTACTTTCATCCTATACTCCAGTAGCTTTCTGTTGATATCCCCGTTCTCCCGCCATAGGAAACGCAGGAAGTCTTTATCGCTTTCTTGAACATAGAACTGATGAAACATTCCCTCGATGTCGCATATGATTGCTACTGGATATTGTCTAAATCGACAGAGGACTCCCACCAGACCATTTGTCAAGTCTGGCCCAGTGAGTAGGTGCTGGTTCAGTGATGTATTGCCATACCTTGCTGAGCAATCGAATACCACACGTATCTTATCTTGTTTCTGAGCATGATACACCCCATGGTGAGGTATTACCAAACGTTGCCCTCACAACCGTCATTTGTCACAAGTTCAGCTTCTCCTCTTTGAATTATGCCTGTCATGAATTTAGTATAATGGTCATGGTATCTTCCATTGGTCATTTTTCGTTTCAGTTGATTCATACGCTGCATGGTCGCTGCCTTATTATTTGGCAATGTTGGCCTTTCCTTGAATGGCAAGGGCATTTCAAGGTGTCCACTGTCGTTGGTCGCTATACTTTTTTCAAGTATATTAAGAAACGTGAGATCTTCTTGTGAACATTTTGTGTCGTGAGTTGCTTCTTGTTAGAAGTCTCTCTCGAAGACCTTTATAAGTTCTCTTGGTGTGCATGGAGGTGCTTCTTTGGTCACTATGCGGTGACTTATTCCTTTATCAAAGTCTTCCATGGATAGGTTGGAACAGCCGACAACACTCCAACCGAGTAGTGTCTTCACGGCGTATGGGTCATTGCTCTGCTCACCCATCAATATCTGTCTTGGTGCTAATGCTTGAGGGCAATTGTACCCTATGAGAAGACCCACTTCACACGACTGGAGTGGTGGGATTGCATCTACTATTTCGTTGAGGTGGGGCCAGCTTTGTGCCGTCTTCCTTTGAGGAATATGCGTTCTGTCTACCGGTATGAAATTTCTCGTGTATGTTTGGTTGATGGCAACCCGTTCTGCAGAGTGGAATCCCCTAACTTCTAGGTCACTGATGCGGAAGCTTTCTATAACTGTGTTCTGGGACGTCATCGTTGACAGGTTTAGTTTAATTGGTTGTTGAGGTACTTGTAGATTTGTAGCCAGTTCTTCTAGTATGAATGTAGTGTCGCTCTGAGTGTCCAAGAGGGCATAAGTGAGCACCTCATTGGACCGGTCGCTGCTGTGTGATACCCATACCGGGACAATCATAGAAGTATCCCGTCCTTTTATTTGACTGAATCCACAGCTGCTCGTTGCAGTAGCATTGGAATTAGTTTTGAACACTGGAGCATCAGCATTTAATGAAGATGTTTCCCTTTGTAGTTCTTAATGGAGACACGTAGGATGTCTCCCTTTACATGTCCCACATGTGTGCTTCTTCCGGCAGTCTTTGTTTCGATGGCCCCTCCCCAAGCAGCCATAGCAAGTGTTGCTCTTGCGGATGAAAGCCCGTTTGTCTTCCAGAGACATTGCCAGAAAACGTTGGCATTTAGTGATGTGATGTGCTCCCTTACAGTATCCACACTCTGGTTTGGATTCCAACGTGGATGTAGCTAAGACTTCAACCTTTGGTCTGCTCTTCTCTCTTGCTGGCCTTGAGCTCATACCGCACTGCAGAGCTGACAGAGACGATACTGGATTACAAGCCACTCTGGCTTCCTTTTTGAGGAACTTGACAAACTTTTCGAATTTCGGATAGCTATCGTTTGTGCCAAGCGCATCAGTCACTTCGCGATTCCAGCGGGTTGCTATCCAGTCTGGAAGCTTCTTGAGTAACTTTTGGTTCTCAATGCAGTCATTCAAGATGGCCAGACTTGGTACTTGTGGGATAGCATCCTGGCATCCTTGCAGGAAGTCTGCGAAGTCTCTAAGTGCCATTGGATCCTTTGGTCCGACCTTTGGCCAGTTTTCCAGTTTTTCTCTGAAGGCTCTTTGTAGCACGAAAGGGTGACCATATCTTTCGTCTAAAACCCTTTGTGACTTCTCAAAGGCAGATTGAGTAGAACTAAAGAAGAAGCCTTCGAGCGCTCGTTTAGCTTGACCTCCGACATATTTCTTTAAGTAGAAAATATTTTCGTTGGGCGGAATTCCTCGCTTCTCTATTAACATTTGGAATGATGTTTTCCATTCCAGATATGTGAGAGGATCTCCAATGAACACACTGGGTTCTGGAACAGGCAATCTGTTTAAATTAACCGAGTCGGCAAATGCTTTTGCCAGTTTGTCTGTGTATCTGGTGGCTATCTCGGCTGGCTTGAAGTCTTCTTCAGTCTTCAGCACGGATTTATACGCCTTAAACCTGGCACTGGCTATCTCTACTTCCCTTTCCAATGTCAACTTCTTCAGCTCCTTTTGTTGGTCAGCAATGAATCTTTTATATTCTTGTTCAGCTTCCTCGAGCTTAGCTCTCCTAGCTGTCTCTTCTTCCAGCTTCCCCAACATACGGAGCTCTGTCTCCTTTACTGCCAATTCAGCGGCAGCATCAGCGGCTTTCTCTGAAATATGAGAATGGTTAGACATGCTAGAATAGTGACTGAAAGGTTCTGAAAATACAGATTGAGTAATATATGTGTGTTTCAAGTTCTCAAGTTTTTTAGTTTCTGTCCTTTCATCAAAGGCGTCTATTTCACTAAGTCTCTCATTTGCAAGTTTCCCAATTTCACTGGTGACCGCTACACACGCGTCCATCTTTCTTACACTTTCCTTGTCCATATGTGTCTTTTTTCTTAGTTCATCAAATTGTTCTAGAAGCTGTTTTACATTACGCTCAACCTCCTCTTTCAGCTCCTTCAGTTTCTCTAAGTCACACTCAGTCTTTAACAAGTCACGAAGTGTTCTAGTCCCTTTCTTCCAGGATTCGTATTTGCGTGTCCATTTTCTTTTAGCCTCCACAATGATTTGCTCCTGGTATTCGATCATTATTTCTGTTAATTTGGGAACACGATCTGATTGTCTTATACCGCCAGCTGCACCATTTACACTTTCTACTGTATCATTTTCTGACACAGTCACATTATCAGAGTCACCTTTACTGGAAGTAGACATGACGTTGATATCTTGGAGACTCAGGTTTTGTACACACTCTCAGATCTGCGCTGTCTTGAAGTTGAAGTTTATTTATCTTTCTCGTTCAGTGTTCATCACTTTGTCTTGAAGTAGAAATGATTTTATCGTTCTTGTTCGTTCGCAGTTTCTTCTGACATCTCTCCACTCCAGAGTAGAGTTTTACTGTAAGCGGGCCGCTCGGTTGTAGGGGAGAATGACTGATTCTGAATAGTTTGATTCGTTTATTTCGTTGACGTTTGAACCACCAAAACCGTAAAACTGAAAATACAATTAAAACACAATTTTACTAACAAATCTCGACTTCTCAATTAGCTCCTATATGATTTGATGCAATAAAGCTTAAGGAGAACTGCAAGTGCTTTGAACAGGATATACACAGCATTTACAGCGATCCATAAGTATACATGTAGATAGTAAATGACATTTGACTATCATGACTAGATCTATAATACTGACATGAAATGACTATGCATGACCGACATGACTATGCATGACCGACATGACCTTGCATGACTGACATGACTATACATGACTGTGCATGACTATACATGACGGTGTATGACTATACATGACCGACATGACTATGCATCACTGACATGACTATACATGACTATGCATCACTGACATGACTATTCATGAATATATGCAATGTAAATAATAAAGCTCAACAAGAAACACTTGTAATGAAGGCATGTCTAGATCTACAAGGCTGTTGGCGTCAAATTAGACTGCAATACAATATGACAGAGAAACGTTCTACTACAAACAAGTAAAAGAATACTGCATACACATATATCCAATGTTAATTCAACAGAGGGCAGATGATATCATGCAGTAAACTGTAAACTATGTAGATCAAGCACAACTTCGTTACGGTATACTTGCAATTAAACCTCATACATCTATTGATATTTGACTAGATTGACAATGACTAGATTCGTTAAATGTGCAGGTTTATACACCAACAATTTTAATAGACACAGGGAAAATACTCTTGCAAGAATCTATGAATCACGTTAGACAACTCTAGATGAGGCGCGAAATGAGCCCCGCATTGCTAATCACGAACGACAACTCTGTTCGAACCACGTTGTCGGTTATGAACGACAACTCTTTAAAAGAAACACCAAATATTTGCATTAGGGCATTAAACTATAGAGTGACATCTTGCAAATGTATTACATACATTATTCTCTAAGTAAACGTTATAACTAAACATCAAAATACCCAACATTTCTTCAGAAACAATAATATCGGTGACAACTTCCATGCCCGAAAGTTGGCGTCATGCGATGTTGGTACAAAAAACAGTTATATTCAAGTCTATATCAACTACCACACACTGACAGCATTTCTACGTGTTCACAGTAATATTATTACCTCTATTCCTCTACCGAGCTGCTGCTTAAGTTCGTTTGATCGTTAGAATTTGGCAATTTCTCGACATCGTTATCGTTTTCCTCGTTGTGCGATAGTGAAAGTACCAACTGCGCATGTGCAATGTATATCCGGCTGGGACTAAGTAAACCGCTTTATCAAAAGTTCGCCTGCGGTTTCGCGCACGATCAACAGTGCCACAAGGACATTTACACTCCCACCAAAATCCTAAATGATTTTCAACTAATTCACAAGTCCTTTAGCATCTGTAGAATCTAAGTTGACATTCAGAAATTCTCAAATCATAATTATCTTAAAGCTATATACACTATGTACGTAAACTATAAGCACTAAAGCACTAAAACACAATTTGATATAAGCAAATGTTTCAAGTAAGACTTAACATATAACTGTTCTCACACAATTGTTCAAGTCTTGTAATAGATCTATGTAAACCTATGATTTTTCAAAGGTATCGCATCCTCTAACAAAGTATTTTAAATCTTAAGTGTATGCGACTCCCTTGAAGAATCAAAAGTATAGTGCTGAATGTTGCTACTACTGTTCCAGCAACAAAACAAGTTTGTGCACACTGCGTTCAAGAACTGAAAATTGCTTTGTATCTCCCTTGGCTAGTGTCACCTTGGCTCTACGGACAAGATCATCGTCATCCGCAGTAACTTCGGTGACTCTTGCCAAAGGCCACTGATTTCTTGGTACATCAATATCTTTCACAAGAACAATATCATCAACCTTAACATTTCGTTGTGGTTTGTGCCACTTTTGCCGTAGACAGATCTGGGCAAGGTATTCCTTCTTCCATCTTGCCCAAAACTGTTCCAGCAAAAATTGCACACGTCTCCAGCGTTTTCTGAGACACAAATCCTCCTTCGTGAACTCTCCCGGAGGAGGTAAGGGAATTTCTGACTTGGCTGTCAGGATGTGATTGGGTGTTAGTGGCTCTACATGGTTATCAAATTCACTGACTGTGAGAGGACGACAGTTTACGATCGACATAACCTCGTAAAACAAGGTTCTCAAGGATGAATCGTCCAGTCGCCCAGGACATAGCAGAAGTACCGAGTCTAGCACTGACCGAACAGTCCGTATTTGTCTTTCCCAGACTCCTCCTGTGTGACTCGAACTTGGTGCGTTGAACACAAAGTCACACTGTTTAGTACTAAGAAACGATGCCATTTTGTCGACGTCGATGGCCTTTTTGAATTCGTTTCTGGCCCCGACGAAGTTAGTTCCTTGATCAGAGCGCACTTGCCTCACTGCACCTCGTATTGCAATAAAGCATCGTAGGCCATTGATGAAGGCATCCGTTGACATGTCTTCAATCATCTCGATGTGGATTGCACGCGTACACATGCACGTGAAGAATAGACCATACCGCTTCATTTCCTTGCGGCCTTGTTTCGTTAGGAAGGGTCCGAAGCAGTCCATTCCACAGTACAAGAATGGTGGAAATGATTGAACTCTGTCTTCTGGCAGATCTGCCATCTGCTGGGTTTCCGTTGGTCTTCTTAGCTTTCTGCACACAACACAATTCCGTATGTATTGAGCGACAGCTTTGTTTCCTCCAATTATCCGGAATCCATTTAATCGTAGGAAATTCAGTGTCATGCCACGACCTTGGTGTTTCGCCTTGTCATGCACATGTCGCAGTATAAGGGTTGTGACGTGACCATTCTTGGGCAGGATAACTGGATGTTTAAAGGGGGCCGACAGGTCTGCCTTTCTCAATCTTCCTCCAACACAGAGGAGATTATCCTTGACTGTTGGGTTCAGCGAATAGAGGTTATTCGACTTCGGTAGCGTCTTTGAAGCCTTTAGGGCGGCGAGAGTGTCGTCAAATGTTCCCGCTTGAACAAGTTTGAGAATGCTGTTTTCAGCTCGTTTTCTTTCTTCGACGGATGGAGGTTGAGTTCCCTTGACTCCTTCTGCCAACCTCTGTATTCTGGCAACAACCGAAACTACCATGCACCAGGATGAGAATCGTTCAGTCAGGATTTTCAGTAGGCTGGCTTTGTTAGTCATTTCTCCTCCTTTTGTACACAGGGTAATTGCAGCTCTTACTTCAGGATCACCCAGCTGTAGACTAGGTTCGACCGTTATCTGCAGTTCAAGTTCTTTCTCCCACAGAAACTGGGGTCCACTAAGCCACTTTGAGTTCATGATGCCACCCGCTGTTAGACCTCTGGAAGCAAGGTCTGCTGGATTTTCTTCCGAGCTCACATAAAACCATTGACTGGGATCAGTGGCATTTCTGATTGTTTGCACACGATTTGCCACAAACACATGGAACCGTCGTGCATCGTTGTTAATGTATCCTAGTACAACACGTGAATCGGTCCAGAAGTACTCATGGTCGATCTGCAGGTCAAGCTCCTCACGTAAGAATAGGCTCATTTTTACTGACAGCACAGCGGCTGTCAGTTCCAATCTTGGTATAGTAACTATGTTCTTTGGGGCCACACGAGATTTGGCCATCACCAACGTACAGTGGGCTCCGCTTTCACCGATGTATCGGACATATGAGCACTGCCCATACCCACTGCTGCTTGCATCCGAAAAGTGATGTAATTCTATGCGATCTGGTTTGCCGAAGTCCTGTGGTTTCAATGCTCTCGGAATTTGTATAAGCTGTAGATTGTGAAGATCATGAACCCATTTTTCCCACTCTGGTTTTAGACTTTCTGAGATGGGTTCATCCCAGTCAATCCCTTTCTGGCACATTTCTTGAAGAATTATCTTCCCTTTCAGAGTGAACGGAGACAGGAAGCCGATTGGATCAAATATTGACGCAACAGTCGACAACATGTTTCGCCTCGTGGCTGGTTGATCTTTGACTGTAACCTCGAACTTGAACATATCACTCTCTGCACACCACTTTACTCCAAGTGCGCTTTCTATTGGTAACCTTTCTAATGACAGATTTACATCTTTGACCTCTGCGGCTCTCTCTGTTTCTGGGATTGAGTTCAGGACTTCTTTGTTGTTTGACATAAACTTATGTAAGTGCAGTCCACCTTCCTCACATAGCGTGCGCGATTCGTTGACCAAGGCCATGGCATCTTCTACTGTCTCGACACTTGTGAGACCATCGTCTACGTAGAAGTTCCTCCGTATGAAGCTGGAGGCAGTGGGAAACCTCATTTCCATAGACCTTGCTAGGTATTTGAAGTCGTAGTTTGCACAACCAGGGGAAGAGGCTGCACCAAACAGGTGTACTTTCATCCTATACTCCAGTAGCTTTCTGTTGATATCCCCGTTCTCCCATCATAGGAAACGCAGGAAGTCTCTATCGCTTTCTTGAACATAGAACTGATGAAACATTCCCTCGATGTCGCATATGATTGCTACTGGATATTGTCTAAATCGACAGAGGACTCCCACCAGATCATTTGTCAAGTCTGGCCCAGTGAGTAGGTGCTGGTTCAGTGATGTATTGCCATACCTTGCTGAGCAATCGAATACCACACGTATCTTATCTTGTTTCTGAGCATGATACACCCCATGGTGAGGTATGTACCAAACGTTGCCCTCACAACCGTCATTTGTCACAAGTTCAGCTTCTCCTCTTTGAATTATGCCTGTCATGAATTTAGTATAATGGTCATGGTATCTTCCATTGGTCATTTTTCGTTTCAGTTGATTCATACGCTGCATGGTCGCTGCCTTATTATTTGGCAATGTTGGCCTTTCCTTGAATGGCAAGGGCATTTCAAGGTGTCCACTGTCGTTGGTCGCTATACTTTTTTCAAGTATATTAAGAAACGTGAGATCTTCTTGTGAACATTTTGTGTCGTGAGTTGCTTCTTGTTGGAAGTCTCTCTCGAAGACCTTGATAAGTTCTCTTGGTGTGCATGGAGGTGCTTCTTTGGTCACTATGCGGTGACGTATTCCTTTATCAAAGTCTTCCATGGATAGGTTGGAACAGCCGACAACACTCCAACCGAGTAGTGTCTTCACGGCGTATGGGTCATTGCTCTGCTCACCCATCAATATCTGTCTTGGTGCTAATGCTTGAGGGCAATTGTACCCTATGAGAAGACCCACTTCACACGACTGGAGTGGTGGGATTGCATCTACTATTTCGTTGAGGTGGGGCCAGCTTTGTGCCGTCTTCCTTTGAGGAATATGCGTTCTGTCTACCGGGATGAAATTTCTCGTGTATGTTTGGTTGATGGCAACCCGTTCTGCAGAGTGGAATCCCCTAACTTCTAGGTCACTGATGCGGAAGCTTTCTATAACTGTGTTCTGGGACGTCATCGTTGACAGGTTTAGTTTAATTGGTTGTTGAGGTACTTGTAGATTTGTAGCCAGTTCTTCTAGTATGAATGTAGTGTCGCTCTGAGTGTCCAAGAGGGCATAAGTGAGCACCTCATTGGACCGTTCGCTGCTGTGTGATACCCATACCGGGACAATCATAGAAGTACCCCGTCCTATTATTTGACTGAATCCACAGCTGCTCGTTGCAGTAGCATTGGAATTAGCTTTGAACACTGGAGCATCAGCATTTAATGAAGATGTTTCCCTTTGTCGTTCTTCATGGAGACACGTAGGATGTCTCCCTTTACATGTCCCACATGTGTGCTTCTTCCGGCAGTCTTTGTTTCGATGGCCCCTCCCCAAGCAGCCATAGCAAGTGTTGCTCTTGCGGATGAAAGCCCGTTTGTCTTCCAGAGACATTGCCAGAAAACGTTGGCATTTAGTGATGTGATGTGCTCCCTTACAGTATCCACACTCTGGTTTGGATTCCAACGTGGATGTAGCTAAGACTTCAACCTTTGGTCTGCTCTTCTCTCTTGCTGGCCTTGAGCTCATACCGCACTGCAGAGCTGACAGAGACGATACTGGATTACAAGCCACTCTGGCTTCCTTTTTGAGGAACTTGACAAACTTTTCGAATTTCGGATAGCTATCGTTTGTGCCAAGCGCATCAGTCACTTCGCGATTCCAGCGGGTTGCTATCCAGTCTGGAAGCTTCTTGAGTAACTTTTGGTTCTCAATGCAGTCATTCAAGATGGCCAGACTTGGTACTTGTGGGATAGCATCCTGGCATCCTTGCAGGAAGTCTGCGAAGTCTCTAAGTGCCATTGGATCCTTTGGTCCGACCTTTGGCCAGTTTTCCAGTTTTTCTCTGAAGGCTCTTTGTAGCACGAAAGGGTGACCATATCTTTCGTCTAAAACCCTTTGTGACTTCTCAAAGGCAGATTGAGTAGAACTAAAGAAGAAGCCTTCGAGCGCTCGTTTAGCTTGACCTCCGACATATTTCTTTAAGTAGAAAATCTTTTCGTTGGGCGGAATTCCTCGCTTCTCTATTAACATTTGGAATGATGTTTTCCATTCCAGATATGTGAGAGGATCTCCAATGAACACACTGGGTTCTGGAACAGGCAATCTGTTTAAATTAACCGAGTCGGCAAATGCTTTTGCCAGTTTGTCTGTGTCTCTGGTGGCTATCTCGGCTGGCTTGAAGTCTTCTTCAGTCTTCAGCACGGATTTATACGCCTTAAACCTGGCACTGGCTATCTCTACTTCCCTTTCCAATGTCAACTTCTTCAGCTCCTTTTGTTGGTCAGCAATGAATCTTTTATATTCTTGTTCAGCTTCCTCGAGCTTAGCTCTCCTAGCTGTCTCTTCTTCCAGCTTACCCAACATACGGAGCTCTGTCTCCTTTACTGCCAATTCAGCGGCAGCATCAGCGGCTTTCTCTGAAATATGAGAATGGTTAGACATGCTAGAATAGTGACTGAAAGGTTCTGAAAATACAGATTGAGTAATATATGTGTGTTTCAAGTTCTCAAGTTTTTTAGTTTCTGTCCTTTCATCAAAGGCGTCTATTTCACTAAGTCTCTCATTTGCAATTTTCCCAATTTCACTGGTGACCGCTACACACGCGTCCATCTTTCTTACACTTTCCTTGTCCATATGTGTCTTTTTTCTTAGTTCATCAAATTGTTCTAGAAGCTGTTTTTCATTACGCTCAACCTCCTCTTTCAGCTCCTTCAGTTTCTCTAAGTCACACTCAGTCTTTAACAAGTCACGAAGTGTTCTAGTCCCTTTCTTCCAGGATTCGTATTTGCGTGTCCATTTTCTTTTAGCCTCCACAATGATTTGCTCCTGGTATTCGATCATTATTTCTGTTAATTTGGGAACACGATCTGATTGTCTTATACCGCCAGCTGCACCATTTACACTTTCTACTGTATCATTTTCTGACACAGTCACATTATCAGAGTCACCTTTACTGGAAGTAGACATGACGTTGATATCTTGGAGACTCAGGTTTTGTACACACTCTCAGATCTGCGCTGTCTTGAAGTTGAAGTTTATTTATCTTTCTCGTTCAGTGTTCATCACTTTGTCTTGAAGTAGAAATGATTTTATCGTTCTTGTTCGTTCGCAGTTTCTTCTGACATCTCTCCACTCCAGAGTAGAGTTTTACTGTAAGCGGGCCGCTCGGTTGTAGGGGAGAATGACTGATTCTGAATAGTTTGATTCGTTTATTTCGTTGACGTTTGAACCACCAAAACCGTAAAACTGAAAATACAATTAAAACACAATTTTACTAACAAATCTCGACTTCTCAATTAGCTCCTATATGATTTGATGCAATAAAGCTTAAGGAGAACTGCAAGTGCTTTGAACAGGATATACACAGCATTTACAGCGATCCATAAGTATACATGTAGATAGTAAATGACATTTGACTATCATGACTAGATCTATAATACTGACATGAAATGACTATGCATGACCGACATGACTATGCATGACCGACATGACCTTGCATGACTGACATGACTATACATGACTGTGCATGACTATACATGACGGTGTATGACTATACATGACCGACATGACTATGCATCACTGACATGACTATACATGACTATGCATCACTGACATGACTATTCATGAATATATGCAATGTAAATAATAAAGCTCAACAAGAAACACTTGTAATGAAGGCATGTCTAGATCTACAAGGCTGTTGGCGTCAAATTAGACTGCAATACAATATGACAGAGAAACGTTCTACTACAAACAAGTAAAGGAATACTACATACACATATATCCAATGTTAATTCAACAGAGGGCAGATGATATCATGCAGTAAACTGTAAACTATGTAGATCAAGCACAACTTCGTTACGGTATACTTGCAATTAAACCTCATACATCTATTGATATTTGACTAGATTGACAATGACTAGATTCGTTAAATGTGCAGGTTTATACACTAATAATTTTAATAGACAAAGGGAAAATACTCTTGCAAGAATCTATGAATCACGTTAGACAACTCTAGATGAGGCGCGAAATGAGCCCCGCATTGCTAATCACGAACGACAACTCTGTTCGAACCACGTTGTCGGTTATGAACGACAACTCTTTAAAAGAAACACCAAAAATTTGCATTAGGGCATTAAACTATAGAGTGACATCTTGCAAATGTATTACATACATTATTCTCTAAGTAAACGTTATAACTAAACATCAAAATACCCAACATTTCTTCAGAAACAATAATATCGGTGACAACTTCCATGCCCGAAAGTTGGCGCCATGCGATGTTGGTACAAAAAAACAGTTATATTCAAGTCTATATCAACTACCACACACTGACAGCATTTCTACGTGTTCACAGTAATATTATTACCTCTATTCCTCTACCGAGCTGCTGCTTAAGTTCGTTTGATCGTTAGAATTTGGCAATTTCTCGACATCGTTATCGTTTTCCTCGTTGTGCGATAGTGAAAGTACCAACTGCGCATGTGCAATGTATATCCGGCTGGGACTAAGTAAACCGCTTTATCAAAAGTTCGCCTGCGGTTTCGCGCACGATCAACAGTGCCACAAGGACATTTACAATACTTGTACACTGAAGATATATGTAAATATACAACAGGGCATGGGTAAAGAAGGAGAAATGTATTTTAAAATTCAGCAAGCGAAGGGTTAAAAGCTCTATTGACTCGGAAATAGTCATAATTGCACCAGATTGACATTTTGTCATACCCTTTTGCAGGCTAATTACGTGTACGACATAAAAGGTAGAATTTTACTCACCATGATTAATTCATTTACTTCTATTTCATATAAAGTAAGCTCTTGCAAACTGTAGGTTATTCAAGCTTCGTGTTAGGGACTTTTTCCTATAAAATAAATAAAAGTAAAAACTGCTAGTGAAAACATTTGACAGTACAGAAATAGGGAGTTTGGTTATATCTGTAATACGCACTTTGTTTCCTGTACACTGTTTGACAGCTGATAATTACCTTGTTCAGTATTATGTGACTCCCTCTACTTTTTAGACATACACTGGGATGACGCCATGTTGCAACGCGGTGGATGCTCTTGATCAGCAGTGTTTGCACATACCGCTGCTCATTGCCCTGTAACGATGGTTTAGCTCATACGTGTACGTAAATATAGTAAAACAGTTTAGACGGAGATCAGAATTATCATAGACAGACACAGGACTGACGCATAGCTGCAACGTGATGGATACTGTTTGTCATCAATGTTTGCAAAAACAGAATGCCATACGGTATGTTCCTGTACAGACTGTTTAGCTCGTGTGTGTCCATGGATAAACGCAATTCAAAGGGCACACATAAAGATACGATTGCTCACAGACAAATACTGGGTTGACGCCATATTGCAACGCTGTTGCAACTCTTTGTCAACACTGTTTGCAGATACCGAATTCCATTTTCTCGTAACGATGTTTAGCGCGTTTAGCGATAGTGTGTCTAGCTCCCTTAACCCATTCCTCCATAGACTATTTTTAAACCCAGTCACTTTGAATAAATCTACCGAAAAGGCACTTTTACTAGGGAAAAGGAAAATGTGAAGTATGGAAATCGTTGTGATAAATAGAGTATTTGCTCCTATGGAGCAAATGCTCTATTTATCACAATGGTTTCAAAAAGTGACTGTTACAGAGGCGCAGAAAGGCATTTTTAAGGAAGAAAGGGTTAACTGAGATACAGGTTAATAGTGTAGACGTAAAAAATAGTATCTGTCCATAATAAGTTGTACATGTTTTAGCAAGCACATTCACGTAGTCATCCCTAAAGCAGTTTCATGTATGTATCTACTGAATATATTTACGATGCCTATGATTTATGATTTACGAGCTACTTACACATAAACGATATATTATTGAACAAACACACTGTAAGCGTCCTCTCTCATGATTTAGTTATTTTGCTGACAAGCATTGTGGTTTGCAGAATTGTCGTTTGCAGTCATATGTTTTTTGCTTTTCTTCCATTTCTTTCAGAAACCATAATCAGAACATCAAACAATTCTGATCTAGATGTTACTGGAAGTAAACTAACAGTTTGCCTTCAAATACATTTCCTCTGAAAAGAGTATCATGTGTTTCATGTTTCAACTGGAGCTATCTTCAATTTCTATTTAAACAAATCATTAGACTGCCAAATAGTTCGGATCCTGATGAGACGCCTAATTGCTCGGCATCTCGGCTGGATCCGAACTATTTGCATAATTTGGACAATGCCAGAAACTGTAGAATCATTTCAATATTAGTTCATAAGCAAACAGAACAAATCCTAAAGGAGCTGTCTGATATGTGTCTACTCCGTTTGCAAAGGCGTAGAAAAGCGTATTTATGAAGTAAAGGGTTAATAATACTAGGTCAAACAAACTGACTGAAATCAATCATTATTAAAGTGTTTAACCGTCTGCACCTTCTGTCGTAAACAATCGCTTCAACTTATTATTGAGAGACTCTCATTGCCAAACTTGTCTGAAAAATCAATGAGAAGTCAGACTGTATGCCGACTGTAGCTCGTGTTCTTATGGAAATACACCAAAGCGATACAGATGGTATCATGGGAAATGGACTCACGGATAAACATACACTTTCAATGCTGAATTTTCAAATGGACTATTCCAAAATTTAAACAGGTTAAGCTTACCATGCATATGCAGGCAGTTGTTTAACCCTTTCCTCCATAAATACGCATTTCTACGCCTCTGTAATAACCAGTTCTTGAAAGCATTGTGATAAACAGAGCATTTGCTCCTATAGGAGCAAATGCTGTATTTATCACAATGGTTTCAAACTACAAAATTCTAAAATTCATGCAAAGAGGTTGGGTCTGAAAATAGCCTATGGGGGAATGGGTTAAAGGAGAAGTGTACCAAGAGAAACAGTGCTGAGCCTACTCTCATCTCGGTCTACACAGTTTGCATAGGATATAAGTGGCTCGTTTCCCACAATGAAAGGTTAACTCTTACACTGACACTGGCGAAAATGTGATCAGCTTTGCAAATAGACCGAGATCCTAATGAGACGCCGAATAATCACGCAGCGTCTCACCAGGATCAGAGGTCCAGATAAGATGCGTACATTAAAACATTTTGAAAAATAACTCCTTTATTTCTCCACCAAACCCTATACTGCGACCACTCTTTAGAATCGTCTCGACGAGACGATTCTAAAGAGTGGTCACAGTATAGGTTTTGGTGGAGAAATGACGAAATTAGTATTTGGGTACGCACCTTTATCTGTAGCTCTGTAGTTAAAAAATAACTCCTTTATTTCTCCACCAAACCCTATACTGCGACCACTCTTTAGAATCGTCTCGACGAGACGATTCTAAAGAGTGGTCACAGTATAGGTTTTGGTGGAGAAATGACGAAATTAGTATTTGGGTACGCACCTTTATCTGTAGCTCTGTAGTTAAAAAATAACTCCTTTATTTCTCCACCAAACCCTATACTGCGACCACTCTTTAGAATCGTCTCGACGAGACGATTCTAAAAAGTGGTCACAGTATAGGGTTTGGTGGAGAAATGACGAAATTAGTATTTGGGTATGCACCTTTATCTGTAGCTCTGCAGGGTCCGAACTGTTTGATAATGCGTTTTACAGTTTTGACGCAAAATTTAAGAAATTTGACTTTTAAAGCAGACAATATTGCAGGCAATTCATGGCTGGGAAAACAGTAGCCCGTTACCTGATAGAGATGCATCTTCCACATTAGCAAACAGAGTAGACTCAGATCAGACGGCTCCTGTATGAGATGTCTATCAGGGTCTGTTCTAATTATATAGACCTGATTTTTCATTTTCTGGCATGGCTAAAACAAATTCTGTATCCACATGCCATTAAAAATAACAGCTAATTAATATTCATGATATTATTATTTCTTTCAAGAATATCCTCGATGGTGCTGCCATTTGCGAGGCGGTTACGGATTTAACACTGTATGGTACATGGTGTTTGTTCCTGCAAATAGATTAACCTATTTCCTCATAGGCTATTCTTAGACCCAACCTCTTTGAATGCATCTACCCAAAAGGAGCATTAACTAGAGAAAATGAACTTTTTAGAATTTGTAGTTGAAACCATTGTGATAAATAGAGCATTTGTTCCTATAGGAGCAAATGCTCTATTTATCACAATAGTTTCACAAAGTGACTTTTACAGAGTCGTTAAAAGTCGTCAATATGAGGGAATGGGTTAAGACTGTAATTACAGTAAAATCCCTCCTAACCGGACCTTTGATAAACAAACATGTTAGGTCTATTTAGGCAGATGGACCCTTAATGTAGAGTGAAAGTAATGCTGAAAGCTCCGTTGGGAGCTTTCTATATGACTTGCAACCTGCTTTACACGGCCATCGCTTTGAACGACATGGGAGGATAATAACTTTAATAAGGCCCTGTTTACAGGGGTTTTATTGTATTTGAATATATTGCATGTGTAGCTGGTCTATAAAAATGATAAAAGCAATAACAAAAAAGAAATCCCTCTAAACCGGACGTTAAATTTTGTATAAATATCTTGGAGACAGGTGGCAGCTTAATGTAGGTTGAAAATGATGAAGAAAGCTCATCTAGGAGTTTTTGTATGACTTTCGCCCTGCCTTAAGCAGCCACCTGCCTAAAAGTAGCTTAATTCTTATCTATTAGAGTTCAGGTTAAGAGAGGTTTTACTATGCTATATATTTTCAAAATTTGTGAGCATTTCTTTTTCCGGTCAATGCTTGTTTGCCTTTAGGTTCGTCTGATACTCGTAATAATCGATCGTACTCTATTACGGCTGCTAGGATACACTATTTTGTTCTGAAACTTTGATCAGCGAGAATATACCTTTACAAACAATAGTAGACACATGTGCTACAGCGCATACCAACATTTCTGTTTTCATTATAAATTGTCGTCCAATTGATATTACTGATTTCTTTGATTTTTGTTACATAAGCAATGTGTTTAATGATATGTTGGTATTTCAAAAAGGGCATCCATAACCAATAAAAAACGTCTCGTCACTTACAGTGATATAATCACACCGTCTGTACCTGATCAGACGCCGCCTTGAAAATGCGGCGTCTGATCTAGGACTGCACTATTTGTCGTGCTGCATTTTTGCGACATTGGCGGTAAAAGGGTTAATGCACACATATCACCAGAAAAAGTCATTTAAACATTGCAAACAGAACAGATCCAGATAACCATAGGCATTGAGAATGGTCCAAATGGGCAGTGTCTCAGTTAATCATCTTAGTCAAAACGTATGTTTACAATAAATCCCCGTTTTAACCCATTCCCTCACATTGACGACTTTTGATGACTCTGTAAAAGTCACTATATGAAAACATTGTGATATATAGGAGCAAAATTAATGCTCTATTTATCACAATGTTTTCAAACTACAAAAATCTAAAAATTTCCTTTTCTCTAGTTAATGCTCCCTTTCGTTAGATTTATACAACGGGGTTGTATCTAAAAATAGCCTTTGAGGTAATGGGTTAAACCATACGTTAACATTAATATCAATACTGATCTTACATATACCTGACAGTTTAATGCAGGTTAAACTACATACAGAAAGCTCCTTTGTGAGCTTTCTGTATGAAATGCATCCTGCTTTAAGCAGCCAACTGTCTCAAAAGACCTAACATGCTTTTTATCAAACTTTCCGGTTTAGAGTGGATTTACCGTACAGTAAATTAAATCTGAAACAGATTTTCAAATTAGTACCAATACAAGATACCAGGACTACAGCTACAGTTTAATCCGGTCCACTATAAGCTATCTTTAGATTTTATCTCTTTGAATATATCTTCCGATTAGGCGCATTTAGTTGAGGAAAGATTTGTTTATAATTGTGTAGTGTTGAAACCATTGAGATGAATAGAGCATTTGCTTATATCTAGCAAATGTTCTATTTATGACAATGGTTTCAGAAAATGACGTTTAAAGAGACTTCAAAAGACGTAAATATGAGGGAATGGGTTAATGAACAATGAAAGTAATGCAGAAAGGTCCTTTTGGGACTTCCGGCATGACCCTTATCCTGCATTAATCAATCACTTGTCTAAACAAAACGAAACTCTTATTTACCAAACATTCGGTTTAGGTTAGGCATACTGTCAAATCATCAAACAAGCTGTAGGGCCGGCTTTTGTTGCACTTTGGAAAGCAATTTTCTTTTCACATATGCTCGATATCTCTCCCCAGCTTAAATTAAGTTCTATTTACATTTGGACATGGTATTTTTGCACTTCAATATTGTAGAAAACAAAACGATTCATTTCAAAGCGACAATTAGATACATGTAACTCAATCTCATTGATTGTGGCTGAAATAAATCAACACATATTTAATTTTGTCTGGCGTTCATATTGTTTGAAAAAAAAACACTTTAAAAATGCATGCTACTACTTTATTTTGTTTTGTTTTAATTAAATTCTGTGGCGAGTTTGCTGTGGTGTTTTTATTTCTGCTTCATGTGGTTTAAAACATCAACGTGCAATGACACTTTTATAGAACGCACTGTGGACCTGCTGGGAAATTTGAACTGTATTTCGTCGCTGTGCTGACAAAACCTCGTATAATGAAAATCACTACTTTTCAGGAGAAGCAAAAAACTGATTATTTTTATGAATTCGTCGGATATCTGTACTATTTCGTTTTTGCCGTACCCTTTATTACTTTTCTACAGTTACTCTGTTTGCAGCTCGATCATTGAGTGCACTAGCGATAGGTGGCTACAGTTTGTTCACTTACATGTTTTCGTTATACATGCACTTTACCACTGTATTTGCCATCGCGGTTGTAGATTAGTCGGAGAGGGGATACGTTTATTTACACTGTTTGTCTTTTAGGGTGGGGATGGAATAAGTGTGAGGTTGGGCGCCTATAAACCGGTTTAACCCCCAGTGACTTTTGTCACTGACCGTTCCAAGGCGGTACTTCCATCTTCCCCTATTGTATGTTTGTTTTGTCTTTGTGCGTCTCTTGATGTTTTTATAGTTATGTACATTTGCTGTTTCCTTGTGTTGCTGTTCGGGCGACTGTTTGTTCTGTATGTGGTATTTCCTGCATGACCCATTTTTGTACTTTTTTGGGGCAAATAAGGTATATATTCTGGTACCATATTAAAACACAAATTAATAGATAAAACTTTATTTATTCTATCCTTAATAAAACTTTATTTTTTCTATCATTTGGTATGACGATTTTTTAAATATACGATCTTTTTGTACCAAGTTTTGTTCACTTTATGTATATACGAGCTGTTACCACTTATACGATTTTTCGTCTTTTTTTTTTATATCCGGCGATCATGATATACGACAATTCACATTTCACTTGTGTTTAAGCTTTGTACATTGACACATAAAGAAAAGGACAGACCTATGCTCTATGTACCACAATACATGCACTGACCTAATCTGCATGCGTTTTGATGTGTTTAATGTCATTGCTCCGCATGCTTGAAGAGTAAAATTTATACGAGGTTTTGATATTGAAAAATTCAGACCAGTAAATATACGAGGTTTAGTCACGGGCGTGTTTTGACACTTTTCATTGGTCGATTGGGCTGATATTTTGACAGAATGTGGGCATTGTACATTTAAATCAGAAATCGTGAATAAACGAGTTTCGGCCAAAATGGATATACGAGGTTTTGTCAGCACAGCGACGATGTGTATGTGTGGTATTGACATAACATTTTCAAATGAACAAATAACATAAAATCTAAACTGGAGCTTTTGTCCTTAAATCAAGAACAATAGAATTGTCTGTGTGTAGAAGCATTCTTAAGAGCAGGAGCTGGTGCAAACACACCAATATACACACACGCTTGTACACACGACACACACTCAACCACGCAAGCATACGCAACGCATTCACTCACGCACGCACGCACGCACATAACACATAAACACATCCACCAACCCACCGCACTGCACCAAACAAAACGACCTCACAACACGAAAACACCACGCCTCACCACACTATATCACACCTCACGTGTGGTGCACAAAAAACTTGCGCACATACATGTATACATACACGCACACACACGTGCACGTAACTATTATATGTAAAAGAAGTAAATAATGACTAGTACAGTAACCCCTCAATTGAAACATTTTACATAGATGACTGTCTAATACATGCTGAAAGTCTTGCAGACATTTCTTTTCGCCCTGTTTTAACCCTTCGCTTGCTATTCACGTCAATATACCTACCTGTAAATAGTGAAGACCCAGATGAGACAGCTCCTGCAGGAGCTGTCTCATCAGGGTCTGCACTATTTACAAGTTGATTGTGCAATCAGTGCAATTCACAGCAGTTATTGCACAGCAAAATACTTGTACACAGTGAAGATATATGTAAATATACAACAGGGCATGGGTAAAGAAGGAGAAATTTATTTTAAAATTCAGCAAGAGAATGGTTAATAATTATTTGAAAGTCCTGTTGAGAAAGGATATCAAGTAGCAGTTTAGAAATATCCGCTTGCTTTTATACAGTAAAGGCCCTATTAACCGGAATTCTAGTAGCGAAGAATTAAGATACCTTTAGGCAGATGGCTGCTTAACACAGGGTGAAGGGCATGCAGAAAGCTCCTAGTGGAGATTTCTGCAAGGCTTTCATCCTGCATTAATCTGTCACATGTCACCAAGACCGATAGTTATACTAAATTTTACGTCCGGTTTAGAGGTGTTTTACTGTAAAACGCATTGTTTCTCTACTTTCTGCTGGCATTTTGAATGAGCAGATACTTGTCTTCTTTATACTATAGATGCGTCGATACAAATTTGACTTCAACTGAACTCATCCTCATAGGGATGATTGACTCAAAGGAGAGGAGTTAAATTAATATATGTCCATGTTAGCGCGTTAATCACTTACTCCATGGATATTCATTCAAGAAAATTTAATAATAACATCATGGATATTAAGTAGATTAATTGTTATAATAATTATCACATTGACACAGGAAGTTTAGGTCCAGTCAAAAACTGTAGAATCATATCTATATTATATCATTAGCAAACAGAGCAGACCCTGATCCGACGCTCCTATAGGAGCCGTCGGATCTTGGTCTACTCTTTTTTCAAAGGCGTAGAAAGGCGTATTTATAGAGTTAGGGTTAAAACTGGAAACATTGGGTCTAATTAATGCTCTATCTCATATAAACAAAGTAGATCCAAATCAGACGACTCCTGTAGGTATCGTCTGATCAGGGTCTGTTTCGGTTGCTTATGAAATCATTATAAATCTGACTGTACGAATTTCGTAGTTTCTACAAATACCAAGTTGTACTGTGTGCATATGCCGTTATATGGTTTTATTATTTCTTACATAAATATTCAAATGCGAAAGATTTAAGCATAACGCTCATATGCTTTAATAGTATCTATAACTATTACAGTGGTTATACTGAATATAATAAAAAAAAAGCATAATTATAATAATTCATCAAAGCTTAGCAGTATACAGTAAATCCCTCTAATACGACCACTTAAAATGATAATTCTTTAAAACGGGTCGTAAATTATTGGAGGACAAAAGCAGACAGTTCCATAGATTTATTATATTCCCTTTGCCCAGCGTTAAGCAACGACATGCCTTTAAAGACTGCTATGTTAATAAAGTATGCGGTCGCTTTAGCCAGGCTCTACTGTAGTAAGTAAATACAGTAGAACATGTCTTAAACGGCCGTCAAAAAGGTCTAATTATGGGTATGTAGTAGCTTAATGCAAGTCAAAAGTAATGCAGAATGCTCATATAGGAGCTGTCTGCATTACATTTGCCTGCATTAAGTAACCACCTGCTTTTTTATGTTCTATAAATGAATGACCGGTTAAGATAGGTTCCATTGTAAATCATCAACGCCAAGTACATGTAGGCTCTCCCCCGAAGTTTGATATCACAATTTGCCATTTTCCTGATAAACAAGCCTTTTTCATAACTTTGCAAACAGATTAGACCCCGATAAAAGGCTCCTGTATAGAAGTCGTCCGATCAGGGTCTTCTCTGCTGATGGGGTTATATAGATTTGAATACAGTTTCTGCCCTGGACAAAATATACTATGTTCATAATTACACATGTATGCCATTATAAAACTACTAATCAATATTCATGATTTCATTATTTTTTACATGAGTATTCATCAGATAAAGTTATTATAATGATATTATCTACACATTTCTTGAAAACCTATTAATTTCGTTCTGAATTAAGTTACCACATGTCAGGAATGAACCATTTACTCCATACATACATGTACTTACGCCTTTGTAAGCAGAGAATACATAAATATGACATCTTCTGTAGGAGCTGTTGATCAGGGTATGCCATATTTCCTTATGGAATAATATAAATCCGATTCTAATTTTGACAGGGCCAAAACATTCCTGTATTCATTTAACGCAATAATAATTCACATTCAATTAATATTAAGAAATTATTTCTTAAATGAATATTCGTCAAATAAATATTTAATGGTCATTCAAGACAGGGCTTTCTGTACTATCCCTTCATTGGTCGAACATTAACATACATGTATTGACCTGATTTATCAAATGGCCATTTCCCTGTAGAATATTCATGTAAGAAAATATCACGTAATGGGTATATAAATGGCTGAGTTTTTACGGGTTGCATATGCACACAGGGTGTTTTGGCATTGGACGAAGCTGTAGAGTGAATTATTTCACAAACAGACAGAGCAGATGTTGATCAGACGGCTTCTGCATACAGGAACCGTTGGACATGGATCTACTCTGTTTGCAAATGATTGAAAAACGTTTATATGGAGGAAAGGGTTAAAACATAATCTTTATTAATTTAACCCTTTCACTGATGACTATTTATGTAAGAAATAATACCTGTATGAATCTTCATTCATAATACAATTATTAGAGAAGTGCGGTTATTAGAGATTACGTATGCACAATGGTTTGGTGTAACATGGTTTTGATTCAACTCGAAAATTCTGCTTTCAAATGCACACGCATGAGATGAAACTGCCAACATACCTTCCTTTTAGTTCTAGCCAAAGAAAATACTGCTTGCTGAATAAATAAAATATATCCCTAATTGCAATTAAGCCACATAACCGCGTCAAGGTAGGAGGTTAATACGGGGTGGCCACTTTTCCTTTTTCTAAAAAACACAAATAGAAAAACAATTTACAGAAAAAAAGTGATGCACGCAGGAAAATGATATTACACACCCCCATTAAATGAGTGACTTGTCAAAACGCTGTCTGAAAATGCATGCACATGTATAAATACCTCTGTCCAATAAAGAAGTTTAACATACAGTCAGGTAAAAATGAAAGCGCTCTGAGAGCTTGATAGTTCAGTCAAGTGCCATTAATAAAGCTCTCTGAGCATTTGACGGTTCGGAAAAGTATCCCCTTGCAGAGGTCCAATTATAAAGTTTGCTATCTACTAATAGACGATTCAGTTCAAGGACAGGCTTAAGTGGTTGAAGTCCTGGTATGCAGTTTGCTTCTTGCTCACAGACGGTTAAATCACGACAGACCAAGGTGTTTATAGTTCAGTTTGCTACTCAAGTAACATAAATGAAGTACAATGAGGCAAAACGTACACCAGCAATATTGAAGTAATAGAAAAATGATTCCTAGTAGTCCCATAATGCCCTTTGTGAAATCCTAACGCTGAACATGCAACCTCAAAAATGCTGGCACATGACTGCCTAGAATACAGATGACTTGTATTTATTTTATGTCAAAGATGCAGTTTCATTGGTACTGTAGACACACCAAGATACCTGAACAAAACTACTAAAGTACTAAACTATCAAGACTACAAAACAATCTATGAATGTCTGAACAAAACATGTACCATCAATGACTTGTCTATGATGTCACATTGGACCGAGAAACGACCAAAACAACTATGAGGCGTTTGGTGGGATATAAATATATACATGTATAAATAAAAACAACGTTAAACTTTAAACCAGAACAAAACTACTGCACTATAATAACTATAGACTGCTGAAATTAACCCTTCGCTTGCTATTCACGTCAATATACCTACCTGTAAATAGTGAAGACCAAGATGAGACAGCTCCTGCAGGATCTGTCTCATCTTGGTCTGCACTATTTACAAGTTGATTGTGCAACCAGTGCACTCTACAGCAGTCATTGCACAGCGAAATACTTGTACACAGTGAAGATATATGTAATTATACAACATGGCATGGGTAAAGAAGGAGAAAAGTATTTTAAAATTCAGCAAGCGAAGGGTTAAAACCGCCTATAAGCAAGCAGACAGCTTGGATTCTGACAAGACGCCGGAGTAACTCGACGTCTCATCAGAATCAAATTGTTTGACACTTGGTCAATGGTTTCTAACAAATCTGTCGATATAGCATTGGAGGCATTCTTTTACATGTAGAACACCTTTATGTTAGTTCATGTAGACTTGTTCGACCATATTTCAGCGTATTGAACATCTTGATGTATGTTATATGTAGATTTATAGGAAATATTTAAACGTATTGAGCACTTTGATGCATTTTCATGTAACATTATGTGGCCGTTTTATCAATAAACGAATTGAACACCTCGGTGTATGTTATTTAAATATATCGAACACCTTGATGTCTATTCATGGAGCGTTGTAGGCTATATTTAAACATATTGAATATACGTGCGTAATAGTATTATTTTTATTCCGATAACTTTTATGACCTTATTACCAGATTACATTTTCACAAACACATGAACGATTTAATCACGTTTGTTGAATTGTAAATTGTAACATAAATGTGCATGTGTATGTTATTGTGCGGGTAGAGAATTAATGCTTTTGCTTTACCTTGGAGAGTAGTCTATCCGTGCGTCTATTTGTCCGTTTCAGATTCACACAAATGATTGGTGCCGAATTAAGTTTGCGTTCTGTTCGCTGATATCGTGTAAATGCTGCTGTGCTGTTTTTGCTGATAATATTACTACGATGAACTTTGGACATGATTTAAGTTTTAAATTGCAAGTCTCACATACGGCTATAATTATGCCGAAGATGAAATTGTTTTGTTTTTATTTCACTGACAGCAGACATTACACAGATGTGACAAAACCATTGAGAACAACTAACGCCTAGAGCTCTAACTGTGAGCTTGAAAGAAATCTCAAATGATGAAGGTTTTTGAAAGTCGGCCCTGTAGTTGAATACGCCTTTTACGGTAGTAATTATTGACATCGCTTGCTTTAAACCTTCGCTTGCTGAATTTTAGAATATAGTTCTCCTTCTTTACCCATGCCCTGTTGTATAATTATATATATATTCACTGTGTACAAGTATTTCGCTGTGCAATCACTGCTGTGGAGTGCACTGGTTGCACAATCAACTTGTAAATAGTGCAGACCCTGATGAGACAGCTCTGCAGGAGCTGTCTCATCTGGGTCTTCACTATTTACAGGTAGGTATATTGACGTGAATAGCAAGCGAAGGGGTAAAAATGTATTTACTAAATGAACAGTTATTATTTAGGCTCCATCCTCTTTATATTTATTGTCTCAAATAGTATATTTTGGTATGTATTATATTGGCAATTATTTCTATGAAAGACAACATAAACTCAGGCCCAATAGATCCTTAGTATACAACAGTTCAGAAAGTGATAAGAAAACTACTATAAACACTTCTGATCTGGGTCTGCATCGTTTGCAGAAAGGCGTAAACGCGTATTTATGGAGTAATTTGTTAAAGCGATATTCTCTGTTTGCGAATGTGATTTTAAAATTCTTAAATGTGCATACATCGTTTGTTTATATGTAATAAAAAGATGTGCGTCACCAGAAAACCGATCGAATAATCGCTGAAGAAGATAAAATGTCCATGTAGAGAAGACCAAGATGTTATTCGCCGATGTATTAATGTTAACCCTTCGCTTGCTATTCACGTCAATATACCTACCTGTAAATAGTGAAGACCCAGATGAGACAGCTCCTGCAGGAGTATGTAATTATACAACAGGACATGGGTAAAGAAGGAGAAATGTATTTTAAAATTCAGTAAGAGAAGGGTTAATCTGAGTTGCATTATAGTTTGGTAACCGTTCGAAATATGCCGACAATATTTTATTCTACAACAAAAAATTGTAAGTACCGACGAAAGTCTGTATCACAAGGGTAATTATTCAATATAAATTCAAATTAACAGTCTCCAAAAGAATAATTCAACATAACCAACACCATATTTCATGATTTTAATGCTAGCAACAACTCAGATCAACGGGAACCGACAGGAGGGGTCCTCTGTCCAGGCTCGGCTCTGTTTTGGCATTCCTTATCATCTAGCAAATCTAATCCCTTCAAACCAAATGAATTCTATCGTTAATTAGATTTGGCATTTGCAACATGCAAAACGTCCAGTGGTTTAACCCTTTCCCTCATATAAACGTGTTTTCACGCATTTGCAAACAGAGTAGACCCAGATTAGAGGAGCCGTCTGATCAGGGTCTGCTCTGTTTGCTAATAAAAGTTGATAGATCTGTTTCTTTGCTTTCTAAAATGTCTATAATGTTCCACCTTCCATATTTCTTTATACCTATTATGTTAATGAATATTCAGTAGGTATTGAAATTTGACCTAAATATAGAACAGGGAAAGGGTTAAAACTCATATGAGTACAGCTATTGTGAAATATTAACCCATTACCTCATAGACTAATTTTAGATCCAACCTCTTTGAATAAATCTACAGAAAAGGAGCATTAACTAGAGAAAAGGCAAATTTTAGAATTTTGTAGTTTGAAACCATTGTGATAAATAGAGCATTTGCTCCTTAGGAGCAAATGCTCTATTTATCACAATGGTTTCACAAAGTGACTTTTACAGAGTCGTCAAAAGTCGTCAATATGAGGGAAAGGGTTCAAGTGTAAAGTGTCACAGGATGGTTAGGCTAGTCTAAGTTTATTAATTTTTCATTATTATAAATGTGATATTTAACCAACCGAAATACGGTTATGCTAAGATTCGGACGTCCGGGTCTAGTAATAAAGTATAAAAATGCAAGGAATCATAGAAGATTAGACTGGTTGAAGACTTTCAGTTCGACCTGAGGTTTGGCTAATACGAATAGAAGACCAGTAAAAAGACATGATTTAGGTTGAGAACCCACGGCCGTATCTCAACGAGCTCCCGAGACTATAAAATATTTTGAATCTGAGTCTGGGTTCAGTCTCCAGTATCTGATTGGTCAGGTTTTAAGCAAGCTCAAAACCTGATGGATCAGATGCTTAAGAATGATTCAATATTAAAGCAAATAGTTTTATAACCTAGGAGCTAGTGGTAATAAAGTAGTGACCATAACTACTGCCTTCTTGTACTATACGACACAAGTAATACGAGTCAACCACTTATCAATAATTAACCGTTACCTCACTGAACTATATGTCTGTTTCAAATTCGATCTTGTGCAATCTTTGCCTATAGAAGAACCTGTCTTAAACGGCCATCAAAAAAGAAGTCTAAGTATGAATCCGTGAGGCAGGTGGTAGCTTGATACAGGTCAAGAATAATGCGGAACATTCCGCATTACTTTTGCCCTACATTAAGCAGCCACCTGCGTTTAAGACTCCTGTGTTCATTAAATGAATGGTCGCTAAGGACAGCTTCTACTGTTCATCCCATCCGACCATTTTGAGAAACGAGCCATTGAATATTGAACAGCTTGGATCCTGATGAGACGCCGATTCACTCGGCGTTTTATCTGGATACAGGCTGTTGGTAAGCGCTTTTCAGGGTTTTGGTGGCCATATTCCAATAAAGACCTATGCAACATAGACATTTCTCAGCTTACTGAATTTAAACTTTGTCATCTGTCCTTAATACAGTACATATCTTCTAAATCGGAATTTCAGTATAGAAAAAGTGAGATCCTTTAAGGCAATGTGGTTGCTTAATTCAGGACGAAAGTCATGCGGACATTTCCTGTGGGATCCCGCTGCCTTACGTTCACCCTGTATTACACTGCCACATATCTTACAGACCAGCATTAACACTGCTTTGAACTCCATGTTTAGAGGGGTTTTACTGTACAATGTAACATACCGTAAATTCAAATTCCCCAGCTCCAGTACATACGACCTTGGTGACTTAGGTTTATACGAGGTCATAAATATCTATTGTATTTAACCTTCATCTGCTATCCCGACCTAACCCGCATTTGCAAACAGTGTGTATCCAGATGAGACGCCGAGTAACTCGGCGTCTCATCAGGATCCACGCTATTTGACACTTGGTCAAAGATTTTCTCAAAAGCTGAATCGAATCAGATGTAGTCTAAACTGCATTAGATCCATATTTGAGCAGACAATACGTTTTATAGCATAGTTAGGGAGAAGCCAGATTTGTACGGGGATGTTGCGCGTTACTATCTTTTAATTGACATAAGAGACTTTTTCGCATGTCTGATTCCAGAATAATTGCCGACATATTCAATAAAATTGCAATATTCTGCGGGTACCAGACTGCCTCGGGAATGTCTTCCGGGACCAGTCTTTATTTAGTAAATAATTCTCCCTCTTTACAGTATTACTACAGTAAAACCCCTCTAAATTGGACGCTTAATTCGGTATAAGTATATTTACCAAGGTCGCCTGTATTTATTTGCTGTACAATAAACCCCCTCTTAACCGGGCGTTTAATTTAGTATAAGTATCGGCCTTGGAGAGAGGTGGCAGCTTAATGCAAGGTGAAAGTCAAGCAAAAAGCTTTGTGTGTGATTTTCACCCAGTATTAAGCTGCCGTCTGCCTAAAAGTATCTAAAGTCTTTTTTATCAGAATTCTGGTTAAGAGTGGTTGTACCGTATTGATTTCGGAGCCCTTATTCCACTATATACAGTATAATGTCTGCTCAAATCTGGATTTAGTGAAATTTTGACTACTTCAGATTTGGTCAAGTTTTTGACCGACTGTCAATAAACTCGGATCCGTTTGAGATATTCGGTGTCTCATCTGGATCCAAGCTGTGTGAAAATTCGAGTTACGTCGCCGAATAGCGGGATAATTTTTAAAGTATACGGCGCATATAAACGGCGATTCAAAAATCAAGTAGAACATCCCCATAGCGACCATGATATTTTTAAAGGCAGACATTTCCCTGCATTAAGATGCCAAACCTGGCTTACCCTTAACTCCATGGATACGACGTTTTGAAAGAGTAGAGCCGTCTTGTTAGTGTATGTCGGCTCTGTTTGCTTGTGGTCTGATTCTCCAATTTATGCCATGAACAAATTGCCATGGTGCCACTATCTATATAAACGTTTAAAACCGAACACTTTGTCATAGATTTCACATGCCACAATGGTTGTTTATGTCCCCACAGTGTATATAAGGGGGCATATGGCAACACTCATCCAACTGTCCACCCGAAACACGGGTAAACCTGCTCCGACCCCTTACCCGGCCCTTGGGCCAGATTTATTTCAAACCTAGTCAATTATGGTGTAAAGACGAAGTGGTGAATTACAGCTGCGATCAAATATAAAGTTTTTAAATCAGAATATCACAAAACTGCACTCACAACCGTGAATGTCATGTCGTGTTATGTAATCAGAGTGCTCTGTATGATAATATCTAACGGTTAACATTTCCCTGTTTCATCATAAATATTTATTAGCTGATATTTTTATGATGACATACATGTATATAAACTGGTTGTGTTTCTCTTTGGTTCTGGTAGCAACTCTAGAGTCAGAATCTGACCCTGGTCAGCCGAACTCTATAGAACCTGCCCTAAACAGCTATTCATTTATTAAACATAGGAGTCTTATGAAGCAGGTAGTTGCTTAATATAGAGCAAACATAATGTAGGAAGCTCCTATAGGGGCATTCTGCAGTGCTGTTGACCTGTATTGACCCTTCGCTTGCTGAATTTTAAAATACATTTCTCCTTCTTTAACCATGCCCTGTTGTATAATTACATATATCTTCACTGTGTACAAGTACTTCGCTGTGCAATCACTGCTGTGGATTGTACTGGTTGCACAATCAACTTGTAAATAGTGCAGACCCTGATGAGACAGCTCCTGCAGGAGCTGTCTCATCTGGGTCGTCACTATTTACAGGTAGGTATATTGACGTGAATAGCAAGCGAAGGGTTAAGCTACCACACGCATTAAGGACCCACCATTAGACCTCGTTTTGATGACCGCTTAAGACAGGTTACACTATACTCAAAGGATTCAAAGGATTGAAAATAGTTTTATATGGTGGAGAGTGTTAAGACTTGTGATACGGTTTAAGTATTCCTGCTCAACACGAGCTGGCTTGCAATTGCAAACAATTTTGATCCAGATGGGACATCCCGTAACTCAAATTCGACGCTGTCTGTAATCATGCATTAAGTTCATATCTCTTCAATTGTTTAAATGAGAATGACAAATATTAGACCCGGTAAAGGATTCCACAATATACAGTAAATTCCTTCTAAAATTGACGTTCAATTTAGTATAAATATCGGTCTTGGAGACTGATGACAGCTTAATGCAGGATGAATGTCATACAGAAACCTGCCACCTGCCTGAAAATATCTAAATTAGTCTCTATTAGAATTCCGTTTTAGAGGGGTTTTACTGTAATCAGATCTGTTTCATATAGAGTTATGTGTCCTGATTTTGCGAAACAATGATCTTAAAATAATTGTCTTTAATGAAATACATTGACACACACGCCGTTCTTTGCTGTTTTTACTTACATGTATGTTGAACAGAATGTAATTGCTTTTTACTGACCTCATTCATATTAAAACAAGATATTATGATATAAACTATTGGCTAGATCAGCTTTTAAATAATGCAATTATTAATGTCTACACTTATATGACCTTGATTTGCAAACCAGTATTACATTCAGTAGAACCTGTTTTAACCCATTACCTCATAGGCTATATTTAGATCCAACCTCTTTGAATAAATCTACCGAAAAGGGGCATTAACTAGAGAAAATGAAAATTTTAGAATTTTGTAGTTTGAAACCATTGTGATAAATAGAGCATTTGCTCCTTAGGAACAAATGCTCTATTCATCACAATGGTTTCACAAAGTAACTTGAACAGATTCGTCAAAAGTCGTCAATATGAGGGAAAGGGTTAAGCAACCTTATATTGACTGGACACAGGGAACATTAAAAGTTTCTCTACCTTACAGACCCATAATTACAACTCATTTTGATGTTCGCTTAAGACAGGTTCTACTATATTAGCTTAAGACAGGTTCTACTATATTCGCTTAAGACAGGTTCTTCCACAAGCTCTATCACTACACGGTCGTTTTTGATCATAATTGTAATTAGACAGAGTATGCGTTATATCAGCACTTAGAAGTTGATCTGTTTTATATGAATGTTTTGGTTTGCTTGCGGAGATTCACATTAGCAGTTTACAATATTTATGTTAGTTGAGTATTGAAGTTAGGAGCCTAAGTTATGCTATTAAATGTTTTAGTATTTAAAGAATGCTATATTTGAGTATATCTTTAATAGTCCAAACAACTTTATGACCCTAAAATGGTTTAACAATGAATATGGGTTATTTCCGATAAATACGCTAATAGCCAATAATTCCAAGGCCTATGTCCTGGTAAGATATTGCCCTTGTCATCTATATCCGGGACTGCTGGTACATAAACAGTTTTCCCTGTGCTTTGTTATTTTAACTCTCTCTTTAATCTGTGATGGTCGTTGCAATTTTATTTTGCTGAATTTGCATTGTTGAACAGCAGACAAAATTCACTATGAAAGTGTGTGATTTGCGAAATTATTTTGAGTGACAAACAGTGCAGGTCAAGATCAGGGGGCTCATCTTGGATCCCTCTGGTCTGGGTCTTTATTGTATGCAAATGACTCACTCATTCAAAAAGTGAAATACACTGGCATCATTACGTTTTACTAAGTTTGTGTGGAATTTATTAAATGTTTACATGGACATAACCACATGGCCTTGTTATTTGTGAATGCCTCTGGTTAATGAGGACTTTTTTAAAAAGCACATGCGCAATAATATTTATTGAATATAACTATAATACCCTTGTTTATTGTACTTCCATAATAGCATATCTGTAAAAGTTAGGAAACAGACGCGTATCTGGATAATGTTTGTTTGTATTTGAGATTTACCTTTAATGCAACCAAAACGTAATGCAGAAGGCGCTTTCTGCATTATGTTCCTCCCGCATTAAGCTACCGCCTGTTTTAAAGAGCAATAATTATATTTCTTTTGAGTGGTCGCATCGTACTGACATTGTACTACTACTACATGCGTACCAATATTTTGTTTTTAACGCTCGAAAATTGCTATATTTGGAGGAATTTACAATGGAAATCCCTAGTTGACCAGGTAGAACAATAAATGCAAATTATCTTCTAAAACGTGACCGCCACGTGGCGTATACTCTCAAAGAAAGGATTAACGACATAATATGCATTCAAAGCTTATATCAAAGGAGAATAGAACACAACTTAAGAGATAGTGGTTTCAGTCTGGACACTTCGTCCGCTTAAACCAAGACAGGTGAAGCATATGCAACCAACTGCTTGCATTATTTCAGTTTAGTTCCTCAAGTTGTTTGCAAAATTTAATTCTAGTCCTGTGGGATAAGGGTTAACATAACGAGTATAGTGAAGGATTCCTTAAAAGTATTGCACGTGCCGCTTTCAAAGCATAACATATATAAGAGACTAGATACCTCTGTTTAACTTAATCAAATCTAGATGTCTGGATACGTTCAGTTAGAGTACGATCATTATTTAAAGAGATCAAACGTCATTATCACTATCCCGCGATCTGATTTGCATTTGCAGACAACTTGGATCCAGACGAGACGTCGAGCAGAGCTCACGATAAGGTACGTAAATTAAACTTCTTAATTTCTCCACCAAGCCCTATACTGTGACCACTCTTTAGAATCGTCTCTTCGAGACGATTCCAAAGAGTGGTGACAGTATAGGGTTTGGTGGAGAAATGACTATAATTTTGGTACGCACGTTTATTTGTAGCTCTCTAGTCAAGGCATTGGGTTTCTCATCATCATCCAGTCTGTTTGAAACCATGTCAATAGTTTTTCAAACTCTTGAACGATTCGAAGTAGGCAATGCTGCATCAGAATCCGCTTTGAGCTTACGCTGTTTTCATAACCATACCTAACCAATATATCAAAACAATTAAATCGATTCAATACTCTCTTCTGTTTAATAATTATATTCACACGTTGTTGCAAAATGTATACATTATATTTTGTAAACTATGACACAAAAATAATCGATATGCTCTGTTCTGTTTAGTTCAGTGAGTCCATAGACGAGCACTCATCTTGATCTGCACTGTTTGACATCTTACACATTCTTTAAAATATTCATGTGTAACAGTAAGTTTGACCTTTCTGAATTTTTGAAACAATCCATTTAAAAATTCAGCATTTAAACCGTACACATAAGTAATACGCAACTGTGTTCACTCTACACTACATCGATACGTCTTTTAACCCTTTCCCTGTTCTGTATTTATTCCAAATTTCACTACCTACTGAAAATTCATGGACAAAGTAGTTATAATGAAATATGAAAGGTGCAACATTGTAGCCATTTTAGAAAGTAAAGAAACAGGTCTATGATTTTCCATAAGCAAACAGAGCAGACCCTGATCTGACACGTTTTTCGTCACTTGTCATTTGTCGATTGTTGGAAACTTCCTTGCGAATTATCATCATTATTATCTAAGTATATAAATGTTTACCCGAATCGGTTGAAAGTGGATTAGATAATTTGCACGAATACTAGTGACATTAAAATGTCAATGAACCGATGGATTAGCCTTATCTGCCACCTGACTCCCTTTTACAAAGAGCATGAATGAATCCAGACGATACTCCGAGTTTCTTGGCGACTCGTTATCATCCAAGCTGTTTGGCACTCGGCCAATAGTGTCTCAAAAGCTTGATCGTCCGGTAGTAGTCAAAATTGCACCTGATCCCAAGTTTGTGCAGTGACTATTTCTTTCACAGCGGGTTAAGGACTGAAAAGGCTGTTGAACTGATGCTATTATATGCGGAATTAACTTTGCGTGATGCTCATTAGTGACCGAACATTTTACATTGTACTGTATTGCCTTGTTGGCATCGTGTCAGTAGTTTCTGTGATGTTCAGGACAGCTAATGAACAAGCAACATTCTTTGATATTAACATTTACCACTTTATGTTATCATGCTGAAAATCTAATGTATGGACAAACTTCAATCTGCTGTAAAATGATTACTTACATCTATTCGTTCAAACGTATGAGAAACAGCTGGCCGATTGTCAAATAGCCTGGACCCTGACATGGCGCTGCACTATTCTGCGTCTCCTCTGGGTCCAAGCTGTTTGCCAATGCCAGTCAAGTCGCGTTGAGCACGGTGAAGGTTAAAGCTGATGACAATATGAAGGTCGCAATCAAGTCAGCTGGGCCTCGTGGATATATCACAATCTTGGAATATCAAATTAATCATCTTTGTCTCATGTTTAATCAAACGAATGGATCAACGTTGTTATAGAAATTAAACGAATCTCGCCAATACCCCCAACTTAACCATTTTCTTCCTATAAACACTCTTCATGCATTTGCAAACAGACAATACCAGACGAAGCCGTCTGATCGAGGGCTGCTGTGTTTGCATTTGTCATGGTATTTCAAAACAATCCATTGAAAAGTTTCCATCATAAAATTTTAACTAATAGATAATCATGATGACATTACTTCTTAAATAAGTATTGAACAGGTAAAGGATTAAGAAATAAAAACATTTATTCCATGGTGATTCTACTTTTGAATAATGTATAATATTTCTTCTCGATCAATTGTAGAACTATCGAGAAATTTAAGTCGATAAGCTCGAATATTTTCTCATGAATGGAGGCCCCTCAAATGGAGGCCCTTCTTTAAAAAACAGCCTTGGACCAAAATAATTAGTCTGTTTTACACTTGACGCGTATTTCTTCGATTGGGTATAAAGATCACACGGTGTCCCTAAAGTGTAAGCAGAATACGTTTTAATACGACCATATATAACAACATAAATCTTTAATTAATGCTATTTGAAAGCGATTGGAACCATTTTGATTGTATCGGGATTTAACATCGTTTTAAGAGTATTTCAGGCATATCCCGAGGCAAGGGGCTAAATTAGTGTCAGTCGAAGACCATAACCACAGATACCCCAATCAGTTCGTTGCTACCTTTTGCTGACCACGTACTTTGTTGCTACATTTTGCTGATCAAATACTTTGTGGCTAAATTTTGCTGACCAAGTACTGTGTGGCTACATTTTATTTACCAAGTACTTAGTTGATACATTTTGCTGACCAAGTACTTTGTTGCTACATTTAGCTAACCAAGCACTTTGCTGCTACATTTTGCTAACCAAGTACTTTACTGCTGCATTTTTTGACCAAGTACTTTGCTGCTTCATTTTGCTTTGCTGACCAAGTACGTTGTTGCTACATTTTGCTGACCAAGTTCTTTGTTGCTAAATTTTGCTGACCAAGTACTGTGTGGCTACATTTTGTTTACCAAGTACTTAGTTGCTACATTTTGCTGACCAAGTACTTTGTTGCTACATTTAGCTAACCAAGCACTTTGCTGCTACATTTTGCTAACCAAGTACTTTACTGCTGCATTTTTTGACCAAGTACTTTGCTGCTTCATTTTGCTTTGCTGACCAAGTACGTTGTTGCTACATTTTGCTGACCAAGTTCTTTGTTGCTACATTTGGCTGACAAAGTTCTTTGCTGCTACATTGAGCTGACCTTTTTCGTGTTCGTCGGAAAGCGACTTGACGAATCTGTGATTACATTTGAAAATAATTTGACCCTAATGCGATGCCGAGTTACTCGGTGTTGCATAAGGATCCATGTTGTTTGATACTTGATTTATGCTTTAATCAAGCAATTTGAAGCAAATCTTATGTGTCCATGTGCTATTATGACAATTGTACTAATTATATCTTAAATGGTTAAGAAACAAAAACGTGTTATATGTAATTTCCAATAAATGTATTTTTTTTTAAAATTCAACTATACATTTTAGTATCGTAATTCATTGATTTTGACTTTATATCAACAGTACACAGTTCTTTATCAACAGTATAAGGTTATCGTAATCCTGCACATGACTTTATATAAACAGTACATGGTTCTAGTAATCCCGGACATGGCTTTAAATCAGCAATACATGGTATCCGTTATCCCGGGCACGACTTTATATCAACAATACATGGTACCCGATAGCCCGGACATTACTTTATATCAACAGTACATGGTTCCCATCATCCTGGACATGACTTTATATCAGCAATACATGGTACCCGTTATGCCGGACACTACTTTATATCAACAATACAGTAGAACCCACCAACTGTACATGGACCCCGTAATTCTGTACATGACTTTATATCAACAGTACACGGTTTCCGTCATCTCGAATACCGGTATGACTTTATGTCAACTTTTTATGGTTCCCGTCAAGCAAATCATTCTCAGGGGTTCGTCTACACTGTTTTCAGCGTCTTAATGGTACACTAGCTCGTTTCACCGTCCATTGAAGACAGTTGTAGAGAATGGTGTGGACGTTTCGAAATACGCACATTTTCCTCGTTAAAAGCTAAAGTTCAGCCCTTCTTATGCTTTAATGTAATTAGTGAAGTTTGGTGGTGCGTGATTTCTAGCAAAGGTGTAGAAAGGCTGTGTGTGTGGGGGGGGGGGGGGGGGGGGGGGGTTGGGGTGCGGGTGCCTTCATTAAATGAAATATTTAATCATCCATTCATTATTGCATATAAGAACAGCGTATTAGAAGTTGTTCGTAAATTTAATTACCTTGGTACAGTCTTTAATTATACACATTAAATCAAATTTGTTTTCAATCGGGGATCGTTTAGTGGGGGAAAAACTCTCACTTTTATTTCAATACGGGATTACATGTACTTTTAATTGAATTCAAGCAAATTAAACCAACACTACATTGTCTACCTATAGATGCCTTTGTTGCCTCTATGTTAGAATATGCTTCAGAAATATGGGGTTATAGTAAATGAAAAAGGAAGAATAAATGAAGTTTTGCTAGTCCGGTCTTAATGTGCGAGTATTGACCTCCTCGATGGACGTGTATGGTTAGTTAAACAGGTACACTCTTTGCGTGGCTGGTTATATCTGAAATTGAAATACTGGTATAAATTAATGAACATTGACACTCATTTTGCGTACAGTTGCCAAAATTGAATGTGCATTTAGGTAAGGTTAACAATAGATATAACAACTGTGTTTTCAATATGGAAGGTATGCTTTAATAAAATCTAGGATCAGCAGAATAATGTAAATGTTAAAGATTTTTATCAGCAACATTCAAGCAGCACAGGTTATATCAATCTTGGTATTCAGACACAGAAAACCTTTTTTTTAGAACTTTATAACAAGCTATTTGGTGTGTAAAATGGTTTTTACCCTTACCTTTTGGATTAAGTATATGCATTGCTAAAATTCAATTATCGGGTCACATTTATATAAGTTGTACAAAATGGTAGAATTCTAGAAAATAGTTTACCAAGACATGTAAGGTATTAAAGTGGCGCAGGTGGCGGTGGTCTAGTGGTAACGCGCTTGACTACTAGTATCAGTCCGGAGGTCTGGGGTTCAAATCCCGGTCCCACCCGGAAAGTTCAGAGACGCTTTTCCGTGCCTCCCGCCAGCACATCCTCTCCACCCAGGGGTTAAAATGGATACCTGTGAGGGTCACTCGCCGGTACTGCGGCTGCATGATTGCGCCATATCTTAGCAGTGCTCAATATTGTAAGCCAATGACTCAATGACCAGGGGAGTAAATGTACAGTCGGATGAGCGGTCATTCGGACTGAAAGTAGACTATAACTAGGTACTTTACTTTATTTGTATAGTAGACAAACTGATATAGAAGGCAAATTCCGCCTTGTCCATGTTTTTCTGATATAGGGAGATTATATCAACAGCCATTTTATTAATTGATATAGTATGATGCAGTTTATTAGAATATAGCAAGCAGAATATATGTTATATGAAAACTATTTTAAACCTGCCAAAATAACCGTGGAAATAAACTTACGTTTAAATGGCATTTTACAATTAGAACAACAGATAAAGATGCGTACTCAAGTATTAAAATCGTTTTTCCCTACCAAATCCTACGTTCTGAATACTCTTTAGAATCGTCTCTTTGATCCAGATGAGATGCAGATTTGCACTCGAAGAGACGATTCTAGAGTGGTCACAACATAGGATTTGGTAGGGAAAAACGATTTTAATACTAGAGCACGTTTCTTTATCTGTTGTTTTAAGTGTAAAATGCCATTTAAACGTAAGTTTATTATCATGGTATTTTGGTAGGTTTAAAATAGTTTTCATATACATGTAACATATAGAAGTTATTGTTGAAAATGTTTAATTTACGCGTCTTATCTGGACCTCAGCTTAGTCATAGCGTACAGCAACTGTCCGTCCTCGGAATAACATGCGTATGGAAGATACTAAATAACAAATCACATTCAAACTACATCCTAAATATATGTTCTGGTCCGCTATGAAACATACGTCAGTCGAAATTTCCATTGTTAACCCTTCGCTTGCTATTCGCGTCAATATACCTACCTGTAAATAGTGAAGACCCAGATGAGACAGCTCCTGCAGGAGCTGTCTCATCAGGGTCTGCACTATTTACAAGTTGATTGTGCAACCAGTGCACTCCACAGCAGTGATTTAACAGCAAAATACTTGTACAAAGTGAAGATATATGTAAATATACAACAGGGCATTTAAATCTTATCCAGTTGGCTTAGGTTTAAGAGAAACTACTTACCGGAATAACGAACAGTTTGGACCCTGATGAGAATCTCGATCCAAGCTGTTTGTATATACCAGTCACTTCGTGATTACATGTAGCATGCGCATATTTAATAATTTATATGTACCTATCTTTACTAGGCTTTTAATAAAGACAGCCAATCAATGCTATCTCAAGCTGCGTAGGAGGATGTACTTTACAATGATTCTGTTTTGTTCGATTATAATGAGCGTATCACATGCAAGCGCCTATGTCGTAATATCATTTGATCACTATTAAGCGCCTGGGTCGTAATATCATTTGATCACTACCATACTCTGCAAGCAGCATTCTCTTTAAAGGAGAAAAGTGCTAGTATCATTGTAAATAAACATGCCATGCTCAGTACTATAGGTTTGATATAGCTATACAATTAACACGGTGTTTGAACTTGGATGACGTAGGTATTTATAGTTTGATGCAAGTGCAGTAGAACCTATCTTAACCCTTCTTTTGCTGCATTTTAAAATACATTTCTCCTTCTTTACCCATATCCTGTTGTATAATTACATATATTTTCACTGTGTACAAGTATTTCGCTGTGCAATCACTGCTGTGGAGTGTACTGGTTGCACAATCAACTTGTAAATAGTGCAGACCCTGATGAGACAGCTCCTGTAGGAGCTGTCTCATCTGGGTCTTCACTATTTACAGGTAGATATATTGACGTGAATAGCAAGCGAAGGGTTAAGCGGCATTTATTATTGAACACGGGGTCTTAAAACAGGTAATTACGTAATACAGGGCAAAGGTAATGCAGAAAACTCATATACATGTATAACATTTCTGCATTACTTTTGACCTGCATTAAGCTACTAACTGCCTTACAAACCTCTTCTGTATGGCCGCTTAAGACAGGTTCTACTGTTTTTCAAATCAGTGTATTACTGAAAATAGAACGAGGATACCTATGAACTCTTTGAATGCTGAACATTTACAGAGGAATGATACATCAGTATCTAGTAATATAGACCATGCAGTAAGAATACTTATTATTTGTCAGAGGATTTCAAGTGACAAAATGTGGACCCGGATTAAAGGATTTCCCTATTTGCCAATGCCAACACTCATTTCCCTGATTTAGAATGTTAAAATGTTTGAGCGTTTCGATGTGCAGGACAGTCGCAGCTGATAACGAATGCACCAGAGCATATATTTCACAAAGTTCTATCTACTTATGGTCTTATCACTTGAAATACAAACAAGTTGTAACCCCTATTCTGCTGAAGTGTGTTCAAAGATGGATGTGTCGCAGCTTTTACTTATTTCAGATACGTTCCCGCTTTTAACTCTTTCACTGCCAATATCGCATCTGTATTCAGATGACACGCTCATCAGGATCTAAACTATTTGTTACTATAGCTGTTTTGTGAAACCAAAATAAAGGGGGAAAATTGTAAGAGACGACAATGTTTTCAGACAACAACATGTTGCAGCGAGAGAGTTAACCCTTTCCTCCATAGGCTATTTTTAGACCCAACCTCTTTGAACGAATCCACCCAAAAGAAGCATTAACTAGAAAAAATGAAAATTTTAGAATTTAGTAATTTGAAACCATTGTGATAAATAGAGCATTTGCTCCTATAGGAGCAAATGCTCTATTAATCACAATGGTTTCAACTGGTGCTTTTTGGAGAGGCGTAGAAAGGCGCATTTATGTAGGAAAGTGTTAAAAACAAACTATAGATCGATTCTGATGAGACACCTATTTTTCTTCCATGTTACATTGCATCACAGCACAACACAGGTTCAGTTAGGAACTGAATTTAATGGTATTAGTGATCACAAAAACATACTTTCAATAATATCTAATTTAGTCGAATATAAAAGAAACATTGACTGTGTAGCATGTGTATCTTTATATTCAAATACAAGTACAATAAAAACCTCGCTAATCTGAACACTCGCGTATCAGAACCTTCTCTTATTCGAACACTTGCTAATTTTCGAACACCCATTAATTCGAAAAGTCGCTAATTCAAACACTCGCTAAGTCGAAAACACGCTAATCTAAACACTAGCTAAGTAGAGCACTCGCTAATCCAAACAAGGGTTTCTCCGAACAATCGCTAGTTTTAACAATAGCAAAGTCGAAGACTCGCTAATCCAAACAACCAAATAGGTATCATTATCGGTCTTTAAGACAGGAAGCAGTTTAATACAGGTACCCTGGGAACTTTCTGTGTGGCTTTCAACGTGCATTAACCAGCCATATGTCATAAAACGATTTCAATTACTCTTACTACAAGTTCGGATTAACGCGAGTATGTAAAGCTAATACGCATGGTTGCTTTACATTTGATTTAATTGATAGCGTGGGGCGAATAGATGGGCTTTCTGGTTAGCTGGAATTGCTTTTCAGTACAGTAAAACTCCTCTAAGACCGGATGTTTGATTTAGTTATAAATATCCGTATTGGAGACAGGTTGTTGCTTACTGCAGGATGAAAGTCATGCAGAAAGCTCATCTATGAGCTTTCTGTATGACTTTCACCCTGCATTAAGCAGCTACCTGCCTAAAGGTATATAAATGCTTCTCTAGAATAATTCCGGTTTGAGGTATTTACTGTATATGCGTGCAAACCGTCACAATCAATATTTATATTACTATCACAGTGTACAATAAAAACTCTCTAAATAGGAAATTTATTATCGAAGAAGTTGAATCTTTCTAGGCAGATGGTTCCTTAATGCGGGACAAACGTCATTCAGAGCTCCTTTGGGAGCTTTCTGCAAAACTTTCACCCTGCATTAAGCTGCCATATGGTTTTAAACCGGATTTAAAGCGCCCGGATCAGAGGCGTTTACTGTATAGATTAGTATCGATAATAACTGAAACAGCTGTTATATTAAATATATACATGCATGTGTGATTCTAGACATTTCATCTTGAATTTGAAACAGAGAATGGCATTCACTTGCGACTGTTGTTTATTTTACATAATAAGCAAAACAAATCTAGAGAACACAAACAAATCGACATCAGGTGCAGACTTCGGACGTGCTTGTGAATTTAGATTAACTCTTCACTCTATGAATATTCATATAAAGAATAATCGCACCATGAATATACATTATATTGTTGTTTATAATGTGACATGGACACAGGAAGATTTCGCTATGGCAGATACTGTAGAATAATAATAATATATATTATTTCATAAGCAAACAGAACAGGCCACTATCAGACGGCTCCTATAGGATATTGGTCTACTCTGTTTACACTTGCATGATAAGGCATTTATATGAAGGAATGGGTTAAGACCAAATCAATTATAATAAACTAGATAGGTTTAAGTAGAAATGTATCAGCATTTAGTGGTTACACAACGACTGCAATAGAACAGTTTTACTATAACTCCATGTGTGCGGGATTTAAGATTATAATTCCTAACTCTAACATATAGTTTACTATGCTCTTTAAAGGACATTTTAGAAAATGGTTAAATAGATAAATTACTGCTGAACCATAGATGGAAACTCAAATTCTGGGAATAAATGTGAATCCCAACTCCGGTAAGTACCTATTGGATGTTTCCTTTAACACTTGGCCTGACAATCACGACATGGCTGGCACTTGCACACAACATTGACCCAGATGAGACGCCCAGTAACTTAACAGTATCCAAGCTGTTTGACAGTCATGGTTGCAAACAGATGTTTAACCCATTCCCTCCAACTGACCCATTTTGACGCCTCTGTAAAAGTCATTGTTTGAAATCATTGTGATAAATAGAGCATTTGCTCCATAGGAGCAGATGCTCTATTAAGCACAATGGTTTCAAAACTACACAGTTCTAAAAGTTTCCTTTTCATTAGTAAATACTCCTTTTCGGTAGATTTCTTCAAAATCTTGGGTCTAATAATAGTCTAGGAAACAATGAGTTAAGTAGACATTGCTTTCTCAGCAGATTACGGGTTACAAAATAAAAAAGACAATGAAAGTAGACAAGATAATAACTGACTGACAAACGCCCCTCATATGTATTTATCCATTCATCCTTTATAATGGTATTGAACCTTAGCCTGCTGAAACACTGACTTTCGCTAAAAGTTGAACTGCTACAGTTTTCACTGATACGTTAACTTTTGAAAAACTGTTGAACCAATGGCAAACAGCTTAGATCCTGATGAGACGCCGAGTTACTCGGCGTCTCGTCTGGAATTAAGCTGTTTGCAAATGGGAGTCAATTCGCGCTTAGCTAGCGAAGGGTTAAATTGTTTCACAAATGTTTCCATATGTGAATTCATTACCTAGTTCCATCTATACAAAATAATTAGTGTTAAATTAGCTACCCAGATAGAGTTCACCCTTTTCAGGTTTTTAAAAACAGCGTTGAGGAACAAATAAACTGTTGGCGTCTATGAGATACGAAGTTACTTGGTGTCCTTTACGGACCCAAGCATTAACATTTGTGAGCCTTGTAGCATTTAACTGGTTGTGAATTATTTGCTTGCACGTTTGTGTTTTAGTCTGTCTGTCTGTCTGTCTGTCTGTCTGTCTGTCTGTCTGTCTGTCTGTATGTATGTATGTATGTATGTATGTATGTATGTATGTATGTATGTATGTATGTATGTATGTATGTATGCATGCATGCATGCATGTATGGATGTATGTATGTATGTATGTATGTATGTATGTATGTATGTATGTATGTATGTATGTATGTATGTATGTATGTATGTATGTATGTATGTATGTATGTATGTATGTATGTATGTATGTATGTATGTATGTATGTATGTATGTATGTATGTATGTATGTATGGTATGTATGTATGGTATGTATGGTATGTATGGTATGTATGTATGTATGTATGTATGTATGTATGTATGTATGTATGTATGTATGTATGTTATGGTATGTTATGGTATGTTATGTTATGTTATGTTATGTTATGTTATGTTATGTTATGGTATGTTATGGTATGTTATGGTATGTTATGGTATGTTATGGTATGTTATGGTATGTTATGTTATGTTATGTTATGTTATGTTATGTTATGTTATGTTATGTTATGTTATGTTATGTTATGTTATGTTATGTTATGTTATGTTATGTTATGTTATGTTATGTTATGTTATGTTATGTTATGTTATGTTATGTTATGTTATGTTATGTTATGTTATGTTATGTTATGGTATGTTATGGTATGTTATGGTATGTTATGGTATGGTATGGTATGGTATGGTATGGTATGGGTATGGTATGGTATGGTATGGTATGGTATGGTATGGTATGGTATGGATGTATGTATGCATGTATGTATGCTGTCTGTCTATCCGCTTACCAGTCCGTTTGTTTGTTAGTTTTTTTGTTTGCATTAGGGTTTTACATCGCGGGAGGAAGAAGACTCCACTTGTTTGTTTCTGTACACGGTACAAACTGCATTGAAGTCCATCGTCACGTTTACTGGTCTACAGCCAGTAACTATTACCGGGGGTTTGTCTTTGTTTGTATGGCTTGTTTATGACTGCAGATATTCCACGTTAACTTTGAAATGTATGATATCGGTTGCATATGCATGATGCAAAATGATTAGAATATTTCAAGGCAAGGTTTGCATGTTACACGTTCATTACACCCAACTCGTAGAGTCACTGGCCGCTTTATAACACAACCTCTCTCGCATTTATTGATGGTGTTAATTGATTTACTTGATATTCAAAGTTTATGGTCGTGATAATTAGCGAGCTTGATTAAGTTTCTCTATTTCATTCACGACTTGACTGACATTGTAAGCAGTGTGGATCGAGATGAGACGCCAACCTAATTATCTGTGTCCAAGCTGTTCAGCACTATATCAATAGTTTCTCAGAAGGTTAAACGAACCGGAAGTACTCAAAATTAGCACCAGATGTCAAAGTTGGGCAGATGCTATATTTTCACTGAGGTATAAGTGTTAGTACAGTGTTTATTCTGTTTGGTACAATTAGCGAATATCATGTAAACAGGCACTTGGGGTAGAAACATCAGATGAATAGACACCATTTAGGATACTACTCCGGGTATAGATAAGACTATTATTATTTCACGGAACTTGGAATAATAAGAGTATAGAGGATACAAGACTAGCACAAGAGTTCTGTCTACTATGGAGTAGGTAACTAGAATGGAGACGCGAGTTTAACCCATTCCCTCTAAAGCTATTTAGATACAATCTCTTTGAATAAATCTACCGAAAAGCAGCATTAACTAGAGAAAAGGAAAAGTTTAGAGTTTTGTGGTTTGAAACCATTGTGATAAATATAGCATTTGCTCCTAGGAACAAATGCTCTATATATCACAATGGTTTCACAAAGTGACTTTTAAAGCCATGTCTTCAAAAGTCGTCAATATGAGGGAATGGGTTAAAAATGTCTTGCAATGTAGGTGAACAAGCTTAACCTTTCGCCCGTGAAGCGCGGTATAGCTGTTGTTTGCAAACATATTCGATCCAGATGAGACGCCATAATAATTTGGCGTCTCATCCGGATCCAAATTGTTTGACACTGGGTCAATAGTTTATCAAGTTCTTGGACCAATTATAATCAAATGAAAATTGTAACAGATTGGAGTTTAAGCAATCATTATGTTTATGGTAGACTAATGTTTTACAATGATTCCGACTAACGTTTTGAACAGGTGAGTATCATATTAGGTTGACGAGGACTATTAAAAGATGAAATGACTAAGGAGGGAATGATTCTCCCCCACCCTACCCGGATAATTGTACTGGAAAACTGAAAGAAAAACTTGTATAGATACTCAGATTGTGTCTCCATTCTGATGTTCTAGGTAATAATACTATCTTTACCCTTGCAGTGCGGGACACGAGTGACAGTCACTTTGCAAACAATGTATACCAGATATCTAATGCCTCTTAGAGGAGCCCTCTCATCAATGTCTACACTGTTTTCCATGCTACATTTTTCTTAGAAAAAATCCCTAAATATTCACAATGAGCTTGACTTTTTGAATTTTGGAATAATAGTCCATTTGAAATCCGTCCATCCTTGTAAGTGTTAAGAGTACAACGCATTATATCTAATTTTTTCAATTTGCTGAAGTTATTTCATTAATCTAAAACAAAATATGCAGATGTTCTTACGTATCAACGCTTGTACCGTATCTATATCTCGAACTCGGTCATCTGTCCAACTTAAATTTGTTAAATAGCTCGGCATGCTGCATCTTATTCAAGCAGAGATAATTTCAAAGAACCGATAGAAATAATCTAAATAGTTGTCCTTGTTGTTACATATAACTTTAAGACGTCCATATACGTAGTGGTACTTGATTGGTGCAGCAATTAGGTGGGTACTCTTAAAGTCAGTCTAATCAACTAATGATGATAATGAACTACATGTAGAATGGACAGGACTGTCAGCATGGTTGGCATCTTTAACAATCCCGTCAAGTCAATGCCTATTGTTAAAAAACGAACTACTTGTTTTGTTAAAAATATATTGTAATCATCAACCCATTCCCTCATATCGACACCCTATGATCTCTCTCTAAAAGTCACGTTTTGAAATCATGGTGACACCATTTATCCCCATGACTTCAAAATCACACAATTAGTTTTAGTAAATGCTCCTTATTCAAAGAGGTTGGGCCTAAAATGCCGATAAGGTAATGGGGTCAAACAGCCTATGAGGTAATGGATCATAAATAGCCTATAAGGAAATAGTTGTTTTTAAAATAGCCTATGTGGAAATGGGTTAATTCAGCATGCTTGCGAATCTACATTTATCTGCGCAAAGCGTTTGGATCCCGACCAAATGCAGCTTTTTAGCAGGGACTGGGCCGTTATAACCCTAGTTTCGCCTTCGAAACGATATGAGAAGAAAGTCTGCTTCAAAATCTGAAAGACGTTTTCTAACGATAAACTATTTTCTACGCATACTACTAGTTAAAGATACAGTTAAGATTTAGGCATGTGTTTAACCCTTTACTCCATAACTACGCCATTGCAATTACAGTAGACCCAGATCATACGACCCATATAGGAGCCGTCTGATAAGATTCTGCTCTGTTTGTTTATGATGTGATATAGATATGATTCTACAGTGTCTGACATGGCTAAACATTCACGTGTCCATGTGCTATTATAATACTTAATCTAATTAATATTCATGATGTCATTATTTCTTACATGAATATGCATGGTCTAAAGGGTTGACATCAAAGTGCCTGTGTTCAAGTTTCAAGATAGAATAAAATATTAACCCTTTACCTGATAAACATTCGTGTAAAGAAATAATGACCCACGGGTATTAATTAATTAGATTATTTTTATGCCCCCAAAGCTAGGCTTGGCGGCATATTTTATAATAGCTTTTTTACCGAGAGACGTTTGAACACGGAAGAAAATAAAGAATCAGATATACATGGTTTTTTGTCATAAGCAAACCGCATACCCTAATCAGAAGAGACCATTACTATATCATATGTCTGAACGGAGTCGACTTTGTTTATAAGATCGCACACCAACGTCTATAATCCATAAAAGGTTTAACTTATCTTACGTTCTCTCAGTTTTCTATCTGGTCTTAAAATAGGATGTTTCATTTTCATACTGATAACTCTGTTGGTACATGTATTTTGAAATACGGTTCTATAAGGTTCAATGTTCGTTCTGAAGTTTTTGATTGGTCAGATTTGAGCCTATGGCTCAAATCTGACCAATCAAAAGCTTGAGAACTCTATAAGGTTCAATGCTAACCCACGCGTTGTTATTTATCTGTATACATCTTTAATCTAACATTACAAAATAAACTGGAACTTAACTCTGCTCGTTTGGTGTTAACCCACTCCCTGATATTGACGCTTTTTGACGCCTCTGTATAAGTCACATTTTGAAACCATTGTGATAAATAGATCACAATGGTTTCAGAACTACACAATTCTAAAATGTTCCTTTTCTCTAGTAAATGCTTCTTTTCGGTAGATTTATTCAAAGAGGCTGGATCTAAAAATAGCCTATGAGGTAATGGGTTAACCCCTTCAACACTGAATTATCAGAATGGAATATCATATCACTGTTTAACCCTTTCCCTTACATGTAAGCGCTTTTTGACGCATCTGCAAACAGAGTAGACCCAAATCAGACGGCTCCTACAGGAGCCGTCTGATCAGGGTCTGCTCTGTTTGCTTATGGTGTATTATAGATCTGATTCTACAGCTTCTGTCTGAGCCAAACTGTCCTGTATTCATATGCCATTATAAGAAATAATCTTAGTAATATTCATGACGTCATTATTTCTTACGTGAATATTCATTAGGGAAAGAGTTAAAGTATAAGCCTTAAATTTATCAGTGGATATTGCATGACATACAGTGCAGATCTTTATCAGAGGGTTCCTCTAGGAGCCATTTGGTCTTGATCTACACTGTTTGCAAATGACAGTACAATCGTTTCCCACATTGAAATGGTTAAACAACGCGAATATATATGAACAAATCTTGGTATCGACAAAGTTTATGTTTATTTCAGTAATAACATTGTTCGTTCAGCTTTCAGAGTGAACTGCCTAGGGACATAGTTGATTCATTTGATATTTCAATAATGTGACATGTTCACGAAGCCCGAAGAACCTGCTATATCCTTTCAAGTCTTAGTCTATAGTAAATATAGATTACATCTTCGCTTGTTCATTAGTTTTATCTGTGCTTCAAAGAAAATGTATAAACAACAAAACAGCAACTCGAAGGCATCCAAACTTCAGTTGTGTGAAGGTTGTTTGTGCAGGGGCGTACATTGTAGCTAGCGATACGCATTTATGAACGTGCGCAACTTCAATCTGAAAGGTGAAAGCATTATTTTGGCCAAAATGGAATAAAAATCGAAAATGGGATACTTTGATAAACATTCTGTCTTGTCATGTAAGCTTTGGCTTTTTCGCTCATATTAACACTTTTTGACGCCTCTATAAAGGTACACCAATGTCATAATAAATAGAGCATTTGCTCATATATGAAGCCCAATGGTAAAAATACGCATGCGAAGCATCATCGATACCTTTCAGTAGGTTTCACTGCTAAATATTACACTGTAATGAAAGGGAAGTTTTAAGTTCTCACTAAGCCGGAAGTTAAACTAAGCATACATATCAGTCTTGGAAACAGGTGGCAGCTTAAGGCACGGTAAATGGTATACAGAAAGCTAGGAGCTTCTGCATGACTTTCACTCTAAGCAGCCACCAGCTTAAACTATCCTGTTTAGATGGGATTTACTGTATTTCGAAAGCGTTTCCACGGAATACGTAGTCTTCTTTCATGCGATACAGTGTTCCCTCCCTACAACGGCCCTCTCAATAACGATTCCCTCCTTACAACAACGCATGTCACTGTTTCCGAAACAACAAGGCTCCAGAAACAACCTTTTTCCATCGTATTTTCTTTATGCTTCTATCAAACCCTATGTTGTGACCACTCTTTAGAATCGTCACTTTGTGACGATTCTAAAGAGTGGTCACAACATAGGGTTTGATTGAGGCATAACGGTTTTAGTTCTCGAAATTCACCTGATCTGGGGATCTGCAAACAAGCTAATTGTGTTTGATTTTCCCTGCCTATAACAACTCCCTCTGAACAACACATACAATATTCGTATCTCAAGGGGTGTCGTTGTAGAGAGGGAGCAGTGTACTCCTTTTGTCATTCAGCGAATGACTACAAATCGGTTGCTCGTTCAGTGTTTCGTACGGACTTAACACACATTTAGATGGGTTTTATTATGGATGAGTGTGATGCTGTCTAAAATTTAGGGTGTTATATATTGTTGTTTTTTTCAAGTGGATGGACAGGACTGTATCTTAACACATATTTGTTAGACCTGGACTTTTCAGACGAAATCGCACTTATATGGCTCTTGAACCAAAGTTAAACATTTTCGATGCCGTGAAGACGGGTCTGTGATTTCAGATGCAAACAATTGTTATACAGGTACATTGTATATCAACACTTGATGGTTCTATTCTAAGCTTGATATACAAATGTTCAGTGTGCCTAATTCTCAAATTCACTGTATCAAACATGAACACTTTCGGTGAAGAACTAATTAATTAATTTAGAATTTAAGTGTCATATAATGATTAGTAATCATGTGCCTTAGATGAATGATAATAATAGTAAACCTAATAATACAATACTTATGGTATGTGTATCAGAGACTGAGAATTGTTTGGATCCTGATGAAGAATCCATCTAAGTCATTATCTGTTATATGCTTATCAGGGGTAGTATCTGTGATAGTACGCCAGTATAATTTCAGATATTTTTACTTTGAAAATCCCTAATGTTCTCAACAGGTGGAATCAGTCAGTCGGTGCTAGTTTTGTTGTTAACTGAATGATATAATAACCTCTTTACATTTGCGAATCCTTTGACAACCATATAAGATAGATGAAGTAAAATCACTGGGGTTAGACTATTAAGAGTCTTAACACACTGACAACCGTATGGTACACAATTTATTAGCATCATTCCATTAAGTCTCACAGGGTTTCACGGGTTCGCACTGACCAAGCATGCTGATCCAGTTGGACAGCATGTGATTGGCTGAAATCCAGCGACTTGCCTACTCCTCCCCTCTTGCATATTCAACAGGGAGTTCTAGTTTAGTTTTTGGTTAGAGAAGACATTTATAGTTTTTCGGGTTTACACGAACGGCAAAACATCAGCCGGGAAAATGTAGTTTTATATTTACTGGGTGGCAACGGCCACCCCCTTCTATGTGTTAGAAATTCTAACACTTATACAATAATCATATTTCTACAACTATCCTTAGTTTGGATTTTCATACTGGACATTTCATTGCATATGATTTCTTATTTGATGATCTTGTCATACCTGTATATGATTTGGAACTATACTAATTACAACACTGAAACTACAAAATGGACTTGTTCATTTCTCCAAGCCGGACTTCCACTTCCACTCTCATACTTTCATACATACAATTATTTTCGGATATACATGAACTTTTTCTCATGATGACAAATGGTGGAGAACCGCGAGTACGATCCTCAACGGTGTTGAACTCTCACATGCCAGCGAGTGTCTCTGTGGATTACGAAGTGATTTGGACTTTTCATTATCCTTCAGCGATGGTTTGGACTTGAGCTATGAATATACAAGACGCTACATTAACCTAGTTGTGATATACTTACGAACTTTGGACTTTCGACCAACTTTACCTGTGAAATTTAATACAAGGATTCGGACACTAATTCTACATATTGTTGTTTAGAAAATTTATCTATAGCGAGCTAATTTACAGTATTTCATGATTTATACAGTGAGTTAGTTGCTTTGGTGTATTTTTATATGTGTTCTGAAAATTCTCGATTTACATGTTCTTGTAAACTTTAGAGTTTTTGATTAGTAATTGCTTTATTCAACCTCATAGTTCTTTATCAAACCGCTTCTATACATGATAAAGTACTGTTACATGTATATTCGTTCATAATATTGATTCATTAGTTTAATATGTTCAATTCATGATTTCAAAGTATAACACATTTTAAAAAAGGTACAAATAATGCGTAAAATTATGTAAAAAGTAAACAAATAGATAAGGTTGTATATGGGATAATTGCTTCATGTTTATATCTTTTCATGATTTCATGCATTTATACTACTGATACAAGTATTATATTACTTTCGATTTCGAGTCATATTACTGGTATCAGTCAGTAAATTTCCATAATTATTTGCAGTACTGCCTTAGTTCTCATTCTGCAATTACATTCACGCTTACATGATACTTTACTGCTACAATTCGTTACGAGTTGTTTTATTTACAAGTACTTTCAATGCCTTATGTTCATCATGTCTACGAGTCAAATTGCGATTCATGCATTCGTACTTGCAAATTACGCTGCCTTATTCTTATTCACAGTTTTCATGTTTTATCATACACACTTATTGGCTGTATCTACATTGTTCCTGTATAATTCTCTGACAGGAATTAACAGCAATTCCATTTAAATACCCATAGTTTAGAATGTTGACTGAAAATTTTAATAAAGTCAGCACATGCTAGGAAGGTTTCTTTACTACCCTTAATAATTTTTTTATAATTATTGTTCTAGTGTTTGGAAAAGAGGTACCGCGGCTTCTTCTCCAAACCCAGTTTTGGAACCTTACCTTGTGTCTGCATCTAAAACTCACTTTTTTTTATTTTGCTTCTCATTTTGGCCAATCATTCATCACCATGGGTATTTTTATGACCTTTGTCTGCATAGCCACCGGCAAAAGGGCACCGGCATCGATTTAGCTATGGGACAGTAAGGATTTAAATTAATTCGAATTTTGTTACTTGCACAATTATATGTTCCTCTTCAATGAATACTATACGTATATGCATTTCTACGCTTACTTTTCGGGACGTTTGCTCCTACATTCTGTACTTCATACTTACTACACGGAACATTGCTTCCAGATCCCGATACGGACGGTGCTCCCAGGGATCGTTACATTATTTGACCCGTGTGCTGGTCGATTTGCTATTCCGGAAACTGCATTACGGTTAATTACGAAGGGAATATATGGTTTATCCTTAGTTCGAATTTTGTTACTTGTTTAATTATCTATTCCTCTTCTATAAATTTATACTATACGTATATGCATTTCCACATTTACTTTTCGGGACGTTTGCTCCTACATTCTGTACTTCATACTTACTTACTATACGGAACATTGCTTCCAGATCCCAGATACGGACGGTGCTCCCAGGGATCCATATATATTTGACCCGCGTGCTGGTCAAATTTTGCTATTCTGGAAATTGCATTACGGTTAATTACGAAGGGAATACATAGTTTAACAACGTACACTATTTCTACAAGTCTCGAGACATTACTGGTATCAATTGTTTTTTATAAAAGAATAAATAGTTTACTACATACATGTATACTTAAAATACCACCACTTTGCATGTATGATTGTTAAATTGTTATAGGTGTTAGGTGAAAAGTCGTCAGCTGCAAGTTTGTTACCCAGATTTAACCGTTTAACTTCTATGTACATTTACATGACAACGTTTGCATCAGTATAAGTACCATAGTATAGCTTCATTCAGCAATTACACTTTACGTCTGGTACATATCGCGAAATTCTACTTTTGACCGGTTGTGACAGTAAACTAGAATATGTGAAATATATATGACTATAATCATTGTTCAATTAATGCTTATCTTGTTAAGCGGGAGCTTAACTTTGTGAAACCAGGGGGGATTGTTATACAGGTGCATTGTATATCAACACTTGATGGTTCTATTCTAAGCTTGATATACAAATGTTCAGTGTGCCTAATTCTCAAATTCACTGTATCAAACATGAACACTTTCGGTGAAGAACTAATTAATTAATTTAGAATTTAAGTGTCATATAATGATTAGTAATCATGTGCCTTAGATGAATGATAATAATAGTAAACCTAATAATACAATACTTATGGTATGTGTATCAGAGACTGAGAATTGTTTGGATCCTGATGAAGAATCCATCTAAGTCATTATCTGTTATATGCTTATCAGGGGTAGTATCTGTGATAGTACGCCAGTATAATTTCAGATATTTTTACTTTGAAAATCCCTAATGTTCTCAACAGGTGGAATCAGTCAGTCGGTGCTAGCTTTGTTGTTAACTGAATGATATAATAACCTCTTTACATTTGCGAATCCTTTGACAACCATATAAGATAGATGAAGTAAAATCACTGGGGTTAGACTATTAAGAGTCTTAACACACTGACAACCGTATGGTACACAATTTATTAGCATCATTCCATTAAGTCTCACAGGGTTTCACGGGTTCGCACTGACCAAGCATGCTGATCCAGTTGGACAGCATGTGATTGGCTGAAATCCAGCGACTTGCCTACTCCTCCCCTCTTGCATATTCAACAGGGAGTTCTAGTTTAGTTTTTGGTTAGAGAAGACATTTATAGTTTTTCGGGTTTACACGAACGGCAAAACATCAGCCGGGAAAATGTAGTTTTATATTTACTGGGTGGCAACGGCCACCCCCTTCTATGTGTTAGAAATTCTAACACTTATACAATAATCATATTTCTACAACTATCCTTAGTTTGGATTTTCATACTGGACATTTCATTGCATATGATTTCTTATTTGATGATCTTGTCATACCTGTATATGATTTGGAACTATACTAATTACAACACTGAAACTACAAAATGGACTTGTTCATTTTTCCAAGCCGGACTTCCACTGTCATACATTCTTCATACTTTTATTTACGGATATACAAGAACGTTTTTCTCATGCTGACACAATTCGGATCAAGATGAAACGGCGAGTAATTCGTTGTCTCACCAGTACCCAAACTGTTCAACACTCTGCTAACCCTCTTCCTGTTCTATATTTATTATACAGGGTTCATGCTTATAAAGCTTTTAGTTGAGTCTGAGTTTCGTTCTCAGACTTTTGATTGGTCAGATTTGAGTTCTCAAGCTTTTGATTGGTCAGATTTGAGCCAAAGGCTCAAATCTGACCAATCAAATGCTTGAGAACGTTCTCAGACTCAACTAAAAGTTTTATAAGCATAGACCCAGTTCAATACCTACTGCATATTCATGGACAAAATAGATATAATGAAATATTGAAAGTGGAGCATCATAGCCAATTTTAGAAAATAAAAAGAAACAGATCTATCAAATTCCATTAGCAAACAGAGTAGACCCTGATCAGACGGAATCTATAGAAGCCGCCTGATCTGGATCTACTCTGTTTGCAAATGAGTTAAACACGTTTATATGAGTGAAAGGGTTAATCTGTTCATAAACACATTGCAGAAACGTTCACTCCAAACCTAGAAACAGACGAAAATGTGTACAGCAGACGACAATGCTGGCACTAGAAATATTAAAGTATTGAATTACCGTAAATATAAGAACGCCTTGAGTGAAACTGGTTTAGTCTTTGTCAGCATTCTTCATCCTGACTAGACGCTAGTAACGTGTCGTTTCATCAGGGCATTGTCAAAAAGAGACGCAATTCCTTTGTCTCTAGGGACCAGTCTACTGAGCGGATCTTGCCTCTCGTATGACTGCACTGGTCTGATCAGACAGTACTAACTATTTTTTATGAGATAAGTAGAAGAATACGTCAGATACCTGTCTGGACTTTGGATGTATGAACATGAAGGAGAGAGATAATGAGAGGGAGGGAGGGACGGACGAACGGAAATTGGCTTAACGCTTTCAATGCTGAATTTTCAACAGTGGCATATCCCAGTCGGTGTCTAACTTAAGAGCCCATTCAGTATGAAAGGCTTAACATTTGTTACAGGGACTTTTATGACAAACAGTACAGACCCTTCTCAGATGTTTCCTGTGATCTGGGTCTACACTGTTTGCAATTCCACGAGTGTCCTGGGTTGAAACGACGTGTCCGTGGTTCCACTGACCTCATTCGCTCAGACATTTAGATTATAATAAATATTTAATTTAGATGTACTGTAATGGATAAATGCTGGTATTATTTACATAATACGAGTTACTTACATGGCACAAACAATCCTTAGTATGGACTTAAATTGTCTATTACCCGAGGTAAATTACAGATTTATTACCACGCGCCTGCACTTAATCGAGAAATATATCTTTCATGTAACTGATATACAGAAGAGCCTGTCTTAAGCGGTCATTCATATATTGAACATAGGAGTCTTAAAAAGCAGGTGATTGCTTAATGCAGGGTAAGAGTAATGCAGAAAGCTCATATAGGAGCTTTCTGCATTACTTTGCCCTGCATTAAGCTATCATCTGACACTCAGACCCATAATTACACCTCTTTTTGATGGCGGTTTAAGCGAACCACCTGTCGAAATTTTCTAAATTCTTCTCTGCTAGAATTCCGGTTAAGACTTGTTTTACTGTAGTCTATACTTATCTGGAAAGAAGTACTAATGTAAACCATATACAGAGATAGACGTACGTGATAATTGTTTCACCAAACGCGACCTTTAAACAATAGAGCTCTATAATGAGGGTTGGCAGTACCATTTACTTCATGAATATTCATGTAATAAATTTACTTAAGTAAAACACCATCAATATTAATCAGCTGATCTTTTCTTATGGCATCATTTATGAGAGAATGTTATCCGCGACAAAATCGGTATAATCAGGGTCCATGCTTATAAAGCTTTTAGTTGAGTCTGAGATCGTTCTCAAGCTTTTGATTGGTCAGATTTGAGCCTTTGGCTCAAATCTGACGAATCAAAAGCTTGAGAACTCAAATCTGACCAATCAAAAGCCTGAGAACAAAACTCAGACTCAACTAAAAGCTTTATAAGCATGGACCCAGGTTCATCTTATTCCTTAGCCCTTTCCCTGTTCTATATTAAGGCCAAATTTCAATACCTACTGAATATTCATTAACAAAATAGTTCTAAAGAAATATGGAATGTGGAACATTGTATACATTTTAGAAAGCAAAGAAACATATCTATCAAATTCTATTCTCTAGGAGCCGTCTGATCTGGGTCTACTCTGTTTGCAAATGCGTGAAAACACGTTTATATGAGGGAAAGGGTTAAGCAAATAGAGCAGATCCTGATGTAGGTCTTCTTTGCATCAAATAGGTGCTAAAATGCAAGGCATTTTATGGATGTGTTGTTTGATTTATTCGGGCAACACTTAACCCTTCCAACACTGATTTATCAGAGTGGAATTATCCAACACTGTTTAGCGATAGAGTCCATTCAGTATAAAAATCGTAAAGGTGTTAGTATATTCTACATGATTCCTGTGGGAGCCATCTGGTTTAGGTCTACACTTTTTTTGCAAATGAGAGTGCACTTTATCTGCATTGAAAGGATTAACCCTTTCCCTGTTAAGAACTAGGCCAAATTTCAATACTTACTAAATATTCATTAACAAAATAGTTATAAAGACATATGGAGGTTGGAACATTGGAATATATCTACGTTAAACTTTGTTACGGAGAGGTTTCTTTATTCTTTATCATGTTGATTCTCTCTCTTACATCATCTAGATGTTTCTTCACCCTTTCCGCCTTCACGTTATTGAATGAACATATATGGAGCGTCTCGAGTCTACACAGTTCTGATTGCAAGTGTTCCAGTGTTTCAGAGTAGTCCTGGTCATTGCCGGTCTGTCTGTAGACATCTGCCAAACATTCATAACATTCGGCAATGAACGGATTTTGAGGCATAGTTTCTGCTGCATGCTGTTTCAAAGCTAAAACCTTCTTTGTCGTTTTCTCACTTGATCGATACTGCCGTATGCACTTTTTGGCGATCGCTAGATGCACTAGTGTTTCAACATACACGATGTGCTGTGGTTCATACATTTCACGAATATCAGCTGATTTTTCAAACACATCAAGTGCCTCTCTGAATCGTTCCTGTTCCATAAACACTTTACCTTTGGTGTCATATAAGAGAGCTAATATCGTCCTAGATGGCATCTCTTGACTCTCGAGGATCCGGAAACCTTCATCAAGAAGTTCATGAGCCTTGTCATAATTCTTCACTGAGCGATACATGTTTGCAACATTACTGAGTGACATTGCCAACACTGTTACTGGCGTCTCCTTGTTTTTTCTTCTGATTTCAAGTCCTGCTTCATAATATGTCATGGCATTATCCGAGTCGCCTTTCTCGTTTAAAAATATACCAATATTGTTTAGCACCTGGCCAATTGTTGGATGATCTTTCCTTTGTTCTGATCTCGCTCGTTTCAGTGCTGTGAAATGATACTTCTCGGCCGCATCATAATTACCTATAAAAGACAAGATCATACAATGAAGCAGAATCAAAATCAAAATACAGTAAAATCTCGATTATTCGAACACTAAAATACGTATTATTATCGATCTTTAAGATAGGTGACGGCTAAATGCATGGTGAAAGTCATGCAGAAGGCTCCTAGAAGCTTTCTGCATGACTTTCACCATGCAGTAAGAAGCCATCTGCCTAAAAGGGTCTAAATTCTTCTACATGTATAACGAAAATTCCAATAATGTAAATGAAAGAAAAAATAAAGCGTGTAACCTCTAGAAAAAGAAACAATACGTATTTATTATTAACAAGTTACATTTGAAGTTCCAACCCTTACAATGTAATAACCCTCACTAATGTGCTTTTCAAACAGTGTAGACCCAGATGAGATGGTTCCTATAGGAAACGTGTCATCAGGGTCTGCACTGTTTGTCATGTTACATTTTTCTTTAGAAAAATCCTTTAATAGTCTGCGTAAGCTTAACCTGTTATAATTTTGAAATAGTCAATTTAAACATTCAGCATTGTAAGGATTAAAATATATCAGTCCATGTATGTTATTAATTATATCATTATTAAGTGTTCCACTTACAGTACCATTTACAAATTATATGAGCTAAATATATTTTCCAACATAAATGTGTTGCAAGCCGAATTACTTTTAATCAACAAGGTATATTTGTGTCGTCGCTGTACATTGCATTATATTGCATCATGTTGAGTAAATTTTGGGGAAAACATTTGCATATGTTATACAGTGCTCCCTCCCTACAACGGCCCTCTCAATAACGACTCCCTCCTTACATGTACAACAACGCATGTCACTGTTTCCGAAACAACAAGGCTCCAGAAACAAACTTTTTCCATCGTATTTTCTTTATTCCTCCATCAAACCCTATGTTGTGACCACTCTTTAGAATCGTCACTTTGTGACGATTCTAAAGAGTGGTCACAACATAGGGTTTCCTTGAGGCATAACGGTTTTAGTTCTCGAAATATACCTTATCTGGGGATCTGCAAACACGCTAATTATGTTTGATTTTCCCTCCCAATAACAACTCCCTCTGAACAACACATACAATATTCGTATCCCAAAGGGTGTCGTTGTAGAGAGGGAGCACTGTATAACACTATGGCAATATACCATACCTAGTATTGTGTTAGTGGTGCCAAGCCTGACCAATGACTGCTGCACCAGGCGTTGGAATTTAGATCCACCGTTTTGAGAGATATTCAAACATTTCTCTAAATACCTAAAGGGAAGCAAACCAAAATATATATACAAATGATAATTCAATATTGACCTCCCTTCTGTTATGGATAGCCCGATGTTATAAAACGTTTTGCTGAGTCTGAGATCATTTTTCAAGCATTTGATTGGTCATATTCTAAATTTGATCAGATACTTGAGAATGATCTCAGACTCAGAATGTTTAGAACATTGGACTCAGGCAGAGTGGTCGTTACAGGTATAGTATACATCTGATTAATATATCAAATTAACGAGTCGGATAGTGAGTTTTCCTTATGTCCTTTCTTCGTTTATAGCGTAGGCTCAATTTCAAACAAGGTGACTGTAAACTATTGGTAACGAATTTAGAAATGTATAATGTTAGTGTGGTAAAACTCATCATGTAGAAAACGGATTCCCCTTAGGGACCTGTCTTACTAAATATGTTTCGACTAAAAGTGATAATACTTCCGGGTTCGACTTTTACGGGTTCGACTAAATGCATCCACTGTATATCTAGTTAACAACATTTTATTCTTTTTGAATAATTTGGATATTATCATAAAATAGTAGATAAAACAGGAGATCGCTAAATGGAAACATTTAACTGACATCCATACTAAAATATTAATCATTTCAACCCTGGACACTCATTTGCAAACAGAGTAGACCCAGATCAGAGGGTTCCTAATTAAGCCTTCATACTGACTGGACTCTTTTGTTAGATACTGATAGGAAATTCCACGTTAATAATTCAGGATTAAACGGGTTAGATATTGCTTATAGATTGATCGATACTGTACAATAATCGCGATATCATATAAAAACGATTAATATACACACTGATTGTTAAATTGTGAGAACTAAAAACTCCTCCTTTTTCATTAGAATTCCAACTGGTTTAGATATTCACCAAACACATGTGTTGAGTGTTGTTACAGCAATTTTACACTATGATCTAGGCTGAAAGCAGCTAATTAGCAGACAAAAGATATATCGACCAGGACCAATCATTGTTTAGTAAAACAGCATATACCCCGACACAATGTGACAGTGCTGAGCTGGATTGATGTCCCTACCGGCTATTTCGGTATGTACCAAGAACAAGAGTTAAAGCTGCGTATTTACATACTGAAATTGTCTATTCTCCATCAATCTATATGCTGTGATTACTCTTTAAAATCATCTCACAGAAGAGGCGATTATTAAGAGTGTCCTTGACATAGGGGTTTGGTGAAGAAGCTTTTCTAGAAAATCTTTGAATTTACACGCCATATCTGAACCCTTAGGGACCGTCACTATCGATTTAATTTTCTAACAAGTCATGAAAAAAAAGGTATCCTTCTGTCGATGATCCAGGATCATTAATTCGACTATAAGAAACGATCCAGTCTCGTCATTCTACCTACAACTGATACCACTGGTCGAAATGTAATCGTCCATGGAGGACGGTTTTTATGGGCGTCCTTTCTCTTTCACTATCAAAAACCACACAGCGCTCAGTTAAGGATAACGCTCGCATATCGTTTGCAACTGTTACCAACAACTTGTAAAGTCTTCTCATCCAAACGATGGTCTTAGACCAAACAGAAAAGCAAAACATCCCGACAGTTATTTCGAGCACTTTATCTTTAACTAAAACGCACGGCTTGTACCAACCTGACAGCCTGAACATTGTACCCTTGTTTGTGAAGATTAAAGCCCATATGTTGGTAGGCAGTCGCTACCTGGAGCTGGTCACCCTTTGGGGTCAACACCTTAAGGGCTTGTCTATAGTAGCCTTCACCTTTCAGAAGATTACCCTATGAATATTTAAAAAATATATTTTTAAACAACCTCATTATGGAATATAAAAAGGAGATTCTATTCTGAAATGGACAAACACTTCATAGCCCATTATAAATCTTCTATCCATGAAGCTATGTATTCTTGTATAGATATCCATAAGGTAAAGGGTTAAATGTTATACATGGTCAGATATTAACCATTTCCCTCTTCTACATTTATTACAAATTGCAATACCTATTGAATACCCATGGAAAAATAGTTACAAAGAAATATGGAAGGTAGAACATTGTAGTCTTTTTAGAAACTAAAGAAACAGGTCTATCAAATTCCATTAGCAAACAGGAGCCGTCTGATCTGGGTCTACTCTGTTTGTTGACGCATGAAAACATATTTGTATGAGGGAAAGGGTTAAAGTAATAAAACTATCGTGAAAATTGGTGTCAAACACTTATAATTCTTTTGAAATAGTTTTGCAAAACGATCAATATTACGCATTATGGAGTTCGATTTCAATAGTTTTATGTCTTAGAACCCAGAAATGATCTGCATACCTTGACATTTGTCCACATGCTCCCCACAGCCATGTTAACTACGGCTTTATCGACGTCGTTGCCATATCGGTCAGCCATAATCAGGCATCCTTGGTAAAACTTGTCACACTCCTCTGGAAATTTATCGACATAATTAGGCTTCGTTACAGTTAAAACAATATCAATTATAATAAACAACAGTCCAAATAAATTGGCATTATGCAATGGCATTAAAGGTGGCTGATCGTGTCAACAGTGTTTGTGCAAGCAGTGACTCATTGTGTGACTCATTAGTTAATCGAAGTATGGTCATGTTGTAAGGGTTCTTTTTTACAAAGGCGAAATGTTGGCAAGTTTAAACGTCAGGATGACACCACTGACCTCTCGGGTCAGAAATAAAAGAATTTAAAAGAATAACTGAAGACCAAAATGTGATTAAAACTGTATTTGAATTAAAATCTAATCTAAGAACAATCTAATCTAAGAACATGAAAAACAACAATATTTACACAATATTTACACCAGAGCCAAAAAGTAAACAAGCTTAGTTCTAATTTAAATAAGCAAAAAGTGCAGCAGCCAATTGCTAATTAAAAGATAGAAGAAAATAGCCAAAAATGGAACTAGGGAATAATTTAGATTTGATTGAGCGATTCTCTCCCCTAACAATTTAGAATAAAAAATATTAAATGCCAAAGTTCAGAAATGCTTAAGGTTTCACCAAATAGCAGTAAAGTAAAATTATGCTAAATAGTAAATACCAATGAAAGTTACAAAGTAAGAAGAGTAGCTTTCGGGTCCCTGTTCTGGAGAGAATCAATTGAAGCACTGAACAGACTCTCTTATATAGAGAAATGTCACATGACCTAAACTAAGCTATCTGATTGGCTGGCTCCAAGATCTCACCAAATCTCACACTAAATTGTTTGTCTTAAGACTAATGCAATAAATCTAATTTACACAAAAATAGACTTATTTTATCTCAATATAATCAAATATGAGTGCCAAATTGCAATCAAAAATCATCTAAGAAAAACCTCTTTAGTCCAAGCCTGCAGCTCTTAGGCTCCAGACCCATTCACTCTAGAAAATCATCAATTACAGAATATAGAAAATCTCAATAATTCTAGAAAAATAACAATCCTGAATCTAGCATATTCATAAACCCTAAGAACATATTTCCAGAATTTATAACAACTTATTGACTGTAAAAATAGCAAAAACAAGTGGCTCTCAGGCTCTGTAGCCCCTAATGGCGGCCATTACCCCAAGGGCACCTGTTGCTAAATATTCCAATAATTGCAAACTATGGCTCTCTACAACATGTCACTGTCAGAGTAATATGCCTAAATCATCCAAACAACAATAATCAACATATTAGCCATACAAAATAGTCCAGACTAATCTCAAACATGTTTAAAATGACATTAGTTTGGATCTAACTGAGAAGTAGGTCAACTGCCCAGAATGTAAACAAAAAGGATTATGGCTAATTGCTCTAATTATAGATAATGACACTTCACATAAATGTATACAGAAGTTTCCTTACTAAAACAAACTAAAATAAGTTGCAGATTCTAGAGAATTTCTATATAAAAGTGTATTTCCACTCTGGATCATATCTGACTATATAAGCTATATAGAAGGAAATGACATCAGAGCAAAACTCATATTCCAAGCTCAAAACACATTAATTTCACCAAATATACAAAGTGTCAAGCACGTAACTGTGTATCGTAACTATCAACACTGAGATCTGTATCCAAACTAGCTGGACTGATTCACAGATCTGTTCAAGAATGGCAACTCAACTCCAGTTTTACAACAGTCAGTTATGGGGTTATAGTCAGACTTGGTATTTTTTTTAAACATCGAGATATACAAGAAAGAACGAATGAATATCTATTAATACGTATACCTAAACAGTTAACCCTTTCCCTCATACAAACGTGTTTTCACGCATTTGCAATCAGAGTAGACCCAGATAAGATGGTTCCTATAGGAGCCGTCTGATCAGGGTCTGCTCTGTTTGCTTATGAAATTCTGATGGGTCTGACTCTACAGTTACCACTAATACCAAAACAATCGTGTCTACAAATACCATTATAAAATTAAGCTAATAAATATTCATGATGTCATTATTTCTGCCTTTAATATTGAAAAGGGATAGGGTTAACAGGGGGCATGTACATATATATATGCATTTTTGCACCTATAGGAGGCGCCTGATCAGGGTCTGTTTTGTTTGCTGATGATATAAAATAGATTTAATTCTACAGTTTCTATCATTAAAAGTTCTTTTGCTTATAGTGCCATTATAAAAACTCAGATAATTAAGAGTTTCTTGCCTGAATATTCATAGAGAAAAGGGTTAATATTTCTCCAATTTATTAACCCATTTGCACTCAATGGATTCTTCCATGGTTATATATTGGATTAGTCCATTTTTTATCTAAGAGATGTCTGGTCTAAATATTCATTTTTTTTGTTTCGTTTATATTGAATTTCCTATGAGAAAACAGTGTAGACTCTGATCTGTCGCCGCATTATGTAGCGTCTGATCAGAGTCTACACTGTTTGCCTACGTCCTATATATGGGATCGTGGGAACAAATGGGTTAATGGTACCGATTCATACAATGATAAATTATGCACGGTAAATGCTTGTACAGATATTAGAATATTATTAAAACTAAGCAATGAACAAAAAACTTACTAAACATAAATTGCTCTATCAGTTCTGTGCATGTCGTCGCTATGGTGATAAAGAACGGATATATTTCCTCTGTGGTGTACTGGACTTCTGTTAGTAGTTTCTGGAAGTTGGGTAATTCAATGACAAACTGTGACAGCTCAAGTTTCATGCATAATTCAGCCATCACGGATGAAAATACTTCAACATATTTCTTCCTGACCTCTGAATGAAAATCAAAAGTATGAGAATAATTGTAAATCTAAACGGTAAACGAGATGCGGTTTACAGACGTGACCTCATTTCGAAATCTAAATATTACTGAGGGTCTATAATCGTGTATAATAGGGTACGCGTAGGAACACAAACAAATATTTAATTAACTCATTTGCGCCAAATGGATTCTTCCATGATCATGTATTGAATTAGTCCATTTTTCATCTAAGGGGTGACTGGCCTAAAATTTCAAGTTCGTTATGTTTAAAATCGAAATTCCTATCAGCAAACAGTGTAGACTCTGATCAGACGCCGCATTATGCGGCGTCTGATCAGAGTCTACATTGGTTGCATATGTCCCATCTATGGGATCGTGGGAACAAATGGGTTAATAATTTCTCCTGTTGAAATTCATTCTTACAAAATGACATCATGAATATTTGTTAGCTATTTATTGTAATGACAAGTGTGCCTATGCAAGTTTGGAAATGTCAGAGTCAGATATATTATGATGTTATATTTATTAAACAAATAGAGCAGACCATGATCATACCGCACCTGATATGGATGTACACTGTTTGTAAATGCTTCAAAAGCGTTTGTATGAAGGAAAGTGCTGAATGACAGGTTTAGATAACAAGTGTTCTGGAATAAAATAAAATAAACATCATTCACTAACTTTCTAATACCGTTATTAATGCTTGAGTTTCGGCATGAATTTCAGTCAAAAGTATATCTTATATTGCAATATTATGTAAAAGACATACATTACAGTATTACAGATTACCCTTTGGACATATCAGTTTAGGCAAGCCATGCTGATCCAGATCAACCAACTCCTGAAGTAGATAGCAACGATCTGGTCCTGTACGCTGTACCCTCAACTACTTTGGTACATATATATGTATCCCTTGCTTCATGAATATTCATGTAACAAATAATGTCATCATAAATATTAGTTCAATATAACGTTCTCAAGTTTTTGATTGGTCAGATTTGAGCCTTTGGCTCAAATCTGACCAATCAAAAGCTTGAGAACGAACTCAGACTCAACTAAAAAGCTTTATACATGTAAGCATGGACACTTATCTATATCATATCATTAGCAAACAGACATACATGAGCCGTTTGATATGGGTCTACTATGTTTGCAAAGGTGAATAAATGTGTATTTATGTAGTAAAGGGTTAAAATACAACAAAATATGTCAATCCAAATTAATACTTCATCTATAATCGCGAAATGTAGAAAAACTATAGAATTCACTCCATAACACTGTTACCTGTAATGTTTGGTATTGCAAAGTAAACCTCCAAACATTCCCGCAGAATGCCTTGTATGTTATACCTCCTGGTTTGGGCATCATATGTAAGCATGTACCGCCGACTTATTGGATTGAGAACATTGTCCTTCACCCCATGTTCCGCTTGGTAACCTGTTCAGTTGCCATTACACTCAAATTAATATGGACAATGGCAATGAATTAATTTTCAGTTATACATAACAGCAACGCAAATCCTGCGAAATGGGTAAACTAAAACCTAAAGTAACCCTTCAAAGCTAACAGGTAAAATAAAAGTCATATTCTTATTTCATATTAAACGAATTGAATTTCGTTGTTTGGCAAAAGTAGATAAGCCGAAAATGTCCATATTTAACATATTAATAAATTTTATGTTAGATACAACGAATACATGGGAAATATAGAAGTGGTGGTGGTTGTAGCAGAAACAGTTATTGTAGTAGTAGTAGTAGTAGTAGTAGTAGTAGCAGTAGTAGTAGTATTAGTAGTAGTAGTAGTAGTAGTAGTAGTAGCAGCAGTAGTAGTAGTAGTAGTAGTAGTAGTAGTAGTAGTAGTAGTAGTAGTAGTAGTAGTAGTAGTAGTAGTAGTAGTATTAGTAGTAGTAGTATTAGTAGTAGTAGTAGTAGTAGTATTAGTAGTAGTAGTAGTAGTAGTAGTAGTAGTAGTAGTAGTAGTAGTAGTAGTATTAGTAGTTAGTAGTAGTAGTAGTATTAGTAGTAGTAGTATTAGTATTAGTAGTAGTAGTAGTAGTAGTAGTAGTAGTAGTAGTAGTAGTAGTAGTAGTAGTAGTAGTAGTAGTAGTAGTAGTAGTATTAGTATTAGTATTAGTAGTAGTAGTAGTAGTAGTAGTAGTAGTAGTAGTAGTAGTGTAGTAGTAGTAGTAGTAGTAGTAGTAGTAGTAGTAGTAGTAGTAGTAGTAGTAGTAGTAGTATTAGTAGTAGTAGTAGTAGTAGTAGTAGTAGTAGTAGCAGCAGCAGCAGTAGAAGTATTGGTAGTAGTAACAAACAGTAGTAATAGTAGTAGAAGCAGTAGTTGTAGTAGCACTAGTAGTACTAGTAGCAGTAGTAGTTGTAATATACCGTAGTTGTAATATACCTATTTCATTTGGGTTAGTATATGGTGCCAAACTAACAACTGGAAAGTATAATTCAAAAAATAATATATTTGCATAAACAACGGGCGTACGCATATACATACAAGTGAATAGAAACAACACACACCTTAGCATTGAACGCAAGTAAACGCTTTAAACCTACCCCCAATAGTGAAAGACAAGCTGTTCAAAACCTTGAAGAATGTGCCATAACGATCAATAACTGGATGAACGAAAACAAACTTAAAATGAACACAGCAAAAACTGAATTCATTATTTTTGGAAGTAAGCAACAGCTAAACAAATGTACTACACATTCAATTGATATCGCAGGAGATGTTGTTGAATCGGAAACGTGTATTAGATACCTAGGTGCTTTTCTCGATGAATCATTAACCTTCAAAGAACACGTGAAAAGAAAGTGTCGCGTTGCTATGTTGAACTACTATAGAATAAAATGTATTAGGAAATACTTGACAAAAGAATCTGCCGAAATTCTAGTACTCTCACTAGTGATCTCTCATTTAGATTATTGTAATGTCATCCTATACGGAATTGCACAGTGTGATATAGATAAACTACAGCGAATCCAAAATATGTGTGCTAAACTCGTTTTGAATAGGAAATGGTCAGACAGCTCCAAACAATCTCTTAAAGACTTACATTGGTTACCTATCAAAGCTAGGATCACTTTTAAGATATTGACATACATGTACCTACATGTACAATTGCTCTCTCAACCACGCTCCCGTTTATCTGACAGAACTTCTCGTAAAGCCAGCATCAACACGCTGTCTGAGATCGGCAGACAAAGCCCAAGAGATGTATGCTGTGCCATTCAACAAGAGAAAGACCTTTAGTGATAGAAGTTTTGGGACAGTAGGTCCCAGACTTTGGAACGGGCTTCCTAGCGATATTAAAAGAGCAGAAAATGTTGAATCTTTTAAAAGAAAGTTAAAAACGCATTATTTCAGACACTTTGATTCACTTTTTAATATTTCGTAGAAACTGTCAGTGTGTTTTAGATGCAACAAGTACTTTATATAAAGTCTGGGTTTTAGTATATCATAACAGTTTTGTAACCATCGTTTTATGGATTTTAGTTTTTATGCTTTCTTAAATGTATATTTGTGTATTGAATATCCTCTATCGATTTTTATTTGTCTCTGATTTTATTTATGTCAATGTACAACGCCATTGAATGCATTATTTGCAAAGATAGGCGTTTAACCAAGTGATTAAGTTTCAAGTTTCAAGTTTCAAGAACGCAAACTTCAAAGTTCATAAAAATACAACATTGATAAAGACAAAAGACATTTCAGATAAGGACCCTATAAAAACCGCTAATCCATAATCTATTAATAATCAGAGATCTTCCGATTTTATCACAAGACGAATAGACCGGGTGTGCGCAAGTATACAACAGTGTACAGAAGAATCATAACATAAGTCAGCAGGGTTAATTGTAGGGAGCATGATCAGATGCAGTAAAACCCCTCTAAACAGGACGTTAAAATTTGTATAACTATCGGCCTTATGGAAACAGGCGACAGCTTTTTGCAGGGTGAAAGTCATGCAGAAAACTCCTCTAAGAGTTTTCTCCATGACTTTCAACCTGCATTAACCCTTTCCCTCATATTGACGACTTTTGACGACTCTGTAGAAGTCACCTTGTGAAACCATTGTGATAAATAGAGCATTTGCTCCTATAGGAGCAAATGCTCTATTTATCACAATGGTTTCAAATTACACAATTCTAAAATTTTCCTTTCCCCTAGTTAATGCTCCTTTTCGGTAGATTTATTCAAAGAGGTTGTATCTAAAAATAGCTTATGAGGGAATGGGTTAAGTAGCTACATTCTTCTCTGCTAGATTTGCGGTTTAAAGGAGGTCTACTGCTCTAAGGTATTGTGCGAGAAATAGAGCATCATGAATAGACACCATTTTTGAATATGTATAATTAATCTAATGACATAAACCGATATAAATCTACGGTAACAATCTTACAATATATAGAAAACCCGTTTATAAAACATATATCTTACCTAGTAATTCTTTTGCTTCCCTAGCGTCAAAAGAGGCTGGTATGTACCCGAGCAGTGCCAAATGACGTCGGTTTTTAAGTCCGAGTCTCTCAATAAACTTCTTGTAAATGTAAGCTGAAAACGAAAGATAATAGAATGCACAGATGAACATCATATAGATCTGATCTTGCAGTTTTTACCAAAGCAAAAACATTCCTTAAAAAGTTTCTTTTAAAAAGTTTACAATGTTTCAGCTAATAAACATTCATGATGCCATCATTTCTAACATGAATATTGAACAGGGAAAGGGTTAAAGATTATTACGAACGGCATACATTATTGTATAGTCTTACATACATACGACGACCGTAACTTCACATTGCAGTAGTCGTATTGCACTCTTTCACAAGACGACCCCCTTGATCTTATACAAGAATACGACTACTATAATTAATATGTTCTCACAAGAACTGAATCTATTTGACAATCTAACCAGACTTAAAACTTGAAATGAATGTTGTTTTCTTTATAAATTAAACATGCGACAATTCTTTTAAGACGAAGGAAATAGTGTTCAAATGATCCATTAATCATACCTATACGATCCTCTTTCGCGTAGAAATCCACACGACTCAAGCATTCGAGTCTGTTAGTCGCTAGCATGTTGACCATATCTTGTGGTGAAATCGCATTATCGTCATCTGCTAGTTCGTTGGCTATCATGCTGATGAGTAGCGGCAGTCCCTCGCTTAATTTTACAATGGACCCCTCACACTCACCGAAATCTACATTTGGGGCCATGTTCTTGAGCAGTTCAGCTGATTCCGATGGACTAAGTGGAAGCAGTTCATGGGAAAAACAAACGTTTTGCAGTCTGGGGGATGTAAAATTGGTAGTCGATGTGATAAATATTTTCACGTTATCGCATTTGAAAGCTAAATGCCAACAAAGGGATATGATGCCTTCATGAAGTTGAGCGTTTTCTTCTGAATGTTCGACATTATCAAAAAAGAAGATAAACCGGCTACGTGGTCTAGCCTTAAAGTAACTGATTATTTGTAAAATCCATGCATTATCATTAGTAGTGCCTGTTATAGGGATTTCTCCTAATTCTGCACACACGTTAGCATGAACGTGGATTATGCTCGTCTGATTTGACAGATCCAGGCGAATAAATGTTGGTGCGTTATTTGACTCATTGTCTTCGGTGACAAACTGATCATCAAACATTCGGGATATCAGTTCCTTCACAAGCCTAGACTTACCGACTGATCTTAATCCGAAAACGCCAAACAATCTGTGCTGACCCTCTAGTGCTTCTTTGAGTACCTCTATGTCCATACGTCTTCCTACAAATCGTGGTTCAAGATCATGTTCGTATTCCCAGTCATCAAGCAGAACAATGAAGGGGTTTGTTATCAATGCCATTACCGAGACCAATTATATTACATAGACACGTATAATTGTGACGCATTGGTAGTCGTACTGCTTGCAAGAAGCACGCAGGGGCGTAGCTATGGATACGCACTTAGCACGTGCGTAACATTAATCTGAAATGTAAAAACATTATTATGGCGAAAACTGGAACAAAACTCGAAGGCTAAGGGCGAAGAATTTGATAACGTCTTGCCATGTAAGCTTTACTCCATTCCGTCATAATGACGCGTGTTGGTGCCTCCGTAAAAGTCACCATTTCGAAATAATTGTGACAAATAGAGCATTTGCTCCTATATATGCCCCGGGCCCTATAGCCACGGTGCGTACATTACATTTGAATTCAGCTACGTTCTTGACATGGATTGGCAGCTTTACTAAAAAAATTGGGAACCGAAGATAGTTTAAGAAACTATGGGTAGCAACAGTAAACTAACTCGAAAATATATAAATTGCAAGAGAACAATAACGAACTGTGCTTTGCTAACTAACTTTTACCAAATTTCCTCTAAGTTTTCGGATACCTATTCTAACATCTGCATCAATTTGTACTAGACTGAAGCAGTAGCAAAGAATGGAGACCTTGCTTAACCCTTTCCCTCATACAAACGTGTTTTCACGCATTTGCAAACAGAGTAGACCCAGATCAGACGGCTCCTAGAGGAGCCGTCTGATCAGGGTCTACTCTGTTTGCTAATAGAATTTCAAAGATCTGTGTCCTTACTTTCTAAAATGGCTACAATTTTCCATCTTCCATATTTCGTTATAATCATTTTATCTATGAATATTCAGTAGGTATTGAAATTTGGAATGAACACAGAACAGGGAAAGGGTTAAAGGGGCAGTGTGATCTGGGTGTGCACTATTTGCACTTCGAGTAACAATAATAGTTTCACATGTTAGAATATACGTTTGTGTATAATATTATGTACATTGTTATATTTGTGTATAAGTAACATCGTTATCCTGAATTGAATAAAGTCTAAATGTTTACAATATGTTTACCTAGCCCTTTTCAAGAACAAAATGGGCATAAGATTGTAAATTTCATATTAAGGCAAATGGTTTGAATTACTCCAAGTTTTATACTATATGTGAGATACATGTATACACATACTTAGCAATTAATGGTTGGAATAACTTATCCTCTCAACCTCTACATGATATACATACATATATAAAACTAATTTGCACTGGTTCAAATAACTCATTTCTTAAAGTGAGAGTCTCTACTTGCAACGTGTTTTAAAAATGCTTAACATTTACATAGATCATTTGTTTATATGCTGAAAAGAAGTAAATTTCAAGAAAACCAGTCTAATAAACACCGAAGAAGACACAACTTTGTTATTTAGCAATGTTTTAGTATTTATTCGACTCGCGTTTTAGTTTCGTTAACTGTTCGACCAAGGCCGATACTATTTTGTTAAAGAACGAAAAGTATAAGTATCGATTAAAACGGTTTATTTTGTATCACAGGGGCATTTTTTGAAGTTCAAGTTGACAATATGTATAATAATTTGCAGGTGGCGGTGGTCTAGTGGTAACGCGCTTGACTATCAGTCCGGAGGTCCGGGGTTCAAATCCCGGTCACTCCCGGAAATTTCAGAGACACTTTTCCGTGTCTCCCACCCGCACATCCTCTCCACCCAAGGGTTAAAATGGGTACCTGTGAGGGTCACTCGCCGGTACTGCGGCTGCATGATTGCGCCATATGTTAGCAGTGCTCAATGTTGTAGGCCAATGACTCAATGACCAGGGGAGTAAATGTACAGTCGGCTGAGCGGTCATTCGGGCCGAAAGTAGACTATAACTAGGTACTTTACTTTACTTTATAATGATTGAACATAATAAATAACATGTTCAATGGTACTATTGAAAATATGCGTTCATTGTAGGAACTTTCTCTATAACCCTTTGCAATACAGAAAGGCATGCATGTATATACACACGATTTGCAAGCAATTGTTTACATCTCATTCCTTAACCCTTTACATGATAGGGAGGTATATATACACATAATTTGCGACCTATTGGTTAAATAACGCATCTTATAATCCTTTACTTAATACAAAGGCTTATACAGTGAACCCTGTCTTTAGCGGCCAACAGAAAGAAGGTATAATTATGGATGTTTAAGGCAGATAGTAGCTAAATGTAGCTCAAAAGTAAAACAAAGCTCCCATAGGAGCTTTCTGCATTACATGTACTTTCGCCCTGCATTAAGCCGCCACCTGTTTTTGAAGATTATTGGATGGCCGCCTAGTACATGTTCTACTGTATACACATATTTTGCAAACAATGAATTGAATGACACATCTCTTAACCCTGTAACTTGATAGAGGGGCATATTCACGCAAAATTTGCAGACAGTGATCTACAAAACACCCTCATGTTAACCTTGAGAATAAATTTCGTTCAAAACCTCGCATTATTTTGAGTTCAAGGCTATCTTAATGTAACATTTTTATACACATACATTTTATGTAACTGTTTAATTAATGTGACATATACCTGCGTGTTATTCATCGTCTATTTTGAATACAAACTGCCGTTACAATTACAGTTAAGTACAATTCTACAGTTTAGAACAAACATGAACACCGTTCTTACGTTTTTAATTTGATTTGATGAACCCCCAAATGCATTAGTGGCTCCAAATATCTGTTAAGATTATCCTCTGTTTTATTTTCTTTACAATACAGTAACACTTCTATATAACGGCCACTAAATTGTTTTAATTAGTTGGTATTTAGGGCAGGTGGCTGCTTATAGCAAGGTGAAAGTAAAACAGAACGCTCCTATAGGAGCGTTCTGTTTTACTTTCACGTTGCTTTAAGCAGCCGCCTACCTTTAACACAAAATACTTGATGTAATTTAGTGGCCGTTATAGAGAGGTTTTATTGTACAATATAATTAGTGTCAATCAATTTGGAACTTGAGATGACACTGCGTTACTCGGCGTTTCCTCTGGATCCGAACTGTTTGCAATGGTTATCAAGGGTTCACCTACATGTATGACGTCGAAAGAATTAAATGCTGATAAACTGATGAGTTTCATTATTGGTTTACTTTTATCAAATCAGTTATTAACCCATACTTTCCTACTGACGCCTTTTGATATCTCTGTAAAAGTCATTTTTGAAACCACTGTAGTAAATATTTATCTCTATCTATCACATTGGTTTCAAAACTATACAATTCTAAAACAACTGTTCTACTTGTTTAGAGTGGTTAGATCTATAGGAGGGAATGGGTTGATTAAGTTATATACAGTAAAACCCCGCTACTGCGACCACCTAAAAGAGGTATAATTCTGGGAGTTTTCTGCATTACTTTTGCCCTGTATTAAGCAACAACCTGCTTATAAAGACATCCATGTCGATTCATTGAGTGGTCGCATTAGAGGGGTTTTACTGTATATCACCAATCGGTAATTTAAATACAGTGAAACGCCGCTAATGCGACCACTTAATAAACAGCCACTGATGTCGTTTAAAGCAGGTGGTTGCTTAATAATGCAGGACGAAAGTTATGCAGAAAGCTCCTATAGGAGCTTTCTGCATAACTTTCGTCCTGCATTAAGCTACCACCTGCCTCTGCCACCCAGAATTATGCCCCTTTTTGGTGGTCGTATTAGCGGGGTTTTACTGTATAAATCTCATTTATTTGGGCATTTACTGTAGTCTCCAATATCAAATAAAAGCAAACGAATCCTTCCAATTGTTATGGCATGTTAACACCACACTGTATAAACACACATGTTAATTTTGAGATATCTTATGCAAATGGAAAAGACTCAAATCCAAGTGACTCAGATATTTATAAGAATAAACTATCTGGGACTTTAATCGACGTTTTAAAGAAAAATGGAAGAAACCAAATCAATGCACAATAGGGAATATTATGTGTATACAGGTATGCATATAATTACTATGATTGGTGTTTAAAGTATCAAGTTACTTAAATACATGTAGTTGCATAACCTGTATGGAATGGTGAACGTAAATAAGCTAACCTACTTGTGCAGAATCTATATCGCCATCTACATATGCCAACCTTGTGCCATATTAAACTATACACGCAGTTATGCAGGTCGAATACTTCTTGAAGTCATAACACAAGACTGAATCTGTTAGCGCAACATTAAATGCAGTCATGTGTTTCCTGATACTATTTTAAGACATCAAAAATCCAATAAACGGTGTCAAATTATATGAAATACAACGTGATACATTCAGTGTTTAACGCCTTACTGGATGAATGATATTGTGACTATTAATTAACTTTAGCTCTATGTTATACCATAAGAAAACAGAGAAGATCCTGGTCAGACTATTCTCACATGAAGCCGTCTGATCTGGGTCTACTCTATTTGCAGAGATAATAAAGGACGTATTTATGGCGAAAAGTGTTCAAATGTCAGAGACCCTATACATTTAACACATTACTCAATAAATACGCTTTTCTATATGCCTTTGCAAACAAGAGTATAACCAGATCAGAAAGCTTCCGTAGGAATCGTCTGATCAGGGTCTGCTCTGGTTGTGTTTTATTGCAATAAACAGTTATCTATAAGCCACTCGAATTTTTCTGTAAGTGTAGTGCCAATCCGCAAGGAGCTTGCTGCATGACTTTCGCCCTGCATTAAGCAGCCACCTGCCTAATAAAGAGCTAAATTCTTCCTTATTATTTTTCTTACTGTAATTTACCTTACAGCATATTTTGATAGTGTTTTTCGTACACAGTGGCTAGTGATCCTCAACTGGGTCCAAAGTGTTAACCCTTTCACCGCCACAGTCGCGTAAATCCACCACGACAAAAAGGCGGCGTCTGATCAGGGACTTCACTATTTGTCTCAATCTCTAGTTCTATATATGTGCTTTATTCCTTTGAAATTTGCATTTATTTATCTCATTTCCTTATTTTACTGAATGGTTTAACAAACTTGGATTACAGACGACAATTAGAAATTTGGCGCCGAAAGGGTTAACCTGTTAAATACATAGAGGATCTGTTGCGAGTTGTTTTTTAAGATCACATGTTCCTAAACGAGCCTTAGAAAATGTTACTAAGCGAGCATTTTTCTTGGTGAGCTTAGGAACATGTGATCTTAAAAGACAAAGAGCACCTTATTCTATTTCTCACATAACCAATCAGTGTAGATCTAGATCTATTTTCGCCTTTTTAATGACATGTAAACATCGGTTTTTCCCCAGTTTGACGTCATATATTACGTATGACGTCATACATATTCTAAAGTGTTCTTACACGTGTTACAGATAAGAGAATCTTAACCCGTTGTTTTAACCCGGAGATAAAGGAAGGTATGTGAGAAAACTCTCCTTACCATCCTTACATACTTTCAGTCCGTTAATACGTTTGAGAAACTATTCACCAGGTGTCAAACAGCTTGAATCCTGGTAAGACGCCGAGTTACTCGGCGTCTCATCTGGATCTAATTAAGCAGTTTGCAAATGTCAGTCAGGTCGCGCTTAGCAGACTTAGGGTTAATGCAAGGCTGTGATGTGTATTCTATTTAGTTGTATTCGATCATTTGTTATTCACTGCATACTCCATAGGACAGAAGTGGGGTCGATTCGTTGCGTGACCCTGATCAGTACAACAAAAGCCCAGCTATCGTTGCGTTCAGCATGCGCACCTGCTGTATGAATTAATGCATGTCCAAACTCTGATTAACACCTCCCTTTTTTTTTTACAAATTTTCAATTCGTAAATAAATTTAGACTTTTCCCCGTTCTATATTCATATAAGAAATAATGACATCATGAATATTTATTAGCTGATTTTTTATAATGTAAACTTCCGAATGAATGATAAGAACTGAAGAAGCAGATGAATACCATGTGAAAAGAAAACAGAGCAGACCCTGATCAGATGGCTCTTATAGGAGCCGTCTGATCTGGTTCTACTCTGTTTGCAAATGCATGGAAATGCGTTTATATGAGGGAACGGGTTAAGAAACTATAAGCCGTTGTCAAATGGCATGGATCCTGGTGAGACGCCGGGTTGCCCGGCGTCTCACCTGGATCCGATCTGTTTGTAAATAACTGCGATGTCGTACTAAGCAGGCTGAATGGTAATGCACGGCTGTGCTGTATATGCTTCAGTAAAACCTCTTATCTAAACATCTAAACATGAGTTCTAGTAGAGAAGAATTTAAATGCATTTAGGCAGGTTGCTGCCTAATGCAGCATGAAAGTCATGCATAAAGCTCCCCTATTTCTGCATGACGTTCATCCTGCATTAAGCTGCCACCTGTCTCCATGACCGATGTTTATACAAAGTTAAACATCCGGTTTAGAGGGGTTCTACTGTATTTGGTTTTATTTGATAGTTTATTATTCAATGCATACTCAATAGGCCAGATTTGGGATACGCTGTGTAATAATGAACAATAAAACATGAATAGTAGAGCTATTGGTGCACTCAGCTTTTAACCCTTCGCTTGCTATTCACGTCAATATACCTACCTGTAAATAGTGAAGATCCAGATGAGACAGCTTCTACAGGAGCTGTCTCATCAGGTTCTGCACTATTTACTATTTATTTCTGTCGTACCCCAAATGACTTCTCCACAGCTGCTCTGACCTGAATAGTCATCGAGTACATGTCTACGATGTCAAGTTTATTCTTTTTCAAACAAAACAGTTGTGCATGCTTAATATCCACTAGTAATTGTATCGTCTTGCGATTTAGATCTATCTTTTATTAAATGTCGGTGTAGAAGTGTTTCATATAGTTTTCCCGTACTTTTAAATTATGACGTCATTTAAATGATGACGTGACGTCGCTTGTTTACCTCTAACGTTTATTTTCAAATCATTTTCATTTTGGCAGACATCGTTATGCATGTTGTGCAGTTGTCTGGAGGGGGAATTTTATTTACATTTTGACTTTGGTGAAAGTGGGATAAGGACGAGGTTGGGTACCCGTAAACCAGGTTTAAGTCCCCCAGTAGCTTATTTTGGTTGCTGGCCGTTCCAAGGCGGCACTCCTGCTTTCAGCCTACGGTCAATTTTGTTGTTTAATACGCTTAATGTTTAATGTGTTTCGTCTTGATATGCGTCCTGTTATGTTTTGTCTTGTGGCTTTACCGTTTCTTGTTTGATGGTGTTTGGTGCGGTGTCATTTCGTGTGTGGCTCTCCCTGTTTGACTATTTTTCCATATTTACAAGTTGATTGTGCAACCAGTGCACTCCACAGCAGTGATTGCACAGCGATATACTTGTCCACAGTGCAGCAGATATATGTAATTATACAACAGGGCATGGGTGAAGAAGGAGAAATGCATTTTAAAATTCAGCAAGAGAATGGTTAATGGCTGTGCTATGAACAGTTGGCATTGTGTTAGTATAAGATGAATGTGTAAATTGCAAAGCTATGTCAGTGTAATACACATAACATGGGAAATTAAAGGATAAGGTAACCTGAAACAGCTCTTTGTATTATATAATCTCATCTGTGGCGTGCACCTTTGTGTGTAATTTCCAAATTGTCTATCACACTTCCTGTTTTTTCCCGTTCGGTATACAGTGCTCCCTCCCTACAATGGCCCTCCCAATAACGATTCCCTCCTTACAACAACGCGTGTCACTGTTTCCGAAACAACAAGGGTCCAGAAACAACTTTTTCCATCGTATTTTCTTTATGCCTCCATCAAAGCCTATGTTGTGACTACTCTTTAGAATCGTCACTTTGTGACGATTCTAAAGAGTGGTCACAACATAGGGTTTGATTGAGGCATAACGGTTTTAGTTCTCGAAATACACCTTATCCGGGGATCTACAAACAAGCTAATTATGTTTGATTTTCCCTCCCTATAACAACTCCCTCTGAACAACACATACAATCTTCGTATCCCAAAGGGTGTCGTAGAGAGGGAGCACTGTACATGACAAAATTTACAAAATGATAACAACATCAATATTATGTAAAACTGTTTATATAATCTCATTCGCATAGCTATCAAAGGATGTTCATGCAAAATGACTCAAGTTTTTAACAGACATTTATGAAACAAGTTCGGCGCCAAATAATTTCCATCTACACATATTAATGCTGCTTCAAGTTTCAAAGTGGCATTTCATTTTCTTTAAAAAAATATAATCACTGTAAACAGTTTAGATCCTGAATAGACGTCGAATGATTCGGCTTCTCTGGATCCAAAGTGTGCGCAAAGGTAATCACTGATTGGTCTATGGCGGCGATATAGTTAAGTGTTTTCAATTCATGCTTCTTTTAACAGTGTTTTCTTTTAATAGTTTAATGTAGTGCAGACCAAGTGAGCTTACCTTGTGACTTTCGGCCTACACTAAAAATACTGAAATATTCTTTTTTACAATTATATTCTGCCCAATGTTCGTATCAATCAATAAATGCGTGAGTATACACAAGAAATTAACTATCGTTGCACTCAGCGGTCGATGGATGTGCTTAGAGTTCACATGACATTAGTATTGTGTTCTATGTACAGTAAACCTCTCTATAACGACCACTAAATTACATCAAGTAGTTTGTGTTAAAGGCAGGTGGATGCTTAAAGCAAGGTGAAAGTAAAACAGAACGCTCCTATAGGAGCGTTCTGTTTAACTTTCACCTTGCTTTAAGCAACCACCTGCCCAAACTACCAACTAATTAAAACAATTTAGTGGTCGTTATAGAGAGGTTTTACTGTACATACTAAAGATATAACAGATATAACAGTGCTTTAAACTTGGGAAATTAACACTTATTCAATGAATATTGATGTAAGAAATAATGACATCATGGATATCAATAAGTTGGATTACTATAATAGCACATGGACACAAGCATGCTTGTCAATGGCGGCAATAGATTTATAACTATATTATATCACAATCAAACAGAACTGATCCTGATCAGACGGCTCCTATATGAGCCGTCTGATCTGGATCTATTCTGTTTGCGAAGGTTCAGAAAAACGTATTGATGTAGCAAAATGTTATGGAATTAGAAAATTTGAAGCGGTTCTTTGTTTTATATAATCTCGTCTGTGACACCCATTCGCTGTCCATGACAACATATACTACGATTCATGTAAACAAATACGGTGCATTTAATTAATCTCATTCTCATTTTGCTATCATGTCTTCTTCTTGACTCTCATTTGACGCTCATGCAAAATGACTTACCGAAGTACTATTTCAACATTGACGGATATTTATTTACATGTTTTCAAACCATGCATCTTTAACATTTTAACACCTCTCCGCTACTTGTAACATTGTAATTACATTCAAATATTAACTGCATATGATATTCCTAGCCATAAATACGATGTGAACGAATCTAGCATTCCAAAGGAAATCAGTTTTGATCTGGAGTTATCGAACATACTTAACAAGTGTTGTATTGTTGTACTTGTACATAAGTTAAATAAAACTAGTACCTTTGAGTTAACGTAGATGAAGATACCACCAGACACGTGTTTGGTTATTTCAAAAAGATAACATTCATAACAATAATCTCTATAACCACTATATGTCCCTCTTTGGGGAACCTATCGAACATTATCTATGGTGTCTGGAACCGTACAACAATCGCAAGAAAGCAGGCAAATCAGTCGGAGACATTAAAGGTTACCGCAGTTACGACTGGTCAAATATGCACTTTACTATGGATTTACAATATGAGTTTTGCTGTAAGAGTGTTCTGTGCTACCATGCACACAAGTCATCGACTAGCAGCATTTCAACAGGCTATACACTGTTTACCTTTTCCCTCATACTGACGCCTCTGTAAAAGTCAATTTTGGGTCCATTATGATAAATAGAGCATTTGTTCCATAGAGACAAATGCCCTGTTTATCACAATGGTCTCAAAATTTTAACGATTCTAATACTTAACTTTTTTCTAGTAAAGTATCCTTTTCGGTAGATTTATTCAAAGGGGTTGGGTCTAAAATAGCCCACGAGGACATGGGTTAGGTATGTCTTATACAGTAGAATCTTACGTAAGCGGTCATTAAAACACCAAAAAGAGGTCTAATCATGGTGTGTAAGACAGGTGGTAGATTAAATGCTTATGGGAGCTTTCTGCATTACTTTTGCCCTGCATTAAGCAAGCATCTGTTTTTATGACTTATATCTATACTACTAAAAGACCGAGCTCGATTTTGTGTCGGATTTGCCGTAAATACGGAACAACATACATATTGGGTAATGTTATATGCGGTTGTGTTATTTGACATAGAAAAAGCATTAATATCAGCAGTTTGGATACAGACAGAGAAATTCGCCTACCTACAGGAATAGTCCATCCAAAAATAAACGGGAAATGACCTTCCAATGTGAGTGACGATTGGCGAATGTTCCGATACGGACACAAGCATATTATGTATTTCAGTAGTACAACGATCAGATGGCGTTGTTTACAAAACAGTGTGTATGTAAACACAGAAAATTAACGATAAGTACAACTGTGGCATGTATATTAGAATAGGAAGCAGTGGTGTAGTGGTTATGCTGTTAGATCTGGATTAACCTATACAACATGTCGCAGTTTAATTTATCGTTAATTGTCTGTGTTTACATACGTACTGTTTTGTAAACAACGCCATCTGATCGTTGTACTACTTGTAGACGGTTTGTGACTGTTTATACGGATAGACCAACTTATTTTGGAACAAAACATGACCGACTCTAATGTAAACCAAACGAAGCGACTACAGCGATTCTTTATTTCCAAAGGCTTTCGCAAGCTGCAATGTTTTCAACATAGCTATCTTGGTGCAGTGGATATGTATCTGGGCTTGCATGTGCGGGGTCTTGAGTTCGATCGATTCTAACCAGTGACCAATAATTTTTTTTATAAAAATACTGTCCGTACAAAACAACAATAAATATTAATAATAACATGTAATAAATAATAACAAAATATTAACATATAATTGAAAAAGAACGCATATGGAGAAACAGACTGCTTGTGCAGAAATACTAATAACCAATAACATAGGTAATATATACAATGCAAAAAAGGGGTTTCAACAGTTATCAGCGTACGGTCACTTTCCAAATTTAAGGAGAATTTGCTGAAACGCTCCTCGGCCAAATCACCACAGCACCTAACTGGTCATAATGGTGTCTGTTTTCACAGAAAGTGATACTGAGACTGGCACAATACCATTTTGGAACATGCATACAATACTGTCAGTTGCTTCATTTGGACGGAGTTTACTCTTTAGACGGACTTCAACGTCTTTGCATATTATATACTTTACAGAGTCACTGATAAAAGTGCATGACTGTCGAATGCTATTTGAATCATTTATTATAATCTGAAAAATGTGGTATAAGGTTGTACCTTTCTGAAAGAGAAATTCTTGGTGATTAAAGGCTTTTTGTTGAAATAAGATTGTTACTTGCCTACAAAATTGTTTTTAAATTCATTCATTTTCATATTATCATAATATATCAAGTACATTTATAAGGAACTATATTAGCTGAAACGACGACGTTCTCTGTGCGGCTTTAACAAAAACCAGTAAGGACATTTTTGGAAATTAAACATCTTTACCATCTTTACCGTTAGGCCCACCTGTTCCAGATTTTAAAAGAATCTTTTTGTAAGTATTGATTAAAATCATTTATTTCATCACAAACCAAACACATCGGATTTAACTGTTACTCTTTACCAAGTAGTATTTTGAGAAATCATAACAGTTAGATAAATAAACCGTTGCTTAAATGGCACTTAAATTAGTGCTCTTAATATGTTTTGTAGTAAACACCTGGACCAAACCCAGTGCTATGAGAAGCAAAGTAATTGTCATTTAGGGAATCCATCTACTTGACCACCGAGGCCCTTTTGAGTTGAATGTTATACTTTTGTTATACCCGGTATAAATAAATTTGAATTCAAATACCGGTACATCTTGGTATAAGCAGCACTTGAACGGGTCTTTTTCTGTGCTATCACAACATTATCTACTATGGTGTAAAGAAGTCTATAAGATAAAGTGTTTACCCTTACATTAACTATGCTTTTCCGTCGATATTTTGTCCTATAAACCAAACATTTTTAACATAAAACTTCAGGTTACAATATAACTAATAACGATATTGGAAAAGCATTGTAGTGATTGTATTTTGCAATTCACCAGAATGTATCAAACAATATGCCCGCGCCAGCGTGGGCTCTTTTCTAGTATTCAATAAATTAACTCCCTCTTAGGACATGTTCTACTGTATGGTAATAATTTTCACTCATCATTAGTCGCGGATAATATGCCATTTCTTACATCACAAACACAACATTTATTGGAGGGTCACTTACATATACCCGCACATGGTAACAGAACAATGTATCTGCCAATGCCAGCCATTCATGTGTTTATGTGCTATTATAACAATTAATCCAATAAATATTAATAACAACATTATTTCTTACATGAATATTCTTGGAGTAAAAGGTTAACCCTTCGCTTGCTATTCACGTTAATATACCTACCTGTAAATAGTGAATACCCAGATGAGACAGCTCCTGCTGGAGCTGTCTCATCAGGGTCTGCACTATTTACAAGTTGATTGTGCAACCAGTGCACTCCACATCAGTGATTGCACAGCTACATACTTGTACACAGTGACGATATATGTAATTATACAACAGGGCATGGGTAAAGAAGGATCCTGGTGAGACGACGTGTTACTCGGCGTCTCATCCGTATCCAAGCTGTGTACATGGGTCATCAACTATTCAACACCAATGGCAGCGAACAACATCATCGAATGTGATCGTTTAACACTTATCTTCATCTAAACAGCTTTTCACGCAAAAACAAAGAACACCCAGGTGAGACGGCTCTTGTATGAGAAGTCTGATCAGGCCCTGCTATGGTTGCTAATGGAATTTCGCAGATGTGTTTCTTTAGTTTCTAAAATGGCTAACTTGTTCCACCTTCCATACTTCATTATAAATAGCTGGTCTATAAATATTCAGTAGGTACTGAAATTTGGACTAAATATAGAGCAGGGAAATGGTTAACACAACATAGGAGTAATGCACAAAGCTCCTACATGTAACTGTATTCCTATACTACGCTGACAGTTCATAATAAATGTTCGTTTTCGTAACGGCTGTAGAGTAGTGTAGCTGTATTTGTATGTGTTGCTGAGTTCCTGTTCATGTGAAGTTTCTCCCTAATATCTTTCAGCTGTCGCCTCACTTTCTCTACCCTGGCATCATTACACGAACAAATGTGTAGCTCTTCCAATCTACAAAGTTCTGATTCTAAATGCTCCAGTGTTTCTGAATATTTTTTCTCGTTGCCGGTCTTCGTATAAACATCAGCCAAACATTCGTAACATTCAGCGATGAAAGAGTTCTGAGGCATGGTTTCCTTCGCTTTTATTTTCAAAGCTAAAGCCTTCTTTGCTGTTTTCTCACATGCTTTGTATAGCCCAACGCACTTCTTGGCGATCGCAAGATGCACTAATGTTTCAACATAAGTGATGCACTCTGGCTTAATCACTTCTCGGATGTCAGCAGCCTTTTCAAACATATCAACTGCCTCGCTGAATCTTTCCTGTGCCATCAAAACCTTACCTTTAGTATCATATAAGCCAGCAAGTACTGCCTGAGATGATGGCATCTCCTGGCTATCCAGGATCTTAAAACCCTCATCAAGAAGTTCATGAGCTTTATCATACTTCTTCACAGAGCTATATACACTAGCAACATTGCTTAGTGACATTGTAAGCGATGTTTGTGGTGCCTTGTTTTTCCTTTTGATTTGAAGCCCCTCTGCATAATATTTCACTGCATTATCAAAGTCACCTTTAGCGTTGTAAAATACACCAATGTTGTTGAGGACCGCACCGATTGACGGGTGATCCTTATTATACGTTGTCTTTGCTCGTCTTAGTGCTGTGAAATGATACTTCTCCGCATCACCATAGTTACCTGTATTGGTAAATACAGTAAAAACTCGAACATTTAAGTAAGTACCATTATTGAGCTTAATGCAGGATGAAAGTAATGCAGAATGCACCGTCTAGGAACTTTCTGCACTGTTTTCACCTTGCATAAAGAACCCCCTGTCTACCAATACATACATTCCTCATTACTAGAATTTGGTAGTACTGCTATGTAACTGTATAAGTAAAATAAACATAAACAAATAAAATAAACCCTTCGCTTGCTATTCAAATGCTCTATTTATCACAATGGTTTCTCAAAGTGACCTTTATAGAGTCGTCAAAAGTCGTCAATATCAGGGAATGGGTTAATGAAGTAAAGGTGAAAGAACACAGAAATATACCAATGGCTAATTAACAAATCAATCACTACAAACTCTTTCGCCACCAAAGACACGCCAATTCATTTCATTTGCAAACAAGTTGGGATCAAATGAAATACCGAGTAATCAGGGTCCATGCTTATAAAGCTTTTTAGTTGAGTCTGGGTTCGTTCTCAAGCTTTTGATTGGTCCGATTTGAGTTCTCAATCTTTTGATTGGTCAGATTTGAGCCAAAGGAGAACGAAATCAGACTCAACTAAAAGTTTTATAAGCATGGACCCAGGTGTCTTACCAGGGTCATAACTATTTGGCATTTCGATTGTAGTATGTGGAGAAATTGAAGAAAACAATTATCTTTTAAAACCTGAAGCGGGCGATAATGTTAGCAGAAGACATTTATTCGGTGGCAAAAGCGTTAAGAATATAAAGATATACAGAAAAGATATACAGAAAACAGTCGAATTATAGTAGAGAAGAATTTTGATACATCAAGGCGGATTGCTTCCTAGTACAGGGTGAAAATTATGCAGAGGGCTCCTGCATTTAGCTGCCACCTATCCCCAAGACGGATAGTAATGCTAAATTTAAAGCCCGATTCAGAAGGGTTTTACTGTATATACTTGGATAATTTTGTCAAGAGTGCTAAATTACCTTTTATAAGCGTTTTATATAACTTTTTTTTTAAAAATGTCAAATTTGCATTTTTTCTCATTTTATTTAAAAGAATATTATCAAAAGATCCTGTTGAGATGCAGATATCTAGATTCAAACTGTTTGGAACTGTCATCATGAGTTCGCCCCAACAGAATGCAGCGACGTTACTCTAGTACACAACAGATAGTGTGTTGTGTTGTGTAAAAAAGAACCTGTTCTAAACGGCCATTCATTTATTGAACATACGAGTCTGAAAAATTATAATGCATGGTAATAGTACTGCATAAATCTCCTATATAATGTTTTTGTTTCTGTTACCACCTGCCTTACAGATTCATAATTAGACCTTTTGATGGCGGCTTAGCCAGGTTCTGCTGTATATTATTTAGTAATGTTTCGTACCAAGCATTGTGTTAGTGATACCAAGGCTGTTCAGTGACTGCTGCATTAGACGTTGAAACTTAGGCCCTCCATATTGAGAGATGTTCAATGACTTCTGGAAATACCTAAAGGGGAATAAATCAAGACAATATTCAGTCAAGTTTAGTTGTTCAATATTAGCGTCTCGAGTCACACGTTAACCAGGAAGTTTATTTGTGTTACAGTAATCACTGTTTTATGTAACCGTAAAGAATATTGGTCTGTACGACGGGCGATATCTTAACCCATTACCTCATAGGCTATTTTAGATACAACCTCTTTGAATAAATCTACCGAAAAAGGAGCATTACATGTAACTAGAGAAAAGGAACATTTTAGAACGTTGTAGTTTGAAACGATTGTGATAAATAGAGCATTTGCTCATACAGGAGCAAATGCTCTTTTTTATCACAATCATGGTTTCACAAAGTTATTTTTACAGAGTCGTCAAAAGTCGTGGATATCAAAGAATGGGTTAATGCAGGACAAACATCATGCAGTAAGCTTACATGGGAGCTTTGCTGCATTATTTTCCATTTGCATAAAGCAACCGTCTGTTTTTAAGACTCGTATATGCAATTAGTAGATGGTCGCTTAAAACATATTGTAACATACATTCACAGTGTGTATAAGCTCTAGACCTCTGGTGATTTGCTTAAATTAACCCATTCCGATTAATAAACGTCGTTTGATACATTTGCAAACAGGGTAGTCCCGCATAATACATGCTCTGTTTACTAATGACATTTGACGGATATGTCTCTACTTTTCCTTCTTTGGACGAAAAGAAATCCTCTGTCTATGTTTTATTATAAAGTGTAGTCAATGCTTTTTCATAAGGTCATTATTTCCTCAATACGAGAGTTTCAAGCGGGAATGGGTTAATTCTTAACGCTGGGACTTCACTTCAGATACTAGCTCGTTCGCTGCCGATTACTTATGCAAACAGTTCGGTTCCAGATGAGACCCCGAGTGACTCGGCACCTCATCAGGATCCAAACGGTTTGTTATAAAATAAGAAAACTAAATAAATGAACATAGTAGAATATCAGCTTTGTCATTATCTTGCTAACCCTCAGCTCGAGTGTCAAACATTTGGATTGTGGTAAGATGATTGGCTTCTCGGCATTTTGGACCCAAACTGTCCGAAATTGGTGAAGCATTTACTACCTAGGTGATGTACACGTTAAGACAAATACATAGACGAACTTTTTGCATGACTTTCACCCTGTATTAAGTTGTCACCTATCTAAAAGATCGATATTTATACCAAATTTAACGTCTGAGTTTGAGGGGGTTTACTGTAGACTTGTACCGTATGGCAGCTAGCTAATAATCAAAGTTTTAGGTAATCAACACCATGTATGTAATGAATATATCTATCTGTTGGTATTTTATATAACATTCTACCATGTCAGTAAGTATATTATCGATTTTATAAGCAGTCTCGTGATATCCCCAAAGTATTGTCCGAATTAGAAACAGCTCATTAGTTCGAATTTATATAGATTTGTCTATAATGGTTTTGTCATGAAAGGTTGTATAACCAAATACAAGGAGAATGCTCCAATCCGGTTTCTACCGCACGGTCTGCGTTAGGTCACCATATAAAAAGCACTGTTTAATTATGTAAGACACATTTGTCGTATCATTCACTGACCGATCTCTATTTTCTGACTGTATCTTAACCCTTAACCCATTTCCTGTTTAATATTCATGAAAGGTATAATGACACAATGGATATTTATTTACTGAAGTTTTATTGTGACCTATGTGCACATAATGTTTTGGGTCAGGTAGAAACTGCAGAATCAATATCTATATTATGCCATAAGCAAACAGAGCAGACTTTTATCAGCCGGCTCTTATAGGACCCTGACTGATCTCGGTCTACAATGTTTGCAAATGTGTGAAAATGTGTTTATATGAAGAAAATGGTTAACCCTTTCAGTGCCAGCATTGTTGTCTGCTGGAGACAGTTTTAGAAGTTTTAGAGTAACTGCTTGTTCAACTTCTTTAAGAAAAGATCAAAAGAGGGTGGAACAGTTTGGATACATATTTGACAATGAGTATCTCGACGTCTAAGTTATAGCTGTAATGAAATATTTAAGGTGAAACACAGTAGACATTTTAGAAAGTAAAGAAACAGATATATCAAATTTCATAAGCAAACAGAGAAGACAATCATCTGGCGGCTTCTTTAGGAGCGTCTGATCTGGGTCTACTCTGTTTGCAAAGGCATGAAAAGGCGTTTATATATGGGAAAGGGTTACATAACATGTTACCAAATCATTTTCTTCGGGAAACCGGAAATGTATGATTCATATACCAACCCAAGGGCTTGTACATTTTGTCCTTGTACGTGAAGATTCCATCCCAGTCTTTGATACGCAGTAGCTAACTGAAACCGGTTACCTTTCGTAGTGAGGGTCTTAAGGGCTTCCCTGTAATGCCGCTCACCTTTCCGAAAATTATCCTGTGAAATCATGAAGGAACCCATAGCTCATTTAAAGTAAAGCCACCTTATAACCTAAAGCAATAGATAATAGTACTTAATCAATTACATGTACGGAAATCGTCATTTCTTCACCAATCTGGGTCCAGGCTTATAAAACTTTTAGTTGAGTCTGGGTTCGTTCTCAATTTTTTGATTGGTCAGATTTGAGCCTTTGGCTAAAATCTGACCAATCAAAAGCTTGAGAACTCAAATCTGACAAATCAAAAGCTTGAGAACGAACTCAGACTCAACTAAAAAGCTTTATGAGCATGGACCCTGTTCACTTTGAGTCGGTTCACAAAATAGGGTTAGATGTAGAAATAAAGAAGAGTCACAACACAGGTTTTTGATTGAGAAATAAAGTAGATATTACTGAAAATGTTTTAATTCACTCATATACACGCGTTTTCACGCATCTGAAAACAGAGTAGGCCCAGATCAAACGGCTCCTATATAGGCGCTCTCTAATCAGTGTCTGCTGTTTGCTAATGGAACTTGATAGATATATTTGTTTAATTTCAAAAATGGCTACACTATTCCATTGTTTATTATAATTTGTTTTGTCAATAAATATTCAGTAGGTATTAAAATTTGGAATAAATATACAACATGGAAAGGGTTAATTCATTCATCAGATATATAGGTTTCTGAAACCATTTCAATGCTGAATATCAAAAGTAAAATGACATATCATTATTCAACTATAAAGTTAATTCAGTTTGTAAATATATATGTGAGAGGATTTCAAATGCAAATAGTGCAGATCCTGTAGGTGGTAGCTTAATACAGGTAAAATGTAATGCAGAAAGCCCTTGAATGGCTTCTGCTCTATGTCTACGTTTTTCCGAATTCAAAGGGTTAATTACAGTGCTCCCTCCCTACAACGGCCCTCCCAATAACGATTCCCTCCTAACAACAACGCATGTCACTGTTTCCGAAACAACAAGACTCCAGAAACAACTTTTTCCATCGTATTTTCTGTATGCCTTTATCAAACCCTATGTTGTGACCACTCTTTAGAATCGTCACTTTGTGGCGATTCTAAAGAGTGGTCACAACATAGGGTTTGATAAAGGCATAACGGTTTTAGTTCTCGAAATACACCTTATCTGGGGATCTGCAAACAAGCTAATTGTTTTTGATTTTCCCTACCTATAACAACTCCCTCTGAACAACACATACAATCTTCGTATCCCAAAGGGTGTCGTTGTAGAGAGGGAGCACTGTAAAACCTAGATAATAAAATTCCAGCCCGCACTGCTGTATTGATTATCTTCCGTTACCTTTGTATGGTATCCTGAATTTTGCGACAAAACAATTTGTTCTCTTTTCGACATAAAAAGCTGTCAGAGACTGTTTTGATCCTGATAAACAGTCAAAATTATCTTTATTTCGAATATGCGGTAAGTTTGTCCATAACCCTGCTATTTTTTCTATACCCTATTTTCCGTGAGTTCATACTAAGGCGAATACTGAAAACCCAGAAGAATCTGCTCCTGAATCACAATGGTTTCAATACTATATAACATTCTAAGTCTGTCCTTTTCTCTAGTAAATGATCCTTTTCGCTACATCTATTCAAAGAGGTTGGTTCTAAAAGTAGCCTATGAAGGAATGGGTTAAGAGGTCACCTAAAACGAGGTATGATTATGAGTATGTACAGCAAGTGATAGTCTAATGCATGTCAAAATTAATGCAGAAAGCTCTTATAGGAAAGGAGCTTTCTGTATTATATTTTCTCTGCATTAAGTAACCACCTGCGTTTTAAGACTCCTGTGTTCAATAAATTAATGGGAGCTTAGGACAGGCTCTAATGTATTCAATAGGTGCTGCTATATCAGTTTAATATTAAAAGTATCAACATGGTGTCAAACTGAATTATTCAAATGTACAAATTGATGCACAAAGGAAAATGGATGTCAGAATACATGTACTTAGTGTAATTAAGATACCTTAGCATTAGTCCACATACTTCCCACAGCTAGGTTCACTCCGGCTTTATCCATGCTGTTGCCATACCGTTCAGTCATAACCAGGCACCCCTGATAAAACTTGTCACAGTCCTCTGGAAATTTAAAATTTAAAATCACAAAAAGCGTCGTGAAAGACAAACTATAACAGATTTTAATGAAGGACAGTCGAAATAAGTCTTTATCAGACGACAATCTCTTTATTCCATAAATGTGCCTTTTCACAACAAAGTAGGCCCAGATCAGACTACTCCTGTCAGAACATTCTCATCAGGTTCTGTTCTATATAGATATGTGTCCATGCTTATAAAGCTTTTAGTTGAGTCTGAGTTTCGTTCTCAAGCTTTTGATTGGTCAGATTTGAGTTCTCAAGCTTTTGATTGGTCAGATTTGTGCCTTAGGCTCAAATCTGACCAATCAAAAACTTGAGAACGACCTCAGACTCAACTAAACGTTTTATAAGCATGGACCCTGATTCTACAGTTTCTCTGCTATTATCAAATATTATCTTATCTACATGTATATGCCGTCAAGAAAATCAAATTTCACTAACCAATATTCATACAGAGACTATTTCGAGGGCTTGGTGCAAACTATTCTAACTCCTTCACTTTATGAAGGAATTAGAATAGTTTTGCACCAAGCCCTCGATTTCTTCTTACATGAATACCCGTGGAATAATCAGTTACATGTAACTTGTCAGATGGGGAGCTGAGTGTCCGAATAATTAGGGTAAACCTCTTTGGACGTGTACCCTTTATAATGAACGCAAAAAACTACAGTAGAATCTGTCTTAATCGACTTTGAAATGATTGAAAGCAGACATCTTGATATAAGAGCTATAAGAGCTTTCTGCATTACTGTACGCCAGACAATGATTTTGGAGCCTTCTATACATTCTAACGATCTCAAATCCTACGCCGCTGTGAAATAAATCCTGTCTGTCCAAAATTTTGGATCCGATGCAATTTTGACAACTGACTACGTCCGATGCTTTCTGTCGTTTAAGAAACTAGTGGCCAGATCCTGTTGAGATGCCGAGTTAGTCGGTGTCTCATCTGGACCCAAGCTGGTGGATAGTTGAATAAGAGTTATGAGAGCACATATACTTTATTTAAAAATGGTACATGTACTTGGCTCAAATCGTTTTGCGCCAAACTATTTTCGCATGCAATCTGGATCTAATCTGTTTGCAAATGAACTTACAGACACACCCATGACAACAAACCCTATGAGTCGCTTTCCGACGACGGTGGCGGTGAGAGAGTTACCGCAACTCATCACCACATAGGTTATTTTCAGACCTAATCTCATTAGCTTTGAAACTGTCACAAATGTTTCCAAAAATGACTTTTACTGAGGCGTCAATATAAGGGAATGACCTTTCTAAAACGAAGTAAACTATCATACTCAACATAAACTGTTCAATCATTTCTGTGCATGTCGTTGCTATGGTGACGAAGAACTGAAAAGTATCCTCTGTGGTATAGTACACCTCTCTCAGTAGTTTTTGGAAGTTGAGCTGCTCGTGGCTAAACTCCGACAGAGCCTTCACATATTCCTCTGTACCAAGTTTCGTACATAGCTTTGACATAACGGACGAAAAGAGCTTGATATACGTCTTTCTTGCCTCTGAAAGGAATTCAGTTGAACAATTACCTCAGGGGAGAAATCAATGAATCGATTTTGGAAATGCTTAAACGTGTGACATTTATAAAATAGAATTTGTTTAAAATAAATAGCTTTTATCTTTTTATGTGGACTGCTTTTATTTTTAAAATGACGTTAATAGAATTGATATTAGAGAACTGATTACGCAGAGCCGATATTTGTTACATATTCATACATGTAGTAGTGCTGGTGAAACAGTATCAGCACCTTTCTTGTTGTATTGTGTGTGAGTTCATTAGTGTTCATCAGTCGCTTTAGCAAATACAGTAAAACCTCTCTATAAAGACCACTAAATTGTGTTAATTAGTTGGTATTTAGAGCTGGTGGCTACTTAAAGTAATGAGAAAGTAAAACAGAACGCACATTGCTTTAAGCAGCCACCTGCCTTTAATACAAAATAATTGAGGTAATATAGTGGTAGTTATAGAGAGGTTTTACTGTAATTATATTATATGTTGGCCTTTATTCAGAACAACATGCACGATGTCTGTTCACGTAAATTGTAATGTATCGATGAAATAGATAAATGTGCGTTATCCGATACTTAAATCGTCATTTCTCCACCAAACCCTGTACTGTGTCCACTCTTTAGAATCGTCTCGAAGATACACTTCGACAATATACTCACAACGCAGGGTTTGGTGGAGAAATAAAGGAGATGTTCTTGAAAATGTTTCATTTTTACGCATCTTCTCTGAACCTCTGTAAAGGGTTAACATGTTTACCATTCCGATTTGGAGAAAAAGCTCTTTTCATACCTGTAATATTTTGTATTGCAAAGTAAACCTCCAAACATTCCCGCAGGATGCCTTGTATGTTATACCTCCTGCTTTGGGGATCATACGTAAGCATGTACCGCCGTCTTAAAGGGATGAGGGCATTGTCTTTTACTTCATAATCGTCTTGGTAACCTGTTAAAATGTCATGTAAAACAAAAGTGAGAATTGTGTAAATTATCAATCTTCCTACTGCGGTAACAAAGCGATGATTGTACATGTAGAAGTAGTCCAAGTAATTGTAGGAATAGTAACGATAGAGGTTGTAGAAATAGAGGAAGTGGTAAATTGAGGTAGTAGTTTAAAGTAGGAGTGGTAAATCATCATCGTCATCATCATCATCATCATCATCATCATCATCATCATCCTGTTTAGTTTATACAGACCAGAGATTAATCCTTTAGCAAGGGTGAGGCCTGTCTGCCTGTCGAGGAGCGTAGTCTTCCTCTCAACTTCTGGCCATCCTGTGGGTTGGTAGGTTCCATCCGAAGAGCTGCACGATCATGCATCACAAGGTCATTCCAGGATAGTTTTGGTCTTCCTTGACCTCCTTGTAAGGTAAAGGTAAAGGTGAGGTTTATAGTCTGGAACTACATACAATGTACATATTCTCCCGACTTCACAATTTACCCCCTGATCATTGGATTATAAGTCGGCCATTAACACTCGGCGCCTAAGGCAGCCATGGCACATTGACTTATTTCCCTCACAGGTACCCATTTATACACCTGGGTAGAGAGGAGCAAACGTGGGATGCATTTTTTTCTCAGAAAAATTCTGATAGTCCGATGGCAGGATTCGAACCGGGGACCCTTCGATCCCAAGTCGATGCGATGTTCATGTTTCTGATCTGGTGGATCCAGCTTGAGCTACGTTTTGTGTGGCCAAACCATCTCAGCCTGCCTGTTTGCAGGATGTCTGCAATTGCCTTGAGTTTCAGCTGAGATAGGAGAGTCTCGAAAGGGACGTCATCTTCTGGTTTAACCAAGCTGACCCATCTTATCATAGATCTGTCGTTGCGCTGCAGACGACGGAGAGTGTTTGCTGATGCTGCCCATGTCTTTGAACCGTATAGCACCACACTCCTCACACAGCTTGAGTAAACCCGGCCTCTGGTTCCGATCGGTAGTTGCCTGTTTATGAGGATGGGTAGGAGCTCCCTGAATTTTTTCCAGGCCGATTTGCAGCGAGTAATGGCAGCAAGCTCGCATCCACATCCGGATGACAAAGTGTCTCCAAGGTAGCAGAAGTCTCAAACAACCTCCAGTGTTTCGTCGCCAACTTTTACCTCCTTCATTGGCCTTCCATCGATTGGCCGAGCTGTTCCCAGACAGCGTGGGCACTTGTAGTGTGGATCGGGTCTGAGTGGGCCTTTGATACCACTGCACTTCTTGTGGATCCAGCATGAGCAATGGGTGCAAGAGATGGAGTTCCTGCCTGTTCCTGATTGACACATTGCACATGGATGCTTTCCTGATTTTCTGAGAGAATCAAGATTTGGCCCAGAGATCATTATTTTGGTCTTTCCCGTGTTTACTCTGGGACCCTTTTCCTCCATTCCTCTTTTCCAGTTGGTCAATCTGTCAACCAGGGCATCAATGGAATTGTCGACAATTGCAAGATCGTCCGCGTATAGGAGCTCCCATAGACAACTAGTGCGGAATACACGTGACAAAGCTTCAAGAACGATGACGAAGAGTATGGGGCTTAGTACAGAACCCTGGTGTACACCAACTTTTACTTCGAACTCGTCACTGTATTACATAGAGGTAGTAATAATTATAGAAGTTGTAGATAGAGATGGTTTTAGAAGTGGTTATAATAGAGACAGTAGCGATTGTAGGAGTGGTAATAAAAGAGGTAGTAATAATTATAGGAGTGATAATAGTAGAGGCAGTAGTGGGTGTAGGAGTGGTAAACGTAGAAGAAGTGGTAAATGTAGGAATGGTAATAGTAGAGGCAGTAGTATACTAGGAGAGGTTATAGTAGATGTAGTAGCAATTGTAGGAGTGATAGTAGTGGAGGTAGAGGTAATTGTATGAGAAGGAAAAAGTAGAAAGTAGTAGTAGTAGTAGTAGTAGTAGTGGTAGTAGTAGAAGTAGTAGTAGTGTTTATAGCAGTAATAATAATAATAATAATAATAATAATAGTAGTAGAAGTAGTAGTAGTAGTAATAGTAGTAGTAGTAGTAGTAGTAGTAGTAGTAGCAGTAAAAGTAGTACTGGTAGTAGCAATAGTAGTAGTTGTAGTTGTTGTTGTAGTAGTAGTATAACAATAGTTGTTGTAGTAGTAGTAGTAGTAGTAGAAGTAGTAGGAGCAAAAGTAGTAGTAGTAATAGTAGTAGAAGTAGTAATAGTAATAGTAGTAGTAGTAGTAAATGTAGTAGTAGTAGTAGTACATTAAGACAAAAGCTTGTTTTTTCCAGCTATACTGGCCAACAAGAACAGTACGAAAATACTAATTGCAATGATATCAGAATGAATAGTGAATAAGAAACTCGCATTACCGAGTATTTCCCTAGCTTCTCTTGCGTCAAAAGAGGCGGGTATGTAGCCGAGCAGGCCCAGCCGACGTCGATGAAATGGAATGAGTCGTTCTATGAACTTCTTGTAAATGTCAGCTGCAAATAAAGAGGACAAATATGCACAGCTTAGATTAAATGGGTTGGAGAAAAGTGTATAACCTGTAAACAATGATCTCTCTCAATTTCACGCAGAGGAATGTGATAACTGTGATACATATACAAGGATATGGTAACTGTATAGATCCAGCTCAGAAGACTCATTGACATCTTGGCATTCGAATTCCTCTTGCAAATTACAGCCGTTTATCAGGCGGCTTCTACAAGAGGCATTTGAACTACAGTAAAACCTCTCTATAACGACCACTAAATTGGGTAAATTAGTTGGTATTTTGGGCAGGTGGTTACTTAAAGCAAGGTGAAAGTAAAACAGAACGCTCCTATAGGAGCGTTCTGTTTTACTTTCATCTTGCTTTAAGCATCCACCTGCCTTTAACACAAAATACTTGATGTAATTAAATGGTCGTTATAGAGAGGTTTTACTGTACTTGATGTAATTAAGTGGTCGTTATAGAGAGGGTTTTATTGTACTTGATGTAATTAAGTGGTCGTTATAGAGAGGTTTTACTGTACGTTGTTTGCAAAGGCGTGAACAGTTTTTGTATGAAGGAAATTGTTCAACAACGATTGACAATGCCCGTCGGAAAATTCAGCTTTGAAATAACTAATCTAGGTTTATATAAAACATATTTAAAGGCTGATGACGCACACAGAGAGATTATATTTAACTATTTATCTATTATTTGCAAACATATTGTGTCTAAGTAACACGCCGGTTAACTCGGCGTCCCAGCAGGATCCTAAAGCAAGTTGTTCGACACTTGGTCAGAAGTACCTCAAAAGCTTTAACCCATTCCCTTATATGTTATTTTTAGATACAACCTCTTTGAATAAATCTACCGAAAAGGAGCATTAACTAGAGAAAAGGATTTTTTTTTTTAGAATTTTGTAGTCTGAAACCATTGTGATAAATAGAGCACTTGCTCCTATAGGAGCAAATGCTCTATTTATCACAATGGTTTCACAAAGTGACTTTTACAGAGTCGTCAAAAGTCGCCAATATCAGGGAATGGGTTAAAGAATCGAAAATTATTGAAAATCATGTTTCGGTAGACATCGTGTTTATCAGACAGGTTTATGGTCAAATTATAAGCATTATATTACCGTATACATGTATAATGTAAAGCAGGAACAACATGGTCGACGCTAAACAATTGTGACACCATTCTATACGAAAACAGAGCAACAGATGAATGTGCGTACTCTGGTACTAAAATCGTCATTTCTCAACTAAACCCTATGTTGTGACCACTCGTTAGAGTGTTCACAGGGTTTGGTGGAGAAATGAAGGAGTTATTCCTGAAAATGGTTTAATTTACCCATCTTATCTGGACACTGGGAAAAGTCAATTATCTCGATAAATGGGATCTAGGTCGCATTTGTAAACAGCATTGACCCGGCGTCTCTCCAAGCTGTTTAACCCTTTCACCGCCGCAGTGGCATAAATTCACCACGACAAATAGTGCAGTCCCACATCAGACGCCGCCTTTTCAAGGCGGCGTCTGATCAGGGACTTCACTATTTGTCTCAATCTCTATTTCTATGTATGTGCTTTATTCTTTGAAATTTGCGTTTATTTTTCTCATTTCCTTATTTTACTGAATGATTTAACAAACTTGGATTGCAGACGACATTTTTAAATTTGGCGCCGAAATGGTTAATACGGTGTCAATAGTTTCTAAAAAGAGCACTTGGTAAATGGTTTCTAAAGAGCATAATCGAATCGGAAGTAGTCAAAATAACACCTTGTCAAATGCTTCCTGGTCTAATATAGGCGCTTTAGCAAACAAAGTAGACCCACATCAGACAGTTTATGTTGGACCTGTCTGGTCAGTCTCTTCTCTGTTTCCTTACGGAATAATACAGATCTGATATCGGAATCTCTGCCACAGCCAAAACGTTCCTTGCAAATGTTTAATTATAAAAAACAGTCAACAAACCGTTATGCAGCATTACATTTTAAGCCTTTACTCCATAAATACGCCTTTATACGTATTTGCAAACAGAGTAGATACATATCAGACGGCTCCCGTAGGAACCGTCTGATCAGTGTCTGCTTACAGATCTGATTTGGCAAACTTCATGTGCTAATGTAATTAAATTAATATTCATGACGTCAACATTTATTAAACTAATATTCATTGAGTAAAGGGTTAATTGAGTACGAACAGGGGAAATGGTTTATAGTACCTATACGATCCTCCTCTGAGTAGAAGTCCGTACGGCTCAAACATTTCAGTCTGCTAGTCGTGAGCATCTTAACCATATCTTGGGGTGTTATCGATCCATCGTCATCTGCCAGCTCGTTGGCTATCATGCTGATAAGAAGTGGCAGCCCTTCGCTTAACTTGATAATCGGTCCCTCACACTCGCCGAGTTCTACATTTGGAGATATGGCTTTGAAAAGTTCAGCTGAGTCCGATGGTCGAAGTGGAAGCAGTTCGTGACAGAAATAAACTTTCTTCAGTCTAGCAGACATAAACTTTGTGGTTGAGGTGATGAATGTCTTAACGTTCATGCACTTAACAGCCAAATGCCAGAAGAAGGACTTCAGACCTTCGTTAAATGTATCGTTTTCTTCTGAGTTTTCGACATTGTCAAAAAAGAAGATAAACTGTCTATTCCGTGTTCGTCGGAGGTAGTTTACTATTTGCAAAATCCAACGTTGTTCATTCTCAGCGTCTTTTTCAGGGAGTTCCCCAAGTGAGGCACATAGGTTAGCATGTACACTACTTATATTTGTCTGGTTACAAAGGTCTATGCGAATTACCGTTGGTGTATTATGTGGCGCATTGTTTCCAGTAACTACAAAATCATCATCAAATAATCGAGATATTAGTTCCTTCACGAGCCTTGACTTACCAACGGATTTTACTCCAAATACGCCAAACAATCTGAACCGACCAGTGAATGCTTCTTTGAGCATCTCTATGTCTTTATGTCTACCCACGAACTGCGGTTCAATGTCTAGTTCATTGTCCCAGTCATCAACGAGAACTGTTAAGGACGCCGCGGTTCGCACCATTATGGATGTTGAATCCTATTTACACTTCGGAATTTTGTTGACGCCGTTAGTTTTAATGCCCAGTTCATAACTGGGCATTACCTAATATCCTCCATTACGGTTCACAACATTGTGAAAGTGTGGTCAGCTAACCTCTGGAAAAGGGTTTTCTGATTACTCGAAGCATTCGGACACTCGATCTTCCCTTTAGAAGCAGTTTGATCTGAGTCTGCAGTATTTGTCTAGGTTAGTGTCCAAATTCTTAGGACATTTAGGGTATGTATCATCTGCAAATTGGCCTAAAAGGTTAGAAGTGGCACTGAAACATGTAATTGACAGATATAAACCTGTAATTGACAGATATAAACCTATAATTGAAATAAACATGTAACTGTAACTGGCAGATATAAACCTGTAACTGACAGATATTTATCATTTTAATTAACCAATTTGCTCCCACGATCCTATATATGCGACGTAGGCAAACAGTGTAGATTCTGATCAGACGCCGCATAATGCGGCGTCTGATCAGAATCTACACTATTTGCTGATAGGAATTTCAATATAAAACAAAACGAAATTGAAATTTAGGTCAGGCACCACCTAGATAAAAATGGACGTATCCATTATATAAGCATGGAAGAATCCACTCGGTGCAAATGGGTTAACTCTATCGCTGCCAATAGCAAATCTGTTACTACATTTGCAAACAGTTTAGATCCAGATTAGACGACGGGTCAATCGGCATCTAATCAGAATCCAAATTGATTGATGTTGTGATTATAATTTATGAGATAAACAATACGGAACTTTGAATATAAACACTGAAGCAGAGAAATGTTTTTCTTTTTGGCAGGGAAAGAGTTAAATATTCTACTGTTAGCATTACATGCACAAATACTTGTAAGCACAAAGTAGTATATACAGTAATTTCAGTCTAAACCGGACGTTCAATTCAAAATAAATATCGATCTTGGAGACAGGTGACAACTTAATGCAAGGTGAAAGTCATACAGAAAACTCCTCTAGGAGTTTTCTGTGTGACTTTCACCTTGCATTAAGCAGCCACCTACCTTAAAGTATCTAACTTCTTCTCTACTAGAACTCCGGTTTATAGAAGTTTTACTGTATCAGCAGTATTATCGTTAGAAGTACTCAGCAGTATTATGTAATCGGTGTATGTAAAACACCCGTATTAGATGCTACTAAAATGGTCGTGATACTGGCTTCATTGACAGTTGTACAGTATTGTCCGCGGTAGTGTTAACAGTAAACAAATATGTTGCATTTTAATCCGAATTGCTTGCATGCATATTGATAGCGGATGTAACCCACTTAGAGGATCAGATTTCACACATATATGCAAATGTAGTGTATTTATTTTGACTTCAACATAGTTATTCGGGTTCTGTGTCATAAAACTCGAAATTAGAGTCACCTTGTTCAGCACAACCTTACGTTATTTTCATCTTGTTAGGAAAACCCCTTTTAATGCGATCACTGAAAACATGTGTAATTCAAGGATGTAGTGGCTGGTGGTTGCTTGATGCAGGCGAAAGTGATGCAGAAAGCTCCTATAGTAACTTTCTGCCTAACTTTTGTCCTGCATTATGCAACCACCTGCTTCTAACAAAAGTCTAGGTTTATTCAAAAAGTGGTCGCGTTAGAGGGTTTACTGCAATAATCTATTAACCCTTTCGCTGACACAATTTCGTGTGACAAAATTGTCATCGGCTACAAGTTTCATTTTTTAAAATTTTCTTCCATTTTTTTCTTTCAAGATACGTATTCACAACATCAAAATGTTGGATCCTTCTGATTCCTACATGTTTGCATAGGTAATCAAAGATAGGTCTTTGGTAACGCAATGGATAGCATGTGATTTGTTGAAACCAACGATATGCATTTTATTTTGTGGCATGTAAACGATATCGACTACGCATTCTTTCAACCCTAAAGGTGAATGTTTCATAACCATGTTAATAAATATGAGAAACCAAGCGACGTTGCAGTTTAACCAACTTGTTACACTACTACAGAAAAAGACTTTTCAACAGACGATAGTGATTACTTTAATATATGCGCCAACTACAATAGTGATTACTTGAATAATTATATGCGCCAACTACAAAAGTGATTACTTAAATGTATGAGCCAATAGTGATTACTTAAATATATGCGCCGTCTACGTGTAACAGAAACCCTACCTGTATGATCTAATAAAACAGTTTGTCAAACGAAGGTATCCACAAACGGAAATGCATTGAATTATCCAAATGTTTGGAATGAGTAGAATAATTCAATGGAAGGGTGCATTGAAATTGCATAACAATATGCGCAGTCAGTCGTTTACTGTTTCTATTTTAAGACATTGGAAAACCAAAACAATTAAACCTCACTACATTGGTCATTCAAATTTAGTTCTAGCTATTGAAATTACTACAGAATGCTGCCATATTCAGTCAGCATTAACCCTTCTCTTGCTGATTTTTAAAATACATTTCTCCTTCTTTACCCATGCCCTATTGTATAATTACATATTATATCTTTACTGTGTACAAGTATATCGCTGTGCAATCACTGCTGTGGAGTGCACTGGTTGCAAAATCAACTTGTAAATAGTGCAGACCCTGATGAGACAGCTCCTGCAGGAGCTGTCTCATCTGGGTCTTCACTATTTACAGGTAGGTTTATTGATGCGAATAGCAAGCGAAGGGTTAATACTCTTTCGCTGCTAATGCCGCATCTGTGATTACCTGTGCCAACAGTTTGGATCCAGATGAGACCCCAAGTAACTCGGCGTCTTATCAGGATCAAAACTGTTTGTTACTCTGATTGTTTTAAAAAGAATGAAAGAAAAATGAAAAAAAGAAAAGTGTAGCAGAAAACAAATTATTCAGACGACATAATTTGGCAGCGAATGATTTAACCCGTCTGCCCATAAAGACGCATGCTAACACATATTGAGGAGTAGATGCTATAGCAACTGCCTGATCAGGGTCTCTGATCTGTTTGCTTTTTATGAAATAATATACAGTATACCCCTTCTAATGCGACCACTTAATGAATAAACATTTCTACTTTTATAAGCACGTAGCTGCTTAATGATGGAGGATGTTATGTAGAAAGCTCCTTTAGGAGTTTTCTGCATAACCTTCTTCCTGCATAAAGCTACCACCTGCCTGTGCCACCCAGAATTAGGCCCATGTTTTGGTGGTTACATTGAATTGTTTAACTATACACTTGAGTCTACAGTTGCTTCCACTGCCAAAATATTCCATGTGCACATGTAATTATACAAAATGATTAAATATGATATTCACATATATTTTTTTTCCATTTTTCCTTAAATAAAGTAAATGGTTATGTCGACATACATCATGTTTTGAAGAGACTTATTCGTATTAACCCGTTCTATTCCCTCCTAGACTAATTCTAAACCCGACCTCTTTGATTAAATATATCAAAAACGAGCATTTACAAGAGAAAGGGAAACTTTTAGCATTATGTAGTTTTGAAAACAATGTGATATTAAGAGCATTTGCTCCTATGGAGCAAACGCCATATTAAGCTGAATGGATTCAAAAGTAACTTTTACAAAGGCGTCAAATGGTGTCAATATGAGGGAATGTTTTAAGGAAATGTCCGTGTTTATAAAGAGGTTTGACTGTACCTATAGGTGGGGTCATGTGACTACCTAAAATATCACAGGTTCTATGAAAATGCGATAAGCTCTAGGAAGGGAGTTTCCACTTAAATATTACGGTTATTTCCATTTAGTTGGAAGTACATACTTTTGTAAGCGCGTGCAGTTTGTTTTATTCAAACGGTTAACATTTTCGCGAGCTTGCGTCAAATGTATTTTTAACGCATGCAGATATGTTGCATCCAAATAAATATTCATATACTACAGATCACAACGTCCCGTTCGAAAGTTCTGCTCATAAATATATTATTTTTCAATATAAAAAAATGTTGCTATGGACAAAAAGAGGGTAGAGGAATTTAATCGAAATTGGAATAGCAATAAATATGCGTTAGTAAATTGTTTTTAATCACTTAGATTTATGTTTTTTCATCGGTACTTTTAACCGATTAAAGCAAATGACGTATTGGCGTTCAGTCTGTTTTTCTTTTCTGTTTTTCAAATATTTTTCAGATTTTTCAATCAAGTATACTTTTTGTTTAAATATATGTATACATTGTTGTAGGATGTGGAGGGGGGTGCCCTCGACCCTCGCGCATTCTATGACGGGGATAATAAATGGGGTCCTTGTTTATGGGGATCTGGGGGGAAAACAAAAAAAAGTCCAATCTGGATCAAAACTATTTAGCACCCTGACTGTCTGTCATTCTGTACAAACTTGGAAGAAATATAATCAGTAACAAATGTAATGTTTAAAGATGGCGGCACTATAGAATGCAAAGAGTAAACAACAAAAACGCTATTTATACTAATTACAGTAAAAACCCTCTAATGCGACCACCTAAAAAAGGTATCATTCTGGGTGGTTGGGGCAGGTGGTAGCTTAATGCAGGAAAAAAATGTAGAGGAGCTTTCTACATTACTTTTGTCCTGCATTAAACAACCATTTGCTTCTAAAGACAACCATGGTTATTTATTAAGTGGTCGCATTAGAGGGGTTCTATTGTAAATGATACACTAAAGTCTCACTAATGCAGCCAAATGTTTTTAACACAGGAGACTGTGAAAGCAGGTGGTTCCTTAATGCCTGACACAGTAATGCAGAGAGCTCATATAGGAACCTTCTACAGAACTTTTGCCCTGCATTATGTCCCCACCTGTTTAAAAAAACAGAATTATACTTTTTTGGAGTTGTAGTACTAGCAGGACCTTGCTGTACTGGTGTTACAGTAGAACCTGTATTAAACGGCCATTAACTCACTAAATGTAGGGAATGGTGGTTGCTTAATGCAGGACAAAAGAAATGCAGAAATCTCCTATACGTTCTGCATCACTTTTGACCTGCATTGAGCTACCACCTGCCTTACAGACAAATAATTAGACATCCTATTGATGACCAATTAAGACAGCTTTTGTATATAATTGAAGGTTTTTAATTACAAGCAATACATGTTCTGATATTGGTTACGCTACTTTGGAGTTTATCGTTTATCTCATTCGAACAGCTCACCATTTATTGCTAAAAATAAATATTAATCCTTCATCGGATATTTTTTCCTGTAAGAAAGAATGACACGATGATTATTTATTTGCGGTCTTTTCACAACCGTTATTAACGGCATATAAACGCAATATTCGTTTACCACTGCAGTAATTGTAAACTGAGATCTTAAGACAGGGTGGGCGTCATTAGAAAGCTTCCAAAGGAGGTGTCTGCATGGCTCTCACCTTGCATTAAACAGTCACGCGTCTAAAATACATACAGTATGCTTTATCAATATTTCGGTCAAGAAGGATTTATAGAGCGCAAATTGAAATATCTTCAATAATATATTCTTTCCCTCATATTGACGACTTTTGAAGACTCTGTAAAAGTCACTTTGTGAAACCATTGTGATAAATAGAGCATTTGCTCCTATAGGAACAAATGCTATATTTATCAAAATGGTTTCAAACTACTAAATTCTAAATTTTTCCTTTTCTTTTATTAATGCTCCTTTTCGGTAGATTAATTCAAAGAGGTATCTAAAACTAGTCTATGAGGTAATGGGTTAACACGGTATCAAATACAACACATTCTTCGATATCTTCCTTGTCAAAGAAACAATCTGAATACCAATGTATGAAGGGAAATCAAGCGGAACCCTATGTTGTATTTGAGTACGCATCTTTATCTGTTGCTCTCGTATCAGTGTTTTATTACAGGAAAATGCCCAATTCTGTGTTTGTGAAAATTAACTGAGCATGCTAAAGGTCAAGTTAGCGACCTACAATTCGATTCTTGCACTGACCATTTACCTGATGCATATCCATGTAGGAAATATTACTCCATGAGTATTAAGTAACTGTTTTTACAAAGGCATAAACATGTACACAAGCAAATGTGTCCAATGCTTAAACGATGATATTCCATCACTAATTCGTGTCGCTGTTAACTCCATATTTCCCTGCCAACGGAATATTGCATCATTAATCCTTTATTCCCTATATACGCCAGTCTACGCATTTGCAAACATAGTAGACCCAGATCAGACGGCTCAAATAGGAGCCGTCTGATCCGGGTCTACTATGTTTGCTTATAATATGATATAGATCTGATTATACAGTTTCCGCAATGGCTAAAATGTCACGTGTTTATGTGCCATTATAAATAATGTATCTAATTGACATTTATGGTGTCTTACACCAATATTCACGGATTAAACCTTTCGCTGCCAATGCCGGATCTGTGATTACCTATGCAAACAGTTTGGATTCAGATGAGACGCTAACTCAGCGTCTCATCAGGGTCCAAACTGTTTATTACTGTTACTATGTTTTTGAAACAAAAATGAAGAAAATCAAAAGGATGAAAATTTGTAGCAGACGACAAAGTTAGCAGACGACAGAGTTTGGCAGCGAAAGGGTTAACGGGTTACATAAAGTTGTATGTCACACGTTAACATTTCGGCCTGTTTTATACTGCATGTTTAAAATTCATATTGGGTCTTTGTATGTATTCAGAACACTGTGTACAGTTGAACATTGAATTGTCATGCATGTTATGTTACGATATAAATAGTGTGTGCTTTGATACACAGTTTAAACCATTGTGTGTATATCCATTTTCATGTGACCAGTGTGTGCTTGTACGACCTTATATGTCTGGTCTCGGGAACGAAACATGATCATAATTTGTTTTGCGTATTAGATATGAATATCTAGGCAAATACACACATGCGTACAAACACACGCATACCCACACGCACACTTACACGCACACACACTCTCAAACAGAAACACACATAAACATACACAATAGATAAGCAGACACAAGCAAACACACTGGTATTAAATGTTCAAAGTGCAAAGGCCATTTACATTATTATGCAGAATAGTAATAACATGGTATCAACTACAACACATTATTGGTTATCTTCCTTATCAAGGAAACCTATGAGGGAAAGGGTTAAGCGGTTTATGCCCAGTGTCGCTAGAAAGGGTGGGCAGACAAACAAGGTTGATCCTGATCAAAAGGTTCCTTAATTAGCCATCTTGTTCGCGCGTGTCACATCAGCAAATGAAATAAGCTGAAACACCCCCTCTTATAGATATTAGATTGATTTATATAAAATTATATTACGTTTGTGGACAACTGCACTTAAAGAATGAGGTTAGAATATGTTTTACATGCATATGCTTTACAATAAGTATGTGTATAAATATATGTGCAAAGGCAACGTGTAAGAACGGACCTGGTGCGGATCCAGGATTTCAGATTTATTTTATTTTTTTATTTTTTTGGGGGGCGGGGGGTAGAAAATATTTGGAGGGGTGCGTAGATTTTTATGTTTAAATAAATAGTGTGTTTGTAATACATGTTGAAAAGAGCTTAATTGGGTGAGGGAAATAAAACACTCCTACTGAATCACTGTTTTATTGATTTTTAGTAGATACATTGACCACTAAATTATATAAATTATGTTGTGTTAAAGGCAGGTGGCTGCTTAAAGCAAGGTGAACGTAAAACAGAACGCTCCCATAGGAGCGTTCTGTTTTACTTTCACATTGCCTTAAGCAGCCACCTGCTTTAAATGCCAACATAATTAACACAATTTAGTGGTCGTTATATTGAGGTTTTACTGTATATATATCTCAATATTACTAAAACAATTTGTTTTGGCAATTTTAGGTGGTGGGTGTACGCCGGCTCCGCCCCCTCTAAATCCGCGCCTGCGGGCTAATGTGAACACATGTTAAAATAAAATAAAAAAATATGTGTATTGAATCATCTCTGACCCAAACACTAAAACAAGTATCATTATGTGTATCGGCCTTTAAGGTGGTGCCAGCTGAATATTTTGGGAGATTTTTCAATGACTTCCTGACAAAAATGTCACTGCAAACTGTGAAATTCCAGATAAGACGCTTCATGTAGCTCTGTAATTCTTGTTTCTTATGGAATTATAATGATCTAATTATACAGTGTCGGCCGAAGTCAAAAACGCATGTCTTTGTGTACTATTGGAAAACACAAGCTAACAAACAATCATTATATCAGTATTTCTTACATAAATATGCATGAGAGAATTGACTGAGCAGCCACCTAAAACTCTCAATCCAGCTTTCTCGATGACGATCAAGGGAAATAACCGTTTTCCGTGTTCATTGTGCTTGCTTCAGGATTTTCTCCCCTAAATGTTGTTAAAGCGCTTTACGCCTGTACTGCAATACGCGACCTGACTCCCAGTTGCCCACAACTTGTACCCTGATGAGATGCCGAGGTCAAACAGCCTTGATCCTGGCGAGACAACGAGTTACTCGGCATCTCATCTGGATCTAAACAATTTGCAAAGAATATCACGGAATAGCATACTGCGGTGGAAGAGTGTCTCCAAAGCATGCTTCTTTTGGTATTGTTTTCTTTTAATCCATGGTTGTCAGAAACGAACGTAAATCAATACATCCAATCTTTTAAATATAATTTCACTGTTATAGTGCAACACCTTTCAAATATTAACAACACATGTTTTGCTAACCACAAACACGATGTGGATGAATCAATGACTCCAAGAGAAAACAATGTTGATCTGGAATCATTATAAATACTAAACATATTTTGTATTTCTGTTCATGTGTGTAATGTAAATAAAGGTTATATTTTCCAAGTCAGGTCGACAGAGACATCTCAACACACCCGTTGGATTATTTCAAAACTACTTACATATACAACAATAAAGTACTTAAACATTATGCACCAATTGTTCGAAACTCTCGAACATTATCGACGGATTTTGTAACCCCCTCACACGAAAACAAAATAGTAAAACATTAATTGATATTTAAGATGACCTAAGTTCAAACTTCAAGTATGCAACAGACAATAACCTTTTGACGTACATTATGAGCTATGCTATACGAGAAGGCGTTTTCAGACTAAATGCCATGTATGTGCCAACAGTATCCCCATCCATACAAGTCGCAGATAGACAGCATTTCAATATACTGTAAAAAGTACACTACAGATGGAATTCGATATCTCATTCTCCAAGGGACCATAACAATTACTTAGAGGTAATAGAAATTCGAGTTATCCAGTTTCTAATCTGGACAACTTCTCAAGTTTACAACTTAATGCCGGTCCAAAGTAATGCCGAATGCTCCTTACGAAAGTTTCAGCATTACTTGTGACGTGCATTAAGCTGTCACGTGTGTTTCTAGATATGCGCAGTGATACATTTTTGGAGCAATTCTCTATTGTAAAATTTGGAAGGACCGAACTTTTTATTCGAGTCATATAGAAGTTCGAGTTATCCGAAGTTCGAGTTATCCGAGTTCGAGTTATCGAGATTACACTGTAATTGTTATGGAGTAATCAGAGTCATACAATGTAGATGCTGAAAAGACGACACCATATATTGCGCAGCACCTTACTCGTACGAGGCAACTGAAACAAGAATACATTATACTATCCCCTTTGCCAGCCACTTAATCAACGACATGCAGTAAAAACCGTGTAAACTGGACGTAAGCATAGTATCAGCGTCAGTCTTTCAGCCAGGGGACAGCTTAGTGCAGGTTGAAAGTCATGTAGAAAGCTCCGTTGGGAGCTTTCTGTATGACGTTCAACATGCACAAAGCAGCCACCTGTCTAAAAATTCCTATTTTTTATATTCCGGTTTATAGGGGTTTGACTTTACAGTTAACCCGTTTTAAACCACATTCTAGTAAAGACGAGTTTAGTTTAACTACAGGTATTGGAGAAATGTGGCTGCCTAACGCAGGATGAAAGTCAAACAGAACACTCCTGCATGCCTTTCATCCTACATTATGATACCACCACCTGTCTCAAATAACGGTATTAATACCAAATTAAACGTCCGGTTTAGAGATGTTTTGCTTTATTGCAGAGCCCCTTACTCGTGCAAGGAAACTGAATCAAGAATACTTTACAGTATCACTATATCCACTTAAGACACCATCAGCATGGTACATGTATATAGTAAATCCCTTGTAAGCCGGAAATGAAAAATAGTACAAGTGTCGGTCTTCCTGCTATGTGGCAGTTTAATGAAGGTTGAAAATCATCCAGAAAGTTCCTTTGGGAGTTTTCTGCGTGACATTAATTCTGCATTAAGCACCTACCTGCCTAAAACTACCTAAATTGTTCTGTAATAAAATTCAGGTTCAGGGGGACTGTATTTAAAATAAATGTGGATGTAACACCAATCAAAAGTAACGCGAAAAACTACATTCCTGTATTGCATTGCCACTTTAACGACTACCTCAGAATAATTTGTTTTAATTGCGGCTGTAGAGAAGTGTAACGGTATTTGAACTTGTTGATGAGCTCCTGGTCATTTGAAGTGTATCTCTTATATCTTTCAGCTGTCGCCTCACTTTCTCTGCCTTGACATCGTTACACGAACACATGTGTTGTTCTTCCAGCCTCCACTGTTCTGCTTCCAAGTGTTCAAGTGTTTGTGAATATTTCCTTTCGTTGCCGGTCATATTGTAAACATCTGTCAGACATTAATAACAGTCAGCGATGAGTGAATTCTGAGGCATGGATTCCTTTACTTTCATTTTCAAAGCTAAAACCTTTTTTGCTATTTTCTCACATGCTCTATATCGCCCCATGCCCGTCTTAGCGTTTGCCAGACGTACTAATGTTCCAGAATAAGGAACGCCCTCTGGTTCAATCACTCCTCGGATGTTAGCAGTCTTTTCAGACACATCAACTGCCTCGCTGAATCTTTTCTGTGTCATCAAAACCTTACCTTATAGCATTATATAAGAGATCATATATTGACTGAGATGGCACCTTTTGGCTCTCGAGGATCTTTAAACCCTCATAAAGAAGTTCATGAGCTTTATCATACTTCTTCACAGAGCAATGTGCGTTGGCAACATTGCAGAGTGACGTTGCAAGTGATGTTGGCGGTGCCTTGGTTTTCCTTTTGATTTCAAGCCCTTCTTCATAATATTTCGCAGAATTATCCGAATCGCCTATTGTGTTGTAAAATACACCAATATTGTTGAAAATCATACCAACTACTAGGATGTCCTTATTATAAGTTGCCTTCGCCCGTATCAGTGCTGTGAAATGATACTTCTGGGCAGCACCATAGTTACCTGTATTGGTACATATAAGCTAAAATGAATAAAGATATACAAATAAAACAGATTCAGGAGGAGACCAAAGAAAGTGTAGGCGAGATCACGGGCAAGTTGTACAATGTAAAACAATGATGATGGTTCAGCTTGAAAAGAATGGACCCATACCATGTGTTAAGAACACAGAAATGTACAAATGACAAATTAATAAACAACTAGTTAGACAAAAATGCTATGCCACCATGTGTCCACCCCATAGATTGCAGCTACGCTAGTCTTGCGCACGACTAACTATGCTAGGAAGGTGTGTGAATTGTGTTGTTAATGTGTACATTATTCAGTAATGCGTCGTATCTAATGCCAAGGATGTTCAGCAATTGCTGCATCAGATGCTTATAATTAGGTCTCCAGTTTGAGAGATGTGCAAGGACTTCTGGAGAAACTTAAAGGGGAATAAATCAAGATTATAATCAGACGTGTCGATTCCATATTAACGTCCCGTTTTACATGTCAACCAGAAATAGTATTCTTGTTACAGGTAACACTGCCTTAAGCGATCATGAATATGTATCAGTTTTTGAGACAGAGGTAGTTTAATCATCGCTTTTAAAAACAGACAGAAGTCCTCCAGTTTGATAGATTTTCAAGGACTTCTGGAGATACCTAAAGGGGAAATAAACAAGAATATATTCAGACGTGTCGATTCAATATTAACGTCCCGTTTTACATGTCAACCAGGAAGAGTATTCGTGTTACAGTTAACACTGTCTTAAGCGACCATATATATGTTTTAGTCTTTGAGACAGAGGTAGTTTAATACAAGACGGATATGATAACGACGTTTCCATGGGAACTTTCGGCAATGCTTGCTACTGCATTAAGTAGCCATATGTTGTTTTTCCCCATCCCATGTTGCATCAATTGATATTCACTTAATGCATGCTGTTAAGTATATTCACATTGTGTAACAAATCGGGACCTTATGTATTCACGTGAATTAACAATTGAGGCCAGGACTCTTAAAATATTATTTCGTCCTTATCTTTTCCTTCATAAAAACGCATTCTCACGAATTTCCAAACATAGTAGACCCAGATAGGAGCCGTTGTTTATTACTATACTGTCTTGTATAGCATTGTATTGTTTTAATACCATGTAAGTAAAGTACATTATTGGTGTGTATTATCCGATTTAACCACGGGCCAATATTGTTCTTTTACAGATTGTATCATAACCCTCGTGATCGAACTGGTATTTGCAAACAACTTGTATGCAGATGAGCCACTGATTAACTTGAGGTCTCATCAAGATCCAATCTCTTTGACAGTAAATAGTTTGTGAAAAAGATTGAACAAATTAGATATAAGTAAAATATGTTGTATCAGACTGAGGAGTGCTAAATTAAAGACAGAGTGTACAGTAGACCATGTAATAGGCGGCCATAAAAAGGTTTGTAATTATGAGATCTGAAAGGCATGTGGTAGCTTAATGCATGCCAAACGTAATAGCAATCACCTGCTTTTTAAGACTTATGTGTTCAATAAATGAATGGTCGATTATGACATGTTGTACTTCCTTAAAATTATCTAGAAAATACACTTTTGGCATTTGCAAAACAGCGGCCAAGATCGGCCAAGATGTAGAAATACAGCACTTGACAAGATTGTGTAATGTTTGTCCAATGTGGACTGTTTCGCAGACTGTTAATTGCAGTTGCAAATAGCATAGCATCTGATCAGATCTATTTAATACAACAGCAATTATGCCCATGCCCACCACACTTTCTACATGTACGAGGAGCTACGTTGTCCTTTGTAATGCCGGAAACATCCTGTAAAATTATGAACAAAATCATAGTTCATTTAAAAGTAAAGTCACCTTCTAACACAGAGCAAAATATTCTGGTTCTTATTCAGATATTGTATTCGTTATTTCTCTACCGAACCATAATGATGTCTACTCTTAGAATAGTCTTTATCCTTTAACATTTATCACCTTTTATTAATGGGCAGAATCAATAAAATTAAAGCAGATCTATAAAAGTTCATCAGCAAACAGAGCAGACAGTTTCTTCAGCAGTTGTCTGATTAGGTCTACTCTCTTTGTAAACGGCGTGAAAAGGGCATTTGTTGAGCCGTATATGTCACGGATCGAATATGTTACACGTGTATTATATATTCGACCGTACACTTCACACCTGACAAATGTGCAATAATCGTTTGCCCAATATCACATTAAAAACCATAAACGTATATGTCACATATGTTGTGATATAAAACCATTACCATCATTCATCATCACCATTATCGCCATCGTCATCATCATCATAATCATCATAATCCTCCTCCTCATAATAATAATCATCATCGCCATCATCAACGTCATCACCGCCACCACCACCAACACAATCAAGAAACTGATACAGCCATGAATTGCGATTTCAATGATTTAAAAAGCCCTGTCATATGTGTAATTTCTATATAATAACGGTGTCATACACGTAATTATTTTAATTATTGTACAGTTTCATGTGACTGCATCTATCACTGCAGCAAAATATGTAACGTCGATAGCATACTAGTAAATGGCACTCATGCGCAAATAAACAAGAAACTGATATAACTATGAACAGTGACTTCGAAGAATTAAACGACATTGACATACAAGTAATTTCTATTTAATAACGATGCCATACATGATGTTATTTTAAGCATATTTGTACATTTTCATGTTCCTACATTTATTTGCCATTTTAATATCACTGGCGCAAATAATGTCGATAACATACCAGTTATTGGCACTCATTTGCAAATAAACAGAAAACTGAACAGTGGTCAAAATAATTAAACGACATTGCCATTCATGTTATTTTAATGTAATAACGATGTCATGCTTGTTTTAAACATATATTTAACTTCATTTGTCACACGTATGCATGAAACCTTTGTGGCATAAGTAAGATTTCAATAAAATGTAATTGTTAAAAAATACGTATTTTTTCAAAACAGATAACTATTTACAAATGTGATGAATTCGTTCACATGTTCGTTTTTTATGTCCACTTTGTGGGTGACATATTCGTTTTAGTGTGCATATAAAATCTTAAGCCACACGAATATATCACCACACAATACAATAATGTCTTCCGTGTGTAATTTCCAAATTGTCTACCCCACTTCCATATTTTTTCCATACGGTATACATAACAAACTTTACAAGGTGTTAACAAAATCAATATTATGTAAAACTATAGCTCTCAAATGGTGTTCATGCAAAATGACTTACCAAAAATTTTGACGGACATTTTTGAAACACTTTCGGCGCTAAATAATTTCCATCTGCACAGATTATGGTCTGTTTTTCAAAATGTCATTCCCTTCAATTTCTTGACACACGTTTGGATCCTTTAGGAGACGCCGAGTTACTCGACCTCTCTGGAACCAAAATGTGTGTAAACTTAAGGTACATGTACTTATGGATTAGTCTATGGCGGCGAAAAGGGTAAGTGTTTTCAATTCATGCTTCTTTTAACATTGTTTTCTTTCAACAATTTAATGTAGTGTAGCCCAAATGAGCTTTCCATGTGACTTTCGCCCAGCACTAAACATACCTGAAATCTTCTTTATTACAGTTATATTCTGCCCTAAATTTCGTATCAATCAATAAATGTGTGATTATACACATAGCATTAACAACAAGTATCGCTTGAACATTGATGGATGTGTATTTACATGTTTTCAAAGCATGCTTCTTTAACATTTTCTTCTTTTAGCACATGGTCGTTGATTGTAACATAGTAACTACTTTCAAATATTAACTGCATTCTTATACATTTCCTAACTACAGTAAGTCTGACATATTTAACCCATTTGCTCCCACGATCCCATATATGGGACGTAGGCAAACAGTGTAGACTCTGATCAGACGCCGCATAATGCGGCATCTGATCAGAGTCTAAACTGTTTGCTGATAGGAATTTCAATATAAAACAAAACCAAATTGAAAATTTAGGCCAGGCATCCCTTACATAAAAGATTGACTTATCCAATATATAAACATGGAATAATCCACTGGGCGCAAATGGGTTAAGATGTCTGTAAAAATGGAAGATACTTGTAGTTTACCTTTTCCCTCATATAAACGTATACATAGGTCATCAAATATGCAACAACAATGGCAGCGAACAACATCATGGAATGTTCTTGTTTAACACTTTTCTTCATATAAACAACTTTTCACGCATTTCCAAACAAGGAAAACCCAGACCAGATGGCTCCTGTATGAGTAGTCGTATTAGGCTCTGCTCTGGTTGCTAATGGACTTTGACAGGTCTGTTTCTTTAGTTTCTAAAATGGCTACATTGTTCCGCCTTCCATATTTTATTATTAATAGTTTGTCTATGAATATTCAGTAGGTATTGAAATTTGGACTAACTATAGAACAGGGAAATGGGTTAACACAATACAGGAGTAATGCAAAAAGCTCCAAACTGCATTGCTATACTATACTGACACTTTACAATACAGTAGAACCTCTCTAAACTGGAATTCTAGAAGAGAAGGATGATTATACTTTTAGGCAGGTGGCTGCTTAATGCAGGGCGAAAGTCATGCAAAAATCTCATGGAGGATCTTTCTGCATGACTTCACCCTGCATTAAGCTTTCACCTGCTTTCAAGACTGATATTTATACTATTTTTATCACCCGGTTTAGAGAAGCTTTACTGTAAATGCTCGTTTCCGTAACGGCTGTAGAGTAATGTAACTGTATTTGTATGTGTTGCTGAGTTCCTGGTCATTTTAAGTTTATCCCTTATATCTTTCAGCTGTCGCCTCACTTTCTCTACCCTGACATCATTACATGAACAAATGTGTAGCTCTTCTAATCTACAAAGTTCTGATTCCAAATGTTCCAGTGTTTCTGAATAGTTTTTGTCGTTGCCAGTCTTCGTATAAACATCTGCCAAACATTCGTAACATTCAGCGATGAAAGAGTTCTGAGGCATGGTTTCCTTCGCTTTCACTTTCAAAGCTAAAGCCTTCTTTGCTGTTTTTTCACATGATTTGTATCGCCCTACGCACTTCTTGGCGATTGCCAAATGTACTAATGTTTCAACGTAAGTGATGCACTCTGGTTCAATCACTTCTCGAATGTCAGCAGCCTTTTCAAACATATCAACTGCCTCGCTGAATCTTTTCTGCGCCATCAAAACTTTACCCTTAGTGTCATATAAGTTAGCACACACTGCTTGAGATGGCATCCCCTGGCTCTCGAGGACCTGGAAACCCTCATCAAGAAGATCATGAGCTTCGTCATACTTCTTCACAGAGCTATATACGCTAGCAACTTGGCTGAGTGACACTGTAAGCGATATTGGTGGTGCCTTGTTTTTCTTTTTGATTTCAAGCCCTTCTACATAATAATTAACAGCACTGTCCAAGTCACCTTTAGCGTTGTAAAATACACCAATATTGTTGAGGACCGCACCGATTGACGGGTGGTCCTTATTATACGTTGCCCTCGCCCGTCTCAGAGCTGTGAAATGGTACTTCTCGGCATCAGCATAGTTACCTGTTTTAATAAATATAAGACAAATTAAAAATAAACATAAAACAAATAAAACAAATTCGGGAAAAGGTCAGTTACGGTTTAGCCGACATCATGGGCAGATTGTACAATATCTAAAAATCTTGTTAATCAGCTTAAAACTAACATGCAATAACTCTTTATTCAACGAATATCCACGACACTGTGGAGCTATATTAGCTAAATTGTTCTAATGGCATATAAACACAAAGGGTTTTACTATTAGTAGAAAATGTATTATATTATAATTTCATTAGCAAACAAAGCAGACCCTGATCAGACGGTCCCTATAGGAGCCGTCCGATCTGTGTGTATACTCTGTTTGCAAATGTGCATATAAAACATATTTATGGAGTAAAGGATTATTGACACAATAATATACCAATCACACATTAACAAACCAGTACAACACTTTCGCCGCCATAGACGAACCCATGATTCCATTTGCAAATAGTTTGGGTCCAAATTGAACGCCGAGTAAACAGCTGTCTCATCGGATCTAAACTATTTGGCATTCTGATTGTATAATGTGGAGAAACCTGAAGCAGAGGATAATGGTCATAGCAGAAGAAATTCGGTGGAGAAAAGGTTAAGTATATAAAGCTATATCTATAGTCAGATATTTTGGTCAAGACTGTTTAATTGGCTTTTATATGTATTTTTTTTTCTTAAAAATGTCGAAGTTGCATTTTTTGTCCTTTCATTGATAAATATTATCAAAGTGTACTGTTAAGACGCATATATCTAGATTCAAGCTGCTTGAAATTGCCATAATGAGTTCGCCCATACAGATTGCAGCTACGTTAGTCTAGTACACAACAAAAATATGTGTTTTATTGTGTACATAAGCGCCTGTCCTAAGCGGCCATTCATTTATTAAACATAGAAGTCTTAACGCATAATGCAGGGTTAAGGTACCACAGAAAGCCCCTACAGGAACTTACCGCATTACTTTTGACCTGCATTAAGTTACCACATGCTTTACAGATTTACAATTAGACCTTTTTGATGGCTGCTTAAGACGGGGTCTACTGTGTATTATTTAGTATTGTTTCGTACCTAGCAGTGTGTTAGTGATACCAAGGCTGTTAAGTGACTGCTGCATAAGACGTTGAAATTTAGGTCCTCCAGTTTGAGAGATGTTCAATGACTTCTGGAAATACCTAATGGAGAATAAATCAAGAACATATTAAGAGTAGTTGATTCAGTATTAGCGTCTCGTTTTACAAGTCAACCAGGAAGTTTATTTGTGCTACAGTAAACACTGTCTTATGCGACCTAATAAATATGGGTCTGTACGGCTGGCGGTACCTTAATGCAGTACAAACATACTGCAGAAAGCTTCCACGGAAGCTTTCTGCAGTATGTTCCAACTGCATAAAGCAACCGTCTACTTTTTAAGACCCGTATATGCAATCAGTAGATGATCGCTTAAAGCATATTGTAGCATACATTCATAATGCAATTGCTTAACTTAACCCATTCCGATTTAAAGACGCCGTTTGATGCATTTGCAAACATAGTAGACCTATATCTGCTCAGTTTGTTAATGACAATTGATGCATATGTCTCTACGTTTCCTTTTTTGGACAAAATAAATCCCCTGTCCATATTTTAGTATAAAGTGTTGTCAATGCTTATTCATAAAGACATTAATTCTTCCATATTGTTCAAGCGGGAACTCCACTTCATATCTTAACTCTTTCGCTGCCGCATCTTTTTCGCATCTTTGCTTACCTATGCAAACCTATGCTTACCTTAGTTTAGGTATAGATGAGACACCCAGTAACTCAGCGTCTCATCGGGATCCAAATTGTTTGTTAATGTTACTTTTTTTAAAACAAAATGGGTTTGCAATCAAAGGTATGTTGTATAACCAGATACCAGGAGTATACTCCAACTTTTTAACGCACGATCTGTGTTAGGCCACCATATAAACATTCACTGTTTAATTATGTTAGACACATTTGTCATATCAATCACGGGCAAATGTTGTTGTTTTTGTGTGGTTTTGTCTTAACCCTTCTCATTTTTCTCTTTCCCTGTTCATGAAAGGAATAATGTCATCATGAATATTTATTAGCTGCATTTTTATGATTGCATATGTACACATGCTTTTTTTCTGGTCAGGTAGAAACTGCAGAATCAAAACTTTATCATACCATAAGCAAATAGAGCAGACCCTAATCAGACGACTCCTATAGGATCTGGGTCTACTCTATTTGCAAGGGCATGAAAATGCGTTTGTATGAAGGAAAGGGTTAAACAACATAAAAAGTGATACCGAAAATGTATGATTCAGGTACCAACCCAAGAGCTTGTACATTTAGTCCTTGTACGTGAAGATTCCATCCCAATCTTTGGTACGCAGTGGCTAACTGAAGCTGATTACCGTTGGTAGTCAGGGTCTTAAGGGCCTCTCTGTAATATCGCTCACCTTTCTGGAAATCTGGAGAGCAATTCTGTATTGTAAGTTTTGGAAGGACCTAAGTTAGATAGTTCGTATTATCCCGAAGTTCGAGTTATGCGAATTCGAGATATCGAAGTTCAACTGTACAGTAAAATTTCGAGTATTCGAACACTAAATACGTATCAGTATCCATCTATAAGACAGGTGCCAGCTTAAGGCAGGGAGAAAGTCATACAGAAGGCTCCTCTGGGAATAAATAATGTTAGCTTAGGACAGGTTTATCAGTATTCACTACTTGCTACTATATCAGTTCAATGTTAAAAGTATCAACATAGTGCCAGACTGAATTATTCAGTTGTACAGATTGATGTATAGAGGAAATCGGTTGTCCGAATGCAGTAAAACCTCTCTAAACCGGACGTGAAAACAAGAAAACAAGACTCAATATTGGTCTGTTAGACAGCTGGCAGCTTAATGCAGGATGAAAGTCACACAGAAAGATCCTCTAGGAGCTTTGGCATGGCTTCCACCCTGTATTAATCAGTCACCTGCCTTAACGACACAAAGCCTTCTTTATTAAATTTCCGGTTTAGAGAGGTTGTACTTAGAGTAATTAAAATACCTTGGCATTAGTCCACATACTTCCAACAGCTAGATTCACTCCGGCTTTATCCATGCTGTTGCCATATCGATCAGTCATTACCAGGCATCCCTGATAAAACTTGTCACAATCCTCTGGAAAATTAGATAAACCTCGTGGAAGACAAACCGTTATTAATCTTAATAAGGGACAGACAAAATAAATCTTCACCATACGAAAACACTGTATTCCATAGATGTGCATTTTAACACCCCTGCAAATAAAATAGACCCATATTAGACTAATCCTGTAGGAACTGTCTCGCGAGGGTTTGCTCCGTTTGCTAATGAAATTATATAAACATTCTGAAGGGAGGTAATCCCCGAGAGCAAAAGTTGCAACACAAAAAGAGAAAATTGCAGACTCGGTTTTATTGAGTCTGTTCATGAACAGTAATTGAATGTGCAACACTGCTCACGCCCCCTATCAACGACTTAAGCGGTATTCAATTTTCAGAACAAGAAGTACTGAAATTCATGATCTCGAAGGATCAGAAGGTATAACAACACTGAGAATGAAGTACGGGGCGACGTTTTACGACCGCCACACAAGCACTTAACATCTGCTTTTGTGAATATTATAAATTCTGAAGGGAGGTGATCCCCGAGAGCAAATATTGCAACACAAAAAGAGAAATTTGCAGACTCGGTTTTATTTAGTCTGTTCATGAACAGTAATTGAAAGTGCAACACTGCTCACGCCCCCTAGCACCGGCTTAAGCGGTATTCAATTTTCAGAATAAGAAGTACTGAAATTCATGATCTTGAAGGATCAGAAGGTATAACGACACTGAGAATGAAGTACGGGGCGACGTTTTACGGCCGCCACACAAGCACTTAACATCTGCTGTTGTGAATATTATAAATTCTGAAGGGAGGTGATCCCCGAGAGCAAATATTGCAACACAAAAAGAGAAAATTGCAGACTCGGTTTTATTTAGTCTGTTCATGAACAGTAATTGAAAGTGCAACACTGCTCACGCCCCCTAGCACCGGCTTAAGCGTTATTTAATTTTCAGAACAAGAAGTACTGAAATTCATGATCTCGAAGGATCAGAATGTATAACAACACTGAGGATGAAGTATAAAATCTGATTCTACGGTTTCTACTATGAGCAAATATTCTCTTGCCCATATGCCGTTATAAGAATTAAATTTGGCTACTCAATATTCATACAGACACTATTTCTTCTCAAATCAATATCCATTGAATAATTAGTTACATGTAACTTATCAGATGGGAGATTGTGTGTCCGAATAAATAAATTAATTAGGGTAAACTTCTTTGGATATGTACTTATACGTGTACGTTTTATAATGACCGACCGCAAAAATCTACCCTGGGCAATGTTGTTTAACCCTTAAATTGCTGAATTTTCAAATGGACCAAAATCCAAGGTGTGTTCAAAAGGTTCGTAGGTCAAGTTTACGGTGAATAATTAGGGATTTTTCCAAAGAAATGTGTAACGTGACAAACAGTGCAGATCCCCTGATCTGGGTCTGCACTGTTTGCGAAGGACATTAGTGACTCGAGTTCCCCACAGTAAGGGTTAAGCCTTTAAGCCTATACATTCTAGCGATCTTACCCTGTTGTAAAAAAATTGACCAATTCTTATGATTTCCATTGTTTGAGAAAATACTGACCAAGTGTCAAAAAAACCTGCACGGTTCCCAGCCCAAACTGTTTGCAAATGTAATTGCAGGTTTTTACACAGCAGCAAGCCCTAAGAGGCATTTTCCGACGACGGCGGCAGTGAGAGAGTTAGCCCATTACCTCATAGGGTATTTTTAGACCTAACCTCGTGGAAAAAATATCTGTTGAAAAAGGATTTTATTTTCAGAAAATATAAAAATGTTAGAATTGTGTAGTTTTGAAAATATAATTGTGATAAATAGAGCATTTGCTCCCATTGGGCAAATACTCTATTTATCACAATGGTTTCCAAACATGACTTTTACAGAGGTGTCAATATAAGGGAATGGGTTAAGCCCATATCCATGTCATCAATGTGACCTTTCTAAAACTAAGTAAACAATCATACTCAACATAAATAGTTCAATCATTTCTGTGCATGTCGTTGCTATGGTGACGAAGAACTTAAAAGTATCCTCTGTGGTATAGTACACCTCTCTCAGTAGTTTTTGGAAGTTGAGTTGCTCATGGCTAAACTCCGACAGAGCCTTCACATATTCCTCTGTTCCAAGTTTCGTACATAGCTTAGACATAACTGACGAAAATAGCTTGATATACGCCTTCCTTGCCTCTGAAGGGAATTCAGTTGAACAATTAACTCAGAGGAGAAATCAATGCAATATTTTAATCGATTTTGGAAATGCTTTCAAATGTAACATTTATAGAATATAGTTTGTTTAAAATAAATAGCTTTTATTTCTTATGTGTATTGATTTTATTTTTAAAATGAAGTTAATAGAATTGATATTAGAGAACTGATTACAAAGAGCCGATATTTGCTACATATTCATAGTGCTGGTGTCCACGGAATATGAAACAGTATCAGCACCTTTCTTGTTGTATTGTGTGTGAGTTCATTAGTGCTCCTCAGTCGCTTTGGTAAATAATTATATTCTCTGTTGACCTTTATTCACAACAAAATACATGATGTCTGTTCACGTAAATTGTAATGTATCGATGAAATAGATAAATGTACGTTGTCCGATACTAAAAGGTCATTTCTCCACAAAACTCTGTGATGTGCCCACTCTTTAGGATCGTCTCGAAGAGACAGTTCTACAAAGTAGTCACAACGCAGACTTTGGTGGAGACAAAAAGGAGATGTTCTTAAAAAAGGTTTAATTTTTACACATCTTCTCTGAACCTCTGTAAAAGGTTAACATGTTTACCATAATCCGATTTGGAGAAAAAGCTCTTTTCATACCTGTAATGTTTTTTATTGCAAAGTAAACCTCCAAACATTCCCGCAGGATGTCCTGTATGTTATACCTCCTGGTTTGGGCATCATATGTAAGCATGTACCGCCGTCTTAAAGGGATGAGAACCTGATCTTTCACTTCATAATCCTCTTGGTAACCTGATAGATGTGTCATGTGAAATACAAGTGAGAATTGTGAAAGCGACCGATCTTTCTACTGAGGTAACAGGGCGGTGAATATAAAGGTAGTAGTAATTGTTGGAGTGGTAACAGTAGAAATACTAGTATTTGTAGGAGTGGTATTAGTAGAGGTATAGCAGTAATTGTAAGAGTGGTAATGATTGAGGTAGTAGTAATTGTAGGAGTGGTAAAGTAAAAGTAGGTAGTGGTTATTGAACAATTCTAATAGTAGGGGTAGAAGAAACTGTAGGATTGGTAAAAGTAGTAGTAATTGTTATTGTAGGAATGGCAAGGATAGAGCTAATAGTACAGTAGAACCCCTCTAATGCGACCACTTAAAGAATAAGCATAGCTGCCTTTATAAGCAGGTGGTCCTCTAGAAACTCTCTGCATTACTTTTGTCCTACATAAAGCTACGACATGCATATATCACCTAGAATTGTACCTCTTTTTATCACCCAGAATTGTACCTCTTTTAGGTGGTTGCATTAGCGGGGGTTTACTGTAATTGTCAAAGTTGTAGTTTAGAGGTAGTAGTAATTGTAGGAGTGGTAATAGTAGATGTAGTGGTAATTGTATGAGTGGTAATAGTAGAGGTTGTAGTTATTGTATGAGTGTAATAGTAGAGGTTGTAGTAATTGTATGAGTGGTAACAGTAAAGGTAGTAGTAAAGAGGGACTGGTATCTCGATTCAATGTATAGGTGGCGATCGCTCCGCGTAGGTCCCAAATGCGTATATCTTCTGAATTTATCGATTGTCATTGTATTTGTTTACTGAAGTTATTCATTATAATATTTATCAACAAAATGATTTAAATCATGTAGAAGAAATGGATATTTTTTTAACATAAATACAGTTCTTTCAACCATTTTGTTCAGGGATTGGGAGGGCTGGGTTGGTTGCGGACATTCACTTTCAGGACCGGACATTACACGTAACCTGTCGTAATGTAAAAACAGACTTTATATTTTGTATGCCCTTGTTTGTTTGACATAGTTTTGATTTTAATATTTCTTCAATTGTGTTCACCTGAAATTCAATAATTACATTACATGTAAATTTTTTGACCGGTGTGTATGAAAATTGTACAGTGAAAATTTCCCACAAATAATACAAGCAAATTGCAATAAATGTAACATTGAAATTATAGCACACATAAATCTAATCAAGGTATGTTGATACACCTTAAACAGTAACGATTTAAATACGTTTAAGCAGTTTTGATCCAAGTCAGAATTTTAAACGTTTTATGACAAAATGCGATTCACATTGTTTGACTGAACATCGTTCAAAATATATTTTTATCAGAGATTATGTCAGATATCAATCAATTCTAAGCATTTAACCCTTTCAAAAAGTAGGAAACGGGTTTTTAAGATATCTGCTAAGTGTGTTAACCTTGATGAGTGGGTTCATAGAGGTTCTCTCATCAGTATCTGCACTGTTTGGTTTGCAAACATCTTTTTAGTACTACTCTAGTTTAAAAATCAGTTATTTTAGTCAGAAAATAGACATCTGCATTTGAAAATTGAATCTTCAAGATATAGAGCTGCTCTTGCAAATAGGTAGTAGTAGAAACAGTAGTAGTAGTAGTAGTAGAAGAAGTAGTAGTAGAAGTAGTAGCAGTAGTAGTAGTTGTTGTTGTTGTTGTAATAGTAGTAGTAGTTGTAGTGGTTACAGTAACACTGGTGGTTGTAGAAGAAGTAGAACTGATGATAGTAGCACAAACGAAATAGCAGTAGTAGTAGTAGCAGCAGTAGTAGTAGCAGCAGCAGCAGTAGTAGTAGTAGCAGCAGTAGTATGATGATGTTGTCATAGCATCCAAAAGACTTATACATGTATTTAGTGGTGTTGATAGCTGCAGTGACAGCAATATCAGTAGTGCAATACAAGTCGCAGCAATTATGTTACATTGACAATACTTTGTTTCTCGAATCGTTTAAGTACAATAGGACAGTCTGTTCACCTGAGCTATACTGGCTGAAATACTCTGAAATACCCATTGCAATGATATCCTAACACACAGTGAATATACACTCGTATTACCTAGTACTTCTCGAGCTTCTCTGGCGTCAAACGAGGCGGGTATGTAGCTGAGCAGGGCCAACCGACGTCGATAAAATGGAATCAGTCGATCTATGAACTTCTTGTAAATATCAGCTACAAATAAAGGAAACAATTATGGCAAAGCTTAGATTAAATGGTTTGGAGAGGAACGTTTAAACTGCTACAGTGGTCTTTCGTCATTTAATGTCAATGTACATAATAATTGTGATACATTTACAAGTATATGATAAGTTAACCCCTTGGACACGAGAAACCAGTGCATTGTCATCTGCAAATACTATTGATCCAGATCAGAAGGCTCCTAGTCGATCGAATCCTGGACTTCTTGTCAGATTCATCTTGCAAAGTATAGCCTTTTATACCATACTGAATGGCTAAAGTAGCTTTTTACGAATCACGTTTTTAATATTGAATCATTTAATTGCATGTTAACATTGTAAATAACACACACACATTATGAAAGTATATTCAACATTTTGCCTGTTAATTGCTACCTAACTAATATTTACAAATATTTGGGTCTACGTAAGACATCAATTAACTCATCAGGGTTCATGCTTATAAAACTTTTAGTTGAGTCTGAGTTCGTTCTCAAGTTTTTGATTGGTCAGATTTGAGCCTTTGGCTCAAATCTGACTGATCAAAATTTTGAGAACTCAAATCTGACCAATCAAAAGCTTGGGAACGAACTCAGACTCAACTAAAAAGCTTTATAAGCATGGACCCAGGATCCTAGCAAGATGTTTGACACTTGGTCAGAAATGTCTCAAAACCTTTAACCAATCAAAAATAAATGAAAATCGTAGCAGATAAGATTTTTTGCAGAAATGGTATTTTCAGCAGGCTTAGGTTAAAAGGTAATCATTTTCTCAACATGTAGAACATAACTCAAGAATTATATCAAGGGTGTGACGTTAAACGATTGATTGCAACAATAGTGTATAATCTTTGTTTCGTTTGGATACAGATGCAAATCTAAGTAACGTGGTGCATCAAGATGATCCAAACTTTGAATTTCATTATTTTGCTTCTAATTATCAATTAACCCTTTACGCCATAAAAATGTCGTTTTGGCACCTTTACAAACAGAGTAGACCCAGCTTAGAATCTCCTATAGGAGTAGTCTGACCAGGTTATTCTTTGTTTGTTTGAACAACATCATATATCTGATTATATGCTGGTTGGCATATGCAATTCACTTTTAATGCATATAGCAATATTAAATAATTAGTCAATAAATGTTCATAATGGGTGGAGTCTGCAATGATGTTTATGTCAACGAACCATTATACAGTACTGCATTCTTAACCCTTCGCTTGCTGAATTTTAAAATACATTTCTCCTTCTTTACCCATGTCCTGTTGTATAATTACATATATCTTTACTGTGTACAAGTATTTCGACGTGCAATCACTGCTGCGGAGTGCACTGGTTGCACAATCAACTTGTAAATATTGCAGACCCTGATGAGACAGCTCCTGCAGGAGCTGTCTCATCTGGGTCTTCACTATTTACATGTAGGTATATTGACGCGAATAGCAAGAGAAGGGTTAAGCATTTACTCCATACATACGTCTTTCTACGCCTTTGCAAACAATGCAGATTCTGATCAGACAGTTCAGATAGGAGCCGTTTAATCAGGATTGGCTCTGTTTGCTTACAGACTAATCCATATATATAGATATAATTCCACTGTTTCTGCTTGGCAAACAATTCAAGCCTCAATATGACATTTTTGGAAGTAATTAAATTAATATTTATGACGTCAGCATTCCTTATATGAATATCCATTGAGTAAAGGGTTAATGGAGTACGAATAGAGGAAAGGGTTTATAGTACCTATACGATCCTCCTCTGAGTAGAAGTCCGTACGGCTCAAACATTTCAGTCTGCTAGTCGAGAGCATCTTAACCATATCTTGGGGTGTTATCGACCCATCGTCATCCGCCAGCTCGTTGGCTATCATGCTGATAAGAAGCGGCAGCCCTTCGCTTAACTTCACAATCGGTCCCTCACACTCGCCGAGTTCTACATTTGGGGATATGGTTTTGAAAAGTTCAACTGAGTCCGATGGCCGAAGTGGAACCAGTTCGTGACAGAAATAAACTTTCTTCAGTCTAGGAGACATAAACTTGGTGGTTGAGGTGATGAATATCTTTACGTTCATGCACTCAAAAGCCAAATTCCAGAAGAGGGACTTTAGACTCTCGTAAAGTTTGGCATTTTCTTCTGAGTTTTCGACATTGTCAAAAAAGAAGATGAACTGTCTATCAAGTGTTCCTCGGAGGCAGTTTACTATTTGCAAAATCCAACGTTGCTTATTCTCAGCATCTTTTTCAGGGGTTTCTCCAAGTGAGGCACATAAGTTAGCATGCACACTACTGATATTTGTCTGGTTAAACAAATCTATGCGAATAACCGTCGGTGTATTTAGTGGCTGATCGTTTCCAGAAAATTCAAAATCATCATCAAATAATCGAGACATTAGTTCCTTCACGAGCCTTGACTTACCAACGGATTTTACTCCAAATACGCCAAACAATCTGAACCGACTAGTGAATGCTTCTTTGAGCATCTCTATGTCTTTATGTCTACCTACAAACTTGGGTTCAATGTCTTGTTCATTGCTCCAGTCATCAACGAGAACTTTTAAGGACGCTGTGGTTCGCACCATTATGGATGTTAAATCCTATCTATACTTCATAAATTTGTAGACGCCATAATTTCTAATGACCATGATAGGGTATTATCCAATCTCTTCCACTACGGTTCACAGCATTGTCACAGCGAAGCCAACTAAATCTTTTGCACAGATTACCCTTATTACCAGTATAAGCATTCCGACACTCGATATTCCCTTCAGGGGCACTTTGATCTGAGTCTGCAGTATTTGTCTACGTTTCTTTGTCACTAGAATATGTCTAACCTGCAATTTATCCTATAGGAGCTTCTGCATTTCTTATCACCACCTGTTTTCAAAACTTCTATAATAAATGAATGGCCGCTTAAGACAGGTTGCACTGTAACACGAGTACAGTAAAGTCCTGCTAATACGACCACACCAAAATTCTAATTCTGGCATAATGCAGGGTAAACGGTTTGAGGAAAGCTCCTGTTTGATATATCTGCATTACTTTGCCATGCATTGAGGATACACCTGCTTTTACAGACTTCTGTGTTAAAAATATTATTTGGCTGCATTAGTGAAACTTTACTGTAGCATTTATATAGTATTGAGTGTGATATCAGCCCTTCGCTTGCTATTCACGTCAATATACCTACCTGTAAATAGTGCAGACCCAGATGAGACAGCTCCTGCAGGAGCTGTCTCATCAGGGTCTGCACTATTTACAAGTTGATTGTGCAACCAGTGGACTCCACAGCAGTGATTGCACAGCGAAATACTTGTACACAGTGAAGATATATGTAATTATACAACAGGGCATGGGTAAAGAAGAAGACATGTATTTTAAAATTCAGCAAGAGAAGGGTTAATCAGTAAAATGTCGTTTGTGTTGTTTACTCTTTACGTTCTGAGGTGATATCATCTTCAAACATTACACTTTTTACAGATTATATTTCTTTGCACGGAATGACAGTCAGACTGATAGATAGTTTGGATCCTGGTGGGGCGTTTTGATCTCTCCTGTATTGTGTTATATTTCCCTTCTTCTGCAATAAGCGAGACCCGTCTGACATTTGCAGAAATTTTGAATCAAACTGTTTGACGCCCGATTTTTATGTTCGTAGGTAATATAAAGTATAATATTAACAGGCCTGTTTTAACCCATTTTGCCTTTTGATGGCTCTTTAAAAGTCGCCTGATGAAACCATTGTGATAAATAAAGCATTTGCTCCACAGGAACAAATGCTTTCTTTATCACAATGGTTTCAAACTACACAATTGCACACTTTTCCTTTCTTCTAGTAAATGCCCCTTTTCGGAAGATTTATTCAAAGAGAGGTTGGGTATACAAATAGCATATGAGGGAATGGTTTAAGCGATCATCAAGAAGCGGCCTAATTACAAATCTGTAAGGTATGTGGCAGCTTAACCCTTCGCTTACTGAATTTTAAAACACATTTATCTTTCTTTACCCATGCCCTGTTGTATAATTACATATATCTTCACGGTGTACAAGTATTTCCCTGTGCAATCACTGCTGTGGAGTGCACTGGTTGCATAATCAACTTGTAAATTTTGCAGAGCCTGATGAGACAGCTCCTGCAGGAGCTGTCTCATCTGGGTCTGCACTATTTACAGGAAAAGAGCATGCTATGAGTCAAAATTGGCAAACAACAATTCGATGTGAGGGTATATAGCGACCATTCTTTTATTTAACACAGGAAATTTAAAACATGTGTTTGCTTAATGCAGGGAAAAAACGTAATGCAGAAAGCTCCTATAGGAGCTTTCTGCATTACTGTTCACCTGCATTAAGCTACCACTTGCCTTAAAAACCCAAACGTATGCCTCTTTTTTTATGGTCGCTTAACCCATTCCCTTATATTGACGACTTTTGGCGACTCTGTAAAAGTCACTTTGTGAAACCATTGTGATAAATAGAGCATTTGCTCCTATAGGAGCAAATGCTCTATTTATCACAATGGTTTTAAACTACAAAATTCTAACATTTTCCTTTTCTCTAGTTAATGCTCCTTTTCGGTAGATACATTCAAAGATGTTGTATCTAAAAATAGCCTATGAGGGAATGGGTTAAGACAGTTCTTCTGTATATTCTCGCACTGACCATTTACCTGATGAATATCCATGTAGGAAATAATTTCTCCATGACTATCAAATAACTGATTTTTACAAAGGCATAAACATCATGTACACAAGCAAATATGTCCAGTGGTTTAAAGATATCCCGTCACTAACTCGTGTCGCTGTTAACTCCATATTTCCCTGCCTACGGAATATCACCTCCTTAACACTTTATTTCATAAATATGTATACGCATGTCTACGCCTTTGCAAACAGCGTAAACCCAGATCAGACGGCCCAAATAGGGACCGTTTGATCCTGGTCTGCTCTGTTTGCTTATAATATGATATATATCTGATTCTATAGTTTCCGCCATGACTAAAATGTCCCGTGTGTTTATGTGCTATTTTAAAAAATATTAATACTCACGGACTAAAGGGTTAACTAAAGGTTTATGTCACACATTAAATGTTCGGCCTGTTTATGCTGCATGTTTACAATTCATATCAGGTCTTTGTATTTATAATAGTGTGTGCATTTGGACATTGAACTTTTGTACATGTTATGATAAGATAATAAATACCGTGTACTTTGAACGCATATATTCAATAATATCATAAAATTTGGTATTTGTTATGCTGTATAATTATTATGAAGATTGTCGATTTGAACTTATATCGTAAACTGCCCCTGTGATACAAAATAAGCCGTTTTCATTGATATTTATATTTTTGTTCAACAGCAAAGTACTATCAACCTTAGTCCAGCAGTTAACGAGACTAAAACTTGAGCCAAATAGATACTAATCGATTGCTGAATAACATATCAAACACATGAAAGTCGGTGTTAATTCGACTGGTTTTCTTGCGATAACCTTCTTTTCAGCATATAAACAAATGCTTTATTTAATTGTTGGGCGTTTTTAAAACACATTGCAAGTACTGTAGACACCATCACCTTAACATTGTGCGTATATCCGTTTTCATGTGACCAGTGTATCCGTGTTACACCCTTATCTGTCTGGGCTCGGGAACGAAACATGATCATAATCTGTTTTGCGTATAAGATGCGAACATCTAGGCACACACATACTACACACACGCGCGCTCGCATGCACACACGTAGGCACGCACGCACACACAGACACATACACACACGTACACTTACACGCCCGCGCGCACACGCTCGAACATTAATAGACATAAACATGCACAACAGATAAGCAGACATCCACAAACACACGGATATTAAATGTTCAAAGTGCAAAGGTCATTTCCTTTAATATGCAGAACACATTATCAAAAACAGAACACTGTGCGAAACCCCTTTATCAAAGAAACAGTCTCTATACCAATATATGAAGCGTATTGTAACTATTTCGAGAACTGTTTAGATGCGATCAGAAGCTGAGTTACTCGGCGTTTCATCTGGATCCAACTGTTTGAAAAGGTAACGACACATTCGCCGAAAAGCGACAGTGTCAATTTGAATACAGTACAACACCCGTAGTAAAGAGGGAATTGAGAAGATTTTAGGACAATGGCTGCTTAATACACGGTAAAAAGCATACAGTAAGCTCCCAGACGAGATTTCTGCATCAACCGTTTCCCTCATACAAAAGCATTTTCACACTTTTATAAACAGAGTAAAGTGCGGGAGCCGTCTGATCAGAGTCAGGATCCATGCTTATAAAGCTTTTTAGTTGAGTCTGAGTTCGTTCTCAAGCTTTTGATTGGTCAGATTTGAGTTCTCAAGCTTTTGATTGGTCAGATTTGAGCCAGAGGCTCAAATCTGACCAATCAAAAACTTGAGAACGAACTCAGACTCAACTAAAAGTTTTATAAGCATGGACCCTGTTCTGTTTGCTTATGAAATTATAATAGATATAACGCTACAGTGTCTACTAATACCAAAATACCATGTGTACATATCCAATTATAAAAAAGTCAGCTAATTAATACTCGTGACGTCATTATTTCAATTACTGAAACCATTGTGATAAACAGAGCTTTTGCTCCATAGAAGCAAATGTTCTATTTTTCACAATGGTTTCAAAACTACACAATTCTAAAATTGTCCTTGTCTATACTTAATGTTCCTTTCCGGTAAATTCATTCAAAGAGGTTGAGACTTAAAAGAGTCTAGGAAGAATGAGTTTAGGAGAGGAAGTGCTAAACACCGATAATGATGCCGACTTCAGTGTTCTGGTTAGCGAGGTTTTGTACCATTAGTCTACTAGAAAAATTATGTCTGCTGAAATACTGATCTGCTACACGTTTAATTTTTTGTTGACATAGTCTCAAACAACTTGTACCCTAATAAGATGCCGAGTTAACCGGTGTCTCATCTGGATCCAAACTGTTTTTTTTTCAAATGCCAGTCAGGTCGCGCTTTGCAGGCAAGACGTTAGCAATCATTTGGATTTTATATTACTCTCACATGCAAAGATGCCAACGTGTGGCATAATCCTTTAGTAAACCCTTTAGTCCGTGAGTATTAATTAGATATATTTGTTATAATGGCACATAAACACACGGGGCATTTAAGCCATGGCTGAAACTATAGAATCAGATCTATATCATATTATAAGCAAACAGAGCAGACCCGGACCATACGGCTCCTAATTTTGCCGTCTGACCTGGGTCTACTTGGAATGTCCTCTCTATATATTTTACATAAAACAATCATACTGGAAATATCCGAATATGTTCAAATTTATTGATCTTCTTCAATCAGAAAACGAAATTGAGAAAATAAAAAAAACCGAAAAACTTATCTATGTATGTATATAAATGCATCAAGTTAAGAAGTGACACTTTCTTTGTTAATAATTAATGTACGGGTATATGTATAGTATGATTGTGGTTCATGTATTGAGCGACCACTGTGTGAAGTAGTGTGGGGATCATTGGATACGGTGAGCTGTTGGTTGGGATGAGGACGTTGCAGATAACTCATAAAGGAGCTTTCTGCATTGGTTTGCATTGCATTAAGCGCCCGCCTGTACTTGGAGTACAAACAGATCCACCAATGGGTGGTCACTTATTTATTTATTTATTATACCACATTTATATAGCGCTCTTTCCACACAGGATGTGTGCGTTCAAAAGCGCTTCACATGATTAACTTGCATGTACAGAATTTAATATATACGTATATATAATGCGTATAGAATATTTAAGACAAATACAATTTAAGATAGAGATATCAATACAAAATATTAAAAATGAAATTTAAGATAGAGATATCAATAAAAAAAATATTAAAATTGAATAAATTTAAGAATTATTGATAAAAACAAAATCATCCTTTTCTGTACGTTTTTTTGTCCGCAATTCAAGGGAAACAGACGCACACTGTGACTATATTGTGTCCGCCCACTCATGTCACCAAACCTCAAATGAAACATTATATGTACAGTGTCAGTACATCATACCGTTACGACCCAGAACCATCTGGATCGGGTTTATGTATGACATACAACACTATACATAAGATATTGCCTTACATATGTAGGACAATGGGTTAACAGAATAGGTCAATTTTGTAGCTAATGCATATAAACAAGCACAATGCAATACAACAATTACAAACAAACTACCAATATGCTTTGATTCAACTTTATTCAAATCCATAAGGCCATCGGCCCATGAAGAAGTGTATACATAGTATACACATTGAACATATATTCAAAACTATAACTGACAAAACTATAACTGACAAAACTACAACTGACATAACAATACATAAAAACATCAGTAATGTATTTTTTCTGGAAAAGGTTGCTAAAAGCTAGGGTACATTAATAGGGCTTCTAAAAGTTTGAGATCAGATAAGTTAGAATATCTCAATCATATATAAAATAAAAATATGTGTGCTTATGATTCTTTGGATTTCAATTGGCGCAGTATTTCCATACCAGTAGTGTTAAATAACGATTGCATACATGTATGTAATATATACACCCAGTATGCAACATTGGCAAAGGAGTATCGTAATATCAATTCAACTGACATTGAATGAGACAAACAATGCCGTGCCAAGCCGCAATCCAGGTGGTTTCAAAGAGATTGGGCTACCCCTACCATCACGATCCACCACCCAGCACAAAGCGACACACACACACATCGAGTGCCTACGAACAGTGCCCAACCAAATAACTGACAGGACACTCCTCGACCAAAAATTTGAAAGTAGCAAATGTTCGAGATTGGAGGGATTCGAATATGTCCCGACAATCATAATAGAGTGGCAGGATCGACACTCAGAGGCCAAGGCAACAGCCATCATCAATGATAATTATTAGCTACGTTCCCTAACCCTTTCGATGCCAGCATTGTCGTCTGCTGGGCATACTTTCGTTTAGTTTTAGTGTAAGTTTGTGCATTTCTTCCATTTCCCTTATAAACAGTAAACAGAGTGTCAAACAGTTTTGATCCTGATGAGATGCCGAGTTACTCGGCGTCTCATCTGGATCCAAACTGTTTGCATGTGGTATCATACACCCGTCATTGTGGCACGGAAGGAGTTAATTTCCCTAGTAATTTCCTAGTAAAATATGCCAAAGACACGCGTTTTAAGACATCAACTGGCACTGAATGAGACACACAATACTTAAAAAAATGATTGAATGTAAAACGAAGAGCAAACAGCCATATATTTACTTCAACGTGTAAAATGATAAATATGACTTTATCATTTTGCCTTCGTAAAGATGGATGTTTCTTATTATTAAGAGAATAAATGTTGATATAACGAATCATTACTAGTATTTAGCGCAATATACTGCATGCCGTTGACTTAATGTAGTATATACTTGCATGCGTGTGTACTGTTGGGCCTATGGCTTTATGTATGAATAAACTATATATCTATCCATATCTTACATATTAACACATATTCAGGATACTGCTCAACTGGCACATATCACAGGTGCATTCTCCGAACTACCAATTGTATGTTTTGTTCGTAATATTGAAAAACTTCTGATTTTTATATTTGTAAAAATTCTTCAATTTCTTGATAACATTAAGATCTACATGGGGATGTTTCCTGCCTTTGCTCTTGCCAAGACATTTATCATCGCCTTTCCCTTTCAGACAATAGAACCCCTTGATATTATTGAAAACAAAATTTTCTGTAGTGATGTTGTGACTGATACCCAAGTACGTTTCTACCTCATATATTTCTGTAACAGGGTCTTTAGTGAGGATATCACCATCTACAATATGAATCTGATCCAAAGGAAAATACTTCAGCCACCGAGCAAGATGTTTATAATATATTGATGTCCTAATTATTACCGTCTCCTTTATGTTACCGTTTTTATCCAAAACCGTCGTCTCAAATGGACCAGATTGTGGCTTTCCTGCTAACTTGGCAACGATCTGCTCTTGAACATACTCGGACACAGCCCGCTCGACTGGATCACGCACAACAAGTACAAGGCGAATGGAACTGTTCATTTTATAAACACGCTCTGGAGTCACCGGTGATTTAAAATACGGTGGCGACTTTTCAATCGTAAGTTGATGTTCATGACTGTATGGCATTTTTCGTTTGTAGTACTCCAAACCTTTCTTGTATTCTTTATCCTGGCAAAAGAATTTGGCCTCTTCTGGTGCAGTTACAATGTCAGGGTGTAACTGTAAGTATGCCAGCAGAGCACCCGTACCGGCTTTTTTAACTCCTATAATGATGCACTTCGGCAAATAACGTGCTTTACTGAGAACCACTTTGGGTAGAGGGTAAATGGTTTGTCCATCGCCTGTGATACTGGTGTAGCACATAGCTGAACACAAACCAGGACTCGAATGTAAGCAAAGGATGACAGTCATCAGCACACAGGTGAATACGATGACCGTCATCCAAACTGTCTTCACTTTTGTTGGCTGTGCACATTTTAGTGCAAATTCTGCGGTCGAAAGCATATGCGAGCTATTTAAGGTCATTACGATCCCAGCTATATCTGAAACAACAACAATACAGGTATTTCAAGGTAAGCAGATACATGTATTGAAAGGATTATCCAATCTCTTATATTAATCCAAAGTGCCGTGCTACCAAAGCCAAAGTGTCTTACCAACATAGTATATTGTAAAAATGAAGTTAATGCATATTCATAAAGTGATTATTTCACGCATAAATATTCATTAGGGAAAGTGTTAACATATAAAAACGCTCAAGTATGTCTGAGCTGTCGTTAGACACAATTGTTACAAGCGAAGTTACGCAACGGCCTGCTCTGTTATTGGATTGAAGGGATGACCCGCCAGGGACTTCCGAGGATGCATGTTACGGATGAAGTCTGCAAAATATCTTTCAGTCGTGTAAGGAGTTTGGACATAGTCCCGTAACGTTGACAAAAAATGGTTAATGCAAATTATACATGTATGGTTAAAGACATAGTGCAGATTATGTAAATAGTGTCCACAAGCACATTCTGTATAAGCCCAGGGGATCACACGCTGACACAATCCCTACCCACTTATCTAACACGCACCGATGAGCAGCTTACTAACCAATGGGAATGTAGAATTAATGATGCTTTTTTGGTAATAATAGGACTTGGAAAAGGACCTACGCCAGTATTCTAAATTGTGTCATCGGTTTTCGAAGCAGATTTAATCGATGTTTTGGTTATGTTTGCGTCTTCTTATTGGCTTTTCCTGCTTGACTTTACTACCTTTTCATTTATATTTGTTGTCCGAATACGTAACTATATAATCAAACAGGTTAGATCCCTATGAGAAACCAATGTGTTTGACGTTTCATCTGGATAAATATCGTTTTAATAAATATCTGTAGCTTGTAGCATGTTAAATGTTACACCTAGCTACTATTTTCCATGCAAAGATCGCGTGATAAAGCAGATAAAAAAATGGACAATCAATGTCGCCGATATAAGTCAACTGATATTTCGCCAATTAAAAGCAATTAACGTCGTGTCATTGTTTTTCTCAATTTTTCATTATATTAGGATTATTTCATAAACGTTTTTACGGTATAAAATGTTGTTCTAAATGGCTTTCCAGGCCTTTAAATCTGCAAGGGTGGTGGAATTTGCATGTCGCCATGGACATTTTTAGTTTTCATTGTACCCATAATATAGTGTAGAATGTAATCATGCCCGATTTAAACCCCTGTATTTATTCATTATTAATGGATGTTTTTCAAGAAGACAAAACGGTGCTAAAGCAACCAAACATTAAAATACACTGACATGCTAATGCAATGTCGCCAAACCCGACCTCATCTACGAGGCTAAACTATAATGGTAAATAGAATATCACATACTGCACGATAATTCTGCAATGCCTTATTCATTCACCCTTTAATAATGTATACCAAATGCATCTATGGAAAAAAGATTCAGAGGCCAAGTTTCTAAATTACACTTTGGAAATTTAGCTTTCTAATCTACGAGTCATCACAAATATGCATATTCGTTTCCCCATGAAACACTATTTTATGTTTGTTTTGCCAATTTTCTATTGTTTATCAAAATTTAATGAAAAGTACTTTGAGAAAGCATATAAAATTTTGCTGGCCAATCAAATACAGCGGAAAAGAAAAAATGCTAATCTACGAGGCCTAATTTACGAGACAAATATCTTTCTGCAGTTGCCCCTTCCATCATTCCCGAGTGTCATGCCACTCAATTACGTCTAATTAAATACTTAAACCACAGTCACGTGTAAATAATTCATGGAGGATGTCATTTTGCTACATAATTCGTCTACACAATTCCCAAAGAAAGCGGTGAGTTATTTGACATTTTGCAGTAATAGCTTACAGGATTGCCTCCTTGAATTTGTATACATATTATTTCATAATTATGATTTGAATATCGAATTATCGACGTTTGAATGACATAACTTTTCGCATTGTTTAAATAGTCCACATGAAAGTTTGGACTCGTAGCTTAGATTAAATTGTCCCGTAGATGAGGATGCCAATATCAAAGTATTTCTATACAATTTTTCAAACCTAAAGTAAGTTTAAATTATGCCAGTATAATAAAATCTGTTTAGAAATAATAAATAAAAACAAAATTGGCAATATATTAATGGCATTTATTTGTAGAATTTTTTCAGAATTTTTGCATTACCATATTTACTTTTATTTTTGTTAACTCACGAAAATGTTTACTTGGTATTTCTTCTACAAAAAGAGCAAACATTCACTTCATTGCATTTATTCCTATTGCCCGATCTACATACAAATATAGTCAAGCATGTCTCCTTTCAAATAGGCATTTACAAAGACACACATACAGTCGCGAAAGTGCCCCGTAAATTATAATCTCTTTTGTCCCGTAAATTATAGTAATAGTTTTATTCACATCAACAGGTTTGAATCCCATTAAAGGGCTGACTTGTTTTGTCCGTCCATCCCTACTTTCGTCTGTCTGTCAGTATGTCTGTCTATTCATATGTTGTGATAGTGTTTATTCGTCTCGAGGTGTTGTGTAACTCATTACTCAAACACTAATTGAAGCGGGCTGTTGAAACGTGCATTATTTGAGCTTGTGCACATTAAGTTACGGGCCATGAGTTAGCAAAACATTGGTGGCAGTGTGATAATTTAGAGCAGCAATAATTTAAATAAGAAAGTACAGCCAACCTTTGATAAATGTATAGCTGTCATTGAAAATATATAGCGATGTATCATCAATATGAAAGATATAGATTCAATGACAGCTGTAAAATAATCAAAGTTGGGAGGAACGCATATCTGTTTCAAATGACTCAAATTGAGAATTTATTCGCACTTTGAGCTGTTTGGAAAAGATAATATAGACTCGCCAATAAAGAGGTGAACAATTAAGTGTAGTTTTAGTTCTAATGGAAACTTTGAATTACGAGTATGTAGGAAATCGTGTTAATAGACTTAGCAATGTTTGACTGTACTATAAAATATAACAAACTTAAGGCCATCAAAAGCAGATGAAATTGATTGAAAAAGAAAATGTAATACGCAAGACAGGCATCTTGGTACCTACAGGAAAAGGGGGAAAATGTTCACTGTCCCTGAAATTTTTTTCAACTTCACATCCTTTACCAATAGTCCTTAAACATAATTTTATGATTTACGGGACAATCCAATGACACACTTTTCCCCAGCAAATGGTTAGTTCTGGGTTATGTGAACGCAAGTAGTAATCCATTTTGTTAATTTTATTAGTAACTCTTGCAAACAGTTAACAATTGATTGGTCGACTGAATCAACATATTTCCATTATATACATTTGTCAGCGATCAGTGCATAGTTAAGTCAAAAGGCATGTTTTAACTCAGACAGTAAGATTACAGAGTTGAACATGGCATACAGAGTTGAATTTGAAATTTTCGGTGTACTTGTATACTTCTAAATGCTCCTTTTGACGAATGCTGCTGTTTATAAAGCAATGTATATCATATTATGTGTCAGTCTAATTTACAGGACACATCCTATAACTTACGGGACAGTGACTTTCGAAAGAGAAATTTTCTTACAAATTGTCTTAACGATTTTGTGTACTTATGTATGAGTTTATAATACATCAGGCACGTTTCCTGACCCTCAAATTGTTTTTTTGTGTTGCACTTATTTTAACTGTGTAAAAGTTACAACTTTCATGAAACTATATCTTTATGAAGCTGAGTGTGGTGTTCAACTCCTAGTTTTCATACTTAATATCAAAATGTGTCGTCAGAAATGGATAAATTCATGCTATATAATCTCAGTTCATACATATAACCTGATTCTTTGAATTATATAACTGTCCGAGCTCCATATATAACTGTTAAAAATCAGGTTATGGGTACTATGAACACAAGTAGTAAATTTCTATAGCTTATACATTAACCACTCATTTTACATAGTTAATTGTTAATTAATATTAGAACTATTTCGGAATTAGGTCAAAGATACATTAAACATTTCAATATTTACAACTTTTTAGACATACGACGTAGTTGAAATTTCACGTTTTCATTCGGTGAATTGTCCAATTTATTTGAGAATGGGTCTGTAATGAAAAGGTAGTTGTACTGTAATGTTACATGTAATCGTTTATACAAAGGAATTGTTGCAGTGGTTCTGGGGCTTAACTGTCACAGGGAATGTGTTTGTTTATTTGACAGAGATTACCCCCTCTGCCAAGAAATAAAAGGAACGCAGGTCAGTGGCTTTGATCCAATGCGTTACTTTGCAGTGAATGAGATTAGCCGAAATCATCTTCCTGAAATCACCCCTTATCATCATGTGATATCACCATTCATCGGCGCTATATGACCCATTCAATGTCGCAGTGCCGTAAAACCCAACTCACACACTCACTCGTACAGTAATGTTACTCGTTTCTGTAAACAATGTTGTCGCACTGTAACGTTACTCTTGTATCAAGATGAGGTAGTAAGGTGTAATGTAATGTTACTCGTATCTCAAAAGGAGTTCGTACTGTAGTGATAATCGTTTCTTAAGAGGAGATAGTCGTATTATAATGTTACTCGTTTCTCAAAAGGAGATGGTCGCACTGTAGTAGGGAATCGACCGGGCGCCGAAGGCGCCGTCGATTCGCTCTACGGTAGATGGTTAAGCCCAAACAAAATGCGTGTCAAAAGTGAATTAGGCTATTTCGGGAGTTTTCATTGGAAAGCATTGACCAGCGCCGAAAATCCGAATTTGACATGTAATTTTCTGAGAAATTCAGATGATTCGGCGACGCCGTAAATCGGGTAATAAATCGTGGTACAGTCATTTTTTAGAAAATTCTTATCGCTACATTTCGGACATTCTTCAATTTTCTTCTGACAAATGCCGCCATCTTGAAATTGACTCGATTCGACGAAATACTGTAAATAAAACATGACTTCATCAAACAAACATTACAGATAATGCCTATAAATACACTTGAGAGGGTGCAACAGATAAGTTGTAGTGCAAAAAGGTGAACTTTTATCATGAAATGACGAGCAAACCGCGAAGCGGCTTGCGAGAAATAAAGTGTATTTTAACATAATTCGGACTTTATGCCGCCCAAAACTTACAATGATTGAGGTTCCAGTATGTTGGCACCCGACAGGTATGACTATGTTACATTATAACAAACATTTCTTTTTATGACGAGCAAGCCGCGAACCGGCTTGCGAGGAACATATTACTTATTTTACGCACAACTATCTATCTATCCATCTCTGGATACTGGCAACCCCTCTCACGAGTGTTACAGCCAGGAAAATGTGCACGTCAGAACTGTTAGTGAAGTGAAAGATAAAAAGAAACCCACTTTCATGATGCTCAGCTCATCCATTTTTGCGTACGACTCTATCGAGCTACTTTCGGGTTTAAGGATATCCCGGCAGACGGCAACCATCACAAAAATAGAATGATGTCTTAGAGTTCATTGATGAGACTAGATGCTCAGCTATAACCATGTTAGGATGTGTCTGTTTGGATTTCGTTAACATTTACTCAAGTACACTTTTGCAGAGTATACCCAAATCATACAGCTCATACAGGCACCCGACAGGCACAAGTCGTTTCGCCCCTGGTTGTTTCACTCCCAATAGGGATCCTGGTCGTTTCGCCCACCCCAATACACTGGTTGTATGGCCCCCTACAGAAATAGCACTTACGAAATGCAATTTTCCAATACTTTAAATCTCAGAAAAGTCCCATTTTGTAGAGTTTCAGAATTGTCTGATCTGGGTCTACTCTGTTTGCAAATGCGTGAAAACACGTTCATATCAGGGAAAGGGTTAAGAACAGGGAAAGGGTTACTAAGAGTCTACTGGTATCAGTATAAGTGTAACTCCAGTATATATACTCTTTACATTAATTAAGAGTTACACGTGTGACATGGTTTGTTAATAACCTGAGATAATTACAAGCTGTCAACATACATACTCTTTACATTAATTAACCCTTTCCCTCATATAAACATGTTTTCACGCATTTGCAAACAGAGTAGACCCAGATCAGACAGCTCCTAGAGGATCGGGGTCTGCTCTGTTTGCTAGTAGAATTTAATAGCTATGATTATTTGCTTTCTAAAATGTCTACAATGTCCTATCTTCCATATTTCTTTATAACTTGTTTGCTCATGAAAATTCAGTAGGTATTGAAATTTGGAATAAACATAGAACAGGGAAAGGGTTAAGCGTTACACGTTTCACATAGTTTTTTTTAACATCATGAGATAATTACAAGCTGTCAGCATTTTTGTTAACAGCCTAAGACAATCACACGCTGGCAACATGTAAAAGCTACATGTATGTTCATATCTCAACAAACATGCCTGTCAGGGGCAGGGCTAGATTTCCTTATGAATATTTAAGATTATAACTATATTATATAAGAAAATATAAGATTATAACTATAAATCTTCTACTCCAGAGACTGCAGTTGAATTTGAATGGCATTTGGTAGGAATAGTGGGCCGCCTTTTCAAGGAATATGTTTACTGCTTTCCATTCAGCACAGATTATGTTACAGTTAGGATATGTCTGGTAGAACTACATGTTAACACCTTACTCTGAACTCAGTATGCCTTTGCAAACAGATTATACTACAATTTCTGCCATGGCCAAAAACTCCTCAGTTTATAATACATTACATGATGTAGTTGTACCGTTATAAGAATTCAGCTAATTAATGTTCATACAGTGCTTTATTTCCTGCATAAATATTTATGACTCCTATTCCTTTCAATTATATTTTTGAAGATTTTGGGGAATACCATATCTATTATCATTCTCTAAATACTATTATCATATTAGTAATTACTTTTTATATTATTTTAATTATACGTGTATTATGTTATTATTGTCATTTATATTGTACTTAATAGTATTATTGTCAGTATTGTATTCTATCTTTTTTAATTCATGATGAATACAATTATCTTCTTTGAACTTTATATTTTAAAGTAAACCATTTTAATAAGTCACAATGAGTCTTTATGAATGTCCCATTTAGTTCATTTTTCAAGAAATGAGCAGCTTTTTAGTCCTATCCACTACAGCAAAATTTAATCAGAAGTATGTTCACAGATCTCTCTAAGCTATTTATTAAATTACTACCACTACAAAACAAATGTATTTCATTTGCAAAATAATTTGTCCGAATGTTAGTTCTGTCCGAATATCGGTACTTTGTCTTTGCACTTTACTGTTTGTAGTTTCATTTCCGGTTTGTTACGTGCATCAAATCTGACCAAATAAAATTTAGATAAAATTGATTATGTGTGTAGTTGACATCCATGATATGTCATACTCACTACAAAAGCCATTTTATTTGAATATATTGCCAAATATCTACAAAATATTCGTAACTGCCTCCCTGAACTGAGAAGTAGATCTAGCACCAAACTTCCAAAGTCCGTGATTTGAGCCAAACAATTTGGAGTTCATGTTTCTGATGAAAAAACAAAAACTAATTATAGTTATGCTATTTGAATGTCAATTTGTTAACTTAGAACTAAATTCAATAACACAAAAGTAATTATTTACTTTTTATTTTCTGAAAATAAGATTTATTTTCTTGTACAATGGCCGATTATCATAACTGCAATAGCAAATTAGTGACCAGCAGACCGCGAAGAAAGACATGCAGTGTTGACACATTGGTAATACACACATGCCAAGGTAACTAACACAACGGACTGATCAGTTAATCCCTTCAAATGGTAATATAGCTTTTATAGGGATCACAATTACTCAGCATGATATTTAGAGCACGGCGCGGCAATCTTTGATGAGGGGCAACATGGCGCAGTATAAAAGAGGCATGGCACTGCGCCGTGCTAAAAAGGCCTAGGGGAAACACAGTAACAGTAACAGTCATGGCATCTTTTATTTTGTCACATTTCTGCTGGCAGGTGACACATGTTCCTTTGAACACTTTTGTTTTAATTCCTGTCATATTTCTCACTTTCTTGTCCATGTGTATCTTAAAATAGATATAATAATTTAAACTGGATCTTAATTCATGGACAGGGGATAGCTAATTGAGTTTATTTTGTATGCATTATCTACATTTCCTTATCAACCAATAACAACTCATATTCTCATTTCAAACTTGCACACACAAAAATAAGTATGATTTTTTGTTACTGATTGTTAATTTACTTTTACAGTGATTGACCTGATTTTTGTCTAGCCTGCTTGTTATCAGCTCAACAGTTGCCAAAGTGGCAGTTGTGAAGGCACATACATATGTCTCTCTGTTTGTCGATTTGATTTTGTAACAGCAAATCCATTATTTTGTATCATCAGATATCCCTATAACGTGGCCCATATCTTGAGTAGACATTGTACCAGGTAGCCTTATCACACATTTGAAATTTATTCTTGATTTAATTTTCTTCATTCCCTGGGTCAAACAAAAATTTAAATTTATAAATGGCTTAGTCACTAGTAGACAGTGTACCATGTATAAGAATTATGACTCAATGTTCACTCCACCAGAGGCTGGACTGATTTTACTTTAATTGCTGTAGTGAAAATTTAATAAACAAATAAATATTTTCTCTGACATCATTGATCAGAATTAAAATAAAACAAATGGCAGGAATGTTCCGTAGGTGACCATTTACAAAGTTGTAACCCATAAAATACAAGAGCACCACTTGGGGGTTCCAATGTTAAAGTTTTCCAACAGTGACTATGAAACTGCAGATGGTGGAGTTACGACATAGCTCTTTTTTTCTTCGAAAAGCAGACAAGCTAAAAATGGCCACCATAGATTGGGCTAAATCCCTTGTATGGCTAAAGGGAGCATTAAACCATTGAACAGATTTTTATGTACCAGTATTTTTTGTAAGAATAATTGGTGAACATTTGCTAAGTATTCATTTTGTTTCCTAAAAGTAAAAAAATGGGGCATATGGCTAAGCGTCACATTTTATTTATAGGTCAATGTGACCTTGACCTTGGTCTTCATTTACAAAATAAACTTGTGCAGAGCAAACCTCATATACCGAATCAGCTAGGATCACAGATATGGCATGTGAGTTCATCTTAGGATGGTAGAGTGTCGTATACTAGTTTTAGGTCAATGTGACCTTGACCTCATTTACAAACAAACCCGCCCGGAGCATATCTCCTACACTACTTCAGCTAGGATCACCAAATATGGTGTGTGAGTACATCTTGGGATGGCGGGGTGTCACATACTATTCATAGGTCAATGTGACTTGACCTTGGGCTTCATTTACAAAAAGGCTTATTTACAGCATATTCCTACACCAAGTCAGCTAGGATCATTACTAAATATGGTGTGTGAGTTCATCTCCGGATGGCGAAATGTCGCATACTTTTTGTAGGTCATGTGGCCATGACCTTGACATTTGACCTCAATTACAAAAAAGCTTGTCTTTTGTGGTAGTTTGAGTTCAAATTCTGCTCATACTATGCAATCTTTACTTTCATTTTGCAGTGCATATACAGACCTGCTTACAAATCACCTTTCATTGCCAGTGCTTTGCTCTGGGGGCATTTGTCAACTACTGCGACACATTTCTTGTTTGGCTATATTTTGACAATAAATTGGCATACATAAATGTATGTTCTTACGTAACACTATGTACTTCGTGACCTATTGTCTCAGATGAACGATAATGGACACTATCATTATTATAATATTGCTTAGGTTATGTCGTAGTTGTGGCTTTCTTCACTAACAATTTTCAGATTTAATTTGTCACACATCTTGATCATATGTAGACAGTGCATAATGTGCGAGATTCGCAACTTTTGTTTTGAATTACGTGAATTACATGGATTGACATACATCTACTTGAAATCTTTAATTTCATTAGTTATGTTTTACTTCATTGCATGTAAAATGTCGATGGTCGATTCCCGGTAGAGGCAGTGCCTTAGTTCATATTATTACTCATATCTCGTATCTCAAGGAGGTAGTTCTACTGTAGTGTTACTCGTTTCTTAAGAGAACGTCGTACTGGAACGTTACTTGTTTCTCAAGTAGAGATAGTGAGTGAGTGAGTGAGTGAATTGGGTTTAACTTCACAGCGACACAAAGAGGTCATATCGAGGGCTTGGTGCAAAACTATTCTAACTCCTTCACAAAGTGAAGGAATTAGAATAGTTTTGCACCAAGCCCTCGATATAGCGCCGATAACATATACCAAGTATAGTGCTAAAACATGTACACAAAAATAAAACTATTAAAAATTAATAAAATCCTAAAACATACATGTAACTATATACAAAAATCAAATTATGAAAGATACTTTTGTCGTACTGTATTGTTACTTGTGTCGCAAAAAGGAGTAGATGTACTGTAACTTTACTTGATATTCGTACTATAATGTTCTCGTTTCCCAAGCAGTGGCAGCCTTACTGTAATGTTACTCGTTTTTGAAGTGGATGTAGTTGTACTGTAATTTTACTCGTCTCTCAAGAGGAATTGTCGTACTGTAATGTTATTATTATATCAGGAAGAGATACTCGTATTGTAATGCTGAGATAGTCGTCATGTTATGTTTCTCGTTTGTCAAGAGGAGATAATCGTACTGTAATGATCCTCGTTTCTGTAACTGTAACATGAAAAACAGTATAGACCCTGTTTAGAGGGCTGCTCATGGAAACCTCTCCTCTGGTCCCACACTGCGAACATAAGTGATAAGTTTCCCTCCCTGAAAGGGTTACACTTCTCGGTGCAATTATATTCTACGAAGCACATGGTGTTGACATATTCCATCTTTTCATTAGTCCAAAAGATGAAATTGATACACACTGACTTTGTATAAATATATATGTTAGAATTGGTTTTGTGTGATGAAGTTTAATTGAACTTGTTTATGCGAAACGTTAAGAGCTAAACACCGTGCTAGGTTTAAATTTAAACACTCCAAGTTAAATAAAACACAATTCAAGTTGTCAGTAAATACACTTACCTTGGTAATGTCCCGGAAGAGCACTTGGATTACAATGTTACAGCTAAGACGATCGCCTTGATTCGTACTCCAAGTCTCTCATTGCTAAACGTAAGTGTACTGGAGCGTTACGAAATCATACGGCCGTGCTGTGTAGCCAATTATAGCCAGCCAATGAGTTATTAGGCTGTTCTAGTAGTTGGTATACTCCAAACGTTGCAACTGCTTGTGGTATGGCCTGGCAGTCCCTGTTATCCGACAGTGGAATTGTATTGCAATTGCATGGACTTGATGCGCAAATGTGACCGAGGAATGTATTAATAAACGTATTGCACTCTATACGTCTGCTTTAGCATGTATATTATGTCAAGATAACAGTTTCTGCATTTAACCTCCAACAGTTTCATGATACATGTATTTATATTTTCATAGAAATGTTTTGTCAGATCAGTAGTTGAGACAACAATGTATCAGTTTAAAACAAATGCCCCCAAAGTAAAGCACTGGCAATGAAAGGTGATTTGTAAGCAGGTCTGTATATGCACTGCAAAATGAAAGTAAAGATTGCATAGTATGAGCAGAATTTGAACTCAAACTACCACAAAAGACAAGCTTTTTTGTAATTCAGGTCAAATGTCAAGGTCATGGCCACATGACCTACAAAAAGTATGCGACATTTCGCCATCCGGAGATGAACTCACACACCATATTTAGTAATGATCCTAGCTGACTTGGTGTAGGGATATACTGTAAACAAGCTTTTTTTGCAAATGAAGCCCAATGTCAAGGTCACATTGACCTATGAATAGTATGTGACACCCCGCCATCCCAAGATGTACTCACACACCATATTTGGTGATCCTAGCTGAAGTAGTGTAGGAGATATGCTCCGGGCGGGCTTGTTTGTAAATGAGGTCAAGGTCACATTGACCTAAAACTAGTATACGACACTCTACCATCCTAAGATGAACTCACATGCCATATATGTGATCCTAGCTGATTCGATATATGAGGTTTGCTCCGCACAAGTTTATTTTGTAAATGAAGACCAAGGTCAAGGTCACATTGACCTATAAATAAAATGTGACGCTTAGCCATATGCCCCATTTTTTTATTTTTAGGAAACAAAATGAATACTTAGCAAATGTTCACCAATTATTCTTACAAAAAATACTGGTACATAAAAATCTGTTCAATGGTTTAATGCTCCCTTTAGCCAAAGAAGGGATTTAGCCCAATCTATGGTGGCCATTTTTAGCTTGTCTGCTTCTCGAAGAAAAAAAAGAGCTATGTCGTAACTCCACCATCTGCAGTTTCATTGTCACTGTTGGAAAACTTTAACATTGGAACCCCCAAGTGGTGCTCTTGTATTTTATGGGTTACAACTTTGTAAATGGTCACCTACGGAACATTCCTGCCCCATTTTTTTTATTTTAAATCTGATCAATGATGTCAGAGAAAATATTTATTTGTTTATTAAATTTTACTACAGCAATTAAAGTAAAATCAGCCCAGTCTCTGGTGGAGTGAACCTTGAGTCATAATTCTTATACAGGGTACACTGTCTACTAGTGACTAAGCCATTTATAAAATTAATTTTTTGTTTGACCCAGGGAATGAAGAAAATTAAATCAAGGATAAATTTCAAAATGTGTGGTGCGAGAGTTAAGGCCCTTGTACCTGGTACACTGTCTACTCAAGATATGGGCCACGTTATAGGGAGATCTGTTGATACAAAATAATGGATTTGCTGTTACAAAATCAAATGGACAAAACAGACAGACATATGTATGTGCCTTCACAACTGCCACTTTGGCAACTGTTGAGCTGATAACAAGCAGGCTAGACAAAAATCAGGTCAATCACTGTAAAAGTAAATTAACAATCAGTAACAAAAATTTATACTTATGTTTGTGTGTGCAATTTTGAAATGAGAAGATGAGTTGTTATTGGTTGATAATGAAATGTAGATAATGCATACAAAATAAACTCAATTAGCTACCCCCTGTCCATGAATTAAGATCCAGTTTAAATTATTATATCTATTTTAAGATACACATGGACAAGAAAGTGAGAAATATGACAGGATTTAGAACAAAAGTGTTCAAAGGAACATGTGTCACCTGCCAGCAGAAATGTGACAAAATAAAAGATGCCATGCAAAAAATAATCCCTGTCACCCTGTCAAAGAAATGGACACAAAAAGTGGACATTGTACTGTACATGTATCATAAAAATTGTTCGAGACATTATTATTTCTGTTTAACCCTTTCGCTCATACATGTACAAACAACTTTTATGTAACTGCAAACACAGTAGACCCTGATCAGAAGGCTCCTATAGGTTCTGTTTGCTAATTACTAGAATTTGATAGAACTGTTTCTGTAGTTTTTAAATGGCTATAATGTTCCATCTTCCATATTTCATTAATCTATTTTGTCCCTGAATATTCAGTAGGTATTCAAATTTGGAATAAACATAGAACAGGGAAAGGGTTAAAGGTTGTCTATAGCAAATAACTGACTCCAAAAAGCCTTTCCAATAGACAGTGCTAGGATTTGAACCTAGACTTCCCTCTATGGCTAAGCCAAGAAGGTGTTCTTCCATTAAACTACACTGATAGCATTTATGGAAAATGGCAATTTGGAGCAGAAGCTAAGTTAGACCTTGATATTCATACCTATTTTTCAGTATGTTTAAAGAGATCTGAGGTTTTTAGACAGGAATTTATGAGCATGTCATGTCTGATAGATTCCCTACCACATTCCACTCCCCCAAAACGTTTGACTATATCAGAACAGCCAAATTTAGATTTATTGTTGAAGTACATCATCTATGCTTCTCGATTAACTTGTTACTTTAAATATACATAGATTGCATAGTTGTAAATTAGTGTTTAAAATTTGCAAAAAATAAACAACATGAAATCTTATTCTCCAAACATTTAGTATTTGAAACATACAATCATGCATAACCTACTAAATAGCCATATTATAAGTGCTGGTATACTCAATGTGACATCAGGCATCAGGATGAATAATGCAGCTGTTGAATGCTTACTGGCAAAAGGTTTGTTCTTTTAACCCTTTACCTCAATGAGTCATAAATATTTATGCAGGAAATAAAGCACTGTATGAACATTAATTAGCTGAATTCTTATAACGGTACAACTACATCATGTAATGTATTGTAAACTGAGGAGTTTTTGGCCATGGCAGAAATTGTAGTATAATCTGTTTGCAAAGGCATACTGAGTTCAGAGTAAGGTGTTAACATGTAGTTCTACCTGACATATCCTAACTGTAACATAATCTGTACTGAATGGAAAGCAGTATACATATTCCTTGCAAGGCGGCTCACTATTCCTACCAAATGCCATTCAAATTCAACTGCTGTCTCTGGAGTAGAAGATTTATAATTATAATCTTATATTTTCTTATATAATATAGTTATAATCTTAAATATTCATAAGGAAATCTAGCCCTACCCCTGACAGGCATGTTTGTTGAGATATGAACATACATGTAGCTTTTACATGTTGCCAGCGTGTGATTGTCTTAGGCTGTTAACAAAAATGCTGACAGCTTGTAATTATCCCAGGATGTTAAAAAAACTATGTGAAACGTGTAACTTTTAACCCTTTCCCTGTTCTTTGTTTATTCCAAATTTCAATACCTACTGAATTTTCATGAGCAAACAAGTTATAAAAAAATATGGAAGATAGGACATTGTAGACATTTTAGAAAGCAAATAATCAGAGCTATCAAATTCTACTAGCAAACAGAGCAGACCCCGATCCTCTAGGAGCTGTCTGATCTGGGTCTACTCTGTTTGCAAATGCGTGAAAACACGTTTATATGAGGGAAAGGGTTAATTAATGTAAAGAGTATGTATGTTGACAGCTTGTAATTATCTCAGGTTATTAACAAACCATGGCACACGTGTAACTCTTAATTAATGTAAAGAGTATATATACTGGAGTTACACTTATACTGATACCAGTAGACTCTTAGTAACCCTTTCCCTGTTCTTAACCCTTTCTCTGATATGAACGTGTTTTCACACATTTGCAAACAGAGTAGACCCAGATCAGACAATTCTGAAACTCTACAAAATGGGATTTTTCTGAGATTTAAAGTATTGGAAAATTGCATTTCGTAAGTATTATTTTTGTAGGGGGGCCATACAAACAGGGTATGGGGGGCGAAACAACCAGGATCCCTATTGGGAGTGAAACAACCAGGGGCGAAACGACTGGTGCCTGTCGGGTGCCTGTATGAGCTGTATGATTTGGGTATACTCTGCAAAAGTGTACTTGAGTAAATGTTAACGAAGTCAAAACAGACACATCCTAACATGGTTATAGCTGAGCAACTAGTCTAATCAATGAACTCCAAGACATCATTCTATTTTTGTGATGGTTGCCGTCTGCCGGGATATCGTTAAACCCGAAAGTAGTTCGATAGAGTCGTACGCAAAAGTGGAATAGCTGAGCATCATGAAAGTGGGTTTCTTTTTATCTTTCACTTCACTAACAGTTCTGACGTGCACATTTTCCTGGCTGTAACACTCGTGAGAGGGGTTGCCAGTATCCAGAGATGGATAGATAGATAGTTGTGCGTAAAATAAGTAATATGTTCCTCGCAAGCCGGTTCGCGGCTTGCTCGTCATAAAAAGAAATGTTTGTTATAATGTAACATAGTCATACCTGTCGGGTGCCAACATACTGGAACCTCAATCATTGTAAGTTTTGGGCGGCATAAAGTCCGAATCATGTTAAAATACACTTTATTTCTCGCAAGCCGCTTCGCGGTTTGCTCGTCATTTCATTATAAAAGTTCACCTTTTTACACTACAACTTATCTGTTGCACCCTCTCAAGTGTATTTATAGGCATTATCTGTAATGTTTGTTTGATGAAGTCATGTTTTATTTACAGTATTTCGTCGAATCGAGTCAATTTCAAGATGGCGGCAACTGTCAGAAGAAAATTGAAGAATGTCCGAAATGTAGTGATAAGAATTTTCTAAAACAAATGACTGTACCACGATTTATTACCCGATTTACGGCGTCGCCGAATCATCTGAATTTCTCAGAAAATTACATGTCAAATTCGGATTTTCGGCGCTGGTCAATGCTTTCCAATGAAAACTCCCGAAATAGCCTAATTCACTTTTGACACGCATTTTGTTTGGGCTTAACCATCTACCGTAGAGCGAATCAACGGCGCCTTCGGCGCCCGGTCGATTCCCTAATAACGCAGAGGCTATTTAACTCTTTGCACGCTAAGTAATATTTCGTCTGCAACAATTGTCTGCTTCAGTTGTTAAAATAAACTTTCTCTCATTTATTTGCAAAAAATCTGGTCAAGATGACAAACAGTTTTATCCTGATAATGCGGCGTGTCATCTGGATCCAAACTGTTTGCATAGGTAGTCACAGTTTCGCCACATAGAGTGCAAAGAGTTAAATACGATTTTTGTTCAGAAGAATATTGTCAAAACGATAATGCCTGATAAAAATAGATCTGGTCTTAGTCAGTTTAAATTAGGTGTTGTTCCCTTCCGGATAGAGAGTTGAGGTTATGAGAAGTTAAAGTTGGAAGACCGCAAGTGACATTTGTGTTACATATGAGTGAATGGTATTGTCCTGTTTAATTGACCTGTCAAAATGTGAATATTCCTACGTCACTGAAAGGGTATATTTAGCTTGGGTAAACCTGTGTTTCAAACGTTTTTCACGAGATTCACAATAAATGCACAAGTACTCGAATAAGCCATGTAGGACAGCTTTTTTTAGCGGAAACAATCGGTATCAACCGAAGCTATGTATGGCGTGTTCAGCAAGCGTATAATTATTTAAATTTTGACAGCTTAATAAAACAGGACAATATTCCTGTTATACTGACCTGTCCTAGATACATGGATTTAACTGGTTATTGTCCTGTTTTATTGACCTGTCAAATGTGAATATTCCTACGTCACTGAAAGGATATATTTAGCTTGGGTAAACCTGTGTTTCAAACGTTTTCACGAGATTCACAATACATGTACAAGTACTCGAATGAGCCAAGTAGGAACGCTTTTATTAGCGGAAACAATCGACATCAACCGAAGCTATTTATGGCGTGTTCAGCAAGCGTATAATTATTTAAAGTTTGACAGGTTAATAAACCAGGACAATAGTTGTAGCTCAACCCTTTACTCCATAAATACGCCTTTCTACGCCTTTGCAAGCATAGTAGACCCAAACTAAACGGCTCCTGTTGGGTCTGCTTTATTTGCTATTGATATTATATATGCCAATATGCCATTATAAAAATATCTAATTCATATGATGTCGTTAGTTTTTGCATGAATATTCATGGAGTAGATTATCAAAAGTAACGCAGAAATCTACTATAAGAACTTTCTGCATTACTGTTGCCCTGTACTAAGCAACCACCTGCTTTTTAAGAATCCTGTGATCTATGAATGAATAGTCGCTTGGTATTTGAAAAGTATAAATTCGTTTATGCTGTATTTCGTTAGTCGGTATGCTATCGTTCTTCAATAGGTTTAGGTCATTCTTGAGCTTGAAGTAGCTGTTGTTTCATAGTCGTGTCTACAATGGTGTGTATTTGTTGAAAAGTATTTGTATGTAATTCAGTATAATTTGGGCTGTGCTGTGGGAAATCCACCGGATGGTACTGTAGCTGATATAGGCTTGGGTCCGTCCCTGCTGCTGTACGGTCTAGTTGTGGTCCTTGTTGTTTACCATGAAACAAAGGGTGTTGATGAGAATACGTATCTTGATTGAACTGGATTCAGATGTCTTAGATTGTGCTGGGCGCACTGGTGGTGTTGGTTTTCTTGAAGCATCATTTTGAGGAACTCTACCTCAATCCTTCAAAGTATGCCCCTGGGTTATGACTGGGTCCATCCGCGGGCATCAGTTTCCAGTAGTAATATATAGAGATTTGTTTGAAAATCTACCCCGAAACCAGGGTCCGTGCTTATAAAGATTTTAGTTGAGTCTGAGTTCGTTCTCAAGCTTTTGATTGGTCAGATTTGAGTTCTCAAACTTATGATTCAAAAATCAAAAACTTGAGAACGAACTCAGACTCAACTAAACGTTTTAAAGGCATGGACCCTGAAGCCCTAGAGTTCTCATAATCGGTTTGCAGCATCTAGAATTAACATCTCACCTCCAAGCTGTTTTTAAATGCGAGTTATAGCGTGGATCGCGTTATAAGGGTTAACTCTATCGTTGCCATTGGATGTGATCACATTTTCAAATGGTTTGGATCTGGATGAATCGTCGAATAACTTGATGTCTCGTTAGGATCAAAACTATTGGATACCATAGTTATGTGTTTTAAATAAAGATATCTTATATGAAAATTAAGACAGATGAGAAAGTGTACAGGCAACTATACATGGCAGCAAAAGAGTAGCAACTGTAGCGAGGTAGAGAAGGCAACAATGTATGTTTTAACTTTATTATTGTAATATAAACACCTGGCAGTCTATCAGAGCTACGGATGAAGGTGCGTACACAAATATTAAAATCCGTCATTACTCCACCAAACTCTATTCTGTAACCATTCTTTAAATTGTCTCCAAGTGACGATTCTAAAGAGTCGTCACAGTATAAGGCTCGATTGAGAAAAAGAGTTATTCTTGAAAATGTTTAAATTTACGCATCCTGTCTGTAGCTCCTATAAGTCCATGAGTAATTAATTAATGAATAATTAATATATGTACAGTCAATGGATAACTAAATATCTATATATTCTATAAATAACTAAACATGTACAGTCAATAGCTACATGTAAATAAACATATAGAATTTGTAGATAAATAAAAACATGTTCAGTCAATAGATGAATACACACCCATACAATATATAGATAAATAAACACATGACAATAAACACGTGTACTCTCTACAGATAACTAAACACACGTACATTCTCTAGATAAACATAAACATGTAAATTTTAGAGATAAATGAGCACCTGGCAGTCTATTGAAGATACACATTGTAGTCAATTGCTAAATAAACACATGTACAGTCCATAGATTAATAAACACACCGACATCCTAAAGGTAAATAAACAGTAGTATAGTGTGCAGATAAATTAAAACCTACAGAATCCATAGATAAATAAACACATGTACAATCTATAGAGAAGTTAACACCTGTACAGTGTGTAGATAAACACCTATACAGGCTACATATGAATAAACACATACAAGAATAGTCTATAGATAAATGAACACCTGTACAGAATATAGATTTATGGACCAAACTATTATGAAATGCAGATACTATAAATGAAAATATAGTACAGTAATGCAGGAAAAGTTACCCCCAAGATGAAACCATTACCAAAACACCGGTAGGAAATAAGTGAGGCAACCACATAACACGCACTCACCCAACCACACAGAAAAACAAACAGACATACACACAGTCAGCCTGCCAGCCAGACACACAGAGACAGCCATACACATACACAGACACGTACACGGACACTCACGCACACACGCACACACACACATACGTACATACATGTATACACGTACACGCACACACCCGCGCACACACACGCTGAAAATAAACAGACATAATCATACACAACAGGTAAGCAGACACCCACAAAAACACGGATATTAAATGTTCAAAGTGCAAAGGTAATTTACTTTAACCCATTACCTCATAGGCTATTTTTAGATCCAACTTCTTTGAATAAATCTACCGAAAAGGAGCATTAACTACAGAAAAGGAAAATTTTAGAAATTTGGAGTTTCAAACCATTGTGATAAATAGAGCATTTGCTCCTATAGGAGCAAACGCTCTATTTATCACAATGGTTTCACAAAGTGACTTTTACAGAGTCGTCAAAAGTCGTCAATATGAGGGAATGGGTTAATATGCAGAATATTAGTGATACGGTATCAAACACAGCACTCTCTTTGATTATTCCCTACCAAAGACGCAATCACTATACCAACGTATGAAGTGTATTGGAATAATTTCGCTGTCGAGAACAGTTTAGATCCTAATCAGAAGCAGAGTTCCTCGTCGTTTCATCTGGATCCAAACTGTTTGAAAAGGTAACTACACATTCGCCTGAAGCGAAACTGTCAATTTGAATACAGTACAACACTTGTAACAAAGAAGAAATGAGACAATTTTAGGACGATAGCTGCTTAATACAAATCCAAATAAATAATACACATTGTTTTCTGGTGTTTTATGTTACCCCACCCACCAATGTAATAAAGAACTAAATGAAAGTTCTAACATAAAGTTTCGTTTTCAGTTTAAAGAAAGAGAGATGAAATGTCCGTCTCTCAGTATGTCCTATATTATTGGTGTGGAATTCTGCAGTGTTGGTAGAATTATGTAGAAAATGTCAAATTAATATTTGAACAACCATGTAATAAATTTATTTTTCAGTTGAACCATATTTACTTTAATTTGTTTCGAAGATATTATAAGCATTTCTTCCAATTTCGGGTCCCCAGTGTAAATAAGTCTTCGGACTTTTCTGGACTTTCCCGGCATCGGCATACCCTTCCAAGTCATGATCAAAGTCAACTTGGATCAATTTATTATCGTCATCATTATTACCATATTATGCAATCTTACTGAGTCGAACTACACTACTGTAATATTTCATTATAACTGATTAGAAATTACTTCTATGTGACATTAAATATTTATATGGAAATCATTACACTTTTGATTGTACCATATTTTTAATTATGTCATTTTATGTATTAATATCTTCTAAAGTGTACTCAAATGTTGATGCTTAATCAATCTATTTATCAATCTACGTTTTAGAACAGAACAAATCTCTATTGTAGAGTTTGGAAGGACCGATTTTTTAGTTCGAGTTATCCCGAAGTTCGAGGTATCCTAGTTCGAGTTATCGAGATTTCAATGTAAATATAATGTAGTAATAAAAATCATACAATGTAGATACTGAAACTTCTTATACAAAAACACCTTGCTCGTACGAGACAGCTGAAACAAGAATACATAATAACATCCCTATTGCCGGCCACTTGATCAAAGATATACAGTAAACCCCTGTAAACCAGATATAAACAATAATATTAGTGTCAGTGTTTCTGATAGGTGGCAGCTTAATGCATAACTTCCAACCTACATTAATCAATCACCTGTCTAAAAGACCTAATTGGTTCTGTATTAAAAAGTCAGGTTTAGATGGGTTTGACTGTATTTAAAAGGGATGTGGAAATTTAGCACCAACAAAGGGTAACACAGGAAACTATATTCCTGTATTACACTGCCACCTTAAAAAGTATCTCAAAATAATTAGTTTTAAATGCGGCTGTATAGTAGTGTAATTGTATCTGTGTTTGTTGCGGAGTTCCTGGTCATGTGAAGCTTATCCCTTATATCTTCCAGTTGTCGCCTCACTTTGTTTGCCTTGACATCGTTAAACGAACACAAATGCTGTTCCTCCAGCCTCCAGAGTTCTGCTTCCAAGTGTTCAAGTGTTTCTGAATAGTTTCTTTCGTTGCCGGTCTTCTTGTAAACATCTGTCAAACATTCGTAACAGTCGGCGATGACCGAGTTCTGCGGCATGGATTCTTTTGCCTTCTTTTGCAAAGCTAAAACCTTTTTTGCTGTTTTCTCACATGCTCTATATCGTCCCATGCACTTCTTGGCGTTTGCCAGATAAACTAATGTTCCACTATAAGAGACGCTCCCTGGTGCAATCTCTCCTCGGATGTCAGCAGCCTTTTCAAACACATCAACTGCATCGCTGAATCTTTTCTGTGCCATCAAAACCTTACCTTTAGCATTATATAAGAGAGCATATAATGACTGAGATGGCACCTCTTGGCTCTCGAGGACTTTGAAACCCTCATTGAGAAGTTCATGAGCTTTATCATACTTCTTCACAGAGCTATATGCGTTGGCAACATTGCAGAGTGACTTTGCAAGCGACGTTGGCGATGCCTTGGTTTTCCTTTTGATTTCAAGCCCTTCTTCATAGTATTTCGCAGAATTATCCGCGTCGCCTATTGTATTGTAAAATACCCCCAATGTTGTTGAAGACAATGCGAACTGCCGGGTGGTCCTTATTATAAGTTGCCCTCGCTTGTCTCAGTGCTGTGAAATGATACTTCTCTGCAGCACCATAGTTACCTGTATTGGTAAATATAAGCTAAAATAAATAAAGATATACATGTACAAATAAAACATATCCAGGAAGAGGACCACAATGTTTACGCGAGATCAAAGGCAAGTTGTACAATATAAACTAACGATGATGTATCAGACAATATAAAAAGGACACATGCCATGTGTTAAGAACACAGAACTATACAAATGACAAATTAACAAATCACTATTTAGAATAAAATGCCAAGTACATTCAGGCGAATCTACCATTGGTAAGGCGATTATATTTACCTTTAATAAGCTTTTTTTTTTTTTAAAAAAAGTGTTTTCCTATTCTTATCAAATATGATTTAGTATCCTCTCGGGAAGCCGAAGTACGAAGTGTCGCATTTGGTCACCAACTGTTTAAAATATCACCATGAGTTCGCCCCACAGATTGCAGTTACGCTACTCTTGTACACGATTAACTAGGTTAGGAAAGAGCGTGAATTGTGTTGTCGATTTGTACATTTTTCAGTAATGTGTCGTACCTAGCACTGTGTTAGTGATGCCAAGGCTGTTCAGTAATTGCTGCATTAGACGCTTATTATTAGGTCCTCCAGTTTGAGAGATCTTCAAGGACTTCTGGAGATACCTAAAGGGGAATAAATCGAGAATATATTCGGACGTTCGATTCAACATTAACGTCCCGTTTTACATGGCAACCAGGAAGAACATTTGTGTTACAGTTAACACTGTCTTTAGCGACCATAAATATGTACATGTATAAGTCTTTGAGACAGGGTTAGTTTAATTCAAAACGAATATGATCTTTCGGTAATGACTTCTACTGCATTGAATAGCCATGTGTTTTTATTCGAATCCATTATGTATCATTAGCTGGTAGTCACTTAATACATGCTGTAAAGCGTATTCACATTGTTTAACAGCCCGGGACCTTATGTACTCACTTGAATCAACATTTTAGGCCAGGACTCTACCTTAGTTCTTAAAATATCATTGTCGCCATTATCTTTTCCTTCATATAAACACATTCTCACAAATTTGAAAGCATAGTAGACCCAGATCGGATGACTCCTATAGGATCCGTCTGAACTGGGTCGGGTCTACTCTGTTTGATAATGGAATTGGATAGACCTGTTTCTTTACTTTCTGAAATGGCTACAATGTTCCACTTTCCATATTTCCTTTAATCTATTTTCCCCAAGACTATTCTGCATGTATTGAAATTTGAAATAAACATAGATTAGGGTTAAACTCAATTCGAGTGTCTGACATCTGTGTTGTGGTCACACGATGATATTCTCGGCGTTACATCTGGATCAAAGCTGTCAGCGGTGAATGTAGCACTTTACTACTCTGGTGGTGTACGTGTTAAGATATAATATAATTACCCTTTCATTAATCAAACATATGTATATAACAAATATATATATCGACTGTTTACATGTATTACTATACTTCCTTGTATAGCATTATATTGTATTTAATACCATGCCTGTAATTACATTATCGATTTTATTAACCTTTCGCTTGCTATTCACGTCAATGTACCTACCTGTAAATAGTGCAGACCCTGATGAGACAGCTCCTGCAGGAGCTGTCTCATCAGGGTCTGCACTATTTACAAGTTGATTGTGCAACCAATGCACCCCAGAGCAGTGATTGCACAGCGATATACTTGTACACAGTGAAGATATATGTAATTTTACAACAGAGCATGGGTAAAGTAGGAGAACTATATTTTAAAATTCAGCAAGAGAAGGGTTAAAAGACTTTGTTATTGTGTTGTTCTTTTACATAGTGTTTCTTAACCCTCGTGCTAAGCGTGGCCTGTCTGGCATTTGCAAAGAGATTGTATGCAGACAGCTTATCTGAGGTCTTATCAATATCCAATCTGTTTGACTGTTAGTAGTAAATACTTTGTGAAAAATGTTGAACACATTGGATATAAGTCAAATATGTTCTATCAGTCTGAGGAGTGTTCAATTAAAGTCAGACAGTACAGCAGAACCTGTATTAAGCGGCCATAAAAATAAGTGTAACAATGGGATCAGAAAGGCATGTGGTAGCTTAATGCATGCCCAAAGTAATGCAGAAAGCTCCTATAGGAGCCGATTAAGACATGTTCTACTACATTAAATTTATCTTGAGTTCTGTGGTTTTCACTGTTGCTACAAACAAGTCTGATAACGCTCTTATTCAGACCAAACTTGGACATGATATGATCCGCTTCATTAACGTGTATCAAATCGATACGGAAAAACAAGCTTTATTAGAAAGAAATAGTTTTGGCATTTGCAAAACAGCGGCCAAGATCGGCCAATACGCAGAAATACAGAATTTGACAAGAGTGTGTAATGTTTGTCAAATGTGGACAGTTTCACAGACTGTTAATTGCAGTTGCAAATAGCAAAGCATCTGATCAGACGTATTTAATACAACAGCAATTATGCCCATGACTACCGCCGTTTCTAAATGTACGAGGAACTACATTGTCCTTCATCATGCCGGAAATTTATGAGGTACCAACCCAAGAGCTTGAGTATTTTGTCCTTGCACGTGAAGATTCCATCCCAATCTATGGTACACTGTGGCTAATTGAAGTCGGTTACCTTTCGTAGTGAGAGTCTTAAGCGCTTCCCTGTAATATCCCTCACCTTTCTGGAAATCATCCTGTGAAATTATGAACAAAATCATAGTTCATTCAAAAGTTAAGTCACCTTCTAATCCAGAGCAATATATATTATGGTTCTTATTCAGATACTGTATTCGTCATTTCTCTACCGAACCATAGTTATGTTGTGACTACTCTTGAATAGTGTTCTTTCAACATTTGTCACCTTAATATTAATGGGCAGAATCAATAAGATGGAATCGGACCTATAAAAGTTCATCAGCAAACAGAGCAGACACCGATCAGACAGTTCGTTCAGGAGTTGTCTGATTAGGTCTATTCCGTTTGTAAATGGCGTGAAAAGGGCGTTTATATGAGGGAAATGGTTAAAGGTACGATTCTAAAGAATAGCCATAACATATGGTTCGGAGGGGGAAGTAAAGGATCTATTCTTGAAAATGTTATACAGTAGAACCTGTCTTAAGCGGCGATTCTTTTATTGAATACAGAAGTCTTAAAAAGCAGATGGTTGCTTAATGCAAGGCAGAAGTAATGTAGAAAGCTCAAACAGCAGCTTTATTCGTTACATTCGTTACATTTTGCGTCGTGATCGATGCCTATTTTTAATGTGACTACGGTCACATTTGTAACACGTCAAATGTCATACAGAAATGGAAGCTAAACAGTGCATGTGTACAACTGAAAGACATTGTGAGCAATTACATGTGTTATTTCCAGTCAGGTCATGATTAGTATTGGAATAAAACTATGGCAACCCAGCATCACCATCATCATCATCATCATCATCATCATTCATCGCTAAAATGAAACCTTGTTCAAATTGTAACAACATACAATAACTATTAACAAAAGAAATGACTAAGGTTTTCTTTCGTAAAAGTATATCATTAGATTTATAGTTGCTAAAAAGTTATGGCATAGTGTGTTACTCAATTAACAGCAAATAAAGGAACCAAGAAGTAATTTTTATTTTATCATAAGTACACATTAACAGCATTACATAGGTGCATGTATCTGACAATTTCTATGAAAAATGGAAACTTTTCAAGATTTTTAGGCAGGTATCCTAAACATGCCACACGCATGTACATTATATCTTTAAAATGTGCCGCTAAGGTTGTGAAAATTTTGAGACATTGTCCTCAAGGAAATATAATAACTTGCAATTTTCTCTTTTTGCATTTCTACTTTTGCTTTCGAGGGATCACCCATTTTCAGAATATTTATACAATGATAATTATATTACTATTTACTAATTGATCAGCCAGGAACTCATCCTGTTATATATGTGATACAAATCTCAGCCTCCATGTCGGACACACACATTTGACCTGTTACGAATGTGATCACATTCGTAACATATCTGTTATAAATGTGATCCGTTACGAGTGTGGTCTAACAGAGCCTATAATATGTGAGATGATTATCGAATGACAGTTTAGATCCTGATTAGACGGATTCTCCTCTAGTAGCTCTCTGATCTGGGTCTGCATTGGTTTTGTCTAGAACCAGAAACCTCGTTTACCAGGATTGGGTGTCCGAATAATAAGAGTACATGTAATTAAGATACCTTAGCGTATGTCCACATGCTTCCCACAGCTATTGTCACCATGGCTTTATCCGTACTGTTGCCATATCGGTCAGCCATAACCAGACACCCCTGGTAAAACTTTTCACAGTCCTCTGTATATTTAAAATGACAAACGGGTCTCGTGGAAGACAAACGTATATTCATTTCAATGACGGACAGTCGATTAACCTATGGCGTTTAACACCTCTGCAAACAGAGTAGACCAAAGTAAAGCAGGTATACAGACATTAGTTTTCAAATGCATTTTCATGCAGTAATGGTTTAACGTTTCTACAACTTTTGCATTGTTATGGTCAAGACGCCCATCATTCAGTCAGAAATTACTGTACAACAGTAAAATGTTATTCTGAAAATTAGAATGGAGCTTTTAGCATTACTTTTATTCTACACTCAGCAAACTATCTGAGTATGAAGACAACCATGTGTATCTGTGTATAATTGGGTGGTATATATATATGATTAGGTGGTCGCTATGCAGAGGTATTGTTGTACATCAATTAAGCGCTAGGATCAGAAAAGTGAGAAAATAAACAATTCAAACTTCGCGAAGAGGATTACAATACAAAATAATGAAAAAGTATTAATTTAGATATTCAGACAGACATAGTTTGGCAAGTAATGCATACTAATGCCAAACTGATCCTGAATGAACATTTCAGGTAGGGTCTGCACTATTTGCTACTATGTCAGCCTAATTCAAAGTTATAAAAATGGTTCCGAATTACCTAAGTCCTCATTGAATCAGAGATCATTCCCAATAATCTGACCACGAAGATACGTGAATATAATTGAGAATGAACTCCGACTCAAGATCGGAATTTCATAACCTCGATCACAGCTTTGATCCTGATGAGGCACATGTACTCATTACCTATAGTCTAGATCCAAGCTGTTTACAAATGCGAGTCAGCTCGCGGATATTTTAATAAGGGTTAAGACAACACATATAATCTAGTTAAAAAAGATTTAAGTGTAACTATGCTTATTTATTCTGCAAACATCATCATGTGTTTTACGCTTCGGAGTGGACATTCGTTCAAGTTCTTAGCAAACATCAATGTGATCTTTCTAAACATAATTTAAAGGAAACAATGGACAATCATACTCAACATAAACTGTTCAATCATTTCTGTGCATGTCGTTGCTATGGTGACGAAGAACTGATAAGTATCCTCTGTAGTATAGTCGACCTCTCTTAGTAGTTTTTGGAAGTTGGGCTGCTCAAGGCTTAACTGCGACATTGCTTTCACATACTCCTCTGTATCTAGTTTCTTACATAGCTCAGACATAACGGATGAAAATAGTTTGATATACGCCTTCTTGACCTCTGAAGATAATTCATGTCAACAGTAAAATCAAAAGAGAAATCAGTGAAAGCCTAAATCGATTTTGAAAATGCTTTCAAACGTATAACAATTATTAGATAGAATTTGTTTTAATTAAATAGCTGACGTTAATTGAAATGTTATTTCCTAAATTTATTTGCTAAATAAACAGAGAGCTGATGTCCATGAAATATAAAACATTTTCTACACATTGACATTTCTTGTGCCCTTTTTGTAAATCGATTAACTAGTGTGTACTCATTTGAATCCTTAGCAACTTTGTTGCATACATATTTTCTCTGTTGACCTCTACTAAAAACACATTTGTCCAAGATTATAAAACTCTTGAGTCTGAGTCTGAGATCATTCTCAAGTATCTGATTGGTCAGATTCTTAGCAAGCTCAGAATCTGACCAATTAGATGCTTAAGAAGGATTTCAGACTCAAGCAAATAGTTTTATAACCTCGGGACATGGTATCAGTTCATAAGAAATGGTAATGTTTTGATCGTTATGTACTCGTATCAGATAGTATTTAACCATTACAGTTTGGAGAACATGATACATGTATATGGTTTTTTTCATACCTGTGATGTTTTTTATTGTAAAGTAAACTTCCAAACATTCCCTCAGAATGCCTTGTATGTTATATCTCCTTGTTTGGTAGTCATATGTAAGCATGCTCCATCGTCTTAAATTGGTGGTGACCACGTCTTTCACTTTATGATCCTCGATGCAACCTATAAAAAGTCAAGTCAAATACAGATGACGGTTGTGAAATCAAAATGTCCATATTATTATTATTATTATTATTATCATTACCATTATTTAGTATTACTATTATTGTTATTATTATCATTATTATTATTATAGCATTGGTGGTAGAAGAAGAAATTGTAGCGGTAGTGGTAGTTATAGTAGTAGTAGTAGTATCAGTTGCAGTAGTAGTATTATCAGTAGTAATAGTAGTAGTAGTAGCAGTAGTAGTAAGGGTAGTAGTAGTAGTGGTAGTAGAAGTAATAATAGTAGAAGTACATGTAGTGCTAGTAGTAGTACTAGTCTTAGTAGAAGTAGTTGTTGTTGTAGTAGTAACAGCAGTAGTATCAGTAGTAGTAGTAATGGTGGTGGTGGAAATAGGACTAGTAGTAGTAGTAGTAGTAGTATTTGTAGTATTTGTAGTAGTAGTAGTTGTTGTTGTTGTTGTAGAACCAATTATAGTGGTAGGAGGAGGAAGAGGGCGAGGAGAAGTAGCAGCAGCAGTAGTAGTGGTAGTAATAGTAGTAGTAGAAGTGGTAATAATAATCGCAGTAGTGTAGTAGTAGTAACAGTAGTAGTAGTAGTAACAGCAGTAGTAGTAATAGTTTCTTTAAACGTATGTAGTAGTAGTAGTAGAAGTAGCATTACAACAGTAGAAGTAGTAGACGTAGTAGTAGTAATAGTAATAGTAGTTATTGTAGTAGTAGTAGTAAAAGTAGTAGTAGTAGTTGAAGAATAAGAAGTAGTAGTAGTAGTAGTAGTAGTTGTTGTTGTTGTTGTAGTAGTAGTAGTGGTAGTAGTACTAATAATAGTAGCAATAGTTGTCCTTGTAGTAGTAGTAGCACTAGCATTACAACAGTAGAAGTAGTAGTAGTAATAGTAGTTCTTGTAGTAGTAGTAGTAAAAGTAGTAGTAGTAGTAGTAGAAGAATAAGTAGTAGTAGTAGTAGTAAAAGTAGTAGTAGTAGTGGTAGTAGTACTAATAGTAGTGGCAGTAGTAGTCCTTGTAGTAGTAGTAGTAGTAGCACTAGCAGTAGTAGGTTGGTGGTGGTACATGTAATGGTAGTGGTAATAGCAGAAGTAAAACGTGTAGTACTTTTAGATAGAACAGGATAATTATGCCAAATTGTTGTAACAACAGCAATTGATGAGTATTGGTTGGCTTTTGTAAACAACTTGGATTCAGATAAAACGCTGAGCAACTGGTCAGGATCCAAGCTGTTTGACATCTGGTGTTTCTAAATGCACTTAAACTGGAAGCCAAAAGACTTTTACATGTAGTTGCTGCTGTTCAAATAGTAGTGATAATAACAGCAGTAGTAATAGTGATATACTAATATTGCTAGTGGTAGCAGCTGTTTTTATAGCAAAAATAATTTGTTCATCGATTAGTTAAACCCTTTCCCTGTTCTATATTTCAGTCCAAATTTCAATACTTACTGGTTATTCATGGAGAAAATTGCCATAACGATGGTGGAACATTGTAGCCATTTTAGAAAGTAAATAAACAGATATTTCAAATTCCATTAGCAAACAGAGCAAATCCTGATCAGACGGCTCCTATAGGAACCGTTTGATCTTCGTCTACCCTGTTTGCAAATGCGTGTAAACACGTTTATATGAAGGAAAGGGTTAAGTACAATAAGACAAAACATGTTTCACTCCAGCTATGCTGGATAAAAAAGCAATATTGAATATCCATTTCAATGATATCATAACGAACAATGAATGAAAAACTCATATTACCTAGTAGTTCTCTAGCTTCTCTTGCGTCAAACGAAGCGGGTATGTAGCCGAGCAGGGCTAACCGACGTCGATAAAATGGAATGAGTCGTTCAATGAACTTCTTGTAAATGTCAGCTGCAAATAAAGAATACAAATATGCACAGCTTAGAGTAAATTATTTATAGAGGGGGTGTATAAACTGTAACAGTGGTCTTTCTTCATTTAGTGCAAATGTACGCGACATTTGTAATACATTTTCAATTATATGGCAACTTAATCTCTTTGAAGGCGAGAAACCTGTACATTTCCATCTGCAAACAGTATAGATCAGATCTGAAGGCCCACAGACAATCATAAACTGGACTTATTGTCATTCAAATTCCTCTTGCAAATCACAACACTTCGTACAGAATGAGTAATACTGTTGACCCTTTACCTTTTGAATTTTAACCCATTTGCTCCCAGTGGATTCTTCCATGTTTATATATTGGATTGGTTCATTTTTTATCTTAGGGGTACCTGGCCTAAATTTTCAATTTAGTTGTGTTTTATATTGACATGTCTATCAGCAAACAGTGTAGACTCTGATCAGACGCCGCATTATGCGGCGTCTGATCAGAGTCTACACTGTTTGCCTACATCCCATATATGGCATCGTGGGAGCAAATGGATTAATGTAATATCCGTGAATATCTATTACTTGAATTTTATAAAAGCATATATACACGTGCATGTTTGGTGTTTGGCAAAATTACAAAATCAATATGAACAGACCCGGATCTGCGTATACTCTGTTTAAATACGTGTATGACAAAGGGTTAAGCAGCGATGAACATATTAATTCCAAACAATAAGCATTTAAAGGGTTAAGCTATGTTTACCTATAACATATTTAAAAGACCAAATCGTTGGATATTTATAAATAACATCCACACATTATAAGATTAAATTTAACTGTTTACCTGCTGAGCTCATCCAAACTGACATATGCAAGCACCTTGGGTCTATCTAACTCTTTCCTTCATATAAACGCATTTCACGCATTTGAAAACAGAGTAGACCCTGATCAGACGGCTCCTATAGGAGCGGTCTGATCAGGATCTGCTCTGTTTGCTTATGAAATAATATAGATCTGACTCTACAGGTGGTACCAATTCTAAAACGACATGCGTATATATGCCAATATAAATATTAAGCTAATGAATAGTCATGATATCATTATTCATTTACCAAATACTGAACAGGGAAAGGGTTAAGACACCGAGTAACTAGGCGTTTCCACAGTTTCCATGCAAGGTGTCAGAAGCTTCTCAAAAGCTTTAACAAATCGAAAGTGACACCGTGCTTTCAGCAGACCAAGGGTTACAAAATACCGACTGTACTGTAATACAGAAACTACATGGTTTGACGCTACATAATTACAACACCAATATAATATTACAGGACAAATCCATAAAAACTTTGTTTCGTTTTCATATACAGATGCTTAGATGACTCCTGTATACTTTGTTTGCACAAATACTATCTTAGATCTGATACATATACATGTGCATAGCTATGTATTCTCTTGTAATTGTAATATATAACACTATTATAACAAAATAGTTCATGTTCACAATGGGGCGGGTCTGCCGTGATAATTCTTGGAGTAAATGTTAATTCTTCCCGCTTTCCCACGACCTGGTTCGAGTTTACAAGTAGCCTGAATTCAGATTAGACGCCGAGTCATTCTACATCTCAGTAGGATCCAACCTGTCTGGCACGTGGTCAATAGATTCTCTAAACCCTTCTCTTGCTGTTTACGTCAATATACATATCTGTAAAAAGTGAAGACCCTGATGAGACAGCTCCTGCAGGAGCTGTCTCATCAGGGTCTTCACTTTTTACAAATTGATAGTACAAACAATGCACTCCACAGCAGTGATTGGATAGAGAAGTACTTGTAGACAGTGGAGATATATGTAACTATGCAACAGGACATGGGTAAAAGAGAAATGTATTTTAAAATCCAGCAAGAGAATGGTTAAGCTTGTGTCGAGACAGTTGATTAACCTTTTACTCCATAAATGCCCCTGTCTATGTCATTGCAAACAGAGTAGATCCGTATGATCAGAGTTTGTTCTGTTTGCTTATGATATAGTATGGATATGATTTTAGATTTTGTGCCATGGGCGAAACTTCCTGTTTCCATGTGCTATTATATCAATTAATCTGATTAATATTCATGATGATAGTATATCTAATATGAATATTCATGGAGTAAAGGGTTAATATTATTAGTTTCTCAAAAGCATTACGGGTTCCGAAGTAGTCACAGTTGCATCTCATCAGATGAGTCGTGGTTTTAACCCATCCCTTAATAGGCTATTTTTAGACCCAACCTCTTTGAATAAATCTACCGAAAAGGAGCATTTACTAGAGAAAAGGAATATTTTAGAATTGTGTAGTTTTTAAACCATTGTGATAAATAGAACATTTGCTCCTATGGAGCAAATGCTATATTTATCACAATGGTTTCGAAAAGTGACTTTCAAAGAGGCGTCAAAATCCGTCAATATTAGGGAATGGGTTAATTAAAGGGTAACCTTTTGACTCATAGAAACGACATTTGGCATCTTTGCAGACAAGGTATACCTAGATCAGATAGCTCTTGTAGGAAGCTGTTTGATCGGACTCTGTAATGTTTGATTATCGAATAATAACTACTATAAAGTGTCCCAAAAACCATCAAAGTCCCTTGTTGATGTGCACTAAGACAAATCATTTGTAATGAAATTCAGCCAATTAAAAGTCTAGTAGTTCATTATTAAATGAATAGTCATGAAGGAAAGGGCAATAATACCTATACGATCCTCCTCTGAGTAGAAGTCCGTACGGCTCAAACATTTCAGTCTGCTAGTCGCGAGCATGTTAACCATATCTTGGGGTGTTATCATGCCATCGTCATCTGCCAGCTCGTTGGCTATCATGCTGATAAGAAGTGGCAGCCCTTCGCTCAACTTGACAATTGGTCCCGCACACTCGCCGAGTTCTACATTTGGGGCTATGGTTTTGAACAATTCAGATGATTCTGATGGTCGAAGTGGAAGCAGTTCATGAGAGTAATAAATATTCTTCAGTCTAGGAGACATAAACTTGGTGGTTGAGGTGGTGAATATTTTAACATTCATGCATTGTAAAACCAAATTCAAGAAGAGGGACTTCAGACCATCGTGAAGTTGGCAGTTTTTTTCCGAGTGTTCGACATTGTCGAAAAAGAAGATAAACTGGCTACCACGTGCAGTTTGGAGGCAGTTTACTATTTGCTCAATCCAGCGTTGTTCATGATCATCATCTTGTTCAGGGGTTTCTCCCAGTGAATTACATATATTAGCATGCACACTACTGATGTTTGTCTGAATATACATATCTATGCGAATCACTTTTGGTGCATTACGTGGTTTATTGTTTCCAGTGACTTCAAAATCATCATCAAACATTCGGGATATTACTTCCTTCACGAGTCTTGACTTACCAACGCATTTTACTCCAAATACGCCGAACAGTCTGAACCGACAAGTTAACGCTTCTTTGAGCATCTCTATGTCTTTATGCCGTCCTACAAACTGTGGTTCAATGTCTAGTTCGTTGTTCCAGTCATCCCCATCAACGATTATGGAGTTCGCCGTTCGCATCATTGTCCTACTGAATATTATTCAGATATTTTCGTAGACGCCGTTAGTCTTAATGTTCGTGACGGGGCACCGTCCAGTTTCTTTATCTGCCACTCACATCATTGTGAACACGGAGCCAATTAGATCCTAGGAAGAGAGTACAATAAAACCTCTCTAAGTCAGACGTTAACATTAATATAAATATCGGTCTTGGAGACAGGTAGCAGCTTAATGCTGGGTGAAAGTCATGCAAAGAGCTCCTCTAGGAGCTTTATGCATGACTTTCACCCTGTATTAAGCAACCACTTGCTTAAAAGTATCTAAATTCTTCTCTACTAGAATCCCGAGTTAGAGGGATTTTACTGTAGTATCATTATCATAAGCATTCGGGCACCCGATCTCCTCTCTCCATAGGTTTGTAGAGCTTTAAGCCTGCTATGGGCGGATGAGTGAATACCTATCCAAACAGTTTGAATCCACATGAGACGCCGAGTAACTCGGCGTCTCATCTGGATCCGAACTGTTTGACAGCCTGATTGCATTTTGGTAGACAAATTGATTACGGCTTGAATTTTGAAAATGTAGTTGGTGAAAAATTCTGTAAAAATAATTTGCTCAGCAGGCTAAAGCTTAAGTATCTCCGTTTATAGAGAGGGGCGGCTGTACGTATAGTCGGGGTCATGTAACTACAATAAAAACTCGATACTACGAACACTCGATACTACGAACACTGAAATACGTGTGACTTACACCCTGCATTAAGCAGAGCCTGCCTACAGATACACAACATCTTCATTACTAAAACTTCGTAGTATCGAGTTTTTACTGTACCTAAAATATCACATGGTCTAATAAATTGCGGTGAACTCTAGGAAGGGAGTTCTCAGTTAAGGAATGCAGTTATTTCCATTAACCCTTTCTCTACTGAATATTCATGCAAGAAATCATAACATCATTAATATTTATTAACTGATTTTTTATAATGGAATAGGTACACACGATATGTTGATACTGGAAGAAACTATATTATTATTTCATAGGCGAACAGAGCGGTCCCTGATTAGACGGCTTCAATGTCTACTCTGTTGCACAAAATCTATATTATTCATATGCAGATCTATTGTATCCAGATTTTATACAGAGTATCTCTACACCATGTAAAGATCCAAACGCCTCGTCAGAATCCAAACTGTTTGGCACCTTGACTGTCATTGTGAGGAAAATTGGAAGACATATAAACTGTGGCAGGTGTAATGTTAGAAGATGACCATACCTTAGTATGTGAATAGCTAACAAAAAATAATCGCAAGTTTTACTGATAAATATATTCTCAATACTACAGTAAAATCCGGACGTTCAATTTAGTATTACTATCGGTCTTGGAGACAGGTGGCAGCTTAATGCAGGGTGAAAGTCATGCAGAAAGCTCATATAGGAGCTTTCTGCATGACTTTCACTCTGCATTAAGCAGTCACCTGTCTATATATATCTAAATCCTCCTCTGCTAGAATTCCGTTTTAGAGAGGGGTTACTGTATGTATATCGCCTTAGCAAACAGTTTGGATCCAGATTTGACACCTAGTTTTTAGACTTCACACCTGGTTTTATAATGTTGACGCTTTTTAATGATGTTTGTTCACTACATTATGTAGATTAAATTTTGAAATTGAAGCAGACTACAATCCTCATAGAAACGTATCTGCACAACTTTACAACCAGAATATACCCGTCAGGTGCGGATCCAGGACTTCAGATTAGGGGGGGGGCGTAGAAAATATTTTTGTATGGGGGGGGGGGGGGGCGTAGATTTTTATGTTTGATGACATAAATAAATAGTGTGTTTGTATTACATGTTGAAAACGAGCTTAATTGGGTGAGGAAAATAAAACACTCCTACTGAATCACTGTTTTATTGATTTTTAGTAGATAATACGACCACTAAATTACATAAACTATTTTGTGTTAAAGGCAGATGACTGCTTAAAGCAAGGTGAAAGTACTTTCACCTTGCTTTCAGCAGCCACCTGCTCTAAATACCAACTAATTAACGCAAGTTAGCGGTCGTTATAGAGAGGTTTTACTGTATATAGATCTAAAATATTACTAAACAAACTTGTTTGGGCAATTTTAGGGGGGGCGTACGCCGGCTCCGCCCCTCTGAATCCGCGACTACCCGTTAACAGAAGGCTCCTACAGTAGCAGACTGATTAGGATCTGCTCTAGTTGCTTTTAGATTTTGTAGATCTGATTCTACGATTTCTTTCATGTTCATCCAGTGTTCAAACGCCGTTTTTGATTTTAACCTAATCAATATTCATGATAATATTGTTATAAAAAGACGTATCTATGAATAACTATTTTAATGCGAGAAACGAGTCCCTTATATCCTTTGCAAATCGTCTAGACCCAGATGAGACGGCTCCTAGAGGTGCCGACTCATCAGGGTCTGCACTGTTTGCCATGTTACACCTTTTTTTTAAAAAAAAAAAGTCCCCGAATATTCACAGTAAGCTTGACCTCTGTGGTTTTCAGAAAAGTCCATTTTTCAATTAAGGGTTAAAGGAACCTCTCCATAATGAACACTGTAATTGTAGGTCTGTCCGACAGGTGGTAGTTATAGGAAGGTTATGCAGAAGTTCATTAGTTCTTTACCAGGTAAAAAAATCATGTTAAAATAATTGCATTTTGAATTTTCAATATCTCTAGTTCAATATCTAGTTCAATATATATTGCAATATCATTTTCTATTTCAATATCTCTGGTTCAGATCTATCTATTTCACAAGCAAGTAGTAGAGCTTGGCTTGGTCTGTTTTAACCTTTATTCTGCTATGGGCGGATGAGTGAATACCTTTGTAAACGGTTTGGATCCAGATAGGACGCTGGATAACTCGGCGTCTCATCAGGATCGAAACTGTTTGACATTCTGATTGAAATTTGGTACACAAATTGATCATAGGTTGAATTTTTTAAAAGTAGTAAGTGAAACTTTCTGACAAATATAATTTACACAGCAGGCTAAAGGTTAAAAGGCGTTAAAAGGCGTATGAGGTAAATGGTTTAGTGGTTACTATAAATAGCCTCCAATGTACATGATGTAATATATGACTTCAGTCATGCATGCTATGTAATTTGTTGTAGTAAACTCTCGTCTCTTCGGTTTAAATGTTCTGATCTGTTTTTTGCTGATCTATTTTAAAACCGAGCTGATTGGCAACTGTGATTGGTTTATGGGTATAACCCTTTCCCTAATATAAACGCTTCTCCCGCCATTGCAAGCAGAGTAACCCCAGTTCAGACGACTCCTAGAGAGCCGTCTGATCTGGGTCTGCTCTGTTTGCTTATGGGATTGTAATGGGTCTTTCTTTTAGAATCAACAAGTTCTTGTATGTATATGCCTTTATAAAACATTCAGCAAATGAATATTAATGATATCATTATTTCTTACATGAATATTCAAGGGAAATGATTAACCCTTTCGCTGCCAATGCCGGATCTGTGATTACCTATGCAAACAGTTTGGATCCAGATGAGACGCCGAGTAACTCGGCGTCTCATCAGGATCCAAACTGTTTGTTACTGTTACTATGTTTTTGAAACAAAAATGAAGAAAATCAAAAGAATGAGAATTTGTAGCAGACGACAAAGTTAGCAGACGACAGAGTTTGGCAGCGAAAGGGTTAAGCAGTTTGCAAGCGCCAACTAGGAATAGGTAAATGTTTAACCCTTTACCCAATAGCCTGTTTCTAGTTTTGAAGACATATGACCACTTAAAGCAGGTTGAAAGTAAAGCAGAATGCGCCTTAAGGCGCATTCTGCTTTACTTTCAGCCTGCTTTAAGCTACCACCTACTAGGATATAGAAAATATTTATTATGCAATATGTTCATGACTGTATGAATTTGAACTATTTTCTTCGGCGGAGGAATAAATCAAACACGCTAAAAGCCGCTTCTATCAGGTATATGTAGGAGATATACAACATATAACAGGGTGACATGCATCAATGTACTTTTACCTGTTTGACGAAGGCGATACTTTAAGTGAGTACAATGTTATTCTAGTTAGTTCTATTCTGCAGTCGTCATTCTAATACTAAAATTGTTGTTTTTTCTTTTCAGTTCATAAATATGTTATCGCAAATAGTCGACTTTTCGTTTTACATACTATGTATACCTTTACTGCATTTGCAAAGGCATGAAAATCAGTATATTACATGTAAAGGTTTGTACTACAATATTTAATCCTTTTTGCTGAATCAAATCGATAACGATACAACCTAAGGCAATGTATCTATAGACGTTTGTTGTGTCACGCGTTAGATTTGTCACCCTTGTGGAATAACCTTTTATATTTCTAGCGTCTTTAATAAGTGACATAGGCAACCACTGTTGATCCAAACCAGTCTCTCTGATCAGGACATGTATTGTTTGCTCGACAAAATATTTTTCGACGGTTATATCGGTCACCCCGCAACACTTTTAGCACCAAATTATCATATCATCTGCAAAGACTAGTGTCTGTGTCAAGGTTCAAAGGGTCGGTTTCTTAAATTTCTATACAAAAATATAACCAGTGTTAAACAATGTGGATACTGAGGCAGAGTTCAAGATAATGTGCGTAAATTAAAACATTTCCAAGAATAACTCCCTTATGTCTCCACCAAACGATTCTAAAGAGTGGTCACAGTATAGGGTTTAGTGGAGAAATGACAATTTAGTATTTGGGTACACATCCTTACTTGTAGCTCTGTGCGGATCATCGGGATCCAAATTGGTTATTACAAACTTACCTATGGCGGCGAAAGTTTTAAACGCAGATCAGGGTGCCAAAAGGTTTCGATCCGGATGAGACGCCGAATTACTCGGAGTCTCATCTGGATCCAAACTGCTTCTGTAATAATTAATTTGCCGATTTGACCTTTGGAAAATGATTTGCGTCTATAACAGTGCATATCTTAATTAACCATTCGCTTGCTATTCACGTCAATATACCTACCTGTAAATAGTGAAAACCCACATGATTAACGCCTTTTAACCTCCTGCAGGAGCTGTCTCGTCAGGGTCTGCACTATTTACAAGTTGATGGTGCAACCAGTGTACTCCACAGCAGTGATTGCACAGCGAAATACGTGTACACTGTGAATATATATGTAATTATACAACAGGACATGGGTAAAGAAGGAGAAATTGTTTTTAAAATTCAGCAAGAGAAGGGTTAAACAAAACAGAGAATGCCTGCATTTTAGTCTACTCTGTTCGACTATGTCTTTTTTATGGAGACTGATGAACACAAGAGGTTAAGCTTTACATAGTGCATACACCTCTGATGTCCTTGCAAATAGTAGACCCAGTAGATTGAACGCATCTAGTAGGAACTATCTGATCAAGGTCTGCACTGTTTGCCTATGAATATTAATTAATTTTATATTAGAAAATATACCACTGAATATGCAGTTTCTGTAATGATAAACTATTCACTTGTTCATAGTGCCATTATAAAATAATATCATAATCTTGACAGCATTGTGTTTACATTGGTAGGGCTAAATATCTTTTTTTTTTATCATATCCTTGTTTATAATCATCTATGTATTTGAATCATAAATGTAACATATATATATAGTGAAGCATCCTACAAATGGGACGTCCAGATTAGCATCAATGCAGGTCTTTCATCCATTCCCTCAAAGGGTATTATTTCACCTTATCTTTTTGAATATACATGTATATACTGAAAAGGTGCATTAACTAGAGAAAGGGAAATAACACATTGTGTAGCTTTGAAACCACTGTGGTAAATAGAGTATTTGCTTTTATGGAGCGAATGCTTGCTACTTATCCCAATGGTTTAAGACAGTGACTTTTACAAAGGTGTCAAAAGGCGCCATTATGTGGGAACAGGTTTAACCCTTCGCTTGCTATTCACATCAATATACCTACCTGTAAATAGTGAAGACCCAGATGAGACAGCTCCTGCAGGAGCTGTCTCATCAGGGTCTGCACTATTTACAAGTTGATTGTGCAACCAGTGCATTCCACAGCAGTGATTTCACAGCGAAATACTTGTACACAGTGAAGATATACATGTATGTAATGATACAACAGGGTATGGTTAAAGAAGGAGAAATGTATTTTAAAATTCAGCAAGAGAAGGATTAAGATGGGTGGTAGCTTAATGCAGAGTGATGATCATTCAGAACTGTTCTAAAGGAGCTATCGGCATGACTTTCGCTTTGATATAAGATGATACTTTCATTTCTTTTGTACTAAAGTTGCGGTTTAAACATATTTTACTGTATAGTTAATGTGATTGTTTGCCCCAAAGTTTGTCGTAATATCTGGCTCTAGTGGTGTGTGCACAATAAATGTAGCGTAACAAATTGTACCCCTTATTATGATGCAAATATATGTTTTCAGGTTTTTATCTGATTCAGTTTATACGCAATTAATACTTCCGGTAATTTCATAGTTTCCCTTGCAAATAGTACGCACATTAAGTTGTATTCATATTGTATTCTGTCTGATCAGGGTCTGCTCTGTTTGTTTATGAAATACATTGTAATATATAACTGATTCTACAGTTCTGCTAAAACATCCTGTGTTCATATGGCAAAATAAAAAAAATAATTTAGATCTATATTTGTATTTGATATTGATGGCGTCCTTATTTCGTACGTAAATAGTCATCAGGTAAATACCGGTAATTAACCCTTTTCATTATGTAAGCGCATTTTCCAAACAGAGTAGACCAAGATCAGACGGCTCCTATAGGAGCCGTCTGATCAGGGTTTGCTCTGTTTGCTTATGGTGTAATATAGATCTGATTCTACAGCTTCTGCTTGAGCCAAAACGTCCTGCGTTCATGTGTCAATATAGAAAATAATCTTGTTAATATTCATGACGTCATTATTTCCTACATGAATATTCATCAGGGAAAGGTTTAAGCGTGCGGTATTCGCTATCAATCCAAGCATATCTGTTTCAAGTATGGTTATACAGAAAACCCATTCTAGACCGGACTTAGACACCGGAATAGGTCTTTCAGTTTAATGCAGGGTTAAAGTTCCCAGAGCCAGAACCTGCATAAAATACTTTAATTATTCTCTATTAAAATCCCGGTTTAGAGTGGGTCTACTGTATACGGTTTTGAAATCCAAACAACGGCGTAAACAATGTTTAGCACTTTCATCATGATATCAAAAGAAGTGAAACGATAATCAACCCTACGGCAGCTAAGAGAGCTTTCAACATCACAGTTGGTCTGCGTTGTGCTTGCACTTGAGAAGTTGTCTAGCTTAGAAATCGGATGAACCGAACTTCTGTTATCTTGAAGTGATTCCTATGGTTCCTTGACGTTCGAGATATCGAGGATCCGTTTGATGTAACATTAGACATTAACCCTTCGCTTGCTGTTCACGTCAATATACATGTACCTACCTGTAAACAGTGAAGACCCAGATGAGACAGCTCCTGCGGGAGCTGTCTCATCAGGGTCTGCACTATTTACAAATTGATTGTGCAACCAGTGTATTCCACAGCAGTGATTGCACAGCGAAATACATGTACACAATGAAGATATATGTAATCATACAACAGGGCATGGGTAAAGAAGGAGAAATGTATTTTGAAATTCAGCAAGAGAAGGGTTAAGAACACCATTCCGATACTTTAGTGAATTTTGATTAACCCTTTACTCTATAAACACGCCTTTCTACGCCTTTGCAAACAGAGGAGACCAAAACCAGACGGCTCCTGTAGAAACAGTGTGATCAGGGTCTGTTCAGTGTTTATTATATACATGTAGTACATAATTTGAATCTACAGTTTCTGCCATGGCCATAAATGTCAGTGTCCATATGCTATTATAACAATTAATCAACTATACCAATTAATCTAATCAATATTCATGACGTCATTATTTCTTACATAAATATTCATGGAGGAAAGGATTAAGAGAAGACTTTGTAACATACAGTACAGTAACAACACCTCTCCAAACCGGAATTCTAGTAGAAGAGAATTTAGATACTTTTAGGCAGGTGGCAGCTTAATGATGGGGGAAAGTCATACATAAAGAGCTTTCTGTTTGACATTCACACTGCATTAATCTGCCACCTGTCTCCAAGACCGATATTTATACTAAATTACTAAATTGAACGTCCTGCTTTGAGAGGTTTTACTGTTTAATCAAAATGTTTCGCAGGACATGTGTCGATCGATCGGACATACTACTATATTATATACGATAGCAATACTACGCACTATATTTAGACCTTTCTCATTTTAAATTTTAGAAATATCAACGTAACAACTTAAAGATACAGACAGCGGCGTGCTACATCAGAAATGCGAGGCCCTCTATTGTTGGTGACGATGTTAATTGTACTGGAGTGCTGTGATGCTCAGTCGCGAAACGATTCTATCAGACTTATGGAGGAGAAGCTTCGCGGATATAGCAAGAAACACAGACCCGTTTTAAATTATTCTCACCCTGTGCAAGTCAATGTCACCTTTGACGTGGTATCCCTTCAAGAATTTGACGAAGTCCATGGCGTTCTGTCCGTGGTCCTCCTCATGTCCATGACTTGGAATGATGAGATAATAAAATGGAACCCGGCCTCTTACGGTGGAATATCCTATCAGGTGTACAGTGTTGAAGATGTTTGGTACCCGTTTTTAGTGACGGCATCGTCAACTGAAGATTTTCGGGATCTAGCAGAGAACTGGATGACTCTCCGGATATTGTCATCGGGCTTAGTCCATTTTAGACTCGGTATCTTAGTGAAGAGTTCTTGTGGCATGGATGTAGCACACTATCCCTTTGATGTTCAGGTAACATAAATCAATTTGCACAATATAATTAACCCATTTGCGCCCACGATCCCATATATGGGACGTAGGCAAACAGTGTAGACTCTGATCAGACGCCGCATAATGCGACGTCTGATCAGAGTCTACACTGTTTGCTGATAGGAATTCCCAATATGAAACAAAACAAAATTAAAAATTTAGGCCAGGCATCCCTTAGATAAAAAATGGACTTATCCAATATATAAACAAGGAAGAATCCACTGGGCGCAAATGGGTTAATAATATATTAGCTTAACCGACAGTAAGCTCTAATCGGTTCTTCAGTTTTTGATACTAGTCATATACGGTAATATTATAAACCCTGTAAATAAATTTAGGGAAAGGCAAGAAAACACAATCTGTGCAATCTGTGTTCGTATTTCACGTTTTGTATTAGTTACACATGTGAAGTCGTGTGACGTTTTTACGCATATTCCGTGCATAGATCTATAGATAGAGACTGTATTAGAACCTGTCTTAAGTGGTCGTAAAAAAATGCAGAAACTCTTTTCTGCAACACATTTGCCCTGTATGAGGGAACCACACGCTTTTAAGACTCCTATGTTCAATAAATCAATGGCCGCTTAAAACAGGTTCTACTGTATAAATATACATGTATACACGGAATAGTATACACGGAATACCCGTAAAACATCACCCGTCTTTTTCCTAATTATGTATTCAAATACAGGAGCTTTCTGCATTACATTTGCCTTGCATTAAGCAGCCACCTGCTTTTTAACGCTTCTATGTTCAATAAAAACAATTAAGACAGGCTCTACTATATATACATGTATATGGTATAAATATGATGTGGAGTATTCCCGCTTCAATATGAGCATGTCGATCAATGCGTGAATTCGTTCTTAACAGCGTTCATGCAAAATGCAAACATCTGGTGGACTGAAACATCTGTTTCTCTAAGAATGTCTAGATTTACGTTCAGATACTATGATGATGTCAGCTCTGTTGCCGATTAGATTAACTCTTTCGGCGCCAACTTTCTAAGTGTCGTGTGCAAATCACTTTTGTTAACTCTTTCGCTGCCAATCTGTCGTCTGCTAACTTTGTCGTCTGCTACAACATTTTATTGTTTTGATTTTCTTCATTTTTGTTTCAAATACATAGTAACAGTAACAAACAGTTTGGATCCTGATAAGACGCCGAGTTACCCGGCGTCTCATCTGGATCCAAACTGTTTGCATAGGTAATCACAGATCCGGCATTGGCAGCGAAAGGGTTAAATCATTTGGTAAAATAAGGAAATGAGATAAATAAATGCAAATTTCAAAGACATAAAGCACATACATAAAAATAGAGTTTGAGACAAAAAGTGAAGTTCCTGATTAGACGCCGCCTTGAAAGGGCGGTGTATGATCTGGGACTGCACTATTTGTCGTGGTGCATTTTTGCGACATTGGCGGTGAAAGGGTTAACTTTCAATTTGTCATATCATTGGATTACTTTCTCCGCGTCTGAATATTAATGAAACAAATATTGCATGACAAATAATCACTGAACGGTAAGGTTTTTATGACACGTATTTCAGACACTGTTCTACACCGTTTGCAAAGGTCTTCCCGTACATGAAATGTTAACCTTTTCCCTGTTCTATGTTTATTCCAGACTACCCACCGAAGATACATTTACAAAATAGTTATAATGAAATATGAAAGGTGGAACATTATATCCATTTAATAAACTAAAGAAACATACCCTGATGAGACGGCTCCTATAGGAACCGTCTGATATGGGTCTACTCTGTTTGAAAAATGCGTGAACATGCATTTGTATAAGGACTTAATCCACTGACCACAAATGCCTTGACGCCAGTTCATATACCGGATGAATCGAAATTACAGTAGTTATATGTAACGAGACTTTCAATTCATTATACTTTTACCATTGGTCAAATAAGAAATTGATACTGTTAGCATATCCGTTATAAAATATTGTAAATTTAGTGAAATATCGTCGTTTTCAATTTGAGGGGCCTTCATGACCGAGTGGTTATCGTCTTCGACAAAGGTTTAGCCTCTCAGCGTTGTGGTTTTAATGTCGGCCTTGGCATTTAGATTTAAATGGGACTCCTTCCTTCGTGTAATCTGTCACTATACAACCAACTCGATTAATGCAGCCAGGTCTATCCAACATTTGTGCAATATTCCGTTTTCATACAGAGCTACAGAAAACGCTGCGTACTCAAATATTAAAATCGTCATTTCTCCACAAAACCCCTAAAGAGTGGTCACAACATAAAGTTTGGTGGAGATTCAAAGACGTTATACTTGAACATATTTTAATTTACGCATCTTAAATGGAGCTCTGTAAAATTATATGCATACTGTTTGGATTGGTCGATGCTGTAGACCATGCGTATACATATTTCAATCAGCTGTTTGTTTTTATGGCACTGGAATTTTCTCACTTTAAAGATTCGAGAACTCTAAAAATTGCAGAAACCCGTCAGATGTTAATATGATATGAAGAGTAGGGTAATACTAGAATTATGTACTTGTATGTGTACTCGTTATGCATTAACATGTCTATCCAATTAGTATGTATAATAAGTATACATACATATGTCTATCCAACTGGTATGTGTAATTGTTATACATATATATGTCTATCCAGCTAATATGGAAAATCGTTATACACACATGTGTCGGTGCAACTTGCATATATAATCAGTATGCATACATATGGGTTTTTTCCCAACTGGTATATGTAATCATACATACATATGCGTATACTAATATGTATAATCAGTATATATACATATGTCTATCCAATAGCATGCATTGTTGCCATGACGCTTTAATTCTACTTTAACTTTACTCCATAGATATGTATACTAGAAATAATAAATTCATACGTATTCAAATTTATTTTTATAATAGCACATGGACATTGGAATTTTTGGCAATGGCAGAAACTGTAGAATCATATCTACGTTATTTGATAAGCAAAACAGTAGACCCTAATCAGATGGCTCCTATAGGAACCGTCTGATATGGGTATACAGCGTTTGCAAAGGCGTAGAACGGTGTATTTATGGAGTACAAGGTTTAGTAAACGCTTTTTATTTTACATTTCTAGAACTGCTATGTGATGTTTGTCCCATGGTCAAATAACGAGCAGGAGATAAAGCTGTATACCCCTGAGCCTCACGTTCGTCGATACCATTATACAGAAAATGGTCAATGGAGCATTATAGCGAATTCAACATTTGTCAACCAATACAATGTTTTGAACGTCCATTTCAAACTAGAACGGAAATCGTTATTCGTCGTCGTTAACACCATACTGCCAATTATACTCATGTTAGCTTTGAATGTGTTGGTGTTTGTCCTGCCTGCCGACTCAGGGGAGAGAATGTCTTATACCATTACAGTACTGCTTGCGATAGCTGTGTTCTTAACACTTATCGCTGATAACCTACCACAAACGTCGGAACCAATGTCTGTTCTTGCCTTCTTCCTATTGGTCAACCTCATCCTAAGTTGTTTAATATGTATCACCACAATCCTGAATCTGAGAACCTTTCACAAACAACATAATCAAGAGATACCGTTGTGGTTGCAACGGCTGACATGTATGGTTGGGTGTTCCAGAACCACGTATAGTGTTAGACAAAAGCATTGTAACAAAAGTAAGGAAAATTCCACTTCGGAGATAAACACAGGTAATGGTGACGTGACAGACATAAGTCACAACACAGTCAACTCAAATGCTATAGATAAACAGGTGACATGGAGCGATATCTCGACAGCTATTGATAAATTGTTAATAACAGTGTTCAGTATTGCATGTGCAATCAACACCATTGTGTTCTTGATCATTGTAACAGTACGATAGAGTCAATTTTGTCAAGACAACCAAGAGCAGACGAATTTCACAAAAGATTCAGAGTTTTTTCTTTTAATTTGGGTGTGACAGATTCAAATCAAATATGTACGAGGGTCCTGCAAAAAAAGTTGTGTCATTAATAGGATTGATGTCGTAGTTTTATCCAAGGTGATTTTTTAAAAGGATTTACTACTCGTAGTATAGCAGCGTGATTTCAAGACATTATTTATGAGGCGGTTGGCTCTGAGTCATATGTTTCACCATAGAATAGGGTCGATCGTCATCAGGTATTTAATAGAAGCCAAGATAAGATGCGTAAAGTTAAACATTTTCAAGAATAACTCCTTTATTTCCCCCACCAAACCATATACTGTGTGTGACCAATCTTTAGAATCCTCTCTTCGAGACGGAGGCAATTCTAAAGAGTGGTCACAGTATAGGGTTTGGCGGAGAAATGATATTTTAGTACAGTTGAACTTCGATAACTCGAACTTCAAGAGACCATACAAATTAGTTCGAGATAGCAGAAGTTCGAGTAATCCGATATTTAATCTGAACCATTTCTCAAGGCCACAGCTTAATACAGGTCTGAAGTAATGCTGAAAGCTCCTACAGGAGCTGTCAGTATTACTTTAGACATGTATTCAGCTGTCACACGTGTTTCTAGATATCTGTAGCGATACATTTTAGAGCAATTGTTTATTGTAAGTTTTGGAAGGACTGAACTTTTAGTTCGAGTTATCCCGAAGTTCGAGTTATCCGAATTCGAAATATCGAAGTTCAACTGTCCTGTATTTGGGTACGCACCTTTATCTCTGTAGCTGTATCAGTACGTTCTCACACAACAAAGACTGTAATAAATAGCCGTTGACATTCCCTTCGATTGTGCAAGTAGCGTTCACACTTGGATAACACAACGATACATAATAGTGGGATGAGTACTATGTCTGTACGGACAGTGGTTTAAGTTATGTGATGTTTGGTACATAATCATTAACCAACAGGAATATAATGAGATCATGACTATTAATTAGATTATTGTTTATAATGGCACGTGACACGGGACTGTTTAACCATAGTCGAAACTGTAGAAGCAAATCTGTATTATTTCATAAGCAAACAAAACAGACCCTGGTCACAGGAATACTATAGGAGCCTCTGATCTGAGTCTACTCTATTTGCAAAGGCACAGAAAGTCGTATATATAGAGTTAACAAGTTAAACATTTACACGGTCATTACATATAGAAACAAAGAGGGTTTGACTATAACACTACACATTCACAATCGTGTTTATGTATTTCATCTTAAGAAAAGGCGATCAGCTCTGCAAAAACTGAACCAGTATAAAATATACATGTAGTTATATTTATGTTCAACATGTGCATCTCACAAATACTATATATGGGGAATATTACTTTATTAACCATTCGCTTGCTTAGCGCGAACTGACGAGCATAATGCAAAGAACTTGGGTGCAGATGAGTTGCCGAGTACCTCCAAAACGTTTTACACTCGGTAAACAATTTCTGAAAGGCTGTAACAGATTGAAGGTTAGTAAAAACTACTAGCCTAGAGTCTAAGCAAACAAAAAAGGAAGGGTTACCACGTGTGTTACATGTTGTTAAACCTTTCCCTGATGAATATTAATGTAGGAAATAATGACGTCATGAATATCAATATGATTATTTTTATAATGGCATATGGACAAATGACATTTTGGCTCAGGCAGAAGCTGTGTAATCTTATCTATATTACACCATAAGCAAACAGAGCAGACACTGATCAGACGGCTCCTATAGGAGCCGTCTGATCTTGGTCTACTCTGTCTGCAAATCCGTGAAAATGGGCTTACATAAGGGAAAGGGTTAAACAATATAGAATATCAGCACTCAATTCCGTAAAACGTCTGTACTGCTTAGGCAACTATAATGGTGTCTTACCCAAAGGACTCTACTTTTACACTGATGGATCATTCCCCTTTAACCCATTACTTCATAGGCTATTTTTAGATACAACCTCTTTGAATAAATCTACCGAACAGGAGTATTAACTAGAGAAAAGGAAAATTTTAGAATTTTGTAGTTTGAAACCATTGTGATAAATAGAGCATTTGCTCCTATAGGAGCAAATGCTCTATTTATCACAATGGTTTCACAAAATTTCTTTTACAGAGTCGTCAAAAGTCGTCAATATAAGGGAATGGGTTAAACATCAATAATGTAACATATTTTAATTTTCGATATTCACCATTTTCTCCTTTTCTATTCATTTGACGCATAATAAATATCATAGGTACTGCAATCAATTAAAAAATGGCTTTTTCTAATACCCCCACCCCTCAATCAAAGGGGGGGGGGGTATTGTTTTTGCCCAATTTGTTAGTTGGTTTGTCCCAAACTTTAACGTTTGCGATATTTGTGTAGTCATTGCACATATATACTTCAAACTTGACATGCACCTTATGGAGGCGATTTTTATGGGCGACTTATTAAGGTCAATGTCATACATCAAGGTCAAAGGTCATATCGGGGGCATATTGTTTCACAAACACATCGTGTTAATAAATACATACGACATCTATTGCTACATGTAATACGCCTAAGTAAATTTCAATTATTCGAACGCTCGATTTCATTCGGGCACTCAAATAGTATCATCTTTAAGACAGGTGACATTTTAATGCAGGGTGAAAGTTTTGGGAGCTTTCTGTATCATTTCCATCCTGCATAAGTAGCCACCAGCCAAAACGGGTCTGAATTCTTCTATACTAAAATTGCGAATTATAGAGATTTTACTCGTATATTATTTTGTACTGTAGTTTGAATAATTTATTAGTCTACGAGAATGACATACTTCTGGACATTCATCATAGCTTTAGAATTGTTTTAATTCCAGTGGCAATAGGCGGCATTCTATAATTCAGTATCATAATTCGTAATGTTCCATCACGCGTGGTACATAATTTGAATTGTTAACCCATCTCTTGCTGAATTTTAAAATACATTTCTCCTTCTTTACCCATGCCCTGTTGTATAATTACCTATATCTTCACTGTGTACAAGTATTTCGCTGTGCAATCACTGCTGTAGAGTGCACTGGTTGCACAATCAACTTGTAAATAGTGCAGACCCTGATGAGACAGCTCCTACAGGAGCTGTCTCATCTGGGTCTGCACTATTTACAGGTAGGTATATTGACGTGAATAGCAAGCGAAGGGTTAATGCGGCACACGGTTTACATCACGTGTGCACCAGCTTTCTGCTCGAGATGCCGAATCAGGCAGTACCTGTGAACCTACGATGGAGAAAGACAGCTTTACTTTCAGCGCCCTTTCGACGATCTAGGGATCTGAAATCATCTTGGCCGTAGATAAAATGCTCGTCTTTCTGGTCAACAAAGTTTCTATGAGCCTAACTAAACAAGTGTGTAGTTTATGATTGCCACGGATTTCATTTTGAGGAAAGCCCATCACCATCACACCATACTAAGTTGTTTTGACTGATTTTATAACATATAATGTTTTGTCAAAACTGACTTCAACTATGAATGTTTCACTAAATTACTGTGATATAATCATCTTGTATTTCACAATTAACATACTCTTACATATCACGTTGGTACGAATTTTCCTAAGTTTATAGATAACATCCCCATAAAAGTCTGGTTGAGAAATGCCTTGGTGCAGTAAAGTCCGTAGGTTGCAATTATATTTACTAATGAGTGGTAAATTTCGATAATAAAATTTAGAAAACGTTTTCCGAAGTTTGTGATATCTGTACCCTTGCTTAAGACGTTTATCAGTTATAACTAAATTACGACTGTTAAAATCTTCAAGCAAAGAACAGGCTCGGGCAAACCGAATAAGTTGAGAAATATAAACCCCATAAGATGTAGAACGGGACACATCTCCATCTAGAAAAGGAATACCAACAATTTTAAAATTGAAATCGTCCCTTTAATCGTATATTTTGGAAGAAACTTTATCATTTATTCAAAGATTCAAATCTAAAAATGAATCTTTACTGTCAGATCGATTCGCTTTGTTTAAAGACAGTTCTTTTGGGTAAATTGAATAAATCATAGTTTCAAAATAAGGATTATCTAAATTCAATCGTCTAAATACCTTGAAGTTTTATTAAAAGCATTAACAATATCGGTCTGTGTATAAGGTTTTAAGCTAAGCATAAAATCACTCTCATAGCAATACAAAACAAATCTGCTACAAGAGGGGCACAATTTGTGCCCATGGGTATACCAACAACTTGACGATATATGGTACCCCCATAACGAACAAATATATTATCTAAAAGAAAGGTAAGAGATCTACAAACATCATGGCAAGTCCACATTGTGTAATGTTCAACTTCTGAATTCGAAAAGACTGAACGGTGAGCATTACAAGCAATGAACTTTTTTTTTCTCTGGCAAAGGTTTTTTTCTACCAACCTAATCAGTTTATCGTTTATCAGATGGTGAGGTAGAGTAGTATAGAGTGTAGAGAAATTATAAGAGCTCAGTGAAGAAATGTTATACTGTTCATTTTCAAGTTTAGTTAAAACATCATTTGAATTGTTTATGGACCAAAAACACTAATACCAGAATTTTCATATATTTTATCACAGTAACGTTTTACATGTTCTTTGATCATAGTAAGACAGGACTTCAAACGTTACGATATTTTAGTTGTGGTACAACAGCTAGAGTTGGCAATAAAACGCGCCTTATAAGGGTTTTTATGTAGTTTCGGAATCCAGTACAAAGTAGAAAGTTTATGTTGTTTTATGTTAGAACCAGACTTAAAATTATTGCACATTTTTTACATGTTCCGAGACTATATCTTTTTCAGGTGTTTGAACTGTTATATAAGTTTGTGAATCAGTTAGCTCCTTCTTTAAAACATCAACATAATACAATCTTCAAATAATGATTACATTATTTGATGCCCTGTTATCTTAGTAATGAAACAGATCTTTCAATATGGAAAAATAGTCAAACAGGGAGAGCCACACACGAAATGACACCGCACCAAACACCATCTAACAAGAACGGTAAAGCCACAAGACAAAACATAACAGGACGCATATCAAGACGAAACACATTAAACATTAAGCATATTAAACAACAAAATTGACCGTAGGCTGAAAGCAGGAGTGCCGCCTTGGAACGGCCAGCAGCCAAAACAACAAAAAAGGGCTACTGGGGGACTTAAACCTGGTTTACGGGTACCCAACCTCGTCCTTATCCCACTTTCACAAAAGTCAAAATGTAAATAAAATTCCCCCAATTACATTAGCAAACAGAGCAGACCCTGATCAGACGGCTCCTATAGGAGCCGTCTGATCTGGGCATACTCTGTTTGCAAATACGTGAAAACACGTTTATATGAGGGAAGGGGTTAAAATCAGTAGTGGATGAAAATATGGGATTTTACTCTTGCAGTGTCCATCACATGGCATTTGTTAAGAAAAGGTGAGTAAAAGTGAAATGAGTACACATGTAAATAACTAACAGTTAAGTTAAATGTGTGCATTTCAGTGGCCATATTCTCAGTATTTGAATCAAAGCTGTATCCGAGACACATACTAAATGCCTGTTTATAGGAGCCATCTAGTCAGGGCCTGTTCGGTTTGATGTTGACATGATATAGATTTGATTCTACAGTTTTTGTCATAGCGAAAAAAATCCTTTTAAAATATTTACCTTATATAACCTCAGCTAATATATTTGCATGATGTCATTATTTCTTTCATGAATATTAAATACTAGTAATGACTTGGTTAATAAAGACTTGTTGTAAAACATAAAAACAAACTTTGATACAATTATTTTAGCAGCAAAGGTACCAAACTTCAAAGATATAGCTCTTTGTTTCATATAACAGAAGTTCAAGTTAGCCCATTTTAATCTGGACACAGTTCACAACTTGATGCAGGTCTAAAGTAATGCAGAAAGCTTTGCACCTACATTTGGCTGTCACATATGCGTAGTAATACATTTTAGAGTAATTCTGTATTGCTTTGTATAAGTGATGGAGGGGCCTACCTTTTAGTTCAAGTTATTGCCTATGTAACTTTAACCTTTACACATGGTACCAATGGGCCAAATAAGCTCCATTTTCGGAATGTGTCATTCAGTCAAACTGATGTGGTGAGAATGCTTCCTATTTGGATACGCGAATGTGTTTTAGGATAATAGATACTGCAGTAAGACCTCGATAATTCGAAATTGACATAGAGTGAAAACTCGATTATTCGAAAACCGAAACGAGTTACATTGTCGGTTTTAATTCGGATGAAAGCTTAATGTAGGATGAAATACATGAAGAAAGCTCCTCTCTTCGTCTCTTGTTCCTGTTACTTTCGAAGGACCTCCTATTTTTCAGAATTTCACCCTTCACTAAGCTGCCACGTATTTTAATTATTTCCTTCATATAAACGTCGTTTCACGCTTTTCCTATAGGAATCGTCTGATCAGGGTCTGCCCTGTTTGCGTAAGTAATAATATATATATGTGTTTTCTGTTTGAGTCAAAACATTGTGTGTACATATGTTATTATAAAATATCTGCACTTTTAGTATAATACTTGTGACACTATCACACACATGTATGTTTACAATACCGATATTTATGCCACGACAATGTTGTGGCATATAGGGTTGCTCTTGTCCGTACGTACGTCCTTACGTCCGTTCGCCCGTCCGTCCGACCATACGCACATCTAGAATAATTTTTGCGGGCTCTTCCTTGGAAAGTATTAGTCAAACCCACATCAAACTTTACGCTCATGTGTGCCACCATTATATCTTAGTCAAGGTCGATAGCCATTTAAATCGCCACAGTCGTTTAGGAGTTGCGCCCTTTTATTTGCAGAAATGACTTTAAAAATGGCCCTTACTTTCTGTGACAAAAACTCTGAAGTGGGGGCATCAGTGCCCTACGGACACATTTTAGTTATACTAAATTTATCATCCATTTTGGAGTGGGGTGGGGTGGTGGTACTATATCATATGAATAATTCATGTGTGCCAGACATTGGTAATACATGTATTTATTTTTTATTATACATTGGCGTAAAGTCCGTAACGTTTACGCTCGGGTGACCAAACCTATAGTAAAAGTACCTAGTTATAGTCTACTTTCAGTCCGAATGACCGCTCAGCCGACTGTGCATTTACTCCCCTGGTCATTGAGTCATTGACCTACAATATTGAGCACTGCTAACATATGGCGCAATCATGCAGCCGCAGTACCGGCGAGTGACCCTCACAGGTACCCATTTTAACCCCTGGGTGGAGAGGATGTGCGGGTGGGAGACACGGAAAAGCGTCTCTGAAATTTCCGGGTGGGACCTCTGGACTGATAGTCAAGCGCGTTACGACTAGACCACCGCCACCTCGTACAAATAGTTTTTCTATTTAAATTAATTCAATAAATATAGTACAATGTCTATAGTTTGAAGTTTTAGTATAGAATAACTTAACTCTTTTTGGGCAGGTGGCTTTTTAATGCAGTGTGAAAGTCATACAGAAAGCTCATCTATGAACTTTCTGTATAACTTTCACTCTGCATTTAGTTGCCACCTGTCTTAAAGACCGATAATGATACTTGGCTTAGTGTTCGAAATATCGGGGTTTTACTTAAATCCTAAAAGTGAAGAACTATCGCAAACATTCAAGCAAAGAAAAATATAGTAAAAGTATTATTACATATTTGAATGCTGTCATTGGAAAGAAAACGGTTTATCGACTAGCTACAAACCAATACTTCTAAAACGATATTAACTATATGAAAACGCTGCTAGACACTGTCTAGTTTGAAAACATATACACAGATTAAACAAAAGGATATAATTATATTTAAAAACCCACCTCGATAATCTATTGTATGAGCTGCTTTTTAATACTTATCATGCCATAGAAAGATTTGTTTCACGTTATCGACGTACATGTAGTTCTAGTATAGTAAAATCACTCTAAAGCGACCATGTAACGACTAACATATACTAGTAAACATTCACTCCATAAATACGTCCTTTTACGTCTGTGCAAACAGAGTAGAACCAGAGCAGACGGCTAATATAGGAGCCGTCTGATCACGGTCTGCTCTGTTTGTTTATGAAATGATACATACAACTATACACTGGCAGTTTCTTCCATTACCAAACTTCCCTGTGTTCATATGTCATTCTAAAACTTAACCTAATTAGTATTCATGGCGTAGTTATTTCTTACATGAATGTACATAGGGTAAATGGTTCATGAAAGCTTAATTCAGAACAAGAGTTATACACTAAGCGCATATTGGAGTTTTCTGAATAAACTACGTTATGAGCTTGAATCACTTTACTGCCATGAAGACGGATGTGTCATACTATATGCAAATTGATTGGACCCAGATACGACGTCGACTAACTTGGCGTCTCATCAGGATCCAAACTGTTTGCCACTCGTGTAATCTGTAATTAGTTGGCAAACCGAGCAGACCCTGAACAGACGGCTCCTACAGGAACCGTCTGATATGGGTTTACTCTGTTTGTAAGAACGTAAAACGTGTTTAATATTGTCGGTATACAATGCTGTATGAAGACCTGGGATCGATTAATCCACTACCGTGCATGCATTATAAACCATGTACTCGTTGTAGACATCTTTGATGCCTTTTCAAACAGACAAGGTCTATATTTAGGAGTCCTTTGATTAGCGTCTACACTGTATGCTTCGAGAATAATATAATTATGTCTGATTCTAAACATATTCCCATGGCTAAAACTTCAAGTATTCATATATACCTTTTCTTAAATTGTAAACCCAAAACAGCTTACATGTATAAATATTCATTATGGCATTATTGTTTTACAATAATATTAATTAGTTTATGGGATCCATGTGTATTCTAGCATAGGATTGTACTTGTATTTTATATTTGAAACGATCCAACAATCAATAGAGTCATGATTACTCCTCTATGAACTTTCTGCATGGCTTTCACCATGCATTAAGCAGCGACCTGCCTAAAAGGGTCTAAACTCTTCTAAACAGAAAATTCGAATAATTGAGATTTTACTGTATATATAATTCCATAAGCTAACAAAGCAGGCCCATTACAGACGGCAACTATGGAATGCCTATACTCTGTTTGCAGACGCATGAAAGGGCATCCCTAGGGGGTAATAAATTAACCCTTTTTCATATAAACCCCTTTTCACGCCTTTGAAAATAGAGAAGACCCAGTCTACTCGCTTTGTTTAAGACATAAAGTAAAGTAAAGTAAAGTACCTAGTTATAGTCTACTTTCAGTCCGAATGACCGCTCAGCCGGCTGTACATTTAGACATGATATAGATCTGACTCCATTGTTTCTGTCAAGGTAAAAGAAGCACAAGTTCGATCCTTTAGGGCAAATATTCATTTATCACACTGGTTTCGAACTTAGCGCGAAATGACAGCAAAGAGTTTGGACAAAGATGTGATGCCGAGTAACTCCAAACATTTTGACCTTCGGTAAACAATTTCTCAAAATTTGAGTAAATGTTAGTAAAATGTAATAGACCAGAGTTTTAGCAGACATAACTGTTCCAGGAGAGGAAGGGTTACCACGTGTGTTAGATGTTGTCAAACAATACATAATTTTATCACTCTACTCCATGAAAGGTCCGTACTGTTTAGCATTGACAATTGTTAGGCAAGTATACTGAATGGACACTACAATTACACTGATTGATCATTCCTCTTCAAACATCAATAATGTAACAACCCTTTAATTTTCAATATTCACCCTTTCCTCGGTTTCTGTTTTATTTGACGCATAATAAATATCATACTTACTGCAACGTATTAAGAAATTGTTTTTTAATTGATATGTACAGTAAGCTTTTGATTATTCGAACACTTAAATACGTATCATAATCGTTATTAAGACAGATGACAGATTAAAGTTAGGTAAATGTTATGTGAGCATTCTGCATTATTTGCACCATGCATTAAGCAGCTACTTGCCTATACTACAAATTATAGAGTTATAGCGAATTATAGAGAATTTTCCGTATATGACTGTAGTTTGAATAGTTTCTTGAAGAAAATGACATACATTTGGACCTTCATCATAGATGCAGATTTGCATTAGTACCGATGACAATAGGTGGGATTCTATAATGGGTGGTCTTTTCTATATCGTCATTCGTAATGCTCCACCACGTATGATACGTGTATTTGAATTGTAAATGCGGCAAATCGTTTACATCATGCACGTATCAGTTTTCTGCTGGAAAGGCCTTCTGAGGCAGTGAATATACCATGGCGAAAGTTAACTTTACTTTAAACGCCTTTTCGACGATTTAGTGATAACATTTGAAATCAGCTTAGGTTTAGATAAAATGCTCGTCTACTCTGGTCAACACAGTGTGATATTTCGTTTAATTTTCTTTGTGACTAACTAAACAAGCGTATCTGTTCATACTTTTAATAGAAATATGCTATGATTTGAGGTACGGGAATAATATCCACGAAATATATTTTGAGGAAAGCCCAGTTGATGTAAGCACTGGTTGGTGAATAAATACTCATTTCTGTCTGTTTACTGTTGGAATATTTCAGGTAAGTATATACAATATATACATTTATTTAGCCAATAGTTTCCGAATATTAATACTCAATAAATATAATAATTGTGTCTTAGAGCTAGAAAGTAGCACTTTCTCTTTTATTTAGTATGTTTATTTGAGTTAAAGTACAAAAATGAGTCATGCAGGAAACACCACATACAGAACAAACACTCGCCCGAACAGCAACACAAGGAAACAGCAAATGTACATAGGTAGAAAAAACAACAAGAGACGCACAAAGACAAAACAAACATAAAATAGGAGGAAGATGGAAGTACCGCCTTGGAACGGTCAGTGACAAAAGTCAACGGGGGGTTTAAACCGGTTTATGGGCGCCCAACCTCACCCTTATTCCATCCCCATCCTAAAAGACAGTGTAAATAAACGTATCCCCTCTCCGACTAATCTACAAGTTGCGTTTTGTGTTTGAGTTTTGAAAAAATATTATCCTATTTTACAAACCTTTCTAAATGGTGTACTGGCCGAAACATTATGAGTACACTAACAAAACAAGACATTAAAATACCCGTAATGTAACGCTTTAAATAGTTATCACACAATACGTTTGATGCATCCACAAAACTGCCAAGCATGCCAATGATGGATCCGTAAAAGTAATAAAGAACTTACCAAAGACGTTTCAGTGCGGGAAACAAGTCACTAATGTATTTTGAAAACAGTGTAGACCCAGGTGTGAGGAGCTCTTAGAGGAGACCTGTCATCAGGCTTTGCACTGTTTGAAATACAACAAATCCCTATTGATTTGTTTGAAGCCTAGAATAATCCATTATAAACTTTTTAGTTGAGTCTGAGTTTGTTCTCAAGCTTTTGATTGGTCAGATTTGAGTTCTCAAGCTTTTGATTGGTCAGATTTGAGTTCTCAAGCTTTTGATTGGTCAGATTTGAGCCTTTGGCTCAAATCTGACCAATCAAAAACTTGAGAACGAACTCAGACTCAACTAAAAGTTTTATAAGCATGGACCCAGTGTTGAAAGGGGTAAAGGTGTTGATTATATGATAGCCATGCAATGTACTATATTTAGATTTTCTTCTTTTAACATCCAGAATTATAAAGGAAGATCATAAAAAGTCGCTTGACTACACCCGAGATGGCAAAACTGCAAGTTCCTTTATTGCTGGTGATAGTTTTAATCATATTGGATGGGCGTGGTGCACAGTCGCAGAATGATTCTATCAGGCTCATGGAAGATACTCTTCGTGGATACAACAAGAAGCACAGACCTGTTCTAAACTATTCTCAATCTGTACAAGTTAATGTCACGTTTTGGTTGATGTCCCTTCTGGACTTTGACGTTATCAATGGCGTTATTTCTGTTGGTCTTCTCGTGAGTTTGGAATGGATGGACGAACGTATCCAGTGGAATCCGTCCTCCTATAACGGACTATCGTCTCAGATATATGGCATTACTGATGTCTGGTACCCGCTTTTACTACCAGTATCGATCACTGAAAATATTCAGAACTTTGCTGACGACTGGATGACTCTTCGAGTATATTCTTCGGGCTTTGTTTATTTCCAACCCGGTGTCTTGGTGAAAAGCTCGTGTGGCATGGACATTACATATTATCCCTTTGATACCCAGGTAATTGAATTAATTAAACCAAACAAAGTCACAGAGAACAAAGTAACTTTCTGATTTTAAATGTGCAGGCCAAGCACAACCTAACTAGTCTTCACATAGTTCATATTCGTTATAATTTTGTCTTATAATTTTGCCTGAATCTAGCGCAACATGAATAATGATCTGAACCAGTAAATTGGTTTATTGATAAGTTTTATCTGATTAGTCAGAGTTTGAATTTACTCACACTCGGTCCACGAGCGACTGCCCTGTGTCTACATTGGGTTCAAACCCAAAGGGCATTTGTTTTCATAGCATGACTAAATACTTCTACTTTCTACCTTCTGTAATTCTGTTGTTTACATTGTATTGTTAGATATATTTGAACGCTACTCAGATTTCATTTAATCTCAATATTATCCAGAGGGGGAAATGGTATCTTGTCAAATAACAATATAATATAAATTATAATTTCTTCCGATTTGTTAAACTATTGTCAAACTGTCCAAGTTGTTTGTAAACTGTGCAAGTCATTAACATTTGCAGGCTAATTGTTAAAATGGTGGGTTTTTTCTATTATCACTACAAATTAACTAATTCCCACCTAGACTCTTTTTATACCCAACCTCTTTGAATAAATCTACATGAAAGGGAATTTTAAAGTCGTGTAGTTTTAAAACCATTGTGAAAAAATATTTTCCACAATGGTTTCAACTCAATGGATCCGGCTGATATCTGAATTTAAGTGGATTCCAAATTGTGCAGGTCAAGTTCAACGATATAGATAAAGGTGCGTACCAAAATACAAAAATCGTCATTTCTTAACCAAACCCTACACTGAGAGCACATTTTAGAATCGTCTCTTGGAGACGATTCTAAAGAGTGGTCACAATACATTGTATAGGGATTGGAGGAGAAATCAAGAAGTGTTTTCTGAAAATTATTTAATTTACGCATCGTATCTGGAGCTCTGAATTGTTACAAGTGCAGGCTTATGGTTACAATGTTGGTAAATGTTTCTATCATCCGTCGTTCATCTTCAACCTGATTAACATTATGATTTTACTTATCTAGAGCTGCTACCTGATGTTTGTCATTTGGGCATATGACGTGGATGAGGTAAAACTTCACACACCTGTGCCTCATGTTGGTCGATCCGATGTTTACCCTGAACATATCGAGTGGGACATTATACAGTAAAGCCTCGATTATTTGAACACTAAAATACGTATTATTATCGATCTTTAAGACAGGTGGCAGCTTAATGCATGGTGAAAGTCATGCAGAAAGCTCCTCTAGGAGCTTTCTGCATGACTTTCACCATGCATTAAGCTGCCACCTGCCTAAAATTATCTAAATTCTTTTATACAGAAAATTCGAATAACCGAGGTTTTACTGTAGAGAATTCGACATATGTGGACTCTTCTAACTACTTGTTCGTTCATCTAAAGTTAAAACGGAAACCGTTATTCGTAGTTATAAACACCATACTGCCAAATATACTCATGTCAGTTTTGAATGTATTGGTGTTTGCCCTGCCAGCTGACTCTGGAGCGCGAACCTCTTACGCCGTTACAATACTGCTTGCGATCGCCATATTCTTGACAATTATCGCTGACAACTTGCCACAGGGTTCGAAGCCGATGGCCGTTCTTGTAGTTTACCTAATGGTTACCCTCTTCATCAGGTCTGCAATATGCATCACCAGCATCCTTAATCTGAGAATCTTTCACAAACAGGAAAATCAGGAGATACCTTTATGGTTGCAAAGGATGACATTGGGTATTGCTGGGTGTTACAGTCGAAAACGATGATCGTAGCAGTGAAAGTGTTACTGGAACGTCAGACTTGGAGTCGAACGTTGAAAGTGGCATGGAATTCCATACAGGCACGGCAAACGGATCAGAGCGACACGTGACGTGGAAGAATGTGTCGAAAGCAATTGACAAGAAAATGCTAATTGTCTTTAGTGTCGCAGTCGTAATGAACACCGTGGTGATAATGACAATTTTAATAGTGCATTAAAGTCAGGAACGTCCACACTTGCGGAACAAGGTCATAACATAATGACACGGTGTATAAGTACTGTAAAACCCCTCTGAACCGGATTTTTAGCATTGCTTTCATCCTGCAATAAGCTGCAACCTGTCTCCAAGGCTGATATTTTTAATAACTATACAGCCCGGTTTAGCTGGATTTTACTGTACATTATGTGGATTTTACTGTACATTATATTAACCACACTTAGCGGTATCAATCTGCTATTTGTTCTTTGAAGTGTTTCCCTCATATAAACGCGATTTACGCATTTGCAAACAGAGTAGATCCAGATCAGAAGCTGTCAGATTAGGGCCTGCTCCGTTTACTTTTGAGATGATATAGATCTGATTCCATTGCTTTTATCAAAGCCATCTAAATCCCTTTTATTATAAAAATGAGCTAATAAATATATATGTTGCCAAATCTAGAATAGGGAAAGAGTTAAAACGAACAGGTATACTGATCTTTCGTCGTTGATGTACAGTGAAAAACACATTAGTTTTAACACTAAAACAAGTATCATTATTATCAATATTGGTCTTTAAGAAAGTTGGTAGCTTAATACATGGTGGGTGTCATGCAGAAAGCTCCTATAAAAGTGTTCTGTCTAACTTTCACCATACATTAAACATTAGGGCTAAATAGGCATCAATCATTCATTACTAACATGTCGAATTATCGAGTTTTCACTTTACATGTAGTATACCGTGTAGTATTTTTCTATGTTATGTTACACATGTATACAAGGTTTTAATTATCATCAATATACAGTTGGACTTCAATATCTCAAACTTCAATGGACCATACACATTTCTTCGAGATAACAGACGTCCGTGTCCTCCGCTTTTTGGGCCATAGTTCATGTTCACAACTAAATGCATGTCTTAAGTAACGCTGAAAGTTCCTGTAGGAGCTTTCCGCATAACTTTCGACCTGTATTAAGCTGTCATATATGTTTCTAGACATACGTAGTTATACATTTTAGAATATTTCTGTATCATAATTTTTGAAAGGACGATACGTTTACGTCGATTTATCCCGAAGTTCAACGTATCCGAGTTCGAAAGCAAAAGTAGCAATTCAAAAATAGAAAACAGCAGACTCGGTTTTATTGAGTCTGTTCATGAGCAGTAATTAAAAGTGCAACACTACTTAAGGGCCTAACACCGGCTTAAGCAGTATTCAATTTTCAACACTAATAGCACCAATTTGAAAACTAATTATCCCGAAGGACCAGAAAATATAACAACACTGAGAATGAAGTACAGGGCGACTTTTTACGGTCACCACACAAGCACTAAACAGCTGCTGTGGTGAAGTACATATAAAGTAGAACGCCTCTAATGCGACCACTTGATGAATAAACATGGGTGTGTTTATAAGCAGGTGGTTGCTTAATGCAGGACACAAGTAATGCAGAAAGCTCCTCTAGGAGCTTTCTGCATTACTTTTGTCCTGCATTAAGCTACCACCTGCATATAAAACCAAGAATTATACCTATTTTAGGTGGTCGCATTAGCGGGGTTTTACTGTATTCTGAAAGTTCAACTGTTTGGAAAAACATGTAGTAGAGCCTGTCCTAAGTGGTCATTCATTCATTGAATATAGGAGTCTTGTAAAGCAAGCAGGTGCTTAATGCAAGTAAACTTTAATTCCGAAAGCTCCTGTAGGGTCTGCATTAAGCTGCCATCTGCCTCACTGATCAATGATTAGATCTTTTTTATAATTGCCGCTTAGCCCTTATCTTGTTCTATGATTAGTCCAAAGTTCAATACCTACTGAATATTCATGGACACAAGCGTTATAATGAAATATGGAAGATTACTGTATCCATTCAATGAGGTAAAGAAATAGGTCTTTCAAATTCTAAAAGCAAGCAGAGCAACCCCTGATCAACGTGTTCCTATACACAATGTAGGAGCCGTCTGATCTTGGTTTACTCTGTTTGAAAATTCGTGAAAACAGGTTTATATGAAGGAAAGGGTAAAGACAGATTCTACTGTATATTCACTTATCTTGCAGGAAGTATGATGTATGCACTATGGAAAGCCATACTGCACAGACTGTTATCTGTTTTAAATTGTACTTATGTCCTGATTGTTCTGGCTTTTGAGAAACATTTGTTCGAGTGTCCAAAAAATTGTGTTTTAACGAAATAACCATTTACTCATGGTTTCACCCGGATCTTAGCTGTTTTCAGCCGTTTGTTAGTCCGGACATAGCAGGGTAAGGGTTAAGACAAGATACGATATTTTGAAAAAATAAGAGGGAAAATTGTGAAAAGCCCCTCAAAACCGGAATTCCAATGAAAATTAATTAAGATTTTTTAGGCAGATGACTGCTTAAAGCAGGGCGAAACTCATGCAGAAAAAATCTCCTATTGTTTTTTCTTGGTCGTGCGGGAGCATAGGATTGGTTCGAAATTGAAACCGATGCAGGCTCACAAGTAATGCATTCCAAGTCAATGTGTGATGTATTTTGTCACGACCTATGAGGTATGTAAAGACCAGCAACAACAGTTAACCCTTTCCCTCATATTGACGACTTTTGACGACTCTGTAAAAGTCACTTTGTGAAACCATCGTGATAAATAAAGCATTTGCTCCTATAGGAGCAAATGCTCTATTTATCACAATGATTTTAAACTACAAAATTCTGGAATTTTCCTTTTCTCTATTTAATGCTCATTTTGGGTGGATTTGTTCAAAGAGGTTGTATCTAAAAATAGCCTATGAGGTAATGGGTTAACAGTCTGGATAAGTTACAGATCCAGCCCCAGACAGTAATGTCTCGGTAAATCTGCATCCCATCTGGACCCAAGCTGTTTGCCACTCGGTCAGTAGTTTCTCAAAAGCTTGTTCGAATCGCAAGTTAACCCTTTCCCTGATGAATATTCATGTAGGAAATAATGACATCATGAATATTAATAAGATTATCTTTTTATAATGGCATATGAACACAAGACAGTGTGGCTCAGACAGAAGCTGTAGAATCAGATCTATATTACACCATAAGCAAACAGAGCAGACCCTGATCAGACGGCTCCTATAGGAGCCGTCTGATATAGGAGCCGTCTGAGCTGGGTCTACTATGTTTGCAGATGCGTCAAAATACGCTTACATAAGGGAAAGGGTTAATGAAAGTTTGCAACATATCCAAAGTTGAGGAGACATTTGTTTTTCATAGACATTCAAGATAAAAACTTAGTACAATAGAACCTTTCTTAACCCTTCGCTTGCTGAATTTTAAAATACATTTCTCCTTCTTTACCCACGCCCTGTTGTATATTTACATATATCTTCAGTGTGCAATCAATGCTGTGGAGTCCACTGGTTGCACAATCAACTTGTAAATAGTGCAGACCCTGATGAGACAGCTCCTGCAGAAGCTGTCTCATCTGGGTCTTCCCTATTTACAGGTAGGTATATTGACGCGAATAGCAAGCGAAGGGTTAATCGGTCACCAAAAAAGGTATAATTATAGGTCAGTAAGGCAGGTGAGTGAGCTTTCTGGATTTCTTTTATCCTGCATTAAGCAACAACCTGCTTTTTAATACTCCCATGTTCAATAAACGAATGGCCGCTTAAGACAGGTTCTAACTGTACATGTTTTAACACAATATCTCGATCACCTGGTCGGTCTTATGACATCAAACGAACTTCGATATCTCGAATTTTAAGGGACCATGTAAATTTCGTCGAGATAAAGGTAGTTTGAGTCAGCCTATTTGTAAACTGGAAACGTTCTCGATAAGACAGCTTAATGCAGATAGAATGTAATGCTGAAAACTCCTACAGGAGCATGTCGCATTTCTTTATACTTATGTGCAGTGGTGTAGTTTAGGGCAATGCTGTATTACAAATCATCCGAATGTTTATATCGAAGTTCGAGTTACCCGTGTTCGAGATATCGAGGATCCACTGTATTTCGAATCATTAATGTTACTGCAGGAAGTTACAAATAACTAACAGCTAGATATCATTAATCACATTACAAACACGAAGAAAGATGTGGATTCATTCCTGTATTCCAGCGCGATTATTAATATCAATAAGTAAGTGGGATTTTGAAATTCTACACTCATATTAGCACCAACGTGGAACTAGTGACAAGCTATTCTAGTGTGAAATTTGATTCGTCAATGTTTGTCGTTCTGAATGGGCTCTCCGTTGGAATCATGTAAAATGCACGTTTTTCGCGAATGGTTACTGCTTTCATAGAAAGCCGTAGTAGTGCATGTTATTGATTAAAACAACAGAACAAAACAGAACAAACATTTTATTCAAGCCGTCTATTCTGTTTTGTTCTGTAGGAGCTTTCTGCATTACCTTTGTCCTGCATTAAACAACCACCTGTTTTTAAGACATCTATAATAACAGATTATGTGATCACTTAGGTATTGTAGAAACGTAATGAAACCGAAACTGACAGTATCGACTATTGACCTTGTGATGTGATTTGTATTCAATACACATTTCGGATACAACAGAACCTGTACTAAGCGGCCATTGATTTATTTAATATAGGAGTCTTAAAAAGTAAATGGTTACTCTTTTGGCGCCAAATTTAAAAGTGTCGTCTGCAATAATAATTTCATATTAAATATATTTCTAAACTAAATAATAAAGGTATATTAGTAAAACATTTGTTTTTAAAAACCTGGGCTAAAATAATACAGAAAACAGTGAAGTCCCAGGCCTTGAAAAGGCGGCATCTGGCCTGGGACTGCACTGTTTTCAATGGTACCTACAGGTGACATTGGCGCCGAAAGAGTTAAACATGTCCTATTGGAGCTTTCTGCATTACGTTTGACCTGCATTAAGCTACCACCTGCTTTACAGACCCATAATTAGACATCTTTTTCATATCCGCTTAAGACAGGTGTACTGTATTTCTGAACTTATTTTTCATTAGGTACGATTTTGAAACTCCGCCAGAGTTATTAATATATGCATAAATGCTATTTCACAAATCGCACATAATGGGTGTATTTAGTTTCGAGGCAGCTAATATGCTAAAGTATATATCCATGTTTTGCATTGTTTGCATCAGCTGAAACTGAATGGTATTTTTTAAATAAACATTTTGAATTAAATTCACAATTATAACGTTTATCATTTGAATGGTACATGTACCTGTAAATATTCAAATAAATTCGGTAAGTATTATGTCTGCCCGTTTTATATCTTGATAATCAAATTACATATTCGTAATAAAAGCAAAACGGTATTCCTAATAACTCCAAAGGTAATTTGGTTGTGAAAGGGGGAAACGTGTTATTTTCTTCTTTCAGTGCATTATTGGCAGCGTCACTAAGTCAGATGATATATAGTTGTATATATAGTTCATAAATACACGAGATATGATCATTGATACTTTCTTAGCGTTGAACTTCTCGACGTCTCTCTCGCATATTTATTGTTTGTTTTTATACATTTGTATTGGACAAACATTTCCCGATATGCTTAGCACATTTCAAATGAATGGTACATGTTAGGCGCTGGCATGGCCCTACGATATTGGTCATGAATCTGTAATATTTTAACATAGAGAAAATGTATATATATAATATTAATCTGTTCTATATTACGATCTTACTGTCACTGTCATTATAATGTACAAATTGTGTATATGTTTGTATTTTGCGCATGGTCCGATGGCCTATATATTTCACAATAAACTTCGACGTTGATTTTGACGTTACTATAAATCCATCCTATAGCAACCGCTCGAAATAATGCACTTGACCTTCCGCTGCCAAATACTGTTGCCTGTTAATATTGTCTTCTGCAAATTTTGTCGTCTGCTACTTTTTTGGTTTGTGGGTACTTTTCTCCCATTTTTTACTGAAGACATTACCATGATAACAATGAGACGTCAAGTTACTCGGCGTCTCGTCGGGATCCAAACTGTTTCGCTGCCAAAGTTCGTCGTCTGCAATCTTTGTAGTCTGCTACAATTATCATTTCTTTAGTTTCTTATTTTTTGTTTAAGAACAGAAACAGTATCAACCAGTTTGGATTCAGGTATTACTCGGCGTCTTATCTGGATCCAAACTGTTTGCATAGGTAATCAGAGATGCGACATTAACCCTTTCCCTCATATAAACATGTTTTCACGCATATGCAAACAGAGTAGACCCAGATCAGACGGCTCCTAGAGGAGCCGTCTGATCAGGGTCAACTCTGTTTGCTAATAGAATTTGATAGATCTGTTTCCTCACTTTCTAAAATGTCTACAATGTTCCATCTTCCATATTTCTTTATAACTATTTTGCTCATGAGTATTCAGTAGGTATTGAAATTCGGAATAAATAGGGAAAAGGTTAACAGCGAAAGAGTTAAATATGGCAGTTCACCTTTGTATTTTCTCCAAATGGCAATTGTCAATAAAGATTTAGTGAAATTGAAAAGAATGCACCAGTAAGCAACTAATACATATAGTTTCTGTAAAATGTGTGCATTTCAATGCCCATATTATCAGGATTTGAATAAAAATTGCACCTGGCATAGATGTCCGGTCCGGACTGTATAATTCCGTGCTTAAAACCAAGCTTGATCTTTTTCTCTTATACATACAATAAAGGGAGGCAAATCTGTGTATACACTTTTTACTATGTCAGTATTGTCTCCCTTCACCTATTAAAATGTGATCGCTTAATATACTTAAAGACAATATTGTCTTAGATCTCTTTTCTTTTGAAGACTTTTTTTAGAATCATAAGTAGTGGAGACTATTTAATTTAAACCTGAGATTTTAAATATAACTATATATCTTATATGTATTATTTAAATATGCTAAACGTATCCTTTATTTACAGGCTGTTTTTGTCTTAAAGTGTTACTATAGTCGGCAAATAGCTTCTGATATAGCTAATGTCATTTGTAAACCCGACTGAAAATAAAGCTTCTTGTATCTTGTATCTTGTTAATCTGAACAGTTTAGCCCTTTCCCTCATGCAAATATCAACTTGTAAATAGTGCAGACCCTGATGAGACAGTTCCTGTAGGAGCTGTCTCATCTGGGTCTTCACTATTTACAGGTAGGTAATGCCTTTTTCAAACAGAGTAGATCCAGATCAGACACTTCCTTATGGCATGATACAGATCTGATTATACAATTTTTGTCAAAGCAAAACATCTCCTTAAACATTTTACCTAATAAAAGTTCAGCTAATAAATATGCATGATGTCATGTTTCTTGCATGCATATCCTAACTATTCTGAATGACTTTCATCTTGCACTGTTTTACAAATCGATAATGATTCATATTTTAATGTTCGAATAATCGATATTTTACATGTACAGTAAAACCTCTCTATAACGGCCACTAAATTAATCAAGGAATTTGTGTTAACCCTTTCCCTCATATTGACGACTTTTGACGAGTCTGTAAAAGTCACTTTGTGAAACCATTGTGATAAATAGAGCATTTGCTCCTATAGGAGCAAATGCTCTATTTACCACAATGGTTTCAAACTACAAAATTCTAAAACTTTCATTTTCTCTAGTTAATGCTCCTTTTCGGTAGATTTATTCAAAGAGGTTGTATCTAAAAATAGCCTATCAGGTAATGGGTTAAAGACAGGTGCCTGCATAAAGCAAGACGAGAGTAAAACAGAAGGAGCGTTCTGTTTTACTTTCACCTTGCTTTCAGCAGTCACCTGCCCTATATACCAATTAATTAACATAATTTAATGTCCGTTATAGAGAGGTGTTACTGTATTTAAAAATACCAGTCAGGTGGTCGCGCTTCGATGAGAAGTAAGTCAGCGAATGACCAAGTCTCATGGTAAGTAACCAATTGATATTAAAGGTCATAACAACGAAGTACATTTAGTGCAGTTGCGATAGTTGTAAAAAAAACTCCGCTCATTATTAACCCATCCCCCATACTATTTAAAGAAACCTCGTTGAGACTTTATATTGGAACCCATCCATTCATAATTTTGAGGGGACACTGGAAACTAATTACTTGCTAGCATAATCCATTGGCGTCGCTAGGTTTAGTAAACAGTGCAAACCCTGATCAGAGTGTTCCCGGTGGATATTCCTCGATCTGGATCTGGACACTGGGTCCATGCTTATAAAGCTTTTAGTTGAGTCTGAGTTTCGTTCTCAAGCTTTTGATTGGTCAGATTTGAGTTCTCAAGCTTTTGATTGGTCAGATTTGAGCCACAGGCTCAAATCTGACCAATCAAAAGCTCGAGAACGTACTCAGACTCAACTAAAAGTTTTATAAGCATGGGCCCAGATCCCATTGTACGTTTAAGGGACAGTGTGTACCAATGGGACAAATAAGCGCAATTTGTTAGTCATCAAATTGACGTGGTGAGTATGCAGAGTATTCACGTGTGTCAGATATTGGTATTACATGTATTATACCTTGACGTCTAGTCCGTAAAGTTGCGCTCGGGTGACCTAATATGTAGCGTTCTACTTAAAGTGATAGTCTCTGCTTTCAGCGTGTTTTAACAATGCTTAACATTACATTTATCATTTTGTTTGTATGCTGAAAAAATGTATATCGCAAGAAATTTCACATGATGGCTTTCCTATACAAATTTTCCATATACCTGCCATGAAATAAGTTGTAGTGTTCCATGCAAAATCTCCTTCGGGCAACAGTACGTCTAGATCAATGAGCACTTATTAGTTGTGTACGTGGCGTCATCGGACTGACGTCATCGACTGGCGTCATCTGACGCTTGCAATTTGATCAACACACGTTATTTTGACAGTTGTTGCAATTTGATTGACAAACGTTAGTTCAACAGTTGTTTTTGTTTAATCATTTGAAAAAACGTCGCGTTATGCGACTATTTCTGAGGAAGATCTGTCAAGATTGGAGAGTGAAAAGGACTCCGCCAGTACTTAAAATGTAATGAATAGAAGTGTGAAGCTGTTCCACGATTTTTAAGCACCGAGTACAACCTTCGGTTAAAACTGTTTTTTGATGTCAGTGAATAAATCGTTTTGCTTACAAAATTGAATGTGCTGTTGGTATAATAAAATACATAAGGGTATCACAGCCTCTGGAGAGCGACAGCACGTATTGTCAACCGTCGGTATTGCAATGTACACCTTGGCTAACGCCTCGGTGAACATTACCAACCTCGAGTTGACAAAATGTGCTGGCGCTCTCCATTGAATGTGATATTTACTGGGTGTACATTATAACCATATTCAGGAGTGAACCATTCAAGAAAGTAACTTGACTCTAGGTCAAATAATTATGTTCTAGAGCAAAACACAAAATGTTTTGACACTAATGAACTGGATGACAAGAATAAAATTTAACAGCACACTTCCCTTCAGTTTTATTTTAACATTTCTCATGCTGAACAATTAAAGTTTATTAAAACCCTAATCTGCTAGCGGTACAATTTAAGTCATCCGAGTTGTTCAAGTGTCCCTGTTCAGTATTCATGTTAGGAATGATTACATCATGAATATTTATTATTAATATTTCAAGATTCCTTTCTCCATTGACAAGAGTAGACCCAGTTCAGATGGCTCCTATAGGAGCCGTCTGATTAGTGTCTGCTCTGTTTTCATTTTGCATGATATAGATATATATTTACAGTTTTTGTCAATGCAAAAACATTCCTTGAACTATTAATGATAAATATTCATGATGTCATAATTTCTAACATGAATAGGATATAGGAGTTGTCTAATTAGGGTCTACTCTGTTTGCTAATGGAATTTGATAGATCTGTTTCTTTCGTTTCTAAAATCGCTACAATGTTCCACCTTCAATATATCATTATAACTATATTGTCCATGAATATGCAGTAGGTACTACAATTTAAAATAAAGATTAAACAGAGAAAGGGTTAAGGCTGGTTTTGTAACATCACAGCTCACATGTATTGTACAGAAGCCGTTTCTATCATAGCCAAGTACATGTACAGTAAAACCCCTCTAAACCGAACGTAAAATTTAGTATAAATATTGGTCTTGGAGACAGATGGCAGCTTAATGCAGGGTGAAAGTCATTCAGAAAGCTCCTAGAGCTCCTAAGCAGCCACCTGCATAAAAGAATCTAAAATCCTATGTGCTAGAATTCCTGTTTAGAGAGGTTTTACTGTATGCCATTGTTCACATGCTGTTATAAACACCAGCTAGTCAATCTTCACAAAGGCTTTGTTATATTCATTAAAACCTTTTACCTGTTGACTATTTATGTAAAAGATTATAGCTGAATATTTATAATGGCATATGAACATACAGCCGTTTTGCTCAGACAAAAATTGTAGAATCAGATCTGTACACATACACTGAAGAAAAATGAAAACGCAACAAAGGATATTAACCCTCAATATATGTATATTTTGTATTTAATTCTATACAGTTTTCGCCTGGTTTTCATTTCATTGCGCAAAGCGTTCAGATTTTATTACTTTGTTGAAAAGAAAGTGAATCTCAGACATTTACTGAGAGATGGGCTTCCATTTCATGTTGTCACACCGGTCTCTAGCAATACGATTGTGAAGTCTTAACACGCTTCCTTTGTAAGGGCGACGACAAAGTATACTGTGGTCCCGAAGGCGATTTGTCCCTACCACTAAGTGTGCCGTCGACTGGGCCTTCAAGAACCGGTTACGTAAATGGCGCTGACGTATGATGACATCCAGTATTGAAATCGTTGCACGATGTGCACCTGGTCGAAAACAAAAACTGATATTATATCTATCAACTAAACGAATAATTGTTCAGCGATGAATGTTATACTGATTTGCTACTGCTTATCTGTGAACACCCCCCTTCCAAAAGACTGATTATTCGGTTGAGCTCGTCGATATTTAACCCTTTCGCTGCCAAACTCTGTCGTCTGCTAACTTTGTCGTCTGCTACAAATTGTCATTCTTTTGATTTTCGGCATCTCATCAGGATCCAAACTGTTTGTTACTGTTACTATGTTTTTCAAACAAAAATGAAGAAAATCAAAAGAATGAACATTTGTAGCAGACGACAAAGTTAGCAGACGACAAAGTTAGCAGACGTCAGAGTTTGGCAGCGAAAGGGTTAACTACCATGTACCGAATACCCTGAAATATAACATTATCTTCTTTATATGTGCTGACGCTGTCTGGACATACGTTTGCTATGGATATTCCAATAAAAATATGCAAATAACCCAGAGACATGATTTTGTTTTATATAATACTCTCATTGAAGTGGTTTTATGTATAAGAACATATTTCGGTGTGTTGCATCAAATATTATTTCAGATCTAGTTTTCACCATTATTTACTCTTTTTTCCTTCATTTTTAAGTTTTCTCATTAATATTCATAATTTTGCAAATTAGGTAATTATCAAAAACATACCGTTTATTAAGGACTAATGTTTTACCTTCATTTTGGCAACAGTTTCAAACTCTTTGTGTCCCAAACAGAATAGATATAATACATTATAGCCTTTAACAACCGCCATTGTCCAGAAAAAAAATCTTAGCAGGAATGAGTTTTCATGGTAACACTTTTTCTTTCCATTTAGCAGACCCTACCGAAAATAAACATCCTGGTACCCATAGAACAAGTGGACCAAGATGGCCTTTAATCTTATAGTTGGGTAGTACCAGGATGGGACCAATATTGACGTAAGGGAACAATGTTGATAGTGAATCATGAGTAGTGGTTCTAGAGAACAAGTTCAAATACTTAGAATATTGATTTTATCAAGACAATCATTCGGACAAATGACGATTGGGCTAAAAATGTGACCTTTAGAGCAATTTTTCTAAGAATTGACATAGTGACCTACTTTTTGATCCCGGCTGACCATGATCAAACTCATCTTTGACATCACCAAGACAAACATTCTGAGCGAGTTTGAGGAATATTTGGTTTAGAAAAAGGGCCCTTGGAGTGTAAACAAGATTTTTGTAAGATATGACATAGTGACATACTTTTAGGCCCAACTTAACCCACTTTCAAACTCGTTCAAGATTTTTTCAAGACAATCATTCTAAGTTCCATGAAAACTGGGCTAAAATGTTACCCCCAGCTTGTTAGGAATGTTTTCAAACTATTTGGCCTAGTGACCTAGTTTTGACCCAACGTGATCGACTTTCAATTTTTTTAGGAGATTTTATCACGACAATCATTTTGACTAAGATTCATGAAGATTGGTCAACAAATGTGACGACTAGATTGTTCACAAGAGTTTTCTACTGTTTTCTTCTAGTTTTTGACCCAACGTGGCCCACTTTCAAACTCGTCTAAGATACTATCAAGATAATCATTTTTATTAAATTTCATGAGGATTGGACAATGTAACCACTAGAGTATTCACAATGTTTTTCTACTATTTGACCTAGTGACCTAGTTTTTGACCCCACGTGACCCACCTTCAAACTCGTCTGAGACTTATCAGGACAATTATTCTGATAAAGTTTGAAAAGTCTGAAAATGTGACCTCTTGAGTTTTCACAAAGTTATTCTACTATTTGACCTGGTGACCTAGTTTTTCACCCACCATAACCCACGTTCGAACGCGTCCGAGAATTTTATCAAGACAATCATTCTGACAAAGTTTCATAAAGAGTGGGCTGAAAATGTGGCCTCAAGAGTGTTCACAAAGTTATTCCACTGTTTAACCTGGTGACTTAGTTTTTGACCTCATGTGACCCATTTTCAAGCCCGTCCAGGCGATCCTTCTGATAAAGTTTCATGAAGATTAGGCTGAACATGTGACCTCTAGAGTGTTCACAAAGTTATTCTACTATTAGACATGATGATCTAGTTTTTCACCCAACATGACCTACTTTTAAATTCTTCGGAGATTTTATCAGGACAATCATTCTGACTAAGTTTCATGAACATTGGACTAAAATGTGACATCAAGAGTGTTCACAAAGTTATTTCATTTTATCCAGTCACCAGGCGTCTCTAGTGACATAATAAAGGGGGTGCAGATAAACTTAGGTTTATTAGGTTACTTCCTGTAGTAGAAGGTTTATTAGGTTAGTAGATAGGCGTAATGAATCTATAACCATGGAACTATTTTAATTTTCTGTAAATATGCATAAAAATCATGTTGACGAAATAGATCTAACAGAAAATTCACCAAAAAAATTTATTCAAATGAGAAAAAATAAAAATAATTGGCTATAGCTGGATTCGAACCCGCGCCTGATCATGCAAAAACCAATTCTAATCACTCTAAAGACGTCGTCCTTACCGATTACGCCACTGAGGCCACATAAAAATTGACGTTGATTTATCAGTTTTATTAATTTAATTCACCGCTAGCGAAACGCGTTTTTGATAAAATCAACCCTGGAAGCAAAGATTGACAGATAAATAGTAAATGTTTTCTCTCATGATAATTTGATTGATAAACTCTTACAGGGGCGGTGCTAGTCATAGACCTAAATATAGCCCGTTCAGTTCCATCGATTTATGAGTGACGTTATGTCTATCTAGAAATAGAAACCGAGACTACGGAACTTGAATGGACCAGGGAATATTTACATGTATAACCATGTCTGTTTGAAATAACTTATCGACCCTCGATTCAAATCATCTTATTTTTCAAATTCAACCACGTTTCCCCTCTTGTAATGCATGTATCGAAACTATTTTCCTCTGCGGTAGCTCATTAGATCTATTTACGTCTAAATGGAAATGAAAAGGGAGGGATCCGTTGATCGAAAAACCGCATTTTCAATGTAAATTATTTCAAGAGTGTTATGTTAAATATGAGTCTATGAAAAAAGATATTTAACTAAATTGACTGGATAAATAGAATAATAGGTTAGTACCGTAGATGGGACGCCTTTATCCGACTCGGAGAGAAAACAGTTGAGGCTCGGCAAGCCTCGCCTCAACGTTTTCTCCCCTCGTCGAATAAAGGCGTCCCATCTACGGCACTAACCTATTATTCTCTATATCTAACCTGGTAACTTAGTTTTTGACCCCACATGCCCCACTTTCAAGCTCGTCCCAGATTTTACCAAGACAGTCATTCTGACAAAGGTACATAAAGAGTGGGTTGAAAATGTGACTTCTAGAGTGTTCACAAGCTTATTTTACTATTTGACCCGGTAACCTAGTTTTTCACTCCACAGGACCCACTTTCAAAGCTGTCCGAGCTTTTATCAAGAAAATCATTCTGGCCAAGTTTCATGAAGATTGGACTAAAATTATTACCTCTAGCGTGTTCATAAGTAAATTGTTGACGACGCACGACACACGACTGTCGTTCATGTCTCCCAAAAGCTCACACAGAGCTTTGCTCAGGTGAGCTAAAAAGTCTGATGCGGGTGCATGGTAACCCTATCTGGCCCCAGGGTACGTTATGCTCTTCCAAAAGAGAGCTTTAAACAACAAAATCTTAATCATATAAATAAATGGCAAGAATAATAAATGAAACTACATACTCATGACACATGTTCCTCCAGCTGTTGTCCCATTATCGTCAATATATCCTGACTGACACTGACATGTGTTACTTGTACATTCTGCATTGTTTTCTGTACAAGGATCCGTACGTGATGCTCCTGAGCTGGATTGAATGATACATTCTCTTCCATTTTCAACAGCTGGATAAGGTAAAAAAAATGTTTTTATTAGATCATAATAACTGTACTAAACCGTTGTCTTAAGCTCTTCGAAAGAGACATTTAAACAAAACAATGCGAATCATAAATAATGGTCAGAATAATAAGTTAAGTTATGGGAACATTGAAAGCAATGTCGTATTTCCATACCAGCCTCCTAAGTCAAACTGCAATAATTTCGTGAAAAATATCAATGCAACATAACAAACGTAGCGTAGCTCCTGTGTTGGATCGATTGGTTCGTAATGCTCCTTTTGCAACTTTTGGATAAGTTTAAAGTTATTTTATTAAATGTATAATTATACAGTCCTCGAAAATGTCACTCGTCCGCTCGAAATTACGGATGGAAAGAGGTGTAGAAAGAGTAGAAATTTGGATGCACACGTCTGACAGGACGAGTAGCTTTTTGGAGGAGAAATAATGATTTATTTGGAGCTGAAATTCTGGCCAACTCAGTTGTTATGTACAATTGATATTCGAACCTCGCGATCCGCTGAACGTATAGCAAGTGCTCGTTACTTGCTGACTGCACAGAACCTTCAAGTTTCAGAGGAGAGTTTTAAAGTTTTTACTATATGTTTCTATTAAAAAAATGGCCAACCATGGGGCGGGCCCAATTTTGCCCCCAGGTACATAATTTATACAACTTTAGTAGAGGACCTGAACATCATGTTATGTGCCAAATATTAAAGCTGAGAACCTTCCAGTTGCAGGAGACGATTTCAAAGTTTCCATTATATATTTCTATGGAAAACCGGTTCCCCTAGGGCGGGGTCAATTTTGATCCAAGGGGCATAATTTACATAACTTTTGTAGGGGACCTGAACACGATGATATGTGCCAGAGGAGAAGATATTCAAAATTTTAAAATATGTTTCTATAGGAAACAAGGCACCCCTGGAGTGGGGCCAATTTTGACCGAAGGTTCATAATTTATATCACTTTTGTAGAGGACCTACAGATGATGCTATGTGCCAAAGATGAAAGCTGAGAACCCTGTAGATTCAGAGGAGAAGATTTTTAAAGGTTCAAATTGTTGAAGCAGGACGACGGACGACGGACATCAGGCGATCACAAAAACTCACCCTGAGCACTTATGTGTGAGTTAAAAAGAATAGTTTTTGTGTATAATTAATGGACATTAATATAGTATGTTAGCGAATAAAGATTCAACGTCGTGATAGTCACTGTTTCAAAAAGTCCTAAACCAGTCTGGTAAGGGGGGGGGGGGGGTTAAATGTTTATATAAACACCGCTTTATCTCGCCTCCTCGTGTCAAACCAAAATGGCAAATCTGCGACAGATCACGACGTTCGTTGGTGGTGGGAGAGATGACATATATATATATATATATATATATATATATATATATAGTGTTGAGATATATATACATTCACAGATGACCACGTAATACTCTAACAATTCAACCAGTAGAATACGGCAACTCCGCCTAGCAAACTTGCAGACTGTAAATATAGAACAAGGAAATCCAGATCCCCAATAGGAAAGCTTTCAATCCTTGCTTATATAGACAGTCTATCAGAGCTTACACTTCTACCGGTTGAATTAATTTGCATCTTTCTGTATGTTCTCTTGACAAGGCCTTATTTAAGGTTTCCTTTTTAATATCAATGACATACCATCACTTAGATCGATCAGAAAGTCGCTGGATCACGAATGATACACGAATTGTAGAAGGTATAGTTAAAGGGAGATAATTAGATACAATTCTACAGCGCACTTTCAACGTGGGATCTCCGAGGAGATGCTACTGTGATAAGATTAGATTGATAGTGTTGAGATATATATACATTCACAGATGACCACGTAATACTCTAACAATTCAACCAGTAGAATACGGCAACTCCGCCTAGCAAACTTGCAGACTGTAAATATAGAACAAGGAAATCCAGATCCCCAATAGGAAAGCTTTCAATCCTTGCTTATATAGACAGTCTATCAGAGCTTACACTTCTACCGGTTATATATATATATATATATATATATATATATATATATGCCCTTCTACGCCTTTCAATCAGTGTACTGATCAATGTCGTCTCTGGTTGCTTCAATATAATACAGATCATATTTTAAAGTTTCCGACATGGCTGAAATGTTCTGTGTTCATGTGTAATTATAAAATGGTATTTAATTAATTCTCACGATGTCATTATTTCTTACATAAATATTCATGGAGTAAAGGGTTAACCGGACTAAAGCCTTTGGTTAGGCTCTTCCACCTACTAGAATTATCACTAAAGGTGATGAGTACCCTCACAACAGCATTGTAAGCAAATCCAAGGGATTGTAACACCTTTTCGTTAGATACTGGAAACATTAGTATACGCACACATACACTTAATAGCAGCTAAATAACTACAGTATTACTTTGATGTATCGAACGTCTATGGACCATGGCTAAAATATCGACTTATCGAGAGATCAACTAAACGCAGGTACATGTATAAACATGTACACAAATTTCGGATTCAATCTCGGAAGTGCATATACCCTTGAACGCGTGTAAAATGTTAAGTGAACTCTACATAATATTCTTTCTATAAATTTGAGGCAAGTGGGATGAGAACACAAAACAAAACGTATATAATCTATTTTTTATGTCAAACAATTAAAAACAACACAAATAGACAACTAATATGCAAAAGAAGTAAATAGTTCGTATCAACACCGTACGATGTTAAATGATAACACACATCAACATCAACTTCCGGTTTTGTTTCTGATTGCCTATAGTAATGTGTGAAATATTATTTCAGCATAAATAACCGTAATTTAACACTTCTTATGCCTATTCATTGGAATTTCTCAACATCTTTTTTGATACTCACCGGTCAACTCGTTTATTCCCTTTACACAATTAGACCGTTTGTGTTCACCTAATTACGACAGATTGTTGAATTAACCATTCGCTTGTTATTCACGTCAATATACCTACCTGTAAATAGTGAAGACCCAGATGAGAAGCTCCTGCAGGAGCTGTCTCATCAGGGTCTGCACTATTTACAGGTTGATTGTGCAACCAGTGCACTCCACTGCAGTGATTGCACAGCGCAATACTTGTACACAGTGAAGATATATGTAATTATACAACAGGACATGGGTAAAGAAGGAGAAATGTAATTTAAAACTCAGCAAGAGAAGGGTTAAAACACATAATTATCCCCGCCTACAGATTAAAAATGTCGGAGGCCCTTGATCACGCATTTACTTGCATAAGGTGTGAAACATGCATATTCTGACCAGTCACGGACGTGTGAAAACACCCAGAAGCCGGTGTACAGATCATTGGCAGATCGTTTCATGTATGGTAAGATTCTACTGGATCATTCCCACGGGACTGAAAAAAGGTTCCACATATTGAAAGGATCGATTCATAAAAGATTGGCCCATAAATAGAAATTCAAAGAATATATAAGGGATGATTTCGGGACTTGGAAATAAGATCGACACGTCGAAGGTGGACACATAGAACTTGTGCTGTATACTACATTTTCTGTTCAGAGAGCAAACTGTCTTATTCCTAGCTTTATAACTGTACTAAACTTTCTGTTATGCTCTTCCAAAAGAGAAATTTAAACAACACTAAATGTGTGTCAGCATGAGTCAAATGCCCCGAAAGTATAACATTGACATAGGAATACGCTTTGTAGGCAGGTTTGTATAGAGGTTTATATGGCATTGATAAATGAAACTAAAAGATTGCACAGAGTAACCTGAATTTGAACTAAAGTTACCTTAAACAAAATCAAAAACTGCTATGCAACAATGAGGATATAATGTAAACTATCCATAATTATAGATGCGAAGGTCATCTATCATTGACATCTAACGGCAAGGTCACAGTGACCTGAAAATTGTAAAAGGCAAACAACCATTTCTAGATGTACTCATACACAAACTTTGGCATGCATACCACAAGAAAATGTATGATATGCTCTGGACAAGGTTTTCATATTGCTAAAATCAGAGGTCAAGATCACAGTGACAAGACAGTATGTGACATTCTGCCATCGGAGGATTTTATCACAACAAGACGACCAACATGCCATTATCATATAAATGCATTTTCATGCATTTGCTTAAAGAGTATCATGACTCCTCTAGAAGCAGTCAGGGTCCATGCTTATAAAACGTTTAGCTGAGTCTGAGTTCGTTCTCAAGTTTTTGATTGGTCAGATGGCCAATCAAAAGCTTGAGAACTCAAATCTGAACAATCAAAAGCTTGAGAACGAAACTCAGACTCAACTAAAAGCTTTATAAGCATGGACCCTGGTCAGGGCCTGCTCAGTCAGCTTATAACATTATATATAGATGTGATTTTACAGTTTTTGCCAAAATAAAAAAATCCTGTGTTTATGTGATAATAAATGCTCATATTGTCATTATTTGTTTCTTACACGAATATTGAACAAGTAGAGGGTTAAGAAGATGTCGTTTACAGAATACTAAGGCACATGGATATTTAATGGAATTATAAAATAGGATGACTTCAATGTATTGCTTTATATATCCGTCTAAGAAAGGAATAAAAGTAACACATTAAGCTGCATCAACTTCAAAAAATAACACTAAAGTTTATACGTGTTTTACTGATTAATGACTCTATGATATGTCCCCATACGTGCAAATTGTCTCCTATATATATATATGTTTAGTGTGACAGTAGTGCAACACACATATTAATTAAGTGATCACAAAAGCTACAACGCTTTACGAAAAAGCATAACTCAGAGACAGACTACAGAGATGTGATGCCCATGTGCCACTGTGCTAAAGCAAGTGACAGAATAGAATTATAACTTATTATTAACCCTTTACTCCATAGATACGTCTTTTGGTGACTTTACGAACAGAGTAGATCTAGATCAGATGACTCCTGTAGGAGCCATCTGATCAGGGTCTGCTATATTTACTTATGAACTTATAATAGATCTTATTATATTGTTTCTACAAATACCACCCCCGGGACAGAGTGTGAAACTTCTAAAAATCAGATTCATAACTGAAATAATCTGCCTGTCTCATCTACATTTTGAAAGGTTCCTATTAGATATTGTTGAAATCCAGGCAGTACTTGCTGAAATTAATGTGGACAAGAAAAGATCAATAAGAAGGTGATATATTAAGGGGTCATAACTCTGTTATAAATTGTCTTGCTAGAACACATCTCCTCTTGAAATGGTCAATGGTTGCTGAGAAATAGTCTGGACAGAAAACAAGAATGTAAAGTAAAAAAGTAAAGTACCTAGTTATAGTCTACTTTCAGTCCGAATGACCGCCCAGCCGACTGTACATTTACTATTTACTCCCCTGGTCATTGAGTCATTGGCCTACAATATTGAGCACTGCTAACATATGGCGCAATCATGCAGCCGCAGTATCGGCGAGTAACTCCTGGGTGGAGAGGATGTGCGGGTAGGAGACACTGAAAAGTGTCTCTGAAATTTCAGGGAGGGACCGGGATGTGAACCCCGGACTGATAGTCAAGCGCGTTACCACTAGACCACCGCCACCTGGTATATATATATGGGTGTCATAAGTACTTGGCTTTCAACAGTTACCATGGAAACAGTGCACGGTTATATTGATAACAATTTTATTTATAACTATCGCCAAAGTAGACCGCGATACCTTTGTATTTGTCAGGTATTCAAAGACTCTGTAATATGAAGAATGAGGTTAGAATGGTTGCCTAGCAAAAAGGTATATCACAATCAGTGCTATGTAATTTGTCCGAAATTTATTCATCGAACAATCTTGGTGATATTCAGTGATCATTTTAAACTTTAGCTAAATATCTTATATTTTTGTTTTCTTTATAAGAGAAAGACTGGTGTCTTTCGAAATGTTCAACATCTTTTACTGTCCGCATATATATTCATACATATGCAAATTAGTTTATATCAGAAAAAGTAATATTTACTATTAAAGCATACTGATATTGGTAGAATAAAATTTGAGAGGTTTACGTTATTTATGTATTTTGTTTACCATTTGTTTTATTATTCTCATTAATATTCATGTCAAAAAGCAGCTGACAGCTTTGCAACTGATTATAATGACCAAATATGGTTTGATAACAGTTATGCACACTACAAGTGCAAAAATGAGTCATGCAGGAAACACCAAATACAGAACAAACAGTCGCCCGAACAGCAACACAGATAACAGCAAATGTACATACCTATAAAAACATCAAGAGACGCACAAACACAAAACAAACATACACTAGGGGGAAGATGGAAGTGCCGCCTTGGAACGGTCAGTGACAAAGGTCACTGGGGTTAAACCGGTTTTGGGCGCCCAACATCACACTTATTTCATCCCCACCTTAAAAGGCAAACAGTGTAAATAAACGTATCACCTGTCCGACTAATCTACAACAACCCCGATGGCAAATACAGTGGTAAAGTGCATGTATAACGAAAACATTTAAGTTACCAACTGTATCCGCCTATCGCTAGTGTACTCAATGATTGAGCTGCAAACAGAGTAACTGTAGAAAAGTAATAAAGGTATGACAAAAACGAAAGAGTACATATATCCGACGATCTCCATCCGTTTCTATATTTAAGAGGTCGCCTTCATAGAGTACTAAACCTTTCTTGTCGGCGTAAGCAAAGAGGCCAGCGTGATTGCCAACTGTAAAAGGGTTGACAACCAAACATGCAGTATGTTATAGTACTATATGATCATACCCCTTTTTAATTAATTTATTAATATATTTGATAAATAAAGTGAGAAAATGGGTATGTCCAATAATTTTACGAAGTTTGTAAATCACATCACCATACAATTCAGGATTTAAAAACCGTGTCGCAGAAGTGCCTTGAGATTACATTTGTACTTGCCAATAAATGAGAGATGTCGATAATAAAAGTAAGAGAAAATCTTTCTTAGTTTATGGTATCTATATCCTTTCTTAAGCAGCTTTTCAATTCAAATGAGATTTCGACTGTTAAAATCGTCAATAGATGAACAAGCTCTAGCAAAACGAATAAGTTGAGATATATGAACCCTGTAAGATGGGGCACCCTAGATGTTATATCTACATGGTCAATAATGTACCGTCAATATATTTACAAGAACTTGAAACTTACTTGCTATGCATGAATTTCGTGTTGTATCACGGTAACTTGTGTCATCACATACACACACAGAGCTGCTTGTATTGCAGATTGTCAATTCTTCTGTGCGATTTGAATTGTTTTCACAATTATCTTCAAAATCATTCCCTTTACATGATGGAACATAATACACCATTATCACAAATATCTGGAATGAAAGAAACAACGTAATTGTTACATTGCTGACCACAGATATACGTATACCTGTCTAAACAGAAGTTGTCACAACTAGGAATTAAAAACAAAAGGCTAACTATACTAAAATGGTCCAACCTTTTCCTTACTGGTATAGTGACTATTTAAAAACATAGTAAATGCAGTCAATTCCAAATGAAATCTGCAGGCGCACATGTTCCCAGTAGAGCAAAAATTAGAATTGCATCCATTAGAAATAAATGCCCTCCTTCTGGAGATAGTGTCAATAAATTCTGAAGGGTGGTGATCCCCCGAAAGCAAAAATTGCAACACAAAAAGAGAAAATTGCAGACTCGGTTTTATTCAGTCTGTTCATGAGCAGTAATTGAATGTGCAACACTGCTTACGCCCACTAGCACCGGCTTAAGCGGTATTCAATTTTCAGAACAAGAAGTACTGAAATTCATGATCTCGAAGGATCAGAAGGTATAACAACACTGAGAATGAAGTACGCACATTTTTAGTCAAAACAAATAATTACAAAATTATTTCACTTTACAAAAAAGGTCATTGCAAAACCTCTTTACTTCTTTATAAAGTTTGAAACAGTGGTGCATGAGGAGTTTGGTTCCTTCAAGGTATATGAGATGGACACACACGATTTTTCTCACTATCTTACAAAGCCACCAAATAAACAAAAGCAAGGGTGACAAAGAGGATGCCGCCTTGGAACGGTCAGTGGCAAAACCACCACTGTGGGTTTAAACCGGTTTAGGCACGTCCTAACCTCACTCTTATCTCATATTCATCCTAGCTAAACACACATTGTAAATAAAGGTATCCCCGCCGGGCTTCCCGACAACATAGAAAACAGTAATCACAGTACAAAAAGTAAACCACAGCATAACAACTGTTATGAAGTTTCATGAAAATCTGATCAAGGGATTGGAGAAACCGCGCGGACAAAATTTTTCATGTAAATCTTCCCAGAAAATCATTAAACCGGAAAAAGAATAAGATATGCACAACTAGACATGGTGCTGATTAATCCAAGTTTCATGAAAATCCGACCGAACGTTTAGGAGAAAACGTGCGGACATATTACAATCGGACTGACAGAAGGATGGACAGACTGACGCCATGTATAAAATAAAATGTCTCCCCAGTATATTGGGGGATACATAATTCCCCCATTTTTGTATGACCAGTTTGACACACAAAAATTTGTGGGATGTACATATGGACGTACAGAAAAAGCAAGGCTAGATGATAAAACTATGAGTCTTGTACACTGCATTATTTATCTGCATATGAGCATATATGCAGGTTTTGTACTTATGAAGGTATGAATGGAAAAGTAGTAAAGTCAAGCAGGCAAAGCCACATGCAAGACGCAACCACCACCAAAACACCGATAGACAGCATGACACACACATACACACAACCACACACCCAAACGCACGCACACACACACACACGAAATGAACACAGAAAACACCAAAAGAGACACAAGAACCAGGGACAAACGTTCCACAACATGAACAAACCACAAGCACAAAGACGCAAGGCAAACAAAAGGAAGGGTGACAAAGAGAGTACCGCCTTGGCACGGTCAGCAGCAAAAACACCACTGGGGGTTTAAACCGGTTTACGGACTTCCTAATCTCGCACTTCTCTCAAAGTCACCCTAGCTTTACAAATATTGTAAATAAAGGTATCCCCGCTGGACTTGCCCACAACATAGACGACGGTGAACACAGGACAACATGTAAAACATAGCATAATAACTGTGACAATCCGTCAAATATGTACTCAATGACTTTGCTGAAGTCAGAGCACCTGAAGTTATTCATCATACCAAAAATAGGTATAGAATAACAAAGGGCAACAACTCCAAAAATATTGAACACAGAATTAATGCCCTTGTACATAAAACACTCCTGCTCAATGACATATATCTACTTTAGAAGTTATGCACCAGAGAAAAATAATAAAGAGCAATAACACAAAAATATACTGAGCTAAAACAGAACGTACCCATCGTATATTTCTATCTATATACTAGGAACTAGCATATATTGTGCCGGTCAGTCTAGGACGTTGACGATATGAACAGCCAAAAACTGCTGTTAGAACATCATTAATGTAACTAGAGCTTGTTTTTAAGAAAAAAACATGTCTCCCACCGGCTCCTGTCTCAAAAATGTAAATAGGTGGAATTTAACAAAACCCTTACCCAAAAGGTCTAAGTTGAAAAGGGTCTTAATTATGTCAAAATGCTTGACAAAGCTATGTACTCCTGCTTATAGGTGGATTTTAACAAAAACCTTAACAAAAAGGTCAAAATGCTTGGGAGTTATGTACTCTTGCCTACAGACGAAGCTTGTAATGGTGAACAAGTGTTGACTTACAACGTTGACTTACAAAAATGTGTTCCACATAAATTGCGGTTAACATATTTGCTTAATGCAAATGTTAAACACAAATTTTAAGACCAGTTGTGCAACCGAGACCTTAGATATACATACCGGGATACACCCATGCTACTGTAGCATGTCAAGATAAACATTGTGATTAAATTTGTAAACGCAAATTCTAAGTCCAATTGTGCGAACTTGACCTTGGATATACGTACCAGGACTTGAGTTAGAGATGTTACAGATAGATGGCCGGACATACGGACTGTGTCATTCCATAATACATCCCGTTTTTTTCAAACAGGCGTATAAAAATCACTAATTCTAAGAACTACGCTTCAAATGGGTCCTGCCTTTATCACTAAAATACAAAAAAAGAATTTGGTTGTTGGAGATTACACTCTGTTGTACATTTTACATGACTGTATATGCATTATATACCTTTTTAAATATTTGGTTACTATTAAGGTAACTATTTTAATAAGGGAAATGTGTCACAATGTTAACTGGAATTAGCAAACAGAGTTAACCCAGATCAAAGGTTTACTAGAGGAATACTCTGATCAGTGTCTGTAGAGTTAATAATTGAAAATCGTCTACTAACTTTAAGGCTTTCATAATAAATGGACGCTATGATGTTAAACACAGGTGAACCATTCTTTTTGAATAATCAACATTCAAAGAGTTAATGCACACATGTAATTTTGTTTCTGCTTGTTTTCTAACAAATCGTTTCTCTATACATTGTATTTTGTTTTATAACTAATATCCCTACTCATAATTATATATGGAAAATAATTTAGGGGAAAATTTCCTCAAAGCCTACTTGCTAAATGGCAGTTATACATGAATCATTCAAGTTGTATAAAAGTGTTTATGTCTAACACAAGAGCTTTCATTGTAAACTAAAGTATCCGCCCACCATACACAGAGGAAGTGTTGATAATGAGAAGGTTTACAATTGAAAAGGTACCAGACGTGTGGCAAGCAAGTATTCCAAGGGTACGCAACACGCCTCTATCCCAAGGTGAATCCAAACACAAAATTGTGCATTCATGTATCCATATATATATACAAACTTTGGTATTCCTAGGTGATAATAGTATAGGATATACCATCAGGACATTATATTATCAAATCTTGATTCTCTCAGAAAATCAGGAAATCATCCATGTGCAGTGTGTCAATCAGGAACAGGCAGGAACTCCATCTCTTGCATCTCATGCTGGATCCACAAGAAGTGCAGTGGTATCAAAGGCCCGCTCAGACCCGATCCACACTGCAAGTGCCCACGCTGTCTGGGAACAGCTCGGCCAATCGATGGAAGGCCAATGAAGGAGGTAAAAGTTGGCGACGAAATACTGGAGGTTGTTTCCGACTTCTGCTACCTTGGAGACACTTTGTCATCCGGAGGTGGATGCGAGCTTGCTGCCATTATTCGCTGCAAATCGACCTGGGAGCTCCTACCCATCCTCACAAACAGGCAACTACCGATCGAAACCAAAGGTTGGGTTTACTCAAGCTGCGTAAGGAGTGTGATGCTATACGGTTCAGAAACATGGGCAGCATCAGCAAACACTCTCCGTCGTCTGCAGCGCAACGACAGATCTATGATAAGATGGGTCAGCTTGGTTAAACCAGAAGATGACGTCCCTTTCGAGACTCTCCTATCTCAGCTGAAACTCAAGGCAATTGCAGACATCCTGCAAACAGGTAGGCTGAGATGGTTTGGCCACACAGAACGTAGCTCAAGCTGGATCTACCAGATCAGAAACATGAACATCGCATCACAATGAGGTCAAGGAAACCAAAACTATCCTGGAATGACCTTGTGATGCGTGATCGTGCAGCTCTTGGGATGGAACCTACCAACCCACAGGATCGCCAGAAGTGGAGAGGAAGACTACGCTCGTCGACAGGCAGACAGGCTTCACCCTTGCTAAAGGATTAATGTCTGGCCTGTATAAACTAAACAGGATGATGATGATGATGATTAAGGTCAGGCGCGGATTTAGAGAGGGCGGAGCCGGCGTACGCCCCCCACTAAAATTCAGATTTAGATCAAATAAAAATCAATAATTTCCCTGTTTGCAGTTGGGTGACATCACTAGTGTATTTGTAAATTAAAAAGACACTAGTCATGTCATCCAACTTTTAAAAAGCTGTGTAATGTAGATGTGAATGGGTTTCTCTGAGAGAAATACACCCTTCGGGTGTGGGAATTAAACTCGAGACCTTGAGATTCCTAGTCAGGCACTATAGTACATCGCCATACAAGCCGGTTTGCACAGAAAGTTTGTACAATTGATGATACAGGTAAATTACACCCCGTAACATATTCCCCTATCAAGTTGAAATTGGTCCCGAATTTCTCTTTAGCAAAAACAGTCACAGTCGGAATCCAACGTTGGGCACCAGTTGTAACCAGCTTAGAGGATATCTTCAACCACAAAGCCAACTGTGAGTTCAAAATGTATGTTTAACTGGGGTTTCAACTGAAAATCCGGTTATTGAAATGGTAATGTACGGGGGGGGGGGGGTCGGACGGGCGGTCGGGCGGGTTGCTGCCAATCTTGTAAGCGCAACTCCTCTGAAACTGTTCCGCAGATTGTCATAAAAATATGTAGATGTGCATATTGTCGGGAATTGTTCCTTCTGCAATTATTCCGGGAGTTATGACCCTTTGAACTTAGAAATCACTATGTCGTTTTACCCTATCCTTGTGATCTATTCTTGTAAACTCAACTTCTCATGCATAGGTAATCGGATTTCAGTGAATCTTTAACAGGAGGAAATCCGTAATATGAGGATGTACATGAAGGATGATCTGATATATTTCAGGGGAGATACTTTGACTTTAAGATTTATTCAAGATATTTTGTATTTTTGAACTTAGAGCAACTCCTACATGGGTAGTAAAACTTTAACAGTAGTGTTCCATGTGGAATGCTTCGTGATATTCTATAATAAAACATGGACTTAGCCATACTAGTACATTGCGTTTGGGCTCTCAATTCATGACCGCAACTCCTCCTTAATCCTTTAAAATAATTCCATGTATCTTTGAAAGAATGTTCCGCATATATTGCCATTGTGCATCTCTTATTAATATTTTGTGGTCTCCCAACACAAGACACATACTTAGCCAAGACTATACATGATAAGCAGGGTTTTCCGATAAAGAGCTTTGCACACAATAATTATTAATGATGAAGGAAAATCCGAGTTGATGTGTCGACATCCTTTTCTTGTCTCACTCTAAAATTGGCCTGCAAACTATATTTACTATAGCGCTACAAGTACAGTACACCTTTAGATGTACTCGTTCTAGTATTTGTGACATGTATCTAACAGGTAAAATATCTAAATATCCGAAATTATAACAAAGGTTGATTAAAATAACACAATGAATTGGGTATGAAACATGTAATGTAAACAATTACTAGAGGAAGATGAATTAATCTACTAAACAAACTTTAATAATCTTAAAAGCTGCTCAAACGGAGTTACAAAAATGATATAATTTTCCAGAGTCAAAGATGTTGGATGATGAATATTCGTGGAGTAAATGATCTTTATTCTCCAATTTGACAATACATATTTCCAAAACGAAAGGCCCCACCAACATTCTCCAATCACGAACACATGGAAAAGGGCTACCTGTATAAAATAGCATTCCTCACATGCCTATAGATCTTTAAATCATTTTATATTTTCATAAATTTGATATAATAGCATAATTATGCATGGACACGGGAATGTTTCGCCATATGGCAGGCATTGTATCTACATTGTATCATAAGCAAACAGAGCATACGCTGATCAGACTGCTCCTATAGGAGCCATCTGATCTGGGTCTACTCTGTTTGCAAATGTGTGTAAACACGTTTATATGAAGGAAAGGGTTAATATGCTCCTATAAAATCCATCTGATCTAGGTCTACTCTGTTTGCAAAGGCGTATTTATAGAGTAAAGGGTTAATGATACATGCTTCTGTTACAGATTGCCTCACATAGCTTCATACCATTATTTTGTCCCATTCTGTTGTCCTTACACTACTAACAGGTTTTATTGTTGTTACTACATGTGTGCATATAGTTTACTGACTGGCATGTTTGTGCACGTCAGGCAATTGATACAATTTGTTTTAGCTGACTCAGACGTTTGTGTTTCTTTTAAAACCTTTTCTAAATGATGTTATTTGCTTTTACAGGTAATTCCAGTAGTACATGTACATTTTCGTCATTGTTTAATTGATGTATTTCATGTTTCATTCATTTTTTTTCACATAAAATAAATTTTCATATTTGTTTGATGCATATTTCACAGAAAAAATCCTTTTGCTGAAGCAGACTTTTTTTTCTTATGAAACCTTTTCTAAGTGTTTCTACAGGTTGTCAGTCTCAGTCTCAGAGCGCTAGAGAGTGGGCATTTATGTCAATAGAGCCAAAATCTGGTGGTCTATTTGAAATCTTTGAAAGGTCGTGTGCTGTAAAATTGGAGGAGGGCAATATGTTTGTGAGACCGTCTAATACGAAGATGACACATATCTCGGATGGTGTCGATTCTTTCTAGGACAAGGTCGCCCAATGTCACCATTTCTGGGACAGTATCAAGGTCAAGGCCATAGCCAAGGTAACCCCGTTTTAGGACAGGCTAAGGGACAGTCGCAAGTAGAAGTGCAAACACTTGGTAATACCACTACTACTAATCCAACATCAACAGAACACGCTAATTAGACATACAAATAATTGAATGAAACATAATTAAAACATACATGCATTAGCATTTTAATTAAATAGATTGTATATCTCTATTCTAGCACTAATTTGTAATAGATTCTAATATGGTGTGTATTCCGACGACGTTTAATTAGGTCCTGTACATTTCGCATACAATTGATCACCAGTATCGGTATGATTATATCTGAGGGCTTAAACGAGCACATTTTGTTTTAATATTTAGCCTTTGATTAAAGTTTCACCTACTCAAAACTTCAGCCAAATTGTAGAAGCCAACGTTAGACAAATTGTTTTTCTACAAACATTTAATCTAAATGTCAAACACTGAAAAGTGTCGAAAGAATCACATCTGTTTCATTTCATTTATTTCAGTTGCTTTATCTCAATTGAGAACGAAGTGCTCAATTTATCTATTTTGATAGTGCTTCCTCATTGTGAACTATTTTGATATATCTGTTGCCTAGCGTCCTCTGTCGTCAACAATATACGTCGCCCCGTACTTCATTCTCAGTGTTGTTATACCTTCTGATCCTTAGAGATCATGAATTTCAGTACTTCTTGTTCTGAAAATTGAATACCGCTTAAGTCGGTGCTAGGGGGCGTGAGCAGTGTTGCACTTTCAATTACTGTTCATGAACAGACTCAATAAAACCGAGTCAGCAATTTTCTCTTTTTGTGTTGCAATTTTTGCTCTCAAGGGATCACCTCCCTTCAGAATTTAAAACACATCTCTTCTGAAACACTTCGGCCAATTGTGACCACAGGAATAGTCATCGTGAGGTTCTCTTTCATTTTAGTTTAAGGTAAAGTTCACGCACAACTCTGTCCGCTATGGCAACAAAACGAAAAATTATCCGCTCGGCCCATTACACTGTAATTTTGCAGAAATGATCATTATGTGACCCGATACCAATGTTGTTCAAACCTGTTTGCTTTGTTTAAAAGCATGGCTGCCAGGGGTGGGACTAACTTTCCTTAAATAGTAGAAGCGGGACTTTTAGAAATCGTATTTCTTTGAAAACCACTGTGAAGGTTTCACTATAATTTGCAGTAATCCTTACATGACGCCTTCGTGCAAACCGTTTTGATTCGTTCAGACATGGCCGCCAAAGACGGGGCTAATTATTTTATATTGCAATAATAGTACAAAGCAAAATTTCAGTATACCGGTAATTTTATCAATATTATCCTAAGCTGAATTTTTCCCAAAAATAAATAAAGAAAAAAAATAAATGAATAATTATATAGATAAATAAATGAATGAATGAATAAATAAATAAATATAATCTACCTGGGCCGCAAACAACGTGTCTCATTTTCCTTGTAACGGCTGTAGTGGAAGTTTCCCGTGAAACCACCGTAGAGATCATTTTGCACGAATGATTTTCAAGTAACTCTCCACCAAATAATTGAAGCAGTTTGATAACCTCAAATACACAGTCACCAGGAGGATTTCTTTCCCGAAATGGCAAGAGAAAATTTCAAAATTCTTCTCCTGAAACAACCGGGCGATTCCAATGCAATTTGGTGAATTGTTGCTTAGGTGACACTCTACCCAATAGTGAAACATTGTAAATGTTGTCGAACTTCTGTACAAATTGTTCTGGTAAATTTAACGACCACCTCGTCACATCTGTCTGAACTCCAAAAGCATTTTACAGTTTAAACATAATCATTTTTGTGAGTATTTCGAGGACCTTACTAAGGTGTGGCACCAATTTTAATGCCATTTCAGCGTTTTTAAAATGTTCAAACTTGTTCAATCATGTGTACGCACGTGCGTATGCCCAGACACGCCTCTGCTGGGGTGGGGTCAATTTTGACCCCAGGGGCATAATTTACATAACTTTCATAGAGGACGTACAGATAATTATATGTGCCAAAGATGAAAGCTGAGATCCCTGTAGATTCAGAGAAGGTTTTTAAAGGTTCAAATTGTTGATGCGGGGACGACGCACGCCGACGGACATCGGGCATTAACAAAAGCTCACCCTGAGCAATTATTGCTGTGATGAGCTAAAACAATAAATAAAAACATAAAAAATCTTTTCGATGTCTAGCCTCCTCCATTACTGCCTCCTCGCCTTATCCATCCTCTCCGGCCTCCATTTTCCATCTCACTTATTCTTATGTGACATATTAAACCAACTTCCTGGTCCATGGCACACTTTTGGAACCTGCGAATCTTCAAACACAAACATTAGAGTAGATTATACACTACACAACATAGTCATAGGCAAGAATTCTATAAATAGAACTGAACCCATGACCAGGTAATGAATATTTTGATTTTCACGTGACCCAGATTTGATCTAGCATGGGATGGCCATTGCATGACATCAATGTAACAACATCAACCACGATACGTTTGGTGCGTGCAATCATGTTTAAAAGGTGTTCATCCAACCTCGGCATTAATCCTTGGTATTGATCAGTGTTGAATGGTAGAATAGGAGAAATGGATAATTTTTTGTCCGATTTTGACTTAGGACTGCCAATTAAAAAGTGCAAATCACTAGGAACTTCGGACATTAACATAGAACATCAAGCGAGATCTAGATCGGAGGCTGTTCAATGCTGCAAAACAAACATACAGGGATACACACACTGTTACTGGACGGAAGGACAAATGTACACAATGCGGGTCAGAAAGCGCGGTTAGCTATATAATATAAATGAGCAACAATCGAGTTCTGTTTCAAGGCTGGACTTATTCCTGCAACAAAAGCGTGCCCACATGCAATAGATCAATGTAGCTCATCGCAGATAGCCATGTATCAGCTGGACACAGGTGGTATTGTCGGAAAACGACGGGACCAGAAAAACGTGAACACGAGATCAGTTTAAGAACTGGAACTTTTTTGCCAGGAGTAAGTTGACATTTGAGAAAATGTTGCAATTTATGTACTTTTGGTGCACTGGTGTTTCCCAAAACGTTATTAACCATGAACTAATGACATCTCTTAAACCAGACGTTGATAGGGCTAGTTTTTGCAGAGGAGTATAGTATGTGAATTCGCTGTAATGAAAAACAGCGAAACGATAGGTGGGAAGAACATTGTTGTAGAGATAGATGAATCCAAATTCTGAAGGGAGGTGATCCCCCGAAAGCAAACATTGCAACACAAAAAGAGAAAATTGCAGACTCGGTTTTATTCAGTCTGTTCATGAGCAGTAATTGAGATTGCAACACTGCTCACGCCCCCTAGCACCGGCTTAAGCGGTATTCAATTTTCAGAACAAGAAGTACTGAAATTCATGATCTCGAAGGATCAGAAGGTATAACAACACTGAGAATGAAGTACGGGGCGACGTTTTACGGCCGCCACACAAGCACTTAACACCTGCTGTTGTGAAGATTAGGAATTCTGAAGGGAGGTGATCCCCCGAAAGCAAAAATTGCAACACAAAAAGAGAAAATTGCAGACTCGGTTTTATTCAGTCTGTTCATGAGCAGTAATTGAGATTGCAACACTGCTCACGCCCCCTAGCACCGGCTTAAGCGGTATTCAATTTTCAGAACAAGAATTACTGAAATTCATGATCTCGAAGGATCAGGAGGTATAACAACACTGAGAATGAAGTACGGGGCGACGTTTTACGGCCGCCACACAAGCACTTAACACCTGCTGTTGTGAAGATTATAAATTCTGAAGGGAGGTGATCCCCCGAAAGCAAAAATTGCAACACAAAAAGAGAAAATTGCAGACTCGGTTTTATTGAGTCTGTTCATGAGCAGTAATTGAGATTGCAACACTGCTCACGCCCCCTAGCACCGGCTTAAGCGGTATTCAATTTTCAGAACAAGAAGTACTGAAATTCATGATCTCGAATGATCAGAAGGTATAACAAAGTTTGCCAAACGAAAATATAATGTTGGCCATCTTGTTGTTGGGGAATGTGTATTTCCGGGGTAGGGAGAGAGATGACAAGACGAAAGTGTTCATGGTACCCGAGGAAAATAGACAGCGGAAAAACTTCTGTCAGTCATTTAGCAATAGATTGCCCCGGTTTCATTATTTGGAGTGACTGCTGGAAAAGTTATGGGAAGGTACCAGAACTGCCTCAAGGATACCAAGATGCTTCGGTCAACCACTCCTAGGACTTTGGAGACCCGGACACTGGAGTCTGCACAAATCATATTAAATCTGACTGGAGACATACAAAGGGAGACTTTTGGAACAAAGGAAGCACATTATAAGGGCTACGTTAGTATATTTATGTGGCGGAGAAAACATAGTGGTGCAGAACTCTTCATTCCTTCATAAAGGATGTGGTTAAGTTAGCAAATCAACTTAATGAATCACAATAGATCAGTTATCTAGAGCATTTTGACCGTTAATTGAATGAAATACTTTTTTTATAGGAAATGTTCATAAGCAAATGATTAATAGTTTAACTTAAAACTTAAAATAGACTGGTTTAAAATAACAATATGAAATGATAACGGGAATTCATAAAGATTGGACAGTAATTTGTTATTTTTATGTCGACCAGTATCACTTCGCCATTTAAGATTTAGAGTGAGGAAGACTATAGAGATTATTTACATGTAGGTTAGGGGACGAATCTGTAAAAGTTACGAACATACAGGAGTGAAGTCATTGGTATTGGTTGATTATCGGACTTGGAGAGGGGGAAAACAGTAGGATGAAAATACTGAAATTTCAAAGTTGATCTTAATAAACCTTTATATAAATATTTGACCATTTTGGGTGCAGACCAATTTTAAAGTCCAGTAACCGCCTTGAAAACATCAAGCCTGTACACAAACTAGTAATGTAAAACCGTGGTATCGCTCTTTATGAGTTAGAGGAATCAACAGGCATTTCATATGGAATGGATCCATGCATAGTACCCTTCAAACTACAAATGTCCAAGGTGTGTGAAAGATGGGTCCCGAGAATGCTTGCGGGGGACATGAAGCAGTCAAGGGTCGATATCAATTGACCCTTGCTTACTCTGTACAACGACACCCAAGATGACTTCCACTTTAGTGTTGTTACCTGTGCTGAAACCTGGCTTTATCACTATGATCCGGAGAGTAAACATGAATCCATGGAATGGAAACATGCCACATCTCCGAAGATAAGAAATTCAAAGCCACCAGGTCAACCAAGAAAGTTATGGCGACCGTCTTTTGGGATAGCAAGGGAGTAGTTTACATTGACTATCTGCCTCATGGAACCACGATGAATGGGGATTATTACACTGACCTCCTGAAGCAGGCGGGCCAATTTTCATCCATCAATAAAAAAGGCCGTGGAAAATCACTCTTGGGATCCTGGCAATTTTATCAGATTTCAAAACCAAGTGTGATAATACCGTATACCCTCTCAATAGTGGCCACTCTTTAACATGTACTACTGTAAAGACAGGTTTAAGACTTCATTCAACTAACCAGTAGTTCGATGAGATCACTTAATTCTATTCAGCTCAAAGTATTGTCTTGATGTCTTCAACTGCGATGTGGTAATGTGGATCATAAATTAAAAGTCCAGTATGACATTATAACAGCAAGTAATGTGATGTTACTGTCATCTGTTTTTTAACACCAGTGTACATGATTTTTCCGCAGGCGTGCATAAAAGTCATGTTAGTAGGTATAAATTAAACCCAAGCACCAGTTATGAGCAGTTATATACACTTACCAACAGAAATAATTTTCCAGCCATTTTTTCCTGGTTAGTTAATGTGTGAATTGAGAGTTGGTTCAATAGCAGTGGCAGTTTAGTGTTTAGACAGGTGAAAATTCGTCTGTTTGAAACTTGCAACGCCAAACAATTCCTTAACAATCTATGGAAACCACTTTAAAGACATTCCCTTGGCCGGCTTGGGTCTTTACAGCTAACCTGTGAAAAAGCATGCGGCACATGGTAAGAGCTATAGCAGTCTGCCTGTCAAGAACCACTGGAGCGTTCCATGTGAGGCCCGTCTCTTACATTTGATGATTTGGAAATGATTAGATTGTCACTAATGCAGTATATATGCTCCAAACGGTTTGCCACTCAGATAAAAAATATCTTGAGATATTTCAACATGGTGTATTTTTCTACATTTTACTTCAATGCATTTGCGTATAGATACGTTTAAACGGGAAATGATAACGTTTTCTCCACTGTACAAACAAACATGGCATGTATATATGAACGCCAGCTCTACAAGACAAAATTGAATTCTCAGCTTTAATTAGGGCGCTTTTGAACATATTACAGCTCTCCTCCACTGCAGGTTAAATGGATTCTACTGCAGGCCAAATGTCCAGAGTTTTATCTCTGTTATACATAAGCGCTCAGGGTTTTTTTAATGTATTTAATCCTTATAAAATATTCATCTGCTAAATTGCTTGTCTGCTTCAAATGTGAAAGTGCTTCATAGTTTGTAAAGATTTGTGAAAATGTTGTCTGTCAAATAGCTTGGATCCAGATAAGATGCCGGGTTACTTGACGTCTCATCTGGATCCAACCTGTTTGCATATGGCCCTTTGTTTGTTAGTGGTAGGCTTCTTAAGGGTTGAACTTCTATTGGGTTCTGACCAACAATGGTCTTTTGAGTGTGTTCCCCTTGACTAATTGTATGTCAGGGCCTCTCTAGACAGAATGAGACGGCTTGCCATATTTTGCATTCTTGTATCATGCTTTTACTGTTACTTTCACGCCTATTGAGAACAATGGGGGAGAATCATTGAATGGACCTGGGTAATGTCTTTAAAGATGAATCGTTCCAGCCAGAAAATGAAGTTTTTCGGTTCTTTTCCACCTGACAAAACACGATAACGCGTGAAAATCCACTTATGTAAATTAAAACCTTATCACGTTTCCTGATTAATTAATACGACACATCTCGAGAACGACGTGCAAATACGAGAGTCACGATTAGTGTCAGACCGCGAGCCAGGTGGTTTATACACAAACCGTCCCCAAGTCAAAACGCATCACGTCAAACATCCCTAAGTTGGCCAAAATGTCCATATACCACGCCAAAATACATTGGTATAAAAATCGTCTCATTCCGTCTATGTCGCGGAAAATGTAGATGAAGTGTTCAGATTGTGCCGAAACGTACCCAAATTGACAAAACGTCCCATTGTCATACAAGAAAACCATTGATGCACAGCATCAAAGGCGCGAATTACTGAATAGTGAATACTAATCAATAGTGTTTTATATAATACTTGTCAACACTATATCTGTATTTCTCCTGTTGCCTTAGGAACACAACAAAATTCTTCGGTTTCACCTCAAAGGATCCTTGAAACAGCAGCCATTTCAGTTAGTTCTCATTTGTGTACTCTTAATGGTGATATCGAGCTACTTCCCGTTTTAACGATAGAGCGGCAGAGTACACAGGCGTTAAAAACTGATTTTGGTTAGGACATTCCTCAGTACAACCCCAGAGACCTTCCTACCTTGCCGTGGTTCTGGGGCTTAATTGTCACAGGGGATGTTTTTGTTTATTTGACGGAGATTATCCCCTCTGCCAAGAACTAAAAGGAAGGCAGGTCGGTAGTTTTGATCCCATGAGCTGCTTATCAACGAATGAGATTAGCCGAAATCATCTTCCTGATCATCCCTCATCATCATGTCATCTCATCATTCATCGGCGCTATATGACCTATTCAGTGTCGCAGTTCCGTAAAACCCAACTCACTCACTCCTCAGTACAAACCTAATTGTTTCTGTCCTGTTGGATTTTCGTCCAAAATACAACGTTGGCCCAACGTAACTGTTCATGGGAACATATTAAATTTACTAGTTCTGAAAAGATACATTGCCTGCAACGAAACTGTGCATGCGTAATTCCTGAATTACCTGCTTTGATTATTTAAACTTCAACGAATGACTTCAATTTATAAGATAAAAATATTGGCTGAGTTTCAAACAGCTTGAATTTCAACAGATGACATTAATATGGTTAATGTAATGTCTAGATCAAAACCAATTGTTCGCTATGTACAGACTGTCATGAAGTACATAGCATTGCCTTGACCAAATTGTTTTTAATTTCACAAGAATTACAATTAATTTTCAAGATATTGTACGTTATTTTAAATTTCCTTGAGAAATATTTATGCTTGATCTGAGAGTGAAATGAACGCAGTTGTAATATAACACGTTCCACCATGAATGTTCAAGCAAACCTAAATAAGCTCATTGTTAGTTATTTAATTAAATGCATGAAATTTCATTGTACACAAAATATACTGCCAATGCTATTAGGCCTAAAATGTATAATCAGATGAGTAAAATTTCTGTAAGCAAATAGAGTAGACCCTGATCAGGTGCTGCATTATCTAGGTCTATTCTGTTAGCATGGGATTTGAACGGCATGCCGGTATAAATGTTTAAATTCTATTGAGCAGATCAGTACAGACCGATCGGTTGCTAATGGTAATCTGGATTAAATCTTCAAATCTACTTCAAAATGTTCCATTGTTTGACAGACATATAGCAGAAGGTGCAGAATGAAAACCTTGTGAGCAATGCCCCTTTTCACTGGTGTAGAACTTCGAATTATTATTCTATTCTGCACGGTCCGACCTGCAAATATTTGCATGAACAAACTCTGCAATATGTGTTTCGAAAACAAAATAACTGAAGATTAATCTCTTTCATAACGATAATCAACAAACGATAAAATTGATACAAATCAATAAGAAGACTAAGAATAGCATATATGGGCGCGAACACTTAGATTGATATATTTTTCTTGTACAATTTTAAACTGATCTGCACACAACAAACTGCCTGAAATTGTAGCTAAACTGGAGCTTGATCGTAAACAACAAATAAATTTGCTCAACTGGGCTTGAAATTGTTTTGTTTTTTTCAAATGCAAAATTGTAGCTTAACTGGAGCTTGATCGTTAACAAATAAATTTGCTCAGCTTGGCTTTAAAATGTTTTTTACTTCAAATGCAAATTATATCTCAAATGGCGCTTGATCGTAAACAACAAATAGATTTGCTCAACTGGGCTTAAAAGCTTGGCACCAACAAATGGTTTTGGGCGCTTGAATAACAAAATACACACAAATAGATTTGCCCCGTAACCAGCAGGCCGGGAATACCTGGTAGCCCTTATTTTACATTCAAAAGCTGGTTTCGGCCGAAGCAGCTTGCGCCCGAACTTGTATGCCAGTGCCAAGATGAAGCAGTGTGCTGCAAAGAGACCATATCAAACCCTAAATTTAAACCAATTGTCCTTGCGACTCTAAGTACAGAATACACATGAACAAGATTATTTGGGTTCGCATCGGGCTGTCATCCTCCTACATCACTGATTTCCGATAAGTCGGACTGCCTCATGGAAACGGTCTTTTAGTAACTTAAAGAACTCAAAAGAAAGGGAAACCCAAGCAATATCCAGACTTAAATAAGCCCGGATATTGGGGCAGAGAGGGGGTTATAAAGCCCATTATTCAAACTGGCCAGTTAACAATGGGCTTAAGCAGCTGCCTGGATAACAGGGACACACGATTATGAGCCAAAAATTGGATCAGTTGCCATGGAGAATTTTCGGAAGTAGGCACTGGTATACAGGAATTGTAACACTTAGAGTGCTGCACCAAGGTTTACACTGCTTGACCAGGTAATATAGCCTGCCAGTCTTGCAAGATTCAGTTGAACTGCAATATCAATTACCTGCTGCAAGTTAACTTCTTTTTTTATTTTTAATTGCATACATAATATGTGTATCGTGAAGATGTTTTTGTGGAATTTAATTAAGTAGTGCTATTTGCAAATAGTGTAGACCCAGATGATAGAGCTCCTCTCATCTAGGTCTGAACTGTTTGTCATAGAAAATCTATTGACTGCATGTCCTTTGCTTTTTGCCATAGAAATTCATTTCAACACATCCTGTATCTTTGTAAAGATTTGCCTATAATTGATATTCAAAGAGGAGGAATAAAAATATGTGGGCTAAGTGTTAAGGTTTGAAAATAAAGGAGGAATGTGTTAATGGTCTGCATGAATTATTGTTTACAAATGCTACATTAATTACTTATTCATTATTATTTTTACATATGTATGTTTGAACCAGAAGAGTTATCTACAATCAACATGCTTATTTCCACAAATCCATTTATCTACATTTCATTATTTCATTTAACCCTTTCCCTGTGTAATATTAAATCATGCAAGAATCCACCCGTTATGAATAGCTAATTAAATTAAGTTCCATTCCATTCAACTCTGATCTTTGATATTTATATGGGCTAACAACAGTTGGTCCCTGATCAGACATCTTCTGCAGGAACTGCTTGGTCTTAGTCTACTCAGTTTGCTTAGGTGTTATATAAAGGTATATCTATTAGGAAAATGTAAAATGTAGCTTCTCAGGTATTGCATGCATGCAGTACAGATCTGCCGGCATATTAGAAAAGTAACATTTGCTTAAGAAAACCAAGTGTTTGTTGTATGTGTTTCTCTAATTTGACCTAGTAAGCACTCTCTGTGGCAAACATGCATCAACACCTTTTACCTTGTCCATAACTGTGGATCTACAAGTACAAAAGTTGCTGCAGAGGCAGCAACAGAGAGCGCGAGCAAACGAAATGCTGGGAAGATTGTGTAATAAGAGTTATAAATTGTCAACTGTATGAATTTAATATGGAGGTAACTGTCTTTTGTTGATATTTTCAAAATGCAGACGGTCTGTTTGAAGTAGGGAGTTTTGGACACATCTAATGGCATAATTGCGAAAGTTTTGACATCGTGTATGACTCATAAATGTCAAAGTAATTATTGCAGAGTGAAATGCTAGTAAACATTGAAATAAGATTTATAAATGCAAAGTAAGCTGAAATAAACTGACTGTATAGTTTGTTGTCAAGTCTTTTGCTACCATGGCATTGAAGGTAAGGAGGAATAGTTTGAAAAGACAAACTTAAGTGTTTTGTTGTGAGCTTTGAAATGAATAAACTGATAATATAGTAGAACATAAGGGCCGAGGTGGGTCTGAAACAAATGACACAATGTTGGTAAATAAGTACAATAATACAAAGCTGTAAAAGCAGGACCTATATTGTAGCTATGTTTCATTTTCTGAAATAATTATAACAATCAAACAGTTAAAAGGGTTCTAAAGGCAATTATGTTGAGGAAATAGTCATTTTTTTTAAATATGTTCAACTGTAAGGCAAATGTGAATAATTGACTAGGTGTTTATAACAAGGAAAAACAAGCATAATTTAATTGATGACTAGTGTATTTACAGAATATCTGCAAACATGATGTTGCATTGTGAGACGGAACTAAATAGAGTCAAGTTTATCTTTGGCAAACTATCATTATGTTCTCAATAACGCTATGTGCATAATGAGAGATATGACGTTTATGTACAATGAAACCTGTGTAAACGAAACAGAAAATGAGCATTGTTTTAGGAACAGACCAGAACATATCTTTATTCAACTTGTACAAGCATGTACATTGTTGTTATAAATACATATACATAGAATATGTCACATAGGTCAAATGATCTTTCAGATTGACAGTACATGTATATTACAATTACAATCGATTTAATTACGTTGTGCATTAAGTGCTGTCTATTCAGATTTGAGATGACTTACATGTAAGCGTTAACAAGTGCGTCTCTCATGCAAAAGGAATATTTTATATATAGAGCCAGTTTAACTAATTCCTGACGGTTTTGACGTTGTAGTAGCTTGTAGTGTAAAACTTTACAAAACTTGGTCTAGCATAATAACACTTGTTTATATATTTCTTACGCAGATCTGTGTATGAACTTCATAAAGAACAAAATGAAACTCGTCTTCAATATCTCGAGTTTCACAGTAACTACAATATTTCTTTTCTTGGTATGCTAATTTTGCCGTATCTCCCTGTTTCTATTTTAATGAATGTGAAGACAGACGCAGCCTAGCAAGATAGAATCTAAGTTTATATGACAATGTATCTAAATATGCTTCAAATCCGAAACAGCTTTTAAAATGTCTGTATGTTGCTAGTACACCGCTACTATTGATATTCTCATCTCAACGTTGTATAAAACCATCTTTGTTTAAATATTTTGTGAAATGATTTCGGGTTTACAATTATTGGATCCATCCAAACATCAGCAGAACCATTATTCACTATTAATGCTTAAATACTTGTGACCAAAGTACAACAAGAAATGTCGGCACGGCATCAAATCGGGGTTTCCTTCACTATTAACTGGTGATTTCTAAGTTCAAAGGGGCATAACTCCAAGAACAAGAAATGTGTCACAGTACGTGACAAATGCCCCTAAAGCAAAGCACTGACAATATGCGTTTTGTAAGCAGGCCTGCAATATGCAACTGCAAAATGAAAGTAAAAATTGCATAGTAAGACCACAATTTGAACTCAAGTTACCCTAAATGACAATCTTTTTTATATATGAGGTCAAAGGTCAAGGTCATGGCCACATGACCTACGGAAAGTATGCAACATTCCACCATCCGAAGATGAACTCACACCATATTTAGTGATCCTATCTGATTCGGTGTAGGGATGACAAGGTTTTTTTGTAAATTAAGTCAAAGGTCAAGGTCATGGTCACACTGACCTATAAATAGTATGTGACACTCTGCTATCCCAAGATCTACACACAAACCATATTTGGTGATCCTAGCTGTAGTAGTGTAGAAGATATGTTCCGGACAAGCCTTTTTTTAAAATGAAGTCAAAGGTCAAGGTCATGGTCACATTAACCTATAACTAGTATTTGATCCCAAGACGAACTCACACACCACATTTGGTGATTCTAGCTGATTCAGTGTACGAGGTGCACAAAACGATTATTTTTGTAAATGAAGCCCAAGGTTAATGTCACATTGACCTATAAATAGTATGCGACACGCTGCCATCCTAAGATATACTCACACACACCATATTTGGTGATCTTACATGTAGTTGAAGTAGTGTAGGAGATATGCTCCGGACAGGATTTTGGAAATGAGGTCAAGGTCACATTAACCTAACATTAGTATGCAACACTCTGCCATCCCAAGACGAACTCACATGCCATATTTGGCGATCCTAGCTGATTCGGTATAGGATGTATGCTTCGGACGAAATTTCTTTTATAAATAAAGCCCAAGGTCAAGGTCACATTGACCTATAAATAGTATACGACACTCTGCCATCCCAAGATGTACATGTACTCACACACCATATTTGGTGATCATAGTTGAAGTAATGTAGGAGACATTTTCCGGACAAGCTTTTTTTTGTAAATGAAGTCAAAGGTCAATGTCACCTTGACCTATAAATAGTATGCGACACTCCGTCGTCCCAAGATGTACTCACACACCATATTTGGTGATCCTAGCTGAAATAGTGTATGAGGTATGCTGAGGACAAGCTAATTTTGTAACTGAGGTCAAAGGTCAAAGTCACATTGGCCTAACAATAGTATGCAACATTCGCCATCCCAAGATGAACTCGCACACCATATTTGGTGTTCCTAGCTGATTTCGTATAGGAGGTATTCTCCGGACAAGTGTTTTTGTAAATAAAGTCCGAGGTCAAGGTCACATTGACCTATAAATAGTATGCGACACTCAGCCATCCCGAAATGTACTCACACACCACATTTGGTGATCATAGCTGAAGTAGTGTAGGAGATATGCTTCGGACAAGCTTTTCTTGCAAATGAGGTCAAAGTTCAATGTCAATGTCATATTGACCTAAAAGTAGTATGTGACACTCCGCCAACCCAAGATGAACTCACACACCATATTTGGTGATCCCAAGATGAACTCGCATACCATATTTGGTGATCCTAGCTGATTCCGTATAGGAGGTATGCTCCAGACAAGTGTTTTTGTAAATAAAGCCCAAGGTCAAGGTCACATTGACCTATAACGAGTATGCGACACTCCGCCATCACGAAATATACTCACACACCACATTTGGTGATCCTAGTTGAAGTAGTGTAGGAGATATGCTTCGGACAAGGTTTCTTTTGCAAATGAGGTCAAAGTTCAAGGTCACCTTGACCTAAAAATAGTATGCGACACTCAAACACCATATTTGGTGATCCTAGCTGATTCCGTATAGGAGTTATGCTCCGGACAAGTTTTTTTCTTGTAAATGAAGCCCAAGTTCAAGGTCAAGGTCACATAAACCTATAAATAGTATGCGACACTCCGCCATCCCAGGATGTACTCACACACCATATTTTGTGATCCTAGCCAAAGTAGTGTAGGAGATATGCTTCGGACAAGCAAAATCTGTTAATCCGGTTAAAATATACATGATTTTGACCTTTGACTTCTAAGTATGACCTTGACCTTTCAGCTATTGACACAGTTTTTTCATGCGACACGCCGTACCGTCTAGAGAAACATTTAGGCTAAGTGAGTTTACAATCCATCCTTGGAGTTCTGAGTTACAGCCCGGACAAGACCGGACGTACGCACATATGGACTGACACATTTTTAAGTTCAAAGGGGCATAACTCAAATATTAGTGAAGCCAGAGTTATGGACCTTGTGCATGACACTTCCTGATCATGATCTTTCTATGTATGAAGTTTCAATCCAATGGCATGAGCCATATAGGAGTTATCGTCCGGACAAAACTGGCAGCCGTCCGCCCGCCCGCCCGCCCGCTTGCCCACCCGCCCGTCCGTCCGCCCGCCCGCCGTACATCACCATCTCAATAACCGGGGTTTTCCGTGGAAAACCCGGTAAAAATGAGTCATGCAGGAAACACCACATACAGAACAAACAGCTGCACGAACAGCAACACAGGGAAACAGCAAATGTACATAATTATAAAAACACCAGGAAACGCACACAAAGACAAACAAACATACGATATGGGGGATGGAAGTACCGCCTTCGAACGATCAGTGACAAAAGTCAATGGGGGGGGGGGGGGGGTAAACCGATTTTTGGGCGCCCAACCTCACATTTATTCCATCCCCACCCAAGTTTGATTAACCATTTCTATAATCGGCTAATAAATTATTGTATACAGTAGATAATATTACATTTCGTGTTGAAACTAGTTTCAACCAATATTTAATAATTCAAACGATTTATATACAAGGGATATCGACCCATTTCACCATATATATTGTATATCGATGTACACCTCTCCACGTGTAGTAACCTCTTAAAAAAATTGGGTGTACTCGTTCTATTTGTTTAGATTAAGTATAACCCCATACTTCACAGATATAATTCAAAATAACAAATGCATCAAATAACTGACATGTAACACTAAATTTCAGGTTCAACCCGTTAATATTGGCCATGAGTGCATTCAATGATCTCAGTCCTTTACCTACTATAAACTCTTGATTTAAAACAAAGCTCCCAGTGTAGTTGAAAACAGTCCCAAGGTAGTTAAAGTCACTTACTGTTTCTAAAATCTCACCCTGTACGACCAATTTTCATTTTCATTTAAACCACCACCCCTTTTCCTTAACACCATTACTAATTTTCGAGCAATTTACTGCTAATCCCCAAGTTTCGCAGTATTCATTTAATTTATCTAATTTATATTGCAAGTCATGTGGCGAGCTACCAAAGACAACAATATCATCGCCAAAAAGTAAAATTGCAAGCATAATATCATCTATACTTATTCCTCAAGAAAAAGGACAAACATTATGGGCGAGATTATCTCCCCTTGCATGAGTCCAGTATAATTATCGTAGATCTCAGAATAAGTATTTCCTTTTCTAATACATCTCTTGACTTTATCGTACATATCCTTTAAAACACGTACATTTTTACCGTTAAGACCCAACTTATACAACTTGAACCACAAATAATTTCTATTGATTCTATCGAATGCCCTCTTTAAATCGACGAAAGCGCAGTACAAACGTTTATTAGACGCTATCGTCTTCAGTACAATAGGGTGAAGAATAAACACCGCGTCTACATTTGACCGACCCGATCTAAAGCCGAACTGTGCATCTGATGATATTATTTTCCTCACACCAAGCTGAAACTGTTTCATCACATAGTCTACCTTGTAGGAGTGCCGTAATTGAGTGCCGTAAATCTCGAAAATGCACCAGTGCATATTTTATGCAAATTAGCAATCGATAGCCAATCGTAGCGCCCATGTAAGCGTCAGCCAATTATAGCACTCCATGTGGGCCGTCCGTTGTATTACTGCGCTGTTTGTAAGGAATGGCCGAAACAGCCGTCAGCTATATAGCCTGTTTCATTTTCTTTGGCATTTTAAGGCTTATGTGATAAAAAGAATATTGCGTTCGTGTTCATTACACATTGTTTTCATAAAACTCGTTTACTATTATGAATATGACACTCGCTAAAGCTCGTGTCATATCATTATAGTAAACTCGTTTCATAAAAACAATGTGTATCATATAAGATCCTCTATATTTAATACCACTGCAAATATTTCAGCAAAGCAGCTAATCAATGTAATACTCCTGTATTTGGAAGGGTTTTCACGATCACTCTTTTTATATAATGGAATAACTATGCCCCCGAATTCAAAATGGCAATGAATGAATCGCACAAGTGTTAAGCTATAATATCAATGGATTCAATAAAGTATGAATTCAGTAGAATATCAACCCCTGCTGCTTTATCTGAATTGCGTTTCTTAAAGAGGAGGTCCCTACAATGATCGCATATTTTCAATAATATCATAAAACTTGGTATTTGTTATGCTCTATCATTATTATGAAGGTTCCCAATTTGAACTTATATCGAAAAATGCCCATGTGATACAAATAAACCGATTTCCTCAATAACTGAATATTTTTGTTCTACAACACAATATTATCGACCTTTTCCGTAAATTGTTCCGCGTTTTGCCGATGATCACCCGATCTCTCCATTGTTTACGTAATAGCTTCTCGGAAGTGGTCGGAGAATCGCGAATAGGGCGAACAGTTACGAAACTAAAACTCAACCCGAATAAAACTGAAACATCGGGGGGTAAAACCGGGATCAGCGATATCAAACACATGGATGTTTTATCATTATAAACGGTAATTGGATGGGGCTTTTTGTGATATACTACTTTTCAGCATATAAACAAATGAGTTTTGTATATTTTAAGTGTTTATGAAACGCGTCAAATGTAGGGACATCCCCTTTAACAACTGCTAAAATTTCTTTAACAGTAATATCACAATAAAGTTCATCAAAATTGCAATTAGGATTAGAGCAAAACAACTCTGCGTCCTCATTTACAGTTTGTTCGTGAAGAGCCAATCATTGTTTAAAATAGTTAAGGTAAACTCGTCTACGCTTATTTCGTTAGTAGCATGTGGCTTCCTCCGGAAGAGCGACCAAAACTCTTTCGGCTCAAAATGGCGTAAACGTTCATGTTATTAAAATTATTACGCTTACGAGAAATTAAGTTCTTGTATTCTATTTTGATTTCGCATAATACTATTCTATTTTCAGGCGATGGCTTACTGTTGTAACTGTGTAAAGCACGGAGGTACACTTTTCTAGCGTGTCTGCATTCAACATCAAACCATTCACTATCACTACCTTTCACTATCTTTTTTCAAATCATCGTCTTTAAAGCGTACATGTTTTGAAAAAAGAGGATCAGCAACCGAACGCATAGTTGCACCAATATTTTTTATAATACTTTTTAGGGAGTGACTGTGCAGTGCTGATTGCAGGATAGCTGATTGAAGGAGTTCCTGCAGGGGTTGGGTTTTTTTGGCATTAAGCAGTCATCTGTTTTGAAAGTGTAACTTACTGTTAAATATCTGTCCGGTTTAGAGAGGGTGTATTTTAATGTAAGAAAGTGCAATAACCTTACAACTTCATACAGTATGGCAATACTGGCTATTCCCAAAGTAAGGTGACACAATAATAAGAGGAATGGGAAAAATAAGAAGTGTGTAAATGAAACCGTTGTTAAATTGAGCATTTGACTCTTAAGAGCAATTGCCGTATTTAGCACATGTATATCAAAATGTGTCTCCTACATAGGTGGAGGTGATATATTTACATGTGTACATGATATACATGGTAAAAGGAAAGCTATACAGTAAAACCTGTATCGAGTGATCATAACTTAGACAAATTGGCAGCTGGGCATTAAGTACAGTTTGAAATCAAGGAAAATCTTGTGGATGTTATAGTTTGACTTTCAACTTGTGTTTATCAGAAACTGGTATGAAAGTTCAACGAGTTTACTGATTACATGGTGTTTATTGTTTAACCCTTTCCATGTTCTATGGAAAAGTAGTAAAGTCAAGCAGGCAAAGCCACATGCAAGACGCAACCACCACCAAAACACCGATAGACAGCATGACACACACAACCACACACCCAAACGCACACGCACACACACATACGAAATGAACACAGAAAACACCAAAAGACACACAAGAAACAGGGACAAACGTTCCACAACATGAACAAACCACAAGCAAAAAGACGCAAGGCAAACAAAAGGAAGGGTGACAAAGAGAGTACCGCCTTGGCACGGTCAGCAGCAAAAACACCACTGGGGGTTTAAACCGGTTTACGGACGTCCTAACCTCACACTTCTCTCAAAGTCACCCTAGCTTTACAAATATTGTAAATAAAGGTATCCCCGCTGGACTTACCCACAACATAGACGACGGTGAACACAGGACAACATGTAAAACATAGCATAATAACTGTGACAATCCGTCAAATATGTACTCAATGGCTTTGCTGAAGTCAGAGCACCTGCAGGTAAGCCGTTAAGGGCACGACAGGGAAAAAATAATACATGAGTCTGGTAAGCTCCTCCTGTATCCAAGTTTAAGAGTATACCATCATAGAGTACTACCCTCGGCCTGTCATCGCGCAAGCAAAGAGGGAAGCGTAGCTACCGACTGTAAAAGGGTCGATAACCAAACATGCAGTGTGTTGCAATATAATAGGATCATAACCTTTCTTTTTAATTTTTTTAATGCGTTTTATAAACAAATCATGAAAATGGATATGACCCCGAATTTTCCTAAGTTTGTAGATAACATCCCCATAAAATTCTGGTTGAGAAATGCCTTGTCGCAGTAACGTCCGTAGATTGCAATTATATTTACTAATGAGAGGTAAATTTCGATAATAAAATTTAGAAAAGGTTTTCCGAAGTTTGTGATATCTGTAACCTTGCTTAAGAAGTTTATCAGTTATAACTAAATTACGTCTGTTAAAATCTTCAAGCAAAGAACAGGCTCGGGCAATCCTAATAAGTTGAGAAATATAAACACCATAAGATGTAGAACGTGGCACATCCCCATCTAGAAAAGGATAATTAACAATTTTAAAATTAAAATCTTCTCTTTTATCGTATACTTTGGACGAAACTTTATCATTTGTAATTGAAAGATTCAAATCTAAAAATGAAGCATTAATGTCAGATTGATTAGCTTTGTTTAAAGACAGTTCTTTTGGGTAGATTGAAGAAACCATAGTATCAAAATAAGGATTATCTAAATTCAAAATATCGTCTAAATACCTTGAAGTTTTATTAAAAGCATTAACAATATGTTTTTTTCTCAATTTCAATACCTACTCAATATTCATGGACAAAACAGTTATAATGAAATATGGAAGATGGAACATCACAGCTATTTTAGAAACTAAAGAAATAGATCTATCAAATCCTCTAGGAGCCGTCTGATCTTGGTCTACTCTGTTTGCAAATGCGTGAAAACACGTTTATATGAGGGAAGGGGTTAAACCCATTACCTCAAAGGCTATTTTTGACATCTACCTCTTTGCATCAATAATCTGGAAAGTAGTATTTAATAGGGAAACGGGAAAATAAGAAATGTGAAGGTTTGAAATGATTGGTATAAATGTAGCATGGACAGGGGCGAGTTGGACAGGGGCGAGTTGGTCCTGGGCCGAATGGAATTAGGCGATGTTGGAAGTCGGTAAAGTTGACTCTGCTTCACTATTACGGTGTTTCACATGTCAAAATGCATCTGCCCAAATTGCAAGTTGTAAATAGTTGGTACGAATCAGAGGCATTGTTTCGTGTTGCTAAAAATTATTTTATATTGTGATACCGAACACGACGATCTTGTTCCGGATAGGCAAAATGTGGATGGTGGTGATGTTGCGATTTATATAACGGTAAAAACAAAAACATTCCGGCTCCAGTACCAAAGCAAATTTTCCCATCACTAATTGCGCGGGCCCCTGATGGGGCCCGCGCAATAATTAAAGAAACTGCGTTTTCCTTTTTTCATATGTGTTTCTTGCAACAAGGCTGCAGTGTTCGTAAAAATAAAATTTTGACTTTGAGCTTGATCTTGACCTACTTTTTAAAACTTTGATATGGCTGCATTTTCAGGTTATTTTTTATAATCATATAATGCTATTCAGATAATTATGAAAAGGCAAGGCAGAAACAGGAAAGGGCAGAGAAAATATCTGACCTTAAAACAGATGCAGCAGATCCTGTCCCACAGTCAAAGAGGAAGAAAGTGTAAGTTAAATTTGCATTCTGCATTTTTATTGCACCAAAACTGATGATAAGTAGTTGGTGCATTTTATATGGCTACTAAAACACCACTAACTTGTTCCCTCATATTGACCCCTTTTGACGCTTCTGTGAAACCATTGTGATAAATAGAGCATTTGCTCCATATGAGCAAATGCTCTATTTATCACAATGGTTTCTAAAATACAACATTCTAAAAAAAATCATTTTCTCTTATAATTGCTTCTTTTCGATAGATATATTTAAAGAGGTAATGGGTTAATGATGCCGTCACACTTATTCTTTGCACAAAGTAAATGTCCAGATTAGAAGTTTAATCTGTAAGTGTTTAATAGTTTACATGCTAAGCGCGCGGTCAGAGTTAATATGCAAACAGCTTGGATACTGATAAGATACGGGTAATCTCAGCATCTCATCCAGATGCAAACTTTTTGACACTATCCAAATTGTTTGACACTCAGCCAATATCAGTACCTTTGAGCAAGACAGAGGCGAGAGTGTTCAAAGTTTTGTCTTTGGCAATGAGTTAGATGAGATCCATATGGAGAAACAATCATACGGAAAACTTGTTTAAACAACTAGTAGAGATTCTGCTCCGTATTTTTAAATAAGTAAACAGAGTATACCCTGATCAGGCAGCTTTTATAGGGGCTGCCTAATCAGGGTCTACTTTGTTTGGCCTTTGCATCTTTAAGGAAAAAAATAAGCATGTTCGTATACAAACCTTGTTAATAAAATACATTAGAGGCTGTGAAAAGCATCAGATATTGCAGCACTGCAACTGTAGCAGAGATAGAGAAAGGTGGTTCAGGTTTTCCAAGGACCGGGCAGGCGGAAGATGTTTGCAAAGGAAGAGGCAGCAAAGCATGGAAAAATACATTGAAGAAAATGACAATTAAACATGCTCATGCTACAGTTCATAAAAGACTCAGTACCCCATGTTTAATAGCGTTCTAAACAATAGCATCAATGAACATTTGAACGCTGCTGTGGGAAGACCAACCGTATGCTATAACAAACAATGCAGACCCAGATCAGCCGCCGCACTGATCAGGGTCTTCACCATTTGACACTTGTCAGAATCTCTACTGCAGCAGACAGTGTAGACCCTGATCGAATACTGTGACTAAAGAGGTAGCTGGCCTAGGTCTTCACTGTTTGCAATACCATATTGTTCGTGATTTTCACACAGCGGCACTCATTTTAAGATATTTTTCGGTTCTCCATTACTCTGTTTAATTAGACTTGGATTTATAATTGGATTTAAATTTTGAACCATTTAATATCGATCCAAGTATATTTACTTAAAATGATAACATGATGCCGGGGGAAATTAAAATGTTGAAACTATTATAATATTATTGTGCTTACGAAAAACTGAACTCCTTGCTCAATCTAAATACATCACCTTCTTAAAACTAAATTAAGAATTTATTGTGGCTTCTGAATGGCTAATTAAACAAATGCTATAAAGCTTCTAATCCTTTCCATGCTGGAAATTGAATCCATTACCCCATAGGCTGTTTTTAGACTTTACCTCTATAAATGAGTCTACTGAAAATGAGCATTTACTAGAAAAAGCAAAATTTCAGAAGTTGGTAATTTTGAAACCATTGTGATAAATAGAGCATTTTCTGTACAATGGTTTCAAAACCTGACTTTTACAGATGCGTCAAAAGGTGTTGGTATTGGGGAATGGCTTAAGCAAAACTCCACCCAAAATGTAAAATAGAATAGATATATTTTAAAACCAGCATATAAGATGATAAAATGGAACACAATAACTTATTGTGCACAATCCTTAATGCAAACAGAGCACATCTAGATTAGGCAGTTTTCTGTTTGCAATAGTTGTTATGTGGAGTAAAAGACTAAAGTGATGTATTGATTTTACTTGTGCATATTCTGATATTATGTACTTTGTATTTATTATCTAAATGAAGTGCCATTGCTGAAAGAAAATATGATTTTAAGAATAGAACTCTCGGATTAGGAGTAGTAAGCCCGTGCAAAACTTACGCTTTATTTCAACAGACTGCAGACAAAAAGCATCAATGTTAGTAAGTTACGCTGCATTAACATGTGTCTTTGGTGGTTTGCAAACAGTGTAAATCCAGAGTGCCCTAGATGTATGGGAGACTTGTCTTCTAATTAGATGTAATGTCTGCAAAAATTGACATAGCATTTGCATTATTTTTACTATTTAGGGAGGAAGTAACTGCTACATAGTTTGGTGTAGAATGGTTTCTATTCACTTGAGACACATTTTAGTTTACAAAAGCAAAATTTTTGTCAATATTGGCAAAAGGTTGGCAAATGAATGTCAGTTGATGATGGCCCAACATTGGGCCAACATAGCTGGTGTTGGCAAATGGTTGGCGGAGTGTTGGCTTTGGGTATTTAAGTTTTGCCAACATATTGGACCGACGGAGGCCCAACGAGCAAGAAGACGTTGGGCCAACGTAAGTTCCCGACGTTGAGCCAACGAAGAGCAACACGTTTGCCCAACGTTGACCCAACATATGTTTGCTATGTGGGAGACTCCCATGAAACGGTTCAGACCCCTGTGATTGGACTCGCATCGAGTGACAATAAAAATGTGGGTTGCAGTGTGGATTTATGAGCGTATTTGAGGTCAGTTGGTGTTTGAATGATGTAATTACCACAAAAGTGCAGAATTAAATTGAAAATTAGGGCCAATATGAGCATATTGTAAATTAGAAGATTAACGATTTCCACCCCGTATTAGACGAATTTCCATGATACTGTAAGACGGCAACCATCACAAAACCAGCATGCTATCTTACATTGATGAAACTACCATTTCAGTCAGATGGTCCTAGTTATACAATAACCCTATAATAAAGGTGTGAGACGGACCGACATACGGACGTCAGGATGTGCGTACGAACAAAAGCTACCCTATATGTCATTACATTGTGGGGGCATAACTATCGGTCGTGTAAAAAGTGAGTGTGATAGCACCACAAGCTGATATTTATAAAGACATATGTATACATAATGTTTTGACTCAAACAGAAATCACATGTGATTTTATATTATACTTTACGCAAAGAGAGCAGACCCGGACAGACGACTCCTATAGGAGAAGCGTGAACAGACGTTCATGTGAAGGAAAGAATTAAAATAGATGAAAACTGAGTGCTGGCAGCTTAGTGCATGGTGAAATTCTGAAAAATAGGAGGTCCTTCGAAAGCAACAGCAGCAATACGAAGATGGAAAATGGTAGTCTCGGTTTAAACGAGTAAATGATTATCATTCACGCACCCTAGCACCGACTTAGTTGGTTTTTAATTTACATAACAATTTACATAACTAAAAACTCCTCTGGGATCGTTCTACACGACGTATAACCTATATGAAGTATCATCTTGCTTAAAAGGGTCTTGAATCTTCTACAGTGAAAACTGGATACTTCGAAATTTTAGTAATGAAGAATCGATGTTTCATCCTACATTAAACTGTCACCGAGTTAAAAACCGACAATTAACTTGTTTCGGTGTTCGAATAACCAAGTTTTTAATCTATGTCAATTTCGAATTATCGAGGTCTTACTGTATTATCTATTATCCTATAACACATTTGCTTATCCAAATAGGAAGCATACCCATCATATCAGTTTGACTGACTGACAAATTCCCAATATGGAGCCAATTTGTCCCATTGGTACCCTGTGTAAAGGTTAAAGTTACATATGCAATAACTTGAACTAAAGGTTCGACCCTTCCATTACTTATACAGAGCAATACAGAATTGCTCTAAAATGTATTACTACGCATATATATCTAGAAACATATGTGACAGCTTAATGCAGGTGCAAAGGTTTCGGCATTACTTCAGACCTGCATCAAGATGTGAACTTGGGAAATCGTCCAGATTAGAAATGATCTCGAACATTTGTTATATGAAACTGATTTGTATAGCTCTGTGAAGTTTGATACACGTCAAACCTGCTGTATGATATTTTGTTATCATGGTTTGGGTGATTGAAGTGTTAGCACATGAATTAAATCAGTTAAATCATCTTATACTTTTTTCACAATTGGCCTGATGAATTAATGTTTACTCAAGTAACATTCTATGCCCATTTGCACGAATTTGCATCTAAATTTAGTATTGATGGTATGAAAGGAAAGTTTGATTTGCAAGATGCAACAGAGGACAGTTGAATAAGTGCAGTCCTTATTAACCTTCATTTTCCCCTTGAATTGAAGTATATTACCCATAAATTAACTGATTCATGTTAATAATTCAATTTCAATTACACCGACTCTAATTACTTGATAGCACTAAAGAATATTTGTTTTAAATACCAGCATAAACACAAATTCAATGTTTAAACTGAAATCGTTTCTATGTGAACCGTACCGGGTTCAAAATAGCTCTTGGTCACTTTAGTCGCAACAATAGCTCGATTGTTTTAGGGTCAATGCAGGTCATATGTACTGAAAGCTCATACATGAGCATGCCACATGTCTTTATAATTATCTGCAGTGGTTAGTTTTAGGGCATTGCTGTAATACATTTTTTAGAAGGGACCGAATGTTTAACTCGAATTATATCGAATTTCTGAGTTCGACACTGTTAATGCTAATGAAACGTTAATGTAACTAAGGAAGTTACAAATACTAACTGCCAGAACGAATTACTAATTAATCACATTAGATGGTTCGTTCCTGTATTCCAGCGTAATTATTAATAAATACATGAAACTTCTACACTCATATTAGCACTAACATGGAACTGCTAACTAGCTAACATATTCTAGCGTGAAATTTGTTTCGTCGATGTTTGTCGATTTAAATGTCGCCATCGATTTAATCAGTTGAAATCATGTAAAATGCATGTTTCCTGCGAATGGATACTTTTTTTCGAAGCATAAATTCTTCCATATTTGATTAAATGTAGGCGGACAGTTATAACAAGGTTGAAGGGATTTACCCTTTCCCTCATATAAATGCCTGTGCATGCACTTCATTGAGAAAGTTATACATAAAACCTCTATAGGAGCTTTCTGTATTAGTTTTGTCCTCATTAAAATAACAGCTTGCTTTCAAAGACACATGTCTGTGTTCCTGGTCACTTTAGCGAGATTATAAAATCTAGCTCGATAGTCTGGGCTGCTCTGTTAACAATTATCTTGCCATGGAAATAATCTTTTACGTTATCGGGGTAGTTCTAGTGTAGCAAAACCACTCTAAAGCGACCATGCAACGACTAACAGATAACATTAAACATTCACTCAATAAATATGTCCTTTTACGTCTTTACAAACAGAGTAGAACCAGATCAAACGGCTTCTGTAAGAGCCGTTCGATCACGGTCTGCTGCTTGTTTATGAAACATGCATAATTACGACAGTGTATTCCATGATCAAAACGTCCTATGTTCCTATGCCATTCTAAAAATGAATCTAATTAGAATTCATGACGTCGTTATTTCTAACATGACTGCGCTTGGAGTAAATGATTAATGACTACTTAACCCATTCCCTCATAGTGACGCCTTTTGACGCCTCTGCAAAAGTCACTTGTTGAAACCATTGTGATAAATAGAGCATTTGCTCCTATAGGAGCAAATGCTCTATTTATCACAATGGTTTCAAACTACAAAATTCTAAACTTTTCCTTTTCTCGAATCTATGCTCCTTTTCGGTAGATTTATTCAAAGTGGTTGGATCTAAATATAGCATATGAGGGAATGGGTTAATTCAGAACTAGAGTTATACATTTGGCTCATATTGAAGCGTTACGATACTTTACTGACATATGGGCATTCAGCCATAAAATCAGAGATACTATTATTCTCTTTGATTTTATGGCGGAATGCATATATTAAAGATTAATTCCCTTTTTTAATTCCCTCCATTGCGAATTTGTGCTCCTGGGAGAAATCATTGATTATTCTCTTTGATTTGTGGCGGAATGCATGAATAAAAAATACGACGTGTATTTTGACATGATAATTTTCGGCAAAGGTCCGTTATGGTCTAAATATAGATAATAGATATTAAAGTATTTCTGTCATATAATATGCAAATTGCTTTGAACCAGATGGTGTCGATTAACTTTATCAGGATGACATCTGGACTTTTATATGAATATACTGTCGGTCGCGAACCGCTACCAGGCATGCCTTATTAGACCCAATCTGGACATACATGTATAATTCGACCACTAAATGAATAAACATGGGTGTCTTTATAAGCAGGTGGTTGCTTAATGCGAGGCAAAAGTAATGCAGAAAGCTCCTCTAGGAGCTTTCTGCATTACTTTTGTCCTGCATTAAGCTGCATCTAATACCCAAAATTATACCTTTTTAGGTGGTCGCTTTAGTGGGGTTTTACTGTACTTACTCATATTATCTCTCTGTAGTATAGTCGCTTGATACACGTCAACTCTGTATGCTTAGGGATATGCATGATTTTTAAAGTTTTTCCCATGGTTAAAACGTTATAAATATATTTTTTCTTACATTCTAAAAACAGATTCAGCTAATATATATACTCATTATGTCATTAAAAAAAGTAAAGTACCTAGTTAAAGTGTACTTTCATTGCGAATGACCGTTCAGCCGACTGTACATTTAGTGTATTGGGTTAATGCATGTTTTAACCAATGACATGCACCTGCATTGCTCATTATATAGAGAAAATAGAAATAGCCTATACGTGAACATATTGGGAAGCAGTGATTCTTCCACAACGTTTAGTGGTTCTGAGAAATTTGAATTTATTCTGTCTGATGCTCATGTTGTTAAATATAGTACCAGGACCTGCCATAATATAATGGTATAATATATGATATTTTAATGTATAGACGACAGCAATTGTATCAATAATGCTGTGATGATGTATATAATGAACATGTATATTTTGAAACGTTTAAGCATGCTGATGAAAGTTTAGTTGTTTAAAGTATTTTATAAGCATACGATTTTAACCGTACGCTAAGTTGCATGATTTTAGGTTTGTAGTTAATTGTCACATTTTAAGGTTTGCACTATCTCTCATATTTTAGTGGTTCTGTACATTTTACTTACTCATGTTTGTATATTTTATCATGTATAGAAGTGAATAATAAATAAATAAAATATATGTCTGTCGTTCCGATAGTCAATAAATTTATGATAGGGTACAGAGAACTCCAACCGAATGTTCAAATTAGCATCAATGTCGGTCTGTAAGACAGATTGCAGCTTAACCCAATTTCTCCAAGTGGATTCTTCCATGTTTATATAATGGATTAGTCCATTCTTTATCTAAGGGGTGCTCGGCCTAAATTTTCAATTTCGGTTGGTTTTATAATGAAATTCCTATCAGCAAAACAGTGTAGACTCTGATCAGACGCCGCATTATGCGGCGTCTGATCAGAGTCTACACTGTTTGCGTATGTCCTATATATGGGATCGTGGGAGCAAATGGGTTAAAGCGGAGCGAACTCTATGCATGGTATGTAAGAGAGTTTTCTGCACGACTTTCAGTCTTCATTAACCTGTCACGCGTCTTATACATCTAAAATGGTACTTATTAGAGTGTTGGAATTAAGGAGGTTCCACTGTGATTGCTTACAAAGTGCATATTTCTAGTAATAATAGAAAGTTATGTACTAGACATTAAATAAATAGTTATCTAAATGCCACCGTTGATATTTAACCCCTGCGGTTCCATGACGACGGGTGTGTGTTATCATATGTAAACAGTTTTGATCCAGATTGGATGTCGAATAACTCGACATCTCGACATCTCGACATCTCATCAGGGTAAGCTGTTGGACAATCTGTGTAATATTATTTTATAATGACATTGAACAAGTACTCACTATAGAACTTAAAGCAGACGAAAATGTGCCTAACAGACGACAATTCTGGCACTGAAAGGTCCCTCCTAGTCTATTTGAAACTTCTTTGAATAAACATACCGAAAAAGAGCATTTACTAGAGAAATAAAAAATAACATTGCGTAGTTTTAACCCTTCGCTTGCTGAATTTTAAAATACATATCTCCTTCTTTACCCATGTCCTGTTGTATATTTACATATATCTTCACTGTGTACAAGTATTTCGCTGTGCAATCACTGCTGTGGTGTGCACTGGTTGCACAATCAACTTGTAAATAGTGCAGACCCTGATGAGAGAGCTCCTGTAGGAGCTGTCTCATCTGGGTCTTCACTATTTACTGGTAGGTATATTGACGTGAATAGCAAGCGAAGGGTTAAAAACCATTGTGTTAAACGAGGCATTTGCTCCATATGTATCACAATGATTTCAAAAGGTGACATTTACAGAGACGTGAAAAGGCGTGAGTTAGAGGGAATGGGTGAAAGACTTCTGGAACAAAAATGGTGCACAATAACAACTGAGCTACGGCATTTATCGCGCACATGGTTTGTTTCTAACGTTAAATGGGATGGTATTGGACATAATCACTTTTCTTATATATAATCAATCAAAACAAAGGGTTTCCCCTTTAATTTTGACATAATCTGTTTATTTGCGTAACAAAGAAAACTATAGTTTGTCGATCTAAAAGGTGTCGAATTTCCATTATTGTGCCACAATATGTGAAATCACGGTTCTTTGGCAAACCTGCCACAGTAAAGGCATATCTTCAAAAACACAATTATTTGTGCAGTTTGGTAAACACAATGGAGATAATACATCGATCCTTTGGAATTCATGTTGATAATACAGTAAAACCTCTCTTAACCGGACGTTAAATTTAGTATAAATATCGGTCTTGGAGACAGGTGACAGCTTAATGCAGGGTGGAAGTCATGCAGAAAGCTCCTAGAGGAGCTTTCTGCATGACGTTCACCCTGCTTTAAGCAGTCACCTGCATAAAATATATAAATTCTTCTCTTCTAGGATTCCGGTTAAGAGAGGTTTTACTGTACTTGATATAATTCGCCTTTTCCTTATTTAGCAAACAAACTAGACTATATCAGGCTACTCGTGTTGAAGCAGTCTAACTAAGGTGGGAACTGTTTCATAATGGAATATTATAGCTGATTCTACACTCGCTGCGATGATCAAACTTCTCTTGTTACCATTTCCCATGTCATTATAATTTACATGAATACTCATCAGGTAAAGGGTTAAACATCAACATGATAGTGGGATATTGAAAGGAGGGAGAACTAACTTCCTGAAAGGGGGCACGGGAACCGGATATTGAACTATGAAAGATCTATAAACCACATGAATTTGTGTCACCAATGTATATGTTTCGAGGTGCTTAAATGACCAATTTAATTGTCACAATCGTTGCAACCAATTATGTTAACGGCCTTGCAGACAAAACGCATCATTGAATTGCTGCGGTTGTGCTGATCTGTGCGTTGAGCCCCGGTGTCCAGAACTATTGCAAATACCACAACGCATAAAACTTCTCGGGAAGGCTACACATTCACTGCATCATAGGTCTGTCATCTAGACATATAACACTCTTCACTTCCAATAATAATTGCTATTCGAAGTGCAATTAAATATTTTACGAATACCATGGCTTATTTTACTTCTGAAATGCTTTTCATAAAGTTTCTTCATTATATTTTACTTTCTTCGCTTTCTTTACAAAACTTCGTTATTATGGTTTAACGCTGCATTTTCAAATAATCTATTCTAAAATTCAAACAGGTCAAGCTTACCGTGAATATTCGGGGATATTGCAAATAGTACAGACTCTTGATGAGAGGGTTCCCCTAGAAACCCTTTCATCTGGGTCTGCACTATTTACAAATGACATTAATGAATCGTTACACGCACGGAAAGAGTTAAATCATACTGCTGACACTCCATCTCAGTGCTACATCAACATAACACCTAATGGAGTTAATGGATAGGTTCAACCTAAGGTAGAAAAAAGAAGAGGAGGAATCTTAGTTATATGCGGCATGGTGCATCTGAATATAATTCTTTTTCAGGTATTGTCGGTATCCATACTTGTACTGTGGCTGAGATATGGACCTAGGACATTGTCACTCAACATTATTGGGCTGCGAAAGCAGCCCAATCTCATACTTTGAGTTTTGACCATGCGTTTCTGCGTTCCTGTGTTTCTATAACAGCCAATCGTTTTAATAACTATGGTTTACTGTGAGACAAGTTTTTATCTATATATATTTCATTTATTTTATTTATTTTGATTCATATATTTTTCTCAGCGGCGGCACACATTTTGTCGGGGTTATTTATTTCTTTTCTGCCATTACCCTGTTTCAGTGAAAATGCTAGTGAATTAGGTATAACTGATTAAAATCACATTCCAGTCAAGGGATATAACGATGGCTTAGGAAATGTGAGATCGTGGGTTCGATCCTCGGTAGAAGCTTAATTTATTTTTCTCTCATTTTTTCTTAGCACCCTTAGGTTACGTGCTTTTGGTTTAAAACCATTTTGTACATAAAAATATGTCCTTTGTATGCATTTTGACTTTGGTAAAGTTATTTAGCTGAGACCGTTTACTCGTGGTTTTGTTGACCGGTTTGCATATTTCACCACTGTGCATGAATTTGCTTGGGGACAATATAAGTGAAAATGTTAATGGGCATTGAGTCGACCTATTCGAATAACTCCTTGTAGACTGTAAGTATCCTCCGATGGATATGGGAGTTTGAATGTCTTGTGAACATCACATAATGTGATAATGGTTTCTGCGTCAGTGTGTTTCAGCAAATGAATAACATTGATCTGTGACGTAATGTGTATTATTAAAACATTCCCCCGTTTCTGCTATTAATTTATACATTACAGTCATGTTTTCCCAATGTATCTGTTAATAATTATTAAAAGTACTAAACAATATTGCTCCCTCTTTTTCTTCTATCCTGCTTAAAGACATGTAACGCAGCCATTTTACGCTTGCGTAAAACCTTGCTTGTGTTACAGTGCTCCCTCCCTACAACGGCCCTCTCAATAATGATTCCCACCTTACATGTACAACAACGCATGTCACTGTTTCCGAAACAACAAGGCCCCAGAAACAACCTTTTCCCATCGTATTTTCTTTATGCCTCCATCAAACCCTATGTTGTGACCACTCTTTAGAATCGTCACAAAGTGACGATTCTAAAGAGTGGTCACAACATAGGGTTTGATAGAGGCATAACGGTTTTAGTTCTCGAAATACACCTTATCTGGGGATCTGCAAACAAGCTAATTATGTTTGATTTTCCCTCCCTATAACAACTCCCTCTGAACAACACATACAATATTCGTATCCCAAAGGGTGTCGTTGTAGAGAGGGAGCACTGTATAATAAAAAGACATATTGATCACACCGGCACTTTTCTAATTTGGTAAAACAGTACAGTAATCTTGCGAAGGTATGGCCCTTTCTCTTGTGCATGTAAGATATAATGATCTCATGCATATTAATTAGATAGTCTTTATATAATGACACATACCATGAACCGTAGACTCAGATATTTATGATTCCATAAGCTAACAGAGCAGACTCTGAGCAAGTGGCTACTATAAGGAACATCTACTCTGTTTGAAGAGACATGGAAGGGTATCACTGGGGGTGATGAATTAACCGTTTCCTTTATATAAACCCCAGTTCACGTCTTTAAATAGACCCAGATCAGACAGCTCCGACAGGACCCGTCTGATTAGAGTCTACTCTGTTTGTTTAAGAACTGATATAGATCTGATTCTTGTGTTTCTATCTCGAATCCAAACCGGTTACATAGGTTATCACAGCTGCGACACTGACAGTGAAAGAGTTGACCCTTTCATTTATATCGTTAACGATAACGGTCATTACGTCACGCGGTAGGTGGCGCTATGGTGGGAAACACATGTTTGCTCTGAGTGAATCTAAACATACTAACATGAGAAATAATTCTATTAAATCGAAGAAGTTAAAATCTGATAATGATTGAAGTACTTCTTCCATGGCATATACTTGTTAATTATACTGAAAATGTGTGTTTGAACGATATAATAATTTATTGACATTATGTTGCCTGTTATTAAATCGAATTATGTAACCAAAGTGGATGGGTAACGCCATATCACTATACACGTCTTTGACGCATTTGCAAACATAATAGACCAAGATCAGTATACATGCTTATAAAACTTTTAGTTGAGTCTGAGTTCGTTCTCAAGCTTTTGATTGGTCAGGTCTGAGTTCTCAATCTTTTGATTGGTCAGATTTGAGCCAAAGTCGAGGAGTTAAAATAGTTTTGCACAAAGGCTCAAATCTGACCAATCAAATCTGACCAATCAAATGCTTGAGAACGAACTCAGACCAACTGAAAGTTTTATAAGCATGTATACAGATTTAATAACAGGCAACTAAAAAGTTTTATAAGCATGGACCCAGCCTATAGGAGCCGTCTGATCAGGGTATGTTCTGTTTGCTAAAGTATTTAATAGAATTTCTAAAATGGCTATAATGTTATTTCCTTATTACTGTTTTGTCCATGACTGTTCAGTAGGTGCATGTATTGAAAGTTGGACTAAACATAGAACATGGAAAGGGTTCAAGAGAAATATACATGTATCCAACATGACAAACCGAAACACCACCATCATGATGGCAATAATGCTTATCATGGCTGCTGTAATAATACTTATCATCATGATAAGTGTGGTTCATAAATATCAACATTATGAGTGCAGTTATACCTCGTAATTACCATCTGCATAATTATCATCACCATGATTATAGTTATAATAACCATCACCAACAAATCATTATTTGTTAACCCTTTACCTATAATTGTCAAGTTATACACCGTTTTCTAACAGAATAGATCCACACCAGATAGCTGTTGTAGTAACCATCTTACTTATGGAATTCAATAGATCTGATGCTACAGTGTCTGCAGTGGCCAAATATGTTGATGAATATGCCATTAATAAAATTAACCTAGTTCAACTTTTGAATGAACGAAACACTTATACTTTAACAGTGTTAACCCAGATCAGAGTATTTACGTATTGCAATGAATTAACAAATAATTATTAATATATGCATACGACATGTCAAGGGTTTGGTGCAAAACTATTCAAAGTGAAGGAGTTAGAATAGTTTTGCACCAAGGCTTCGATATTTTGCTACATGTAATACGTTTTCAGTAAAACCTCGAAAATTCGGGCACTCGATTATTCGAACACTCATATACCATTATTGATTTTTAAGACAGGTGGTGGTTTAATGCAGTGTGGAAGTCATGCGGATAGCTCCCCAGGGGAGCGGGCTATCCCATCTGCATGATTGCCATCCTGCATTTAGCTGGGACCTTCCTAAAAGGGTCTACATTATTCTATGCGAATTATCGAGGTTTTACACTATATTAGTTTCGTCGAGGATAGAGTTTAATGTTAGTGGTAATAGGCGGGGTTCTATAATGGGTGATCTTTGCTGTTCGTTATGTGCCATCATGCGTTGTATTTGAATAATAAATATGGCAAACCGTTGACGTCATGTACGCATCAACTTTCTGCTAGAGAGGCCGAATCAGACAGTTAATGAGAAACTACCACGGTGAAAGGTAGTTTTATTTTAAACTCCGTTTCCAGGATTTAGTGACTACACTTAAAATCTGCTTGGGACTAGATCAGATGTTTGTATACTTGGATCAACATAGCTGGACATTCCATTTACTTTCCTATGGTCTAACAGTCATAGATAATCGTGCGTACTCAAGTACTAAAACCGTCATATTTCCATCAAACTTGTGACCACTCATTGGTTACAAAATAGTCGTTTCGGCCTGTGTATTGTTGGAATAATTCAAGTAAGTGTATATAATATCTTGGTTTATTTAGCTATTGATTTCCGAATATTCAAAGTCATCAATAAATATAACAGACGTGTTTTAATGAAATATTCAACGTTGCACTTTTACTTTTTCAGTTTCAGTTGCTTTTTGTGTTTTGAAAAATAATATTCTAGTTTACATAATTTTCTAAATTGTGTCTTGACCCAGTGTGAATTCAAGCATAACAGTTTTTAAGATATTGACACACTTTGACTGTCGTTAACAGAAGACGCATTTTATTAAATATTTACCATGTGTAAACGCTGCAAGCATATTATTTATCAGGGGTGTAGCTATGGATACGCACTTACACACGTGCGTAACATCAATCTGAAAAGGTTACTATGGCAAAAATGGAAACCATATCGAACGCTATGGAGGTTAGACTTTGATACACGTTTTGTCTTTACATGTCAGTTTTAAACCATTACCTTATATTCACACATTTTAGCTCCGTTATAAAAAGGCACCTTTTAAACTCATTGTGATAAATAAACCATTTGCTTGAAATATCTCTCATAGCAGTACAAAAACAAATCTGCGACAAGTGGTGCACAATTCGTATCCATAGGAATACCAATTACCTGACGGTATATAGCATTCCCATAACGTACAAACATGTTATCCAAAAGAAAGGTTAGTGATTCGCAAACTTCTGAGCAAGTCCAATTGGTGTAATATTTCATTTGCTCGTCAGTAAGGAAAGCTTTTTCAGCAGTACATGCCAGGAATGATGTTTTTCCCGGGCAAATGCTTTCTGGATTAAGTTAGTAAGCTTATCCTTAATTAAAATATGAGGAAGAGTTGTGTACAGAGTAGAAAATTGTACGATTTTGCCATTGATGGCTCCGTAAAAGTAATGATGAACTTACCAATGATGGGGCCTTTTAAAAGTAATGACGAATTCACCAATGATGGATCCGAAAAGTAATGAAAATATAAATGGATTGCTAAACATGTTCACCCTTTGCAAACAGTGTTGATCCCGATGATAGAGCTCCTAAGAGAGACCTCTCATCAGGGTATGCACTGTTTTAAATGCAACAATTTTTCTTCAAAACTAATCCCTGCATATTAACGATAAGTTGATCTGTTTGAAACATGGAACATTCGATTGAACTATCAGTGTTGAAAGGGTTAAAGGTCAGATGCTGATTATATTATAGCCATGCATTGTACTATATCTACACTTCTTCTTTTAACATCCAGAATAATAAAGGAAGGTCACAACAGAAGTCGTTTGGTTACACTAGAGATGGCAGCAATGCAGGGTCCTGTTTTGCTGGTGATAGTTTTAATCATTTTAGATGGCTGTGGTGCTCAGTCACGGAATGATTCTATCAGGCTCATGGAAGATACTCTTCGAGGTTACAACAAGAAGCACAGACCTGTTCTGAACTATTCTCAGCCTGTACAAGTTAATGTCACGTGTTCGTTGGCGTCCCTTCTGGAATTTGACGCTATCAATGGTGCTATTTCTGTGGTTGTTGTCTTGCGTTTTGGATGGATTGACGAACTTATACAGTGGAACCCGGTCTCCTATAGCGGACTATCCTCCCAGGTGTATGATATTACTGATATCTGGTACCCGCTTTTAATAACAGCATCGACCACTGAAGATGTTCGGGACTTGGCTGATGACTGGATGTCCCTTCGGGTATATTCTTCGGGCGTTGTTGATTTTATGCCCGGTATCTTGGTGAAAAGCCCTTGTGGCATGGACATTACATATTATCCCTTTGATACCCAGGTAATGGAATTAATTCAACCAAACAAAGTCACATAGAATAAAGTAGTTTTCTGGTTATTAAACGCCCAGGCCCTGCACAACCCTGTCATATTCATGGCTCTAAACTAATATGAATTATGATCTGAACCAGTAATTTGAGCCTAATTTTATAAATAAGGTAAATAAATCTGGTTGGTCAGAGTTTGAACTAACTCACAGTCGGACCAATCGGATGATTGAGCAAACTGTTTCATAATCTCGGTCCACAAGCGACTGCTCTGCTTCTACACTAGGTTCAAACCTAAAGGGAAATGTATCCATTGCATTTCTGTATTCTGTATTTCTTTATAGTTTATTGTTTACATTAAATTGTTAGATCATGTGTTGAACGTTTTACTTCAATTAAACCCATTCGGTCTGGCTGAGATTTGAATCTAAGGTGTCTACAAATTGTGCAGGTCATGTTACAACTGCAAGCAAATGGTTAAAATTGTGGTATTTCTCTACCATCCGTCGTTCATCTTCAACCTGACTAATATTATGATTTTATTTATCTAGAGCTGCTACCTGATGTTCATCCTTTGGGCATATGGTGAGGATGACGTAAAACTTCACACACCTGGGTCTCATATTAATCGGTCCATTTTTTACCCCGAAAACATCGAGTGGGACATAATAGAGAATTCGACGTACGTGGACTCTTCTAACACCTTGTTCGTTCATCTAATATTAAAACGGAAACCGTTATTCGCAGTTGTAAACACCATACTGCCAAATATACTCATGTCAGTTTTGAATGTATTGGTGTTTGCCCTGCCAGCTGACTCTGGAGAGCGAACCTCTTACGCCATTACAGTACTGCTAGCGATCGCCATATTCTTGACAATTATCGCTGACAACTTGCCAAACGGCTCGAAGCCGATGGCCATTCTTGTATTTTATCTAATGATTACCCTCTCCATCAGTTCTGCAATATGCATCACCAGCATCCTTAATCTGCGACTCTTTCACAGACAGGACAATCAGGAGATACCTTTATGGTTGCAAAGGATGACATGTAGTGTTGGGTGTTCGAAAGCTACCGTGGAACAAGACGACCGTAGCAGTGAAAGTGTTACAGGAACTTCCTACCCGGAGACGAAAGTGGAAAATGACACGGAACTCCATATTGGCACGGCAAATGGAATACAGCCTCGGGTGACGTGGAAGAATGTGTCGAAAGCAATTGACAAGAAATTGCTAATTGTCTTTAGTGTCGCATGCGTAATTAACAACGTGGTGATAATGACAATCCTAACAGTGCAGTAAGTTTGTAGAATATCCTTTGAAATCAAAAGCAGCAATGTAAAGGGAGAACATTGCAGACTCGGTTTTATTGTGTCTGTTTATGAGCAGTTATGAAACGTGCAATCCTACTCACGCCCCCTAGCATCGACTTAACCGGCATTCAACTTTCAAAACAGCTAGCATCGGAACTAATGATCCTGAAGGACCAGAAAATATAATAGAACTGAGAATGAGGTACGGGGCGATTTTTTACAACCGCCTCACGAGCACATCATAATGCCTGCTGTTGTGAAGTGCATATGTTCTGAAAGTAGGAGATTCTTTGAAAGCAGCAATGCAAAATGAGAAAATTGAAGACTCGGAAAAGGCTTAATACTCTATGAAGATTACCTCTTAAACCCTTTTACGGATGGAGGAAATTAGATATTTGTATTTTGCCAGTTCTGTCGTACCCCAAATCACTTCTCCACAGCTGCTCTGACCTGAATAGTCATCGAGTACATGTCTACGTTGTCAAGTTTATTCTTTTTTCAAACAAAACAATTGTGCATGCTTAATATCCACTAGTAATTGTATCTTCTTGCGATTTATCTTTTATTAAATGTCGGTGTAGAAGTGTTTCATATAGTTTTCCCGTACTTTTAAATTATGACGTCATTTACATGATGACGTCGCTTGTTTACCTCTAACGTTTATTATGTCTCCCCCATTTATGGGGAGATATATTGTTTTTGCCTGAGTTGTCTGTCTGTCCGACCGTCCGTCCGTCCGTCTGTCCGTCTGTCCGTCACAAACTTGTGTCGCGCGTATCTCTGAAACCAGTTGGGCTAGAGTCACCAAACTTCACAAGAATGTTCACCAGCTGTGTTGTTGTTGTTGTGCACCTGGTTTTTTTTAATTGTCTCCCCTTGATAATTTTGGAGTTATTGCCCCTGATGACTTAAAATTAGAAAAACTTTGTGTCGCGCGTATCTCTGAAACCGCTGGTACTAGAGTCACCAAACTTCACAGGAATGTTCACCAGCATGAGTTGTTGTGCACCTATGGTTTTTGAATTGTCTCCCCCTGATAATTCTTGAGTTATTGCCCCTGATATGAATACTTAAATTTATACAAACTTTGTGTTGCGCGTATCTCTGAAACCAGTAGGGCTAGAGCCACCAAACTTCACAGGATTGTTCACAAGCATGAGTTGTTTTGCTCTTGGTTTTTTAAATTGTCTCCCCCTGTTAACTTTGAAGTTACTGCCCCTGATGAATTAAAATTAGTCAAACTTTACTTAGTGTCGTGCATATTTCTGAAACCACTAGGGCTAGAGTCACCAAACTTCACAGGAATGTCGACCAGCATGAGTTGTTGTACAACTGGGATTTTTGAATTGTCTTCCCTTGATAACTTTGGAGTTATTGCCCCTGATATGATTACATAAAATTAGAGAAACTTTGTGTCATGCATATCTTTAAAACCACTAGGGCTAGAGTCACCAAACTTCACAGGAATGTTCACCAGCATGAGTTGTTGTGCACCTGGGTTTTTTAATTGTCTCCCCCTGATAATTCTTGAGTTCCTGCCCCTGATATGTTAACTTAAAATTAGATAAACTTTGTGTTGCACGTATCTCTGAAACCAGTAGGGCTAGAGTCACCAAACTTCACAGGAATGTTCACCAGCATGAGTTTTTGTGCATCTGGGTTTTTTAATTGTCTCCCCTGATAACTTTGGAGTTACTGCCCCTTATGACTTAAATAAGAGAAACTTTACTTTGTGTCACATGTATCTCTGAAACCACTAGTACTAGAGTCACCAAAATTCACAAGAATGTTGACTAGCATGTGTTTTTGTGTACCTGGAGCTTTTGAATTGTCTTCCCCTGACAATGTTGGAGTTATTGCCCCTGATGACTTAAACATTATACCCTGTTAAGTTTGGAGTTACAGACATTACACTTGTGTATTGGAAAGAGGATGGGAGGGGGAGACATCTGTTTTTGTGACAAAAACAACCTCTAGTTTTCAAATCATTTTCAATTTGGCAGACATCGTTATGCATGTGGTGGAGTTGTCTGGAGGGGAAATTTTATTTACATTTTGACTTTGGTGAAAGTGGGATAAGAACGAGGTTGGGTACCCGTAAACCAGGTTTAAGTCCCCCAGTAGCTTATTTTGGTTGCTGGCCGTTCCAAGGCGGCACTCCTGCTTTCAGCCTACGGTCAATTTTGTTGTTTAATATGCTTAATGTTTAATGTGTTTCGTCTTGAGATGCGTCCTGTTATGTTTTGTCTTGTGGCTTTACCGTTTCTTGTTAGATGGTGTTTGGTGCGGTGTCATTTCGTGTGTGGCTCTCCCTGTTTGACTATGTTTCCATATTTATTGAGTCTGGTCAGTCAGGTAATTCCAGATACTAAATCTAGGGGAAGTTATTTTCAACCTGTCGAACATGGACATAACACTACGTCAGTGCATACAGATACAGTAAATCCCCTCTGAACCGGAAGTTTAGCTTTTATCCTACAATAAGCAGCAACCTGTCTCCAAGACGGATTTTTATAATACATTTACCGTCCGGTTTAGAGGGATTTTACAATGTATTACGAGGGTTGTTCGGAAAGTTCGTAGAATTTTGTTATATCTCTAGTTAGCTTTGTTTAATCAATTTGAAATTTGGTATGTAAGTACCTCACCTTGTTTTTAAAATATTTTCAAAGAGGTAAATGAACCATGTAAATTTTACCGAATATACAGTTTACCGTAGCAGCACAGTAATAGGGACCCGGAGCAGCTCGAAATTATTAATTTTTTTAACATTATTCTAATGAAGCAAACATGATTTCTCTTAATTCCGTTGATGCCAGAAAGGCGCGAACACGTCTGATTGTAACATGACGTCATGGCGTTAGTTGCTCAAAATTTCAAAAGATTGACAGCGTTTGAACATAAACTACAGTGTTTAGTCTACAGAGAGCGGAATTGCGAACTGAAAAGAAATGACGTCGGCTAGTGACGTTGAGTTGCGAAGTGTTGTAAAATTTTGTGTTGCTCTAGATAAATCGCCAACAGAAACTCTTAAAATGATTAAATCAACGGGGAAATATGATAAGTGCAGCCCCGCGTTCGTGTATACAGTGGAGAAACTGTTATTCTTTCCCGTATATGCTTACGCGTGCGCAAACGATACGCAAACTAAACGATATACGCGTTTGTACATACAAACGCGTTTGTAAGCGGATTTTGCGTATATAATATGTGCGTATATAAGTGCATTTCATTCGGCATACATTTGTTATTATCGAGACCCATCGAATGAAGTAAAAACGAAAGATATGGGAAAAAATGATCTGTTATATATTGCTCAGCAAAAAATAAAAGCCGAAATTGATATAACATGTCTAGAATTAGATAAATCTAATGCAGTCCCTGACGTGTCAATAATCTCTCCATTTAACACGCAATCAAACAATAGCTGACGATTTGAAGCTCCGCCCCAAGGGCCCGACAACTTATTCCAAGCACTACCCTATCCAGCGTTTATTAATTCGCCCGAACAAGCCAGTTCTAATACGTGTGTCATTTATCAAACAAACACCGGACGAGATCCGTTTATCCAGAAATTCATCCTGAAATCGGTTGCATCAGCCTATACCTAAAAAGATATACTTAAATAATTCTGCTTTCAAAATTGAATTATCACTTCCCAAACAGTAGACCCATCACACATGATACTGCATTATTATATTTGTGAGGGAGGAATATACACAGAAACTTAACCTTTTCCTTTAAATTCACGCCTCTGCAAACAAAGTAGATCCAGATCACAGCCTACAGGGACCGTCCAATTAGGGTTTGTTCTGTTTGCTTATAAAATTAGATAAAATCCGACTTCACAGTTTCTACAAATAAAGGGAGTAAATGTAGAGGCGGCTGAACGGTCATTCGGACTGAAAGTAGACTATAACTAGGTACTTTACTTTTACAAATACCCAAATATTTTCACACTTTTCCAGACATTACGTCCATGTATTAGCCATAGAAAGTGACACTAATCGAGTCGGGGAAACTATTTATGGGGTGTGATGTTTATGTTGGTGTGAAATGCAATATGAGACTTGATATTAAACACATAATTAATAACTTTGTTAATCTTAACTTACTTTACCTGTCAGAGAATTTACACTATTCAAAAATAATAAAATAGGATGAGGTTAGGACCAAGACCATTAGCAAATAGTGAAGGTTCAGATCAGAGGGACCGTTTGGGCCCCACCCATGAGTTGGGTTCAAACAACTGTTAGACAAAACCGGACACGTTTAGATGTATTTTATATTTAGGCAAAGTGGGTTCAGATGAAATGGGGTGTTCTCGTTGCTATGTATAAATGTATGTACTTTAGAAAAAAGGAAATTCCACCAACATACAGAAAAATAGATAATAAATTATGTATTTACTTTAATATTTGCAATACCAAAGTTATGCATTACTTTCAGAAAACAGAGTAAAATATGTATTTTGTTGGGAATATGAGAAAAGGGTGGATCTTGATAACAAATGGTTGTCTGTCTCGAAGTATGACATTTTTTTTATTGTTTTTGTTATTAATGTATTCATGTTTCTAAAGCTTGTGAATTATGTTTAAATGAATGAATCCACTACAAATAAAAATGTTTATAAAAACTTATGGTCAACACATTAAAACTGTTATTACACTTTTTTTATCATAATTTTACAGTATATGTGCAATTTAATTATGGTTTGTAGGGAAACAACAAAAACATAGGCATTATAATTTCTCTATGAATGAATGTGTTAAATGGCCGTAGGCCATATTGTACTAAATTCTGAAGGGTGGTGATCAGCCATATTACACACGAAATACATGGCTAAATGCCCCATGCAGTGTCAGTTATCGTAGTGGCCCTTTATCAAATACCCAACAAGGGAGAATTATTATTGCATGGCCATAAAACTCGCATCCTGTATATTATCACGAAGTAAATTTACTTCGTGATATTACGTATCGTTGTATTCCATTATGTAGCTGTAGTCAAAAGATTCAAGTAGAAATTTCAAGGCCAATCACTTCGGTCATGGTGCCGTAAAGTTAGTTTTGTGCATTCTGTAGGTAATAATCAATAAAACTATAAAACGCGTCCAATTAACAATTCAGTAATCCAGAATTACTTTTTTCCTTCGGTTTTATGGTCAATATTGCCCATGGTCCAAAATGGCAAAAAGGATCATATTTATGATAAACTATTTCCCTGATGAAAAAGTATGTGTGAGTAAATCACTTCACGACTATAAACCCTTCACTCCACGTCCCTGTTTATCTCAATGCAAACACAGTAGACCCGGATCAAATGTAATGAAACAAATTTACAAACAGAGTAGATCCAGATCAGACAGCTTCTGTTGTAACTCCCTGATCACTGAACAGGGTCTTGTCGATTTACTTACGAAATAATATACCGGTAGGTCTAGTTGTACAATTACTGTCATAGCCAAACTTTCCTGTAATCATGTATCATTACAAAAACTCGATCTCCATGAAATAATTATTTCTTACACGAATATTCATGGAGATCTAACACCTTTTTTCCACGATGCTAATTTTTCAAAGGGATCTTTGGCTTTGACAGAAACTATGGGATTAGATCAACAAAAATTCATAAGCAACAGAGCAGAACCTGATCAGACATCTCCTACAGGAACTGTCCGATCTGGATCTACTCTATTTGCAAACGCGCGTGAAGCCGTTTATATAATACGAGAAGGATTGGGAAATTGATTTTAAAGCATAGTTGGTGTCTGCTGTCAACAGAGCTAACTCGTGTTTATTAATCCTTTTTTCTCTTAAGAATATTTATTAAAGATTTCATGACCTCGTGAATATTCATTTACAGGGATTACAGAGACGCTAGACAACCATGATCGAATCTAAAGAAATAAGTCTACGGACTAAGCAATCAGAGCAGATCCTGATCAGACAATTTCTGCGTGGTTTAGGTTTACGCTGTTAACAAAAAGTTTGAATAGAATAATTTTCCATGACAAAAGGCCCATTGTAGCATATCCTTTTTACAATTGTAGATCCAAGTCATTGACTGCACTATTTTCTCTAGTATAATTTTCATGGAAAACAGCCATCGATACACAACGTAAGCTCATCCAATATAAAAAAAAATGTGGAAGAACCAATTCGAACGAACAATTCCATTCCCTAGACGTTCACATTGTGGACGTTTTCTTGAACTTCTCGTCTTTTGGTAATTTAAATAATCCTATTTAATCTCTGTCGGATTTGGAGCTACACCCATAGACAGCACCAATTACCATTTAACCACTCAAAACGAAGCAGCAGTATATAACGTGCGATTCCTTTCGGTTGGAACAAAAAGTATCACTGTTTCTTTAAACGAAATACAGATCGTCTAATTTAACGATCTACTGCGATCTACTACTCTTTACAAAACACAATCAGCACAACTTTAGGTATATTAATTATAAGGGACTTTTAAAGTACAAAATGAGAAATTACCATTATTAACGTTGTTTAAACACCCAATATGCCCTTCGGAACCATATATTGACGATTAACTTATAAGTGAGTTTAAACGCGTTTACAAACGCGTTTGTAAGTGAATCTATAAACGCGTTTACTTCATTCTCAGTGTAGTTATACCTTCTGATCCTTCGAGATCATGAATTTCAGTATTTCTTGTTCTGAAAATTGAATACCGCTTAAGCCGGTGCTAGGGGGCGCGAGCAGTGTTGCACTTTCAATTACTGCTCATGAACAGACTCAATAAAACCGAGTCTGCAATTTTCTCTTTTTGTGTTGCAATTTTTGCTTTCGGGGGATCACCACCCTTCAGAATTTATAATCTTCACAGCAGCAGGTGTTAAGTGCTTGTGTGGCGGCCGTAAAACGTCGCCCCGTACTTCATTCTCAGTGTTGTTATACCTTCTGATCCTTCGAGATCATGAATTTCAGTACTTCTTGTTCTGAAAATTGAATACCGCTTAAGCCGGTGCTAGGGGGTGTGAGCAGTGTTGCACTTTCAATTACTGCTCATGAACAGACTCAATAAAACCGAGTCTGCAATTTTCTCTTTTTGTGTTGCAATTTTTGCTTTCGGGGGATCACCACCCTTCAGAATTTTTAAACGGGTTTAAAACGCGTTTGAGACGCATTAAGTGGGAAAGAATAACAGTTTCCCTACTGTAAATGGCACTCACCTTTTAGGAGTGGAAGAAAATCGATCCAGGACTATCCTAGGAGCGGCCGACCATCCATCGTAGCTTCTTCCATTAAGGACAAGGTGAAAAATATGGTTAATGCTGACAGAATAACTACAGCAAGAGCTTTATCTGATTAACTTGGTGTTTCGTGCTCTACCGTACATGGAATATTAACAGATGAACTTGGTATGTCTGAAGTTAGTGCACGCTGGGTGCCGAGGTTGCTCACGGACACAGAAAAGGAGAATCGATTTCGGTGCTCTCAGATGTTTCTCAGCCGCTAGGATGCCGAAGGTGACGATTTTTTGGACAGAATTATCTCTACGGATGAGACCTGGTTGCATCATTTCGACTCAGAGACCAAAGGCATGTCATCAGTGTGGAAATCTGCAAATACACCGGGCCACAGAGTAGACATTTTAGATTTTAAAAATAATATGGTTATAAAAAGTTAATTCAAGAAAGTGTTTTATTTTCAATTCTTTATTGGTGTGTACTGTACTTTTTGGTATTCATAACATGTATAGTGTAATGACGTTCCGCAAGAATCTCACAAAATCCCACAGTTTGCAAACCAATGTTGATGTGGAACAACGTGTAAAGCTCCACATGCGCCGTTTGTGAGATTTTGTGCAATTATTATCATGGTCCCACGTGCATTGCACGTAATTTCGTTCTTTGGGCTTTAAAAGCCGCCGTTTTCGGCAGTGCAGGGACTTAACATACCTTAATCATAGAAACCACCTCTATATTATTCGCTATCTTTAGTTTAATATTTATTTTTACTCTTTTGTTTTAATAAGTTCATACTTCAATACTTTTGAGGCTTAACTGTAGCTCGAATTTATGTTAAAGCCTTAAGAGTAGCTAAATAATAATTCATTATCTGAACTTGTAACGCATTTGGAGCAGAAACCATATCTTATTCTTTCACTCTATTTTTCTTTAATAAATTATACATTATGATCGCTGACTGTTGATATTTGGAATTAAACCTTTACTGTTCACTCCTAGGGGAAATACTGCATAGTCATTAATAGTGACAGATCTACGGTGAAACTGGGTAGACCAAGACGTTTTGTTATTGTTAGATATAGATCTAATAGATAGATATATTGATCAGTTCCCATTTGAATGGAGATATGTGTTGGCTGTACTGGTGAATACAGAGAGGGAACCAGAATTACATTGCAATCTTTATATTACACTTCCTTCCTGTTCTCTTTTAATTTCTTTAAGAGAGGCCTATTTCAGTTCACTTATTTACAACTTTTCGTGTCGAGCTAGTCTAATCACGCTATCCTTATACCGAGAGACTGCTCGCCACGTGTTTCACGAGCGCACGATAGTACTATGACCCCGGTCATTTTACTATAAAATATAGTGACTCCGTTGCCAAAATACAACCACCAGGGGTTCGATATAGTATATAGTACCATGCTCCCATGTCATTGTACTATAAAATATAGTGACTCCCTTGCCAAAATGCATCCACGACGAGGGTCGATATATTATATAGTACTATGGCAGCCCAGGCCATTTTACTATAAAATAATGTGACTCACTTGATACAATACACCCATAAGGCGGTCGATATATATTATAAAGTACTATGACCCTATGCCATTTTACTATAAAACATAGTGATTGCCTTGCAATAACATAATAAACCCACCTTATGCTATTTTTACCCACCCTGTTTATTGTAGGGGTCACTTTTACGCCTGGGTGGGTGGATGGTCCTGACTCCATCGATTTTCTGTACTTGGGGAAAATATGTTTTCAAAACAAATGGAATATAATGCATACTTTGCTCGTCATTCAATATAGCTAGACCCGCTCCCCCTCCCGTGGACACACGACGTTGATTCATACGAATTACTATGCTAGTAGTTTGGAAGTTCAGCTGTATTTTGGTAAGTTAGAAAAGTTGATAAATGCGAGCCTTGGCGAGCATTTAACTACTTTTCTGACGAGCCAAAATACAGCTGAACTTCCAAACTACTAGCATAGTAATTCTTTTATCATGCAACTCCAAGAAAAAAAGAGAAAATGAAGAAAAAGAAAGATTGCTAAAGCGGTTTCGTCCCCTGAATGAAAATACATGCAAGTACGTATTACGGCATGCAGTGACGTCATCGACTTTTACAACATAAACAAACTTGATTTAATCCTTTTATATGGACAAATAGTTGAGACAAAGGTGAGCAAATATGTTAATTTGATGTTTATGTTTAATAATGCCTTTTTCCTCCTTCTGTTTTCCTCCTATTGGCTGAACAAAACTTGCATTCCAGTGGGGTCAGTACACATGCACTATACCTCACAAAATACAGCGTCGACGTGGAAAATATTATGCTAGTAGGAAGTGACTGTATTTCGTGACGTTGCATGATAAAACGTTGTTTCAACATATGCCACGTTGATTCAACGTTTATCAACGCTGAATCAACGCTGAAACAAAATTTGTGACAGACAGACGGAAGGACTCTGGCAAAACCCATATGGCCCATATACACATGGTAGAGAGAATTATAATAATAACTCAGTAGGAATTTACTTCACTTTTATGCAAACTTTTAGGGTCAGTTTGTTATCTCGAATGTGAGGTCAGTTTCTTAAACGTAAAGGGTCATTGTACTATGATTCACTCGTTCATACATGTAGTACTATATAATAACTCGATCCCCGGTCGATCTATTCTGGGGTCAGTTTGTTATATGAGGGGTCAAATTTTTATATGTAAGGAGGGTCATTGTACTATGACTCACTCGGTCATAATACTATAACTGGGTGTCATAGTACTATATAATAAATCGACCCACGGTCGATCTACTACGGTGGCCACTTTTCCTCATACACCGCACCTGTCTTAATTATATCCTTCATATAAACGACTTTTCACGTTTCTCCTATAGTAGCCGTCTGTTCAGGGTCTGAATATATATATTCGTGATGCTAATATTTCTAACAAGACCGATATTTACTCTTTCGGCGCCAATGTCGCCTGTTGGCACCATTGAAAACAGTGCAGTCCCAGGTCAGATGCCGCCTTTTCAAGGCGGCATCTGGCCTGGGACTTCACTGTTTTCTGTATTATTTTAGCCCAAGCATACATGTTTTTAAAAACAAATGTTTTACTAATATATCTTTATTCTTTAGTTGAGAATTATATTAAATATGAAATTATTATTGCAGACGACACTTTTGAATTTGGCGCCAAAACAGTTAATACTAAAATTAACTGCCGGTTTAGACGGGGTTTAGTGTATCATAATCATTCGTATCAGATATTAGTATTACTTATTCATTATTATACCTTTGCGTCTAGTTAATAAAGTTAACGCTCGAGTGACCAAACATCTAGTGTCCTATTTTAAGATAATAAATAAAAACGTCGATTATTCGAAGTTTTAATATTGAATAATTGATAACTTTTGGGACAGGTGGCTGCTAAATGAAGGTTGAAAATCCTGCATAAAGCTTCTAGAGGAGATTTCTAAAGACACTTTTACCCTGCATTAAGTTGCCACCTATCTTAAGTACCGAAAATGATATTTGGCCTAGTGTTCGAACTATCAGGGTTTACTGTAATCCTAAAATTGAACATTCTAACCAATAACGGTACGATAAAAAGATTATTAAATATTTGAATGTTGTCACTGGAAAAGGGTTTATAGACTAGCTACAAATCAATACTTCAAAAAGGTATTAACTACATGTATATGCCAAAGCCGTTAAACAATTTTATTAAAATAGATACGAAATCAAACATATACAACAGAATTAAGTAAAGTCATGCAATTATATTTAAAAACCAACTCGGCAGACTATTGAGCTGCTCTTTTAACACTTATCATGTCATAGAAAGATTTTTTCACGTTAACGGCGTAGTTCTAGTATAGTAAAATCCCTCTACATCGACCACTGTTAAAACAATGTAGTACTCGTGTCCAACGTTACGACCCGCAAAGGTATAATCAAAACCGGTCAAACACAGCGCGTTAACGCGAGAACTGCATTGTTAATGCATGGGTAATCGGGACTACAACAACACTTGTTTATGCAAGAATAACTCTTCTCTCCAAAGATATGACTTTACGTCTTTGTAAAAGAGTAGACTCAGATCAGACGGCTCCTCTGTACATTTGACATAATGTCTTCCATGACCAAAATTTCCTGTGTTCATATGTCATTCAAAAACTTAATCTAATTCATGACGTTGTTACTTCTTAAATGAATATTCATAGAGTAAATGGTTCATGAGAGCTTAATTCAGGACTAGACATTAAGCCCATATTGGAGCTTTTTTGTACTAAATTTCTTTATGAGCTTGAAGCACTTTACTACATTAGAACCTCTCTATAACGGACATTAAATTGTGTTAATTAGTTGGCATTTAGGAAAGGTGTCTCCTTAAAGCAAGGTGAAAGTAAAACAGAACGCTCCTATAGGAGCGTTCTGTTTAACTTTCAGCTTGCTTTAAGCAGCCACCTGCCTTTAACACAAAATACTTGATGTAATTTAGTGACCGTTATAGAGAGGATTTACTGTACCCTCTACTGTTTTGTCTATCTTGTCACATGTAAACTGTTTTGATCCAGATATGACGTCGACTAACTCGGTGTCTCATCAGGATCCAAACTGTTTGCCACTCGTGTAATCTCTAAATACTTAGCAAACCGAGCAGACCCTGAACAGACAGTTCATACAAGAACCCTCTGAGAGGAGCTGTCTCATCTGGGTCTTCACTATTTACAGGTAGGTATATTGACGCGAATAGCAAGCGAAGGGTTAAGGTGTTCATATAGATTTTATCAAATTGTAAAAAAGCAGATAATAAATATTCATTATGTCATTATTTCTTTTTACAATAATATTCATTAGTTTATTAGACTTATGCGTATCCTAGCATAGGTCTGTACATGTATTTTATATTGGAAACGTTCCAGTAGTCAATATATTTATGGTAAGTTACAGAAAATGCCTCTGAACCGGAAGTTCAATTTAGCATCAACGCCAGCTTGCAGATTAACCCTTTCGGCGCCAAATTTCTAATTGTCGTCTGCAATCCAAGTTTGTTAAATCATTCAGTAAAATAAGGAAATGAGATAAATAAATGCAAATTTCAAAGGAAAAAAACACATATATAGAAACAGAGATTGAGACAAATAGTGAAGCCCCTGATCAGACGCCGCCTTGAAAATGCGGCGTCTGATCTGGGACTGCACTATTTGTCGCGGTGCATTTATGCGACTGTGGCGGTGAAAAGGGTTAAAGCATGGTGGAAAGCATGTGTGGTATGTAAGGAAGCTTTCTACACGACTTTCCGTCTGCATTAAGCTGTCACTTGTTTTAAAAACAATAATGGTACCTATTAGAGTGTTGGAATTAACGAGGGTTCACTGTGTTGGTTTAAAAAAGTGTACATTATATTTCAAACGTTACTTGGGATGGATATGGTAGATAATCGTTTTACAGATATAACATCAATCAAAACAGTGTAGTTTCCCTTTAAGTTTGACATAACCTTTTATTAACTATACTTTGTCGATCTATAATGTGTCGAATTTCCGTCAGTGTGAGAGAGTAAAACTCACAACTCTTTGGCAAACTTGTCACAGCAATAAAATGTGTCTTCAATGTGTCTTTCATGATTTTGCAAACAGACCAGACTAAGATCAGACTACTCGTGAAGAAGCCGTCTGACCAAGGTGTGCACCGTTTGCTTATGGAATAAGATATAGTTGATTATACACACGCGATGCATTGGACAAACTTCTCTTGTTAACATGCAGCTAATAAATACTTCTCACGTCATTACAATTTACATGAATATTCATCAGGTAAAGAGTTAAAAATCGACATGATAGTGGGAAATATTGAAAGGAGGGGGACTAAATTCCTGAAAGGGGATACAGGAACCAAAGAGGATACGAGAACCAGAAAAGGAGATACGAGAATCAAAGGGGATACGAGAACCAGAAAAGGGGACGCGAGAACCAGAGGGGATACGAGAACAAGGAAAGGGGATACGGGAAGCAGATTTCGAAGTATGAAAGTTCTATGAACCACTAAAATATAGCATGAAGTTGTGTCATCAATGTATATATTTCGATATGATTAGATAACAAATTTAATTGTCACAGTTGTTGCAGCCAATTATATTTGCGGCCTTGTTCGTATTGCAAACACTACAATGCATAAAGCTTCTCGGGAAGGCTGCACATCCACTGCATCATAGGTCTGTCATCTTGACAAATAAAGCTCTTCACTTCCAATAATGTTTGTTATGCGAGGGTCAATTAATATATTTTTACGAATACCGTGGCTTATTTTAACTTCTAAAATGCTCTTCATAAAAGCTCTTCATTTTCTCAGCCTGTTCTGTATGAGTGAATCTAAACATACTAAATGAAAATAATTCTATTAAATCGAAGAAGTTAAAACTTGACAGCGATTAAAGAACTTCTTCCAAGTTAATTACTTGTTCATAAAATATGTATGTTTGAAGCAAATATATTTGAATAACATAATTGCCATTATTATGCCTGTTATGAAATCGTAGTATGTACACAAAGTGGGTGGAGTAACATCCTAACACTATATACCTGATTACGCATTTGCAAACAGAGTAGCAAACCTTCCATGATAATAAAACCAGCTAATAAATATTTATGATGTTATCATTTTTACATGAATATTGAACAAACAATAGGTTAACCCATGCCCTCATATTGACGACTTTGGACCCATTCCCTCATATTGACGACTTTGGACGACTCTGTAAAAGTCACTTTGTGAAAGCATTGTGATAAATAGAGCATTTGCTCCTATAGGAGCAAATGCTCAATATATCACAATGGTTTCAAACTCCAAAATTCTAAACTTTTCCTTTTCTCTAGTAACTGCTCCTTTTCGGTAGATTTATTCAAAAAGGTTGTATCTAAAAATAGCCTATGAGGTTAAATTACTATACATATCAGGACAGACCAATAATTACCCTCCATGCCAACAGTATGTCTGGCATCTACTATAACATTATTTACAGTTCACATATCTTTGATTTGCAGAGCTGAAGCTAAATTGCCTGAACGGAGCTCATTCTGCTCTCTATAACTTTTTACTACCATGTTTTGTTGTCTGCAAGTTTAGTCGTCTGCTACAATTTTCATGTTTTCTTTGTTGTTGTTTTGTCAGAAAACCACAGTAACAAATAGTTTTGATCTTGACGATAAGACACCGAGTAATTGGGCGTCTCTCGGATCAAAACTGGTTACATAGATTATCACAAATGCGACATTGACAGCAAAAGAGTTAACCCTTTCCTTCATATAAACGCATTTTCACGCATTTGTAAACAGAGAAGAAGACCCAAACCAGACGTCTGATCAGGGTCTGCTCTTTGGGGTTTTTTTTGGAATTTGATAGATCTGGTTCTTTCTAAAATGGCTACAATATTGGACCTTCCATATTTCATTATAACTATTTTGACCATGAATATTCAGTAGGTATTGAAAGTTGGACTAAACATAGAACAGGGAAAGGGTAAAAGAGAAATATACATGTATCCAACATGACAAACCAAAACGCCATTAGCATGATAGCAAATAATAATTATCATGTTTGCTGTGATCATAATTATAATCATTAAAATTGTGGTTATAATAATTATGATAATAATAATGATGCCATTAATTTGCGCGGATTACATATTTGGTAACAACCAGTTTTCAATATGGTCGACAGTATCAACATCATCATTATACCGTTGAACTTCGATATCTCGAACTCGTGTAACTCGAAGTTCGGAATAACTCGAACTAAAAGTTCGGTCCTTCCAAAATCTTACAATACAGAATTGCTGCTCTAAAATGTATCGCTGGAAACACATGCGGCAGCTTAATACAGGTCTAAAGTAATGCTGAAAGCTCCTACAGGAGCTTTCAGTATTACTTTAGACCTGTATTAAGCTGTGAACTCGAGCAACTGTTCAGATTTCAAAGTGTATAACTCGAACTTTTGTTATCCCGAACTATTTTAATAGTCCCTTGAAGTTCGAGACATCGAAGTTTAAATGTAGTTATAATAACCACCATCAAGAAATCATCACCTGTTAATCCTTTACCCCATATACAGTAAAACCTCTCTATAACGACCAGTAAATTGTGTTATTTAATTGGTATTTAGGACAGGTGGCTGCTTAAAGCATGGTGAAAGTGAAACAGAACGCTCCTATAGGAGCGTTCTGTTTTACTTTCACCTTGCTTTAAGCAACCACATGCCTTTAACGCAAAATACTTGATGTAATTTAGTGGCCGTTATAGAGAGGTTTTACTGTATACACAGTTTTACACATTTTCAAACAGCGTAGATCCACACCACACCAGACAGCTGCTGCATGAACCGTCTGATCATGGTCTACTCTGTACACTTATGGAATGGTATAGATGTGATCATACAGTTTCTACAATGGCCAAATGTGTTCGTGAATATGTCATTAATAAAATTCGCCTAATTAACCATTTGAATGTCTGAAACAAGTACACTATCATATTATTGCAAACAGCGTTAGCCCAGATCAGAGGGCTCCTAAGCATTCCTCAGGGTCTATGCTTATAAAGCTTTTAGTTGAGTCTGAGTTTCGTTCTCTAGCTTTTGATTGGTCAGATTTGAGTTCTCAAGCTTTTGATTGGTCAGATTTGAGCCAAAGGGTCAAATTTGACCAATCAAAAACTTGAGAACGAACTCAGAGTCAACTAAACGCTTTATATCAGGATATGCACTGTTTGTCATTCAAACCCTCTCGCAAAATGTACTTGTTTATACTGGCTGGACCATTCCACACTGACAATTCAACTTTGAAAGTGTTATTAAACATCAAGTCACTAATTCTTACATCAGTATACATGTATATAAAACATGGCGTTAAGGAGATGCTTTATCTTTGACTTTATTATACATGTACTGCAAAGTAAAATCCTCGATTCTGATTGGTCAATTAGCCATGTATAAAAGCCGTGCATCCCTCTAAATTCTGATGTATATACGGAGTCATGAGCAACAATGGAATTTCTCCTGTCGAGGGCCTCGCTTCATTGCTACAACAAACTAAAAATGGCCGACCGGCTTCACTTCGTTGATTTGATCCAAACAACCGCTCTCAAACAAAATAACAAGAGTTTGGGGCGGAAAAAAGTTATCCATTGAGAAACATTTTTGTTATAGCTGTTGTATAACAATGTAAAAGAACCCGATACGTGGCGAAGATCTTATTCTGCTCAAATGCTGCAAATGTTGTCAAAGTGCTTGTGCACGTACCGATTAGCCCCCAAAACCCCGCTTTTACAAAGACAAACCACACCCAATTCGATTCAGATTTTATTTATGCACATGCACAGTACACGTACCTGTAAATTACAGTAGGCCTATAACCGCTCCTTCCAACGCCCATTTGTTTGAATATTATAAAACCGTCAGTTTGACGTCATCCAAATGACGTCGGAATTGCGCCAATTATGTTTAACCGTTCTCATGTTAAAAAACGGTGTCTGCTTAAACGCTAAAAGTTTTACTAACGTCTGATTCTTTCAATCCTTTTAGAAACTAATGCTCTTGGAAGATCCCTTTTATCCACAATTGTCATGAGCTGGTTATTATACAGATATTTCAAACCCTTACCTTACAGTATGAGGCCCCTGAGGGGAAGTAAAACGACGCCTACATTAACAACGCTAATTAACTGCTACAAAAACTTTGCAGTATTAATAAAATCGTTATACAGATCAATGGCGGGATATCTAACGGCTCGGGCAACATGAATTTCCTCAGCAGGAAACAAAAAGTTAGATACCCCGCCAATGATCTGTATAACTAATAATATACATGTGCAGTAGAACACAAACTACAACATCAGATTTATATAATTCCATAAGCAAAAAGGGAAGACTCGGGTCAGACAGTCCCTGTAGAAGCCGTTTGGTCTGAGTATATTCTACTCGCAAAAGCGTGAAGATGCTAATAGGAAGGACTGTGTTAACCCTTTACCTCAAAGAAACGCTTTTTCAGGAGTCGTCTGACCACGGTCTGTTCTGTTTTCTTGATTAATAACTTCGATCTATGCCTATCATACGGCCATATTATTGTGATCATATACACTCAATAAAGTTCAGTCAAATCTATTCATAACGCCTTTTTTTGTCTTATATGATTATTCATCAGGTAAAGGAATAATGGTCACCGCGGACTTGATTGTTCTTTCCTAGCCTACAAGTAATATCCTCACGGTGCTTGTTTTATTTTCACTCTGGTTCTTTTTTACCATTCCCTTGCTGAATTTTAAAACGCATTTCTTCTTCTTTACCCATGCCCTGTGGTATAATTACATATATATTCACTGTCTACACTTATTTCTCTGTGTAGTCACTGCTGTGTAGTGTACTGGTTGCAAAATCAATTTGTAAATAGTGCAGACCCTGATGAGACAGCTCCAGCAGGAGCTGTTTCATCTGGGTCTTCACTATTTACACATAGGTATATTGACGTGAATAACAAGCGAAGGGTTCAGTTAGTTTTCAAAGTGGGGGTTCTCTGCGTACTAGAAGAGGGCCCTAATCGTTGTGCCAAACTGGAACCTTCACCTTTCAACTTTGATTTTTCATTCATATGCACTTTTCCACATTCCAAATAGGTTCAGTTCATCGCTAATGTTCAGCGACTGGTTTTAAACGTGAATATTCGTACCCTGGAAAGAAACTGTGCAACTATATATCCATCTAAATATTAATTCAAAGACTACCAATACGTGCGAATGTCGATGGTACCCTCCAGCATCGGGAACACACGTGCCATGCGATATCTACCCGGGTTAATTAGGCCGGTTGTTGCGCCGGTCTCGTGTCCTTTTATGATAGGGGCATACACTCACGTTACACGGGCAGATGTTAATCAAACGACTCCTATAGGGGTCGTCTGATCCGCGTCTACTCTGTTTGAAAAGGCCTAAAAATATGTCTACATCGGGTACATGGTTAATAATGCATGTACGGTAGTGGATCAACCGGTCTCAGATCTTCATACAACATTATAGACCGACAGTGTTTAACCATTATCTTTATATAAAAGCCATTTTCACGTTCTTACAGAGTAAACACATATCAGACGGTTCCTGTATGAACTGTCTGTTCAGGGTCTGCTCGGTTTGCTAAGTATTTACAGATTACACGAGTGGCAAACTGTTTGAATCCTGATGAGACACCGAGTTAGTCGACGACGTATCTGGATTAAAGCAGTTTGCATGTGACAAGACCCGTCTTCAGGGTACAGTAAAACTTCTCTATAACGGCCACTAAATTACATCAAGTATTTTGTGTTAAAGGCAGGTGGCTGCAGACGCCGTATAAGACACCATATGGTGGTCGCATGATAGGGGTTTTATACTGTATATATTAGTTGGGAATCCGAGGTGTAAAAAGTCGCTTATTTTTCGAGGTTCATGGCATTTTTAGTAGAAATGTTTGAATACCATAATTGTGTTGCCAGATACTAATCATTTATGGTTTTGGCCCATGCCACTGCCAAAACCCTCTTTGAAGGTCAGAAACTAGGTCAAAGATCAAATGAGTGCGAAATGTAATAAAATCTCTATGTAGTATAACATAGCCGTAATTTTGACAATTTCAATACTTTTTTTGCATTTAATGTTTTAGCAATGTCTCCACAGTAAGTATAGAAATATTTATGGCGCATTTTAGGAAGTTTTGAGTGACCTGTGATGATTGCAAGTTCGGAAAATATCGTTTTAAATACATGTACGGTACATTATCATAATATATATATACATAACTTTGATGCAAATCTGTGCAAGTTATAGTACCTCTTCACGCAGATGTATCATTTAGAGATGATAATGAAACGCCAGAAGATTAGTCTCTTATTGCCATGTAATCGCAGTGTAATATTGGTATGTTTTATCGTACACTATGTCTAATATTAGCTGTCTGTATCATTAGCGATTGAAACACCATAGCTCCTGGTGTGTATGGCGGTGTTTTTACATAATGAATTGAAATATTTTACCTACACCAGCAGTACCCATGACAAAACCATTTCTACATTTGTGGGGACATGAATATTCCGGATATTGATTGGCCATTTTAACAGTTACTGGCCATAGGTACCCACTCTAACTCAACAATGATCTCATAGGCATATTCAGTACCGTTGGCTATGAGTAACCTTCTCTATCCGTGATGACAACAATCTATGTTATTGCCATAAACAATAACTAGTTATCAGATATACCTCAATACCTGGAATAAGTGAGTATGTCATAGTTCTGACAAACATATACATGTATTTCTTTGACGAAGGAAGCCTACCCCACATCTTGTCCACCCTTCGAAAGAGACTAGCACATGTTCTATGTCCATCAAAATGGCTGAGTTTGCAGCACACTTTGAAAATCAGTTCCTTCACGAATCTGTACTCTATGTGACATCCCCCAGGTTCAGTCAGCCATGGTGCAACTCAATCACCCGCCGTTTCTCACGAAAGAAGAAATGTGCGTACAAATAGTGCTGAGGACCAAGGTACAGAAGGGCTGGCGCATATACAAGGGGCTACAGAAAACTTGCAAAGAAGTGTAAGGAAGCTCAAGCTCATGATGGGTATGTGATTTACTTAGTGACATATACCAGCTGTAAGAAGCTTTACACTTTTGTTAGGAGCAAGGCAAGAAATGTGACAGCTCGGGAATAGCACCACTGAGGAATGGTGCCATTAACAATGTTGATACACAAATCAAAGTTAAAATACTGAACCAGTAGTTCTCTGTCTTTACACATGAGGACCTATCTCTCATTTGTGCCGTTTGAGATATCCTTATTCGAATGCCCTTCATATTCATGTCACGATAACTGGTGTCTTCTTAACGGCCTTAATCTCCACAAAGCTACCTGTCCAGACACCATCTTATCATGGTTCTTGAAAGAGATGGCACAGTTCTTGAAAGAGATGGCACATTCACTGGCTCCTGTTCTTGTTCTGATCTTCCAGGCCTTACGACCAGGATAATGTCCCCAGTGATTGGAAGATTTCATGTTAATCCTATATACAAGACAATGGTCAAGAATAACCCCTTCAAACTATTGACCTATGTCCCTAAATTCTGTCACATGTAAGATTCTGGAATACATCATACACAGTAACCTGGTTTACCATTACATCATCAACCCATGCCAGCATGGACTCCGGAAGCAGCGCTTCTGTGAGACACAACTAATCAACATGGTCAATGACCTTGTGTCAGGTCTGGACCAGTCCTATCAGATTGACGCAAACGTTTGACAAAGTGTCTTACAGACACCTTCTTCTTAAGTTAAGCTCCAACATTATGATGTGTATTGCAAAATGCTTGATTGTATCCAACAGCCAACAAGTCAGGCTGGAAGGTGTTTCCTCTGAGTCAGTACCGATAGCATCAAGTGTTCATCAATGTGCTGTTCTCAGTCCTTTCCTTTCCCTCGCATGCAATGATGACCACACAGACCACACTCTTCATGTCGACTCTTTGCTGATGCCTCACTTTTGTGCCGAGTCAATAGAAGACGTCTTCCAGAATGATATCGGCAGTCTGTAGAAAAGGGAAGAGACTGGGTTCGATGCAGAGAAGTGCTAGGTCCTGCTTATCACCAACAAGACCAGTTATACTGTCCATAGCATGACACGGAAGACAACAAAGAAGGCAAAATAACTTGGGACATAACTGTCTTTTAAATTGTCTTGAAAATCCCAAGTCGATATGGTAATAAAGGAGGCAAATTGATCCACATCCGTTCTAAGCGGGAACCTTGGATCCTCCCAAAAGTCAACCAAGGAGGCATGTTACAAACGCCTGATCAGTTTGCAGGTTAGATGTACATCTTTTGTTTAGGATCCACACATCAAGGCCATGACCAAATCATGTGGAGATGGTCCAACGTAGAGCTACCATATTTGTAATTTTGCATTATTGCAGAACAATTGATCAACGTTGGTGCCATGCTCAATACGATTTGCTCAAACAGAGGCAGAAACAAGTAAAGGCCGTAATGTTCTATAGGTTTTTAAATTGTTTTGTTGCAGCTGACGCCCCACCTTCCGACGCCCTTACGGTGCACATACAAGAGGCCATTCCTTAAGATTCGTTCCAAGGTTTTGCAGGACCAATCTCCTGAGGGAATATTTCTTCTACTCTGCTGTCAACATCATCTGGAACAAGCTACCACAACATCAAGTGATAGCTCCCAACTTTCCAGGTTAAGGTTTTAGCCGTCATGTACTCTTCTTCTGTTTGCAAGATTTTAACCTGTTTTTGTTAACTTGCACGTTGGACCCTCCTTCACCTATGTGCATATCACAATGGTGCGAGTATGCCTGCTTTGAAGTGGTAAAGCATGACAAAATAAGAAGCAGAAGACACAAACACAGAGTTGATGTAGTATACTAGTATTGCAGTATTCTACAGATACATTTGAATAACGTCATTCAAGACAAGTGCAGACATGAGTTGTCCCATCTGCCATCAAATCATGAAAAGGTGGATACATGGCTTGGATACTGCTAGAAAGCGGCCAAGGCTGGATAGTTGTCAAATGCCAAGATTTGGATGTACTGTTTGTACTGATACATGTATATCATCTTGGACCTTTAGGCACTGACGTCTGAATGATGACTGGGAAAAACAAAATTGTATTGTCCGCAAGTTATCTCAAGATGTCTGCCGGAACATGCCAGGGTATCATGCAATAACTGGATGTAACATAACCCTTGCTTACTAGAATCGGAAAGAAGACCTGTTGGAAGAAATATTTTACATGTTCGATCTGCTTTCAGACATTTGAAGAGATGCACTGTTAGACAAGGCACAAACGTTTGATGTTTGATGTATGGTGTCTGAATGTAGAACCCATTGATGATGCAAGAATTTCACAATATGGTTAACGTAGAGAAAACACTTGAACTGGTTCCACCAACAAAGGATGTACTAGAACTGAAAATTTCGAGAGCAAACTATCAAGCTGCTATATGGATCTGAGCTGATGGATACAGACATTAATGTTATTGATACTAACACATACCACGATGGTGCTGAACCTTTATAAGTGGTTTGGAAATGTACCTACTGCACTTGATGCTTGCATTGAACAAGTTATGGGTGCAAAACCAAGTGCAAATCTATTCGCTGTAAATGCTTCAAAGTAGCTTAAAAACACACTAACATGTGTTTGCGATGGTGTTAATTGTACCAACCAAGAAAATATCCATAAAAATATAATGAATTATTTAGTTACTTTAAACAGAGCTGAAAGTTTTGTTTAGGTGTTCATTTACCCCACCCACTTTACTTTAAGAAGTATGTGTGCATAATATATAGCTGGTATGACTGCAAAGTTTTGTTTTCAGTAGCAGTCTGTCTCACCTTTATTTTAACGTAATTTATTTTTGTTAAATAGCAATAATGACGAAGACATGGCATCATGTATCATTGTTATATGTTAGTTTTAATGATTTTTTACTGTTTTTTGATGTTCTCATTAATATTCATGAATATTCAAACAATATATTTTACACTAAGTAAGTGCAAATTAAAGGCCAATGCTTAACCTTCATTTTGGTACCATGTTTGTTATTTTACACCTAAAATTGATAAAGATATAATGATTTCTCAAATAACGTATATAAAATATGCACTTAGTTGACCTTTGACCTAATTAAGAGAACCAAGGGCAAATTTTCAGGTGGTATGGGGCAGTTTCTGATTACTCAGACATCAAACATTACATATCCAGTGCATGCCAAATTCTACTATTTAATGCCATGGCTCGACACATTTTCCTTAGTTGGATGCAGCAGTTTCTATAACTGCCGTACGTTATCGTTTGAGTGACATAACAACCATTTTTTGAGGATTGATATGGTAAACCTTAGAACGGCATATACACTAAACTCAGTTCTTGTCTAAATTATCATTATTTATATCAAATGCCATTAAATGTTTCTTATAAACTTGATTGAATCGAAATAGTCAAATTTGCACCAAATTTAACTTTTAGCAGATATTAATTTTCCACAACTATGTTCGGATCTTAACTGTAAGTTAACCCATTTGCGCCCAGTGGATGATTCAATGTTTATATATTGGATTAGTCCATTTTTTATTTAAGGGGTGCCTAGTCTACATTTTCAATTTCGTTTTGTTTTATATAGAAATCCCTATCAGTAAACAGTGTAGATTCTGATCAGACGCCGCATCATGCGGCGTCTGATCAGAGTCTACACTGTTTTACCTACGTCCCATACATTGTATATGGGATCGTGGGAACAAATTGATTAATATTCACTCGTATCGCTTTTGTTACCAGAAGTTTATAATACGTTTTTTGGAATACATTAAAACCCCTTTAAATCAGTATTAATGTTGGTCTGTAAGACAAGTGGCAGCTTAATGCAGGGTTAAAGTCACACAGAGTGCTTCTTTCAGAGCTTTCTATGCGGCGTTTATCCTGCATTAATCATCCATCTGCCTGGAAAATGGTACTTTATTAAAATTCCGGTTTATATGGGCTTCAGTATAGTCTGTTTACACGTACAATACCCAGTTCAAAGGTATAATTTGTATATCTTTGTGAAATGATAACAAATTTGACTGCTCGTTTTAAAATATACAACCTTGAGGTCAGAACAGCCATTAATCAACTTCGCGCTTTATCCAAATATCAAAGACATTTTGATACTCAATCAGTAGTTTGAATAGCTACACTTTTATACCCATTTCAGCCAAATTTCTAAAAAAAACAACAATATTTATCTAAATGGGTAGTATGAACAAATAGGCATGTTTCTGCAGAGATTCCTATAGTTAAGAATTAATGTTCGAAGCTAACAGTGCAGGTCTTATTTTCATATGTCCCTACAACCTCACAACCTTCGCATAAAAATAATGTCTGTACGAGAATGAGTATCATTTAGTCTGTATGGGTATCAATTAATATGTATGGTATCGATTAGTCTGTATGAGTTTGTTGTGTTTTTGTTGCTGAAAATACATAAGTATGTCTATACTAAAAGTAGTTTTAAACTTTATCCTCTCTAGTCTGCCCCCCCCCCTCTCTCTCTCTCTGTCTCTCTGTCTCTCTGTCTCTCTCCCTCTCTCTCTCTCTCTCTCTCTTCTCTCTCTCTCTCTCTGTGTCTCTCTCTCTCCCTCTCTCTCTCTCTCTCTCTCTCTCTCTCTCCTCTCCCCTCTCCCTTCCTCTGTGTTTTTGTCTGTCTCTGTCTATGCATGACTCTCTGGCTGTCAGTCTCTTTTCTCCCTCTCTCTCTCTGTCTTTCTGTCGCTGCTGTTTCTCTCTATCTCTCTTTGTCTCGTGACTGTCACTCCTCTCTCTCTCTCTCTGTCTCTCTCTCTCTCTCTCTCTCTCTCTCTCTCTCCTGAATATATATATAGGCAGTTTAATGTTCTTCCAAAGCAATGAGACAAGCACATGCCGTAGTCTTTCGAAGTCATAGATGAATCACCATGGTGACGTATGCAAACTGTTGTAACGCGACGTCTGATGAGGATCCAAACTGTTTGACACTGATTATATTATTGTAAAGAAATAAAAGAAAACACAACTTTGAAACCCGAGGCAGACGACAATCAATCTTAGCAGACGAAGTTTAGTTGGTGCCGAAAAGGTTAACCCTTTCAGCACTGTCGTCTGCTGGAAACATTTTCGTCTGCTTCAATACTTAAAGTATGTATTCTTCAATTGCTTTATAAACCAGTGTCAAATTTCCTTATATAACAGTATCAAACAGTTTGGATACTGATGAGACGCCGAGTTACTCGGCGTCTCATCTGGATCCAAACTGTTTGCATATGATTATGATATCACCGCACTGAAGGGTTTACTTGAGTCTAAGTAAAATACCAACGCGACACAATACATAAATATTGCACTATCCTCATTCATGAGAATAACATACAGTTAAACCTCCCTACAGCGATCAGTTAATAACAGCCTTTGGTAACTTAACGTAGGACGAAAGTAATGGAGAACGCTATAGGAGCTTTCTGTATAATATTATTTTTCGTCCTGCATTAAGCTACAACCCTGTGTAAATAATCTATTTAACATGTATTTGATGGTCGCTTTAACCCTTTCCCTCATACAAACGTGTTTTCACGCATTTGCAAACAGAGTAGACCCAGATCAGACGGCTCCTAGAGGAGCCGTCTGATCAGGGTCTGCTCTGTTTGCTAATATAATTTAATAAATCTGTTTCTTTGCTTTCTAAAATGTGTACAATGTTCCAAGTTCCATATTTCTTTGTAACTATTTTGTTAATGAATATTCAGTAGGTATTGAAATTTGGACTAAACTTAGAACAGGGAAAGGGTTAAAGGAGTGTTACTGTATGTCTGGACGTTTTGCTATATTTGTAGATTTGCCCCAACACTTTGAATACGATACATGCATGCATTGGCATTTGCAGGTAGTGTATATTTAGATCAGATTACTCTATAGGTAGCCATCTGATCAGGGTCTGCACTGTTTGTCATTTAGAATACTCTAGCCATTCATATTGAGTGGACTCTATAGTTAAACAATGATGAGCTATTCCACTCTGAAAAAAACTAGCGTTGAAAGGTTTTATGTCACTGGTAATAGACGTTTTTTCCATAATGGGTAGTCTGTGCTATGTCATCGTTAGTAATGATCCATCATGTGTGGCATTTAAATCACAATTGTCGCAATTTGTTGAGGTCATCTACGCACCAGCTTTTGTGGAAATGCCGAGTCAAGCAGCGGGTAAGTATATGTGTGGAGAGGGGGCTTAATTTAAGCACCCTTTCAGAAAAATAGTGGAAATATATTAACACAGGTTGGGTTCAGATTTTAGACACTCGTTTACTCGGCTTCTCACTGGGTTTTAAATTGTTCGCATTTCGGTGTTATTTTGGTATTAAAGACGTGTATGATATAAGCTGACAGTTGTTGTAGCATACGCCAATGTATTCTGCGGACTAAATGAGGCCAATTCAATCAATGTAAACATTGGCTGGCATTTTGTGTACCACACTCATTATACTAAGTACATGTATTCGGACACAATCTTATAAATCTGAATAAGTCAACTTGGCAACATCTTGAGAACTTTAACGTAGAATAGTAGCAAACATTGTAGACCCTGATCAAACTCCTACAGGAGCAGTTTGATCTGGGGCTGCAATGTTGGCCTGAGTCTGTCTGTGCAAATACTTAGGGTAGTAAGCTAATGCAATTTGGCTTACATCACGCGTAAAGGCGATATGAAATCGTATCTGGATTAGATAGCAGCACCTGTTTACTGCGGATTACTCACGTAAGTACCGTGCTATATACCTAGATTTATTCAGCTATATTGATAAAACCCGGTTTCACATTCAATTAATAAAATTATATTGTCTCAACTAAAGTTTAAAAATTCAATTTTTATCTTTGAAACGCGTCCATTTCATAAGCACGTGTCCTGCTGTTTGTATTTTGTTTTTGCAATTGGTAAATTGTCATATTTTATAAACATACTTTGCTAACTAGTGCCCTGACTGACACATTATGAACAAGGGCATGTTGTATTGCTATGCAAGACATGAGTCCCCCACCGGACTGAAAAAAAACCTCCACTCTCCCCACCCCACCCACCCATGGTGTGGTTGACCATGTTATATACATGACCACCTAAATGGTATTAGTACCTATTTTCATACATTGAATCAGTAAATAAAAAGTTATTGTCCCGACAAGAAAATATGAAAAAGGGGAGTAACTCCAAAAATATTGATGCTAGAGTTATTGCCTTTGTACATGACACTACACCTCATCATGCTTGTTCCATATGAGAAGTTTCAAATCAATTGAACCAATACATAAAGAGTTATTAACTGGACAAGAAAATATGAAAAAAGGGAAATAACTCCAAAACTATTGATGCTAGAGTTATGGCCCTTGTGCATGACACTAGCCCTCATCATGCTTCTTCAATGTGTGAAGTTATAATGAATTTGGCCCAACTTTGTAGGAGATATGGCCCGGACAAGAAGCGTGACAGACGGACGGACGGACCAGACAGACGGACGGACGGACAGACGGACACCGTTGTTTCACCGTTTACGCCTGTCCACGCATTTGCAAACAGAATAGACCCAGATCAGACGGCTCCTGTAGGAGCCGTCTGATCAGGGTCTGCTCTGTTTGGATATGATATATTATAGATATAATTCTACAGTTTCCGTCATGGTCAAAACTTACTGTGCTCATGTGCTATTATAACAATTAATCTAGTTAATATTCATGATGTCCTTATTTCTTACATAAATATTCATGGAGTAAAGGGTTAAGAGATAGCGACATAATGAATATATATAAGATTCATTTTTTATAATGGCATATGAATACACGATTCTTTGGCGATGGCAGAAACTCCTTTTACAGAGTACACCCAGATCAGACGGCTGCTGTAGGAGTCGTCTGATCAGGGTCTGCTTTGTTTGCTTATGATATAATATAGATCAGATTATTCAGCTTCTGCAATGGCCAAAACTCCTTGTGTTTGTATAATATCAAATTAATTAATTAATATTCATTATGTCATTATTTATTACATGGATATTCATAGAGTAAAGAGTGAAATCGAATAATGGATGCTTTAAAGCATTATATGCCCATAACTTACTCGTGTGAAGATTAACCCTTTCCCTCATATAAACTTGTTTTCACGCATTTGCAAACAGAGTAGACACAATTAGGAGCCGTCTCATCAGGGTTTGCTCAGTTTGCTAATGGAATTTGAAAGATATGTTTCTTTACTTTCTAAAATGGTTACATTGTCCCACCTTCCATATTTCATAGTAACTATTTTGTCCATGAATATTCATTAGGTATTGAAATTTGGAGTTGACATAGAACAGGAAACGGACGATTGATATCGTTACTCGTAATTTCTTAACCCTTTACCTTTGAAAACAGAGCAGACACAGATTAGGAGCCGTGTAATCAGGGTCTGCTCTGTTTGCTTAAGAAATAATATACATGTAGATGTGAATTAGCTTATACTGACACATTATGAAATAATATACATGTAGATGTGAATTAGCTTATACTGACACATTATGAAATAATATACATGTAGATGTGAATTAGCTTATACTGACACATTATGAAAGAATATACATGTAGATGTGAATTAGCTTATACTGACACATTATGAAATAATATACATGTAGCATGTGATTCTACACTTTCTGCCGTGACCAATAGTTTCTGCTTTTATGTGTCATTATAAAAAATAATCTAGTTAATATGTCATTATATCTTTCATGAATAGTCATTGGGTAAAAGGTTAAAACTTGATTGCGACATTGCGATCATATATTGAACTTAAACGCACATGCATTTTGTTTAAAACGCGTGGGCGAATAGAATCGGTTTCAATATTTCAATATCAAGCGTTCGCAATTATAAGTGGTACAGCAGAACATATCTTAACCCATTCCCTTATATGCTATTTTTAGATACAATCTCTTTGGATAAATCTACCGAAAAGGAGCATTAACTAGAGAAATGGAAAATTTTAGAATTTTGTAGTTTGAAACCATTGTGATAAATAGAGCATTTGCTCCTATAGGAGCAAATGCTCTATTTATCACAATGGTTTCACAAAGTGACTTTTACAGAGTCGTCAAAAGTCGTCAATATGAGGGAACGGGTTAAGCAATCAGTAATAAGAGGTCTAAATCGTGTTCTTTAAAACAGATTGTGGCTTATTAAATGTCGTGTAGGAGTTTTATGCATTACCTCTGTCTTGCATTAACCCTTTACTCCATGAATATTTGGGAAAGAAATAATGATATAATGAATATTAATTGATTTAGTTTATGCTCTGGGTTTACTCTGTTTGCAAATGCGCAAAAAGGCGCATCTATGGAGTAAAGGGTTAACCCTTTCCTACTTGAATATTATTTAAGATTGCATTACCTTATGAACCCGTATAATATAACATGGACATGGAATTTAGTTTAGCCGAAGAATGAACAGTTTAAACATATCCATCAAATACATGTACCATTAGCAAACAAGCCAACACTGATCAGATAACTACAGACTTCATTACAATGGCACCCTCGTTATACCGTTATACCGGCATTCGTTACAATGGCACCCTCGTTATACCGGCATTCGTTACAATGGCACCTTCGTTATACCGGCAGTATGCGTTGAAACACAATTACCGTTAAGACTTTTAAACAACCACTGAATAAATAGGTACAATGCAAATAAGACAGGTGATCACTTAATGCAGAACACAAGAAGTGCAAAAAGCTCCCAAAGGGAGCTTTTTGCACTTCTTGTGTTCTGCATTAAGCGTTCACCTGTTGGTATTAGTTTAACACTGGCCATATGGTTCCTTTCATATTTAAACTCGTTATAACGGCGATCTCGTTATACCAGCAAACTGTCTGGCAACAAACACCTCCGTTGTAACGAGGGTTCACTCTACCTGCATTTTAAGAATCTTGTATTCAATAAAAGAACGTTCTCTTAACCCTTTCCCTGTTCTAAGTTTAGTCCAACTTTCAACACCTACTGAATTTTCATTAACAAAATAGTTATAAAGAAAGACGGAAGTTAGGACATTGCAGACATTTTTGAAAGCACATAAACGGATTTATTTATTCAATCAGCAAACAGAGCAGACCCTTATCAGACAGCTCCTCTAGCAGCCGTCTGGTCTGGGTCTACTCTGTTTGCAAATGCCTGAAAACACGTGATATATGAGGGAAAGGGTTAAGACGGGTTCTACAGTAATCCGTATATCCAACTATTTTGCAACTACATTTTTTTTCTATTTTACAGACTCTTGAAACGCGTCATTTATTGACACGTTGTGTTTGATATAATGGATTTACTGTAATCTTGTTAACAGATCGCGTTTACTTTGCAAGGATTGAGTTACATGTGACCTTGTCAAGACATGATTGGGTTACCGTTTTTACCCTAAATACTCGGACACGCAATCTCTCCACCAGGTCCCGAAGTTATAAAAGTTTCTGCTTCAGTCTGAGATCATATGGAAGCATCTGATTGGTCAGATTCTGAGCTTGTTCAGTATCTGACCAATCAGATACTTGAGAATGATCTCAGACTTAGAAGTTTTATAACCTTGGACCCGGTTTGTGAGCCAGAATTTGTCAAACTGACATCCTTTTGGTAACTCTAACTTTGACGGACATATCATAAAATTGTGTAGACCCTGATTAAGTTTGATCTGGGTCTGCACTATTTGCCAAAGGTTGTCTGCCAGGTTGCTTAGGATAAGCGGGGTATAGTTTTCCCCTTTCATGAATATGTCTTACTCGAATTTATTTTATATGTAAGTGTCCCAATGCAGCAGGACCAATGGCAAAAATCCTAAATCTCTTTGCTACTGATAAACAGTTGTTGACATAAGGCGGTAGCGACATTCGGCTGTTTCATCTTGGTCGACACTGTTTGTATTATGTACAGGCTTCGCCGTCATAAGCGAGTCCTTGATAACATTTGCAAACAGTTTGGATCCAGAGGAGACGCTGATTAACACATCTGAGATCCAGATAAGATGCATAAATTAAAACGTTTTCAGGAATAACTTATCTTATTTCTCCACCAAACCCTATGCTGTGACCACTCTTTAGAATCGTCTCGAAGAGACTCTGAACATGTTCCGAGCTAACGCCCTTTAAAGAGTAAATAATTGAGCAAACCCCTTACGTCACTTCCGACAATTATCCGTATGTACCAACCACGTTTTTCATACTTTTAAAGCAAGATGTTTTGTTGCTCAAAACAACCCAAAGGGTGGGAAAAAACAACTCCAACACTCAAAATAATTCATGAAGATAATATTCCAAGACCAAGATGTAAATGGGTGGGTGTATGTATATATAAATGTTCAGCCTCCAGCTATATTCCAATAATGACCCTTATCATACACTAAAGCTTTTTAATAGTACTTTCTAAAGTGTTTATCGGAAGCCCAGTCTGCCGTATCTAGGATACGTTTCAAAGAATACCCCTTTGAAAAAGGCAACAGATACTGAAGCACCCCTAAAAGAGTGTGCCTTAAATGTATTAATGTGTCTATACCTGATTAATCTAACACACACCTGAACCATCTAGCTATCGTACTGGTAGTCACCTCCTTAAAGCTCACATAAGATATTAACACACGTCTAGTACGTATACAACTTCTTGTTGCTTTTATGAAGTATAACAAAGTGTGCAATGCACACAATTCTTCCTTCTGATAATGTTCTACCTTTAAGGTAAAAGAGTGTCCTACTCTAGAGTTCTTTAACAAACTAGGAAACATAAACAAGTTATAATTGTCATTCACTACCATATAATCTAAACTCATAGCCACCAAAGTCTGGTCTCGTGGAGCTGCAGTCAAAGCAATTAGAGCTGTAACTTTGAAAGTCAACTGTTTCAAGGACAAAGACTCCAGTGGGTATTCTGTATAAAGACTCTATATTTCAAAACACTGGATACATCCCAAGTCACATCATATCTAGGCTTGTGTGGTTTTCTCACAAACACTCCTTTAGAGACGATTCTAAAGCGTGGTCACAGCATAGGGTTTGGTGGAGAAATGAGAATTTTAGTATATGAATGGGCATTTCTATCTGTAGCTCTGGGTCCATGCTTATAAAGCTTTTAGTTGAGTCTGAGTTTCGTTCTCAAGCTTTTGATTGGTCAGATTTAAGTTCTCAAGCTTTTGATTGGTCAGATTTGAGCCAAAGGCTCAAATCTGACCAATCAAAAACTTGAGAACGAACTCAGACTCAACTAAACGTTTTATAAGCATGGAACCAGAAGTTCCAAACGTCTCCTCAGGGTCCAAACTGTTTGACACTGGTTATATAGTGTTAAAGAAAATGAAGAAAACCCCACTTTGAAACCTGAAGCAGACGACAATCGTAGCAGACGAAATTTATTTTTGCTGCGAAAGGATTGAGCCTTTATTCCATAAATACGCCTTTCTAGACTACGCCTTTGCAAACAAAGGAGACACGGGTCAGATTTATCAGTGATATTAGCGTTTTGCAAACAGTGTATATCTACATATCACAGCCATCGGAACAGAAACGCGGCGACTGGTCAGGATTTACACTTTTTACGCAGGGATACCAAAATAATATTTAATAGTGCCAAACATTGCGAAAATATATCAGACGCTGTGTTCACCACTGTCTGTTAACCTCATTCTCGACCGTCATACTATATAACTGCGTCTTTGATATGGCATCAATTAATGTTAGAATTATAGATCGTATCAAACCTCACTTACAGGTAATTAAAAACAAATATTTGCCGAAACTCGTCAAAATATCACAAAATTTTATTGAAAAGAAAGACAACTTCTTTCAATATTTGTATTATTGACAAATACGTGAAACTTGAAACGTTACATTCACATGCATGTAGAGTTATAATGTTAATGTATTGGCACTAAGCTATTTCAGCTTGAAATACGATTCCTGAACTATGTGCGTGCTAGCGGTGAAACCATGATTACATGTACTTATGCAAACAGTTTGGATCCAGATGAGACGCCGCATAATGCGGCGTCTCATCAGGATCAAAACTGTTTGTCACTTTGTGACCATATTTTTGCAAATAAATGAGAGGAATTTTATTTTTATAATTGAAGCTGACAACAATTGTTGCAGACGAAAAATTACTTAGCATGCAAAGAGTTAATAATTGTCGTACTTAGAGACGTTCCTTGTGTAATAAGTTAAACTGATATAACATTCGGGCTGTTTTCTGCTCCCAAACCGGTTAAACCTTTCGCTGCCAATGCCGGATCTGTGATTACCTATGCAAACAGTTTGGGTCAAGATGAGACGCCGAGTAACTCGGCGTCTCATCAGGATCCAAACTGTTTGTTACTGTTACTATGTTTTTGAAACAAAAATGAAGAAAATCAAAAGAATGAAAATTTGTAGCAGACAACAAAGTTAGCAGACGACAGAGTTTGGCAGCGAAAGGGTTAAACCTTGAATTAATGAACCGGGTCCGAGTTAAATATCAGGTAAGACGAGAACCTCATATTTACTGGACACAAGAACCTTAAAAAGCAGATGGTTGTTTAATACATGGCAAAAGTAATACAGAAAGCTCCAATAGGAGCTTTCTGCATTACTTTTGACCTGCATTAAGGTACCACACGACTTATAGATCAATAATTAAACATCTTTTTGGTGGTCGCTTTAAACATACAGTAGAACCTGTATTAAGCGGTCACTTAACAGAAGTCTAATTATGGGTCTTTAGGGCAGGTGGTAGCTTAATGCAGGTTAAAAGTATTGCAGAAAGCTCTTTACTGTATTACTCTTGCCCTGCATTAAGCAATCATCTGTTCTTTAAACCTCGTACGTTCAATAAATGAATGACCGCTTAGGACAGGTTCTACTTTATTTCACTGATTATTGTATACCCGTGTACCGGGACACCTCTTTGTTCTTTATGATTAGGAAACAGTGCGTAGCCGGTCATGTGTTGATAGATCAGTTAACATTTTACATAAGTTATACAATGTACTAAGTTTAGACATTCTTCTTTTAAGGCTCAGAAAAGCAGTCCATAAAACAAGTCGCTTGTTACAACAGAGATGGCAAACATACAAGGTCCGGTATTGGTCGTGATATTTTTAATTCTCCTGGACTGGTGTGGTGCTCAGTCGCGGAATGATTCTATCAGACTCATGGAAGATAAACTCCGAGGGTACAACAAGAAACACAGACCTATTCAAAACTTTTCTCAGCCAATGCACATTAATGTTACTTTTGAGGTGATATCCATTCAGGAGTTCGACGAAGTCAACGGCGTTATATCCGTGGTTCTCATAATGTCCATGACATGGATAGACGAAATAATATACTGGAACCCGGCCTCTTACAACGGAATATCCTCTCAGGTGTATTATGTTGAGGATGTCTGGTACCCGCTGTTAGTAACGGCATCATCCACTGAAAACTTCCGGGACTTAGCTGACGACTGGATGACTCTGCGGATATATTCTTCGGGTTTTGTACTTTTCTCTCCCGGTATCTTAGTGAAGAGCTCGTGTGGCATGGATGTGACGTACTATCCTTTCGACATCCAGGTAATAAATATGATACAAGCGAGGTTTTGTAATACAATACATAGACGACCAAGCCGGATTTCTAGTTCATAACTTTTATTATACGACTATAACAGCTCTTCCACGTTCTCCCCAAGCTCCTACTCTCTCTCCTCCCCTCTCTCCCTGAATCCACAATATCTCTCATATTTATACTAACTAAGACCATAATTATCATCACTGTCACCGCCTGGATGACAGCTCTGAACTCTCAATACACATACATATGACATCTGATTAATAGGTCTCAACAAACATACATGCGTCCCTGTCCACCCAATACATGAAATGCACTCAAACCTTTAACCCGTACTCTCAACCTTTTACACGCTAACTTACATTCAAGTCTCTCTCATACTTTAACCCGTACTCTCAACCTTTTACACGCTAACTTACATTCAAGTCTCTCTCATACCCTTATCCTGCTAACACCCTCTAACACACCCTTGCATTACAGAAAGGATAATCAATCAAAAAAAAATAATTAAAAAAAAAGATATATACCTCACATAATGTAACAGAGAAATACTAATAAGTCTAGCTGAAATAAAAATGCAGTAGTTATGTGTTACGGCATATTACTACATTAAACTAAGTCTATAGCCTGAAAAAATAGAAATGTAGTAGATGTTGGTTAAAACACATCCCTACTCAAAGTATCTATAAGTCAACACCAAGTGTCTACCAAAATCAGGAGTCAATATAGCAACATATTAAAGAATAGAATATAAACATTTTTTTTATAGATCGATACTCTATACGTTTTCTTCCGAAATTCTATTTCAAGCTAGTTCCATTGTCTGGAGATTTGTATTACGCGAATGATTAATAAGGCTGAACTTTGCTAACTCGGGTGGCGAGTAAATTCTGTTGATACATTACACTATTTAATCACTAGATTTGTTTCCGTGGATAGATTAACACTATATAATATTACACTTGTAGATCATTTATCACAATAGATAACTAGATTTAATTGTTTGACGTTGATATTATCTTTTAAAAAAGAGCTTTCGTTGATGTAGATTTCCGATGGTAGTTCTGTAGAGAGTGAGGTTATTTCTCCTGGGTTTGTCGATTCATTTGACATGTAGATTAGTGTCAGAATGTTCAAGTCTTATCCAAGGTTATTACGATGTCCGGTTTCGAAGTCCAATGTAAGGTTCAATTCCCCGAAGAAAAATTAATCGATTGCTCCATCCGAGTCCTTTAATCTGTAGGCAATTCCCCTCCAACGAATCCTGAGTGATCGAGCTAAGCGCAGGTCTTCAGTATGGATTTCGACCATTACCATGACGTGTAGATGTCGATGTATGGAAAGAATCCACAGCCTATCGTATTTGACTTGATAAACTTATGTCGTAATGTCCATATTACGGATGAAAATGTGTATCTCCGAATAAGTGTTTAAAGTTTGCAACAGATCCGTTTCCGTGTATATATATCAGAAGCACACTGACACTTTAGCTGATAAGTTAGTTTTCGCAGTACTTGTCCAACCTATGTTCACACGTAGGTGTCAGAACTTGACGCTGATGTCCGCACTTGACGGCTCATTAGCCATACGTTTGATAGTTATATTATGAAAATCATGTTGTCGATAGTTTTTTGTATTACGATATAGTGTCACCAGGCTGTTACAGCAATGTTGGATGCTGGATATACGCTGCTTTTGACGGCACGCTGACGTGAATTCTACTTTACACAACTCAACCTTTATTGCGACAAAATGACCCTCAACAAGTTGCACATGCCTACTCTTTAAATTTACGCATTAGTCTTAAACGTTAACCTCATACAATTCTATTATTCAAGAATCTTAAAATCAATTAATGTTACAAGATGAGTTGCCAATTTCTCAGTTTTTCAGTCTACTTTGAATAGAAATTTTGCTCTTACTAGCGAAATACTCATCGTTCTGTATTGTTAGGGTGTTGTTGTTTTTATCACTTAAATGATTAGATCTTTAGTCTGCTATACGTACACACGACTTGTATCAAATATTCATTCTACATTAACTATACCCCATTGCATACTGCAATTAATTTTATATTAAACATATACGCAAGAATAGACACAAATTCAAGAAAAAAATATACCTAAACCCATTTTACACGACGTCAATGAACAAAACAAATGAAAACAAAAACCGATTTGTATTTACAACATAGGCCTATACTTTATAACAATTCTATCTCTATACATGTAATCACAGCCGCCGAGGCCTAATATCTTATATTTCCACATCTCGTGAAATATACCAAACATGTAATCACAGCCGCCGAGGCTTAATATCTTATATGTCCACATCTCGTGAAATATATCAATTAGAGTTATCGTTAATATCTTCTCTAATTTCATTCAACAACATACATCTTATATTTCCACATCTCGTGAAATACATCAAATTAGAGTTATCGTTAATCTCTTCTCTAATTTCATTTAAAAATATACCTAAACCCATTTCTTATATCAATAATACTATTCACACTCTTACATGGAAAAACACGCACACACACCAGAAAAAACCAACCACACCAACAATTTAACCACTAATACATTTCTTATATCAATAATACTATTCACACTCTTACATGGAAAAACACGCACACACACCAGAAAAAACCAACCACACCAACAATTTAACCACTAATACCTTATTTACTTTATAACATTTTAAATGCATATTGCCTCTACTTTTCTGCCATACTTATTTCAATCGTAACCACATTCACCATGAGTTATTCACTCAATAACGTATCTTTGGACTAAAAGCTACTCGCTGATCCACTATACGAACTTATTTCGAATTTCCAGGTTACCTGTATCTCACTAATTCCATTAAAACGCATTGCTACCCGCAATCATTGCTACTTGCAATATAAAAATAACGCCCCTATTTAAGTATATTCACCTAGTTATTCACTGGTGTTAGACATAGCTCTTGCTACATATATCCTAACACATGGCTGAAGCACTTAAAAGGACAACAAAACATTCTCTCTAATCGCAGAATACCTAATCGCAGACTAATTTGGGAACAACAAACAACAAAATAAGCAACAGTGCTTTATAATACGCACTAAATCTGTACAATCACCATTCCCATAGTTTCTTTGTGTTTTTCTTTTCGCATTTTCTCTTTTTATTCTATTTTATGTTTTTAAGCTACAGTCACTTTATAAATATGTCTTGACCAGATTGTTACAGCCATACCCTGCGGCGGTTTATATACTGATTTTAAAGTTTTCAGTCCCATTTCTGATGATTAAACTAAATGGCAGTTTGATATATCGCTTTTCTTTTCTTTTTTTTTTTTTAGAATTACTTAAGTTTCATGTATACAATTACATTTTGTAAAAAACGTTGTCAAATTTAGTTGAACTGATTTTTTTGTTTAATAGAATGTGCACGCTCCAAATGAATTAACATTTCTGTTGTGGCATAAATTAACTGCTGAACCGAAACTATCTAATGTCCTAATTTGCCTTGATCCTAATTTGATTAACCACGATTTAGTTACTTTCTTATTTGATGAAAAATTATTAACTGTCCCTCTTTGAAAAATACCCATTTGCCACTTATTAATAGAATCAATCTCCATATGTTACTTTTATGCTATAAATTTCAGTACAATTAATATATTAACCGAATTTGGCAATTCATGTTGTTTGTGTAAACACGTATCAGTTTGTTTGCAGCTGGAATTATCAAAACAGAAACAATTTACTGAAACAATTGTGCAATCTACCTTGTTGGCCATGGTCACAACTCAAGCTAAGCGTGATAGCAAAAATTCACTAACCTGTTTCCGTTTCTCCTTCGTATAGTGTACTTCAATTCGATCGCTGGTCACTGGCACCAAGTTTTACGTCAGTGTAATACAATACATAGACGACCAAGCCGGATTTCTAGTTCATAACTTTTATTATACGACTATAACAGCTCTTCCACGTTCTCCCGGTCTCCTACTCTCTCTCCTCCCCTTTCTCCCTGAATACACAATATCTCTCATATTTATACTAACTAAGACCATAATTATCATCACTGTCACCGCCTGGATGACAGCTCTGAACTCTCAATACACATACATATGACATCTGATTAATAGGTCTCGACAAACATACATGCGTCCCTGTCCACCCAATACACGAAACGCACTCAAACCTTTAACCCGTACTCTCAACCTTTTACACGCTAACTTACATTCAAGTCTCTCTCATACCCTTATCCTGCTATCACCCTCTAACACACCCTTGCATTACAGTTTTACGCAAGCGTAAAATGGCTGCCTAACATGTATCAGGTGGCAAGATCAGCAGTGTAAACCAAGACCCTTAAATGTCAATAAATAAATAAATAAAATAAGAAGCGGGTTATATAGTGTACTTGCAGAAAAAAAGAACATACATGTATTTAACACGTATTAACCTGTCGTGTTTTAAGAGGTTTTGTTGTGTTTGCATTTTTATTATGCAAAGGAACTTTGAAATAAAAAGTTTGTATTCAACTACATGTAGTTACCAAATTCCACTGACAGTTAATCAGTTATTCACTTGTTAACTTGGTGACGTCATTTCATCAGCAAATCAGAGGTAAGGTGTCATTTTTGTAAGTGTGGAGTAGGTTCTACATACGGGACGATGTGTGGATATTTAATGACAGGGTGCTAATATTAAATGCAAAAGCACGTTCATGTCGAAATAAGAAATAAAAAGAGAAAATTGACGTACGAAAAGAAAAAAACATTTTCGAATCTCCCTAGGATCGAATCCGTGTACCATTGGTTTCTAGGCTAACGCGGTACCCCTACGCCACGGTGCTTTACACTAAAACCGTGTTTCAATTATAGCCATATCACTAGCATTTAAAAACTGCTTTCGAAGAACAGGTTCATAAACATGTGCATATGAAATTAAAATGCAAAAGCATCATGCGGAGTTTAAACAATAATAAATGGGTACGTCATAATTTTTGAAAATACAACAACATAATTTTCATGACATTTAGAAAAGACGAGATATAAAAAAATCCGTAGCAGTCAGTAGTTATAGAAACACAGGACCGCGGTTAATCATGCACCTTTTTCTAAGCCGTATAAGTATATGCTGCCTTCGGCAGCCTAATAAGGAAACATACGTACCGAAAAAACAGTTGCTATCGAAATTAAAAGCAGTAAATACCCAAGGGAGCGACCACAATGAAACAACAAGCCTTACCAGGGAGAACAGAAACAACCCTCTATACCCGGCGAACAAATTACATGTAGTATAAATGCGGGTGTTTAACCGTGAGCCTGCTGAGCAAAGCATTTTGACAGATTTTTCACCTACTACATCTTCATAATTCAAGCTATAATCATTTTGTCTACCAAAATGCACAGTGTCAAACAGTTTGGATCCTGATGAAACACCGAGCTACTCGGCGTCTCATCTGGATCTAAACTGTTTGCATAAGTATTCACCCATCCACCCATAGCAGGCTAAAGGTTAAAGACAACTGGCAGCTTAAGGTAGGGTGAAAGTCAAACAGAACGCTCCTTTGTGGGCCTTTTTGCATGACTTTCACCCAGCATTATGCAACTGTCTGCCAACAACGATAAATAATTGTCTTAACTGATTTTCCGGTTTAGAGGGGTACAGTAAAACTCCTCTAAACCGGGATTCTGGTAGAAAAGAATTTAGATACGCTCCTAGAGCTTTCTGCACGACTGTCACACTGCATTAAGCTGCCACATGTTTCTAAGACCGATATTTGTACTACATTTAATGTCCGGTTGGCTGTTTGGGTTTACTGTACGCAGTTTGTAATATGTCAACATTTGCAGCGTAACGTTATTAGATTTAAATCCTTCCCCTATTTGAATATTTATGTAAGAAATAGTGAGATCATGAATATTTATTAGCTCATTTTTAAAATGACATTTGTAATTAGGATGTTTTGAATTGATAGAAACTGTAGAGTCAGATATGTCAAAAAATCATCAGCAAACAGAGCAGACCCTGGTTAGATGATTACTACAGGAGACGTCTGATTTGGATCTGCTCTGTTTGCAAATACGTGTAAAAGCATTTTATGATGGAAATGGTTAAATGGATTTTGATATCAGGGAAAGGATTAACACAACATATACTCTTATCAGATGTGATGTATTTGTCACAGAGGTCGGTCTGTGTCTTACCTGTTTGTTAATCCGGAAGGCAGCTCTTTTCTCAAGATATGACACAGTATTTGTATCTCCTTTCTTAGTTTATTTCATTGTTTTGTTATTCTGTTTACTTTTTTTTCTTATTTAACTGTTTAAATGCTGATATAATGTTGCCTTCATTATTAACATGTTCCCTCATACAAGAGCATTTTTACGTATTTGCAAACAGAGCGGACCCAGACCACACGTCTCCTGTAGGAGATGTCTAATCAGGGTGTATTCCATTTGCTTATGATATAACATAGATATGTTTCTATAGTTACTGTATCAAATAATTTGTTCATAATACCATTACAAACATTCAGCTAATTAATATTCAAAGATTAACCCTTTCCCTGTTGTATATCCATGTAAGATATAATTACGTCATGGATATTAATAAGATCATGTTTTATAATGACATATGAACACAAGATATGTTGCAGAAGCTGTAGAATCAGATCTATATTATACCATAAGCAAACAGAGCAGATCCTGAAAAGGGGAGAAAGGACACCAGGTCCTACGAGCTGTTTACTAGGAACTGTGTACGCTATGCAAGAAATCCCCTTTAACCCATTCACTCATAGGCTATTTTTAGACCCAACCTCTTTGAATACATTTACCGAAAAGGAGCATTTACTACTGGGAATATTTTTTTTCGAATTGTGTAGTGTTCAAACCGTTGTGATAAATAGATCATTTGCTCCTTTGAGGCAAATGCTCTATTTATCACAATGGTTTCAAAAAGTGTTTTTTACAGAGGCGTAGAACGGCGTATTTATGGAGGAAAGGGTTAAAAATGCAAACCCCCCTTAAAAAGTAACACCCCTTTAAGATGTATCAATCGGGAGCATTTATTAGAGAGACTACGGTGATATAGAAAACGAACAGCTCGGTTTTTGGTGAGATACTAAATTATCTTACGTCTCCTTTGGAACCGAGCTGTTTGCAAACGCAAGTTCACCTTAGACAGAAATAAAGGTTAAACGAAGGGAAGTGTATTAAATTAACCCTTTTGCTGCCAATGCCGGATCTGTGATTACCTATGCAAACAGTTAAGATCCAGATGAGACGCCGAGTAACTCGGCGTCTCATCAGGATCCAAACTGTTAGTTACTGTTACTATGTTTTTGAAACACAATAAAGAAAATCAAACAAATGAAAATGTGTAGCAGACGACAAAGTTAGGAGACGACAGAGTTTGGCAGCGAATCACCAATCATTCAGCTTGTCACACACCTCAATCTGAGTAACGTTTCTGAATTTATTTTGTAGAACTGCTACCTGATGTTTATCCCTTGGGCACAGTACTTGGATGAGGTAAAGCTCCAGGCACCTTTTCCTCATGTTCGTCGAAACTATTACAACGAAAATGGCGAGTGGAACATAATAGGAAATTCGACGTTCGTCAATTCGTTTAACATCTTGCACGTTCATTTCAAACTGGAACGGAAACCTTTATTCGTCGTTGTTAATACCATACTACCAATTATACTCATGTTAGCTTTGAATGTGTTGGTGTTTGTCCTGCCTGCCGACTCAGGGGAGAGAATGTCTTATACCATTACAGTACTGCTTGCGATAGCTGTGTTCTTAACACTTATCGCTGATAACTTACCACAAACGTCGGAACCAATGTCTGTTCTTGCATTTTTCCTAATGATTAACCTTTTCATCAGTTGTTTGATATGCATCACCACCATTTTGAATCTAAGAACATTTCACAAACAAGAGAATCAGGAGATACCGTTATGGCTGCAGCGGGTGACCTGTGTGGCTGGGTGTTCAAGGACCACACACGGCGTGAAAATCGACAGCCGCAATAGTGACAGAGTGGTGAGAAATACATATTCGGACATACATGTAGATAATGGTGATGTTATAGACAGGAATATTGAAATGGACAAAGTAACTATAGCAGAGAAACACGTGACGTGGAAGGATGTCTCGACAGCCATTGACAAGTTGTTGATAATTGCTTTCAGCGTGGCTGGTTTTATCAACACAATTGTGTTTATTATGATCGTCACGTTACGATAGCAGCAGGTTGTGATCCAGCCAAATTATAATCGTCGGACTCCACTCCCCCACCTTTATCTTTGCACGAAGCCACTGTGTCCAACAGAACATGTCCTGAGTGGCCATTCATTTATTGAACATAGTGGTCTTAGAAAGCAGACGGTTGTCCAATGCGGGTCGAAACTAATGCAGAAAGCTCCTTTTTTATTTTGACCTGCATTAAGCTACCACCTGCCTTACAAACTAATAATGAGACATATTTTTGATTGCCGTTTAAGACAGGTTCTACTGTATTCAGATTTGTGACTTGCGACCTTTGTCATATACGAAATCGACGACGTAGACTGGGTCAAACGCCATTTGTGTCGCCCTTGAAATGCGTGGACAAAGAACAATACTATTTCTCATGATTAAAAGTCCCACAAAGATGACAGTAAACAGCTATTGAATATGACATTAACCCTTAACCCATTCCCTCATAGGCTATTTTAAGATCCAAGCTCTTTGAATAAATCTACCGAAAAGGTGTATTAACTAGAGAAAAGAAAAACAATAAAATTTTGTAGTTCTGAAACTATTGTGATAAATAGAGCATTTGCTCCTATGGAGCAAATGCTCTATTTATCACAATGGTTTCAAAAAGTGAATTTTACAGAGTCGTCAATATGAGAGAATGGGTTAAACGGCTATTAAATTGGGGGAAATATTGCCCAAGCGTCATGACGCAGGCTTTATAGAAACTATTGATGACGAGTTTCACTATTTGTTTAATTGCTCTTTTCTTTTAAATGATAGACGCAAATAACTTGAACTGTACAGTCATCCAAATATTTTTAAATTCAAAAACCTTATGAATACATGTACTTCTGAGAAATTTCTCGATTTTGCAGGGTTCACATGGGTCATATGTTTACTACTGTTTATATCATGCTTTTTCTTTTTCTCTGTTAATTTTTTTATGTATCTCTTATGCCAGCAAGGGCCATGAGATTGAAATAAACTTGTAAACTTGATCAAGCGTAAAACAACTTGGATTCTGATGACGCGCCGAGTTACTCGGCGACTCTTCTGGTCAAAGACTATTTGCAAATGTAATTCCGGTCGCGGTTGGTGTGATACAGTAACAGTTTTTTAAGTACAGTAGAACTTGTCTTAACCATTTACTCCATAAATACGCTTTTCTACGCCTTTGCAAACAGAGTAGACCAAGATCAGACGGATCGTATGGGAGCCGACTGATCAGAGTATCCTCTGTTTGCTCATGAAATAATATAGATGCTTCAGTTTCGTCCATGACCGAAAATGCTCATGTTCATGTGTGGTTATAAAAATTGAACTAATTAGTATTCATGATGTAATTATTTCTTATACGAATATTCATAGAGTAAAGGGTTAAGCCACAAAATATGTATTGAACATTGGAGCAAGGGATTGTTTGATGCAAGGCGAAAGTGGAACATGAACTTTCTGTATTAGTTTCCACCTGCATTAAAGTATCACGTGCCTAAACTCATTCCCTCCTAGACTATATTTAGACCCATCCTCTTAGAATAAATCTACGGAAAAAGAGCATTGACTACAGAAAAGGAGAATTGAAGAATTCTGTAGATTTTAAACCATTGTGATTTATGTGACTTTTGTGTGACCAATTTGACTTTTACAGAGGCGTAGAAATGCGTCACTATTAGTGAATGTGTTAAATACACATAATTATACCTCTTTTGTGGTCATTTAAGACAGGTTCTACTGTAGCACACAGAGTGAGATCATATCAGACAGCACATGAATTAGTGTTACTGTAAATAGTAACAAGCAACTGCCTGATGTTGTATATAAGCTTCGTTTTCTCTGAGTGTCCATATACAGTAGAATCTGTCCTAGGCGACCATCCATTCATCTAACATAGTAGTATTTAAAAAAGGGTTGGTTTGTTAATCTCTCACCAGGATCCAATCAGACTGACACCCTGTCAATATTTTCTTAACCCTTACTACAAAAATACGCTTTTCTATGTCTTTGCAAACAGAGTAGACCCATATCAGATGGCGTCTATAGAAGGGTTAACCCTTCGCTTGCTATTCACGTCAATATACCTATCTGTAAATAGTGAAGACCCAGATGAGACAGCTCCTGCAGGAGCTGTCTCATCAGGATATGCACTATATACAATTTTATTGTGCAACCACAGCAGTGATTGCATAGCGAAATACTTGTACACTGTGAAGATATATGTAATTATACAACAGGGCATGGGTAAAGAAGGAGAAATGTATTTTAAAATTCAGCAAGAGAAGGGTTAAGGTATACGTATAAAATTATACTGCACATAGATATAATTCCTACAAATGGCAACATTTCCTTTTATGGCAACATTTACCTACTAATGACAACATTTGAAAAAAACGGGGAAGTGTAGAAGTTTGTCTGTTTATTAGCTCAAGTAAATATGACTAGCTTAACCCCTTCCTTCACATTGCCACCTTTTTAGACATATCTGAGAAATTCACATTTTGGAAGCATTATGGTAAAAAGAGTATTTGCTCTATAGGAGTACATGCTCTATTCATCACAATAACCACATAATTCTAAACGTTTCATATTTTTAGTAAATTGTCCTTTTCAATAGATTTGGACAAAACAAGCCTGTGAGGGAATGGGTTAACCCTTTACCTGATAGAAGCGGCTTTTAGCGTGTTTGATTTATTCCTCCGCTGAAGAAAATAGTTCAAATTCATACAGTCATGAACATATTGCATAATAAATATTTTCTATATCCTAGTAGGTGGTAGCTTAAACCAGGCTGAAAGTAAAGCAGAATGCGCCTTAAGGCGCATTCTGCTTTACTTTCAACCTGCTTTAAGTGATCATATGTCTTCAAAACTAGAAACAGGCTATTGGGTAAAGGGTTAAAACAGCTACATGTATGTAATACGGAATTTATATAACAAAGGCCATTAAACGAGATTTCGAGACACATGTTACTTACACGCAAATATGTAGTTATCTCAAATTGACCAGCACATAACACAGTTACAATTGCAGCATTTTATGAATTTCGTTTTTAACCCTTCCCCAGATAAATATTCATGTAGGAAATAATGACGTCATGAATATTAATAAGATTTAATTTATTTTTTATAATGGCATATGATCACATGACATTTTGGCTCTGGCAGAAGCTGTAGAATCAGATCTATATTACACCATAAGCAAAGAGAGCAGACACTGATCAAACGGCTCATCCAGGAGCCGTCTGATCATGGTCTGCTCAGTTTGCAAAGGCGTGAAAACACGTTTATATGAGGGAAAGCTTAAGGCCCAGTAACTTGATACTGGTGAACAGTTATACATGTAACACGAAAAGAAAGAATCACTGCTACTCGACAGAATTCTACATATAGAACAGATATACTAACAGTTAAAACCTCGTTAACACGACTTTTAATAAAGAAGAATTGAGAGGTTTTTAGGTAGGTGGCTGCTTACTGCTAGGTGGAAGTCATGCAGAAAGTTTCTAGACTGCATGACTTTCACCTTGCATTACCCCTTTCCCTAATAGGCTATTTTTAGAGCCAAACTCTTTCAATGAATCTACCCAAAAGGAGCATTTATTAGAGAAAGTAAAATTTTAGAATTTTGTAGTTGTAGCTTAAAACCATTCTAATAAATAGAGCATTTGCTCCTATACATTGCGCCCTCCCTACAACGGCACTCTCAATAACGATTCCCTACTTACAACAACGCATGTCACTGTTTCCGAAATAACAAGGCTCCAGAAACAACTTTTTTCCATAGTATTTTCTTTATGCCTCCATCAAACCCTATGTTGTGACCCACTCTTTAGAATCGTCACTTTGTGACGATTCTAAAGAGTGGTCACAACATAGGGTTTAATTGAGGCATAACGGTTTTAGTTCTCGAAATACACCTTATCTGGGGATCTGCAAACAAGCTAATTATGTTTGATTTTCCCTCCCTATAACAACTCCCTCTGAACAACACATACAATATTCGTATCCCAAAGGGTATCGTTGTAGAGAGGGAGCACTGTAGGAGCAAATGCGCTATTTATCACAATGGTTTCAAGAAGTGGTTATTACAGAGGCGTATCTATCGAGGAAAGGGTTAAACAACCATCTGTCTTGAATATGAGTTATTATATAATACTTGTTTGAGAGTTCGAGTTATCAAGAATTTTTCTGTAGATAAAGCTAATACGAAAAGTAGCGTTTTAGTAAAATTAAATACATTATCATGATCAATTAACACGTTAGCATGCTTTAAAACATGACGTCTGTTTAACTGTTTGCCCTGTATTCTCATATATACTTGAGAAAGTTTTCAGATTAGAAATGGTATGACTCGAACCTCCGTTATCTCGAAGTTACACACTTCCACTTAAAAGGCCATGGTGGAAACAGTACATATCATTATCAGACGTCTGGTCTGTTTTTGTACTGACTGCATAGAGCCGAATAGTCATGTTCTTACACAGCAGTTCATACTACTACTACTACTACTACTACTACTACTACTACTACTACTAATAATAATAATAATACACGGAATATTAATCAATGATAAATGCTTCATTAACTCTAACTACAGTAAAACCTCTCTATAACGGCCACTAAATTGTGTTAATTAGAAGATGTTTAGTGCAGGTGGCTGCTTAAAGCAAGGTGAAAGTAAAACAGAACGGTCTCATCAGGGTCTGCACTATTTACATGTTGATTGTGCAACCAGTGCACTCCACAGCAGTGATTGCACAGCGAAATACTTGTACACAGTGAAGATATATGTAATTATACAACAGGACATGGGTAAAGAAGGAGAAATGTATTTTAAAATTCAGCAAGCGAAGGGTTAAGAGCTCGTTTAGGAGTAATAACTAAACGACGTGCGATATTTTACATACGGAATCACTGTACAATAAAGATACTTTAGGCAGGTTACTACTTAATGCATGATGAAAGTAATGGAGAAAGCTCTTCTACGCATGACTGCATGACTTTTACCCTGCCTGTCTCCATGACCGATATTTATACCAAATGTTACGTCCGTTTTAGAGAGGTTCTACTGTATTTCAATCAGTACTTTTTACATGAATTATAAATTGTATACTTAAAAGCTTTATTAAATGCAAACAGCTACCCTTACTAAAACTAACCGTTGGTCCTGTCACCGACCGTGACACACCAATTACTTTATAAAATGACCAGTTGGACTCACTGTAGTATGCAGTCCTGCATTACACTCCACATGATAAGGAATCTGGGAACCACAAATGTTTTTTTCTGTATCCATTATCCTTAAGTGACAAGTGACAAAATACGTACCTAAACCAAGCCACCAACCAACCAATTAACTCAACACGGACCTTTTTAACAATAAACAGAATGCTGTTTTGTACTTCAAATACATTGTCAGAGTACAGATGCGGCGCGTAAATTAAGCCATTTTCAAGAATAAATCATTTTTTCTCCACCAAATCCTAGTCTGTTGTAACCACTCTTAAAATCAACTCGAAGAGACGATTCTAAAGAGTGGTCAAAACATAGGGTATGGTGGAGAAATGATGATTGTAGTATTTGAGTGCCCGCCTTTAGCTGTTGCTCTGCATTATAGAAAACTGGTAGTTCGCAATGTACATCTTTTCAGAGGTTAAAGGAGTCTTAACCGTTTCCTTTGTCGAAGTTCATTTTCTTCAATAGACTCGGTTCATTTCGTTTTCAAGTAAGGTCGTCACGCTAGGCCTATCCATTCTCCGGGATATAGGTCATACCTATTAGTTACCTTGTCTAATGCGCTGCCGTTACGCGGATAGCCTGTCCAGTATATCACTTCCCCACCAGCCAACCATGCGCCCCACCAGCCAAATGTTCCGCCTGTAAATATCACATGATCACAGAAAGTCATAAGTGTGAAATCTAGTTCCACGGTTTTAAATGGACTGATGGTGATATTATTCCCCTTCATGTTTTCTCTGCACCATTTCTTATCGTCACTCAATACAAAAAAGTGCACACGTGTGTAATTCTTCCTAAACATTTCCATAGCATCTTTTAGATACCGAATCGGTGCTACTATGTATCCCCTTTCTTGGAAATTTGGTTTGAGAAAGTCTCCCCTTCGCACGTGAACGCCAACAGTGGTTACGGTTTCTGGAACAGTATCTTTTATAAAACCCTTGACCTGTGTTACGAATAATTGTTTTATTTTCAACGCTTTTCTTACGTCTGCCTCAGCACCCTTGAAATATCTCCATGAAAACATGTAACCCTTAAGTGTCCAGTTGCAAGCGTGGTCCAATCTTGTCGTTTCTTCATCAAAATAACGAGCATCTGATTTTGTAAATATTCGAATGTTATCGAGCTCGATATTCAGCACATTTGGCAGATCAAACAATTTTGTAAGCGGAAATGATGGGTCGAATATGGGTGTATAGCCGTGGTATATTGCCGTTCCGATCAGCGTCGATACCTGGAATAATTTGTTTCCAAGTCTTCCACGGTCAAACTCAAACTTCATGAAATGGTTGCACTCGAATCTGTCGGTTGAGCTTTGCTTACGGACACATGCGTTTGAATCCCGACTTTTCCCACACAATGTTGTGTTTAAACATTCGAATGCATTGTGAAACTGTTTTTGAATTGACATACTTGAATGATCCGTCCTCGGTATGCTCATTCTTTCAGATTGTACACTTTGGACTTTGCCAGCTTCAAACATCCCTTTACATATACATGTATTTGCAATTCTGTGAGATAAGCCATGGTGTTTCACTTTCAAGTACATGTATTCTGTTTCGAATAGGAACATGGCAACACTAACCACGAGTACTACAAACAGTGCAAAATGAATACGGGACTGATGTTTCATTTTATGACCAGACTGAATTCAGTCTACAAAGCAATGATGACTTCAGACTAGTCTTTTCTCCATAGCTACATGTAGCAGGAAACACAAGTTCATATAATTTCCGCTTACATCGCCGTATTCTGAAAAACAATAAAACAGTGTATCAGACCCTGATTATAAATATTACTAGAGGGTCCAGATAAGCTGCATAAATCAAAACATTTTTTAAGAATAACTTCTTTATTTCTTCTTCTAAAGAGTGGTCGCAATATAGGGCTCGGTGGAGAAATGACAATTTTAGTACATGTATTTGAGTACACAGCTTTATCTGTAGCACTGACATGACAATTTATCTTTGTTCATTAAGCAGCTGAAGCAGTAGTACACGATTTATTGGGACACTTAAACCATTCGTGTCTGTCATATGCTTAAATTCTGTCTTCAATCTCTTTTTAAGCCCATAATTAGAGGGTCAAAAAGTTTGGATTTTGATTTAGACTTTGCGTCTCGTCTGGGTCCATGCTTATAAAACTTTTAGTTGAGTCTGAGTACGTTCTCAAGCTTTTGATTGGTCAGATTTGAGCCTCTGGCTCAAATCTGACCAATCAAAAGCTTGAGAACTCAAATCTGACCAATCAAAAGCTTGAGAACGAAACTCAGACTCAACTAAAAGCTTTATAAGCATGGACCCAGGTCCAAACCGTTTGCAGAGGTTATCACAGTTTCACATATGTATTGCGAAAGAGTTAACCCTATCCCACTGGCACTAGATCGAACCTAGTATATTAATATACAATGGTAAAAAAGGCCGCCAATACCTATTCAATTTGGACTATCATAATTTATATACAAAACAAAGATACAAATGTATTACAGTAAAACAGTTTTATCCAATAGAAAACATATCTAATTCGGTCGTAAAACTGACATTTTGTCAAGAAACCAATATTTCTCGTAGAAATCGGACGTTTGTTTCGACAACTTAACGTTTTCGCCGATTTACGTTTCTTTAACCTCCTGTCGACTTCCGCTGAACTCATCTGACTCTGAGCAGATGTTACCTGATTGGTTGATCGCTTAACGGGTAGTTGCTTTCAAGCTAAGGAACGAAGTTGTACAATGTAATTATTTTTTCAGTACTTTTTCACGGGGATATTAAGTTTTGCCCTTGTCCGTCTGTACATGTACGTCCCATGCGCCCCGTACGTCCGTACGTTCGTCCTTAAAATCTTTCGTCAAATATTTCTTGGCCTGTGTATGGTGGAATGATTGATATTTGGTTTGAAGCATAATCATAGTCAGTTGTACCGCATCTCCCCTTTTCAGGTCTGTCGTTCATCTACTTCCTGTTTGCCAACACTTTGATTGAAATCGGGTTATTGTTTAATGACAACATTTTTCGTCAAATACATCTTCGTTTGTGTAAGCTGCAATTATTTGATATTTGGTCTGAAGCATAATAATAGTGAGTTGTACCGTGCCTCCCCGTTTCAAGTATGTCATTCATCTACTTCCTGTTTGCCGACACTTTGATCGAATTTTGCTCGTTTTTTAATGACAAAGATTTTCGTGTTAGGTGGAAAGCTTTGATATTTAGTCTGAAGCATAATCATAGTGAGTTTTACCGTGTCTCCCTTTTCAGGTCTGTCGTTCATCTACTTCCTGTTTATGGAGAAACTTATAGAGATTATATTAATTGACAGAAATAAATCTGCATTTTCTTTTCTTTATCGTATGAAAATAAAATGTAAATGATAGTAATTGCATCTACTGCAAGCCCTCAATGAAAATAAAAATAATAGTAATATTTATTAACTGTTAGTTCCTGTCCCGTAATGACTATATATATTGTGTCCTTTGAACACTTTTTCAAGCGCTGTGGATTGTTCTGTAAACACGTGTCATGTTTGCGAATGCGTGTAGTTTCAGATCACGGGAGAAAAGAAGCTCGACATACCTTTTTTATGCGTTGAATGAAAATGTCTATTTCAACGGACAACGGTGAATGTCCAGACGTGGGTTTTGATGGGTCGGAGCCGGCGTACGCCCCCACCACTAAAATTGCACAAACAAACTTTTTGAGTAATTATATTAGATCTAGATCAAATAAAATCCGTATCTAGACATAGATCTGATTAATTTTGCCAACTTTGCAAGACATGCAACTGTTTAACAGTCAGTTAGGCACTTTCTCAACATGTATTACAACAAGAGTGACACACAATGATGTTTTCACCACAACCGGTATACCTTCCATGTACACGCTGCTTCGCCAGAGACGCCTACGCTAGGTAGGCCATGCACGCCGTATGGATGATGGGCAAATACCCAAGGACCTACTTTACGGAGAACTCGTCAGTGGAAACCGAAACATTGGTCGCCCGCACCTTCGCTTCAAAGATGTCTGCAAGCGAGACATGAAAGCCTGTAACATTGACCCCAACACATGGGAGATGTATGCTGATGATCATTCAACATGGAAAGGCTTAATGTCCACAGGTCTGAAACACAATGAGAGATCACTTCATGTCATGATGGAAGAGAAAAGAAAGAGAAGGAAGGCCAGCGTGCATGACACTCTAGGCATCCTCAACAACACAACATCTATGTTCACGTGCTAGGGCTGCAACAGAGCTTGAAAATCAAGAATTGGACTCTTTAGCAACGCACAACGTTGTAACCAAACAACCCCAAGGCGCTTCTCCATGGTCTACAGACTGATGGAGGCCAACAACAACAACAACAATTACAAAGACATTAGTGATGTCATCAAGCTTTTAAAATCTACGCCTCACCACCCGTATCTGAAATCCTGTATCCGCACATAAGGTCAATTAAACCGGAAACTGGTACGGGATGGAAGTAAGATAAACCACGTTCGTGAAAAAATGTCCTATTTCGTCGATGTTTAACCGCATATTGAGAGTTTTTCGCCGTTTCCAGCGAATTAAACATCTATTTGGTAGAATTATAGGGAATCGACCGGGCGCCGAAGGCGCCGTCGATTCGCTCTACGGTAGATGGTTAAGCCCAAAAAAATTGCGTGTCAAAAGTGAATTAGGCTATTTCGGGAGTTTTCATTGGAAAGCATTGACCAGCGCCGAAAATCCGAATTTGACATATAATTTTCTGAGAAATTCAGATGATTCGGCGACGCCGTAAATCGGGTAATAAATCGTGGTACAGTCATTTTTTTAGAAAATTCTTATCGCTACATTTCGGACATTCTTCAATTTTCTTCTGACAGTTGCCGCCATCTTGAAATTGACTCGATTCGACGAAATACTGTAAATAAAACATGACTTCATCAAACAAACATTACAGATAATGCCTATAAATACACTTGAGAGGGTGCAACAGATAAGTTGTAGTGTAAAAAGGTGAACTTTTATAATGAAATGACGAGCAAGCCGCTTCGCGGCTTGCGAGAAATAAAGTGTATTTTAACATGATTCGGACTTTATGCCGCCGAAAACTTACAATGATTGAGGTTCCAGTATGTTGGCACCGACAGGTAGGACTATGTTATATTATAATAAACATTTCTTTTTATGACGAGCAAGCCGCGAAGCGGCTTGCGAGGAACATATTACTTATTTTACGCACAACTATCTATCTATCCATCTCTGTATACTGGCAACCCCTCTCACGAGTGTTACAGCCAGGAAAATGTGCACGTCAGAACTGTTAGTGAAGTGAAAGATAAAAAGAAACCCACTTTCATGATGCTCAGCTATTCCACTTTTGCGTACGACTCTATCGAACTACTTTCGGGTTTAACGATATCCCGGCAGACGGCAACCATCACAAAAATAGAATGATGTCTTGGAGTTCATTGATTAGACTAGTTGCTCAGCTATAACCATGTTAGGATGTGTCTGTTTTGACTTCGTTAACATTTACTCAAGTACACTTTTGCAGAGTATACCCAAATCATACAGCTCATACAGGCACTCGACAGGCACCAGTCGTTTCGCCCCTGGTTGTTTCACTCCCAATAGGGATCCTGGTTGTTTCGCCCCCCATACCCTGTTTGTATGACCCCCCTACAAAAATAATACTTACGAAATGCAATTTTCCAATACTTTAAATCTCAGAAAAATCCCATTTTGTAGAGTTTCAGAATTGTCTGATCTGGGTCTACTCTGTTTGCAAATGTGTGAAAACACGTTCATATCAGAGAAAGGGTTAAGAACAGGGAAAGGGTTACTAAGAGTCTACTGGTATCAGTATAAGTGTAACTCCAGTATATATACTCCTTACATTAATTAAGAGATAACCTGAGATAATTACAAGCTGTCAACATACATACTCTTTACATTAATTAACCCTTTCCCTCATATAAACATGTTTTCACGCATTTGCAAACAGAGTATACCCAGATCAGACAGCTCCTAGAGGATCGGGGTCGGCTCTGTTTGCTAGTAGAATTTGATAGCTCTGATTATTTGCTTTCTAAAATGTCTACAATGTCCCATCTTCCATATTTCTTTATAACTATTTTGCTCATGAAAATTCAGTAGGTATTAAAATTTGGAATAAACACAGAACAGGGAAAGGGTTAAGAGTTACACGTTTCACATAGGTTTTTTTTAACATCCTGAGATAATTACAAGCTATCAGCATTTTTGTTAACAGCCTAAGACAATCCCACGCTGGCAACATGTAAAAGCTACATGTATGTTCATATCTTAACAAACATGCCTGTCAGGGGCAGGGCTAGATTTCCTTATGAATATATAAGATTATAACTATATTATATAAGAAAATATAAGATTATAACTATAAATCTTCTACTCCAGAGACTGCAGTTGAATTTGAATGGCATTTGGTAGGAATAGTTGGCCGCCTTGCAAGGAATATGTATACTGCTTTCCATTCAGCACAGATTATGTTACAGTTAGGATATGTAGGTAGAACTACATGTTAACACCTTACTCTGAACTCAGTATGCATTTGCAAACAGAGTATACTACAATTTCTGCCATGGCCAAAATCTCCTCAGTTTATAATACATTACATGATGTAGTTGTACCGTTATAAGAATTCAGCTAATTTATATTCATACAGTGCTTTATTTCCTGCATAAATATTTATGAGGTAAAGGGTTAAAAGAGAACAAACCTTTTGCCAGTAAGCATTCAACAGCTGCATTATCCATCCTGATGTGTGATGTCACATTGAGTATACCAGCACTTATAATGTGGCTATTTAGTAGGTTATGCATGATTGTATGTTTCAAATACTAAAGGTTTGGAGAATCAGATTTCATGTTGTTTATTTTTTGCAAATTTTAAACACAAATTTACAACTATGCAATCTATGTATATTTAAACTTTTTAAAGTAACAAGTTAATCGAGAAGCATAGAGGATGTACTTCAACAATAAATCTAAATTTGGCTGTTCTGATATAGTCAAACGTTTTGGGGGAGTGGGATGTGGTAGGGAATCTGTCAGACATGACATGCTCATAAATTCCTGTCTAAAAACCTCAGATCATTTTAAACATACTGAAAAATAGGTATGAATATCAAGGTCTAAGTTAGCTTCTGCTCGAAATTGCCATTTTCCATAAATGCTATCAGTGTAGTTTAATGGAAGAACACCTTCTTGGCTTAGCCATAGAGGGAAGTCTAGGTTCAAATCCTAGCACTGTCTATTGGAAAGGCTTTTTGGAGTCAGTTATTTGATATAGACAACCTTTAACCCTTTCCCTGTTCTATGTTTATTCCAAATTTGAATACCTACTGAATATTCAGGGACAAAATAGATTAATGAAATATGGAAGATGGAACATTATAGCCATTTAAAAACTACAGAAACAGTTCTATCAAATTCTAGTAATTAGCAAACAGAACCTATAGGAGCCTTCTGATCAGGGTCTACTGTGTTTGCAGTTACATAAAAGTTGTTTGTACATGTATGAGCGAAAGGGTTAAACAAAAATAATAATGTCCCGAACAATTTTTATGATACATGTACAGTACAATGTCCACTTTTTGTGTCCATTGCTTTGGCAGGGTGACAGGGTTTATTTTTTGCATGGCATCTTTTATTTGGTCACATTTCTGCTGGCAGGTGGCACATGTTCCTTTGAACACTTTTGTTCTAATTCCTGTCATATTTCTCACCTTCTTGTCCATGTGTATCTTAAAATAGATATAATAATTATACCCCCACAACGAAGTTGGGGGGGGTATACCTGAATCAGGTTGTCCGTCTGTCCATCTGTCCGTCCGTGGACACAATTTCGTCCGGCCTTCTTCTTCTAGTTTTGCTTCAATTTTGTTGAAAGTTCATATATAGCCATATGACCATATAAACCTGTGCACCGCATATTTCCATTATGATCGGACCACTACTTCAGGAGTTATCTCCCCTTTTTAGTTCCCTGCCAATGTTTTCCGGTTTTCTGGACTTTTTGTGGAAGTGACTCGAGGTATCAACTCTATATTTAGTACAAAGCTAAACCTAGATAAGTTACAGCTTATGTTACAATCTCAGCTAGGTTGAATAATTATTTCCAGAGTTATTGCCCTTGAACTTTAATTTTTTTCTTCAAATTTGGGATTTTCCAGACTTTTTTTGGAAGTGGTTGCAGATATTAACTTTATATTTGGCATAAAGCTAACTCTAGATGAATTACAGCTTATTTCCCAATCTCAGTCTGGTTAAATAATTTTTGACAGAGTTATGGCCCTTGAACTTTAATTTTTTGTCAAATTTTCAATTTTCCGGTCTTTCTTTGGAAGTGGTTAGAGATATTAACTTCATATTTGACATAGAGCTAAATCTAGATGAGGTACAGCTTAAGTTCAAATATGGGTCTGGTTGAATAATTTTTGTCAGAGTTATTGTCCTTGAACTTAATGTTTTTTTCTGAAAAGGTACCTAGTTTTTGAACTTTGGATTTGACAAAAACCTCATGAAAGGTTCTTGTTTCTCTGAATTATTCTTCATTTTTTATTACATAAATTAGGTTGGGGCATGTATTGTTTTTAAATCTCTTCATGTTTCTGTATGTACATATGTTCAGATTGATGATAGGTGTTCTGACAAGCAGACAGGTGGGGGGGGGGGGGGGTATTCGTTTGCCTTTGGCTTACAGTTCTAGTTAAAACTGGATCTTAATTCATGGACAGGGGATAGCTAACTGAGTTTATTTTGTATGCATTATCTACATTTCATTATCAACCAATAACAACTCATCGTCTCATTTCAAAATTGCACACACAAACATAAGTATGAGTTTTTATTACTGACTGTTAATTTACTTTTACAGTGATTGACCTGATTTTTGTCTAGCCTGCTTGTTGTCAGCTCAACAGTTGCCAAAGTGGCAGTTGTGTAGGCACATACATATGTCTGTCTGTTTGTCCATTTGATTTTGTAACAGCAAATCCATTATTTTGTATCAACAGATCTCCCTATAACGTGGTCCATATCTTGAGTAGACAGTGTACCAGGTACAAGGGCCTTAACTCTCGCATCACACATTTTGAAATTTATCCTTGATTTAATTTTCTTCATTCACTGGGTCAAACAAAAATTTAATTTTATAAATGGCTTAGTAACTAGTAGACAATGTACCATGTATAAGAATTCTGACTCAAGGTTCACTCCACCAGAGGCTGGGCTGATTTTACTTTAATTGCTGTAGTGAAAATTTAATAAACAAATAAATATTTTCTCTGACATCACTGATCAGATTTAAAATAAAAAAAAAATGGCAGGAATGTTCCGTAGGTGACCATTTACAAAGTTGTAACCCATAAAATACAAGAGCACCGCTTGGGGGTTCCAATGTTAAAGTTTTCGAACAGTGACAATGAAAATGCAGATGGTGGAGTTACGACATAGCTCTTTTTTTCTTCGAAAAGCAGACAAGCTAAACATGGCCACCATAGATTGGGCTAAATCCCTTCTATGGCTAAAGGGAGCATTAAACCATTGAACAGATTTTTATGTACCAGTATTTTTTGTAAGAATAACTGGTGAACATTTGCCATGTATTCATTTTGTTTCCTAAAAATAAAAAAATGGGGCATATGGCTAAGCATCACATTTTATTTATAGGTCAATGTGACCTTGACCTTGGTCTTCATTTACAAAATAAACTTGTGGGAGCAAACCTCATATACCGAATCAGCTAGGATCACAGATATGGCATGTGAGTTCATCTTAGGATGGTAGAGTGTCGCATACTAGTTTTAGGTCAATGTGACCTTGACCTCATTTACAAACAAGCCCACCCGGAGCATATCTCATACACTACTTCAGCTAGGATCACCAAATATGGTGTGTGAGTACATCTTGGGATGGCGGGGTGTCACATACTATTCATAGGTCAATGTGACCTTGACCTCGGGCTTCATTTACAAAAAAGCTTGTTTACAGCATATCCCTACACCAAGTCAGCTAGGATCATTACTAAATATGGTGTGTGAGTTCATCTCCGGATGGCGAAATGTCGCATACTGTTTGTAGGTCATGTGGCCATGACCTTGACAGTTGACCTCAATTACAAAAAAGCTTGTCTTTTGTGATAGTTTGAGTTCAAATTGTGCTCATACTATGCAATCTTTACTTTCATTTTGCAGTGCATATACAGACCTGCTTACGAATCACCTTTCATTGCCAGTGCTTTGCTTTGGGGGCATTTGTCAACTACTGCGACACATTTCTTGTTTGGCTATATTTTGACAATAAATTGACATACATATATGTATGTTCTTACGTAACACTATGTACTTCGTGGCCTATTGTCTCAGATGAACGATAATGGACACTATCATTATTATAATATTGCTTAGGTTTTGTCGTGGTTGTGGCTTTCTTCACTAACAATTTTCAGATTTAATCTGTCACACATCTTAATCATATGTAGACAGTGCATAATGTGCGAGATTCGCAACATTTGTTTTGAATTACGTGAATTACATGGATTGACATACATCTACTTTATTTAAATTTCATTAGTTATGTTTTACTTCATTGCATGTAAAATGTCGATGGTCGATTCCCGGTAGAGGCAGTGCCTTAGTTCATATTATTAGCCTGTGCCTTTTTTAAATAAAACAATTTTGGAAAGGAGTGGGTGCGTTCAGTCTTGCTTACCATGGTGTATTAATGTACTAAATGCTTTAAATAACTACATTAAAACCTCTCTATAACGGCCACTAAATTGTGCTAATTTGTTGGTATTTAGAGCAGGTGGATGCTAAAAGCAAGGTGAAAGTAAAACAGAACGCTTATATAGGATTACTTGATGTAATTTAGTGGCCGTTATAGAGAGGTTTTACTTTATATTCTTTTTTATCTAGTGCCAGTTCCCTTTCCATCATATAAACGCTTTTTTATACATTGGCAAACAGAGAAGACCTATATCAGACGGCTCTTATAGCAGCTGTCTGATCAGAGTCTGCTCTGTTTGCTTATCACAAATTATATATCTCGTTTCGCACGTTCTGCCTTTGTTAAATATTCAAATGTTATTAGAAGGATAAAACTTATTGATATGCTAATATATGTATAGAGTAATTATTGCATAAATAATGAACAGGGAAGTTAATTATCATCGTTACTAAAGACAGGTAGGTACTACATATAACTTAGGATGTGAGATGTAGGATGAAAGTATCAAAATAAAAGCTTTCTGTATATAATATTATAGCAATTACACTATCAAATATCGAATGTTCCTTTTCGACCATTACATTAGAGATGTATAAATATGATAAACATATGTGGTCTAACTCGTTATATGGTAGACACGCAATTCCACGCATTGGCAAACAGAGTAGAACAGGTTCACCAGTAGACGACACCTGTTTTAGCAGTTGGTTTGTTGTGGTTGCTTTTGAAATTATATAATTTCCGCCAAGATGAAATATCCGGTTTTTATATACAGTAGAATCCCTCTAATGCGACCACTTAATGAATACACGTGGGTGTCTTTATAACCAGGTGTTTGCTTAATGCAGGACAAAAGTAATGCCGAAAGCTCTTCTAGGAGCTTTCTGCATTACGTTTGTCCTGCATTAAGCTACCACCTGCATCTAGCACCCATAATTATACCTATTTAAATGGTCGTATTAGCGGGATATTACTGTACACAATTTACCATTATAAAAGTGCAGCTAATACATAACCATCAAATAATTCTTTCCTACAATAATATTCATCGGATAAAGAGTTAATGCGTTCAAGAGTTCTAGGTAAGATGCGTAAATTACAATATTTACTTTAAAAGTTTAATTTCTTTATTTCTCACCCAAACCCTATGTTATGATCACTCTTTAGGAGAAATTATGATTTTAGTATTTGAGTACGCACCGTTATCTGTAACTCTGTCATTCCTTCATATAATTATTCATATTTACGTTTTTGCAAATAAAGTAGATCAAGACCCAGGAACCGTCTGGTTAGGATCTGATCTGTTTGCATATGGAATAATATAGATACGAGCAAACAGTTTATACCAATACAAAACATTCATAAGTACATATACAGTTAGGAATGGCTACCTAATAAATATTCATGGTGTCATTACTTCTTATATGAATATGCAATAGGGAATGGTAAATGTACGCATATTTACTGCTTTACATCGTTCGCTGCAAACAGCGAGTGAGCAATTATCGCTGTACACATATTGAATCCAAATAAACCTGTACGTAATGAATATTCATGTCAGAAATAATGACATCATGAATATTAGTTATACAAAACCTCTCTATAACGACCACTAAATTGTGTTAATTAATTGGTACTTTGGGCCCGTGGTTGCTTAAAGCAAGGTGAAAGTAAAACAGAACGCTCCTATAGGAGCGTTCTGTTTTACTTTCACTTTGCTTTAAGCATCCACCTGTCTTTAACACAAAATACTTGATGTAATTTAGTGGTCGTTGTAGAGAGGTTTTACTGTGTTAAGTTTTATGATGGCCCATGAAGTCATGACAGAAACTGTAGAATCAGAACTATTTAATTCGATAAGCAAATAGAGCAGCCCTTCATCGGTAGGAGCTCATCTGGGACTACTCTGTTTGCAAAGGCGTAGTAAGGCGTATTAATGGAGTAAAGGGTTAAGACACAAGCAACTCGGCATCTCTCCAGGATCAAAATTGTTTGTTACTGTGTCTATATCAGGCGCGGATTTGACAAAACAATTTTTAGTAATATTTTAGATCTATATACAGTAAAACCTCTCTATAACGACGACTACATTGTGTTAATTAGTTGGTATTTAGAGTAGGTGGCTGCTTAAAGCAACGTGAAAGTAAAACAGAACGCTCCCATAGGAGCGTTCTGTTTTACTTTCACATTGCTTTAAGCAGCCACCTGCCTTTAATACAACTCTTTTTCAACATGTATTACAAACACACTATTTATTTATGTCATCAAACATAAAAATCTACGCCCCCCCCCCCCCCCTCCAAAACAACTCATACCCCTCCCCCCAATCTGAATCCTGGGTCCGCAACTGCATATATTCAGAAACAAAAATGGAGAAAATGCAAAAAATAACATTGAAACAGACGATACATTTTGCAGATAACACTACATTGCAAAGAATGAGAGATACTTCTTATAACTGCTACCTTAGAAACCACAAATATGAAGAATACTCAATACTCCCTCTCTCAATCAATAAGCCTTTCTAGGCCATTGCAAACAGAGCAGACGGCTGTAACTGATGTAGGAACCGTTTGATCAGGGTCTGCTCAGTTTGCTTATAACGTAATATAAATATGATTCTAACGTTTCTTACATAGCCATAACAACATGTACTTTTCAAACAATTAATCTAATTAATATTCATGATATCAGGTTTAACAAACTATAGCTATGCAATATGTGAAATATAAGGCCATGCTTACCAAATGTGGGATGTCTTGTCTGTTCTAACAAAACATAATCCATAATAATAATTCTGTTTAACACAAAGATGGAAACCTTTGTTTCTGATAAAAGAAGATATATGTGATTGGTTTTCTAATAAAATGTTTAACACATTCGATAAATACAATAAACCCCCTCTAAACGGGACGTTCAATTTATTATAGATATCGGTTTGGAGACAGGTGGCAGCTTAATACAGCGTAAAAGTCATGCAGAAAGCTCCTCTATGAACTTTCTGCAAGACTTTCACCATGCATTAAGAAACCACCTGCCTAAACGTATATGAATTATTCTCTACTAAAATATCGATTTAGAGGGTTTTTACTGTATACAGTAAAACCTCTCTTAACCGGAATTCTAGTAGAGAAGAATTAAGATATTTTAGGCAGGTGACTGCTTACTGCAGGGTGAAAGTCATGCAGAAAGCTCCTCTAGGAGCTTTCTGCATGACTTCCACCCTGCATTAAGCTGTCACCTGTCTCCAAGACCGATATTTATACTAAATTTAACTGCCGGTTAAGAGAGGTTTTACTGTACTTGGATACTTTCATTACCGAATTCTCCCTAATAAACGTTACTCTCTAATAAACACATCCTAACACGGGAACTAACGATGAATAACCTTATAAATATAAAAAATAAAAACCCCTATATAATAACCATAGCAACAGATAAAGATACGTACTCAAATACTGAAATAGTCATTATTTTCTCTACCAGAAGAGACGATTCTGAAGAGTGGTCACAATATAACATAGGTTATTCTTGAAAACATTTTAATTTACGCTTCTTATATGGACCTCTGTAATGACTAGATCTATTAAACTTTTCAAAATACAGGATATAGTTTCATTTTGCATCCCTCAGCTATCTACTCGTTTGTATAAATCGCAAGAAGCGTCTTTTTAAACAATACAAGCGAGGTTTTACACAAGCGTAAAATGGCGTAACATGTACAAGGTGGCAAGATCAGCAGTGTAAACCAAGACCTTAAATGTAAATAAATAAATACATGTAAATAAATAAAATAAGAAGCGGTTTATATAGTGTACTTGCAGAAAAAAACAATGGGAGGGGCTTGTAAATGAATGGAGATCAGAGAAAGAACATACATGTATAAATATTCTGAAAATGGGTGATCCCTCAAAAATGCAAAAAGAGAAAATTGCAGACTCGGTTTTATTGAGTCTGTTCATGAGAAGTAATTAAAAGTGCAAGACTACTCATGCCCCCTAGCACCGGCTTAAGCAGTATTCAATTTTCAAAACTAATAACATGAAAACTAATGATCCCGAAGGACCAGAAAATATAACAACTTATTATAACACTTATAACACTTATTAACCTGTCATGTTTGAGAAGTTTGTTGTGTTTGCATTTTTATTATGCAAAGTAACTTTCAAATAAAAAAGTTTGTATTCAACTACATGTAGTTACTAAATGCAACTGACAGTTAATCAGTTATTCACTTGTTAACTTGTTGACGTCATTTCATCAGCAAATCAGAGTTAAGGTGCCATCTGTGTAAGTGTGGAGTAGGTTCTACATATAGGACGATGTGTGGATATTTAATGACAGGGTGCTAATATAAAATGGATTTAAAACAAAGGCACGTTAATGTCGAAATAAGAAATAAAAAGAAACAATTAACATACGAAAAGAAAAAAATACTTTCGTTTCGTTTCGAACCCGTGTACACTTGGTTTCTAGGCTAACGCGCTACCCCTATGCCACGGTGCTTTATACTAAGAGTGTGTTTCGAGTATAGTTATATCACTAGCATTTGAAACACAGGACCGCGGTTAATCATGCACCTTTTTCTAAGGCGTATAAGTATGGGCTGCCGAATTACACAGGTGCACTCATTATATATTTTAAGGTATTAATCTTCTGAAAATCTAATTCCTAAATAGTATTTTTTCATTAGTCGAACTTTGACTCCGTTTAATACGTGTACTTTCTAACGGTGCAAACAAATATATGCCCACGTTTTGACAACTTCCGATTCGATTGATTTTTGAAAAGGTATTGATTGAGTGGGTGTCAAACAACTTCGATAGTAATGAAACGCCGAATTAATCAGGGTTTTATCTGAACCTTAGCTGTTTGCCAATGCAAATTAGGTCGTATATAGCGGAATAATCATACTTCGTATCGATTATTGCAGGATGAAAGTCATGCAGAAAGTTCCAAACGGATCTTTCTATATGACAATCATCTTGCATTAAGCAACCACCAGCTCGACATACTTAGTGTAGAAGTAAAGGAATTTGATATACTTACATGGTTAAATGACACTGTCAATTCAGATGCTTTGCTTATTTCTTCATATCATAAACCTGAAAGAAAAGACAGGCTAGATGGACATGGAGGAGTGATAGTATATGTTAAGGACACTCTTGCATATAAGAGAAGGAATGATTTAGAAATCATCGGTGTCGAATGTGTCTGGATCGAAATAATGTTAAATAGAAACTCTGTTGTTTTAGGTGTGTTTTATAGGCCACCTAACTCCCGCGTCAGTTATCTTAAAATGATTGAGGACTCTATGAACTTGGCAATAAATTCGAAAATAAAAGAAATCATAATAACGGGTGATTTTAATATAAATATGCTCCTACACAGCTCTGCAAAGAAAATACATACCGTAAGCCAACAGCTTGGTCTCTATCAGGTTATAGACGAACCTACTAACTATCATGATAACTCGTCATCCCTAATCGATTTAATGTTAATCAACAACAAATCTAGTTTAATTGCAAGTGGAGTGGGGGACCCCTTTTTAAATCAAGAACACAGATACCACTGTCCAATTTATGGTAGTTTTAAATATACAAAGCCAGAGATCAAAACATATACTAGGCATATTTGGGACTACATGGGAGGAAACTTCGATCTTCTACGGCAAAAAATAAGTGAAATTGACTGGACCAACCTGCAAGACGTCGACACTGATATATACACAAATAATGTAACACAAACAATTCTCAAACTTTCAAAGGAAAATGTACCGAATAAAATGATTACAGTCAGACCATTAGAACCTCGTTGGATAACATCACACATAAAACGTAAGATCAGGGCTCGTAAAAGATTGTATCGAGAAGCTAAGAGAAATAACACAGAACACGACTGGAATAAATTCAAGAAGCTACGTAATGACATAGTTAATCTTATCCGTGAAGCGAAACATAACTATAATAAGAATATGGTGGATAAATTGGTTTCAAAAAGCACTTCACCTCGTTCATGGTGGAATGTCTTAAAGGCCTACATATCTCCCAAAGAAAAACATAACTTACCAGTTATTTATTTCAATAATATATCTGCATCAGAAGACTGTGATAAAGCTAACATTCTCAATAGTTTCTTCGCTAGTCAAAGTATTCTAAATGATATAACTGTAACTGCCCCTCATGTTCCGTTTAGTTATCCCTCATTGCCTGAAATATCGTTTACTCCGGACGAAGTTTGTTCAATACTTGGATGTCTACAAATAGGTAAATCCTCTGGGCCAGATGAGATAGATAATCGTATCCTACGAGAACTCTCCCATGAACTTAGTGGTCCATTATGCGATCTTTATAATAAATCTCTATCAGAAGGGGTATTCCCTTCTTCTTGGAAGGAAGCAAATGTTTGTGCAGTGCTTAAGAAAGGCGATCCCTCTCTAGTAAATAATTATCGCCCTATCTCTCTTTTAAGTAATTTAGATAAAGTCCTTGAGAGGCTAGTCTTCAAGCGTGTTTATAACTTTCCTCTTGACAAACATTTCTTTACACCTTTACAATCTAGTTTTGTCCCTGGAGACTCAACAGTTAATCAGATGACATTTATGTACAACACATTCTGTAAGGCTTTGGATGAAGGGAAAGGGATAAGAACTGTTTTCTTCGACATAAGCAAAGCCTTCGATCGCGTTTGGCACAAGGGACTCCTAACTAAATTAAATGCAGCTGGCATAACTGGGTCACTGCTAAAGTTGTTTTCGAAATATCTCTCAAATAGAAGACAGCGTGTCATTATTCCTGGTGTCAAATCAGATTGGTTAACCATCCAAGCTGGTATCCCACAAGGCTCCATTTTGGGTCCATTATTATTTCTAATTTACATAAATGACATAACCAAATATATCCAATCAAACATTAGACTATTTGCTGATGACACTAGTCTTTACCTTATCGTTGAGCATCCACACGCCGCCGCAGTTACTCTAAATTCTGATATTGAAAAAAATTACAGAATGGTCTAAAGCTTGGCTGGTTACATTGTAACCAAACAAAGACTGAATCTTTCGTTATGTCAAGGAAAAGGAATAAAGCGAATCATCCTCCATTAGTAATGATGCAAGGGCATATAAAAGAGGTTGATTTCCATAAACATCTAGGAATATTTCTATCTAACGATGGTAACTGGCACAAACAAATCGAACAAATAACGGCGAAGGCCTGGAACAGACTAAATGCAATGCGCAAATTAAAGTTTTTGTTAGATCGAAAAACACTGGAGACTATCTATTTTAGTTTTATCAGACCTTTACTTGAGTATGCCGATGTTATTTGGGGAAACTGCTCTCGATATGAAAAAGAAGAACTCGATAAAATTCAAAATGAAGCAGCAAGAATTGTCACTGGGTCAACAAAACTTGTTTCGTTAATAAACCTGTATAAAGAAACTGGATGGGAATCTTTAGAATCAAGAAGGGAGAAACATAGGTTAATACTCTTTTACAAAATGGTAAACGGATTATCACCTGCGTATCTCTCATCTTTAATCCCACCTACCGTTGCTGATTCATCTGTATACAATCTAAGAAATTCTAGAGACATTCAGGTGCCTTTCTATCGCACTAAGCTTTATGCCAGATCCTTTCTTCCTTCAACTGTTGTCGCCTGGAATGCACTTTCCCCAAGTACACGAAATTCCGAATCCATCACTTCCTTTAAAAGTAGTCTTAACGGAAAAAATACACCGAAACCACCGGCGTATTATTATATTGGTAACAGAGAAGCACAAATATACCATACGCGGCTGCGAACTAACTGTAGCTCTTTGAACCTTACACTTTTTCAAAAAAACATTGTTGACTCACCTCTTTGTCATTGTGGCGAAATTGAAAGCACAGAACACTATTTCTTTACATGTCCCTCATATCGACAATCCCGTGCAACTTTAATGAATGCTATAAAACCTATTCAAACAGCAACAACCAAGTTATTTCTCTACGGCAATGAAACTATGTCATATGACACAAATGTATTGATATTTTCAGCTGTACAGAAGTACATTGTTAGCACAAAAAAGTTTAAGTCTTAGCATACATGCACAACAAACAGCGTGTCGATCTATTCAGTCTGCTCAATAAAAATAACCAAAGTACTTGATTTGCATCCCTCGTCCTCCCCTTCTCCCGACTACCCCATTTCCCTCCTTCCTAACTGTTCTCCTGATTCTAGTCTCTTGACACTTTATACTGTATATTAGTCTTACGGTACTGTATGTATATGTGTAGATTATTGTGTATTTTGTTAACGACTGCATCAATTAAATGTACCATACGATATGAGGAGAAGAACTCAATAAGCTTTTAGCTTTCGTTCTAATCCTATAGTGATACTCTGTTGATATCATGATTAATGTATACTTTTTCAAATAAAATATGTTTAAACTAAGCAACCACCTGCCTGAAACGGTCCAAATTCTTCTTTTAATAAATTCCGGTTTTAGAGCGGGTTTCCTGTACAGAATAATCCCTCTAAACCGGAATTCAAATAGAGAAGAATTTAGATACTTTTAGGAAGGTGACTGCTTAATTCAGGGTGAAAGTCATGCAGGAAGTTCATAGGGGGGCTTTCTGCGTGACTTTCACCTTGCATTAAGCTGCTACCTGTCTCCGATACAAATATTGATACTAAGTTGAACGTAAAGTTTTAGAGAGGATTTACTGTAAACGATTTGCTATTATTTAAAATGCTGCAGACCTGTTTGTAACTGGCTTTGAAAACTTCAATATCAATATCAAAATGGAGGATTAGTTAGCTACGAGTTAACCCATTCCCTCACATTGACGGCTTTTGACGACTCTGTAAAAGTCGATTTGTGAAATCATTGTGATAAATAGAGCATTTTCTCCTATAGGGGCAAATGCTCTATTTATCACAATGGTTTCAAACTACAAAATTCTAAAAGTTTCTTTTTCTATAGTTAATACTCCTTTTCGGTAGATTTATTCAAAGAGGTTTTATCTAAAAATAGTCTATGAGGTAATGGGTTAAACTTCGTATGAAAAGTGAAAAGTGTGTATAGCACGAACCTTTTCGCCATAGCCATTTGTGGTCATGTGGTGGCCGAAATATGTCACCATACAAACATCAGTAATAATCATGCTTGACAGAAATATCCAAACACGAATAGACATTTAAAATACCATGTACAGTAAAACCCCTCTAATTCGACCACTTTATGAATCATCAAAGATGACTTTAAAGGCACGTGGTTGCTTAATGCAGGACGAAAGTTATACGGAAAGCTCCTGCAGAAGCTTTCTGCAGAAGCTTTCTTCCTGCATTAAGCTACCACCTGCCTTTAACATCCAGAATTAGATCTGTTTTGGTGGTCGCATTAGAATGGTTTTACCTGTATTTTATGCCAACACTTACATTCTATCAAAAAGACTGGTTGTTAAAGTATCGTCTTAGTTAAGTTCAAAGAGATTCTCTATGTTTTGTCATTGCCAAAATAACCTAAACGCAATTATAAAAAGTCATCTTATTGATATTAATTGCGTCATTATTTCTTACACAAATATTCATAAGGTAATGGGATAATTATAAATTAAAACATTAATAGAACAAAGGGAAGCATGCCATCGTAATATACATGAAACACTCTGATGAAATGAGTATCACCGCATTGCATGGTAACATCAACACCAATTAAATATCACAAACGCCAACTATAGTTAGATATAGACTTTATTCCTCGTCCACCAAATTGTTTACAACAGAGTTCACAATATTTTGTCATCAATCTGAATGGGAGTTTCCTCGTATTCATTCTTCCAGATGGCAACATCCCTAACAACAGCTGTTTGTCGATTCTTTAGAGGTGTGCAAACTGTTTATGCAGTTCAAAGACTTTCTTGAGTACTCAAAAGTATCAAGGTTCGTGGCACAAACACTTTCAACTAGAACAACTATATTGTCTATTGAAATGCATAAATGTCCTCATGTTGTCAGTTTCAAATATACTTTTTTCTCCCATGACTGCCATTTTTGAGATCATTTTTTTATCACAGCCTTTCTCATAGCTGTCCGTGAAAGTAACAGATGAATACGTGACTCTAGAACATCAGTTCATGTTGCCGGCTCTCTGCAGGTGGCAATCTCTGCAGGTAAGCTTTATTGACCTTTAGATTTCAGAAATGTTCCTCCATCAAATTTGAACACTCGTTGAGCCTCTAATTGTGTCACTTTTATCTTTCAATCTTGTCCGGACACTAAATATAATTGTTTATCTAGCATTTGCCACTAACCGTGTTACTACCCAGAACTGTGTTATGTCGAGCAACAACTAACCGTCGAATCTTCAGTGTCGTGCCTTGTAAATAATAATGCATGTTCCTCTTCCACTATATACTTTTTCTCATGTTTCCCCAACTGTTTGGGCAGCCCGCAACAAATGTCTGATCGAACCACATGGTTTACAAGTTAATTTTCTGAACTAGACTCAGTCCGTTAATAATTTCTTGTAAATTATGTTCTTGATTTCCCACCACACTTCCAGTTTTATCTCCTTTCAACACTATTGCATTGGTAACTATTCCTCGTTCTTGAAATACCAAGCAAGATATGTTTCTTCGATTGTTGTCAACACAGCAGGATCGTGTTTTATATTCGAATGAATTCTTGAAAACTCCATAGCATTTCCCTTACATTTCTTGAGATATTTCTTTACCTTCTCATACAAGGTCTTATTCTTATCATAATCCAACACTGTCAACACAAGCCATTTGTCCTCCTTCGTACTGTTTGCTTTGCGAATCAATTTTAAGGCCAATATTTCAGGGGGGCAATGGCATATTCTTCTTTTCAATTTTTCTATACTTTTCATCAAATACTGCTACATACGCTATACTTAATTTTCCATCTGCTATTCTAAATAATTCAAAACCCTATTATTTTCCAAACCATCCGTAAAATGATATTTTCCTTGATGATTGTCCAAGGATTCAAAATTGATGGCCATTCCATCATAACGTTTTTACTGTCCAGTGAAATTTGATTATACCTTTTTCACGAATTTGAGACTCGTCGTTCTCAGGGTCCATTCCTATTAAACTTTTTAGTTGAGTCTGAGATCGTTCTCAAGCTTTCGATCGGTCAGATTTCAGTTCTCAATCTTTTGATTGGTCAGATTTGAGCCTGAGGCTCAAATCTGACCAATCAAAAACTTGAGAACTAACTAAGACTCAACTAAAGGTTTTATAAACATGGACCCAGGTAATGATAAAGTAATGGGAAAGCCGTATTTGTCTTTACTCAGATATGTTCTTTCTCTTCATAATCCTTCCCTTTTTGTCAAGATTGGAGAATTTATCCCAGTTGCCATCTACACCATCCCAAACTTACTTGTTTTAATCCAGAGCACTTATTTTGTTGTCGCTTTGCTACCATTGTTAAAGTGAACACCAACTGAATATCATAGATTTTATTTCTGGTCCACCAAATTGTTCACAACAGATAACTATAAACAGATTGACGTCATCGTCAATGAAACATTATGACGTCATGACGTTATGTACAATGAAGAGTATTTTAACTAATAACAAAGTTACCAATCCTGTAATAAAATGAAATTACCATTGTTGATATTGTAGACAAATATAAAACATGTCTATGATCAGGTTTCTTGGTTTCACTGCATTTAAAGACATAGTAATTACTACAGAGTAGTGCACAATATAAACCTCAACTAGACCGTCCGGTTTGAGCCTACATCGTTGTAATGCAATAACACACCTTCCCCCAGAGAATGATCCAGTTATCTGAAGCTTATGATGAAGCTTAAAATACACTAATTAAACCTTACCTAGCTATATACGACGTAACAGCTTATAACCAAATGCTTGCTGTTTGATACTCATTTACTGTCTCAGATATAACTAGTCGAAAATACACAGATCCAGATTTGATTCACCAAACTGATAAAATCCCCTTCTTTGCGAATAATTCAATACCATCTTCACCTGAAACTTATCTGATTGTTGGGGTTTGAATGCTTGCAAGCCTAGTATACTGACAGCCGTGTTTTGAACAAATGGTTTAAAGACGTTTTCAGTAGTAATTTCTGCGCATCTTTATGCGCATCCAATGTACATGTAGATGATCACCAATAGTAACTCTTCACAAAGAATATAGTTATATAGTAATCGGGAAATGTTTCGCAAAGCCACGAAACAAATAAGTCAACAATATCGAATAAACGGGCAATTTGCGAAAAGGTCTAAAGGATAAAGGATCAGAAGAATAAATGATTCTTTCAGTTGATCGCAGAGGTCGTGGTGGTGTTATTGGCTGAGAAAGTGAATGCAAAAGTGAGGGTTACTTCAGCAAACAGAATATTAGAAAATGTATTCAAATTTTGTCCCCGAAATTGTGTACATTGCATACATTGATCATTCTTGGATGCGAATTATAGTTCATGTTCACAGTTAGTTATATCTATTCGATACTTTTCCCGCTAGTTATGCAAGAAAAAACATATCTTTTTCCACTCTTTAGAGGGATTATTGAGAGGGTGGTTGTTATTTAAAGGTAATTTTAAACACAAAAATGCTTCATACACTATCTAGTAATATGAAGTGAACTAATTAGGATTGTTTTTTCTGTATGTTTGAAAATGTTTCATTTTTTATGAATTTCACTACTTTTGTATTATAAGTGAAGTAGTTACCACGGAAACAACGGACTTCTGAAAAATGTAGATCGTCAACCTAAACCTTTTAGTGTATAAATTAGTATATATATATTATTTTTTTTCACAATTTCTATATATTTTTATATATCAAGTGTCATTTTGACAGTGTTGGCACATACGGTTGCCATGGAAACTGCCATTTTACAAAAAATCTCACACGTCGACATATACTTTTCTTTTTCTTTTTGAATCCACAATTACATCTTACCTAATATATTAAACATTTGGAAAAGTCTATGAAAAATATGTCATTATCTTAATTTATTTGCAGAATACATGTTTATTTTTTTCATTTTTTTTGTCGAATGAGGAAATATGAAAAAATTATTTTGTGGAGAAAAATGTTCAGATTACTATTTTTAATGCAGTATAATAAAAACCAGTAATATATGTGTAAATTCATGTTTGTTGTGTATATTATATTGGTTTTTGTTATATTTAAAGAAAGTGTAGTCATTTTCACAGTTTTGGCACAAAAGGTTTCCATGGAAACTGTTAATTTACAGAATATCTAACAAGTCGACATATATATATATATATATATTTGGAATTCACTATTAATGTTTACCTTATATACCAAAAAAATAGAAAATTCTATGAAAGGATTAATTTTTCATAAAACTAGAAAATGTCCTTAAACAAGCTTGAACCAGGCGACGCGCGTTGAACCTATAAAGCAATTGCCTTGTAGATATTTTTACAAATAGGAAACAAAAAACAGGAACCTCGATGTCTCGAACTCGAATAATTACTCTAAATAAAAGTTAAGTCCCTACTAAAATATGCAATACAGAATTGTTCTAATATTTACCACTGCCCATATCGATAAAGACATTCAGTAGTTGCATGTAATGCTACATGAGCTTTCAGTGTTATGTAACTTTCGACCTGCATTAAGCTGTCTAAATTATAAATAGGCCGATTCGAACTCCCATTATCTCGACGTTATTTGTATGGTCCCTTAATGTTCGAGATATCGAGGCTCTTCTGAAGTTTAAAACAGGGGGGACTTACTTACCGTTTTCTTTCTTATTATACCACTTGCAAAACGTAAGGTCTATTCAAATTATAGTTTAGATTTGAATACTTCCGATTCGATTAAAGCTTTTGAGCAAATATTCAATGAGTGTTAACCCTTTCCTTCACATAAAATTATTTTTACGCATTTGCAAGCAGAGTAGACCCAGATCAGAGGCTTATATAGGAGCCGTATGATCAGGGTCTGCTCTGTTTGATAATTTGAAATATATATTTTATTGTTTACTTTCTAAAATGGTTAAAATGTGACACCGTTCATAATTCGTTGTAACTATTGTTTCCAGGAATATTCGGTAGATATTGAAATTTGGAATAAACATAAATCATGGAAAGTGTTAAACAGTCAGGATTCTTATGTTAGACTGTGATACCGGTCGTAAACTATCTCCAAGCTGTTTGTAAATGCGGGATAAGGATTAAAACGTTTTTAACGGATGTGGCCATTTTCCATTCTAACGGTTAAATGCACATACACTTCTTAACCATTTACCTGTTTAATATCAATTAGTAATTATAAATATACATTAAATGAATAGTTTTATGATCAGATGAGCAGAATCATGTTTGGTCATGCAGTAACTGTAGTATCACATATGCGTTGGTAAAGAAGGAAATGGAGAAGACGCTGATCGTTTGACTCATACAGGAATCAGGGTCCATACTGATAAAGCTTTTAGTTGAGTCTGAGTTTCGTTCTCAAGCTTTTGATTGGTCAGATTTGAGTTCTCAAGCTTTTGATTGGTCAGATTTGAGCCTTTGGCTCAAATCTGACCAATCAAAAACTTGAGAACGAACTCAGACTCAACTAAACGTTTTATAAGCATGGACCCAGGTGATATAGATCTACTTTTTTGGCAGATTGAATAGAGGTCAGGCAGGAGATGCAACACCAACGTCCACATCAACCCTAGACACACAAATGGATTGCACGCACCTTCATATACTCTCACACACACCCTCGGGGCTATATGATTTGTTTGTGTCACGGCTCTGGTAAACTTAACCGCGATCACTGCAATCATTATTGATACCAGGGTACGATAAGATAAAAGGTCATAAACTGCTTTACTGACATGTATTACATTGTTTGAGCTGGGTCTAGGGAACTGCGACAATGAATTGGATGATCTGGGGTTTAGGGAAGTGCGACATTGAATAAGCCATGTAACGACAAAACAAATTGAATATGAAGGGACTCCAAAAGCATCACAACAAACACGCACATATCCACGCATACACACACGCCACCCATTGCACAGGTTCAAATAGGATTAAAGACACATGCCAGAAACGGATGACAACAGGAATACCGCAGTTGAACAGTTAGTCGTAAGGTTTAAGCTATGGTAAAGGGACGCGTTTAACCTCACAATCATCCCATCTTTATCAAATCAGACGAACAGTGTAAATTAATATACCCCCTACATACACACACACACACACACACACTCCCAAACCGCTCCAAAACATGTTAGCCATCACTCATGTTTTGGTGCGGTTTCGGGGGAGTTATATATGGACGTAAAACAAGAAACATATAAAGAATGGATTCGTTAAACACACGAAAACCTACACTTTAGGCTGGGTCCTAGTAGTGGTTACCGTAGCATCCCCCCCTAGACTTTTTTTCATGGGTACCAAATTGTTCGTTGGGGTCCTTAGAACACATTTTGAGCATGCCCCCAAAAATAAGTTTGTCCCAGCTATCTTTTATTTAACGGTTTCCATGGTAACCCGAGGTAATTTTCGAAACTACCTTGGTTCAGAAAATGCGCCATAACTTTGTTTTTAGAAGCAATAGAAGGACAAAACAAGTACCAAAGTAAAGCAGAGATGTATAGCTTGAATATGATATATTATTTTATTAATATTCATAAATGCATTCTTATGAATATTAATGAGGAAGTAAAAAATGTGATTTTTTAGAAAAAAAGGAGTTTGTTGTTTAGTCTGAGAGGCTTATTAATGCACAAAAATTATTGAATTTAAGTTTAAGTTGTTCGTTGGAGTCCTCAGGACACATTTTGAGTATTTCCCCAAATAATTTTGTCCCATCTATGTTTTATTAAACGGTTTCCATGGTAACCCGACGTAAATTCCGAAACATCCTTGGTTCAGAAAATGCGTAATAACTTTGCTTTTAGAGGTAATAGAAGGACAAAACAAGTACCAAAGTAAAGCAGAGACATATAGCTTGAATATGGTATATGATTTAATTAATATTCGTAAATGCATTCTTATGAATATTCATGAGAATGTAAACAAATGCGTTTTTTAGAAAAAGGAGCTTGTTGTTTAGTCTGATAGGCTTATTAATGCACACAAATGATTGAATCTAGGTTTAAATTGTTTGTTTGGGTCATCAAAACACATTTTGACCATTCCCCCAAAGTAATTTTGTCCCATCTATGTTTTATTGAACGGTTTCCATGGTAACGCGAGGAGGTAAATTTCGAAACATCATTGGTTCAGAAAATGCATAATAACTTTGCTTTTAGAGGCAATAGAAGGACAAAACAAAAACCAAAGTAAAGCAGAGACATATATCTTGATTATGATATATAATTTTAATAATATTCATATATGATTGCTTATGAATATTAATGAGGAAGTATAAAAATCCGCTTTTTAGAAAAATGAGTTTTTTGTTTAGTCTTAGAGGCATATTAATGCACAAAAATTATTGAATTCAGGTTTAAATTTTTTGTTGGGGTCATCAGAACACTTTTTTAGCATTCTCCCAAAATAATTGTGCCCAAGCTATGTTTTATTAAACAGTTTCCGTGGTAACCCGAGGTAAATTTCGAAACTATCTTAATTAAGAAAATGCTTCATAACTTTGCTTTTAGAGACAATAGAAGGACAAAACAAGAACCAACGTAGAGACATATAGCTTGAATACGATATGTAATTATATTAATACATATAATGCATTCTTATAATGCATTCTTATGAATATTAATGGGGAAGTAAAACATGCGTTTTTAGTTTGACGAGTTTGTTTTTAGTCTGAGAGGCCTAATAATATACAAAAAGTTTATAATAGAATAATATACATTCAGATTTAAATGTTTTAATATCAACATACAAATAAAGGAAAACATCTTTGGTTCATGTAATATTTCTAAAACATGTATATTTAAGCTAATTTGCATATAACGTGCGTAAATGAATAAGCAATTTAACATAAGCCCTATATTTAGCATTGTTTCGAGTGTACTATCTTTTCTATTATTTATTTTACGTAAAATACCAGAACAACAAACATTGACAAGAGCAGAGGGTCATTACTTTGGGTTCTTGAATATTAATGCATATTTATGAATATTAATGAGATGTAAAATAAACACACTTGAATGAGCTGTTCTTTTTATCTGAGATTATTTTAGTTAACCAGTATTGAGCTTGATACTGACTGAAACAGCGATATTGATGTTCATGTATATAAATATGTAGATAATGAATATTATTTCAAAATCATGAATATTAATGAGAATGTAAACTGTTGTAGGAAAGTAACTTTTTCTATTATATTGCAATATACATGTATGTGAACAACACATTTCTTGTAAGAAATTACAGCAGAGGAATTGAGCCTCATGCATGTTTTATGAAGAATAATACTGTTATGGGTGTTTTGCAATGCAATAGAAAATATATAGCATCTCGACTGTAATCATCAGCTTATGTTTACCCATATTAGCCTTGCGTGACTTCTAACTTACTCGCGGTGTCTTATGCATTTGCTTGATTATTTACCACAGCATGCCAAAGCAATACAAGGCTTCTTGCGAGCATTTCGCGACAGGCTGGACAACTCATTAAGTGTGTCTGGCCTGCTGCAGATGCTCCGCGTCAGCTCACTGTCCAGTTTCATCCCTCTGGACAGGGGAGACGTGGGAGCTTGCTGCCCGACGGAAGAAGTATTCTTCTCTTTGGTCAGCGACTCCCTCGCAACAGACAAATCACTGTCCTCTAAAGCTCAGAAGAAGCCTGCTTCTTCTTTAAAATCTCTTTCGTCAACATCCCCTGTGGTGCAGTCGATTCCCCAGTTGTTAGTTGCAGATCGGTACCAACTGCTGGCCCGGGTGCGGATTCCCCGTTTACCACTTGAATGGTACCCTTTGTTCTGGTCCCAGGTACCATTGTTGCCAGGTCTCCCGGTCCGCTTGTTGTGTGAAGAGTTTTGCCTGGTCCCGCTGAATCTAGGCCCAGTTATCCGTCACCGGTCCCCGGTGTCCTGGCGTTAGTGCTTCCGTTTCATGACGTCACCAGCAGACCGGTCTACCGAGCCCCCGCCCAAAGATGTCACTGTGTATTCTTTGGCCCGGTGTCCTAAGTTTGCTCTCCAACGGTCGTTCGGTGGCCCGGTCTGGTCCTTTGGACCAGGATACCGAAGTGGACCGGTAAATCTACCAGTCCAATCTTTTCTACAGGGCATTCTGTCTCTACACCGCATTACAGTGGTGAAAGTCAACAGGAAGCTGCTCTGGCTAAGTCTAGACGTTCTTGGTCGTCTAGACCCTGCAATTGCTCTTCATCTTCTGAGTACACCTCGGACTCCCCAGCCCCCATCCCACTCACCCCGTAGGAGGCGTAAAAACCTTCTTATTCTTCTAATGGGAACCGGCACTCGCACCGCTCTTATCGCAGATCGAGGTCTTACCATTACTCTTCTATGCGAAGACATCGCTCCACCTCCTCAGATTCGACGGCTGGTCGCTCTCGATAGCCGACACTCATTCTGGGAACCAGCAAGCTTGACCTAGAGGGAAAATAGCTCTCACGTGAACCCACAGTCCACACTTCTATGTATGTGGCGGGTCCCACTCTTCCCGGGTGCTGCCATCCATGGCGTTCACCAGGGCGGATTCTGAGGGAGAGCAGGAAGACACTTTGTCCATTATGGCTCCTAGGGATGGTCCTATTTTTTAAGGGAATCAGACTTTGTGGAAGCCTCTCACTCAGATTTAGACGGGACTTAGTCCTCTTTTTCTTTATATGATTCTGAACATCAATAGTTTCTATTGAGAATGCGTGTGAAGATTGTTTTAGAATCATCCGATCCTCTGTCTGCCCTAGACCCCCGAATCCTATTCACAGGGGTCCTCTATCCTCTTCCGTGCTAGTGTCGGTCGAAAAAGTGGACCTCCCTAACCTAATTAAGTCTAGAGTGTCTCTTTCTCCTTCCACGGGACTTCTTTCTCGTTTGCCTGACCTGGACGAAGATTTTTGTGCCAGCCCGGCAACTGGGTGGATCATGTCCGCTAAACTCTTACGGACAAGGGTTCCCTGGGTATCTCTTAGGCCTCCGGTTTCAAATGAAAATCGACCTAGGATGTTTTATCAGATCTCCTCACTTGATTCCGACATCCCCAGGGGCGGGCATTAGCCCCCCTCTCTCTCTCTCTCTCTCTCTCTCTCTCTCTCATTCACTTCTTTAGCACCGGCAGTTGCATCCAACAGATGAGATTCGCTTCAAACATTGACGTTTTATCATTGACGTACGTATTATTATCGATATTTAAGACAGGTGACAGCTTAATGCATGGTGAAAGTCATGCAGAAAGCGCCTAGTGCAGCTTTCTGCATGACTTTCACAATGCATTAAGAAGTCACCTGCCTAAAAGGGTCTTAATGCTTCTATAAAGAAAATTCGAATAATCGAGATTCTACCGTATACTCAAAATAATACTAAATACAATGCTCATAGAAAATTGCTTATTCATATGCGTACATTATATGCAAATAAGCTGAAATACGCATGCTTTATAGAAATATTACCTGAAACAAAGATGGTTTATTTTCCTTCACATGAAAACATTCAAACATGAATTCATTAACTCCTGTTTATTAATAGGCATCTCAGACTAAACAATAAACTCCTTTTTTCTAAACAAAAATCGGATTGTTTTACTTCCTCATTAATATTCATAAGAATACATTTATGAAAATTAGTTAAATTACATATCATATTCAAGTTATGTCTTTGCTTTATTCAGGTTCTTGTTTTGTCCTTCTTTCGGCTCTAAAAGCAAAGTTATGAAGCATTTGTTTAACCATGGATGTTTCTAAATTTACCTCGGGTTACCATGGAAACCGTTAAAAACATAGCTTGGACACAATTATTTTGGGGAATGCTCAAGTTGTGTTCTGCGGACCCCAACGAACAATTTAAACCTGAATTCTATAATTTTTGTGCATTAATAGGCCTCTAAGACTAAACAAAAAACTCATTTTTCTAAAAAAGCGGATTTTTATACTTCCTCATTAATATTCATAAGCAATCATATATGAATATTATTAAAATTATATATCATAATCAAGATATATGTCTCTGCTTTACTTTGGTTTTTGTTTTGTCCTTCTATTGCCTCTAAAAGCAAAGTTATTATGCATTTTCTGAACCAATGATGTTTCGAAATTTACCTCCTCGCGTTACCATAGAAACCGTTCAATAAAACATAGATGGGACAAAATTACTTTGGGGGAATGGTCAAAATGTGTTCTGATGACCCAGACAAACAATTTAAACCTGAATTCAATCATTTGTGTGCATTAATAAGCCTATCAGACTAAACAACAAGCTCCTTTTTCTAAAAAACGCATTTTTTTACATTCTCATGAATATTCATAAGAATGCATTTATGAATATTAATTAAATCATATACCATATTCAAGCTATATGTCTCTGCTTTACTTTGGTACTTGTTTTGTCCTTCTATTACCTCTAAAAGCAAAGTTATTACGCATTTTCTGAACCAAGGATGTTTCGGAATTTACGTCGGGTTACCATGGAAACCGTTTAATAAAACATAGATGGGACAAAATTATTTGGGGAAATACTCAAAATGTGTTCTGAGGACTCCAACGAACAACTTAAACTTAAATTCAATAATTTCTGTGCATTAATAAGCCTCTCAGACTAAACAACAAACTCCTTTTTTCTAAAAAAATCACATTTTTTACTTCCTCATTAATATTCATAAGAATGCATTTATGAATATTAATACAATTATATATCATATTCAAGCTGTATGTCTCTGCTTTGCTTTGGTACTTGTTTTGTCCTTCTATTGCTTCTAAAAACAAAGTTATGGCGCATTTTCTGAACCAAGGTAGCTTCGAAAATTACCTCGGGTTACCATGGAAACCGTTAAATAAAAGATAGCTTGGACAAACTTATTTTTGGGGGCATGCTCAAAATGTGTTCTAAGGACCCCAACGAACAATTTGGTACCCATGAAAAAAAGTATAGGGGGGATGCTACGGTAACCACTACTAGGACCCAGCCTATAACCTATTTGTTCCTACTATCCCATATATTGAACGTAAACAAACAATGTATTATGCGGCGTCCGATCAGAATCTACACTGTTTGCTGATAGGAATTTTAATATAAAACAAAACGAAATTGAAAATTTAAACCAGAGGTCCCTTAGATAGAAAATGAACCTATCCAATTCATGTTTATATATGCATGGAAGAATCCACTAGGCGCAAATAAGTTAAACAAAATAATCCCAAACGTGTCTTCAATGCATCAAATTATGTAGCTTTCAAGCCGGTCAAGTTGATTAATTGCTTGATAAGTATCCCTTGCGATTGCATTTCTCTTGCCTTCAAAGCACTATTTTACAATTACATTCCATTGAATAAATGAATTTAAAGACGTATGAACTAATACAGCAGGACTTAATTACAAGTAGTCTTTTATGGTCTTTACTCCAAGTTATTACAACAACATGATATTGGGTTAAATGAAAGCTACGTTTTGTAGATTAGTTTTATCTACAAAAAATATCGATGTCCTGAACTCTCAAAGAAGTATTATTACTCGTAGGCCGAGGGTAGTACTCTTTGATGGTATACTCTTAAACTAGGATACAGGATGAGCTTACCAGACTCATGTAGTACTTTTTCCCTGTCGTGCCCTTAACGGCTTACCTGCAGGTGCTCTGACTTCAGCAAAGTCATTGAGTACATATTCGACGGATTGTCACAGTTATTATGCTATGTTTTACATGTTGTCCTGTGTTCACCGTCGTCTATGTTGTGGGTAAGTCCAGCGGGGATACCTTTATTTACAATATTTGTAAAGCTAGGGTGACTTTGAGAGAAGTGTGAGGTTAGGACGTCCGTAAACCGGTTTAAACCCCCAGTGGTGTTTTTGCTACTGACCGTGCAAAGGCGGTACTCTCTTTGTCATCCTTCCTTTTGTTTGCCTTGCGTCTTTGTGCTTGTGATTTGTTCATGTGTGGAACGTTTTTCTCTGGTTCTTGTGTGTCTTTTGGTGTTTTCTGTGTTCATTTCGTGTGTGTGTGCGTTTGGGTGTGTGGTTATGTGTGTGTTTGTCATGCTGTCTATCGGTGTTTTTGTGGTGGTTGCGTCTTGCATGTGGCTTTGCCTGCTTGACTTTACTACTTTTCCATCCAAGACAGGTGGCAGCTTAGTGCAAGGTGAAAATCATGCAAAACGCTAATCTAGGATCTTTATGCATGACTTTCACCGAACATTAAACAGCCACCTACCTAAAAAGTTCTCAATTCTTCTTTATTAAAAGTTCAAGTTAACGAGGTTTAACTGTTAGTATATCTGTTCTATATACATAATTCTGTTAATTAGCAGTGACTCTTTCTTTCCGTGTTACATGTATAACTCTTCGTCAGGATTACATTCCTTGGTCAAACAGCTAATGATACCATAGTATGCATACTATTGAATTTCAATGTATGCTATGTACATGTATATACAACAATGACTCATATTGTAGTTTCTAAAATGGCTACATCTTTCCACCTTCCATATTTTATAGTTCATGAAGTTCATGAATATTTCAGTAGGTATTGAAATTTGGGCAACATATAGAACAGGGAAAGTGTTAACTCTTCTCATGCTACGTGAAGCTTGACTGACATTTGACAACGACTAGGATCCCGATGGGAAGCCGAATAACTCGGTGTCTCCTCAAGAGTAAGCCCTTTCACACTGACCCAGTCGTTTTTCAAAACCTTAAACGAAAAGGACATTAGTAAAGGGAGGTGATCCCCCGAGAGCAGAAATTGCAATACAAAAAGAGAACATTGCAGACTCGGTTTTATTGAGTCTGTTCATGAACAGTAATTGAAAGTGCAACACTGCTCACGCCCCCTAGCACCTTCAACAGATCAAAGTTTGTATAGATCTTATTTTGTTAAACATGTGAAGGGTTAAAACGAACATCATACAATATTGCAACTGAAAATCTATTCAGTGGTGATTAATTTGAAATAAGGTAGATTTTTGTCTCTTAAAAATCTGCGGTTGTCTAAGGGTTGTAGCATTCGGATACCGTTATATTTATCTTAATATATATTAAACTTTTGGCAATGGGTGTAGACATTATTGATGATTAATACTATGAATATGTGTACAGTTTTGGCGTTGATCTGTACGAAACTGTGCAGAATGAACATTTAAATAAAAAAAATATAGTTTATATTTAGCTCAATGTAGACTGACTGGGGAGAAAACACCCCTAAGAGCTGTGTACTATAAACTGTAAACACTATGCAAGTAATCCCCTTTTACAATGTAAAACCCCTTTTAAAATGCAACACCTGGGGCATATATTCGAAAAAATACTGTAATATTGAAAACGAGCACTTTGATTCTTGGTGAGAGGCCAAATTATCTTGCGTATCTGGTGGAACCGAGCTATTTGCAAACGCAAGCTAGTTCACCTTAGACAGGAATAAAGGTTAAATGACGGGAATTGTAACAAACAAAGACACCTTTGTTCAATCACCAATCGATCAGCCTGTCACGATACCTAAATCTGAGTAACGTTCATGAATCTATTTTGAAGAACTACTACCTGATGTTTATCCCTTTGGCACAGTACGTGGATGTAGTACAGCTCCATGCACCTTTTCCCCACATACAATAATATTATTAGGTCTAAAGTTGATTATAAATTGTTTGACTTTCGAGTCTGAAATTTTCTCTTTTTGTGTTGCAATTTTTGCTCTCGGGGGATCACCTCCTTTCAGAATTTATAATCTTCACAACAGCAGGTGTTAAGTGCTTGTTTGGTGGCCGTAAAACGTAGCCCTGTACTTCATTCTCAGTGTTGTTATACCTTCTGATCCTTCGAGGTCATGAATTTCAGTACTTCTTGTTCTGAAAATTGAATACTGCTTAAGCCGTTGCTAGGGGGCGTGAGCAATGTTGCACTTTCAATTACTGCTCATGAACAGACTCAATAAAACCGAGTCTGCAATTTTCTCTTTTTGTGTTGCAATTTTTGCTCTCGGGGGATCACCTCCTTTCAGAATTTATCATTTCCTAAATAATATATGGGGCGATTCATTATTTGTCAAGGCCAACATTTCAAGGACAGAAGAGCTAGTGCGATACTAGTTTAATATATATATATATATATATATATATACAGTAAAATATTGATTAATCGAACACTAAAATACGTATCGTTATCGATTTTAAGACTGGTTGCAGCTTAATGCAGGGAGTAAGTCATACAGATAGCTTTTCACCCTGTATTTAGCAGCCACCTGCTTAAAAAAAGTATAAATTCTATGTTACTAAAATTTGGAAGTATCGAGTTTTTACTGTAGTTAGTTTCAAGCTTTTCCGAGCTTGAATGTTATTCAAAGGTCCAGATAAGATGCGTAAATTAAAACAATTTCAAGAATACATGTAACTCCTTTATTTCTCCACCAAACCCTGTGTTGTGACCACTCTTTAGAATCGTTTCTTCGAGAGTGGTCACAGTACAGGGTTTGGTTGAGAAATGACGATTTAAGTATTTCAGTACGCACCCCTCTTTGCATGTACGCCGACAAGAAAGGTTTAGTACTCTATGAAGGCGACCTCTTAAATCCAGAAATGGAAGGAGAACGTCGGATATCTGTACTATTTCATTTTTGTCGTACCCTTTATTACTTTTCTACAGTTACTCTGTTTGCAGCTCAATCATTGAGTACACTAGCGATAGGTGGATACAGTATGTTCAATTAAATGTTTTTTTGTTATACATGCACTTTACCACTGTATTTGCTGTCGCGGTTGTTGTAGATTAGTCGGAGAGGGGATACGTTTATTTACACTGTTTGTCTTTTAGGATGGGGATGGAATAAGGGTGAGGTTGGGCGCCCATAAACCGGTTTAAACCCCCAGTGACTTTTGTCACTGACCGTTCCAAGGCGGTACTTCCATCTTCCTCCTATTGTATGTTTGTTTTGTCTTTGTGCGTCTCTTGTTGTTTTTTCTACCCATGTACATTTGCTGTTTCCTTGTGTTGCTGTTCGGGCGAGTGTTTGTTCTGTATGTGGTATTTCCTGCATGACTCATTTTTGTACTTTTATCAGTAGCTCTGTGCTATTAATATAAACGAGTACACAACCACGTGTTAAACATTCATCGTCATCGGCAGCTACACATCCTCTACCATAATTCAATGCACAAGTACTGCATATCGAAACAAGGTAAAACATGTTAACAAATGCAATATGACCGGTTTGTTAATCCTTTACCACATGGATATTCATGAATGAACTAATGACGTCATGAATGTTAATTAGTTTATTTTTTATAATGACACATGAACACATGAATTCTTGGCAATGGCAGAAACTTTAGAATTTTATCTATATTTTCTCATAAGCAAAACGAGAAGATGCTGGTCAGACCGCTCCGATAGGAGCAGTTTGATCGGGGTCAACTCTGTTTATAGAGGCATAGAAATGCCCGCTAAGGCGTAAAGAGTTTAAGCCTAAACAGTGCACAAACGTGTTTATTCAAAACATGCATCAAATCAGCTATAAGTACCTTTGATCAGATCAAAGATAAATTGAATATCTATAAACTAATTGAATAATAAATGAAATAGTATGGAGACCAATAAAAGTAAAAGAGGGCATACATATTACATATACATTTGAATTTCAAAATCTCAAACACGGATAACTCGGATTAAGGGATTACTCGAAGTAAAGGTTCAAAACTCTGTGCGTGGCGGTCGTGCAGTGTGGCGGCCGTGAAACGTCTCCCCGTACTTTCAATCAATATTATTTTCTTCCTCTTGCAGGAATTGTTCTACATCAAATGCGTTTCTTTGCACCTTAGCACCGTTCTTTACACGTCATGGTGGCTTCGGTACTGACCGACATACTGTTTCACTTTCTTGATTTCTGTTTTAAGTAGAATTCCCCTTGTGATCTCGATATTGTTACTTTACCTTACTGGGGGTTTTCTTATTTTGTACCGTTCATTGTTTTCCTTCCAATCTCTATAGTCTACTTTATTACTTTCGTCGTAGCTGCTGGAATGCTTTCATTCTGTACTGGCTTTTATCTTTTACATGACGTTTCGTTTAGTTTGATATATTTCTACTTATTTGAAGTCTACCTATATGTCCCTTTTGACGAAAGGGTGCTCAAACAACTACTACAAATACTATGAATAGTCTCCCTACACTAAAACATAAAAACTTAAACTTACACTCTGTGTCTTCTGTTCAGATTCCCCATAATCTGGCTAATTTTCAATCTCTACGGCCGTCTGTTTGTATAAAACCTCTAAAACTATTTTCTGCTTCGGCTTTTCTTGTTCCTTCGTCTGCTATAAATAGCGTTGTTCATAATGGACAAAAAATCGTGTTTTCTCCTTTAAAGCAATCTACCCTTCGTTATACTAAAGCTAATATAAATTCACATTATTTGAACAAAAGACATAGAGTATATCCAATACTTACAAAGTGCAATAGTAAGAGGTGTATGTGTATTTCTACGAGATCAACTATTAAATCTCTTGTAAATGGTTAAGTGTTTGAGGTGAATGGAAAAGTAGTAAAGTCAAGCAGGCAAAGCCACATGCAAAACGCAACCACCACCAAAACACCGATAGACAGCATGACACATACACACACACCCAAACGCACACACACACACACACGAATTGAACACAGAAAACACCAAAAGAGACACAAGAACCAGGGACAAACGTTCCACAACATGAACAAACCACAAGCACAAAGACGCAAGGCAAACAAAAGGAAGGGTGACAAAGAGAGTACCGCCTTGGCACGGTCAGCAGCAAAAACACCACTGGGGGTTTAAACCGGTTTACGGACGTCCTAACCTAACACTTCTCTCAAAGTCACCCTAGCTTTACAAATATTGTAAATAAAGGTATCCCCGCTGGACTCACCCACAACATAGACGACGGTGAACACAGGACAACATGTAAAACATAGCATAATAACTGTGACAATCCGTCAAATTCTGATGTAGACTGAAATTCGTCAAATGTTATATATGTTATAACCTGAAATGCACCACGTTGTGGTATTCAGTATGTAGGTCAAACGGGTCGTTCTTTAAAAACAAGGCTTTGAGAACATGATTACCATTCCCGTATCAAAAAAGTTCGCAACTTTCTTTACCAGCATTTTCGTCATACAGGACATTCATTTAAACATGTTTCGGTTCAACCAGTAGAGCAAATTTATTATGATTCTAATACTACAAGTAGTTTGAAATCTAAAGCTCGTTTTATCACAGAGCTAGTCTGGATTAAACAATTACAAACACGTTTCCCTTTGGGCTTGAATGACAACATGTACCAAAGTGGTAATATATCTAAAGGTCGTAACATCGATATTTTCTCAATATTTTCAATTAGAAAACGTAAAAGCAGATCACATGGTAAACTTGGAAATGGTAATATTAAGCGCAAATTACGTCTTAATATGTCTGTTCATGATTTACATGTTATTCTAAATGAAACTGGCAAACATGCTATGTTTTCTTGTTTATCATATTTGCCATTTTCTTGTATTCGGTACATTGACGAGGAGGCTGGTAAAATTTGTATGCGTACAGACCCACTGATCAAAACTGCCTCAATTATACAAAGTTATACACAGCATGTTCTTCGTCCTCATATTGATAAAGAATCTGAACATAAACGACATTTTCTTAAGCTTCAATTCACAAATAAAAGTATCGGTTTTATTGATATTCAAAGTATATTTCGTGATAAGAATGTAATCGATACTATTCCTAAATATTTCATAAATTCTGAATCACCTATCATCTGTTATAAATACAATAAAGCAATAATGTTATTTTTAACTACAATAAAATTGTATCTGACTTAAATATTGATGTCAATATTCCTACTTCTTGAGACTGTAATAAACCAGTTGGTCACTTCATTACTGGTAATTTTGATATTATTAAAGATAAACGACTCAGGATCCTCCTTACTAAAGGACCCAAATATAGATTACCTTCCCGTATTGATTTTGACATTTGTCATACTCATATTGCTGAAATATTTCAAGAACTCTGCATCAAATGGTGTCGACGAGAACATGATGATGTAAATGCCCTTTCCGACTGGAAAAATATGTTTTTGACATTATTGATACACGTATTGCTTTTTACAAATCTAATTACCATCTATTTTCACCTCGACCTAGAATTATATTTCGATATCTGAAGAAAAACATTTCGAATTTTCATTTTAATTATGTTTTTGCTCCTGCTGACAAGGCATCAAATAATGTAATAATTACGTGAAGATTGTATTATGTTGATGTTTTAAAGAAGGAATTAACTGGTTCACAAACATATATTACAGTGCAAACCCCTGAAAAAGATATAGTCACGGAACATGTAAAAATGTGCAATACTTTTCAGTCTAATCCTACCGTAAAACAACATAAACTTAAATCTGTATAAGGTGCGTTTTATTGCTAACTCTAGTTGTTGTACTACTACTAAACTATCTAAACTTTTAACGGCGTGTCTTACTACTATCAAAGAACATGTTAAACGTTACTGCGATAAAGTATATGACAATTCTGATATTAATGTTTTTGGTCCATAAAAATCAAATTATGTTTTAAACTTGAAAATGAACAGTACAACATCTTCATTGAGCTCTTACGATTTAACTACACTATATACTACTCTACCTCATAATCTTATAAAAGATAAACTAATTACATTGATAGAAAAAACCTTTGCCAGAGAAAATAAAATGTTCCTTGCTTGTAATGTTCAACGTTCATTCTTTTCGAATTCTGAAGTTGAAAATTACAATATGGACTTGCCTTCATGTTTGTAGATCTTTAACATTTCTTTTAGATAACATATGTGTGCGCTATGGGGATACCATATATCGTCAAGTTGTTGGTATACCTATGGGAACAAATTGTGCCCCTCTTGTTGCAGATTTGTTTTTATATTGCTATGAGAGGGATTTCATGCTGAGCTTAAAACTTTATACACAATCTGACATTGTTAGTGCTTTTAATAAAACGTCAATGTATTTAGACGATATTTTGAATTTGGGTAATCCTTATTTAGAAAATATGGTTTCTTTTATTTACCCAAAAGAACTTACTTTAAACAAAGCGAACCATTCTGACATTCAGGCTTCCTTTTTAGATTTGAATCTTTCAATCACTAATGATAAAGTTTCGTCTAAAATATACGATAAAAAGGAATATTTCGATTTCAAAATTGTTAATTTAATCTTCTCTAGATGGAGATGTTCCGCCGGTCTACATCTTATTGGGTTTACATTTCTCAACTTATTCGCTTTGCCCGAACCTGTTCTTTGCTAGAAGATTTTAATAGTCGTAATTTAGTTATAACTCATAAACTTCTTAAGCAAGGCTTCAGATATCATAAAATTCGGAATGCTTTTTAAAAATTCTATTATCGAAATTTACCCCTCATTAGTAAATATAACTGCAATTTACGGACGTTACTGAAACAGGGTATTTCTCATCCAGATTTCTATGGTGATTTTATCTACAAACGTAGGGAAATTTGGGATCATATCCATTTTCACGATTTGTTTATTATACGCATTAAAACTTTGAGAAAGAAAGGTTATGACCCTATTGTATTGCAACACACTGCATGTTCGGTTATCGAGGGGTAGTACTCTATGATGGTATACTCTTAAACCCAGAAATGGGATGAGCTTACCAGACTCATGTATTACCTTTTCTCTGTCGTGCCCTTAACAGCTTCCCTGCAGTTGCTCTGTCTTCAGCAAAGTCATTGAGTACATATTAGACGGACTTTCACAGTTGTTATGCTGTTTTACATTTTGTACTGTTATTAATGTCTTCTATGTTGTGGTGAAGTCCGGTGGGGATATCTTTATTTACAATGTTTGTTTAGCTAGGGTGACATTGAGATAAATGTGAGGTTAGGACGTCCGTAAACCGGTTTAAACCTCCAGTGGTGATTGTGCTACTGACCGTGCCAAGGCGGTTCTCTCTTTGTCACCCTTACTTTTGTTTGTCTTGTGTCCTTGTGCTTGTGTTTTGTTCATGTTTGTCTCTGGTGCTTGTGTGTTTGTTGGTGTTTTCTGGATTCTCGTGTGTTTGCGTGTGTTTGGTTGTGTGTGTGTGTGTGTGACATGCTGTCTATCGATGTGTTGATGGTGATTGCGTCTTGTGTGTGGCTTTTTCATGTGTGTGTGTGTGTGGATTGCTATAATAATTGCTTTCTGTCGGTTTTTTTCATTTATACATAATTGTTCTAAAATGTATCAGTACGCATATCTATAAACACACGTGACAGCTGCATGCAGGTTGAAAGTAAAGCTAAAAGCTCCCGTACTTTAGACTTGCATTAACCTGTGAAAATGAGAAAGTTTACAGATTAGAAATCGTATGAATCGAACCTCTGTTATCTCGAAGTAATGTGTATGGTCCCTTAAAGTGTGTGACAGTCGGTACATGTAATTTAATACTAAGAAATAACAAGTACAGTAAAACCTCTCTATAACGGCCACTAAATTACATCAAGTATTTTGTAAGGCTGCTTAAAGCAAAGTAAACTTATAACAGAACGCTCATAAACGAGCGTTCTGTTTTACTCTCACCTTGATTTAAGCAACCACCTGCCCTAAATATCAACTATTTAACACAAGTTAGTGGACGTTATAGAAGGGTTTTACTGTATACTCTGGGTGGTGCTCAATCAATTATTGCTTTCTTTACCACTTAACCCATCACTCCGTGGATACGTCTTTTTACGATTTTGCAAACTGAGTTTGAGGGTAAAGGTTAACATGTGTTAACAGCAGGTGTTAAGTGCTTGTGTGGCGGCCGTAAAACGTCGTCCCGTACTTCATTCTCAGTGTTGTTATACCTTCTGATCCTTCGAGATCATGAATTTCAGTACTTAATGTTCTGAAAATTGAATACCGCTTAAGCCGGTGCTAGGGGGCGTGAGCAGTGTTGCACTTTCAGTTACTGCTCATGAACAGACTCAATAAAACCGAGTCTGCAATTTTCTCTTTTTGTGTTGCAATTTTTGCTTTCGGGGGATCACCACCCTTCAGAATGTATTTCCACTATTCGCGACCTGGATCTGAGTTCGTTCTCAAGCTTTTGATTGGTCAGATTTGAGTTCTCAAGCTTTTGATTGGTCAGATTTGAGCCAAAGGCTCAACAAACTCAGACTCAGCTAAAAGTTTTATAAGCATGGACCCTGATTCACATAGGCCAACAGCTTGGTAAGTTGTTTCTTAAACGCTCGTTTAGCAGTAATTAGCAGTAATATCTAAACGAAGTGTGATATATTACACAAAGAATTCCTGTACAGTTAAAGTCCTCTAAGCCGGAATTCTAGCAGAAAAGAATTTAAATAATTTAGGCAGGTTACTGCTTAATGCAGGGTGAAAGTCATGCAGAACGCTCCTCTGTACTCCTTTCACCCTGCAGTAAGCTGTCACCTGTCTCCAAGACCAATATTGGAACTAAACTTAACGTCCGGTTTAAAGACGTTCTGCTTTTCGCCTTTTTACATTAATAATATATTGTATATTTAAAAGCTTTATTAAATTAAACAGATACGTTTACTAACATCAATCGCTGGTCCAATCACCGACCGTGACACACCAATTACTTTACAAATGGATCAGTGGACAGTCCTGCTTTACACCTGACATGTTTAGGACTCTGGGAACCACAAAACAATTTCTGTTTTCGTTGTAGTGACAAAGTACGTACATAAAGCAAGCAAGCATCAAACCAACCATGTAGCTAAACACAGACCTTTTTCATAATAAATGGAATGCTGTTTTGTACATTGATACATTATCAGAGTTCTAGATAAGACGGGCAAATTGAACCATTTTCTACTCCACCAAACCTTAGTATGTTGTGACCACTCTTTAGAATCGTCTCGAAAGGCCGGTAGTAAGGAGTGGTCACAACATACGGTTTGGTGGACAAATAACGATTTTAGTACTTGTGTACGCACCTATATATGTTGCTCTGTATTTAAACAACTGGTGGTTGGTAATGTAGACTTGTTCAGAGGTTAAATGAATCTTAAACCTTTTCCTTTGCCGAAGTTTATATTCTCCATTAGACTCGGTTTATGTCATTTTCAAACAAGTTCGTCACGCTAGGCCTATCCATTCTCTAGGATATAGGTCATACCTATTAGTTACCTTGTCTAATGCGCTGCCGTTACAAGGGTAACCTGTCCAATAGATAACATCCCCACCAGCCAACCATGCGCCCCACCAGCCAAATGTCCCGCCTGTAAATATTACATGATTACAGAAAGTCAAAAGTGTGAAATCTAGTTCTACGGTTTTAAATGGACTGACGGTGATATTATTCCCCTTCATGTTTTCTCTGCACCATTTCATATCGTCACTCAATACAAAAAAGTGCACACGTGTGTAATTCTTCCTAAACATTTCCATGGCATCTTTTAAATACCGAATAGGTGCTGCTGTGTATCCCCTCTTTTGCTGATATGATTTGAGATAGTCTCCCCTTCGCACGTGAACGCCAACTGTGGTTACGGTTTCTGGAACAGAATCTTTTATGAAACCACTGACCTGTGTTACGAACTTTTTTTTTATTTTTAAAGCTTTTCTTATGTCTGTCTCTGCACCCTTAAAATATCTCCATGAAAACATGCAACCCTTAAGTGTCCAGTTGTATGCGTGGTCCAATCTTGTCGATTGTTCATCGAAATTCCGAGCATTTGATTTTGTAAATATTCGAACGTTATCGAGCTTGAAATTTAACACATTTGGCAGATCAAACAATTTTGTAAGTGGAAATGATGGGTCGAATATGGGTGTATAGCCGTGGTATATTGCCGTTCCTATCAGCGTCGATACCTGGAATAATTTGTTTCCAAGTCTTTCATGGCGAAACTCAAACTTCATGAAATGGTTGCACTCGAATCTGTGGGCAGTGCTCTGCTTCCGGAAACATGAGCTTGAATTTCGAGTTTTCCCACACCATGTTGTATTTAAACATTCGAATGCATCGTGAAAGCGTTTCTGAATGGACAGACTTGTCGGTATGCTTATTATTTCAGTCTTTACACTTTGGACTTGGTCAGCTTCAAGCATCCCATTATATAGATTTGCATTTCTTTGAGATAAGTGATGGTCTTTCAATTTTAGGTATTCTAATTCGAATAGGAACGTGACAACACACACGAAGAGTACTGCAAGCAGTGCGAAATAAATACAGGACTGACGCTTCATTGTATGACCAGACTGAATTCAAACTACAAAGCAATGATGACTTTATATGTGACACATTTATCACACAATCCAGACTACTATTTGCTCCACAGCTAGCAGGTAACACATGTCCACCTCCTTTCAGCTGGCATCACCATATTCTGAAACACAATAAAACAAACACATGCATTACTTCGTCGCTATGCTATTAACCTTTAGCCTGCTGAGCATTTGTTTTTTACAGATTTGTTCACCTTCTACGTTTTCAAAATTAATGCTATAATTTAATTCGTCCATTAAAATGCATTCCGTGTGTCAAACAGTTTGGATAGAGCCAAACTGTTCGCATAGGTATTCACTCATCCGCCCATAGCAGGCTAAATGTTACGAAATAAGGTTACGAGATTTCAGAGTGTTGGCATCATCACTTTTTTTGCGTAAATTTCAACTTCTTCCATCGATAAATGACAGCTGTGAAAGGAAGCTGTTAATTTATTGGTGAAAAAAAAGAAAGGACGACCTATGAAAACAGTACAAATACAGCAGCACATGTCTAGACGAATGGCTTAATAAAAATTTATTTGTTTGAAAAATAAAATAAATTATTTTTTATTATTTAACGATTATTGAAAAAAGATAATTTCCTCGAAAGGATCTGCTGGTTTATAGAAGTTTATCCCTAACATCATTCGTTTATAAGATTACTCTAAGAGCTTTCTGCATGAATCGCGCACTACATCCACCTGCCTGAAAGTATCTAAGTTCTTCTCTCCTAGAATTCTAGTTTAGAGTGGCTCTGCTATGCATACTGCATTTGTGCCTTTACTTCGATAACATACACTTAACAGTAGTCTCCCTAGTTTACACCCCAAAATCTTACCATCGGCATATAACAAAAACCAGTTAAAAAGGGGAAACCTTACACATGTGAGTGTGAATGATATAGTCATTAACAGTGACAAGCCATATTCATGAGATACAATAAGGTCCACTGACAACTAAAGAGATTAAGTCGTCCCCCATCAGTGGAGTAGTAGTATAGAGAGTGGGGGTTATGGCGCCCCTCTTTTAAACTGCTTTAGTATGATATAATGCTTACACAATAAAATAAAAATACTAATTCAAAATACTGGCGCCCCTCTTTAAACCTGTTTTAGAATGATCCAAGGCTTACAGAATAAAATCAAAATATACCACTGTAAGAACCGTCGTCAGCTCTTGCATTCTTTTACATATCATCGTAGGTAGCGCTACTTGACGTCGTACGCCTTTGGCGCGACGTTAAGTAACACCGTCTGAATGACGTCACGGATGTATACGGTTTTAGTTTGTTTATCAACGGTTTGAAAGTAGTCTCAAAACAAGTAGTGAGGGATCTGATGAAAGTGAGGACTATAGTCGGTAATATGAATTATCTTACTTTATACTTTAAATCACTTAATAGTAAACATGCATATTGTCAAATTATGCATGTTTTAACTTATTTAATCTATTGTTAAATTGTATTTATTAGCTGTTCAATGAATATATTCAGCTTGTTTGTTTTTTACAACATATCAGTTAAAACTATATAGTTAATATTTTACACATGAATATGTGTTATTACTGCTGATATAGGAATTAGTCTACCATGCATTGAATACCGTGTTCTGAAAGATTTGTTATTACTTTTTATAGTAAGAATGTTCAAACTCTGTGTGTCCGGATCAGAATAGGTCTAAATTGTATGTAAGACCCGGATCCGCAGGTATATTTGTAAGTATGTATGATACTTTTGTCGTGTGTCGTGTGTCATCCAATAAAAGAAGAATATCACGCATACTCGTCTCCTTGATACCCAGAACCCCTTACACCACAACCTCATAGAATTTTCACGGGGGGTGGGGTGCAAATAATATTATCCCATAAGCCCCAAATATCATCAGTCCCGCCACCCTACCCCTGGGCGGGACTGATCGTTATCTAAATAAAACGCATTGATGCTCGAATTTCGACAACCTTTTTACCCTGTTTTAGAATGATCTAGGGCATACACAATAAAATTAAAAAAGGAACTCCCCGAATTCGGGGGTGCGCCATAGATGGGCCAGAGGCGAATTTTTTTTACAACTAATTTCCATTTAAATATTTGGTTGTCCAAATACATATGTCGATAAAAATTATGGAAGGCAGTATAGAAACAGTCCGAAAATATTTCCAATCAATGGGAATACGTTCCGAGAAGTATCTACCTACCCACATACTACTAAAAAATGCATACGATAGCAATCTTGTTCCAGAGCTCTCCAAAGTAGACTATCTAGCAGAACACCAAGGAAAAACCAACCTCCAACCGCTAGAAGAACTGCATGTATTTGTAGACGATTTGTATAGATTTGCATATTTACGTTCCGAAGAATGTGAATGTGTACGTGGTAATGTATCTTGCACAACAGGAGAAAATGGTGCCGCAAACATATAGTTGCGAAAGTTCTATATACAAAAAAGGATTTTTCGGACAATATACACAAACAAACATCGTCCACACAATATCCTACAAATCCCAAGCACCAAGTACCATTCGAGCCACCATACAAAGAATAGAATAAACACAGATAGCAAAGCACTCCGAATATGGAAAGCAACAACAAAGAAGAGCATAAGCAGTATTCGTTGCAACAATAGATGAACCCGAGATTCCGATAGAAGACCTGCAAAAATAACTTCCAAGATTTGCAGTCTTCTGTCAGAGAACGATCAGTCCCGCCGAGGGGGGGGGGGGGGGGGGGGGGTGCGGGACTGATGATAGTTTGGGTTTATGAGGTAATATTATTTGACCCCCGTGAATTTCTATGAGCTGGTGGTATTTTTTTTATTTTACTCTGTAAGCATTAGAGCATTCTTAAACAGGTTAGGATGGGGACTGTTTATTTTATTGTGTAAGCCTTAGATCATTCTAAAACAGGTCAAAGGAGGAGTGCCAGAACCACCACTCCCGATACTACTACTCCACTGATAGCGGACGATTTATTTCAGTGGAGTTGGAGCTTAGATCTACATGGTTTACACAGTTGCACTTGGCTAGTTCATTGTCAATTGTTATCAGTTTATAAATATTTCAAACAATGCGCAACACTTACTGGTATTAGACTGTAGCCGTCGGTGAATACCTAGATCAGAGTGTTCAAACAGGGTCTTCTGATCCGGGCATCCACTGTCTGCATTGTAGATTACTCAGGTACATGTACAAGCCAGATAACCTACCCACAAGATGATCTGGTATGTCCCATTAACCTGTAAAGGCATAACTATTCTGAAATACAGACAACCAAGACAACCAAGAAGGGCATTACCGCTTAACCCTTTCCCTCATACAAACGTGTTTTCACGCATTTGCAAACAGAGCAGACCCAGATCAGACGGCTCCTAGAGGAGCCATCTGATCAGGGTCTACTCTGTTTGCTAATAGAATTTGATATAACTGTTTCTTTGCTATCTAAAATGTCTACAATGTTCCACCTTCCATATTTCTTTAACTATTTTGTTAATGAATATGCAATAGGTATTGAAATTTGGCCTAACTACAGAACAGGGAACCAGGGTTAATCCTATAAGTGTAACCTCTGCACGCAGGACAAAGTTTTCGCGTGCTGTAAAGGTCGTCTGCTCGCAGGACAAAGTTTTCGTGTGCTGTAAAGGTCGTCTGCTCTGTGTATTAAAGACAATCATGATTATTTGAATATGAGTCAGCAGTTTGGCTCTATATTAGATGACAGAACCGCTCTGCCTCTTTTCTGGATCCACACTGTCTGCAAATATACTCCACGATTCACCGAATATGACTATTCATGTAGGAAATAACGACGCCATGAATATTAGATTCAGTTGTTATAATAGCACATGGACACATGCGTTTTTTGGTAAGACAGAAACTGTATATTTATATCTATATTCTACAACTACAAATGTTGCTGTAAAAACAGCAAAGGGGAAGCTCCGCGTACAAAAAAAGAAATGTGCAAATGAAATGGTAATAGAAATCTTCCTAAACTGGAAGCTGGTCTTTGACACAAAGAGGCTGAACTGCAGTAGTGAATGGCAAACCCAACAGTCTTTTGTATCGTATACTCTACTTATTTTGATACATATGTTATATTTGTAAGAAGACTTGTGGAACGTACCTTGTTAAACGCAGTTCGTTAAAATGTGGAGAATACGATGAGATTACGCTAAAATGTGGAGAAGTAAGTTACTTTATGCATTTCCTCCATAAAAGGAGATCAGTAACATATATACAGATAACGATGTAAAAGTGTAGATTTAATAATTATGAACCTTGTATTTAAGCAGAATCAGTATCAGTTCAGTATCACATCATGACAAAATGTCTAAAATGGTACACAATAAATACTTACAACGACCATACATTTACATTTACAAGACCATCGAATCAATAACAAATAAAACCTTTTCCTGTATCACTTAACTCCTTTCCTGCCGAACGCGACTTCACTGGTATTTGTCACAGTTTAGAACCGGATCAGACGTCACGTAACACACGTTTGGGCAACAAACAGTACGAATCCATATGGTATATCGAATAGATCAGGGCCCATGCTTATAAAACTTTTAGTTGAGTCTGAGTTCGTTCTCAAGTTTTTGATTGGTCACATCTGACCAATCAAAAGCTTGAGAACTCAAATCTGACCAATTAAAAGCTTGAGAACGAACTGGGACTCAACTGAAAAGTTTTATAAGCATGAACCCTGCTCCTCATCAGGATTCAAACCTATATTATCGATATGATTGGTAAGGCGATTAAGGGAAAGACAGGTGGATGGTTGAGGATAATGAACGACAGATAGAGGGATGGAGAGGAAAAGAGGGAGAGAAAGTGAGAAAGGAGATATGGAGAGAGGAGTGAGAGATAGGAGAGGGAGCAAAGAGGGGAGAGATGAAGGTATAAAAAGAGAACAAAGAGGGAAGAGAAATAGAGAGCAAAACAAAGAAAGAGAAATATAGTATGAATAGTCTGGTTGGTAAATCGATCAAAGAGAGATAAAGAGAGAGACATATTAGAAGGGAGTAAGAGAGAATGAGAGAGGAAAGAGAGCAAGAGATAAAAAATGAAAGAGAGAAGACAGAAAGAAATTGAGAGAGAGAAGAAAGAGAACGAGAGAGACAAACAGCCAAAAAGAGAGATGGGGATGGAGACATACTCATAGATAGAGAGCGAGGGAGAGAGACACACAGACACAGAAAAATGAGAGTGAGGGACATCGGAGAAACAGAGAGGGAGAGTGATGAAAGACAGACAGAGAGAGAAGAGAAAGACGAAGAGAGATGATAGAGTAGAGAAAAAAAGAAATAGGAAGAGAGAAATTGAAAACGGAAAAGGACAGCCGGTGAATCGGATGGTTTGTTGGGTTGATGGGTTGGTAATAGAGAGAGAAAGAAAGGTAGATAATCTATGTCTTTAAAGAGAGACAGCCAATAAGGGAGAGAAAAAAAGAAAGACAGAATTATGGATAGGATGGATGGACTGGTACATGTAGGTAAGTGGTCAGATAGAGATAAAGAGAGACACAGAGATGAGAGATGGGAAGGTATACTATTTAAAGAACGGAATGGTGGTAAGTAGGTCGATAGAGGAAGAGGTGAGAGAGAGAAAGAGAGGAGGAAAGAGAGAGAGGAGAAAAGAGAGTAAACAGAAAAGAGGGGGTAGCGTGAGAGACAAGAGAAAGAGAGCGAGAGAGATAAATAAATAGTGACTTAAACCAGGTTCTTTGATACTAAAATAAATATCGACTTTCATTAATATCAAACAAATACACGGAATACTAATAAAGATCATCTCAGGAAAAATAAACAAACGGTCAGAAAGAATCCATGCATTTCTTATAAACACGCGTGTGGGTGTGCATGCGTGCGTGCGTGTATGCGCGTGTCTGTATGCGTACGTAAGTATGTGTGCAAATGTGTGTGGGTATGTGTGTGGGGATGCTGTGTGCATGCTTGCGAGAGAGAGATTATACACACCGGCAAGTGAGGACATTTGTTATCCCTTTTACCCGTGTTATGAGGCCAACGATTTTAATGTGGGGACAAATTGGTGTCCTCAATTTATGACGCTGTATTTGGCTTCGTCTCAGCGAAGTGAATTGTTGGGCGCCCAAAAACCGGTTTAACCCCCCAGTGACGTTTGTCACTGACCGTTCCAAGGCGGTACTTCCATCGTCCCCTATTGTATGTTTTTTTGTCTTTGTGCGTCTCTTGATGTTTTTTATAGTTATGTACATTTGCAGTTTCCTTGTGTTGCTGTTCGGGCGGCTGTTTGTTCAATATGTGATGTTTCCTGCATGACTCATTTATTTGCTTCTTGTGAGGACAAGTCGTCCCCACATAAAATTCTCCCACTCTCATTACCGTTACCACAATAGTTCATTGTCACTACAATCCTAGATGGTTGAATGAGCTCGACAATCTCCTGTGACGATTCTAATTGCTTGTCTTACTACATTTAACTGAATAAAGCAGCTGTTGCTTTCATTCTCTAGCTCAAAACTCTAGCTATATATGACTATATCATTACAAACTATATTGATATTCTTGCCGTGACAGAAACGTTGCTCTGTACATCAATTGACAAAATATGTATAAGTGTACTCGTCCCCTCTGACTACCAGATCCAACATGTTCATCGCTGTGGTAAACGCAGTGGAGGTGTAGCACGTATATACAAATCCTCTATATATATATCGATATAGTAGAATCAAGTGCGAATAATAATTTTGCCAACTTTGAGTTCATAGACTGTAACATAACTATAAATGGCTACTCATTACGTCTAGCAGTGATATACAGACCACTACCAACACGAGAGAATGGCTTCAAAACTACTGACTTTCTTGAAAAAGAATGATGGCCTGTGTTTCTTTCTAGATATGCCATTTCAGACAGAAACGTCATAGTTGTTGGGGATTTAAATTTTCATCTAGATACTCCCACAGATAGTCCCATCATTTTTATGCAGACGACTCTCAGCTATATATATCATTTGAACCAATTGACACTACTACACAAGTGGAAGTTATATGACGAGTAGAAGCCTGTCTAAACGATGTTGTGTCCTGGATGCACCATAATATGCTAAAACTACATGCAGATAAAACAGAACTTGTACTGTTTAACTCCAAACGTAATGCAGAACGTGTAGAAAATAGAAATCAAAATTGAAGATGCTGAGATAAAAGCATCAACGTGGGTTCGAAATTTGGGGGCATTCCTCTATTCCAACATGAACATTGAACAACAGGTGAATTCTGTTTGTAGGTCTTGTAATGCCCAACTACGACAAATATGCCATTTCAGAAAATATCTTACCATAATGCCACCAAACTTCTCTTGTTACATCCAGATTTGACTATTGTAACTCCCTGCTTTGTGGTCTACCAAAGACAACTTTGAAAAAACTGCAGACTGTCCAAAATGTTGCAGCCCGTATCATTACCAGGACTTCACGTTTTGACTATATAACATCAGTGTTAAAGGAACTTCACTGGCTCCCAGTGGAACACCGGATTGACTTTAAACTTTTGACTGACACCTATAAAGCTTTGAATCTCCAAGTTACATCACAAACATGTTAAAGATATATAAACTACAGCGTGACTTAAGATAAAAAATGACTTTATGGTCCTCGTGATACCAAGACACCGCACATTTACTACGATCGTAGCTTGCAAATTCAGCTTGTAAGTTGTGGAATGAGCTTCCGGTTGGAATAATGAACTCAGCTATACATGAGTCTTTTAAAAGATTTCTTAAAACTCATTTCTTTTTAAAGATTTATGGTGGCTGAAGTATACTTTAAGCCCAAATAGCTGTTTCATGTTTTAACTCAGCCACACTTGAGTCTTTCAAAAAGATCTCTTAAAACTTATTTCTTTTTAAAGAGTTATGGTAGCTGGTGTATATTGTAAGCCCATATAGCTAATGCATGTTTTAACTTTAGAAATAGTATGTGATCAACATTGCTTTATCCTCTTATTATAATTGCACTATACCTTACCAGGCATACCGATTTTAAAGTTTGAGATTATGCAATAAGTTCCTTTTATACCTTAGAAATACACTGTAAATGTTTTTGTTTTTTATGTTTTTATTTATTTAGTTAGTTAGTTATACCTTAGAAAAAAATGTTTTTGTTTTTTATGTTTTTATTTCAATTTCATATCTTAAAGTTTCTTTAAAAACCAAATTTCTGCTTTAGTATAGGAGCATTCTGTTTTACTTTCACCTTGCTTTAAGCAGCCACCTGTCCTTAATACCAACTAATTAACACATTTTAGTGGCCGTTATAGAGAGGTTTTACTGTATTTTCTTATTACTTGTCTGTATAAGCACAGGTAACTCCGGAACAAATACATGGTTTGTGACGCGTTTTACCTCTACGGGTGGACTCGTCCTAAAGGTCACAGCCAACGGGTCAAAATCGAACTACAGTTAGAGTACAGATAATATACAATATATTATGACCATGCCACCATTTATCACTTCCACATATTTTTCTTGAACACTTCCAATATAAGAATACAAACTTCTTGTAGTCAGTGTAACCCACCACTGAACAAGTTATCACTTTTCCCATACATAAGGTACTGTGCTCCCTCCCTACAACGGCCTTCTCAATAACGATTCCCTCCTTACAACAACGCATGTAGTGTTTCCGAAACAACAAGGCTCCAGAAACAACTTTTTCCATCGTATTTTCGTTATGCTTCAATCAAACCCTATGTTGTGACCACTCTTTAGAATCGTCACAAAGTGGTCACAACATAGGGTTTGATTGAGGAATAACGGTTTTAGTTCTCGAAATACACCTTATCTGGGGATCTGCAAACAAGCTAATTATGTTTGATTTTCCCTCCCTATAACAACTCCCTCTGAACAACACATACAATCTTCGTATCCCAAAGGATGTCGTTGTAGAGAGGGAGCACTGTACTGTGAAAGCAGAAGCTTTTCCGATGTACATTTTAGTATATGAAACTGGCTGATTAAACAAGTTCATATGTGGATTAAACATGTAAATGGGAACTGGGAATCACGTGTGCTAAGCATAGCTTCCAAACATGGGTGCTTAAATTCAATAAATAAAACTCCAGTGAACGAACTGAAACAGGCGCTGGCCATAGCAGATGTAAATCAATGGAAGACAGACCTAGATAAATATGATAAACTCAGAACTCAGACATTATAAGTGTGAATTACAAACAGAGCATTACTGTACACTACCTTTATCAAGAGACCACCATCGAATATTGCTTAAATTTAGATCATATTCTCTTCCACACTTTTTAGAAACGGGTCGGTATAGTAGGTCAAAAGTGCCCCTTTAAGAGCGCATTTGTAAACTGTATTCATCTCATAAAGTCGAGGACGAGGTCCATTTTCTTGTAGACTGTAGCCTATATCCAGGGTCCGTGCTTATAAAGCTTTTTAGTTGAGTCTGAGTTCGTTCTCAAGCTTTTGATTGGTCAGATTTGAGTTCTCAAGCTTTTGATTGGTCAGATTTGAGCCACAGAACGAACTTAGACTCAACTAATAGTTTTATAAGCATAGACCCAGACTATATATATGACCTGTTTGCAAAAGCATCGACACTGAACGTGTTATTTGTAGTGAAATTAAAAATTATAATGAACTGGTATGATCTACAACGTTTTCTGGCGAGTACTTTAACTACATGTAATACATGTAAGAATAAAAGACGGAAAGTTTTTTTTAATATACTAAAAAGGAGAATTTAGATACTTTTAGGCAGGTGGTTGCTTAATGCAGGGTGAATGTCGCGCAGAAAGCTCCCAAAGGGGCTTTCTGCATGACTTGTGTCCTCCATTAAACTGCCACATTTCTCCAAGACCAATATTTATACTTAACCCTTTCGCTGCCAATGCCGGATCTGTGATTACATATGCAAACAGTTTGGATCCAGATGAGACGCCGAGTAATTCGGCGTCTCATCAGGATCCAAACTGTTTGTTACTGTTACTATGTTTTTGAAACAAAAATGAAGAAAATCAAAAGAATGAAAATTTGTAGCAGACGACAAAGTTAGCAGACGACAGAGTTTGGCATCGAAAGGGTTAATCAAACGTCCGGTGTATAGAGATATTGTACTGCAGAGTCTTGTGAGTAACACATAGTATAAACCTCAACTAGCCTGACAGTCAACATCATTTGTAATGCAATAACATAACCCCTTCCCAGAGAGTTACCCAATTATCTAAAGGGGCCGTCACACCATAACGTTCTGGTCAACGTTCTCTGAACGTTTCAATCGTTCAATTTTTGAGCGGTCTAGAGTGAGGATGACACATCTGGCGTGTGATAAACGTGTACCTAACGCATGACTAGCGTGTGTCTTACGCGCGAGAAGCGTGTAACAGCGACCAAGTAAGATACACCTGAAAACCATTAGCGTGTGCTGACGTGCCACTGGCGCACAACGAACGATTTGTGAACGTTAGACGAGCGTGTTGAGCGTGTGACTAACGTGTGAATAACGACAGAATAGCGTTTTGACGTTCGTTTGACTTTAGCCACACGCTGCGTGCGCTAGGGGACCGTTCAGCGGTCGTTGACAGGTCGCCATTGAGTCGTTCACTGCAAAGCAAACGATTAGTAACAACCAAGTAACGCTAGTGTAACGACTGACTAACGATATCCGAACGCGTGCAACGCTCATCGAACGTTGGTAAAACGTTCCATTAACGTTCTTAAACGTTCTTCAGCGTTTAAAATTAAACGTTGAAGAACGCTGGTCTCAGTGAGAACTTTTGTGCATGTTCAAAAAATATTTTCCGGGCCAGCGTTCTCCGCCGATTCCCGGCGATCACCGACGTTCACTAGCGTTCACAAGCGTTCACACAACGCTCTTCTGGCGCTATCCCAGCGACCATGGGCGACTACTAACGTTTCCTCAAACGCCAGAGAACGCTGACCAGAACGTCATGGTGTGACGGGCCCATTACGTATAAATGCACTATTTAACATTTATATAGCTAAATACGACTTCACCATCTACTCCATAAATACGCCTTTCTATGCCCTTGCAAACAGAGTAGACCCAGATCAGACGGCTCCTGTAGAAGCTGTCTGATCAGGGTCTGCTCTGTTTGCTTATAAATGAGATTATATAGATCTGATTCTGCAGTATCTGCCGTGGCCAAATTTCTGTGTCCATGTGCCATTATAACGATACCGGTATATAAAAATTAATAATAATGATGTCATTATTTCATGCTTGGAGTAATGAGTTAACAGCTTAGACCTAGATTATAAATAGGGCGGTTTATCAAGCTGCTTGATGCTCAGTTAATGTCTCGGAAGAGTATGTAATCATAACCCCACAAATCCAAATTTGAGTTGATATTATAGTAAAGGTTAACATACCAAACTAGTGAAGTCCCTTTCTTTGCGAAATATCCAATATTCTCTTAGCCTGAAACATAGTAACCCTTTCACCACCGATGTCGCATAAATGCACCACGATAAATAGTGCAGTCCCAGATTAGACGCCGCCTTTTTGTCTCATTCTGTAGTTCTATATCTGTGCTTTATTCCTTTGAAACTTGCATTTATTTATCCCATTTCCTTGTAGTACCGAATGATTTAACAAAAATCGGATTGCAGACGACAATCATAGGCACTCGATGACAGGAACGAATTAAATCGATGAAATCGATATAAATGAATAAAAAAACACTTTGCTTTGTCCAAATCTTACGATAGATTGTCCAAAAACTCAGATTTTATACAAGCCTGAATTCCCGTGTCATGGTGTATATAAAAAGACAAGGTTCCCCTCTCGCCATTTTTTTAAACAACGGAAGTGCCGATATTTTACACTGACCCGGCTAGCGCGCGGTTTTGTACGTCCTCTTCGGGAACCAGTACCAAAGCTGTATTTCGCGGGATATGTCATTTTCTCGAAAATTATGTAAACAAAACAAAATGTTTAATCAGCAGCAAGATCTGTGCTTTAATCTAGTGAAAAAGGGACACAGTGTGTGTATTCTCGGACAGGGTGGTACAGGCAAGTCATTTACCATCAGGAAATACAGCTTTGGTACTGGAACCTTGTCTTTTTATATACACCATGACACGGGAATTCAGGCTTGTATAAAAACTGAGTTTTTGGACAATCTATCGTAAGATTTGGACAAAGCAAATTGTTTTTTATTCATTTATATCGATTTCATCGATTTAATTCGTTCCTGTCATCGAGTGCCTATGACGACAATTAGAAATTTAGCGCCGATTAGGTTAACTTGGTTTAACTTACGTCTGAATGCGTGCAAGTCTAATATACTACCGTGTTTTGAATGAGTGGTTGAAACAATATTGAAGCAGGCGAAGCGAGTATAGTTCGATTTTGACCCGTGAGCTGTGACCTTTAGGACCAGTCCACCCGCAGAGGTAAAACGCGTAACAAACCATGTATTTATTTCAGAGTTACCTGTGGTTATACAGACAAGTAATAAGCAAATACAGTAAAACCTCTCTATAACGGCCACTAAATTGTGTTAATTAGTTGGTATTTAGGGCAGGTGGCTGCTTAAAGCAAGGTGAAAGTAAAACAGAACGCTCCTGTAGGAGCGTTCTGTTTTACTTTCACCTTGCTTTAAGCAGCCACCGGCCTTTAACACATTTAAAACTTGATGTAAATTAGTGGCCGTTATAGAGAGGTTTTACTGTATATACTAATACTGCACGATTACTAAGAACTTCTTGTGACAACCATTATCCACTTACCCATAAATTAGAATGGTTGCAACTTCTATAAATAGAAAAGTGCACTCACGGTTCAGCGCTGTTTACTAATGGACTTTGCTAGATCTGTTTCTTTACTATATAAAATGGTTACAATATTCCACCTTCCATATTTCATTATAACTATTTTGTCCATGAATATTCAGTAGGTATTGAAATTTGGAATAAACGTAGAAAAGGGAAAGGGTTAAACTGTCTTATATCACCATAACAATGCTGGTGACACTTTGATAGACAGTTTCTATATAAGCCCTCGCTATGCCATATACACCAATGTAGTATCTATTACAAAACGGAGCTAATACAGAGATGTGCACCTAATTAAAATGATGATGTCTTCATCAATTGATTGTATTCCATTTAATTAATTTCACATCTGATAAGCGTGTTCTGTTAAGTTAAATTAGTTGTTATTCATCCTTTGTCGGTCCGGTGATAGTGGAATTCTTCGATTCCCATCTGTTTGGTGGCGGTGGTCTAGTGGTATCGCGCTTGACTATCAGTCCGGAGGTCCGGGGTTCAAATCACGGTCCCACCCGGAAATTTCAGAGACGCTTTTCCGTGTCTCCCACCCGCACATCCTCTCCACCCAGGGGTTAAAATGGGTATCTGTGAGGGTCACTCGCCGGTACTGTGGCTGCATGATTTCGCCATAGGTTAGCAATGCTGAATATTGTAGGCCAATGACTCAATGACCAGGGGAGTAAATGTACAGTCGGCTGAGCGGCCATTCGGACTGAAAGTAGACAATAACTAGGTACTTTACGTTTATTTTACTTTATACGAGTATAAAGGGATGGGGTGAAAACTATATGTTTACCAGTTTTCAATATAACAGTTTATTGTTTACTGTACTGAGATTTGATACATGATAATGTTGCATCACTTACTAAACAACACGTTTCCAGAGAAGGTATTGATCTGCGTATACACGTTTCACATTAGTCAGCTCTGTATATATGTCCTCCAAGCGGAGATTACATACAAATATGACAATGTAAATGTATATCAAGTAGGGAACAGTAATACAAACATAAAACATATATACAAGTTAGAGCTCAGGTAAGTCAAGTTACCAATGAACATTTATGCGACGTACCAAGAAGTGGAAGGTTGTACATGTAACTGTGTATTAGCGACGAGTATGCAGATACAGTCCTATATACCAGGCGCGTATTTAGAGGGGGCGGAGCCGGCGTACGCCCCGCCTAAAATTGCCAAAACAATTGTTTTAGTAATATTTAGATCTATATACAGTTAAACCTCTCTATAACGACCACTAAATTGTGTTAATTGGTTGGTATTTAGAACAGGTGGCTGCTTAAAGCAAGGTGAAAGTTTCTGTTTTACTTTCACCTGGCTTTAAGCAGCCACCTGCCTTTAACACAAAATAATGGTCGTTGTATCTACTAAAAATCAATAAAACAGTGATTCAGTAGGAGTGTTTTATTTCACTCACCCAATTAAGCTCTTTTTCAACATGTATTACAAACACACTGTTTATTAATGTCATCAAAGATTAAAATCTATGCCCCCCTCCCCCTTCCAAATTCTACGCCCCAGTTTGAGAGTCATTCTCTGTAAAAGTATTGTCACACTTTTCTAACTTCTCTAATCCAAACTTGACCTTTTGCTTCTTGCGAATATATCTATAGAATGGCTTAGAGTTACCCTTGAAGTTAAGCATCAGTGACTTCTCATAACGTATCCGGGCTTCTCGCACCTTCTCAGTCTACACCATGATTCAGCAATATCAAAACTATCTACATTATTGTCTTGAACTAGGTCCTTTAATTCAGTCAATTTATTATCCATACTTCTTGCATTTGTAAAATAACATTCCAAAGTGTTAAAACAATAGCGTTCATCATTTAACGCATTAACATGACAAATATTTCCATTTTGGAAAGGTATGTCTAAATTATAATAATCAAGTTCTTCAATATTAGAAAACTCACAACGACTTAACTTTGAACAATTTAACGTATTTACATTACTTTGTGTTTCTGGTTGGGATAAACTAACGCTTGGAGTAGCTGAGGGTCCTCCAGTGCCTGACTTGGCACTGTCGCGGACAATCTCGTTTCGAAAAATCCGTAGACCTATTTCCCCATTATTTCGTATTTCTTCCAACTCTTCTAGTAGTTTCTTCCGCTCGCTTCTCTGCTTTGGAGTAAAAGCTGGTGCAATGGCAACATTTTTCACAAAAAGCATCTCATTGCTTAAATCTGAGAGTTTTGCAAGCTCCTTTGACCTCTTTAGAATTTCTTGGCATTCGCTGCCAACCTTGAGGGTAATACGAAGGGGACGAACTTTCCCATCTTCTTTTTTACTTATACGTCTAGGGTTATCATACTGGAAATTCGAGGAACCTGGATCCTCCTTTAATGTGTGTCCTTAGTACAGACACCGTAGATCCCTATCGGGTTAGCGGTCGATCTGAATCCAACCCGTTTCCAAATTCGGATACAAATCCCAGACCAAATTTGAAATTTTACTTTAAAGATTGATTTTATTGAACATTGATTTTATACGGTCAACATATAATCGTACTATTGGAGATTGGAGATAATCGTGCAACCCAAAGTTCACTAGGGATAACACTTTTGTCTCCCTTTTATCTAAATTATAAGTATGCTCTAAGATTACCCCTGATATACGCATTTAACCCATTATCTCATAGGCTATTTTTAGACCCAACCTTTTTGAATAATTCTACCGAAAAGGAACATTTACTAGAGAAAAGGAAACTTGACTCGTACATGTAATTTTAGAATTTTGTAGTGTTTGAACCATTGTGATAAATAGAGCATTTGCTCCTATGGAACAATTGCTCTATTTATCACAATGGTTTCAGAAGGTGACTTTTACAGAAGCTTCAAAAGGCAACAATATGAGAAAATGGGTTGAATGTATTTGCAAAAAAAGAACATACAAAGATCAGATGGCTTTTGTTGGAGCTTTCAGATCAAGGTTTGCTCTGCTTGCTTATGGGATTTTAAAACTGATTCCACCGTTTCTGTTATATATATGTATCGTTCATATTCATTGTAAACTTTCAGCTAATTAATGTTCATACATACATTACTTTTTACAAGAACAGAATGGAGTAAAATGTTATTCTATATAAATATCACATCCCATGGAGAGGAACAGCATGTATTGTCAACCCGAGGTTGGTAATGTCCACCGAGGCCTGAGCCGAGGTGGACATTACCGTACCGAGGGTTGACAATACGTGCTGTTGCCCTCCATGGGATGTGATATTTATTTTATTATACCGAACATCACACTCAACGGCAATAAAAACATTTTGAACAATTCCGAATTCAACATTTAATACTGAGTCTACTGACTGTAAGTCCAGTTATATAAGAAAAGAATGCCTCCAAAAAGTCACGAAACAACTTGACACTTCTATCTATAACACGTTTTGTGCTAGCTGAATCCCTTTCATTGTCTAACAGCTAATTCTTTCTCCGAAATTGTTGCAAAACGCGACATTTCTAGATGTGTTTACATGCTGTCAAATTGACGTTGGTGATCAAATTGCAAGCGTCGGATGACGTCACACACATAATTTAATAAGCGCTCATTGATTTAGACGGGTACTTTGCCCGTAGTTATCTCCCTTGTGCCGTAATGTTGCATGGAACAGTACGAATTGTTTCATGACAGGTATATGGAAAATTTGTATGGGAAAGTCACGTGAGGTATAATAAAGTTACTTATTAAACCTTTCCCTTTATTTATTCCAAATTTCTATAGCTACTGTATATATATGGATAAGATATTAATAATATCTCTCTATCTATCACAATGGTTTCAAAATAGCATAATTCTAAGTTTTCCCGGGGAACATGCTTCTGGGCCCCTGTAGCCATGGTACGAGCATTACATTTGGATTCAACTGCGTTCCTGGTCTTTGTAGAGAAGTTGTACTGTGTTTTTATTACGTCTGTACTTATATTAATGTAGTAGGTTTCATATACAGATGAACTTTGATAACTCGAACTTCAAGGGACCATACAAATTAGTTCGATATGACAGAAGTTCGAGTTATCCGATATCTAACCTGAACCATTTCTCAATGACACAGCTTAATATTAAGCTGCAACATGTGTTTCTAGATATCTGTAGCGATACAATTTAGAGCAATTCTGTATTGTAAGTTTTGGAGGGACTGGACTTTTTGTTCGAGTTATCTCGAAGTTCGAGTTATCCGAGTTCGAGATATCGAAGTTCAGCTGTAGTTTGACTCGAAATCATTTACATTGTGCACTGAGACATAAGTCGAGATAAAGAAAAAACAGGGCCATGGAGAAACCCGACTAGGTTGTCAGAATTAGAAAGCAATAAATTAGCAAACGATAAAATCAGCTGTATTAACCACGGCCTGTCAGCTAATAACTTACTGGCATTTGCAAGGACCTTGGCTCAAGATCAGGCAACATGCTAATCGGTGTCTTATCTGTATTTGCAAGTTCATTAAGTTTTACACACAAAACTACAAAGTAAGATATCGGAGAAATAATCAAAACAGCGGTAGACATTATTTTGAGCAGACAGCTAATTTTCAAACATGCAGTGTAAGAGTTAATACTGCAATTAAAATGATATTTGTTTAGACAAGAGAAAACACAGCGACATAAAGGGCTTTTAGCCACACTTTTCACACTGGTACATACCCTAATTCCTTTAACGCTTTGCTCCATAAATAGTATTAAATATGCCTTTCTACGCCTTTGCAAACAGAGTAGACCAAGATCAGACAGCTCCTATAGGAGCCGTCTGATCAGGGTCTGCTCTGTTTGCTTATGATATAATATTGATATAATTCTACAGTTTCTGCCATGGCCAAAATTTCCTGTATCCATGTGTTGTTATAACAAATTAATCTAATCAATATTCATGACGTCATTATTTCTTGCATAAATAGTATTCAGAAATCCCCCACCCAGCTATCTCTCCACTGGTTTGTATAAGTAAATGTAGCTCCATTTTGACAACTTTAAAACAGACTGACACACTAGCAAATAGTGCAGACCCTAATCAAATGGCTCCTCCATGAGCCGTTTGATTTGGGTCTGCACTATTTGCCTAAGCGTATATGTTCGTATACTTAGAACAATAATTGTAATTAGCTTAGCGCTTAACAATTATTATTTATTGAAACCTGATGACAACCAGTTCCTTTTGTTCCTGGTTTCAGAACTTCCACTACATTTTACAGCTGTAAACACGGCCTGGAACCAAACTGTAATGTGAAACGCTTAAGCGGCCGCTTGCAGGTTAAACATACGGGTCTTAATAAGCAGGTAGTTGATTAATACAAGACCAGGGTAATGCTGAAAACTCCTTCTCGAACTTTCTTAATTAGTTTTGTCCTGCATTAAGCTATCGGCTGACTTAAAGGCCAAGAATTAGTCTTCGTATTAATGGCAGTCGATTGAGGAGGTTTGTACAGTAGATGAAGGCTAACTCTACAAAAGCCTATTGATCTGATGGTTATAAATCAAATTAACACATTGAAAAGAGCCGACATGAAATCACATGGCACGTAAAATTCTACTGTATATCAATCATTTTCGAATTTTATTTGATGTCAAATCTGGTTTTTCCAATGTGTCAATATTTAAAACAAAAACCTAGCTGTGATAGATTTCGAATTGTATATATGCAGTAAATCAATGAATCACGGCACACTACGCAAACACTAACCCCTCCCTTCATATAAAATCATTTTCACGCATTTGCAAACACAGTAGATCCAGATCAGACGGCTCTGTTTACTAATGGTGTAATATAGATCTGATTCTACAGCTTCTGCTTGAGCCAAAATGTCATGTCTTCAAATGATATGCCATATAAAAAATAATCTTATTAGTATTGATGACGTCATTATTTCCTACATGTATATTCATCAGGGAAAGGGTTAACACTTACACTGAAAGAAGAAAAAATGCCGGCACAAATCTGGATCTGCTGTAAGTATGACTACTTCCGAATCGATCAAGCGTTTTGAAAAAAAAACTATTGACGGAGTTATCAAATACAGTGATCCCTCATTATACCGGCATTCGTTATATTAACACCCTCGTTATACCGGCAGTATGCCTTGAAACAAAATTAGCGTTGTGTCTTTGAAACAACCACTGAATAAATATGAACAATATCAATAAGACAGGTGCTCGTTTAATGCAGAACCCAAAAAGTGCAAAAAGGGAGCTTTTTGCACTTCTTGCGTTCTGCATTAAGCGTTCACCTGTTGATACTTGTTTAAAACTGGCCATATGGTTCCTTTCATATTTAAAATTGTTATAACGGCAACCTCGTTATACCAACAACATGTCTGGAAACAAACACCTCCGTTGTAACGAGAGTTCACTGTAGTTTGGATCTTGGAGTTACAATGTACTAGACGTCCATCTAGATCCCAGCTGTTTGCGAGTCAGTTCACGATTCACTGGACAAGGGTTGACAGACCAATTAGCCCAGTTTGGGTCACTGCAACAATATTGGAACATTGATTAACGTTGTGACCCAATTCTATCATATTTCTATATATGGCGATGAATGGGCAGTGTAAATAATCATTAACGTCCAACGGGCCCTTTGCTCTACATGTTATATTCATCCATTTTACATGGTATATTCTCTTAGTCTTCAAATATAGATTCATGGGATCAATATAGAATGGATTCTAATACGATGTCAGCTATTGGAGTGACATTTGGATCCTGTTTGTAAACACCATCTCTAATTTATCATTTACATTGTAGATATTAAAGAAATAAGACGATATGCTAAACGCCAAGCTTCTAGTATTTTGATTCGCACTCACTTGTTTGAAATTGGTATTTATCTATCATTATTTTCCCCTCGCCACAATTTAAGCTCTTTTATAACTACCGTTTGAATAAAATGGCTCTATTTGGCTGAACTGGATACTTTCAGATCTTTACCGATAATGAAAACCGGGCTTAACCCTTTCCCTGCTCTATGTGTATCATTACTTTCCCCTCGCCACTATTTAAGCTCTTTTATAACTACCGTTTGAATAAAACGGCTCTATTTGGCTGAACTCGATACTATCAGATCTTTACCGATAATGAAAACCGGGCTTTACCCTTTCCCTGCTCTATGTGTATTCCAAATTTCAATACCTACTGAATATTCATGGAGAAATTGCTTTAGTAAAATAGGGAAGTTGGAACATTGTAGCCATTTTAGAAAGTAAAGAAACATATATTTAAACTTCCATTAGTAAACAGAGCAGACCCTTATCAGACGGCTCCTATAGGAGCCGTCTAATCTGGGTCTGCTCTGTTTGCAAATGAGTAAAAACAAGTTTATATGAAGGAAAGGGTAAACCCTTTACCTGGTGGATACTCCTTTTTAACGCCCATGCAAACAGAGCACATGTATACCCATATTAGACAGTGCCTGTAGGAGCCGTCTGATCAAGATCTGCTCTGTTTGCTTACGAAATAATATACAATAAGTAAACATCCGCTAATAAATATTCATGATGTCATTATTTCTTTCAGCAAAAATATGTACATTCACTGGTGCCTAACATAGATCAATAGCATCAATGGTAAATCATTCATTTTCTTCGCAATGGAAAGACATGTAACATCGATATACACACATCGAAATTGTTGAACCTTTTCCCCATATAAATGCATTTTCACGCCTTTGAAAACAGAGTAGACCTAGATTAGATGGTCCGTGTAGAAGGCGTCTGATCAGGGTCTCTCTGTTTGCTTATGGAATTAGAATATATCTGACTCTTCCGCTTCCATCAAAATTAAAGAGATGTGTATACATGTATATACGTACATATGCCGTTATAAAAAAATCAGCTAATAAATATTCATGATATCATTATTTGTTACATGAATATTCAACAGGGACATGGTTCAGCAAGCTGTATATTTCGCCTGTTGTCCGTTAACATCATGAATATTCCTTTAGATATTAATGACTTTATGAATATTAATTTACTAAATTGTGATACAGTAAAACCTCTCTAAACCGGGGTTCCAGTAGAGAAGAATTTAGATACCTTTTCGCAGGTGGCTGCTTAATGCAGGGTGAAAGGCATGCAGAAGGAGCTTTCTGTATGACTTTCACCCTGCATTAAGCTGCCACCTATCACTAAGACCGATATTTATACTAAATTTAACCTCCAGTTTAGAGAATTTTTACTATAGTGGCTTGTTGACTATGAAAATTGTGACTATAGAGGAAACTGTAGAATCGTATCGTACATGTATATAACGTCATTAGCAAATAGAGCAGACCGTGAACAAACAGGCTCCTACAGGAACTGTCTGATTAAGGTCGACTATGTTTGCAAAAGCGTTAAAAAGGTGTATCTATGGAGTAATGGGTTAAGAATTGAAGTATAGGTTTAACCCTTTCGCTGACAACGTTTTGTCGTCTACAACCTTTGTCGTCTGCTGCAATTTTCAATATTTATTTTTCGTCATGTTTGTTTCAAGAAACAGTCACAGTAACAAACAGTTTGGATCCTGATGAGACGCCGAGTTACTCGGCGTCTCATCTGGATCCAAATTGTTTGCATAGGTCATCACAGATGCGACATTGGCAGCGAAAGGGTTAATGTATAATTTTAAAATCAATATTAACCTTGATATTACTTTCATGATTATCAAGTAAATCAGAACAAGAGAGCCGTATCGCTTCTTATTTTACCATTTATGTTAGTTTGGTATTGCGTGGGTTTTCCCTCGTTTTGTTGATGAATACCAATTGCCATAGGTTTGTCATTCTTTGCCTAACCAGCGTGTACTAATGCACATATGACACCGACTTTAATCGCATTAAAGGTTGGATAAGCAAAGTAAACTAGAGGACGTTAAGAAGGATTAGTGTGAAATGCTGGTTAGATTATTGGCAAGTTTCGGGCAGTCAAAAGTGCTGTGGTTTATTGCACATTGGATAATACTTGCTTAATTATGAGCCAGTTTGTCGTAACAGGCCGGATTAATAAACTCCTCTGAGGGTAAGTAGTTTCGGATAGAAGATTTAAATTTAATTTTGAAAACTAAATAGTTGCCCTTTATCTGATGAATATTTATGTTAGAAATAAATGAATGTCTGGATATTATTCAGCTGGATTTTTATATTGGCATTATGGACAAAGGGATATTTATCATTCTAGAAACTTTAGAATCGGGTCTATATTTTTTCATAAGTAAACAAAACAGGCCCCCATACAGGAGCCGTCTGAGCTGTACCTTCTCTGTTTGCAAGGGCATACAATGCGTATCTTCGAGGTAACGGGCTTCGCTTATAAACATCATATACAGTAAAACTTCTCTGAAGCGGAATTCTAGAAGTGATGAAGTTAGATACTTTTAGGCTTAGACACTTCCTTGAAGGAGCTTTCTGCATGACCTTCATCGTGCATTAAGCTGCCACCTGTCTCGAAGACCGATATCTATACCAAATTTAACGTCCGATTTAGAGAGGTTTTACTGTAAAATTGAATTAGTATACTGATTCGACATAATGAGACTTTAGTTTTATATATAAATATGCAATACGTTAACAATTGGATAACTCCTCGCCTGATAGAGACTTCCTTTTGGTGACTTTGCAAACATTTTAGACCCAGATCAGGCGACCCCTGTACGAGTCATCTAATCAAGTTCTGCTCTGCCTGCTTATGAAAACAGGGATCTGATTCTTTACTTTTTGTTATGTTCAAATTCCCCGTGTCCATAATGCCATTACAAAATTCAAGCTAATTGATATTCATGACGTCATTATTTCTTACATATGTACATGAATAGTAGTTGGGTAACGGGTTAAGTGACCATTAAAAGGAATCTTATTCTGGCATGGAGTTTAAAACGTATTGGATCTTAACCTTTTCCTTCTTATAAACGCAATTTCACGCATTTGAAAACAGAGAATACCCAGGTCAGACGGCTCCTGTAGGAGCCGTCTGATCAGGGTCTGCTCTGTTTGGTAATAGAATTTGGTTGATCTGTTACTTTAGTTTCTAAAATGGCTGCAATGTCCCCGCCCCCTTCCGTATTTCATTATATCTATTTTATCAATGATTATTAAATTGGTATTGAAATTTGGACTAAATATAGAACAGGCAAAGGGACAAGAGTAGCACCGGTAGTTACCAAAATGAACCTTCTGTATAAAATTGCCTTTCATTAAGCAACCATATGCATAATAAGACTCGCACTATTAAGTAATGCTCGCTCAAAACAGGTTCTATCTCATTAATACAGTGCTCCCTCTCTACAACGACACCCTTTGGGATACGAAGATTGTATGTGTTGTTCAGAGGGAGTTGTAATAGGGAGGGAAAATCAAACATAATTAGCTTGTTTGCAGATCCCCAGATAATATGTATTTCGATAACTAAAACCGTTATGCCTCTATCAAACCCTATGTTGTGACCACTCTTTAGAATCGTCACAAAGTGACGATTCTAAAGAGTGGTCACAACATAGGGTTTGATGGAGGCATAAAGAAAATAGGATGGAAAAAGGTTGTTTCTGGAGCCTTGTTGTTTCGGAAACAGTGAAATGCGTTGTTGTAAGGAGGGAATCGTTATTGAGAGGGTCGTTGTAGGGAGGGAGCACTGTAGTATGTTAAAATGTGTTATGGTGTATGAACACAATGGTTTTATCCCTGGCAGAAACTGTTATTTTGCCATAAGCAAACAGAGGAGACCCTGATCTAACCTACAGGAGTCCTGTTAGAGTCCCACTGATATTGCACTGCTCTGTTTGCAAAAGCATTAAAAGCGGAATAAAGGGACATGTCAGCTTAGTGAAAATTGAAATAATCTCAGAAATTTTTAATTAAAGTGTGAATGGTATTCAATGTACCAATTGCATAGAAATGCTAAATTAGTAAACGTCTACTTTGTTTGCCAGTAGAATTTGATAGATCTGTTTCTTTACTTTCTAAAATGGCTACAATGATCCATCTTCCATATTTCATTATAACTATGTTGGCCATGAATATTCAGTAGGTATTGAACTTTGGAATAAATATAGAACAGGGAAAGGGTTAAAGCGACCGCTTAATCCTTTGCTCCATGAATATTCATGTCAGAAATAAATGACATCATGAATATTCATTAGTTATTTGTTTTAATGGAACATGGACACATCACGTTTTAGCCAAGCCAGAAACTGTAGAATAATATCTGTATTATAGTGCTCCCTCCCTACAACGGCCCTCTCAATAACGATTCCCTCCTTACAACAACGCATGTCACTGTTTCCGAAACAACAAGGATCCAGAAACAACATTTTCCATCATATTTTCTTTATGCCTCCATCAAACCCTATGTTGTGACCACTCTTTAGAATCGTCACAAAGTGACGATTCTAAAGAGTGGTCACAACATAGGGTTTGATAGAGGCATAACGGTTTTAGTTCTCGAAATAGATCTTATCTGGGAAGCTAATTCTGTTTTATTTTCCCTCCCTATAACAACTCCCTCTGAACAACACATACAATCTCCGTATCCCAAAGGGTGTCGTTGTAGAGAGGGAGCACTGTATAGCATAAGCAAACAGAGCACACCCTGATCAGATCTGATCCAGCTCTAGTATGTTTGCAAATGCGCAGAAAAGCGAGTTTATAGCTTCAATACGGTTCCAAAGAGTGGTCACAGTATAGGGTTTGTGAAGAAATAAACGAGCTATTCTTGAAAATATTTCTGGATCTCTGGTCGAATATATTGCAGTTTTATCAATGATAAATGAAGGCCATCGGCTAGTATTAGTAAATATCATATTCATTATATATCTATCAATCTTTTAGATTAATATTAAACATGTGTTACTCGAATGGGCTGTTATACGGTAGAAAAACCTTACGTAGAAGTTTCGAAAAAACAAACTGGGTGCAAAAACATCACCAATCTAGGTTTTTTGGAATTAAATATTTCTAATTTTAATCAGTTTACAAATTGATTATAATTGCTAAATTTCTAACCGGCTTCCTTCTTGTATAGTATGTGTGCTCTTCCTGATTTGGATATGGAAACTGTGCAGACACAATACTTGCACGGTCAATAAAGTCTCGCTAGAGCGACCACATGCTTTATTAACCCTTCGCTTGCTAATCGCGTCAATATACCTACCTATAAATAGTGAAGACCCAGATGAGACAGCTCCTGCAGGAGCTGTCTCATCAGGGTCTGCACTATTTACAAGTTGATTGTGCAACCAGTGCACTCCACAGCAGTGGTTGTACAGCGAAATATGTGTACACAGTGAAGATATATGTAATTATACAACAGGGCATGGGTAAAGAAGGAGACATGTATAATGAGACATGACATAATTCAGCAAGAGAAGGGTTAACATAGTCTGAAAAAACAGACACCTGCTTAACCCTTTCCCTGATGTACATTTATGTAAGAAATAATGACGTCATGAATATTAATAAGATTATTGGTTATAATGGCATATGAACACAGGACATATTGCCTAGGACAGAAGCTGTAGAATCAGATATATACTACACTATAAGCAAACAGAGCAGACCCTGATCAAAGGGCTCCTATAGGAGCCAACTCTTCTGGGTCTACTTTGTTTGCAGATGCGTGGAAATGCGCTTACCTAAGGGAAAGGGTTAATGCATGGCCAGAGTGGTACATGTACATATAATTCTTACATGGGCTTTCTGTATCACTTTTGTCCTGCACTAACCCTTACAACGCTGAATTTTCAAATGGACTCTTCCAAAATTCAAATAGGTCAAGCTTATAGTGAATATTTAGGGATGTTTTCTAAAGAAAAGTGTAACATGACAAACAGTGTAGACCCTGATGAGAGGGCTCCCCTATGATCCCTCTCATCTGGGTATACACTGTTTGCAAAGGATATTATTGACTCGGGTCCCGCACTGTAAGGGTTAAAGGTCAATAATGATACGTAATTGAGCACATCACTTTGGTCCTGCTTTAAGCTACATGTACCACCTGTTTTGAAAATGCACAATTATACAGTAACAACTCATCATTAAGCCGCCAAATGTCTTAAAGGTCAATGATAATACGCATTTGAGTGTTGGAATAACGGTGTTTTACTGTATACTTATTTTGAATATTTGTATTAGCGAGACTTGGGTGTAGTTACATCTAAATCTTAAATTCTGTTTTTCAATTTGGTTCAGTTTTAGACAAACCATTTATCCTAATGAAAATAATAATCATTATGTCTGTTAAACCCATTACCTCATGGGCTTTCTTTTAGACCCATTATGTCATAGGCTAGTTTTAGACCCAACCGCTTTGGATAAATCTACCGAAAAGAGGTACTTGCTAGAGGGAAGGAAAAATTGCTAACTTGTGTAGTTAAGAAACCGTTGTGGTACATGTAAATAGAGCATTTGCTCCTATGGAGCAACTGCTCTATTTATCACAATGGTTTCAAAAAGTGGCATTTACAGAGGCGTCAAAATGCGTCAATTTGAGGGAATGGGTTAACCCTTCCCAGGCTGACTTTTCAAATGGACTAATTCAAAATTCAATAGGTCAAGTTTACCGTGAATATTCAGTGTTATTTTTAAAGAAATGTATACCATGACAAAAAGTGCATGCATTGATGCGAAGGCTCCTCTGGGAGTCCTCCTGTCTGTGTCTACACCGTTTGCTAAGGGAATTAGTGACTCGTGGAAGTGGTTAACTATCACTTATTGATAAATGTTCATGACAGACTGCTCTTATAAATATCAATTATTTAATTTCTCAATTTGTATTCCTGATATAAACAATTATCTTATAGATATTAATTGGATTACTTTTCATACGACATGGACACAGATATTTTTGGCAATGGCAGAAACTTTCGAATAATATTTATATAACTTCATAAGCAAACACAGCAGACCCTAATCAGACGGCTCCTGTGTGATCCTCTGGTCTGGGTGTACTCTGTTTGCAAAGACAAAAAATGCTAATTTATAGAGTAAAGGGTTGAAATAAGTTTTATTCAAAACATAAATATGACAAATAGTATAGATATTCTATAACCAAACAGAGCAGTCACAAATCAAACGACTCTTCATGGAGCCATCTGGTCTGGGTCTACTGTCTTTGCCAAGGCACCAAAAGGCGTCTCTGTCAGGTAAATGGTTAGACTCTGATATGGAATAAGTGATAGTCGATTCCAATTGTCTCGAACGTTTGAACAACTACTGACCTAGTGTTCAAGAAGTTTGGATCCAAACTGTTTGAAAATACCAGACCAGTCGCACATACCAGGTCAAAGATTAACACCAGGCCTCGAGTCTGAGATCATGCTCAAGCTTCTGATTGGTCAGTTTCTGAGCTTGCTCAGAATCTGACCAATCAGATACTTGAGAATGACCCGGGTTAAATTTGAATTGTGAACAATATAGAAACACTTATCGCAACTGTTATGAAAATTGCATAGAATGTGTGATATATATAATTACAAAATGTACTATTATTCTGCCTAAACTCTTATTCTGCTATTTGTGTCTTGACTCACATTTGCAAACAGCTTGGCTCCAGATGAGACGCCGAGAATCTAAACTATTTGCCACTTGGTCGATTCGGAAAGAGTCAAAATTGCATTATATCCGCATTCGACAAAACTTTATTGTTTTTCACAGAGGACTAAGAGAGAACTGTTTTATATGTAACTGTATGGCGTTGATTGTAACAACTGCGCTCTTGTTTTTTTTTAAGTACACTTAACGTATTTAACACTGTTAAGGTCGCTGACACGTTATTTAGGATTATCCTTATCGTAACCCCCGGTGATCTATTATGGAAAATGCATTTGACCGAGGTCACGAGAGAAAGTGGGGGTTACCCGGATGACAAGCGAATACCGCATTGAATCATAGCGTCTGCACCGTCTGCAATGACAGGGAATACAATACGGGTTTCTTTCAAATGGGACGGTTGGTGCTAGTCAATACTGTGTGTGAATGTCAGACTATGACATCAGAGGTCCAGATTAAATGCGTAAATTAAAACACTTTCAAGAATAACTCCTTTTTTCTCCACCAAACCCTATGTTGTGACCACTCTTTAGAATCGTCTCTAAGAGACGATTCTAAAGAGTGGTCATAACATAGGGTTTGGTGGAGAAATGGTGATTTTAGTTTTTAAGTACGCACCTTTATTTTTTACTCTAGGTTATTACAGATCTCAGAAAGTTGGTTTTAAATTCTTCGTTAACCTTTACCATGCTAAGCGCGATCTGTTTCGCATTTTCAATAAGCTTAGATTCAGATGAGACGCCGAGTAACACGGCATCTCTTCAGGAATCCAAGCTTTTTGAAACTTGGTCAACAGTTTCTCAAACGCTCCAACCAATTAGAAGTACAACAGATCAGGGGTCATGCTTATACAGCTTTTTAGTTGAGTCTGAGTTAGTGCTCAAGATTTGATTGGTCATATTTGAGCCAAAGGCTCAAATCTGACCAATCAAAAACTTGAGAACGAGCTCAGACTCAACTAAAAAGTTTTATAAGCATGGATACCGACCTTTTGGCCGAGATAAGTTTTACAACACGATAAGGGTCAAACACTCAATTATCTCAGTTATCTCAATTATCTCAGTTGTGATCGTGTATCCCGGATCAAAATTAAAGCAAATTGTATGTGTATCTATGATGAGATGTTTATAAGAGTCTGCAAATGCAACATTTTAATATTCGTAGTGTCTAAAAGGGAAATAACTCTTTAAATATGGATTATAGAGTAACGGACCCAGGCCAGATCGTAACCGTTGTGATAATGAACAACTGTATGAAGTTTGATAGGAATAACTATTTTGGTGTCGAAACTGTGACAAAATGACAAAATAATAGAGCAAACGTGAGTTTTATAGCAGGATAATTGTGTTTTAATGGATTAATTACAAATTGAACGGTCTATTGGAAATTAAATTGAATACCAAATGGTATAGGTCTTGTAGAATGTCCCGAGTTACTCGGTTTCTCACCTGTATCTGAATTAATTAAAAGGAAATTAAATACAGTAAACACTACTACTGCACTACACACACTCAAATACGTATCATTATTGATCTTGAACACAGGTGGCAACTTAATGCAGGGTTAAAGTCATGCAGAAAGCTCCCCTAGGAGCTTTCTGCATGACTTTCAACCTGCATTAAGCAGCCACCTGCCTACAAAGACATAAACTCCCCTTTACTAAAATTCTTTAGTATCGAGATTTTACTGTATTTACCACACAGTATGCAAACAGCTACACGAAACTTGTACATGTTAATTGCAAATATCAATATTCATTTTACATTGTTGGGTTGCATACATTTCCACAAAGGTGTTTCAAAAACAATCCGGTTTGTATTGATTACCTACCCTCTTTACGTTAAGCTACTGTGGTAGACCGTTTGGCCTTGGAGCGGAAGTTCTTGAGGAATATCTAGATCTAGATCCTCACTAGATAATCGGATTCATTTGGCCCTAAATATAATTTGCGTGTGCAAATTTTTATTCGTTTGGTTTAAATTTCAGTTTCCTGTCAAATATACTGACATTTCAAACAGTTTGGATCCTAATGAGACACCGAGTTACTCGACGGCTCATCTTGATCCAAACCATTTGCAAAGGTAATATCAGAGTCTTCCATTGCATTCAAGCGATGTGAGTCGTTATCATGCGACCAGTGCGGTGAAATGGTTAACCCATTTACTCCCACGATTCCATATATGGGACATATGCAAACAGTGTAGCCTCTGTTCAGAGTCTACAAACTGTTTGCTGATAAGAATTTCAATATATTTCAAAACGAAAATGAAAATTTAGACCAGACATCCCTTGAATAAAAAATGGACTAATCCATTATATAAACATGGAAGAATCCACTGGAAGCAAATTGGTTAATCTGCTAATGCGTTTGATAAGTGGTTCGTTTTAGTATGTAGCATGTATAACTCTGTCGTGCATACCGACTTTGTTCCACGTTAAGCATTTTGCATGATAGAGACACCTTTCGATGTGTTTACAAACAGGGTAGACCCAGATCAGACAGTACCTGTAGAAGCTGTCTCATCAGGATCTGGTTTGTTTCTTATAAATGAAATAATAAAGTACCTCTGTTCATGTGCCATTATAAGCATTTATCTTATTAGTATTCATTATGTCTTTATTTCTTACATGAATATTCACGGGATATAAAGGGTTAATTAACATGCAGTGCATTTTATTTGGAGTAGATCAAAGCAGTTATGGCTAAAGTATTTTACTTTGTTACAGGTTAAAGATGCTTACCACAATGCATTTTGGAAAAGAAAAAGAAAACAAAACAGGATCGTCACTTAAAAAGAAAGTTCAGCCTACAGTCGTCCAGATTGGTTCCACCCTTCCCTACATACGCCGTGACGTCAGCAGTCTTTGGGTACCAGAACCAAAGACCGCCGCGAAAACACATGGCAGTAAGTCCGTTTCTCCGAGATGTAAGAAATATCGAAATCTGTTTGAATACGACATCCTACATAAGAACAAAGTTGATCTGAAGAAAGACATGTGGAAAATTCCAGCAATGTCAACTAACATTTTGCCATCGAAACAGAGACTTTATAAACCTGAAATAGGCCTATACGAACCTAAGTTTCGTCAGTGGTACTCAAGGCTTGTTCACGAAAACACCATCATTTTACCACCGATCGAAACTTCTAACAGGAAACACCATGAGCTTTTCGATTCTTCAAATCTAGCTGAAAAGAATTATATTGAGAACCAGCTTTTCAAACCAGATCCTCTAGAACGATTCGAGCGTGATGAATTGCACGTGCCGGATGTTTATTCACAGTGCTACACATGCGCAGAATGCCGGAATGGCTATGTCAAGGACGTGTTCTCAAAGAGGTTCGCTACAAGGAATAACTCTTTTCCACAGTGTTCACACAGAGGTGAATCGCTGATAAGGGCCTCAGCTAACCAACATTGTGATGTTTTGGGGGAAAGATACTGCGCGTCATGTATAGAGGAAAGGGACAAGAGATTTTCAAAGAAAATTGAGAACTGTATGATACGCATTAAAGATCCTCGCAAAATTCACTATGAGAAAACAAACCTTTAATTCGTTGAATTCGAGAACGGATGTACAGTAAAACCTATTTAACCCTTACAACGCTGAATTTTCAAATGGACTTGTTCGTAATTCAAGCAGGTCAATTTTATAGTGAATATTTAGGGATGTTTCTAAAGAAATATGTAACACAACAAACAGTGCAGACCCTGATGAGAGGGCTCCTCTAGGAGCCCTCTCATCTAGGTCTACACTGTTTGCAAAGGACATTAGTGACTCGTATCCCGCACTGTAAGGGTTAAACCTCTTTAAACCGGACTTCTATTTAGTATAAATATCGGTTTTTAAGACAGCTAGTCACCTTCCCAAAACAATATTTTTTTCTCTACTAGAACTCTACCGGTTTAGAGGGTTTTTACTGTACTGGTATTTACGAGTAGTGTTAATCCAGATCAGAGAACTCATGTCGGAGTCCACTGATCTGGGTCTGCAATGTTTGTCATTCACAATCCTCTAGCAAATCAAATTCTGTGTACTGAATGGAATCCACCGATAAACACTGAACGGCCATTCCACATTGAAATACATGTATATAGTGAAAGGGTTATCTAGATAACCGGCAAAAGTGAGATTCTGCAATGTGTTTGTACTTTGTTTTTTGAAGTGTCACCATTGTTGTGCTGTTGGTGTGACCGTCTTATAATCCATGTTATTTATACAGCAACGTGTTGTTTAGTGTTGATAATGTATGTAAACTACACAATCAAATTGTAGAGTAAAGCCATTCTAAAACATTTATAAAAGGTTTACTGTCTCTCTTATGACCACTAATATTTCCCCACTGGACAAATGCAAAGCAGACATTCGTTTTCTAGATCCATGCATATTTGTACATGTATATAATATTATATTAACTGAGTGCTCTCTTTAAACCTTTCCCTGTTCTATATTTTTCCAAATTTCAATACCTACTGAATATTCATGCACAATATTTAAGGAAAACTAAAAAACATGTCTATCAAATTCCATAAGAAAGTAGAGCAGACCCTGATCAGACGGCTCCTATAAGAGCCGTCTTATATGGGTCTACTCTGTTTACAGGTGCATGAAAATGCACTTATTTGAAGGAAATGGTTAAATAGGATCCACTGTAATTGTTTTCACACATAGTAAATAAGAACTAAATTGCTTAACATTTCCACTGCCAATGTCGCTAAAATGTCCCAAGAAAAAATGCATTCTAAGATCAGACACCGTCTTTATAAGCGTCTTTACTGTCTTCTCAAAATCAAGTTTATGACTGCGGTTTATTTCTTTGACATTTGCAATTAGTATCTCTATTCTTCATTTTACCGAATGCTCCAACAAACTTGTGTTGAAGAGTACAATTAACAATGTTCCTGTTCTATATCATATAAAAATGATGACAGCATGAATATTTATTATCAGAATTATTATAATGGCATATGTTTACATATTGGTAATGGTAAAGCCTGCAGGGTCAGATATACATGTATCATACGCTGTTATTTCAGAAGCAAACAGAGCAGACACTGATCAGACGGCTCTACGAGCCGTCTGATCGGAGTCTACTCTGTTCGCAAATGGCATGAAAAGACACGAGGGCAAGTGTTAGATATTTTGCGCCAAATTAGTTTAAGTATGTTCCGCAAATATGGTGGATACACGTTTGTTCACTACATTCTCAAAGAATAATTATAGAACAGGGAAAGGGTTAATCATGATTCGGTCATTTGAATCTGAAAATGACATTACTCGCGATGCAGTTTAATCCATTCCCTCATATTGACGACTTTTGACGATTCTGCAAAAGTCACTTTGTGAAGCCATTGTGATAAATAGAGCATTTGCCCCTATAAGATCAAATGCTCTATTTATCACAATGGTTTCAAACTACAAAAATCTAAAATGTTCCTTTTCTCTAGTTAATGCTCCCTTTCAGTAGATTTATTCAAAGAGGTTGTATCTAAAAACATCCTATGAGGTAATGGTCTAAGATACGCCTGTATCGAAGGATCGTTAATCAATCAAACGCATTCAATATAATATATAAGGGTATCGAATAACTACGATTTCGTTTCTGTATTTCATATTCAGACTGATAAAATTTCTCCAGCGGGGTACAGTCGGCCGGGTTTGTTTATATATGAAATATTTATGAAGGACCATGTTTAAGATATGTACATGTATTTGCTGTAGACTGGCGACCTATCCAAATACATGTAGATGACATGTTGTCTGTCTGTTGTGATAAAGGTACCCAGTAAACTGAACTCTCTTTTCTCTGCCAACATTTTATATTGATGTCTAAAAATTATGTCGTCTGCTTCATTGTTTGCATTTTTTGAAACGGCTTTTTGTTTCCAGAAACAATAATCATAACATCAAATAGTTTGAAATGTATTGAGACGCCGAGTAACTCGGCGTCACATTTGGATCCAAACTGCTTGCGAAGGTGATCACAGATTCACTTAGGTAAACGAAAGAATTACTGTAAAATCCCTCAAACCGGACGATGAAATTCGTATTCATGCCGGTCTGTAAGACATGTGGCTGCCTAACGCAGGTTGCAAGTCATGCAAAAAGCTCCAAAAGGAGCTTTCTGCTTGACCTGCACTCTGCATTAAACAGTCATCTGTCTAAAAGTAGCTAAATGTTTCTCTACTGAAATTCCCATTTAGAAGGGTTGTACTGTAACACAGATATATGCACGTGTATATTGTACTTCATTGAATAAATAATATGGCTTAATCAAAATTAACGATAACGAATAACATATTACATGTACACTAAATTATAACATGTACTATAAATTATTACATGTATACTAAACTATATACCCTAGACAATTACATGAACACTGAACTGTTACATGTAAACAATTGCATGTACTCTAAACAATTACATCAACACTGAAACAAGTACATGTACACTAAACTATTACATGTATAGCAAACTATTACATGCACAGCAAAGAATTATATGTAAAATAAACTATTACATATACACTAAAGTATTACATGTACAATAAACAATTACATGTACAATAAACTATTACAAATAGACAAAGCTAATACAGTACACTACACAATTACATTGCACTAAACTGGTACATGTACACTAAACAATAACATGGGCACTGAACTATGTCACGTACACTTACCTATTACATAAGCACATTACATGTACACTAAATTACTACGTGTAACCTAATCTATTACAGGTTCAGTGAGCTATGACATGTACAATATACTATTGCATTTACATGTGCACTAAACTATTACATGTGCACTAAATTGTAACATGTTCACTAAATTACTATGGTATTATAGTACATGTTCATTACATTGTTACATGTACACTTAACCATTACACTTACACTAAACCATTACATGTACATGGACATCACATTATTACCTGTACACTTACGTATCACATGTACACTAAATTATTACACGTTCTTTAAACCATTGCATGTACATGTATATTAAACTATGACATATACGCAAATTCACGCTAATCATTTACATGTACACTAAACTATTACATATGCACTCCATTCTTACATGTACTCTAAACCATTACAGACTTAGTAATTCAATAATATCACAGTTTAACCAGTCCTTACTTGGTGTGGCGGGATCTATCCCACTTCGGTTCATATCATAACATAACATAACATATTGTTTATTTCGGTTTAAGCATAACAGCTTATCACCATACAAACATACATGTATTGAAGCGGACTAATATAACAGAGCAGACGCTGATCACTCCTGTAGGACCGTTTTATCAGAGTCTACTCTGTTTGCCGATGACAGTATATTGATCTGACTCTACAGCTTCTAAAATTTCTGTATGGGAACACTCTCATGCGTTGGGTAAACATTTACAGTGTATAGCTAATGTTTGGGATTAACATCCTATACGGGATCAAGCTCATATACAAGATACAAGATACAAGAAGCTTTATTTTCAGTCGAGTTTACAACAAATGACATTAGCTATATCAGAAGCTATTTGCCGACTATAGTAACATAAAACACTAAGACGTTAAAACAAACAGTCTGTAAATATAAGATAAAGTTTAGCATATTGAAACAATACATATAAGAGAGATCTATATAGATATATTAAAATCTCAAAATTAAAATAAATATAAAAGAGTTGTTACCATTTATGATTCTAAAAAGATTCCTATAAAATTTCAATATCTAATACAATATTGTCTTTAAAAATTATTAATGCATACACGTGTAAAGGCGTAACATTTCTAGATCAAGGGAGGCAATGCTGACATAGCTAAAAGGTGTCTACAGCAGATTGGCCTCCCGTAATCATATTGTATAAGAACTAGAGCACTAGGCATGGAGTTATACAGTAAAATTCTGTAATTCAAAATTATTATTATCACAGTTTCGAGTGAGTACTTTATTATCATATGCCAGCAGGGCATATCGAGACAGCGTGGATCCTGGACCCGAGCTGTCTTTGAATTCGGTGCAACTTTTACAGTACTCGTTTGGCTCATATGACATAAGATAGCACATGCAATAACTAAAAGCAAATATCCACAAAGCAAAATACTCTTACATGTATATACAACAACAGGGCTGTATACATTGTAAAATCATGCTTCGCGTGCTAAGAGAACATTTTTATTATATTCTATCCGTCTATTTATTGTTTGTTTATATTTTTAGATAAAGGTAAACAAACAGTTTGGATCCTATCTGAGTCCTCTCGGTTTTCTAATAGCACAGAAGATTGCACCACATATATGAGATCAAACTTCTGTGAGGGAGCAAACTCATGAGGTCTATATAGGATCAAGCTCATATACGAGGTCAAACGTATACATGTATGGACAATGTTCATAATTATATGGGATCAAAACATTCGTGGGGGACCAAGCTAATATGTTTGATCAAACTGATTAATGGGACCAACCATATCGATGGGATCAAGCTTCTGTGTGGGATCAAGATAGTGTATGGGATCAAGCTCATGATTGGGATCGAACTTCTATATGGGACCGGATTCATATACAGTAAAACCTCTCTTAACCGGAATTCTAGTAGATAAGAATTTAGATACTTTTAGGCAGGTGACTGCTTAATGCAGGGTGAAAGTCATGCAGAAAGCTCCTCTAGGAGCTTTCTGCATGACTTTCACCCTGCATTAAGCTGCCACCTGTCGCCAAGACCGATAGTCATACTAAATTTAACGGCCGGTTAAGAGAGGTTTTACTGTACTTCTATATATAATCAAGCTCATGTGTGGGATCAAAGTGATGTTTGGGATCAAACTTCTTTATGGGATTAAGCTCGTGTAGAGGGCACGTTGGCATAAAGACTGTAATTAATTCAGGTTTTCGCCAAGCCCTCGAAACAAAACCAAATAAGATAAATGTTCTAAAGACATTTTGTGCTGCATCAGAGTTTAAACCCATTCCCCCATGTTGACGCCGTTTCACGCCTCTGAAAAAACATTACTTCCTGAAAACATTGTGATAATTGTTTTGCATGCTTGGCCAAATTTGACTAACTTGTTTTGTAAATGACCAAAGGCAATGTTTTGCCGAGTTGCTAATAAAACTGAAACTGAAGTAAAACACTATTGGACCATTCGACCTTGAAAAATCAGCATTCAAAGCGTTAGATATTCAATTGCCGTTTTGGGCTTGCGGGGATAACAGTTTTCTGAACGTGTTCATGCGTTTGCTCATTCAATTTTCTTGGCATTAACTCTTACCCCTTCTATTCCTAACAAAATAAGTTTGATCAAATTGTGATCTGCTGAATTGTTTACTGATTTTAGATTCGTTCAAAAGTGGCGATCTATTGCCAGAGTGTCAAATAACATGGGTTCTGGTGAGATGTCAAGTTACTCGGCGTCTCATCTGGATCCTAGCTGTTTGTAAGTGCGATTCAGGTCTCTTTTAGCATCAGAAGGGTTAATTATTTCGCTGCTACGCATTTTGTCATCGCTGTAAAGTTCATTGTTTAATTTTCTCCCCCATTTCCTTCAAAAATCATAATCATACAAATAAACATTTTGGCATAATAGGCGCCCCATCTAAATTAAAACTGTTTGCAAAAAAAGCACAGATGATTCGCGAATGGCAGCGAAAGTGTCAAAGCGTAGGAGTTTGTACTTAAATGTAAACATCTACAGTTAACCCATTCCCTCATATTGACGCCTTTTGACGCTTATGTAAAAGTTACTTTATGAAACCATTGTGATAAATAGAGCATTTGCTCCACAGGAGCAAATGCTCTATTTATCACAATGGTTTCAAAACTACACAATTCTGAAAATTTCTTTTTCTCTGGTTAATGCTCCTTTTTGGTAGATTTAATCAAAGAGGTTAGGTCTAAAAATAGGCTAAGTGAGAATGGGTTAACCCCGCTAATGTGACCACCTAAAATAGGTACAATTATGGGTGCTAGATGCAGGCGTTAGGTTAATGCAGGACAAAAGTAATGCAGAAAGCTCCTAGATGTATTAAGAATTACCTTTTTCCTGCATTAAGCAACCACATGCTTATAAAGACATAAATGTTTATTCATTAAGTGGTCGCAATAGATAATACTGTATTTGAAACTGTTTCTTGCAATGTGAATCATATTTTGCAACATTTCTCTGCGAAAATGAACCTAAGCATGTACATGTATGAATATCAGAGCCTATGTACCCATCATCTTTCAAACCTTCACTGCTGAAAATAATTATGTCTGCTCAAAGTTTTAATTTCTTTTTATTCTTTAAAACGTTTGAGAAACTTTTTAACGATCGAGTTTCAAATAGCTTGGACCCTGATGTGACGCTGAGTTACTCGGTGTCGCATCTTGGTCCACACTATTTGTAAATGCCAGTCAGTTGAGTCTGAGTTTGTTCTCAAGCTTTTGATTGGTCAGATTTGAGCCAAAGGCTCAAATCTGACCAATCAAAAACTTGAGAACGATGACTTAGCTCTTTACTCCATACATACGTTTTTCTGCGCCTTTGCAAACAGAGTAGATCCTGATCAGACGGATCCTTTAGGAGTTGTTTGATCAGACTCGTCCGTTTTCCTGAACAAATATAAATATGACTCTATAGTTTCTACTATGGCACAAACTTCCCGTATCCGTGTCCCATTATAATAATTCTCATTAATATTCATGATGTCGGCATTTCTTATATGAATATACATGGAGTAAATGGTTAGCAGATGAAAGCATAGACACTTATAACATTGTAATCGACATATTTCCTCAACATTTAAAATGTCCCTGACAGTTACTCAGGTGAGCGAAATTGTGCCAGCAAGACATTCAGTAACAAAATATGTTTCACAGCAGAATTTTAACCCTTCTCTTGCTGAGTTTTAAAATACACTTCTCCTTCTTCACCCATGCCCTGTTGTATAATTACATATATCTTCACTGTGTACAAGTATATCGCTGTGCAATCACTGCTGTGTAGTGCATTGGTTGCACAATCAACTTGTAAATAGTGCAGACCCTGATGAGACAGCTCATGCAGGAGCTGTCTCATCTGGGTATTCACTATTTACGGGTAGGTATATTGACGTGAATAGCAAGCGAAGGGTTAATAGTTATATCAAGCACATCTAAAACTTTGGAATACACAAACATAATAGTACTACCGTCACATTTTAAGGACTTATACGCAACTATGCTACACACGTCCAATATGATGCGTTTTAACCCTTCGCTTGCTATTCATGTCAACATACCTACCTGTAAATAGTGAAGACCCATCAGGGTCTGCACTATTTACAAGTTGATTGTGCAACCAGTGCACTCCACAGCAGTGATTGCACAGCGAAGTGAAGTGAAGATATAGGTTATTATACAACAGGGCATAGGTAAAGAAGGAGAAATGTATTTTAAAATTCAGCAAGCGAAGGGTTAAACGCTCCAAAAACCGAAACCATTATCTACGAGTCAATAAGTAACCAGCCTAGCCTATTTCTAGCTGGCCAACACGGCCACGATTTTCATGCCTTGTTGTAATACATGTTTTAGGCATAGAGGCAAATAATCCGTTTAAGCGCATTCTTTGAATAGAAACCGTCTGTCAAACATGGCTAGCGACACCAAGGCTTGGTTTTCGTCAAAACTGAAGTACCGTGCTGTAATTCGGTACTTCTTTTGAAAGGGTAAACATGCAATGAAATTCATAGCGAGCTAATTGATGTTTATTGGCCTTCTGCACCATCATATGCTCAAGTTAAATTCTGGGTTGCGGAATTCAAACGTGGTACAACGTCTTTAGAAGACAAAACCAGGTCCGGACGCCTACTAGATGCCACCGATGGCGAAATGTGCCAGAAAGTGCAGGGTCTTGTGTACTGTATTGTATTGTACACTTACGTATCACATGTACACTAAATTATTACACGTTCTTTAAACCATTGCATGTACATGTATATTAAACTATGACATATACGCAAATTCACGCTAATCATTTACATGTACACTAAACTATTACATATGCACTCCATTCTTACATGTACTCTAAACCATTACAGACTTAGTAATTCAATAATATCACAGTTTAACCAGTCCTTACTTGGTGTGGCGGGATCTATCCCACTTCGGTTCATATCATAACATAACATAACATATTGTTTATTTCGGTTTAAGCATAACAGCTCATCACCATACAAACATACATGTATTGAAGCGGACTAATATAACAGAGCAGACGCTGATCACTCCTGTAGGACCGTTTTATCAGAGTCTACTCTGTTTGCCGATGACAGTATATTGATCTGACTCTACAGCTTCTAAAATTTCTGTATGGGAACACTCTCATGCGTTGGGTAACATTTACAGTGTATAGCTAATGTTTGGGATTAACATCCTATACGGGATCAAGCTCATATACAAGATACAAGATACAAGAAGCTTTATTTTCAGTCGAGTTTACAACAAATGACATTAGCTATATCAGAAGCTATTTGCCGACTATAGTAACATAAAACACTAAGACGTTAAAACAAACAGTCTGTAAATATAAGATAAAGTTTAGCATATTGAAACAATACATATAAGAGAGATCTATATAGATATATTAAAATCTCAAAATTAAAATAAATATAAAAGAGTTGTTACCATTTATGATTCTAAAAAGATTCCTATAAAATTTCAATATCTAATACAATATTGTCTTTAAAAATTATTAATGCATACACGTGTAAAGGCGTAACATTTCTAGATCAAGGGAGGCAATGCTGACATAGCTAAAAGGTGTCTACAGCAGATTGGCCTCCCGTAATCATATTGTATAAGAACTAGAGCACTAGGCATGGAGTTATACAGTAAAATTCTGTAATTCAAAATTATTATTATCACAGTTTCGAGTGAGTACTTTATTATCATATGCCAGCAGGGCATATCGAGACAGCGTGGATCCTGGACCCGAGCTGTCTTTGAATTCGGTGCAACTTTTACAGTACTCGTTTGGCTCATATGACATAAGATAGCACATGCAATAACTAAAAGCAAATATCCACAAAGCAAAATACTCTTACATGTATATACAACAACAGGGCTGTATACATTGTAAAATCATGCTTCGCGTGCTAAGAGAACATTTTTATTATATTCTATCCGTCTATTTATTGTTTGTTTATATTTTTAGATAAAGGTAAACAAACAGTTTGGATCCTATCTGAGTCCTCTCGGTTTTCTAATAGCACAGAAGATTGCACCACATATATGAGATCAAACTTCTGTGAGGGAGCAAACTCATGAGGTCTATATAGGATCAAGCTCATATACGAGGTCAAACGTATACATGTATGGACAATGTTCATAATTATATGGGATCAAAACATTCGTGGGGGACCAAGCTAATATGTTTGATCAAACTGATTAATGGGACCAACCATATCGATGGGATCAAGCTTCTGTGTGGGATCAAGATAGTGTATGGGATCAAGCTCATGATTGGGATCGAACTTCTATATGGGACCGGATTCATATACAGTAAAACCTCTCTTAACCGGAATTCTAGTAGATAAGAATTTAGATACTTTTAGGCAGGTGACTGCTTAATGCAGGGTGAAAGTCATGCAGAAAGCTCCTCTAGGAGCTTTCTGCATGACTTTCACCCTGCATTAAGCTGCCACCTGTCGCCAAGACCGATAGTCATACTAAATTTAACGGCCGGTTAAGAGAGGTTTTACTGTACTTCTATATATAATCAAGCTCATGTGTGGGATCAAAGTGATGTTTGGGATCAAACTTCTTTATGGGATTAAGCTCGTGTAGAGGGCACGTTGGCATAAAGACTGTAATTAATTCAGGTTTTCGCCAAGCCCTCGAAACAAAACCAAATAAGATAAATGTTCTAAAGACATTTTGTGCTGCATCAGAGTTTAAACCCATTCCCCCATGTTGACGCCGTTTCACGCCTCTGAAAAAACATTACTTCCTGAAAACATTGTGATAATTGTTTTGCATGCCTTGGCCAAATTTGACTAACTTGTTTTGTAAATGACCAAAGGCAATGTTTTGCCGAGTTGCTAATAAAACTGAAACTGAAGTAAAACACTATTGGACCATTCGACCTTGAAAAATCAGCATTCAAAGCGTTAGATATTCAATTGCCGTTTTGGGCTTGCGGGGATAACAGTTTTCTGAACGTGTTCATGCGTTTGCTCATTCAATTTTCTTGGCATTAACTCTTACCCCTTCTATTCCTAACAAAATAAGTTTGATCAAATTGTGATCTGCTGAATTGTTTACTGATTTTAGATTCGTTCAAAAGTGGCGATCTATTGCCAGAGTGTCAAATAACATGGGTTCTGGTGAGATGTCAAGTTACTCGGCGTCTCATCTGGATCCTAGCTGTTTGTAAGTGCGATTCAGGTCTCTTTTAGCATCAGAAGGGTTAATTATTTCGCTGCTACGCATTTTGTCATCGCTGTAAAGTTCATTGTTTAATTTTCTCCCCCATTTCCTTCAAAAATCATAATCATACAAATAAACATTTTGGCATAATAGGCGCCCCATCTAAATTAAAACTGTTTGCAAAAAAAGCACAGATGATTCGCGAATGGCAGCGAAAGTGTCAAAGCGTAGGAGTTTGTACTTAAATGTAAACATCTACAGTTAACCCATTCCCTCATATTGACGCCTTTTGACGCTTATGTAAAAGTTACTTTATGAAACCATTGTGATAAATAGAGCATTTGCTCCACAGGAGCAAATGCTCTATTTATCACAATGGTTTCAAAACTACACAATTCTGAAAATTTCTTTTTCTCTGGTTAATGCTCCTTTTTGGTAGATTTAATCAAAGAGGTTAGGTCTAAAAATAGGCTAAGTGAGAATGGGTTAACCCCGCTAATGTGACCACCTAAAATAGGTACAATTATGGGTGCTAGATGCAGGCGTTAGGTTAATGCAGGACAAAAGTAATGCAGAAAGCTCCTAGATGTATTAAGAATTACCTTTTTCCTGCATTAAGCAACCACATGCTTATAAAGACATAAATGTTTATTCATTAAGTGGTCGCAATAGATAATACTGTATTTGAAACTGTTTCTTGCAATGTGAATCATATTTTGCAACATTTCTCTGCGAAAATGAACCTAAGCATGTACATGTATGAATATCAGAGCCTATGTACCCATCATCTTTCAAACCTTCACTGCTGAAAATAATTATGTCTGCTCAAAGTTTTAATTTCTTTTTATTCTTTAAAACGTTTGAGAAACTTTTTAACGATCGAGTTTCAAATAGCTTGGACCCTGATGTGACGCTGAGTTACTCGGTGTCGCATCTTGGTCCACACTATTTGTAAATGCCAGTCAGTTGAGTCTGAGTTTGTTCTCAAGCTTTTGATTGGTCAGATTTGAGCCAAAGGCTCAAATCTGACCAATCAAAAACTTGAGAACGATGACTTAGCTCTTTACTCCATACATACGTTTTTCTGCGCCTTTGCAAACAGAGTAGATCCTGATCAGACGGATCCTTTAGGAGTTGTTTGATCAGACTCGTCCGTTTTCCTGAACAAATATAAATATGACTCTATAGTTTCTACTATGGCACAAACTTCCCGTATCCGTGTCCCATTATAATAATTCTCATTAATATTCATGATGTCGGCATTTCTTATATGAATATACATGGAGTAAATGGTTAGCAGATGAAAGCATAGACACTTATAACATTGTAATCGACATATTTCCTCAACATTTAAAATGTCCCTGACAGTTACTCAGGTGAGCGAAATTGTGCCAGCAAGACATTCAGTAACAAAATATGTTTCACAGCAGAATTTTAACCCTTCTCTTGCTGAGTTTTAAAATACACTTCTCCTTCTTCACCCATGCCCTGTTGTATAATTACATATATCTTCACTGTGTACAAGTATATCGCTGTGCAATCACTGCTGTGTAGTGCATTGGTTGCACAATCAACTTGTAAATAGTGCAGACCCTGATGAGACAGCTCATGCAGGAGCTGTCTCATCTGGGTATTCACTATTTACGGGTAGGTATATTGACGTGAATAGCAAGCGAAGGGTTAATAGTTATATCAAGCACATCTAAAACTTTGGAATACACAAACATAATAGTACTACCGTCACATTTTAAGGACTTATACGCAACTATGCTACACACGTCCAATATGATGCGTTTTAACCCTTCGCTTGCTATTCATGTCAACATACCTACCTGTAAATAGTGAAGACCCATCAGGGTCTGCACTATTTACAAGTTGATTGTGCAACCAGTGCACTCCACAGCAGTGATTGCACAGCGAAGTGAAGTGAAGATATAGGTTATTATACAACAGGGCATAGGTAAAGAAGGAGAAATGTATTTTAAAATTCAGCAAGCGAAGGGTTAAACGCTCCAAAAACCGAAACCATTATCTACGAGTCAATAAGTAACCAGCCTAGCCTATTTCTAGCTGGCCAACACGGCCACGATTTTCATGCCTTGTTGTAATACATGTTTTAGGCATAGAGGCAAATAATCCGTTTAAGCGCATTCTTTGAATAGAAACCGTCTGTCAAACATGGCTAGCGACACCAAGGCTTGGTTTTCGTCAAAACTGAAGTACCGTGCTGTAATTCGGTACTTCTTTTGAAAGGGTAAACATGCAATGAAATTCATAGCGAGCTAATTGATGTTTATTGGCCTTCTGCACCATCATATGCTCAAGTTAAATTCTGGGTTGCGGAATTCAAACGTGGTACAACGTCTTTAGAAGACAAAACCAGGTCCGGACGCCTACTAGATGCCACCGATGGCGAAATGTGCCAGAAAGTGCAGGGTCTTGTGTACTCGGACAGACATATTCAGGTGGAAGAAATAGCAAAGACGTTAGACAGTTCACATGGTAGTGTTTCGACCATCTTACATGATCGTTTGGGTAAGCGCAAGCTAACAGCCCGTTGTGCCCCAAGATCCCTTAGCGAGGAACAAATGGCAACCAGAGCATCAGTAAGCAGGGCGTTGTTGAAGCGGTTCTGGTCGAATAAAAATGATTTTCTTGTGCGCCCTATAATTGTCGATGAGACATTGATCCATTATTAGGAACCAGAAAACAAGGCTCAAAGTTGCCAATGGGTAGGTGCCGGATCCCCGAGACCCAAGAAGTTCAAGATGCAACCCTCGACTGACAAGGTGATGTCCACAGTATTTTGGGACACCAAAGGAGTTATCATGTTGGACTTTTTACCAAAGAGTAGTACAATCACTAGCATGTATTATGCAAACCTACTAGACCAACTGAGAATCGCAATCTGGGAATAACGACGAGGCAAACTTTCTAAAGGGATTCTTCTCCAGCAATACAATGCACGGGTCCACACTTGCAAGGTTGCAATGGATGCTTTAGAGCGAAATGGGTATGAAATAATACCGCACCTCGCCTGTTCGCCGGACTTGGCTCCAAGCGATTATTTCCTATTCCCAAATTTGAAAAAATATATCCGTGGACGTCATTTCCGGCCCGATTAGGAAGTTGTGGCGGCAGTGGAGGAGTGGGTCAATGCAAAGGACCATGGTTTCTTCAGTTCTGGACTTATGGCACTGGAACACCGTTGGACGAAATGTATAATTCTAGAGGGCAACTACATAGAAAAAGAAAAGATCGATCTCGACCAGAAGTAAGGTAGGCTGGTTACTTACTGACTCGCCCTCGTATATTGGAGTTCAAGATATGAACCTTAACCCTTTACTCTACTCCATAATATACAGTTGACCTTCGATGTCTCGAACTCGGATAACTACAACATCGAGATAACTCGAAGAAAAAGTTTAGTCCCTCCAAATTTTACAATAAAGCATTATTCTAAAATGTATCACTATGCATATCTCGAAACACACGTGGCAGTTTAATGAACAGTGCTCCCTCCCTACAACGGCCCTCTCAATAACGATTCCCTCCTTACAACAACGCATGTCACTGTTTCCGAAACAACAAGGCTCCAGAAACAACCTTTTTCCATCGTATTTTCTTTATACCTCCATCAAACCCTATGTTGTGACCACTCTTTAGAATCGTCACTTTGTGACGATTCTAAAGAGTGGTCACAACATAGGGTTTGATTGAGGCATAACGGTTTTAGTTCTGGAAATACACCTTATCTGGGGATCTGCAAACAAGCTAATTATGTTTGATTTCCCTCCCTATAACAACTCCCTCTGAACAACACATACAATATTCGTATCCCAAAGGGTGTCGTTGTAGAGAGGGAGCACTGTAGTTCGAATGTAATGCTGTAAGTTTCTATAGGATATTGCAACTTTCAGCATTATTTTTTACCTACATCAAGTTATGAAATATTGTACATGTTTTAACAGAGCTACTGGTTAAGAAGCGCACCCAAATACTAAAAACCGTCTTTTTTCACCAAACCCTATACTGTGACCACCATTTAGAATCGTCTCGGAGAGACGATTATAAAGAGTGGTCAGAGTATAGGGTTTGGTGAAGAAATAAAGGAACTAATCTTGAAAATGTTTAAATTTAGGCATCTTATCTGGACCTCTGTTTTAATATATTTCTCCACCAAATCCAATCCTGCTGCATCGCATTGGACTCAGTTCTCCTATGTTGCAATAAGATTGGGTTGGACAGAGAAATAAAAGATTTAGTAGATCAGTATACATTATTTCTATATCCTTCGTCTTATTTTGCCAATTATGGACATAATTAGCAGACTCTAACAGCCAGATTACGAAGAAAACACGCCGTGTATGATTGGAAATTATACCTTTATTAACGAAGAGACCAACGCAATCAATAAACTTCGTAACAAATTACAGTAAAACCTCCTTCATTTGAAGACTCAAGTAAGTTTCATTATCGCTTTTTAAGACAGATGGCAGCATTATGCAGGGTGAAGGTCGTCCAGAAAGCTCCCTTGGGAGCATTCTGTACAACTTTCACACCGCATTATGCAACAACCTACATCAAAGGATCTCAATTAAAGATTCAAATTATCGAGGTTTAACTGTAGATTTATATAACTCTTTGCCAACTATTTGTCATCTGGTAAAATTGTTGTCTACTACAATTCTGAAAATTTTGTTATCTTTCTTCGTTTTATTTCAACATGTACATTATGTGAAACAGTAAAATTGAAGGCGACGAGGCACCAAATTAATTATTGTCTTGTCTGAATCCACACTATTTATACAGGCTACAGTAAAACTCCTCTAATGTGACAACCAAAAAGGGGCATAATTCACAGTGGCAAAGACAGGTTGTAGTTTAATGCAGGACGAAAGTTATGCAGAAAGCTGCCTAACTTTTGTCCTGCATTAAGCAACCACCTGCTTGTGAAGAACGTCATGTTTGTTCGTTAAGTGGTCGCATTAGTGTATAGCAAAATCGCCATTAGCGTCTAAAGCGTCAAGAATTGTCGTCTGCAAATTTTCTCGTCTGCTGCAAGTTTCATTTTTGAATTCATTATTTTGTTTTTGCCCTTTTGTTTAAAAAATGACCGCATCAATCATTATAGATCGTGATGAGTTACTCTTGCTCCAGAATGTTTGTTACATATTGACGATTTGCAGGGAATGGTTATTTAAACCGTACATGAAAGACTTATAATATATAGGTCTTTGTGTAAATCAAATTATTTACGCTAATGATTATACTAATACTATTATAGTGACATGGTGGATAAACATGTACATGTAGGTACCACTGATATAGTAGAGATGAGTTCGCCGCGAAGCATTTTCGTCTGCAAAACGTATCGTCTGCTACATATTCTTTCTTTTTATAAAAAAAATACATAGTCACAACAACAAACAGTTTTGATCCTGATTGAGACGCCGAACTACCCGACACTGTTTGCAAAAGTGCTCACAGATTCGAGAATCACATGGAAATAATTATATCTTAACCCGCCAAATTTCTAATTGTCGTCTGCAATCCATTTTTTGTTAAACCATTCGCTACAGTAACGAAATCAGATAAATAAAATGCAAATGTCTAAGGAATAAAGCACTTATATAGAAAAAGAGATTGAGACAAAAAGTGAAGTCCTTGATCAGACGCCGCCTTTTAAGGCGGCGTCTGATCCGGGACTGCACTATTTGTCGTGGTGCATTTGTGTGTCATTGGCGGTGACAGGGTTAGTTTAAACATATTTTTATTTCTTTCAGTTATACACAATTCAGAAATTACATCAGCATATGAGAAAAAGGATTTGATCGAAAGCTAACAGCTTATATGGATCCTCTCCTTGATACAATATGTTACAAAAGATATGGCGTAGCTACTTCTCGTGAATATGTCATAACAGGGTATAATATACCAACGTATGAAGTCTGTACTAGTTTCTATGTTTGCCACTATCATACTAATATTATCAAAGCTGTGAAATATTATATCGAGTTGTATAATTATACGGGTAGAATTTGTAAAGTATGTCAATCACAATCAGTTAAGAAATATATAGTTAACACTACAATGAGCATACTGTTATGAAGTGACATAAATAATTATACTAGTAAATCAAGTACATGCTTCTTAATACGCTTGGTAACGTATAACAGTGATTGACAATTATACGTGACATCAAGTAAAAAAAAACCCGATGTTTGAAGGCAAACCAGTCTATAAAGAAAGAAATGATGGACATAAAGAGTTTTGCAAAACAAATGAAAAAAAAACAGTTGGAAATTTAGGAATTTAGGGGCGGTTGTTTGGGAAAGGGGAGTGCAGCCAGCGTTCTGAATTATTTAAGTAGGGTTTTCAAAATTCATTATCAAAAGCTTTTACTTCTAATGATGAACTCTTGTGTAGCTTTAAACATCTGTTCATTGTCTTCAAGGGTCAAAGATATGTCGACCATGAGTAGCAACTTTTAGTAGTGACAGTACATATTGGGTTAACCGTAGAAACCAGTTCATGAATGCCTTAGGTGATGATATCTTGGACAGGACAGGAACAATGATCGGCATTCTCTACCTCACCACATTCACACAACAGACTTTCTACAATGTTTTTTATTGAAGAGGCAATGGCTTAATGAGCTACAGTTTGTTGGAAGTATTGTGTTTAGTATTTGAGCTTGTCTCGTCCTTGTATAGTAGTAAGTAGGTGCTGAGTACAAGTAATTTCTATTTAAGGCTTTTTTTAAAGGATCCTAAATCATCAGAATCTCGCACATCAGCTAATAAAGAGTTTCATTGTCGAATAACTGATGGAAAAAAGAATCGTGGTATAGTTTAGTTCGTGATTGAATAGTCCGTATATTATTTGAGTTTCTTAAACTATAATTAGTTTCGTTTCCGACAAGAGGCGGAAAAGGTGATAATACATGTATGTATGGTGGTGTTTCACTGTGCAGATTCTTATAAATAGAATCAGTTTATGTTTCGATCTTCTGGTTTAAAAGATTATTTGCATATACATTTGTATCATCGTGTTTAAGAATGTTCCAGTTGTGTCATTTGCTTTTGACAGAGAATTTAATAAATTCTTTGGTCATGTTTCCAATTTGTTCCACTGTATGTTTTAATCTTTGGTTTTCTATATTTAAAAAGTAAAAAAAAAGGACAATGACACCGTACACATTTCTCTAGCAAAGGATCTGCCACCCGCGTGTTATAAGGATATAGCTATTTTTACTAATAAGATATCTATAAGAGAGGATGATTGTTCGGTGAAATGTATCGGTTCGCTTATTGTTTGGACAATAATGAACTTACAAAGAGAAGTTATTTTAATAGCTGTTTGAGAATTTCGTAAGTGAAACTTGAAATCACCAATAATTATAATATCATTTAGACGTGTGTCCATCGGAAGGCTAATAGAATTCTCTATCTTATTAAAGTAAACAGAATCAGAACTAGGTGGTATGTAGACCACACCAACTAAAACATGTTTGTGGCTAAGCAGACTATCAATCCAAACACATTCTAGCTCTTGTATCTCAAGATCTTGTCTCCATTTGTAAGCTATATCATGATAACTCCGCCATCAGCAGCGTAGCTGAATCCATATGTAATGTACACACTGTGGCTACTGGCTATAGGGTTCCGGGGGCATGGTCCCCCGGATGAAATTTAGAATTGTGTAGTTTTGAAACCATTGTGATAAATAGAGCATTTGCTCCTATAGGAGCAAATGCTCTATTTATCACAATGGTTTCAAAAAGATGACTTTTACAGAGGCGTCAAAAAGCGTCAATAAGATTGGATGTGTTAAGACTTACATGACAATTTTGTTCTATTTTGGCTATGGTAATGTTTTCGCTTTTCAAATTAATGTTACGCACGTGCGTAAGTGCGTATCGATAGCTACGCGCCTGGCCATATATATAGGAAGTACGGTCTTTCCTTTCTGGAGTATGAAAAGAAGATAGATGGAGTTCACCTGAAAGTACAGATTCGGAGAGCCATGTTTCCGAAAAATTCTAGCTTAGGCAGAAGGCTCTGCACATTGTAATAAATCATAGATAAACTACTTGACACATTTATAGAGCTTGTAGATGTGTTTGACGCAGGGGCTATCAATGAGAGATCAAATATAGTTCCAATACTCGTCGGCCCGGGGTTTGGATGAATATCGCCAGACCATTTGAGTATACGCTCGTAGAAGACAACCAATAATTTGATGGTTCTGGACAAAGTAGAATTACTCAAAAAATAGTATGCAACACAAGTAATGCCCATGAGACCAGATGCTTTTCTTTTGAGCAATTGCAATTCTTAATTGGCCTACAATTGTAAGCAGTACCATTAGCCAAACTATTAAGCTTGTTATTAAAGTTGACACAACAGAGTATTTTGTAAATCAGCAGTTTTCAAGTTTTCGTTTGTTAGTAACGACATGACGTTCAAAATGGTGTTTTACATTGTTAATTACTAATTGTGAAAGGGTTAACCCTTTCGCTGCCAATGCCGGATCTGTGATTACCTATGCAAACAGTTTGGATCCAGATGAGACGCCGAGTAACTCGGCGTCTCATCAGGATCCAAACTGTTTGTTACTGTTACTATGTTTTTGAAATAAAAATGAAGAAATTCCAAAAAAAGAAAATTTGTAGCAGACGACAAAATTAACAGACGACAGAGTTTGGCAGCGAAAGGCTTAAAAATGAAAGCGCCTAATGAGGCAAGCGTTTAGAAACAGTTTCAATATCATACAGTAGAACATCTCTAAAGCGACCACTCATAGTTAACTCATTCTGTCCTAGGTTGTTTAGACCCAACCTGTTTGCATTAATCTACCGAAAAGGAGCATTAACTAGAGAAAAGGAAAATTTTAGAATTTTGTAGTTTGAAATCATTGTAACAAATGCAAATGCTCTATCTATTACAATGGTTTCACAATGGGAATTTTATAGAAGCGCAAAAATGCGTCACTGAGAGGTAATATATTAACATAGGTATCTTTAAAAGCATTTACAACTTAGAACCTTTCTTACACAGCTATTCATTTATTGAATAATTGAGTCTGAACCCTTCCGCTTGCTATTCGCGTCAATATACCTACCTGTAAATAGTGAAGACCCAGATGAGACAGCTCCTGCAGGAGCTGTCTCATCAGGGTCTGCACTATTTACAAGTTGATTGTGCAACCAGCGCACTCCACAGCAGTGATAGCACAGCGAAATACTTGTACACAGTGAAGATAGATATGTAATTATACAACAGGACATGGGTAAAGAAGGAGAACTGTATTTTAAAATTCAGCAAGAGAAGGGTTAAAAACCAGATGGCTGCTTAATACAGGGCAAAAGTAATGCAGAAAGCTCCTATATGAGCTTTCTGCATTGATTTCAAGTCTCAGTAAGCTACTACCTGCCTTATAGACCTATAATTAGACTTCTTTTTGATGGTCATTTAAGAGATATTCTACGGTAGATGCTTAAAGTATGCTAAATTGTGTTCGTTATGCAATAAATCATTTAGCTAATGAATATTCATGCAAGATATAATGACATCTTGAATATTAATAAGATGATGTTTTCATTATGGAATATGAAAACATGAATGTATGATCATGGCCGAAACTATATATATATATATATATAACTAGCTCAGACAGACCCTACCGTGTTTGTCAGCCCGAAAAATGTGTCTCTAATAGGTAATGTTTAAGAAACCATACGTACAGTTCCATCTGCCGTACCTACAATTAGACATTCTTTTCAGAACGACTGTTATAGAAGGGTTTAATTGGATACCTATTTGCGACAAATGAACTGTGGTGGGTTACGGCTACATATATGGCATCTGTTTTAACCCTTCGCTTGCTATTCACGTCAATATACCTACCTGTAAATAGTGAAGACCCAGATGAGACAGCTCCTGCAGGAGCTGTCTCATCAGGGTCTGCACTATTTACAAGTTGATTGTGCAACCAATGCACTCCACAGCAGTGATTGCACAGCGATATACATGTACACAGTGAAGATATATGTAATTATACAACAGGGCATGGGTAAAGAAGGAGAAATGTATTTTAAAATTCAGCAAGCGAAGGGTTAACCATTTGCCTGCTAAGAGCGACATAATTAACATCTGCAAAAAAGGGGCTTGGATCCAGATGAGACGCCGAGTAACTCGGCTTCTCATCAGGATCCAAGCTGTTTGACACTATGTCCATAGTTTCTCATAAACTTGAGCTAAATATGTAACATGCTTGAGTTCAAACAGACATCAAATTCAAAGCAGGCTAAAGGTTGACACACACTCAATGCTTTGTCCGTTTTTCGAATTGTCAAACAATTAGAATTTACGTGTATAATTATTTGAAGTTTTTCTGAGTACCTGGCCTCTCGACTTGATACAAACTGATTTTAAATGTCATGCAAAGCAAATTGGTTGCATTCGTGTATTTCTGCTCAATTAAATTCCTCGTTTCACCTTGCAGGTGCGGCCAAGCTGCCCTTTGTAAACTAATTGGTTCAAGACTAGCCAAATACTTCGCCAATATATTTTTCAAAAGCTTGAAAGCAATTTAAACTGCAACATATCGGAAATTTAGCAGACATAATTTGTTACATCGGACTATTGATTAAAATAGGAAGTTACAGCGACCATTAAATAGATACACATGGGATTCTTAACCAGACACCTGTTCAATATCCATGCATGACATCATGAATATTTATTAGATGACTATTTATAATGACACATGTACACACTATATTTGGGTATTGTTAGAAACTGTAGGGTCATATCTATAATGATTCCATAAGCAAACAGAACAGAGCCTGATCAGACTGCTCCTATAGGAACCATCTGATCTGGGTCTTCTCTGTTTGTAAAGGCATAAACACACGTTCATGTGAGGGAGAGGGTTCAACAGCAGATAGCTATTTTATGCAAAGCAGGGAGCTTTCTGCATTACGTTCGTTCGTTTGCATTAAACAGTCACCAGTCTCCGAATCGCAGAGACAAGTTTATTTTTATGCCCCAAAGCTAGGTTTTGGGGCATATAGTGATTGAACCGTCTGTCTGTCTGTCTGTCAGTCAGTCAATCCGTTAGTTAGTGTGTATGTGGGGGGTAAGATTTTGCTTGTCCGGAGTATATCGCCTACACTGCTTTGGCTAGGATCACCGAATATGGCGCGTGAGTACATCTTGGGATGTCGGAGTGTCGCGTACTATTTATGGGCCAATGTGACCTTGACCTTGGGGTTCATTTACAAAAACAAATATCCGGAGCATACCTTCTATATCGAATCAGTTAGAATCACCAACTATGGTGTGTGAGGTCATCTTGGGATGGCGGAGTGTAGCGTTCTACATTTAGGTCAATGTAACCTTGACCTTGACATTTGATCTCATTTACAAAAAGCTTGTCCGGGGCATATCTCATACACTACTTCAGCTAGGATCACCAAATATTGTATGTGAGTGCATCTTGTGATGGCGGAGTGTCTCGTACTATTTATAGGTCTATAGAACCTTGACCTTGACCTTGGGCTTCATTTACAAAAAAGCTTGTCTATAACATATCCCTACACCGAATCAGCTAGGGTCACCAAATGGATTGTGTGAGTTCATCTTCGAATGGCGGAATGTCGCGTACCATTTGTAGGCCATGGCATTGACCTTTAACCTCAATTAATATAAAGCTTGTCCGGAGTATGTCTTCTTTACTACTTCTGTTCCGAATCAGCTAGAATCACCAAATATGGTGTGTGAGTTCATCTTCGGATGGCAAAATGTCGCGTACTATTTGTAGGTCACGTAACTATGACATTGACATTTGACATCAATTACAATAAAGCTTGTCCGGAGCATATCTTCTACACTACTTCAGCTAGGATGACCAAATATGGTGTGTCAAATATGGTGTGTAAATTCATCTTGGGATGACGGAATGTCACGTTCTATTTAAGGCCATGGCATTGACCTTTGACCTCAATTACAAAAATACTTGTCTGGAGCATATCTCCTACACCTTCAACTAGGATCACGAAATATGGTGTGTGGGTACATCTTGGGATGGCGCATTGTTGCATACTATTGTCAATGTCAATCTGACATTGACCTTGACTTTTGACCTCACTGGAGCATATGTCATACACAGACTTACAGAATCTTGGGCTGGCGGTACATCTTAGGATGGCGGATTGTTGCGTACTTTTTAGGTCAATGATATGTGATATTTTTGATTGTCTTGTACTAGGTTTTGATCATGGTCACCATGACAATGACCTGTCTGGTTGTCTGTAACATATATACTACACCACATCAAATCAGTATATCAGATGAGAGCTGCAACTTCATCATCTGTCCATCATGATGACGTTAGCACTGCAAAACTAGGCTTTATGACGAGATGTTTTGTTGCGTGTTGGACCTAAGCCAATTTGAGACAAGGGTGAACAAGCTCGAAAAGTATGCCATTCAGACATTATATTGCTTTTGGGCATTTGTCACAAATTGTGACACATTTCTTGTTTGTAATTTAATATATTTACTCCTAGTTTATATACATTTGATGAATTTAAATTTAAATCAATAATGATAATTAACCCTTCTCTTGCTGAATTTTAAAATACATTTCTCCTTCTTTACCCATGCCCTGTTGTATAATTAGTAAAATTAATTACATATATCTTCACTGTGTACAATTATTTCGCTGTGCAATCACTGCTGTGGAGTGCACTGGTTGCACAATCAACTTGTAAATAGTGCAGACCCTGATGAGACAGCTCCTGCAGGAGCTGTCTCATCTGGGTCTTCACTATTTACGGGTACGTATATTGACGTGAATAGCAAGCGAAGGGTTAAACTTAACATACCAGAATACTGCCATTTAAAGAAAATGTATCTGTGTCTTTGCACGTAGGCGTTAAAGAAAGAGGATCATGCTGGCCATGCCAAATGACGTAGCGTAAATTAAAATTTGGACTTTTCTCAACTACAGTAAAACCCCTCTAAACCGGACGTTAACCTTAATATAAATTGGAGACATGTGGTAGCTTAATGCATGGTGAAAGTCCTAGAGGAGCTTTCAGGGTGACTTTCACAGCTTTCTGCATTAATCCTTAATCCTTAACATTCCTTAATGTATCTGAATTCTTCTCTTTTTGAATTTCGGTTTAGAGGGGTTTTGTTGTATTTTCGCACCAAATTACTTCGATTTCATTACTTCGTGTGTTTTAAATGATTTCTTCCTAATCTTTAATTTCAGACAAACTTTTCTGTACAAATGTACATAAACACGGAAATATAATTAAAATTAAATATAATTAAATTTACGCAATTATATACAATTATATACAGTAGAACCCCAATAATACGACCACTAAATAAACAACCACTGGCGTCGTTTAAAGCAGGTGGTTGTTTAATGCAAGACGACATTTTTACAGAAAGTTCCTATTGGAGCTCTCTGCATAACTTTCGTCCTGTACTAAGCTACCAACTGCCTCTACTTCCCATTCTTGGTGGTCGCATTAGAAGGGTTTTACTGTATATTGTAATTATGTTCATGTCCCCAAAGTTTAGTGCTGTTTTGTGTGCGACGAATGGTCATTCATTACTGTTAATTCGGCACGCGGTGGTGATTTACGCTTAATTAACCATTTCACTGTGAGAAATGAGTCTTCTGGTATTTGCAAACAATGTAGACCTAGATAAGAGGGTTAATAGAGGAGCTCTCTGATATCAATGTATTCATTGTTTGTCATTCAGAATCCTCTCTCTCAAAATGTACCATTTTTTACCTGAATGCACTCTCGTTTGACGGGAGTAAATATATCATTCCACTTTTCAAATTCAACAACATTCAAGTGGTTAATTACAGACAGTCAATTCAATTTGATGATGCAAAATTACTCAATAACTTATATTCACTAAGCGCTTGGGCACTATCATATAAATTGTGAGAGTTACAGACTTGTTTGTACTTGAGGTACACGGATATCCATTCTGTCAGTTAGAACCCTTGTTTATTGTATAGTATATATACTCGTGGACTCCCATGAAGCGGTACAGATTGCTAGGGTTTAAACCTTTAGCACTCCTGGCGAATTTGTGATTACCTTTGCAAACAGTATAGATCTAGACGAGATACCAAGTCACTCGTCGTCGCATCAGGATCCAAACTGTTTGAAACTCTGATTACGTCTCAACCATTTCAGTTGGAGAAATGATGATTAACGCCCTTTGCAAACAGTATAGACCCATATGAGAGCTCTGATAGAGGAGCCCTCTCATCTGGGTCTGTACTGTTGTCATGTTAGGTTTTACCTTTAACCCTTCTCTTGCTACATTTCTCCTTCTTTACCCATGCTTGTTGTATAAATACATATATCTTCACTGTGTACAAGTATTTCGCTGTGCAATCACTGCTGAGGAGTGCACTGGTTGCACAATCAACTTGTAAATAGTGCAGACCCTGATGAGACAGCTCCTGCAGGAGCTGTCTCATCTGGGTCTTCACTATTTACAGGTAGGTATATTGACGTGAATAGTAAGCGAAGGGTTAATCACTAATTGTTTAGGTTAAGCTTGACCTGTTTGAAGTTTGGAATGGCCCATTTGAAAGTTCAGCGCTGAAAGGTGTTTAAAAGATGATAGTGTGCGCTCTTTACAAATGAAGCACTCGTTTCCTACATGTTTGGGTTGAAACAACATGTTCGACACGTTGCTTATGTTTTTTAAAAAGAAGTTAAAGACATCTCTCTTCTGAAAGCTAAAAGCAGACTAAAATTCTAGCAGATGGATTTTATTTCGCGGTGAAAGTATTCAAGTAAAAACAAAAACGGTGTGATCCAAATGGCAAATTTTATTTTTCATTGTTACATGTACAGTAAAACCCCACTAATGCGACCACCAAAAAGGGGCATAATTCACAGTGGCAAGGGCAGGTGGTTGCTAATGCAGGAAGAAAGTTATGCAGAAAGCTCCTATAGGAGCTTTCTGCATAACTTTCGTCCTGCATTAAGCAACCGCCTGCTTATGAAAACAGCCATGTTTGTTTAAGTGGTCGCATTAAGTGGTCGCATTAGCGGGGTTCTACTGTATTTAGGAAACACTTGTTTTGATATGTTTTCACTGGGATGATAGCTATGGTGCCATATGTCTGTCACCGCTTAACACTTAACGTACAAATATAATTATTCTACTCTCCCAGATGTTCAATCATGTTTTCCTAATATCACGAAAACATAAATAACTGTCAACGCGAAACATATCTAGTCACATTGCATCATATGCTATTTTAGACCCAACCTCTTTGAATGAATTTTCTGAAAAGGAGCATTTATTTGAAAAGGGGGATTTTTTTAGAATTTTATACATGTAGGTTTTGAAACCATTGCAATAAATACAGCATTTGCTCCATGGGAGCAAATGCTCTTTTTATCACAATGGCTTCAAGAAATGACTTCAGCAGAGGTGACAAAAGGCGTCAATATGAAGGAAGGGTTTAAAAATCTGTACAGTAAAACCTCTCTATAACGGTCACTAAAATGTGTTAGTTGGCATTTAGGGCAGGTGGCTGCTTAAAGCAAGGGGAAAGTAAATCAGAACGCTCCTATAGGTGCGTTCTGTTTTACTTTCACCTTGCTTTAAGCAGCCGTCTGCCTTTAACACAGAATACTTTATGTAATGTAGTGGCTGTTAAAGAGAGGTTTTACTGTAGATTCGGATAACTCTTTCCCATATACAGATGCCTTTTCACGTCTTTGCAAACAGAGAAGACCCAGACAAAAACGCCCCCTGAAGGAGCCGTCTGATCAAGGTCTGCTCTGTCTGCTTCTTAGATATTACAATAGATCTGACTCTACAATTTCTTCTACCAATCCAATACCAACCATTCATGTGTACAAAATCAGCGAATAATTAACATCCTCTACTCTGTTTTAAAACGCGTATCTGTGACGTACATGCTTCAGGGTAAAGTGACCTCTCACAAGAACTCTGATTGTAGATGTTGAAGACTGGTGGCAGCTTAATACAGGACGAAAGCTCCCAAAGGGGCATTCTGCATTTACTTCAGTCCTGTGTTAACCCTTTCCGAGTTCTATGTTTATTTCAAATTCCAATACCTACAGAATATTCATGAACAGAAACGGTATAACGCAATATGGAATGTGGAATATTGTAGCCAGTTTAGAAAGTAAAGATTCATATCTTTCAACTTCCATTATCAAACAGAGCAGACACTGATCAGACGGCTCCTATAGGAGCCGTCTGATCTGGGTCTACTCTTTTTGCAGATGCGTGTACACGTTTATATAAAGGAGATGATTAAGCAGCTGTGTTTGAATAAGTGGTAGCCAAAGTAAAGGGTTAACCGATTCCTTCATATTGACGATTTTTGACGACTCTGTAAAAGTCACTTTGTGAAACCGTTGTGATAAATAGAGCATTTGCTCCTATAGGAGCAAATGCTCTATTTATCACAATGGTTTCAAACTACAAAATTCTAAAATGTTCCTTTTCTCTAGTTTATGCTCCTTTTCGGTAGATTTATACATAGGGGTTTTATCTAAAAATAGCCTATCAGGTAATGGGTTAAACAACTACCAAAGTCTAATTTTGAGTTTTTAATATTTTTACCCTGCATTAGGCAAACACATTTTTAAAGACTGCTTTGTTTAATTGATAAACAGTCGCTTCAAACAAGTTTTACTGTACAGTATAATTTGTCTAAAATAACCATCAAAAAGAGATCTAGTTTTTGGTATGCAAGGCGGGTGGTAACTTAATGCAGGTTAACAGTAATGCAGGAATGTTCCTACAGGGGTTTTCTGCATTACGTTTGTGCTGTATAAAGCAACTACAATTGAACTTCGATCGATCTCTCGAACTCGGATAACTGGAACACGGGATAACTCGAAGTAAACTATGACGGCTTAATTCAGGTCGAATGTAGTGCTGAAAGCTCCTAAGAGCTTTCAGCATTACTTTCGACCTGCATTAAGCTATGAACTTGAGAATTTGTCCAGACTAGAATTCGGATAATTAGAACTTCTGCTAATTCGAATTAAATTGTATGGTTCCTTGAAGTTCGAGATATCAAAGTTCAACTGTACCTACTTTTAAGATTGCTGTACCAGTCAATATATGGTCGCTTTTAAACCGTTTTACTGGATATAGTCTCAGGATACAAAACGGAAAATAAACTGCATCTCTGAATATTTATCCCAGCTGTGTTTCCAAAACATCGCCATATTTCATTACGCGTATTGTGTTAATACTTTACTCTATCAATGTTCATGAAATAAATGATGGCATCATGAATATTAATAAGATGAATTTTCATAATTTCACTATAAATAAGGGATTTTTACTTAACAGAAACTTTAGAATGAGATCTACTTATCATAAATAAATATATCAGACATTGATCAGTCGACTCCTTCTGGTCTGATATAGGTCTACTATGTTTGCAAAGACATCAACAGATGTGTATACAGTAAAACCCCTCTAAACCGGAATCCCAGTTTAGTATAAATATCGGTCTTTGGGACAAGTGGCAGCTTAATGCAGGGGGAAAGTCATGCAGAAAGCTAGGAGCTTTCTGCATGACTTCCGCCATGCATTAAGCAGCCACCTGCCTAAACGTACCTAAATTCTTCTCAATTAGAATTCCGGTTTAGAGGGGTTTTACTGTATATGGAGAACGGGGCTAACATACATCACATAAAGTCATACTGCTTCGAATAGTTGTTCGGAAGTTCAACACTGATCACTTCGTCGTTTCAAACAAGTAAATGAACCATAACATGTTTAGAAAGAACACATCTCAAATAAATTAAAGCCTGTCTGTATTATGCGATAGCTGATTAAAATGTTGAATGAAACTGCCACTAACGGTTTACACTACCAGCATAACAACATTAAAATCTCCATAATATGTCATATTTTCACGGACAAAAGTTCATCAGTCTTGAAAATGGACACCGGCTCCGACAGCACTCGCAAAATAAGTCGCTGGATGCATCCGAAGCAAGCCTCCGACGAACCTGTGTACCGTCACCTGCAAAATAGAAATAATCACAACATTCAAGGAACTTATTCTGGCTCAAAGATTATAAAACTTTTTGCTTGAGTCTGAGATCATTCTCAAGTATCTGATTGGTCAGATTCTGAGCAAGCTCAGAAAATGATTGGTCATATCCTGAGCTTGCTCAGAATCTGACCAATCAGATACTTGAGAACGATCTCAGACTCAGACTTTGAAGTTTTATAACCTTGGGCCCAGATTACTCAATATCTTAACCTGTTTACCTAAAAGAAACGGCTTTCCATGCCTTGCAAATAAAGTAGACCCTGATCAGACGGTTCCTTTAGGGGTGATCTGATTAGGGTTGCTCTGTTTGATTATCTAATGATATAGATTTGATTCTACAGTTTCTGCCATCGTTAAACTGTCCTGTGTTCGTATGCAATGATAAAAATGCTAATAAATATAATTATTCTTACAGGTAAAAGGTATGAATGTACTCTATCTGTGAAATTGTTTGGATCAAGATTAGACACTGATTAACCCTTACCTTTTGTAAGCGGATTTTGACGCATCTGCAAACAGAGTAGACCAAGATTAGACGGCTCCTATAGGAGCCGTCTGATCAGGGTCCGCTCTGTTTGCGTATGGTGTAATACATGTACAAATCTGATTCTACAGCTTCTGCCTGAGCCAAAATGCCCTGTGTTCATATGACATTATAAAAAAAAATTTTATGAATATTCATGACGTCATTATTTCCTACATGAATATTCATCAGGGAAAGGATCAACTAGGTATCTCATCAGGATCCCAGCTGTTTGGCCCTTTGACCTTTTTAATTGCATGACATCAAACCCTCACTACAACGATCACAAAAAAATCTAGCTGTGTGTCTTATAGACAGAAAGCACAACGAGCCGCGTATGAAAATTCACACATGCATTTCTGCATTACTTTTAATCTATATTCGAAGACCATGGAACTTTTCTACAAAAATATCCTTTTGCAAGCAATGTACGAACTGTTGGTCCCGGCAGAAAGAATAAAATCATATCTATATTATTTCATTCATAAGCAAACAGAACAGGAGCCGTGTGATCTGGATTTGACGTAGAAAGGCGTATTTGTGGAGTAAAAGGTTAACTCTTTCCCTGTTCTATATATTTATTACAAATTTCAATACATACTGAATATTCGTGGACAAAATAGTTATAATGAAATATTGAAGGTGGAACATTGTAGCCATTTTAGAAAATACAGAAACAAATCTATCAATTTCTATTAGCAAACAGAGCAGACCCTGATCAGACGGTTCCTATAGGAGCCGTCTGATCTGGGTCTACTCTGTTTGCAGATGCGTGAAAACATGTTTATATGAGGGAAATGGTTAATAACCAAGTATTCAACTTCCGCGATACAAACCATATAACAATTCAGAAAAAAAGTAATGGATATCTGGTTGCTAAACAGAATGATGTTTAGATAACTAGAGTTTCCAGGTAATTGTTTGAGTTTTCACATGTAAACATTAAACATTCGCCATTGCTAATTCGAAACTTTGTGGCGAAACCGAAGTCGTTAAGTGGTGTGAAGAAGCCTTACATTATATCAGATTATATTCAATATTCAATTACATGTATATATAGCTGTTGACTTCAGATGGAAGGGGTTTATGCTTGAAATATAAACAAACTGACATAAAATAATGAACATACGCCTATCAGGGGCTAAACTTCAAAGTATAGTAGAACCCCTCTAATGCGACCACTTAAAGAATAAACATGGATGTCTTTATAAGCAGGTGGTTGCTTAATGGAGGACAAACTATAACGCAGAAAGCTCCTATAGGAGCTTTTTGCATTACTTTTGTCCTGCATTTAGATGGGTACGCTGGACGTGGTAAAGCGGACATACATGTATACGACAGAAGTGTAGGCAAAGTGGATCCAGATCAGACAACTCTTGTAAGAGCTGTCTGATCAGGAAATGATCATAGAAGTATATGGAGGTGGTCATACAGTTTTGCCTTAGCCAAGAATTCCTTGAAAATACAGCGCTCCCTCTCTACAACGAAACCCTTTGGGATACGAAGATTGTATGTGTTGTTCAGAGGGGGTTGTTGTAGGGAGGGGAAAACAAACACAATTAGCTTGTTTGCAGATCCCCAGATAAGGTGTATTTCGAGAACTAAAACCGTTATGCCTCAATCAAACCATATGTTGTGACCACTCTTTAGAATCGTCACAAAGTGACGATTCTAAAGAGTGGTCACAACATATGGTTTGATGGAGGCATAAAGAAAATACGATGGAAAAAAGTTGTTTCTGAAGCCTTTTTTGAAACAGTGACATGCGTTGTTGTTAGGAGGGAATCGTTATTGAGAGGGTCGTTGTAGGGAGGGAGCACTGTATTACATTATGAAAATGATGTTCATGAATATTCATGAAGTGGTAATTTCGTACAGAATTGTCCAATAGGGAACGAATATTTTCTTTTGTATACAGCAGGTGGCGGTGGTCTAGTGGTAACGCGCTTGACTATCAGTCCGGAGGTCCGGGGTTCAAATCCCGGTCCCTCTCGGAAATTTCAGAGACGCTTTTCCGTGTCTCCCACCCGCACATCCTCTCCACCCAGGGGTTAAAATGGGTACCTGTGAGGGTCACTCGCCGGTACTGTGGCTGCATGCTTGCGCCATATGTTTGCAGTGCTCAATATTGTAGTCCAATGACTCAATGACCAGGGGAGTAAATGTACTGTCGGCTGAGCGGTCATTCGGACTGAAAGTAGACTATAACTAGGTACTTTATTTATTTATAACCTGTCTTACGCGGCTATCAAATATATATCTAATTATGGTTCTGTAAGGCAGGGTGTAGCTTAATGCAGGTTAAAAGTAATGCAGAGAGTTCCTATAGGATATTTCTTTTTGCATTTCTTTTGCCCTGCATTAAGCTACCACCTGTTTTTTTTATATTCCAATGATCAGTAAATGAATGACCGCATAATACAGGTTCTACTGTATATTTACTCTAGAACCACTAGGCTATGTCGACTGAAGTTATTCATGAATCGATTGAATGAAGATTCCTGTCTTTAACCCTTTCCTCTATAAATACGCCTTTCTACGCCTCTGTAAAAATACCTGTTGATACCATTGTGATAAAAAGAGCTATTGCTCTAATAGGAGCAAATGCTCTATTTATCACAATGGTTTCAAACTACAAAATTCTAAAAGTTTCCTTTTCTCTAGTTAATGCTCCTTTTCCGTAGATTTATTCAAAGAGGTTGAATTTAAAAATAGCCTATGAGAGAATGGGTTAAAAAATATGACGGTCCATTCGATGGCGGCATTGTTGCGAGTATTGTGACGCAACACCATACATACAGTATATCAAAGAGTATGCTAGATTTTATGAGCCCCCTATTTTGCGTGGGATCTTTGTAGGACTATTTATTTGCGTAAGCTTTCTTATTCAGGCGAAAAAATGTTAAACACCCTGGCGTATCAATCCACAAGATATATCCGAGATATGATCGGCCGTTCCGGAGTTAGACGAGGGTTTCCGGAAGGATATTTTTGTAGAATGTAACCACCGATGTTTTCCAGTTGTATTAACGACGCGAGACTAGTAAACAAGCTGTCAACAACCCGCCTACATTTCTCCACCCCCGATGTTACATTTTTTCTTAGGGTTTATACAAGGAAGATTTATGGAAATCTACAAATACACAGCAAACAGCAATTACCCTTAACCCAGTCCCGCATATTGACGCCTTTTGACGCTTCTGTAAAAGTCACTTTATGAAACCATTGTGATAAATAGAGCATTTGCTCCACAGGAGCAAATGCTCTATTTATCACAATGGTTTCAAAACTGCACAATTCTGAAAGTTTCCTTTTCTCTAGTTATTGCTCCTTTTTGGTAGATTTAATCAAAGAGGTTAGGTCTAAAAATAGCTGAAGTGGGAATGGGTTAAATCATTCACTTACGTTCATCTTCAAAACTTGTCATCCACTTCCGTTCTAAAATAAATTTTGCTTTTAATTTTCTTTTCAAACTATAGCGCAAGAGTGTCAAACAGTTTAGATCCTGATGAGAAATTGAGTTATTTGACATCTAATCCGGACACAGGCTGTTAACAAAAGTCATAGCGGCATAGTATTAAAGGGGTTAACAGCCGTTTGTTAATGGCTCACGCCAATTTGCATGACACCTCAACGATCCTTAGGTCTTCCTACCTTGTTGTGGTGTTTAACCCTCTACTCAATATGTACGCATGTTAACACTTCTCTTGCTGAATTTTAAAATACATTTCTCTTTCTGTACCCATGCCCTGTTGTATTATTACATAATTTATATCTTCACTGTGTACAAGTATTTCGCTGTGCAATCACTGCTGTGGTGTGCACTGGTTGCACAATCAACTTGTAAATAGTACAGACCCTGATGAGACAGCTCCTGTAGGAGCTGTCTCATCTGGGTCTTCACTATTTACAGGTAGGTATATTGACGTGAATAGCGAGCGAAGGTTAACCCTATGCCTGTTGAATATTCATGTAAGATATATTGACACCGTGAGTATTTATTAGCTGGGTTTATTTTATAATGGCATATTATTATGTTCACATGACATTCTGGTATCGGAAGAAACTGTAGAGTCGGATCTATAATAACAGAGAGCAGACTCTGATCAGATGATTCCTGCAGGAGCCGTATTATCTGGATCAACTCTGTTTGCAAAGGTGTGAAAAAGTGTTTATATGAACGAAACCTTTGAAAACAAAGTAGAAACAGGAATCATGTTTATAAAGCTTTTTATAAGCATGGATACTGATTAGGTTCTCCTGTAGGAGCAGTTTGATCGGGGTCTGTTTGCTAAGAAATAATATTGATCTGATTCTACAGTTTTCGCCATGGCCAAAATTTTCTTTGTTCATATGCCATTATAAGATTTCATCTTATAGATATTCATGATGTCCTTATTTCTCTATTAACTATGGAAAAGAAGAATTTTAGAATTGCGTAGTGTTGAAACCATTGTGATAAATGGAGCATTTGCTCCTATGGAGCAAATGCTCCATTTATCACAATGGTTTCAAAATTTGAGTTTTACAGGGGCGCAAATAGACGTCAATAGGAGAGAATGGGTTATTAATTATCATCAAGGATATTTTAAAGATTGTCGCCCTGCACGGTAAGAAGTCAAAGGGGTGGGGCAAGTTGGTGTTTTTGGTTCCATGCGTTGTGTTTTAGCGAGCTGGATTAACCCATTCTTTCATATAAGCGCATTTTCACTCATTTGCAAAAGGAGTAGACCCAGATCAGACGTCCCCAGTAGGTGCCGTCTGATCTGGGTATGTAACCTGTCTGCTTTTGACATGATATACATCTGATTCTACAGTTTTTGTCAAAGCAAACAAATTCTCCAAAAAATTATAAAAAATCACCTAATAACTTTTCATGATGTCTTTATTTCTTGCAAGAATACTGAAAAGGTAAAAGTTTAACCAAACAATCATCTTCCTTTATAATCATCATGCCAGATAATTTAACAAGCGGAACCCTTTGGCGATATTTCACCTTGGCAGGCCAATTTTTGCGACCTTGTCGGAGAAAGCCGATTAGTAGTAATTGAGCAGATAATGAACTGCACAATCTCAGTTAAATACTTCTAAAGGGAATCTTAGAGCTGTGACAGCAAACATGCTATATTTCTGTAATACATGTACTTCCAGTTTGATAGAAGCAGTCAATGGTCTATTCGAAGACCACGATTCTTCGTTTAAGCCTTTACTTCGTTGAGACATTGTTGACGCCCTTGTAAACAGAACAGACCCTGATTAGATGACTCCTGTGTAAGCCGTCTGATCAGGGTCTGTTCTGTTGCAATAATTCTGCTCTTAATGCAATAATGTATATGATTGAACAAGACATTTCGAGGGCTTGGTGCAAAACTATTCTAACTCCTTCACTTTGTGAAGGAGTTAGAATAGTTTTGCACCAAACCCTCGATTTGTTCGTAATGCTATTGTAAATATTCAAATAATTAATATTCATAGTCATAATTTCTTGTATAAATATTCAGGAAGTAAATTTATTAACCCTTTCCTCCATAAATACGCCTTTCTATGCCTTTGTAAAAATCAATGGTTTCAAACTACAAAATTCTAAAAATATTCCCTTTCTCTAGTTAATGCTCTTTTTAGCATTTGAGGGAATGGGTTAAAGGAGTTCTATTGTACTCGGACACAGGTCTCGTTTTTTACCGATTAGAACTGGTGTCTCAAAGAAAAGAAACTTTAATAAAAATCATTGACTTAGATTAGACACCATGAAGGGATTTATTTGCGCAATTAACGAACAACTGCACACATAACCTTTATCCTAAATGCAAATATACACTTCAACTGTTTACAATTTATATCCACTCAGAACACGGTGTTACATATATATGCGCACACATATACATACCGCAAACAGATAAATGCCGCACACATATACAACACACACACGTAAGCACACACGTGTAAACATACACCACACAAACCACACACGCACATGTACACACGCACCCTACACACATACACACATTCACACACAATGACACATACAAACAGGCACACATACTCATACCATACATGTACTGACCACACACACGCACATGCACGCTCATAACCACACCCCACACACACGCACATGCGCGCACATACTCACAAATACACACAAACAGAAGCAAATACATACACTACACAAATAGGAGGGTTTGACTGAACTCCAATTTGTTACAATTTTCATTCACTTCCAATTCATTCAAGCTTTTTGCGTCACATGTAGATCGCGGTGAGTGTGTAATGCAAATCATGTCGCATTTGGCATGACCAATATCAAAACATACCGATGTTTTTCTAACTTACCGTGGGAATATCTCAAAACAAAATGCGTGGGATGAAATGCGCTGAGTGCATGTTTATCATATACATGTGTAAAAAATGTTACATGCTCCAACGTTTCAAACTTCGTCGATGTCTCTCAATGTAAGTAGCATCTGCATGTAATGTAGCTTTGAGTATAAGCAGCGTGACGGATGTCTAATCAGGAGCTTGATTCAGGTCAAAAGTAATAGAAAAAGCTCCTATAGGAACTTTCTGTAATACTTTTGCCGTGCATTAAGCAAACACCTGCTTTTTAAAACTTCTATGTTAAATCAATGAATAACCGCATAGGACTGGTTGGTTCTACTATGTGGTTATTTCACAGCAAGGAGCGGGATTATACAGTAAAACCTCTCTTTAACGACCACTAGATTACATCAAGAATTATGTGTTAAAGGCAGGTGACTGCTTAAAGCAATGTGAAAGTAAAAACTGAACGCTCCTATAGGAGCCAACTAAATACCAAACAATTAAAACAATTTAGTGGCCTTTATAGAGAGGTTTTACTACATGTGCATATACAGTTGAACATCGATATCTCGAACTTCAAGGGACCATTCAAATTACTTCGAGATAACAGAAGTTCGAGTTATCCTATTTCTAATCTGGACAATTCCTCAAGTTCACAGCTTAATGCAGATGTAAAGTAATGCTGAAAGCTCCTATAGGAGCTTTCAGCATTACTTTACACCTACATTTAGCGGTTACATGTATTTCTACATATGCGTAGTGATGTATTTTGAGCAGTCCTTTATGGTAAATTTTGGAAGGACCAAACTTGTAGTTCGAGTTATCCGAAGTTCGGGTTAACCGAGTTCGAGATATCGAGATTAAACTGTACTTGTAATTTGCATTCAGATTGGTGAATCATCGACTCATCAGGATCCGTACTGGTTCTCGTTTTGAAGAAAAACGAAAGAAAAATAACATTTCAGAATGTTAGTAGACTCCGTGGATTGCAGGCGACAAGCTACTTAGCAGGTTACATGTTTTTCATTTTCTGTTGAATGAAACACTGTTCTGTTCTGTTGCAATGTTACGTTTGCAGACTGTATGGATCCAGATGAGACGTCGAGTGACTCGGCGTCCTCTTTAGGGTCTAAAACTATTTGATACTCCACTTACTCATTCCCTCATACATGTAGGCTATTTTTAGATCCAACCTTTTTTTTGATTAATCTACCGAAAAGGAGCATTTACAAGAGAAAAGGAAATTTTTAGAATTTTGTAATTTGAAACCATTGTGAAACCAAATGCTCTATTTATTACAATAGTTTCACAATGTGAATTTTATAGAGGCGCACAAATGCGTCACTAGGGGGTAATGTGTTAAGGAATGTCCTCTCTGAAACTAAAATCAGACGAAATTGTTCAAAGACTAAGTTACATGTATTTGGCACAAAAAGAGTTAATGGAAAGCAGTTCCCTTGTGATTTGTAACGGATTATGATTTTAATTGCAACTGAAATATCAACTTGCGTCATTTGCGTTAATTTCCAATTTGAGACAATAAAAACCAAACTCGATATTTAACCTTAAATTCTTATCCTGCAATGTGCGGCCTGACTCGCATTTACAAATAGCTTGGATATATTCGTTTAAACCTCAGTCAATAGTTTCTTAAATGCTTGATCGAATCGGAAGTACAGTGCTCCCTCCCTACAACGGCCCTCTCAATAACGATTCCCTCCTTACAACAACGCATGTCACTGTTTCCGAAACAACAAGGCTCCAGAAACAACTTTTCCATCGTATTTTCTTTATGCCTCCATCAAACCCTATGTTGTGACCACTCTTTAGAATCGTCACTTTGTGACGATTCTAAAGAGTGGTCACAACATAGGGTTTGATTGAGGCATAACGGTTTTAGTTCTCGAAATACACCTTATCTTAGGTTCTGCAAACAAGCTAATTATGTTTGATTTCCCTCCCTATAACAACTCCCTCTGAACAACACATGCAATCTTCGTATCCCAAAGGGTGTCGTTGTAGAGAGGGAGCACTGTAGTCAAAATTGAGTCGACAATAATTTTTCACAGCAGGGTAAGAGTTAAAAAACGTGGATATTTCAGACTGTTAGGCCCCAAGGTAGGGCGTTCGCTAGTTCTCATTGTGGAGCTCATCTGTCGTCCCTCAACTTTTCATTTAAACCGCTAGCTGGAGCGTAAAAATACTTGATATATTTATTCACCATTTATTCCATATAGATTTCAAGTAGTTATGGCAACCAAATGAGACACTTTAACAACATCCTCATCCACTGGACTAACATTTTTAATATAAAAGCTCTACTAAATTACCACTGGCAATCATTGTAAGGCTTTTGAAATAAATCTTCTCCTTAGAAGTATATAAATTTCTTGAATAAAATTGCCGAAATATAATTTCGGAAAACCTATAACAAACTAATCAAGCCATTTTACTCGTCAAAAGAATTTGGATTCCGAGGACGTGGCTATTGTTCAATATATGGATATAGTTATTTTTCAAAAAGACACATTATTCCCTAAAATTCATTGGTCGTATTTCAGAAAAGGTTTGCCAACCCTTCAGTGATATCCTATCAGTTGGTCAGAGGAGCCATCTGATCTGGGTTTACTTTCATTGCAAAGGCATGAAAAGGCGTTTATATAAAAGAAAATGTTAACCCTTCGCTTGCTGAATTTTGAAATACATTTCTCCTTCTTTACCCATGTCCTGTTGTATAATTACATATATCTACACTGTGTACAAGTATTTCGCTGTGCAATCACTGATGTGGATTGCACTTGTTGCACAATCAACTTGTAAATAGTGCAGACCCAGATGAGACAGCTCCTGCAGGAGCTGTCTCATCTGGGTCTTCACTATTTACAGGTAGGTATATTGACGTGAATAGCAAGCGAATGGTTAAACCAGTTCAGTGTGTAACAAACGATCGGTATTTATATAAGCCTAACTGCATCGTTTAATACAGGTTTTCAGTATATTGAACTATACATGTACCACCGAGTTGACATTTGAAACATCGTGTTTAGAAAACAAGAACGAGCTACACCAAGATTCGTATACTATAGTATGTTAGGTATTTTCTGGGGAATGGTGTCAACTACACAGCGTTAGAATGAAAACATTATGTATGAAACTATCTAGTTGTCTGTGTTATCTAGAGTGAACATATTAACACTGATTCTGTAATTAAACCTTTCCTTCAAATAAACGACTTTTCAGTTTTCACACAGTTGCAAATAGAGAAGACCCTGATCAGACGGCTCCTAGAGGAGGAGTCTGATCGGGGTCTGCTCTGTTTGCGTATGGTATATAAAAGGTCTGATTCTGGAGTTTCTGGCCAAGCCAAAATGTGCTGTATGCGTATGCCACCATAAAAATTAAGCTAATGAATATTCATGACGTCATTATTCTTTACATGGATATCAAACAGGAAACGTGGACTTTCTTTCAGAAAAATGACGTCATATGATACGTGTTTTACCAAACAACGATCTGCTAAGTTCTAGTTTTCAACACAATAATTTCGGTATTATTTCTTAATTAAGTATATTTTCGTATATTTTAGTCTCGAACAGTTTTCGTCTGCTTCGATTCTTAAAATAAAAATCCGAAAATTTCTTTGTAAACATATTGTCAGCGTGTCAAACAGTTTGGTCGTTATAAGACGTATTGATGCGTCTCATCTGGATCCAAACTGTTTGCACGATCTCGCCACTAGCGTACAAAGTGTTAAGCGATCAAACTGGTATAACTATATGTAGTAGCTTAATGCGGGACAAACAGAGAACTCATGCGCATTTACCTTTGTCCTGCATTAAGGAGTCATCTGTTTTTTTAAGATTGAAATTCTGTAGACGGTCACTTATGTTTTAGAAAACAAGCATAGACTACATCCATATGATTGGGTCGGACGTCAGAGTGAAGGCTCGTGAACAGTCTACAACAAATGACCTAGAACTTAACTTTTCAATTAAACACACAAAACACTGTGGACTTGGTCAGTTTACAGGGTTTTAACATCACTCGATTGAGTGAACGATGTTCACGTCGTAACCCACCGTGCGACAAATCGCCCGTCCCTGTTCACTGTGGATCAGAAATTTGGCGCCAAGCATGAGCGGGGCGACTATATGAATTACGACTTGTTTTGGCTTATGGGAGGAGCAGTCCTTTCTGTAACATTGAAATGAAAGATTTCTTGTTTGGGCAATGCAAATTGCATATACTGGCCAATTGAGATGTTAATAAAATATCAGAAATAATGAATAAAAATAAGCATGTATTGGTAGTATTGCCTTAAAAGAAATGAATACGTTTTTGATATTAAATAGCTGATACTTTCGAAGTTCTGGTGCAATAGTCTTCCCATAAGTGTTTATTACAGTAAATACATATCCCATTGTATTGTTTTGGGTTGAATGCCGATCAAAAGCTAGTTTAGAGATAACGCACATTTGCTTTTTGAAGTTTGGCCCAGAGATCGTCATTTCAACGGAATCGACACTTTTGTAGCAAGGAAATGCTTTGCCGTTTAATTTCGAAACAGAAAGAAATAATGTGATTTATTATTGAATACATCATGCAATATGTCCCTTTAACCCTTCTCTTGCTGAATTTTAAAATACATTTCTCCTTCTTTACCCATGTCCTGTTGTATAATTACATATATCAGCACTGTGTACACGTATTTCGCTGTGCAATCACTGCTGTGGAGTGCACTGGTTGCACAATCAACTTGTAAATAATGCAGACACTGATGAGACAGCTCCTGCAGGAGCTGTCTCATCAGGGTCTGCACTATTTACAGGTAGGTATACTGACGCGATTAGCAAGCGAAGGGTTAACCAAACTGTGATCGAATTGTCCTTGATAGATTGACTTGCTGTTTTTAAATGGCAGTATCGAATGGGTCGTTACTGTCGAAATTAATCTCGTGATAAAATAGAACAGAAATCAAAGTACTGAAAGCACTGAAGGTCTGCGGCTCGTTTATTCTAAACAGATTGGCTTGTGCTTATGTATTTTATAAACGAACATCTGTACTTTAATTCTTTCTCAATAATTAGAATAAATGTTAGGCAGGAACAATTATTCATAAAAAATCATAAAAAAAATGCTTCAGTACCGGGGGTCGAACTCACGCGAAGCTCGAAGAAAAGAAACGCCGACAAACATTCATAAACAAGACGGAGCTATTGCGAAATATATAGTTAATAGACATTGTATAAAGACTTCAATACTAACGCACAAAAATGACGGAAATAAATAAAGTTTAAGTAAATATAGCCCCTTTCTCGATTCAGATAGACACTAAATGTTATTCATTTTCAGTGTTATTTCATATCATTTTCATGCTGCTATTGTATACTGATAATCAAATTCCAAATCTATAGACTTTCTTCAACATATTGGAACCAAAACCAATTTCGACAAAACCTCACTCATTGGCTGACCTGAATGAATTATTTCAAACCATCTAAGTGATCAAAGCCAGGTTAGTATTAGGTTTATGCATCATTAATTTACTTGCAGTGTCAGCACCTGAAGTCACCAGACACCAATGCTTCGAAATAATTCCAAAGGTACCACATATATCTTGTTCATATTAAAGTTCCATGTTTTCATTCTCGAATATCATTCACTATTTAGCAATAGGTGCCCTTTGATGCATTGCATCAATAATTTTCTTTTATACAAATTGTATCCCCAGTGGCTCTCTCGAACCATGGCGGCCCACGGTCAATGGTTTATGTTAACAGAATGTCGCACACATGGAAACGTATCTGCTTTTTCACCCATTATTTGATAACTCCTCCTCTTGACGTCTTTGCTAACAGAGCAGACCCAGATCAGAGAGCTCCTACAGGAGATGTCTGATCAGGGTCTGCTCTGTTTGCACAACTATTATTGTTACAGTTCTAATTTGTTTACACGGCTAATGTAGTTATTTTGTTTTTTATTGTAAGCACGTGAAGTTATTAATGTTGTTGAGTTTGGTATTGATACTTATCAATTAAAACATTAATATCATATATTGATTTTGTTCATCGTCGGAATTTTAATAGTTTGTAATAAACACACAATATGATAGAATGATAATTACAGCTTTAGCAAAAGTCTTTTACCACTGCCGCAAAATAGTTCTACTACGTCAATAACGACTACTACTACCACTGTTATTATCATTATTGCTACTACTATTATTATTACTGCTACTACTACTACAAATACTAGTACTACTACTATTATATCTACTACTACTACTACTATTATTATTATTATTATTATTACTACTACTACTACTACTGCTGCCACTATTATTAGTTCTGTATTACTGCTTCTACTACTATTACTACTACTACTACTACTACTACTACTACATCTACTACTAATGCTACTACTACTACTACTACTACTACTACTGCTGCTGCTGCTACTACTATTACTGCTACTTCTTATACTTCTACTTCTACTACTACTACTATTATTACCACTACTGCTACTACTACTACTACTACTACTACTACTACTACTACTACTACTACTACTACTACTACTACTACTACTACTACTACTACTACTACTACTACTACTACTACTATTACTACTACCACTACGACTACTACTACTACTACTACGACTACTACTACTACTACTACTACTACTACTACTACAATTACTATTTCAACGTGTAGTCTGTCTGCAATATGTACGGTATATATGTTTCAACATATACCACTTTATTTTGCCTTTAGTAAAAATAAATATTAAAATGAAACATAATTCAGAAACATTGGGAAACTATAGCCCTCAGTGCGGACCAAGATTAGAAATCAGCTATCATAATATCTCATCAGAACCCAAATTGGTCTTTGTACAGCGGCGTTCATTAGTGATATTAGAATAGAGCCAAGGCTGTCAGAAAACAAAAATATCAAACCGTGCCTGTTTCAATTTTCTTTGTTCAAAACAAATACATCAATCTATATATAGAATGTGAACAAACAAACATCACGTGACAAAAAAAAGAAACTTCGCTTCAAATTTGTAGTTTGTCGATCAGTAATAACACAGAACTACAGTACAACCAATATTAACTCATTTGCGCCCAGAGGATTATTGCATGTTTAGCCTATGTATTGGATTAGTCCATGTTTGATCTAAGGGATTTTCAATTTCGTTTTGTTTTATATTGACATTCCTATCAGCAAACAATGTAGACTCTGATCAGACGCCGCATCATGCGGCGTCTGATCAGAGTCTACACAGTTTGCCTATGTCCCATATATGGGATCATGGAAACAAATGGGTTAAGCGTTTTAATGTGACTATAAACAACGTGCCTGTTTAAATCATGACGGAAGTAATACAGAAAAGCTAATGTATAACTTTCTTCGTACAATAAGCTAAATTGAACAGATCCAAAAAGCGGGTAAAGGTTTGATTCAGTGCATACACGTGACTGTTATCGTTACATCACAAACACGTGATTCTGCGGTAAAGATGTCCTCACTGTAATTAATTTTAATTGAAGCGCGGTTGAGAAAAACAAAATATAGAGATTCGTAAACACCACTATCATTATCCCCACTGTGAAAAAACAATGCATGTTCAAATTTGGATCTGATCACTTTTTGACGACGTAGGATGAGCTTAGATAAACTATTGATCATGTGTCAAATAGTTTGGACCCTGATGTGACACCGAATTACTCGACGTCTCATCAATATCCAATCTGTCCGGTCGCGGATACGGGCTATTGGTTAATAATTCATAATTAACCTTTAGCCTGCTGAGCAAATTATTTTTACAGAAGTTTCACCTACTACAATTTCAAAATTCAAGCTATTGTCAGTTTGTCTAAATAAATGCAATCCGGGTGTCAAACCGTTTGGATCCTGATGAGACGCCGAGTTTCTCGGCGTCTCATCTGGATCCAAACTGTTTGCATAGGTATTCACTCATCCGTCCATAGCAGGCTAAAGGTTAATGAAGAACAAGTGCACAGCAGACTCCAATAATGTAAGGTATCCATATCAGGAATTGATTTCAGACTCTGCCTATTTGGGTGATTATATCACAAATAAGAAGAGTGATTATTTGTACACAAACATGTTTTTGTGGTGTGTGTTAAAAAGAATTCATGCCTGTGGTTTATACTCTCACTGCGTTATCCAAATGCCGTCAATTGCAAATATACGATATGATATGCAAAGCTATCTAAAACAACACGCTCCGATATGATAATACAAATACAATATTATAGAATACAATACAATGCATTACAATAAAATACAAAATGCAATGCAATACAATAAAATGCAATAAATTCAAAAGATATTCCATACAATATAATATAATACAATACAATGCAATTCAATACACAATACACCATACAATCTAATACTATGCAAATAAAGAACAGCAAAATGCTACAATTCAAACTATAATGCAACACAACACAATAAAGTGCACACAAGTACAAAATAATACAGCAGAAAAAACAATACAATACAGTGCACACAAGTACAAAATAATACAGCACAAAAACAATACAATACAATACACGCACTGTTATGCAATGAAGTCAGGTGCAATGCAATGTATTGGTTAAATACATAAAATATGATAAATATAGTACAATACATCACAATGGACTGAAATGTAAAACATTTAAATTAAATACATGTACTATAGAGTACAATACAATACATTGCAACAAAAGGAAAAAACAATCAATACAATGAAATACAACCATGGACGTATCTTGTGACCACAGCATAGGGTTAGGTGGAGAAATAAAGAAGTTATCCTTAACATATCTTAATTTACGCATTTAATCTCGGTCCATGCTTATAAAACTTTTAGTTGAGTCTGAGTTCGTTCTCAAGTTTTTGATTGGTCAGATTTGAGCCTTTTATCACAACCTAGAGTGATAATAACTAATCAATTTTAATCAATTTTAAAAGGTTCCCTTTCTCTAGTAAATGCCCCTTTTCAGTAGCTTAATTTAAAGAGGCACAGTCTAAAATAACCTATTATTGACTCGGGTTTCGATGGATTAAATAAACACATTGACTTATTTAGCCAACTTTGTTATTGTGATGAGTATTGTATTAAGTATTACAGCAGTATTTGCGTTTAATTCGAATAAACAAATCGAGGGCTTGGTGCAAAACTATTGTAACTCCTTCACTTTGTGAAGGAGTTACAATAGTTTTGCACCAAGCCCTCGAAATATTTTATTTATATACCTATCAATGATTTACAGAGACTACTCAGCAAGACCAATTTCATTTTGTACAGTGCTCCCTCCCTACAACGGCCCTCTCAATAACGATTCCCTCCTTACAACAACGCATGTCACTGTTACAGTGCTCCCTCCCTACAACGGCCCTTTCAATAACGATTCCCTCCTTACAACAACGCATGTCACTGTTACAGTGCTCCCTCCCTACAACGGCCCTCTCAATAACGATTCCCTCCTTACAACAACGCATGTCACTGTTACAGTGCTCCCTCCCTACAACGGCCCTCTCAATAACGATTCCCTCCTTACAACAACGCATGTCACTGTTACAGTGCTCCCTCCCTACAACGGCCCTCTCAATAACGATTCCCTCCTTACAACAACGCATGTCACTGTTACAGTGCTCCCTCCCTACAACGACCCTCTCAATAACGATTCCCTCCTTACAACAACGCATGTCACTGTTTCCGAAACAACACGGCTCCAGAAACAACCTTTTTCCATCGTATTTTCTTTATACCTCCATCAAACCCTATGTTGTGACCACTCTTTAGAATCGTCACTTTGTGACGATTCTAAAGAGTGGTCACAACATAGGGTTTGATTGAGGCATAACGGTTTTAGTTCTCGAAATACACCTTATCTGGGGATCTGCAAACAAGCTAATTATGTTTGATTTTCCCTCCCTATAACAACTCCCTCTGAACAACACATACAATATTCGTATCCCAAAGGGTGTCGTTGTAGAGAGGGGGCACTGTATCGTCACTTGTAATGGTGTCACTCACAATAACGATACCATCGTTTTGGTATTATTCACTAATAATTATATAGTTCGTTCTCAAGCTTTAGATTGGTCAGATTTGAGTTCTCAAGTTTTTTATTGGTCAGATTTGAGCCACAAGCTCAAATCTGACCAATCAAAAACTTGAGAACGAACTCAGACTCACCTAAAAGTTTTATAAGCATGGACCCTGTTCTAATATTTCGACCACTAAAGACCCTTTTCAAAGATTATCATGTCGAAATACACGTCACATTTTTGTGACATGCATTCAGTATATTTGGAATATTATCACTAATTAATTAATCAATATAATTATACATAAAATCAGGATATTCAACTTCTTTAGGTTCATGTGAAAACAAGGTCACTCAAATGAAATATTATCCGGTAAAAAGCCCGTGCTTTGAACTATTTTTAACAGAATAACAAATTTCCCTTTATTCCATAAATACGCCTTTCTATGCCTTTGCAAAAACGAGACCCCTGATAATGGTCTGCTCTGTTTGCTTATAAACTTATGATAGATCTGACTGTACCGTTTCCACCAATATTTATATTCCTGTGTAGATGTGCCATTATAGATATTGAGCTAATTAATATTCGTGATGCCATTATTCATTACCTGACTATTCGTGGAGTAAAAATCAATCAAAAGAAGATGCTTGCCCTCTTTGTATCATCAGTAAAGATGCGGTTATGACATTATATATCAGTCACTACATTATTAGGTTGATTAACCCATTTATTCCCACATTATTTCAGGAATACAGTAGAACCCCTCTAAACTGGAATTCCAGTTTAGTATAAAAATCGGTCTTGGGGACAAGTGGCAGCTTAATGAAGGGTGAAAGTCTTTCGCCCTGCATTAAGCAGCCACCTGCCTAAACGTACCTAAATTCTTCTCAACTATAATTCCGGTTTAGAGGGGTTTTACTGTACTCGTCTAGATCTCATTTCGAAACCCATTATTCTGAGGGGGCACAGCAAATAAATATTTGTTGGTATAAGCCGTCGGCAAATAGTTCAGATACAGGATACATACACGAGGATGAAAAGCATCAGAAGGTCGACGATACGAAGAGGCACCGCAATTACGTTACATGTAAAACCCCTCTAATGCGGCCACCAAAATGGGGCATACTTCTGGGTGACAGAGGCAGGTGGTAGCTTAATGCAGGACGAAAGTTATGAAGAAAGCTTCTATAGGAGCTTTCTGCATAACTTTCGTCCTGCATTAAGCAGCCAACTGCTTATAAAGACAGCTATGTTTATACATTAAGTGGTCGCATTAGAGGGGTTCTATTGTACCTTCGTTAACTCTTTACTCCATCAATATTTATGTAAAGATATTGACATTATGAACATATGCACACAAGCATATGAACACAGATATATGAACACTGGTATATGAACACAGGCATATGAACACTGGCATATGAACACTGGCATATGAACACAGGAAATTATTTGTTGACCATCTCTGTTATATAATAGTTGATGACTGTTTTGTTATATACTATATGTGATGGCCATTTCTGTTCGTGTACATAATATGTAATGGTCATTTTTGTTATATTATATGATGGTAATTTCTGTCATGTTATTTGAGATGGCAATTTCTGTTATATTCGTTTTGGTTGCCGGGCCTGTTCAGTTATATGTGATGGCCGTTTCTTTGTTAATTCTAATATTATTACATGTATTTCTGTTATATGAGATAATATAATATTTAATGGCCATGTTTGTTGTATTATATGTGTTTGCCATTTCTACTATACTATACAGCAACACATCTCTAAACCTGAATTCTAGTAGAGAAGAATTTGAAACTTTTAAGCAGGCGGCTGCTTAATGCAGGATGAAAGTCATACAGAAAGCTCCTAGAGGAACTTTCTGCATGATTTTCACCCTGCATTAAACTGTCACCTGTCCCCACGATCGACATTTATACCAAAATTAAAGTCTGGTTTAGAGAGGTTTTACTATATTTGATGCCTATTTCTGTTTTATTATATTTGATGTACATTTCTGTTACATGTACATGTGACGGCTGTTTCTGTAGTATCATATTTGACGGCCAATTTTGTTATTCTGTTTGATGGTAATTTCTGTTATACCATAATTATTTTGATTTAACGTTTTAGACAATTCGCGAACATTTAGCCAGTAATACATGTAGCTGAACAATACCAAATAATCATCCCTGCAAAATGATAATGGCATCTAACCGGTGGTTTCATATAAGGATCTGTTTTAGTTTTCACTACAGCTATACGAGGAGCTTACAGGCCAGTGTTGGTCTGATCTTTAATGATTTCAAACGTATACCTTGCGTCGACTTATTTTCCGCATATAAAGGACCATAGCTCCATAGTAACTGAAGAGATCTGGCTGATTATATAATTTGACCGAGATAATATGTCAATTAACATTACACACCAAGTTTGATGAATAATGAACACAAACATCTCCAATTAGAAAATATAACTAAATAGTTTTGTTTGACTTATTTCCTAAACCAAGGGTGGTAATTTTACAGAGACTAAAATATTGATTGAGATATTGTGTAAATAGGCATTCAAAGATGCGTACATTATAACATTTTCAAGAATAATTCTTTTATTTCTCCACCATACCCTATGTTGTGGCCACTCTTCGAGACGATTCTAAAGGGTGATCGCAACATATGGGTCCATGCTTATAAAACGTTTAGTTGAGTCTGAGTCCGTTCTCAAGTTTTTGATTGGTCAGATTTGAGCCAAAGGCTCAATTCTGACCAATCAAAAGCTTGAGAACTCAAATCTGACCAATCAAAAGCTTGAGAACGAAACTCAGACTCAACTTAAAGCTTTATAAGCATGGACCCTGGTTTGGAGGGAAAATGAGTTTTAGTATCTGAGTTCACACACTTAAATGTTCCTCTGGGTCACATTATACTGTCAGGTTTGGAGAAGATTAACCCTTTCCTCATATATAAACGTGTTTTCACGCATCTGCAAACAGAGTAGACCCAGATCAGACAACTCCTATAGGAGCCGTCTGATCAGGGTCTGCTCTGTTGCTAATGCAATTTGATAGATCTGTTTCTAGACTTTCTAAAATGGCTACAATGTTCCACCTTCCACGTTTCATAATAACTATTTTGTCCATGAATATTCAATAGGTATTGAAATTTTTAATAAACATAGAACAGGGAAAAGGTTAACCCTTCTCTTGCTAGGCTCGTCTTGTCTAGCATTTGCAAACAGCCTGACTCTAGATTAGAGAACAGGCAAGGTTTATACAGTAAACCCCCTCTAATACGACCACCTAAAATATTACTGGATGGTAGAGGCAGGTGGTAGCTTAATGCAGGACAAAGGTAATGCAGAAAGCTCCCAGAGGAGCTTTCTTCTTTACTTTTGTCCTGCATTACGCAACCACTTGCTTATAACGACACCCATGTTTATTCATTAACCCTTTCCCTCATATAAACGTGTTTTCACGCCTTTGCAAACAGAGTAGACCCAGATCAGACGGCTCCTAGAGGAGCCGTCTGATCAGGGTCTGCTCTGTTTGCTAATAGAATTTGATAGATATGTTTCTTTGCTTTCTAAAATGTCTTCAATGTATCACCTTCCATATTTCCTTATAACTATTTTGTTAATGAATATTCAGGAGGTATTGACATTTGTAATAAACATAGAACAGGGAAAGAGTTAAGTGGTCGCATTACAAGGGATCTACTGTATTGACTAAAATCTCATCCTTCCGCAGTACATAGACTGACACGCTATAAATGGTATTGGACATAGTAGAACATGTCTTAAGCGGTCATTCATTTAATGAACTAAGGAGTCTTAAGAAGCATGTTGTTGCTTAATAGCAATGCAGAAAGCTGGTATAAACTTACTTTTGACCTGTATTAAGAAACTTGAAACTTAAACGCATATTTTTTTGCAAATAATGCATTCAATGGCGTTGTACATTGGCAAACATAAAATCAAAATCGAGAGAGGATATACAATACACGAATATACATTTAAGAAAGCATGAACACTAATATCCATAAAATGATGGTTCAAAAACTGTTATAATATACTAAAAGCTACCATATGGTTTACAGAACCATAGTTAGACCTATTTTTGATGGTCGCTTAAAATAGGTTCTACTGCATTATACACATGCCATGATGGGTATTACTTCCAAGTGTGGTGAAGACTCGACAAAACATTTCTTTTAGAGAGTGGGGAACCTTCCTCTAAAGGCGTATGTGGACAATTAGGCACCCCCCCCACACACACACACACACACACACACACACACATATAACACACTGGTTGAGTTTTGTTGACGAATTAAAACAGCTAGTTGGATAAAATTTGTTTTACATTTCACTGTTGTATATATGTACTATCACTATTGCCACTAGTAATTGATTTTAACTATTGTCGAAGATACTCATCCAGCCAGTGTTTTAGTAGACGATTACGTAAAAAAATCCTGCAAACTCATATTGAAATTTCGAAGGAATCGCAATATCCATTAAAGAATTACTGCCATCGCCCTTGACAGTCCTGTTCTAACGTATCACATTTGGTTGACCAGCTTTGATACAGGTCCACCTAAAACTAATTATGACAAAATTGTGACAAGCGATATCGAAATTAAGCTATTGATTTCAGATATATGACGGTTGCTCACGTTATTTTATTATTTTGGTTGCAATATTGGTTAAGGCTATACATTGAATGCAATTCCAGAAAAAAAAATGAAGAAAGATCGCCCAAAGAATATCCATGTCAAGTTTTATCAATGTCCAGCATTGTGAATGTAAAAGGAATGTTTGATCATTGAAAGATGCGTCAGGACGGATAACCGTGCGGGTGGACGGACGGGGGTCGGTCGGACGGACGGACGGACATACAGACAGACAGACAGACAGACATACAGACAGACAGACAGACAGACAAACAGACAAACAGACAAACAGACAAACAGACAAACTGACAGACAGACAGACAGACAGACAAACAGACAAACAGACAAACTGACAGACAGACAGACAGACTGATAAACAGATAGATAGATAGATAGATAGATAGATAGATAGATAGATAGATAGATAGATAGATAGATAGATAGATAGATAGATAGATAGATAGATAGATAGATAGATAGATAGATAGATAGATAGATAGATAGATAGATAGAAAGACAGACAGACAGACAGACAGACAGACAGACAGACAGACAGACAGACAGACAGACAGACAGACAGACAGACAGACAGACAGACAGACAGACAGACAGACAGACAGACAGACAGACAGACAGACAGACAGACAGACAGACAGACAGACAGACAGACAGACAGACAGACAGACAGACAGACAGACAGACAGACAGACAGACAGACAGACAGACAGACAGACAGACAGACAGACAGACAGACAGACAGACAGACAGACAGACAGACAGACAGATAGACAGATAGACAGATAGACAGATAGACAGATAGATAGATAGATAGATAGATAGATAGATAGATAGATAGATAGATGGATAGAAAATAAATGAAGTAATACCTGAAGCGTTTGTGCCACATAAAAGATTTAATAATCCCTGCATGCGATCCATGCAGCGCTCGAACCGGCGCGAGCTCACCGCACTGGTATGTCGAGTGTTCGAACAGTTGACAACAATACCGGATACATGAGCTCGTTTTAAGATACAAGTAAGCGTAACAAACATACACAGCCACAGCTTAAACATCATTGTACTGTACCTCTACTAGCACAGCAGTGAGAGAGTGAGTTCGTTAGTACTGGAGCCTCTATATTTATCCATTATAGTGGTTTGTTGACACTTTGCGCATGCGTGTTCATGATATCTGCTTGTTTAACCCGAACATATGTCATGAAAATAAATTGTGTGACCTTCTTGCTACTTTTAAGAGCCTGAAATAGGATTTCATTGTTATGAATTTATACTGAACAAGGATTGCATGCTTGGATCGCCATTTCATTCATAGTTTTTACAATATCTATTTAACGGACACTTTACACCTTCTTATAAGAATATCAAATAATTATGTGAAACAGGAGAAGATGTGAGTGTTCCTCCTATATCAAGGGTTTAGTATACAACTGTTCGAATCTCATATTATTTAATATTCATTAACCCATTTGCTCCCACGATCCCATATATGGGACATAGGGAAACAGTGTAGACTCAGATCAGACCAGCATAATGCGGCGTCTGTTCAGAGTCTACAACTGTTTGCTGATAGGAATTTCAATATAAAACAAAATGAAATTGGACAAATCCAATGTATAAACATGGAAGAATCCACTGGGAACCAATGGGTTACTACTAACCAATTTACACTTTACTCTATGCATACGCAATTTACGCAGATTCAGAGTAGCTCCAGACCAGACGGTTTCTGTATTGGAACCGTCTCACCTGGGTCTGCTCTGTTTGCTTACGACATAATACAGATACGAGTCTATGTTTTTGCCATGACCGAAACTTCTTGTGGTCAGATGTCAATATTAACCCATTACATCAAAGACTATTTTTAGATCCGACCACTTTGAATAAATCTACCGAAAAGGAGCATTAACTAGAGGAAAATTATAGATTTTTGTAGTTTGAAACCATTGTGATAAATAGAGCATTTGCTCCTATAGGAGCAAATGCTCTATTTATCACAATGGTTTCATAAAGTGACCTTTACAGAGGCGTAGAAAGGCGTATTTATGGAGGAAAGGGTTAAGATTAAATTAAATGATAGTCACGGTGTGGACTGAGCGGTCATTCGGACTGAAAGTAGACTGCAACTAGGTACTTTACTTTTTTTATGTCATTATTTCTTATTCATGAAGTACATGTACAGATTTAATACCAATTATCAATCGTTTGCAGAATAATTGACCATTTGGAGTGGGGAAAGGAATGCACTAAAGTTTACAAACAGTGAAGATCCAGAGGACTCCCTACGTTCTGAACTGTTTGAAATTAAAACATACTTGGTGTTCTTTCATTGCTTTTGAAAAAAAACCGAGACCAGTGTGTTTAACCCTAAACCCATTCCCCACACACAGACGCCTTCTGATGCATTCCCTCATATAGACGTCATTTGACCCATTCCCTCATATAGACGTCATTTGACCCATTCCCTCATATAGACGTCATTTGACCCATTCCCTCATACCGACGCCTTTTGACGCTTCTGTAAAAGTCTCTTCCTTGAAACCATTGTGATAAATAAAGCATTTGCTCCATAACAGCAAAGGCTTTATTTATCACAATAGTTTTAAAACTACACAATTTTAAAAGCTTCCTTTTCTCTAATAAATGTTCCTTTTGCGGTAGATTTATTCAAATAGTTTGGGTCTAAAATAGCCTGTGAAGGTATGGGTTAATGTATGAGAACATAATGTCACCCAATGTGGGAACCCATGCTTTGCAGATGGTTTGTCGCTAATTGCGTCTTCTCCATGACTTGCTGATATTGTGTGCAGATACTATCCAATATGGTTGGTGAGTCTTGGCGCAAACAAATCAAACGTTGTAATTTTTAGTAAACGCCACAACGTGCCGGGAATATAGTAATTTTAATCAGACTTTGGTTAGTGAATAGAACACTTGTTATCAGACAATGGTTAGTGAATGCGGCAATGGTTATCAGACGTTGATTAGTAAATATAGCATTTGTTATCAAACTTTGGTCAGTGAATAGAGCAATTGTTATCAGACGTTGGATAGTGAATAGAGCAATTGTTATCAGACGTTGGATAGTGAATAGAGCAATTGTTATCAACATTTAGCTAGTGAATAGAGCAATGGTTATCAGACGTTGGATAGTGAATAGAACAATTGTTATCAGTCGTTGGTTGGTGAATATAGCATATGTTATCAGACTTTTTGCTAGTGTAAATTAAATGAACAAACAGATCATACCCTGACCAGACAGTCCCTCTGACGTAGCCATCTGATTTTTGGTCTACTCTGTTTGCAAAAGTTGTTAAGTAGTTTCTATCCGGTAAAGGGTTAACCATTAAAATTTTACTCACTGAATATTAAAGTAAAACATAATGACGTCATGAATACTAATTAGATTATCTTTAAAGCACATTGGCACAAGCCATTTTGGTCATGACAGAAACTGTAGAATCATATGCATATTGGTTCATAAGCAAACTGGTCAGACCCTGATCAGGCGGTCCATCTGAGGGTCGTCTGATCTTGGTCTATTCTATTTGCAAAGGCTTAGAAAGGTGTATAAAGGTTCATCTATGGAGTAAAGGTTAACCCTTCGCTTGCTATTCACGTCAATATACCTACCTGTAAATAGTGAAGACCCAGATGAGACAGCTCCTGCAGGAGCTGTCTCATCAGGGTCTGCACTATTTACAAGTTGACTGTGCAACCAATGCACTCCACAGCAGTGATTGCACAGCGCAATACTTGTACACAGTGAAGATATATGTAATTATACCACAGGGCATGGGTAAAGAAGGAGAAATGTATTTTAAAATTCAGCAAGCGAAGGGTTAAACCTTCTGTGTTTCAAAATAATGCCTGCTCAAACTCTCAACTACTGTATTTTAACCTACTTCCAGGATTGCGAGGAACCAGTGTACGTGTGCTTGGACCCTGATAACATGTATTTCTGTTTGCAAATTATAGGCAGGTCGCCCTTGCGCGGTAAATGTTGATATGCCTGTCATATGTTATGACCCTGAACTTACATCTCCCACGCAGCAGTTCAGTTCATCGTGTACAGTAAAACCTGTCTTAAGCGGTCTCCAAAAGATGTCTAAAACGGTTCTGTCAGACAGGTGGTAGCTTAATGTAGGTCAAAAGTAATGCAGTAAGCACCTATAGGAGCTTTCTGCATTACTTTTTGTTCTATATTAAGCAACCAGCTGCTTTTTAAGACTCCTATATTCAATAAATGAATGGTCGCTTAAGACAGGTACTACTGTACCTTGTTGTTGAAAAGTGTCGTTAACCAGTTCCATAATGAACAATTATGAATAAATTGATCACTTCATGGCTATTCACTAACTTAATTTTTATAAGTTAAAATGAAACGTTGACTGTAGTGTTTCATAAGCAAACAGGGCAGAACCTGATCAGACAGCTCCTTCAGGTATGAAAATGCGTTTGTAAGGAATGCTTAATACTTAAGGCGTAATTGCCTATCACTGTCCATTCAATATGAGCGCTTTACATTTACTACAGAATGCTGGGTCTATTTTGTTTGAAAATAACAGTATACTCGTTTCCCGCTTTCGGAGTGTTAACCTGCAACACACTGAACGACTGTCCTCTTCAACAAACAGTGTCACTTTTTTTCTTTCTTTTTTGTCTACTATTATTCACTTTTACCAAATTCAATGCGGGGAAAATGTACACTGTTTGTATATGTCATTTTTAACCATTACACAGCCGCCAGCGCATAAATGCACCACGACAAATAGTGCAGTCCCAGATCAGGCGCCGCCTTTTCAAGGCGGCGTGTGATCAGGGACTTCACTATTTGTCTCAATCTATATTTCTATATACATTTGTATGTGCTATATTCCTTTGAAATTTACATTTATTTATCTCATTTCCTTATTTCTCTGAATGATTTAACAAACTTGGATTGCAGACGACAATTAGAAATTAGGCACCGAAAGGATTAAGGGACGCATTTCCTTTATTGGTTAACTCTGCTGTAAATCACTGATGAGTCATTCCGCTTTAAAGATTATTTGTGACAGGTTCTCTGACTAAACAATATTTTCCTCTTCTTTTTTCATCTGTCTTTAAAATCACGGTTGTTTGTAGTGAATATTGGACATAATTTGGGTTCTAACGATGTCGTAAACAAGATGATTAATCATTATCCGGCATAACGTGACTTGTACAATAGAACCTGTCCTAATCGAATATTCATTCATTGAACACAAACGTCTTTTAAAAAGCAGGTGATTGCTAATTGAAGGGCGAAAGTAATGCAGAAAGTTCATATAGAAAGCTTTCTTCGTTACTTTTAATCTGCGTTATGCTACCATCTACCTTACATAGCCATGATTAGACCTCTCTTTAGATGACAGCTTTAGACAGGTTCTACTGTATTGTTTAACAGTTTGGATCGAGATGAGACTCAAAGTAACTCAAAGTTTCAAGCTGTTTGACACTCGTCCAATAGTTTCTTTAAACATTCAACGAATCGGAAGCTAGTAAAGCATTGCAAAAGACCAACACTGCAGACATTACTGTAGTCAAGCATTGCAACAGACCAACACTGCAGACATTGCTGTAGTCAGGCATTGCAACAGACCAACACTGCAGACATTACTGTAGTCAGGCATTGCAACAGACCAACACTGCAGACATTGATGTAGTCAAGCACTGCAACAGACCAACACTGCAGACATTACTGTAGTCAGACAATGCAACAGACCAACACTGCAGACATTACTATACTCAAGCATTGCCACAGACCAACACTGCATACATTACTGTAGTCAAGCATTGCAACAGACCAACACTGCAGACATTACTGTACTCAAGCATTGCAACAGACCAACACTGCAGACATCGCTGTAGTCAGGCATTGCAACAGACCAACACTGCAGGCATTACTGTAGTCAAGCATTGCAACAGACCAACACTGCAGGCATTACTGTACTCAAGCATTGCAATAGACAAACACTGCAGACATTACTGTACTCAAGCATTGCAACAGACCAACACTGCAGACATTGCTGTAGTCAAGCATTGCAACAGACCAACACTGCAGACATTACTGTAGTCAAGCATTGCAACAGACCAACACTGCAGACATCGCTGCAGTAAAGCATTACAGCAGACCAACACTGCAAGCATTGCTTGCTTCGGCTTCATGCTTCACAGCGCAATTTCATTCAAATTCTTGTAAACCTTAACTCCATGAGTATCAATGTAAGAAATAATGACGTCATGAATATTAACTAGATTATTTTGTTATAACAACACATGGACACGGGAGATTATGGTCATGGCAGAAACTGTAGAATCATATCTGTATTATATCATAAGCAAACAGAGCAGACTCCGATCAGACGGCTCCTATAGGAGCCGTCTGATCTGGGTCTGCTCTGTTTGCAAAGGCATACAAAGGCGTATTTATGGAGTAAAGGGTTAAATACATAGGTAGAGAGTTAAATAGTTTGGATCCTGACGAGACACTCGGTGCCTCATCTGGGTTCAAATTGTGTGCAATGTTACTCACAAATTCGCCCATTGCAATAAGAACAAGTAGTCCCTACCTGTGACAGTGGCGGTAGTAGATGTTTAGCAGACACCATGTGTAACCCTTTCTATATCTAGTCCAATACCTTTTGAATGTTCATGGACAAAACAGTTAAAATGAGATATGGAAGGTGGTACATTGTTGTCATTTTAGAAACTAAGGAAACAGATCTTTCAAATTCCATTTACCAACGGAGCATATCCTGATCATACGGCTCCTATAGGAACCAACTGATCTGGTTCTACTCTGTTTGCATATGTGTGAAAACACGTTTATATGAGCGAAAGAGTTATAAAAATATAAGAATTAAATGCAATTAAAATCTTTCTCTCTCAAAGACGTGCACTCGTCTATAAAGCCCTGTAATTAGTTATCCTCTAAGGCGATGCTATTTAGTTACGAACAAACACGATGCGAAAAAAGACGTCTATAGCAAAATGTCTTTCCTAAATTAAAGTTAATACAGGTCTCGTTGCCTACAGCTTTAAAAATGTATTTGTCACGTTTCTTTGTTCTATTCCGCTTTTGAGCTTTAGGTTCTAGTAAACTAGCTTTTGAATATTTTGTTTGTTTTTTAGAACAAGATCACACTCAAACGTTGCGATGCAAAATACTTCAGATCTTAAGGCATTTTCCTGATACTTCTATAAATTTACGCAGAGATGAATCTCTTTACAGCGGTAACTTGGTGACCAAACAGAGGATATCGGTACTTTAAAAGTAGGCGGCTGGTAAATACAGAAATAAAGTACGGTTAACCCTTCGCTTGCTGAATTTTAACCCTTCGCTTGCTGAATTTTAAAATACATTTCTCCTTCTTTACGCATGTCCTGTTGTATAATTACATATATCTTCACTGTTTACAAGTATTTCGCTGTGCAATCACTGCTGTGGAGTGCACTGGTTGCACAATCAACCTGTAAATAGTGCAGACCCTGATGAGACAGCTCCTGCAGGAGCTGTCTCATCTGGGTCTTCACTATTTACAGGTAGGTATATTGACGCGAATAGCCAGAGAAGGGTTAAGAGAAACCATTGAACGAGTGTCAAACAGCTTGACACTGTGAGCTACTAGGAGTCTCATTTCGATCCAAGGTGTTATAAAAATACAGCAGAACCTGTCTTAAGCGACCATCAAAAAGAGGTAAAATATGTCTGATTAACGGTCTGTAAGGCAGATGGTAGCTTATGCAGACCAATGGTATTTCAGAAAACTCCAATAGGAGCTTTCTGCATTACTTTTGTCTGCATTAAGACTCCTATGGTCAATAAATGAATGGTAGTTTAGGACATACCGGTATTCTACTACACAAATATTTTGAAAATGGGTGAGCCTGCGAAAGCATAAGTAGCAATGCAAAAAGAGAAAGTTGCAGACTCGATTTTATTGAGTCTGTTCATGAGTAGTAGTTATAAGTGCAAAACTACTCACGCCCCCTAGCACAGGCTTAAGCAGTATTCAATTTTCAAAACTTATACCATCAAAACTAAAGATCCCGAGGGACCAGAAAATATAACAACACTGAGAATGAAGTACGGAGCGACTTTTTACGGCCGCCACAAAAGCTCTTAACATCTGCCGTTGTGAAGTACATATATTCTGAAAGTGGATGATCCTTCGAAAACAAAAGTAGCAATGCCAAAAGAGAAAAGTGCATATTCGGTTTTATTGAGTCTGTGTATGGGTAGTAATTAAAAGTGCAACACTACTCACGCCCCTATCACCAAGTCACGTTACGGTGGAAAATGGTTAATCATCTTGTTTACAAAGTTGCTAGAACCACAATTATGTTCAATGTTCACTAGAAACTAGTTGAACAACCGTGTGTTTAACCCTTTCCCTCATATTGACGACTTTTGACGACTCTGTTAATGTCACTTTGTGAAACCATTGTAATAAATAGAGCATTTGCTCCTATAGGAGCAAATGCTCTATTTATCACAATGGTTTCAAACTACAATATTATAAAAATTCCTTTTCTCTAGTTCATGCTCCTTTTCGGTAGATTTATTTAAAGAGGTATGGTCTAAAAATAGCCTTTGTGGTAATGGGTTAAAAAGACAGATGACAAAATAGAAAGCAACTGTTTAGTCAGAGAGTCTGTCACGGATAACCTTCAAAGTGGAATGGTCCATCAGTAGTTTACTGCAGAGTTAACCCATAAGTACCCAGTGTCCCTTTAAAGTGGCATATGCAAACAATGTAGACCCAGATCAGATGACTCCCGATCAGAGTCCGAACTGTTTGCTAAACGCATGTAGGGCAATGGCTTATACCTATACCTTATATAGTTTGTTTGCTTTGCTCCCTAAACATGGAAAATGGATTGGCTTCAAAATAAACTTTTAACGGGTTTTCCTTACATTGCATAGGAATATATTGGTTAAACATATTCAGTATGAAAGACATAAACTTATTAGAGGGTTTTGAATGACAGACATTCCAGACCCTGAACAGAGGAATCACATTATTTCATTTACTATTTTAGACCCAATCTCTTTGAATAAATCTGCTGAAAAGGAACACTTACTAGAAAAGGAAAAAGTTTAGAGGTGTGTAGTTTTCAAACCATTGTAATGAATAAAGCATTTAAAGAAAATTTCATGTTCTATTTATCACAATGCTTTCAAAAGGTGACTTACAGAAGAGTCAAAAGGCATCAATATTAGGGAATGGGTTAAGTAAACCAGATGTATTGGCATTATTGCATGCTATTGTATATCTTTCTTTGATGGATTTTCAAGACAATAAGAATTTCCATTGAGGAAACTTTGATTACAGATATGGTGTGGATTGTCGAAATTTCAACAATAATCCGCATTATCATTAATAAACAATTGCCACGGTGTGCAAACGTGACCGCTCAAATCTTGACCCGGGTCCATGCTTATAAAACTTTTAGTTGAGTCTGAGTTCGCTCTCAAGTTTTTGATTATGGCTCAAATCTGACCAATCAAAAGCTTGAAAATTCAAATCTGACCAATCAAAAGCTTGAGAACGAACTCAGACTCAATTAAAAAGCTTTATAAGCATGGACCCTGGGGTAAATCTGACTACTTCCGAATCGAGTACGTTTTAAGAAACTATTGACCGAGTGTCAAACAGTCTGGATTCTGATGAGACGTCTCATCTGGATTTAAACAGTTTGCATTTGCGAGTTAGGTAATGAATAGTGAAATGGGGGTAAAACGAACACTTTATTACTAAACGTAATTACAAGATTGCGTGCTCAAACATCAACTATCAACAACAGCCGATCAAAACAATATTGATGTATGATCAGGACTCCTCACTGAAGAGTATTATTATGAGGTGCATGCCACCATATGAAGAGCGTGTGTTTTTATGACGCCGCTTTTAACAACAACCGGCATTGGACCTGTATACAGTACTCGATTACTTAATTTAATAAGCTCGTGAAAGGTTGTGTCACGTATGCTTTTCAAGCGTTGTTTACAACTATTGACAAGTGAAACATGCAGGAACTCAAACACTACAAAAATCAATGGCATCAATTGCTCTTCCGGTTTAGAACAAGTGCGCACGGAAATTTCAACCGACGATAAATAAAAATTCTACTCTGTTATAAATAGAATAACGATAATCTACAAATAATAAATAACTATTAGCGATTTACTGCAATTAAAAGGACAATATTGATAATAAAGTAGAACGTTTTCGTAATGCCAGCAGGTGTTCTCATAGTTTCGGGGAAATTTGCCTAATAAATTGACTTCAGAATCTGAAACTATATGACTTGAAACTAACTTAAGTAGCACTCACACGCGTGGTTTAAATAACCTTTACTCCGTAAATACAACTATCTATGCCTTTGCAAACAGAGTATACCCAGATCCTATTGGAGCAAATGCTCTATTTATCACAATGGTTTCAAACTACAAAATTCTAAAATTTTCCTTTTCTCTTATTAATGTTCCTTTTCGTTAGATTTATTCAAAGAAGTTCTATCTAAAAATAGCCTGTGGGGTAATGGGTTAATAACCCTGATCAAGTGATTCGCATAAGTAAACAGCTTGAATCCAGAAAAGACGCCGGCTGAATAACAAGGTGTTTGACGCTTCGTTGATAGTTTCTTCGAAATCTGATCGAATCGGAAGTAGTCAAAATTGTATGCACGAGAGCCAAATTTAAGCAGACATTATATTTTACATCGAGGAAAGAGTTAGAACTGTACCAATACAGCGTTAAGTAAATAGTTAACCTTTACAGGACTGAATTTTCAAATGGACTACATGTATTCCACAATTCAAACAGATCAAGCTTACGGTGACTATTTAGGGAATTTTCTAAAGAAAAGCATAACACGACAAACAGTGCAGACCCTGATGAGAGGGCTCCTCCAGGAGCCCTCTCACCTCGGTCTACACTGTTTGCAAAGGACATTAGTGTGTCTCGCTGTAAGGGTTAATAATAAAAAGTATTTCGCTTCTAAACACTGGTTCAGTATTAACCTTTCTGCAAAACGATATTTATTTCTGCTTCTTTTTAGCAAGTCCCCTGATGGAAACCTTATGACAGAGGCACTCGTTAAATTTATTGTGCAACACTGTCTGGTTTCAACATAGTTTATTTCTCTTCCAATATGATAAACAAGTTTATAGCCACCAATATGTGAAAAGGCAATCTGATTCAATCGAAAATGGCTGAAAGTTTTCCGAAATGAATTCCTCGAACATACATAAATGCAGGTTCACATGTATTTAGTACGTCATGGTTACAGTTACATGCTTATAATCCCATTATATTTGTACGTGAATTATTAATTATACACTCAGTTATCTCTCAAACGGATACACATTAGGGGTTTTATATAGAAAATAACATAATTCTTCATTTTGTTTGATAAAAATGACACAGTAAATTATTCGTGTAACAAGCAGAACAATCTAAAGTTCTTTTCTATTTGGATCTATCGAGTGAGACCAAGCAAGAAAAGAGAAATTAGAACTGAAAACAAATGCATGCAACATATTTCATATTCCCCATGTTTCCTGTTTTTTAGCGGACAAAGTCTTTTGACTGGACCTACTGTCTCTTACATTATTCTTCTGTTCTCCTCTGATATCAGCTTTGAATGCGGACTGCACCGTTCATTGCCGATTTGTTTTACTTTATTTTATTGACAGCAGACAATATGTGACGAGCACGACGTTACAGTAGTTCATTTGCATTTAGTCGACGGTCAGTATCCATGCTTATTACACTTTTTAGGTGAGTCTGAGTTCGTTCTCAAGTTTTTGATTGGTCAGATTTGAGCCTTTCTGACCAATCTAAAGCTTGAGAACAAACCAAACTCAACTAAAAAGCATTATAAATATGAACCCTGATCACAGAGGTCCAGATAAGAAGCGTAAATTAAAAATACATTTTCAAGAATACATCCATTGTTTCTTTCCTTTATAAAACGCGTGTGCATAACATCGGCAACATCGATTCTTTAACATCAAATATTTGCATTTAAATTGATTAAATTTTACTTATCTCCACATGTTGTATTTATTTTATTCCACGTTTATTGACTATTAAAACTCGTCATTTATATACACACGGCCTTTAACACATAAGTTTGATTGTGAGACATCCAGTAAAACCAACAGAAATTAAACCATTCTCTCATATTGATCCATTTTGACGCCTCTGTAAAAGTCACTTTTTGAAAAGTCTCTATTAACACGGTCGTTTCAAAACTACGCAATTCTGATTTTCCTTTTTCTAGTAAATGCTCCTTTTCAGTAGATATACTCAAAGAGGCTGGATCTAAAAATAGCCTATGCGGTAATGGGTTATGCACGAATGGTATTTTGTGACATGGATATTCACACCATATCCTGACCTGTTGAGTGGAGTTCCATGACAAAGATAAGTTTCTTCTTTTAACCATTACCCCGTATTAAAAAAAATATCTGGTTCAATGTCATATACTTCCGATTCGATCAAACTTTGGAAAGTCTTTTGACCGATTGTCAAACAGCTTGGATCCTTATGGCGTCTGATCTGGATCGAAGGCGTTCGATCGAAATGCGATTCAAGTCGCGGAGAGCAGGATAAGGGTAAGAAAATTCAATCTGGTGCCGCATCGAAATTAAGACCATTTCGCTCTCGATAGAAATAATTGGACAGTGTTGATCAGACTGGGGTGACATTGTGAAACAATTTTTCTCTTAATTATTTATTCGTTGTACAAGACAAACAATCATTAGCGGCATTTTCAGCTTCGCCACAGTTACACAGGGGGTTTCACAATATTATGTTCATGAATGTAAATTCTGAAGGGAGGTGATACATTTAAACCCCTTGTCAACAGGCCTGAATGTCATAATGGTTGGAATTTGTATGGTAAATGTAGCTGAAATCAGGGGTTACGTAAAACGTGGGAGTCTCTTATCCATTTACAACTACTTACAACTAAATTTGTGAAATATGGGAACAGTGACGTGTCACAGAGCAATGTTACTCATTTTAAAGCCAATCAAGAAGGCTTGGCAAACAACAAGAAATGTGATTGACCAAGGACAGCGACAACAAGCGAGAATTTAGAGATTTGTTTAGTTTATGAAAGAAGCTCGACTGAGTGTTCAACAGTTAACTCTTCTCTGTTTGCAAATACGTGAATATGATTTTATATGAAGGACAGAGTTAACTGGTCCTACTGGTTTATGTTTATCAAAGGTTTATTTCATTATGCATATAATTCAAAAAGCTAATAAGATGTGTGCATGTTGGACTCCTCATTTATTTAATGACAGGTTATGAGACCGGGGTTTATTATTTTAAACCAATTACAAATCCATTTAATCCGCAAATGGGCTAGCATAAAGTTCAGGCGACCAGTAGTATTAAAACGCACACAATAAAGAACTAGGAACTTTGTAAAATAATAACGATACTAAAGGGCAAATCTGTGACTGGCCGATTTTATATAATTATTGTATGGAAGAGATATATTCCCTAAAGCGTCGACCTTCAAATGGAATAAAGTACACTCACCTATTTTATGACAATGGTCCTTCAAACATGGTGGCCATTATGAAATAGTTTTGAGAGAAAAAAAAACAGTTATCAATCTTGATCACCCTCACCAGACCTAGGCACTTATCCATTTGTTTCTTATTTTCAAAACTTGAAAGTGTCGTGGTTTGGTGCAGAGTTTAACAGTTGTTCAGTTCATGGACAATATACATGTTTCAGACTACCAAAACGGCTTCAAATATTAAATTGATATAGTATGCTGGTGTGTACAGTCAAGAAGAGTGTATTTCGAATGTTTGTTGCGATCGTTATATAAACCAATTGTGTAACGAATACAGTGAAAACCTCTCTAATTCGGAGAATATGAATACTTTTTGGAGCTTTTTGTATGACTTTTACCCTGCATTAGGCTGCCACCTGTTTCCAAGTCAGATATTTATTACTCAAATTAACGTCCGGTTAGAGAGGTTTACTGTATGCTTTGAAAGTACCTGCATTACTTTTTGAACACCCCTTATACAAGATACTCAAATATGTATATCAATCTGATGAGCTTTCACGTTTCCTTAAACCTTTCAAAGTTAAATGGCCCATCATTAAATATACTGAATAATTTAAATGATGCTAAATGACACACACTGTAGTCCCTGATCAGTGGGCTCATGTGATCTGGGCATACACTATTTGCAAACACCAGTGCATTCATTTTCTGATTTGAAGAAACGACGATGGTGAAATAAAAAAAAATCTGAAGCATTCAGGATTTCTCATATCTGTAGCTGGTTCATTTCCATTGTCGGATTACTGAAGGAAAATACAATTTTAACAATACAATGGCACAATATTTTAAAAATTAATGTGAGTGGACTGTGCTTTGCAAGCCTTTGCAATCAGAATAGACTCAAATCAGTGTCAGCTCTGTTTGCTTATGGTTTCTGCCAGTTTCTGTCACGATTAAAATCCCATCTTCTTCATAGCATATACAGTAAAACCTCTCTTAACTGGCCGTTAAATTTAGTATGAATATCGGTCTTGGAGACAGGTGGCAGCTTAATGCAGGGTGAAAGTCATGCAGAAAGCTCCTAGAGGAGCTTTCTGCATGACTTTCACCCTGCATTAAGCAGCCACCTGCCTATAAGTGTCTAATATCTTATCTACTAGAATTCCGGTTAAGACAGGTTTTACTGTATCAACATGAAAATTGCAGCTAGTGAATATGCATAGTATCAGTAAGTCGTGCACGAATAGTCAACAATTAAAGCCTTAAATGATATATGCAGTAAAACACATTTAAAACCGGAATTATAGTAGAGAAGAATTTAGATATTTAATGCAGGTGGCTGCTTAATGCAGGGTGAAAGTCATGCAGAAAGCTCATCTACTAGTAGGAACTTTATGCCTGACTTTCACCTTGCATTAAACGGCCACCTGTTTCCAAGACTGATATTTATACTAAATTGAACAGCGTGTTGGGAAGGGTTTTACTGCACACCCGTCACTGATACTTCAGGTACTAGTGATGGCGGGTATCGTGGATATTTTCAGCATGTATCCTCTTGTAGAATAATCCTTATTATTATTCCACATTTATATAGCGCTCTTTTCAAACAGGATATGTGCGTTCAAAAGCGCTTCATATGGATGAAATCACTAACCGGAACGAACCGCATGATTATGTATCCAGGCAATGAAAGATATGCAAAAGATATACAATAGATATGAAATCACTAACCGGAAAGGAACCGCATGATTGTCTATCCGATTAATGAAAGATATGCAATAGATATACAACATCTCGCCATCCGCAAACTTACTTGCATTTGCAAACAGCTTTCATCAAAATGAGACGCCGAGTAACTCGGCGTCTCGTCAGGATCGAAGCTGCTTGACACTCAGTCAATAGTTTCTCAAAAGTTGATCGCATTGGAAGTAGTCAAAACTGCACCTGATCCAAATTTGAGCAGACAATAATTTATTTTTTATAATGGGATAAGGGTTACATTAACAGTATCCATGTTTCGTTCTCCTTGTTTAAGCAGTTGATATCACATTTTTGTATGCAAGTCGTTCATTAAATCCATTTCAGCAGTCCTGTAACACTCCTTGTAGTTTCACTTTCTAAGACCCAATTTGCCACAGGTTGACCAATTATCTTAAATCACATCTGCATACTCCAATAAAATATGCGAACATCGGCAAAAAACAACAGGAAAAACTGGACAAAAACGATTTTTGCGGAGGTCTTAGAATGGCATGCCTGTTGATTTTATATTTGCAGTTCGATGCCATTGAAAGCCCTGTCGTATAATAAACAAAACAACTGCATTGCGTTAGATAGATAATGGCAATAGATGCCATGAAGTTATAACGTTTATAATACATGTTTATTTATAACTATAACTTTTATAACATATGTTGATTTATAATTATAACTTTTATAACACATGTTGATTTATAATTATAACTTTTATAACACATATTATTTTATAATTTGATCACATGTATTACAAATGTCAAACATGGTAACATGCGATTGCAGCATACAGTAAAACCCCTTTGGTGCGATCACCAAAATAGCGAACTAATTTGGGGTCTTAAAGACGGGTGATAGCTGAATGCATGACAGATATTAATCAGAAAAGCTTTCTGCATCATTGTTGTTCTGCACTAAGCAACCACCTGCTTTTTAAAAATATATGTGTATGTTTATTTAATCACAAATTGGTCGCCTCAAGGGTTTTTTCTGCGTTGGTGTGGGTGGGTGCGCACGTGCTTGCGTGCGTGTGAGCGAGCGTGTTTTCTTGCGCGCGCGTGTATGTGTTAGCATGTCAAAGGTGTATGATGACCAGATCAAATGTTTGAATTTATTAATGTAGTAGAAAGGAACACCAACTGTAAAAAAAATCTCCATAATACATAAATCAACAGCAAGGTCTCCTTTGACATATGTTCGTATTTCCGATGCCATACACCTACGCTCGTGTTTCTGGTCAGACATTAAGGATATATAATTCTTGCACTGTATTGCGTATCATCATCATATCAATTACAGGTTTAGAGCGAATAATTACGGCGAACGTTTGGGACCACTAACTGCCTGTTGTCCAGTGTCCGTCGTCCGGCGTCCAGTGTGCGTCATCCGTGTAGCCATACTTCCGCCAACATACTCCAAAGGGCATTTCCTCTTAAACAACAGAATGTAAATTAATAAAACCTTGAATAGTTATTCGTTAGGCAATGCTGTGTGAAAGGTGCTCAGATAATGACATTCCATTAATTGGCAACTGAGCTTTAAATCCTCTTATCAAACACCAGCGGCTAGATATTACTAAAATATTGTAAACATGTTCTTTTATTGAGTTCTTGTTAATCCCCCGCTATTCTCGACCTTGCTCGTAGTTGTAAACAGCCTTGATCCAGATGAGACGCCGAATAAGTCGATGTCTAATCAGGATCCAAGCTGTTTGACACTCAGTCAATAGTTACTTAAAAGCTTGATTGAAACAGAAGTACAATGAAACATAATTGGGTCCGAGGGTATAAAACTACTCAGAATGGGCCTGGAACAGAGTTCATTCTTGAATATTTGATTGGTCAGAATTTTAGCAAGGTCAACACCTAACCAATTAGAAGCTAGAGAATGATCTCGGACTCAAGCAAAACCTTTTATAAACAGTTATAATACTATACCGGGTAATACTATAGCGGTAAGTTGGTATGCATTATCAAAGACATGCTAGTAAAATCTGTTAACCTTTCGCTTGCTGAATTTTAAAATACATGTCTCCTTCTTTACCCATGCCCTGTTGTATAATTACATATATCTTCATGGTGTACAAGTATTTCGCTGTGCAACACTGCTGTGGAGTGCACTGGTTACACAATCAACTTGTAAATAGTGCAGACCCTGATGAGACAGCTCCTGCAGGAGCTATCTCATCTGGGTCTTCACTATTTACAGGTAGGTATATTGACGCGATTAGCAAGCGAAGGGTTAAGACAAACGCACCTCCTTAACCCTTTCCATTATACAAGCGTGTTTTCACTCATCAGCAAAGATCGTAGACCCAGATCAGACGGCTCCTATAGGAGCAGTCTGATCAGGGTCTGCTCTGTTTGCTAATGGAAGTTGATAGATCTGTTTCTTTACTTTCTAAAATGGCTACACTGTTCCACCTTCCAAATTTATTTATAACTATTTCGTCCATGAATATTCAGTAAGTATTGAAATTTGGGATAAACCTGGAACAGAAAAAAGGGTAAAAGAAAAGCAAAAGTTAATGGTAGTTATTTAAACAATGATTAATTATTTCAAAGTGAAAAAAATAAGTCACGCGAGTTTTGACGTACAAACGTAACATATAAAATTAATTTACATCAATAAAGAATTTAACCTTTTCCCTCATGAATATGTATTAAGGAAATCAGATTAATATTTACAATAGAATATCAACAAGAGAAGTTTTGGACATGACAGAAACTGTAGAATCAGATGTATATTATCTCATAAGCAAACAGAGTGGGTTCCGTTTGCTCCCGGTCTGCTCTGTTTACAAATACCTGTAAATACGAGGCAAAGGGTTTAATCGCGTTTTAGGACAACTTCGTGTAAACATCGTTCGTTATGCTTTCATCACCTTTCGATCACATTCTTATTACATAAATTTATTAAGTACATTTGTTTATGACTCTAAGTCCTAGAGAGCTTTCTGCATGACGTTCATCCTGCATTAAGCTGCCACCTGTCTCCATGACTGATAATTATACTAAATTGGACGTCCGGTTTTTGAGAGGTTTTACTGTATTTTGACAGTAGGGTATCTCAAATGGATACAATTAAAACCTCTCTATAACGACCACTAAATTGTATTAATTAGTTGGTATTTAGGGCAGGTGGCTGCTAAAAGTAAGGTGAAAGTAAAACAGAACGCTCAAATAGGAGCGTTCTGTTTTATTTTCACCTTGCTTTAAGCAGCCACCTGCTTTTAACACAAACTAGTTGATGTAATTTAGTGGCCGTTATAGAGAGGTTTTACTGTATTTGCTAACCACCTCTAGGTCGCAATCGGCAGCGTCAATGTTAACCCTTTCAATGCTGAATTATAAAATGGACTCTTCTAAAATTCAAACAGGTTAAGCGTACTGTGAATAGTCAGGGAGTTTGTTTTAAAGAAAAGTGTTACATTACAAATAGTGCAGACTCTGATGAGCGGGTTCCTCTAGGAGCCCTCTCATCTGGATCTACACTGTTTGCGAAGAACACTATTGACTAGTTTCCCGAACACACTGGAATGTTTAAATGAATTTGGTAAACATTAAGTATCAATTGTCACTATTCCGATCTACACTGTTTGCGAAGAACACTATTGACTAGTTTCCCGCACGCACTGAAAGGTTTAAATTAATTTGATAAACATTAAGTATCAATCGTCTCTATCGGCTCTTCACAGAGTTGCAAAAATATGCGGAAATGACCTTCGAATTCCGGATTGTTAAGTAATGCGATATTTTACTATACAAATTACAGTAAACCCCCTCTAAACCGGAATTCTAGTGGATGAAAAAAATAGATACATTTACGTAGGTGGCTGCTTAATGCAGGATGAATGTCATGTAGAAAACTCATAAAGGAGCTTTCTGCAAGAATTGCACCATGCATTAAGCTGCCACATGTCTCCAAGGCTAATATTTATACTAAATTGAACGTCCGCTTTAGAGTGGTTTTATTGCATTCCCCCAAATTCTCATTAAATCTTTCGCTGACATTTATTATCGTCTGGAAAATTATATCGTGTACTACATTTTCTAATATTTCATTTTCTTTCAATATAGTTTCAAAACTCATACTGACAATATCAAACAGATTGGATCATGATGAGACTCCGAGTTCCTCGGCGTTCTTTCAGGATCCAACTCGTTTGTATATGCGATTGTATATTCCTCATCGGCAGATTAAGGTTTAATTAATACTGGCAATAATTTTGCTGTAAACATGAGTTTCTTTATGCGAACACTTAACAAAACTCTTAACAAATGGTATGCTGCGTATTTCGGCAAACAGTACAGGTCTGTTTACTTGAAATAATGCATTTCATTCATTTGTAGAAAAGATCCTTGTTCGAGGTCTATGCAACCGCAACATTTTTGTGGTATATTTTACCATCAAAACAATTGTATTTTCTTTTGCTTATGTTAATTTGTTTTGCGTTTTTGTTTTTGTTTTGTTTTTTGTCTGAACTGTGGTTGTATGTTTAACCTAATATTTATTTCATTTTTTACATGTTTGTATTATGTACATAGTGTCCTTCATTTGTATTTGTTCATCATGTGTGGTGGAAATAAATATTAAATCACGTGTACATAACTAATACAGTTGGTGGAAAATGCTTGAATATATTAGCCTTGTGATTGTGTTATAAATCTGCATACAATTAGTGCCTGTTGTGTTTACCTTGTAAACTATAACACTCTGAAACCAAGGAATCTGTAAACAATTATGGAAGAAATAATACATGTATACGGTCAGTGTTATCCCATTAATGCCCAGTGTCCCTTAAAAATAGACATGAATTAAATACAACACAATGCGCGAATGTAGGTTTCGTTGGTAATGAAATACAATGCGCGAAAGCAGGCTTCGTTGGTAATAAAATGAAAATGAACGTTTTCCATTGAAATACAAGACTCCTCGGGCACGATAGACATGTCTTCAATGAAGTGCAAGACATGTTTGCAATGCAATGCAAGATATGTTTGCTATACAATGGTATGCATTTTGGCAATGCAATATAAGTTACTGTCGATTTGAACTGTAAATATTATTTGCTGTGAAATAAAACATACCAACCCATATATGTGGCATGCTTGACCATAATATAACTAATTATCTTTTTGTGGCGCATGTATAATATAATTAAAATGATATGTAATTTTATTTTTAATTAAAAAACCGTGCTCTTTTTAAGTACCTTTCAATTGTTTCTAAATGTAGTGCGCATTAAGAAATACAGGAAAACCTCACTAAACCAAAATTCTAGTATATAAGAAATTAGATATGTTTATGCAGGTGGCTGCTTAATGCAAGATGAAAGTGATGCAGTAAGCTCCCATAGGAGGATTTTACATTAAAACTGTACCTTATGAATATTCATGTAGCAAATAATGACATCATGAATATTAAAAAGTTTAGCCATAACATAAGCCGTAGAATTAGATTAATATTTTTTCACAAAGCAAACAAACCAGACCCTAATCAAATGGCTCCTCTATTTTTTAGGCAGGTGGCTGCTTAAGGCAGGATGAAGTTTTTATAGAAAGCACCCATGGGAGCTTTGTGCAATGACATTCACCCTGCATTAGCTTCCACCTGTACATGTATTATAGACCCACACTGATACTTTCAAAAACCGGCTTAGAGGGGATTTGCGGGTCTGTGGAAACGTTTCAAAGTACAGAGGTTACGCAGGACAGAGGTTTTCTTATCTGTGTCAATCACAAGGTCACACTAACCACAAGAATGAAAACGTGTACAGTAAAACCTCTCTAAACCGGAATTCTAGTCGAGAAGAATCTAAATAATATTAGCTCTTCTTAATGCAGGGTGAAAGTCATGCAGAAAGCTCCTAGATGTCTTTTACCCTGCATTAAGATGCCACCTGTCTCCAAGACCGATATTTATATTAATCCTTACGCCCGGTTCAGAGAGGTTCCACTCTATTATGGTGGGCGAACTAAGAGGCGTTTCAGATATTTTGTGTAGCAATTTTACAGATCTTAAAAGGAAATAATCTTTTTCTGTTGTCATGCCCCGGGTCATAACCATACAGTGCTCCCTCCCTACAACGGCCCTCTGAATAACGATTCCCTCCTTACAACAACGCATGTCACTGTTACAGTGCTCCCTCCCTACAACGGCCCTCTGAATAACGATTCCCTCCTTACAACAACGCATGTCACTGTTTCCGAAACAACAAGGCTCCAGAAACAACTTTTCCATCGTATTTTCTTTATGCCTCCATCAAACCCTATGTTGTGACCACTCTTTAGAATCGTCACTTTGTGACGATTCTAAAGAGTGGTCACAACATAGGGTTTGATTGAGGCATAACGGTTTTAGTTCTCGAAATACACCTTATCTTAGGTTCTGCAAACAAGCTAATTATGTTTGATTTCCCTCCCTATAACAACTCCCTCTGAACAACACATGCAATCTTCGTATCCCAAAGGGTGTCGTTGTAGAGAGGGAGCACTGTACTCAAGACTCAGAAGTTTGACATTTTCCTCCGTACACCTCTAATTACTTTTATACAGTAAACACCTCTATAAAACTTCTCGAACTACATGTAAGTTTAATTCAATGGGGGTGTCAAACAGGTGGTAGAATAATGCAGAAAGATTTCTGCATCGTCTTCGTTCTGTATTAATTCTTTCGCTGCCAATTGTTGTCATCTGCAAATTGTCGTCTCCTAGAATTATCTTTTATTTGCCTACATTTTTTTGTTTTAAAACCAGTCACAGTAACAAACATGTTAGATCATGATGAGACGTCGAGTAACTCGGTGTCCCATCTGGGTCCAAACTGTTTGCTCGTGCGACATTGACAGCGAAAGAGTAAACTCTTTCATCGCCAATGTCGCCAAAATTCACCACGACAAACATTGCCGTCCATATCTTATCAGGAACTTCACCGAATAGTTTAGCAAATTTGGCTTGCGGAGCCGAATAAGTTAATCCTTTATATGATTAGTAGTTCCATAAGACTGAATAACATCGCGAGTATCAATCCATTCCCTCATATTGACGCCTTTTGACGCCCCTGTAAAAGCCACTTTTGAAAAGGTTGTGATAAATAGAGCATTTGCTTCTATGGAGCAAATGCTCTATTTATCACAATGGTTTCATAACTATACAATTAAAAAATCCTTTTTCTCTGGTATAAATGCTCCTTTTCGGTAGATTTATTCAAAGAGGTTGTGTCTAAAAATAGCCTTTGACATCACGAGTATTAATTAGCTGGCGTTTTATAATGCTATAAAAAACAATGAGTGTTTAACCCTTTCGCTGCCAAACTCTGTCGTCTGCTAACTTTGTCGTCTGCTACAAATTTTCATTCTTTTGATTTTCTTCATTTTTTGTTTCAAAAACAGTAACAGTAACAAACAGTTTGGATCCTGATGAGACGCCGAGTTACTTGGCGTCTCATCTGGATCCAATCTGTTTGCATACGTAATAACAGATCCGGCATTGGCAGCGAAAGGGTTAACCACTGCATAAATGTAGAATTTAATTTATATCAAATCAAAATCAAACAAAGCAGATCCTGATCAGACCCTTCCTAGAGATGTTTGATCTGGGTCAACTCTATTTGCAAGATGTACCGAGTCGTATCTACATTATAAAATATTATACAACTACAGTGCTCCCTCCCTACAACGGCCCTCTCAATAACGATTCCCTCCTTACAACAACGCATGTCACTGTTTCCGAAACAACAAGGATCCGTAAACAGCTTTTTCCATCGTATTTTCTCTATGCCTCCATCAAACCCTATGTTGTGACCACTCTTTAGAATCGTCACAAAGTGACGATTCTAAAGAGTGGTCACAACATAGGGTTTGATAGAGGCATAACGGTTTTAGTTCTCGAAATACACCTTATCTGGGGATCTGCAAACAAGCTAATTGTGTTTGATTTTCCCTCCCTATAACAACTCCCTCTGAACAACACATACAATCTTCGTATCCCAAAGGGTTTCGTTGTAGAGAGGGAGCACTGTACAGTAAACACGCGATAGTTCGAAGTTTTAGCAGTGAAGGATTGAAAACTATTCCTTCGGGTGACCACTTTTTGCATGACAAAAGCCATGCAGAAAGCTCCAAGAGAAACTTTCTGCATGAATTCCATCATGCAGTAACCCATTCACTGCTAAGCTATTTTTAGATACAAATTCTTTGAATAAATCTACCGAAAAGGGCCATTAACTAAAGAAAATGATTTTTTTTAGAATTTTGCAGTTTGAAACCATTGTTATAAATAGAGCATTTGCTCCTATAGGAGCAAATGCTCTATTTATCACAATGGTTTCACAGAGTGACTTTTACATAGTCGTCAAAAGTCGTCAATATGAGGGAATGGGTTATGCTGTAACCTGCCTTATATACCGATAATGATACCTGTTTTAGAATTCGAAATATCGATGTTTTACAGTACACGCTTATATTAGGCAACTACAATAAACCCCTAACGTTTAATTTAGTATAAATATCGGTCTTGAAGACAGTTGGCAGCTTAATGCAAGGTGAAAGCCATGCAGAAAGACCCATCTAGGAGCTTTCTGCATGACTTTCACCCTGCATAAAGCAGCCACCTGCCTAAAAGTATCTAAATTCTTCTCTACTAGAACTCCAGTTTAGAGGGGTTTTCCTGTACATGCTTTTTGGTCCCCGTGCTGATTCATTAAGTGGTCGCTGAAGAGTAGGTGTACTGTATGTTAATGTCGGACTTGAAGTTGTCCAAATCGTCTTACTGAAGTCAGCTTCGGTAGTCGATTTAATCTTTAGATTGTTTTCCTCGATAAAGGGCATGAGTCCGAATATTCGGAATTAGAGTGTAATTTAGAAATCTTTTATAATCAGAGCAACAGCTAAAGGTGCGTACTCAAGTACTAGAATCGTTATTACTCCGTCAAACCCTGTGTTGTGACCACTCTGTTTTAACTTCCGCATCTTATCTGGACCTCTGTATATTATATTACAGTAAAACCTCTCTATAACGGCCACTAAATTGTGTTAATTAGTTTGTATTTAGGGCAGATGGCTGCTTAAAGCAAGGTGAAAGTACAACAGAACGCTCCAATATGCCATCTGCCTTTAACGCAAACTAGTTGATGTAATTTAGTGGCCGTTATAGAGAGGTTTTACTGTATTACAGTGCTCCCTCTCTACAACGACACCCTTTGGGATACGAAGATTGTATGTGTTGTTCAGAGGGAGTTGTTATAGGGAGGGAAAATCAAACATAATTAGCTTGTAAGCAGATCCCCAGATAAAGATAAGGTGTAC